>JARFIW010000385.1:7452500-8826250 GCA_036346225.1 Platerodrilus igneus
GCTCAACATGTCTAGGAAGGTATAGTAAACGATGTCAAAAAAATAAGTATTATTCAATTGTTGTTGACGGAACTTGTGATATTTTTCGCGTGGATCGGTTATCAGTTATAGTGCGTTTTGATCAAAGTGATGGAGCATTTCTTGCAGTTTTTCCTAACACAGATCATAAAGGGGAAGAACTAGGAGACGCACTTCTCCTTTCTCTTGCATTCTTGGATATTGGTATCAGAAACTACAGAAAGCAAAGCTACGATAATGCCTTGAACGTGTCGGGGAAATATGCTGGTTTTCAGAGTCGTATTCAAAAATTCTATTCCTACCTTACGTGCTTTTTCCTGCTCATTTATTGAACCTTATAGCTGAAGAATTTGCAGAAGTTTGTTCAGAAGCGACTAAACTTTTAACTTATCACAAAAAGTATTCATTTTTTTCTGGTTGCACGCATCGCTGGAAAATTTTGAAATCCCAGTTGGAAGATCAAGATGGGAGTAGAAATAAAGCTGCTATCGAAAACTTAAGTAAAACCAGGAAATAAAAGATGGGTTAGTATTGCAAAAGTCTGCACATTTATAGATAACTCTGAGACAGGCGCCTAATACTAAGCTGTATGCAAAAATCTGAGGAAAATGCTACTGAAACTCAAGATGTGGTGGTTGATTGTCGTTATTTTGAATTTTCTTGGAAAGGAAAAAATGAGACCAACAAAAGGTTGCAAGATATAGAAGTGGATCTAAGTATAGCCTTCAACTTATGTAGCTTGTAGCGTAAAGCCTCACTAGTGAAAGGTTAACGTTGTCGGCTCATGTGTAGCGTATAGTGCCCCACTAGAGTGACTAAAAGTATATCAGTGGAAGATAGGACAAAATTTAGGTAAACCGTTGCCAGATACGATACTCTAACACTTAATATCTCGGAAGTACATCGGGGTTTCCTGAATATAAAAATAGCCAAGGGTAAAAATAGACGACAATCGGTTAATAGTAAAACGAAAACTCCCTGTAAGTTAATACGACTAACCTTGGAGGTAAGTTCTGCGTGAGAACTGGTCGAACGCCGATTTTGTTTGGGTATAGCTAAATACAAAGTTTAAGTGCGCCACGGCGTTTATACTACTAAAACTAAAAGTCTAGGGAAAACCAAAAAACCCGTATATATCATCAACTTTAAGCACAAAGAAAAAGAACAGACCCGATGGTTTATGCTTATTTCGAAGCTATAAAAAACAATAATTTATTAATCAAAAATAAGGCCACAATTTGTCGTTCCCTACCTAAGTTTAAAAATGCAAAATTTAACCAAAATTAAAGGAAGCCTGATCTCATTATACTTTAGAACAGATAACGTGTGATTATTTGCTACACTTTCATACCTATCAGATTTATCAAAATCTTTCTTACGGTAACTTAATCTTTATGTATTGTCAGAAAAATCGGTTTAAGGTATTTACAATAACATACACGACTCCATAATAAATTACTTTTATATTTTAGTTAGCATCCCTTATAATAAAGACCAGGTTAGAAATAGCTTTCGGCTTAAATATTATAAATTCCAGCGACTGTCATCATAATTTAATGGTCCTACTTTGCAAATCCAAATACAATAACCCTTTAAAAGCTTATGTCGGTTATAGATTGACGAATCTGATAAAATTAAATGGAATATTACCTTTTAATGTAAACAAAGAAAAGCAATTTTCAGTTGTAAAACTTAATTTTCTTAATAATTTCGTTGATTGATAAAGTTTATAGAAAACGAATCATTACAAATAGCCAAACTATTTTCTAATTTGATTTGTTCAAAGATTGCAAGTAATTTTAAGTAGTCTGAAGACTACTATTGTATTAAAAATCCATTTCGGCTCAAGTGGGTTAACCGGTCTTATGTTAATGGCAGACGACTGACGCCAATAGGTATGGTCCACAATTAAGTAATTAAAATTCCAAGAAGATACAACATATTTGAACCCTTAGAAAAATAATAGCTTCCGTGACCCTCATCTTGAAAGGGGTTGGATTTGGGTTTCTGAAATCTTGTTTTTGGGAGGTTCTGTTAATAGTCATTGGATAACAGAAATATGAGGTAAATAATGGTTATAGTAGGAATTAATATATAACTTAAGGCTTTAGCGAAAAGACGGAGATTCCAATGGGGTTGTTTGTTGTCCAAAAGTAGAAAGAAACGTAGTCAGAGAAGTTTGCGGGTAGCGTTCTCCGGCATCACAGATATGATATCGAACTTAGTATCACGTTCGTAAAAATGAAAAGGAGTAAGTAACTCTTCCAGTTCGCGAGGGTTGATGCCCGTGTGTTCGCGGATTTATCAGTGATATAAAGTATAGAATAAAAAGCTTGTATGCGTGTTACGCTCAAGTTAAGTTATATTATCAACAAGATCCTGCCGGGTTTGTGTGTCATTGAATTATTTAATAATTGCAAGGAACAAGAGCAACAAGCGAGATTCTCTCTCCCAATTTAAGAGTTGTTCTGGGTTGGAATGCAAGCCATCAAACAACTGATGATTTTTAGTAAGTAAGTTTTTATAGTTAAGTTAGCATGACCAATTTTTAGTTAATTTATTTGTTAGTACGTAGGATTAATTTAGTGTAAAATTTATAAGATAAGTTTCTTCCATATAAGTGTTTGGGAATTATTTATGTACGAAAAATTATCATAATTTCATATCAACCATTTAATCTAAATTTCTAAATTAAAATCAATGACTTTCCGAATGTAAGAGGTTCACGTTTATTGCTCTGTTAATTAAATAGTTTTTGTTTGCCGTTGATTAAGCCAATAGTTTTTTATTTTTTTTATCATGAAAGTTGCATAAGTAGTAAAAGTTAGGAATTGATTAAAAGAAACAATTGTCCTCATTGGCATGACAAGTCTCTCAAGGTTTTGCACGAACATTTGGACATTCTCGACTTGTCTGGCGCCCTTGGTAATTGTGATTAAGCCACAATATTTATGAAAGGTAAGTGCCAAATTTTTTTGTAGTATATTATATATTACATTAGCCCTTTCTGCAAAATTTTAACCCTCTATATGATCCACGACCTTCCGCTAGCTAGTGCCGGTGACCCCCTTTTTAAGTTTTGTTTTACAGGCTGCCCCCATTTTATAATTTTAATGAAAAATATATACTTAGTAGCTTTTCCGCCTGTAACATATTGCAAATAATTTCAACACAGGATTCCAAAACAAAAACTGACACTTTCCCCAATTAAAAGATTTCTTTTTAAGAAATATGTTTTGGGTCATGAACAGTTTTTTCATCCTAACGTCGACAGCGAGCAGATCCTGTCCTTTGCGCAACAGTCAAAACATATTTTTGTAAAAATAATAAAGATATGTGTCTTTAATAGTTTCACGTGGGATGTAATTATAACGTCCAAAAGCTCGTACTGAATACCATTACAGATACTTAAATTCAAATTTCTGCATAATGAAACTAAGTTTGGTTTATTAGAAATTATTTAAATCTACTTTGTTACACATAACTTAGGTTGCATTTAAAGTTAGATTGCACTGAAGAATTACTGTTTTATAAAATCTAAAAATAATAGCCAACCGTTGATGATAGCGTAACAGAATACGAGGACTAAGCAATCGTCAAAGTTAAACTAATGCGAGGCGCCTCCTCTACGCAACACGTTGATTATTATCACAGAACACCTGGTTCTTACATGTTGTGGCGTGAAAGTGGAGCAATCATTTCAAAATATGCAAAATAAAATTCTACTCGCATGCGCACAACTTAAACGACCACACAATATTCCGGTTGTGAAATTAGGCTACTTACAGTGGATGAACTTCAACGGAATTTTATTTCTGTTACAAACTCCCTGATTGCTTTTGTAAAAGTCACCAAAACGGAAGAGAATTTTAAACCTTCCGAAGAAAAAAACTAATCAAAAGATAGATCGCGAATATGAAGAGACGCAAGAAGAATTCGGAAGAAGAACAGACAATATGTTGTGCACGAAGCAGACGAAACTACTTAATCTACTGGTTCTGATAATATTAGAATCAACGTATTCTATGTAATTGTGTACAATTTGAAAGCCAATCTTGAAGAAGGACGGGCGGCGTACATTGTTCTTCGTGACCAATTCTGTGTTTTGCCACACCTTTTTACCTTGGATAAAATAAAGATGTGTCCATTACTATAGTTGAACGCCTAATTGCACTTACATTAAAAACGTACTCAAATGACTGAGAATAAAATTTTCCAAAAGAGTGCCAACAAGTTTATTTGCAGAGTGAAGACGCAGAGTTTTGTCCGAAAAACTCAATTCCATTGTGTCGATGATTTGATAAAACAATTTTGTAGAACTACGTCCTAATAGTGATATCCTGTTATGTTTATTTCTGTGATAAGCGATTACTAATTGCACTGCAAGAAAGATCGTTTTATAAATTGAAATTAACAGAAACTCCCCTTTGAGCGTTCATAATCCACGAACACTTAAATGCTTTATGTACTTTATACATCGAAAGTGAACTAGTAAACAAGTTCTCGTATGAAACTGTTATCTAAGCATTGTACAGTAAACTAAAAACTTAATTAGAGATGAGTATCAATAATTTTACAAATTCAAATTATAAATAAAATAATTAACTTAAAATACTTCTTGACCTATTTCAAATGATGTTAGAAAAAGGATTATTTCATTCATTAAATAATTCAATAAAGTATTTGTTTTGTAACTATTATAAAAAATAATTGTGAATAAATCTCTCCCTCTTAGCAACTTTAATTTAATTATTTAATTTCTTATTACTAAGTGTCGTGTTTACTTCTTTATGATAAATGCAATATTTTTTATTTTTTATTAATTCTTTGCAAGTACATCTTTTGTAATACTGCTGAAAAAATGTTTTTGACATTACAATATATATATATATATATATATATATATATATATATATATATTGAACTATCTATTTGTTATGTGTAGAGCCCGGGGGCAATAGAGTTGCAAGGGGCAACAGAAATAGTGTTGCCCATAAGCAAATCCCGGACTGAGTTGAACAAATTTATTCATCCCGTTGATTATTTAATTAACAAACTTTATGTAATAGATTAACAATGCAAAAATGAATTTCGTACATTTTCATCTAATCAAATAAAAATTATTTCATCATCATTAGGTCTTCAGTCCTAGAACTGGTTGGACGCGATCTGTGTGCGAAAGTCTGGTCACGATCTACCTCAACCTCTCTTTTCCTATCACTGCTTGCAATTTCCTTCTATTGTTTTCTAATTATATGCCCTATTTCACCGAAATTCAGTGGTATGTGAAGGGGTGACTACTACACCCAAGGTCCCGGGTTCGAATCCCGACATGGTCCTCTTAAAAAATGTTAGGTGAGCATTTTTTACAAAAATACACCCTCGCTCGGATGAGAAGTAAAATGGAAGTCCAGTGTGTGAGTGTTGTCACGCTCGTTAAAGATCCCTACCTTGCTTGGAACAGCAAGGGATCAGCAAAATTACAAATTTTTCAAGTAAAGAAAACTCGCTTGCTGGCCAATGTAGTACCTTTGGGTGGAGCATTGGAAAATCACATGTATGGTATGTGAAGGGAGTTAAGCAGCCTGTGGCTGCCAAGGATCCCAACACTTAGACATTTGCCGTATTAATGTTTTCCAGTAAATCCTTTCGCACAATTAACATTAGGTGAGAATATTGTTAAACCAATATCTGTAGTTGTTAATAATCACCATGTTTAAGTACAGTTATTATTTTTGTCATTAGTTTTTACATCTTGCGACTGATTGGAAGCGTACCTCCACTGCTTTCTATTCTGAGCTAGCCTACACATTTCCCTGAAATTTTCACAGCCTACATCTTTCACTATCTGTGTGCAGTAGTCTAATCTAGGTCCACCTCTACTTCTCTTTTTTCCTATCTGCTTCTAATATATTCCGCACTATTCCCTCATGTCTTAGTATGTGGCCCGTCATCCCATCTCTTCTATTTTTTACTGTTTTACACATACTTCTTTCTTCCGCTACCATTTCTAGTACTTCTCTGTTTTTAACTTTGTCTGTCGATGAGATCTTCATCATACGTCTGTAGCACCACATTTCAAAGGCTTCTACCTTTTTCTTGTCTGCTTCTCCTACTGTCCAGGCTTCATAGCCATACAGTGCTGTGCTCCATACATGTGTTTTAAGCACTCTTTTCCTTGTTTCTATGTTTGTTGTCTTTAAACACAGTAGTTGCTTTTTCTTGTTAAATGTAGCACGACCTTGTGCTAATCTTTGTTTTATATCTTTTGTGCTTTTCCCATCTTGCCTTATTTGACTTCCCAAGTAGCAGAATTCCTTAACGTCTTGTAAGTTCTCATTACCTATTTTTTATTTATTTTCTCCTCTTTTGCATACTAAAACTTTAGTTTTGTTTTTGTTAATTTTCATACCATATCTCTCCGTTAGAACTATTTCCATTTCATTAAGAGCAGCTTTTAACTCTTCGTTGCTAAATACTAGTACCACTATATCATCTGCAAATCTAAGCATATCAATCTTTTGTCCCTGCATATTCATTCCAAATGTCTTCCTGCATTTGACAGTATTCATTGCCTCTTCTATGTACAAGTTAAACATTAATGGGGATAAGGCACATCCCTGTCTCACCTCTTTCCTAATATTTACTTCTCTACTTTCTTGCTCTAATTCTATTACCGCTGTTTGCTCTTTGTATAAGCAATGCCCTATCCGTCTATCCCTAAAACTCATCCCAATCTTTTTGAGTATTTCGAACATTTTTTTCTATTTTACATTGTCGAAAGCTTTTTCCAGATCTACAAACCCTATATATACGCTTTCCCCTTTCACTATTGTTTTCTACATTATCACCCTTAAAGCTAAAATAGCCTCCCGTGTTCCCCTGTTTCGCCTAAACCCAAATTGATCTTCTCCCAGTATTTGTTTAGCTCGTTTTTCCATTCGTCTTTGTACAATTCTAGTTAATATCTTTGAAACGTGTGCTGTCAAACTTACTGTTCGAAATTTTCACATCTATCCGCGCCTCTTACTTTTTGGTATAGTTACTATGATGTTACGTTTGAAATCTTGGAGTATCTCGCCTGTCCCGTAGCTATAGCTTGTCCAGCGGCTTTTAGAGTTTCTGCATACACCTTATCTATACCCGGCGCCTTACCATTTTTAGACCCTTTAATGCTAATTCAAACTCATTTTCAATGCCTGATTCCTGTTCTAACGCTGTTAGTTCCTCTCCTGAATATAGATTCCCTATATATTCCTGCCATCTACCTAGTTTCTCTACATTTTCTATAATGACGTTTCCTGCCGCGTCGCTTATATTTTTGCTATATAGTTTTATATCCTTAAAATTCATTCTAATTAATTTGTATGCTTTGTCTGTCTTTCCTATTTCCACCTTAGTTTGAACCTCTTTGCACTTTTTATCAATCCATTGTTCTTTAGCTTTCCTGCATTTGCGAATAATTACCCATTTTATGGCTTTGTATCTCTGTTTTCCTGTATCGTCTGATCTATTTTTGTATTTTCGTCTTCTATTAAATTCAGGATATCCTTTGTTATCCATGGTTTTTTATTTTCTTTTTGTGTATACCCTAGAATATCTCTGGTCGTCATGTCTAAGCTGATATTTAATGTTTTTCCATTCTGTTTCTACTTTCTTAGTATCAGAAATTTTCTTGATAGCTTTCAGTAATTCATTTGACTGGATATGTTTATCTTTTAGCTTCTCAAAGTCAAAGTGCCTTTTTCCGTTCCGCTTTTTCAGACTTTTAAATTTAAGTACGGCCTTCATAATTACGATGTTGTGGTCAGTGTCTATATCTGCTTCCGGGTACCTTCTACAGTCTTTTATTTGATTTCTAAACTGTTGTCTAACAATAATGTAATCTATTTGATATCTCCTGGCATCTTCCACGTGCATCGTCTTCTAGCATGATGTTGATGTAATGTATTTGTGATTGTTAAGTTGTTTTTGTCGCAAAATTCTTCCAACCTATTTCCTCTGTCATTTCTTGTGCCTAAACCAAATAAACCTACTATCGCACCTTCCCTACCCTCACCTACCACTGCATTAAAAGCCCCCGTAATTAGTAAATTTTCATGTCCTTTTACGTATCTTAGTATGTCTTCGATATCTTTGCAGATCGGCTCTACCTCCTCCTCACTGTAGCTAGAGGTGGGCAGGTATACTTGTATTATTACTGTATTTACCGGTTTAGATTCAAATCTAACCACTAGTACTTTTTCGTTATTTTGTAAGTAGTTTTCTACACGTCGTCCTATCTTTTTTCGCATAACTCTCCTAAAGTCTCCACTCTAAAATTCCCCCGCCTCTGGCCAGCGGACTTCGCTGATTCTTACTAGGTCTAGTGCTAACCTATCCAGTGCGAGTTTCAGGTTCTTTAGCTTACCTACTTGTTTCATATTTCTGACATTCTTCGCTCCGACTCGCAGAATGTTCACGGATCTTTTTCCATACTTTCAGATCACATCCCCCAAAGTAGTCCCCTCCCGGAGATCCGAATGGGGACTATTATACCTCCGGAATTTTTTACCCCAGAGGATGACATCATGTTTATTAACAATTTATGTACGCAGAGTACGTGGGAGATATTGTGGTGGTTTCCCGTTGCCTTCCACGTCGCGGTAGTGTGCCTTAGACTGCCATACCGAGCCCTATGGTCTCCGCCACACTAAGTACCGAAAAAGCTGCTGCCCTCTTTCGGGGACCTGTCTTAGTCTGGTTCCTCACTAAAGACTCTACTAATTTGGTTAAACCTATAGTTCGGCTCTTTAGCTCATTGAACTTCGTTAAGGTGCAGGTCCGTTCAGAAGTATTTATACTAATTAAATAAACCTTTATGACTGAAACACGAAACTAACTGAATATTCTATAAAATGTACTTTGGAAAAGTCTGGATTCAACATGGAGTCGAAAATCAAAAAGGTTTAAGAAAAACTGGTTAGGTTTCGAAAAATATTTTCCTAATAATTTAAAATAAACCACCTTATCGGCTTACGGCCCTTTCTGCATTTAGTTTAAAACTTGCACCACTTTGCTTGTGTAATACATTTACAATTTTCTGAAAATTGAATAAATTCAAATCGCATTGGAGAACATTACCTAAGATTACTGCAAATTGAAAAGCCAGGTTATCAGTAGTATCTTTAAAATCATGCTTAAATAAATCTCCCATTGAAGGTATTACATAAATATATACTGTTACCAAATATAAATACGAATAAGTTTTGTAAAGTGAACTTTGTTCTTGGTTAAGGCATATTCCAAGAAACTTTAGCAATGCTATTTCCTTCCTAAAATAATTTACTCGGACGCACTTAAAATTATCCATTCTTTGTATATTAATCTTAGCGACTTGAAAGACTAAAAGTATTGACATCTTTAGCAGAGAGCGACCCTTTCTTAAATTGTTATTGTTTGCTTAATTGCTTTCAATTAACTTAATCTTTTGGGTTCTTATCTAACGATTATCGAAATTACGCTATTATTTTGTGTTAATTTGTAAATGCTTAATAATTATACAAAGCCACCTATCGTTTTTTTAGTTTTCGAAATTAATTTCAAAATAACAACAATCTGACTTCAATTACATATTTGTTTCATACCAACTATCATAATGAACCGTTTTCAACTAGTAAGTACGAATTAATCACCTGAACATTGTTAATGGATACATTACTTTTTCGAGTTTATATTTGACAACGATATATACTTCATAACAAATCTGTTATTCCTATCAAAAATAGTTACAAGAAAAGGCAAGTATAACATTAACGTAAGTAAATATGTTTATTATTATTATTATCCTTTTCATTTAAATCATCGTCGACTACTTAGGCCATTTGACATAAACCGGATCATTGATTCGTTCTTGTTCACGATTGAAGATCTAACTAATTTTGCATATTTAGAAGGCTATACCTTCTTATATAATTCTATATATTTTAAGAACATTATCAAGTTTTTGATAGTTTCAGGTTTTATATTCTAGCACTTCTGCCAGACTGTTTGGAAGTGAGTACATTCGTCGTTCATTTTGGTATTCAATACATTTAATTTGAACGTGCTCTACAGTTAGGGCCTTAGACAAGATTGGCAGAATGATATTTCTTCGTCGGTAAGTATGTACATTGACGTGAGATTACTGTGACCAATTCGGAGACATATTATGCGAATTATTCTTTTGAAGAATGTGTTGAATATCTTAGGTTAGTGCTGAAACTTTCCTACCTCTTTTGGCATAAGTTCTGTCATTTTTTTATGAAGTGATTGTAATCTTCATATCTTATAGGCAGGGATAGTTTCGTGACAATGAATGGCGACACTTTAGCTGCTTGGTCCCCATCTTTGTTTCCTGGTATACCAGTCTGTCAGGTACCGTGATAATAACTATTTGTTTATAACTGTGACGAGATAAGACGTCCAGGGTTTTGATGATTAGACCGTCTGAAAGATCTTTTGTTAATATTAATCTAATTGCGTTTAGATAATCGGAGCATACAACAGTGGTAGTAACTGTAGCAGAGCGGCTCCGTAGCGTAGTGGTATGTGTGTGACTTCTATGCCCAAGGTTCCGGGTTCGAATCCCGACACGGTCTGCTTGAAAAATATTAGGCAAGTATTTTTCACAAAAATACGCCCTCGTTCGGATGAGAGGTAAAATGGAAGTCCCTTGTGTGAGTATTGTCACGCACGTTAAAGATCCCTACCTTGCTTGGAACAGCAAGGCTTCGGCAAAATTTCAAATTTTCCAGGTAAAAACTCGTTTCCTGGCTAATGTAGTACCTTCGGGTGGAGCATTGGAAAAATCACATGTAAGGTAGTAACTGTAGCGATGTAGTACCTTCGGGTGGAGCATTGAAAAATCAAATGTAGAGTAGTAATTGTAGGCGGCTCCGTGGCGTAGTTGGTATGCGTGAGACTACTATGCCTAAAGTCCCGGGTTCAAATCCCGACACGGTCCGCTTGAAAAATGTTAGGCGAGCATTTTTGCGAGGTAAAATGGAAGTCCCATGTGTGAGTGTTGTCATGCACGTTAACGATTGCTTGGCACAGCAAGGGTCCGTCAAAATTCCTGGTAAAAAAACTCGCTTCCTGGCCAATATAGTACCTTCGGGTGGAGCATTAGAAAATCAAATGTAAGGTAGTAATTGTAGAGTTTTCTAGGTATAACAGTGCACGTAATATAGCAAAAAGCTCTGCAGTAAATCTTCTGGAAGATGTCCGTATATTTTTAGGTTGTTATGTACTACTGTCGAACCAGTTGCATTATTTGTATTGGATCTGTCGACGTTTATTCCCTCTTTTTGTGGGTAATTAACTAGAATCTCAAGAAATTTAGTTCTAAACGTATCAGCGGGTGTTGCAATTTTTGGAATACAGGCTAGACCAAAACAAAATAAAGTTCATATTAGCTACGCACTAAACTTAAACTATTTTACGAATTTTGCTAAGAAAACACTAAAGGAAGAAGGTGAGAAAATGCTGGTTTCAATTCTAAACTTGAAAAACTTGAACGTCCGGTAACGTTGTACAGAGTGGAATGTAAAATTCAGTCTTAAAAATAAATTATTTCAATTCCAAAATTACCTATCGAAATTTACATAAAAAAAGTTAGTCAAGAGCGAGTCGAGCTCCCACAATTAGGATTCCGTACCAATACTACAGTGAGCAATCAATAAATCAAATTAAGCTGTTTTTATTGTTTATGCATATTTAAATCTTATCAAAATTTGATTGTGATAACTGAAAAGTGAATATATTGTCCCGCATTGTGCTGGTACGTTGGTAAATACTTTGTCTGTTACTGTGTTTAAGAAATTTTTCCAGGCAACTATTATACTGTCAAACAAACCTGCAGTTTTCCAATAATCTATGACTCAATAGCTACTATCCCTATTAAAATCAAAATTTTAGCTTTGGAAGTGTAGGAGAACAAGTGGGGGAACGGTCATTTTTGGCACTTTTTGAGCTATATCATGAAGACTGCTGGACCGAAAATTATAATAAAAATATTTTTACAAGTCTTTTATAATCTTCTTTCAAATGATACTTCACACGATATATTTATTAAAACTTTTTTCCGTTTGACCAAATTAAACCCCGCCATTTTAATCTAAAAATATTTTATCTTTTTCTGACTGTCGATATATGTGCGCGCAATAAAAACCTAGCATTGTCCCAAATTTCAAATTCCTACGTTACATAGTTTTCGAGAAAAACTTTTGTGACAGACGGACACGAGAGTGATCTTATAAAGGTTCCGTTATACCTTATAAGATATGGAACCCTAAAAATAGTCACGAAAAATCTATTGCAAACCTTAGAAATCACCTCAATCATATTAACAAAGCTAATAAATGATATCTATTTGACGATGCAAGAATAAATTAGAATCAAATTTATAACAAAATTGATAGCAATTACGTCTCTTATCTGTTTAAATTAACTTATAAAAAAAATTTTATAAATTACTATTTAACCAGCCTCATTCAGGAATGCTCTCATCAACAACGGCTAAGGATATAAACAAACGAACTCGTGCATTTAATGAATGACCAGTGAAGTTGGTTGCTTATCGACCCGGATTGAAATTATAAAAGTGCAGTAAACGTAGATTTAAATGATTGGAAACTAAATGGTTTTTAACGTAATAAGACAATAAATTTTTAAATACGAAATAATTCATAACAAGTTTTCTGCCGATTTGACCGTTGACGCACCCTAACCAAGGCAGAAATTTTTAGTCGGTGCTATTTGAAGAAGTTTGCCGGTTGCTGGGGATCTAAAAAACCAGAACTACACCGTTACACTCTCAATGGTATGGTAAGGTACAACGCATGGACCGCAGTTCGGGAAAACACCTCGTCAAAGTAGTCGTTAAACATCAAACGGACTGTGACCAATACATACATCTATTTTTATTATTGGCCTACCAATGTGAAATTTACGAGAGCACTGGACAAACTTCTGCATGTGCTACACGAAATACGGTCGCCATGTGGTCTTGAGTTTGTTTGTAAGCCTGGAGAAGACGCTGTAAGCGAAAGTTATTTCGAAAGCTTTAAGCGGAAAATCACGGCATCTGAGACATAAGAAATAATATTCAGATTGCGAGTAACGGGATGAAGACAAGATATAACATCAAGGCGCAATAGTATGGTTTTCAAACTTAAGACCGCGTATGGTTGCGTGGATTGTCGCCAAATTGGCAAAGAGATTGGGAGCATCATTACGTAGTGCTGAAACGAATCAAATTGTGCTACATATGATTCGTAAACTCCTAAATAGAGAACAATAGTGGTGAACATTAACAGACTAGTACCTTACGACAATGCCGACTACGACAATGCCAAAGAAGATGATGAAGTAAGGTGATGAAGTAAGGTGAGTATGAACCCAGGTCTAAATTATGAATGGTTCATGCTCGTGTGCAGCGGTACCGGCAAGGCGATATTTAGGATTACCGAAGAGACCAACAACGATCTATTTGATGTGCCGTTGAAATACTCTCTTACACATTGCGTAGCTGTGGATCTTTATGCGACCCGAAGGATTGCTACGGTGTTCAATAATAAATTCGGTAGCGTTGATTAGCTTCGAGAGCAAGAACCAGAGGTGGACAAATCCATACACCTTAAAGTTGTACGTCGTTGCATTTATTACCTAGTGACAAAGCAATTGGCCTCTAGTAAACTGATTTACCTATCTATACCTGTGGAGGACATTAGTTGATCTCAAAAGCCGGATGATGGAGTTTGGGACCAGATAGATTGAACTCTAGGGTAGTATACAACATGCTGGTGGTATTATTTCAGAGAACCGAGGTCCAAATCTTGGTTTGCAGGTTTAAGTCTTATGAGGCAGCATCTTCTATTAAGAGTGTCGATTGCTACCTCTATCAATATGAAAAATGTAAATGTGACACTGATTGTTCTGATCGTCAAAGATACATCCAACTTCTGGCCCACAAAATGTTCTGTGATAGCACAATTTGAGAGAGGGGAAGTGTAACACTAAATAGGAAGTATATAGAACGCTCTGGAAAGTACGCTTAATAGGTTTTTACCCAAGCGGCCTCATATTTGTCTCGCGAAAACAAAGAATGATTCATAGGTATCGGTCTACAATATATCACAATCATATCTGTCTAGCAATAAGAATGAATGAATAATATTGTACTACAATAGGATTGTTCTCGAAAGACCTGATGACTCACACTTTAGATTTATGTGTATTTGCTTTTGAACAAAAGATTATTATATATAAAGAGGAACCCTATTGCAATAGATCGGTATTGTTTGAATTCCGTCGGAATAAACATTCGAAGAAAACACACTAAGATAAATATAAATTTGCTTGAGTGATATAAATGTGTTAGAAAATAAATTACCAGTAAGATTAGTGTTACAATAGTGTTTAATTCATCGTATTGAGAAGATTAGATTAGTGCCTACAAATAGTGATTAAGCTAGTGTTATCTGTAAATACTTGTGATTATAAAAATTATGAGCAATTATTCCGTTCCGAATTGACCTGCACCTTGAAGAAGTTGTAGATTACTAGAACGGCTGCAATAGCTTCCACGCTCCAGTGATCTAAGAAATCAAACTACAGGTCCAACCAAAGTAGTAGGGTATTTAGTGAGGAACCAGACTAAGACAGGTCGCCGAAAGAGAGCAGCAGCTTTTTCGGTACTTAGAGTGGCAGTCTAATACACACTACTGTGATGTGGAGGGCAACACGAAACCACCACATTACCTCCCAAAGTACACAGCGCACTTAAATCGTAATTAACATGATGGGATCCTTTGGGTTAAAGGATTCCGGAGTTCCTTCTGATCTCCGGGAGGGGGTTACTTCGGAGGTTGTGATCAGAGAGTTTAAAAGAAGATTAGGGAACATTTTGCGAGTCGGAGCGTGGAATGTCAGAAGCATGAAGCAAGTAATTAAGCTAGAGAACTTGAAAATTGAAATGAATAGGTTAGCACTAGACATAGTAGGGATCAGTGAAGTTCGCTGCCCAGAAGCGGGGTATTTTTGGAGTGCAGGCTTTAGGGTAATTCATACAGGATTAAAGGAAGGAAATTCGGGTGTGAGGAGATAGTTATGCGAAAAAATAGGACGACGTGTAGAAAACTACTTAAACAAGAACGAAAGAGTACTCATGGTTAATAAAATCTAAACCGGTAATTACAGCAATAATACAAGTATACATGACCACTTCTAGCTACAGTGAGGAAGAACTACTTCTACAAAGATTAATGCAGTTGTAGGTGAAGATAGGCAAGGAGCGGTAGTAGGTTTATTTGGTTAGGCACGAGAAATGACAGGGGAAATAAGCTGGTAGAATTTTGTAACAAAAACAATTTAACCATCACAGATATATTATTTCAACATCATGCTAGAAGACGATACACGTGTCAGGAGATATGGGAAGATAAGAGAACAGTTTAACAATCAAGTAAAGGACTGTAGAAGTTGCCCAGAAGCAGATATAGACCCTGACCAAAACATCGTAATTATAAAGGCCGCTCTTAAATTTAAAAATTTGAAAAAAAGGAACGGAAAAGGGCACTTTGACATTGAGAAACTAAAAGATAAAAATATCTACGAAAGATTTGAAAAAAGTCAAATGAATTACTGAAAGATATCGGGAAAATTTGTTATACTTACTTAAAAAGTAGAAACGGAATGGAATAACATTAAATCCAGCTTAGATGTGGCGGCCATAGATATTCTGGGGTATACACAAAAAGAAAATTAGAAACCATGGATAACAAAGGATGTACTGGATTTAATAGAAAAAAAACGAAAATACAAAAATAGATCAGACGAAACGGGAAAACATAGAACAAACCCATAAAATGGGAAAATATTCGCAAATGCAGGAAAGCTAAAGTACAATGGATTGATAAAAGTGCAAAGAAGTACAAACTGCAATGGAAATACGAAAGACAGACAAAGCATACAAACTAATTAGAATGAATTTTAGGGATAGAAAACCGTATAGCAAAAACATAAGGGACGCGATAAGAAACGTCATTATAGAAAATGGAGAGAAGGTGGTTAGATGGCAAGACTATATAGGGAATTTATATGCAGGATAGAAACTAACAGCATTAGAACAGGAATCAGACAATGAAAAGGATGATTTGGGATATCCTATACTTAGAGATGAGTTTGAATTAGCGTTAAATGGTCTGAAAAATAATAACGCATCAGGTACAGATAAGGTGCAACCAGAAACTCTAAAAACAATTGGGCAAGCAGTAACAGAACGTCTCTTCCAACCTAGAAGTTATATGTATGAAGCAAGTGAGATACCCAAAGATTTCAAACGTAATATCATAGTCACTGTACCATAAAAGGGAGACTCAGATAGATATTAATATTTTCGAAACATCAGTTTGACAGCATACATATTAAAAATAGTAACTAGAATTGTACAAAGACGAATGAAAAACGAGCTGAAGAAATATTAGTAGAAGATCAGTTTGGTTTTAGACGAAGCAAAGGAACACGGACGGTTATGTTAGCTCTGAGAGTGGTAATGGAGAAAGAATAGGAAAGGAGAAAAGCATGTATATAGGGTTTGTAGGTCTGGAAATGCATTCAATAATATAAAATGAAAAAATTTGAAATACTCAAAGGGATTGGAATGAGTTTTGGGATAAACGAATAGTACATAGCTTATACAAAGAGCAAACAGCGATAATAGAATTAGAGCAGGAACGTAGAGAAGTAAAAATTAAAAAAGGGGTGTAACAAGGATGTGCCCCATCCCCATTAATTTTTAACTTGTACATCGAAGAGGCAATGAATACTGTCAAATGCAGGAAGACATTTGGAATTATTATGCATGGACAAAAGATTGATATATTTAGATTTGCAGATGATATAGCGGTATTAGCATCTAGCAAGGAAGAGTTAGAAGTTGCTCTTAATGGAATGGAAACAGTTCTAGCAGAGAGATACGGTATGATAATTAACAAAAATAAAACTAAAGTACTAATATGTAATGGAGGGTAAAATAAATTAAAAACTAGAATACGAATAGGTAACGACAACTTACAAGAGATTAAAGATTTCTGCTACTTAAGAAGCCAAATAACGCAAGATGGGAAGAGTGCAAAAAATATAAAACAAAGATTAGCACAAGGTCGTGCTACATTTAACAAGAAAAAGCAACTACTGTGTTTAAAGACAACAAACATAGAAACAAAGAAAAGATTGCTTAAAACATATGTGTGGAGCACAACACTGTACAACTGTGAAACTTGGACAGTAGGAGAAACAAACAGGAAAAAGATAGAAGGTTTTGAAATGTGGTGCTACAGACGCATGATGAAGATATGATGGACAGACAAAGTTAAGAACAATGAGCTACTAAAAATGATAGGGGGAAGAAGGAAGTATGTGGAAAACAGTAAAAAATAGGAGAGATAGGATGACAGGCCAAATACTAACGCCTTAGGGAATAGTGAGGAATATATTAGAAGCAGAGACAGGAAAAGGAGATGTAGAGGTATACCTAGGTTAGACTATTGCACATAAATAGTGAAAGATATAGGCTGTGGGAATTTCAGGGAAATGTACAGGTTAGCTCAGAATAGAAATTAATGTAGGTACGCGTCCAACCAATTCCAAGATGGAGAACCTAATTTTGTTTAATCTTTCTTGGGTATTAAACCACTCAGAGTTTTTACTGAAAAAAAAAATAACTGTACTTAAACTTGATGATTATTATAAGCAAATACAGGTATTGGTTTTGCAATACTCTTAACTAATGTTAATTGTGCGAAAAGATATATTGGAAAACTTTTAATTAGGCAAATGTCTAAGTGTTGGGGGATCCTTGGTAGCCACAGGTTGCTTAATCCTCTTCACATACCACTGAATCTTGGTGAAATAGGGCATAAAATTAAGAAACTACAGAAGAGGAACCGAGCTGTATCTAGGCTGTGGAAATTTCAGGGAACAGTGTAGGCCAGCTCAGAATAGAAATAAGTGAAGGTACGCCTCCAACCAGTTTCAAGACGGAAAACCTAATGACGAAGAAATAATTGCATTTAAATCTGATGATTATTATTAACAACTGCAAATGTTGGTTTTGAGATATTTTCGACTAATGTTGATTGTGCGAAAGGATATATTGGTTAACTATTAATTTGGCAAATGTTCAAGTGTTGGAAGATTTTGGTAGCCGCAGGCTGCTTAACCCACTTTACATACTACTGACTATCGGGGAAATAAGGTATATATTTGTAAACAATACAAAGGGAAACAAACTGCATCTAACAAGAAAAAACAGTGGTTATTTACAAAGACAACCGACATAGAAACAAAGATAAAATTGTTGAAAGCATACGTGTGGAGTACAGCACAGTACGTCTATGAAATAGGGGCAGTAGAAGAAGCCGATAGAAAAATAGTAGAAGCCTTTTCGAATGTTGTGCTTCAGATGTATGAGGATGATAGCATGGTCAGACAAAGTTAATAGCAAAGAGATTATAGAAACAGTAGGGGAATAAAGATATCTGTGGAAAACAAAAAAAATAAAAGAAATGGAAGGACAAGATACGTTCTAAGGCATTTTCGGGGACTAGTGCGGGATATAGTACAAGCAGAGGTAGGAGAAAGAAGGTAGAGGTAGACCTAGATCAGACTATTGCACGCAGATAGTGAAAGATGCAGACTGTGGAAATTTCAGGGAAATGTGTAGGTTAGTTCAAAATAGGAAACAATGAGGGTACACGTCTAACCAGTTCCAGAACTGAGGATCTAATGATGATAATGAATAATTATTAGACTTGTAGCTTGAAATAAAAGGCTAAAGAAAAATTAACGAATTCGTTACAATAGTTAAATGGGAATACTTCGGCCAATATTCTATATTTAAAATGTGATATACATATATACTTATTTATATCAATCTAGCTATGGAATATTAGGGTAGAGTCATCCGGTACTGATGAAACCTAACTTTGTTTAAAAGTTTCATTATCGAAGAATACAAGTGTAATTCTTATATACCCATTGAAAGTTAACTCTGTGTTATCATAACGATTCCGTAGAACTAATAATAGGATCTTACTTGAATAAGGTGTCCAAGGATGTAGTTTTAGTAACATAATAAAACGCAAACATTAATTTGTGTTTAAAAAACTTTTCCTTAAACAAAGACGACGCTTTTTAGCTATATTTCATATATGTGCCTATAATATATATATATATATATATATATATATATATATATATATATATATATATATATATATATATATATATATATATATAAACCCGAATTTGATACTGTTTGATCTATGATAGACCATTTAATTGAGGAAAAACCATTCAAGTTCTTTTTCGTTTTTTGAGAAACGTACGACTGGTTTTAAAATGTATGGTATTTAGAAAAAGGGCTACTTGTTTATGTGATATTAAACTTCTGTCCAACTTCTGTAATCACGCAAACTTTTAATTGATTTTTTATGAATCTAATAAAAAATTATGGACACTGTGTCTCTTAAATTTTACCCAGAAAAATCTTGTGTATATTGTGGGTTGTTAGCAAACAAATAACAATAAAGTCATTCGTTTTTACTAATCGTTAAAATCCTGAATACTTTTAAAGTTCACTATACCATTCAACCATCATTGTTTCTGCGTTATATTCCATTGTTAACAAAGAATCAAATTAAATACATGTAGTTCAACAGATCTAAAAAGATGTAATAACAAAAACCAAATAGAAGGGCAATAGCATGCATTCATCTATGGTTTTACCTGTGTTTAGCGAAGGAAAAAACCTAGAATACTATCTTCAGTACCAGGAGAATCCGAATCATCTTCGGTTCTCCAAACACAAGCTTTTCATATTGTAGTATATTTTTGCTAAACCGGCGAGGTTGTGTTTAGAAATCTCACAGATTTTACCATTTTTATCAGTATATTAGATACTGTAGGCATCAGACCATTTATAGATGGCTTAATAATTGATCTGGATTGGATGACCAGATGCCACCTGTTCTAAAACTTGGTATTAGATTTTGGTTAGCATTTTATTGCCTATTGGTTAGAATAATCATCATCGACTAAAGTCAAAAGGTAGTGTGGCTTTTTTTATCTAAATCTATCATAGGGGCGTTCGGCATGTTTTTAAGATGGATAATGACTTTTATCGCTTAAATGCAAAACCCCGTGGTCTAACTATACTATTATATTCAAAAAATCAGTTCGCCACGTGAGAGCTCGCATATGCATCGTTAGTTTACTTTATGGAACAGTGGTAACAAACATCTGCAAATTTGATAGCCAAAATGGAAGGGTTTAATTCTCTATAGTTTCGACAACGTCAGACACCGAGAGTTAAATATCACGATGTTATATTAAGGTTGCTTTGAAGCTTCTAAGTAACTACATCGCGTTTTAAAAGCGACTGGTATTTGTTTAAAGTAAAATGAGAAATAATTTGAATGGTATTTTGTACAAAATCCGAATATTTGTTATAAGCCCTATTTCAGAATCAAACAATTTTTTGTGTTGCTTTTTTAATTTCTGTACATTTGTTACAAAATTATACCTGCAACTAATATTAACTAATATAGTCTACTTAAAATTGTCAAAAAGGCACTATATTATTGTGATATTTGGTACGCTGTAAGGGTGTTATTTTTTATTTTGAACGTGATTTTTGAATTCAGCATATGAGAATACATCAAACAACTTTAGAAATTTTTTAAAGAGTTAAAAATTTAATTTTTCAGAAACTTTTAGGAAGTTAAAAATTTTTTTCATAATCCTTCAGAAAGCTGTATTGAAAGACCATGCGGAAGCTTGGTATAAGCTTGTGGGACAGCACATTGACTCATATTCAGACTTTGAAGGTAAATTTTTAAAGCATTATTAGGAAGATCACAAACAGGATCAAGTAAGGGATGATTTAATTACTGGGAAATACAAAGGGGAATTTTTAAGGTTTCGCGAACAATATGCCATTATGCGATTAGGAAATTCAGTGTAGCAAAACAATTAAGTCCTCCATTAACTGATAGGCAGATAATAAAATATTTATCGAGACATTTTGAGATAGAAGTTAGACAGCATGTAGCACTTCAGAATATTATAGAACGAGAGACGTTCTTAGAGTATTTACAAAGATACTACGACGTAAGTACAAGGAGACTAAGGGAGTACCATGATAGGAATGTAAATCAATTAGGTTTGAAACTATGGAATATACTTTCTACAATAGGCGGGGAACCAATTTTAATAGCCCACAAGTTAGGAATAATTGGGAATCTAGAGGAAGTAATTACAGGAGTAGCAGCGGCACGAGGAATACGAATCAGGGACCGAAAGTTTAAAGACAAAATAGCTTACCAGAAATTTCTAGAAAGCAACATAGATCAGCTAATAATACTAATGAAGTTAGGGAAGAGCGGAAGTAAGTAGGACGTTTGCGGAAGTATTGGAAAGACAAGAGAGACAGAGTAATAAGACTCGTATGAGGCAAGATTTTCAGTAGAGAACAAACCACTAAAATCAGTAATTTGTAAAGATAAACATCCGCGGAAATTTATGACAATTGAAGAGGAAGTTGAACCGGAAGTAGTTGAAAAAGTTTGTTTACCAATAGTGGAAGTTAAAATAATTGTACCTTATCGTTGTACGATGTAAATATGTAATTGATAACTTGTGAAAGGGGAGTATGATTTTATATTAACTAGAAGGACAAAAAGGGGAAGAGTCTCTTTATTGGATATTTTAATTGGGGGTATTTTATGTGTGAATTTATGAATAGGTTTAAGAATAATTTATGGTCATCATCATTCATCATTTTGTTTTCAACCTTACTGAAAGTCGGTTTGACACTGCTTTAACTTTTTTTCTATTCTGTGCTAATCTAAAAAGTTCTACATACCCTTCACAACCTAAATTTCTAATAATTTGACTAATATAGCTTGGTCTAGGTCTTCCTATACTCTTCTATCGTTTTGTTATCTACCTGGCTCTACACAGATATTAGCAACCTAATGGTTGATAAAGAACTCCAACATGTTTACATGATTACATGATTACATGATTACATGATTACATGATTACATGATTACATGATTACATGATTACATGATTACATGATTACATGATACCCATTTATAAGGAAATAAAATATTACCTGGTTATCCCCTCCAAAAAGGAAAAGTGTTAAATTATATGTTATGGTAAGGCTTAAGCAACGAATCGCTACCTACATGCCAGACCGCTAACTAATTGTGAGTTGCGTCATGGTGACATTTAGTAAGCTAATTTTTATTTTTTTTTTCAAACTTACTTAAGGTCGGTTTGACGCAGCTCTAAACTCTTTTCTATTCTGAGCTAGTATAAAAAAGTCTACATACCCTTCGCAACCTAATTCTCTAATAATTTCACTAATATAGCTTTGTCTAGGTCTTCATACTCTATTTTTATTTGGTAGTATATAATCTAAGACCTTACTAAATAGTCCCTCATATCTTAACCGGTGCCCTATCATTCTATCTCTCCTGACCTTTAATTGTTTCCACATACAGGGTTCCTCACCTATCCTTCTATAACCTTCCTCATTTGTTACTCTATCTGTCCAACTAATTCTCCTATAACACCAAGTTTCAAAGTTTCTTATCTACCTCTTTAATTGTCCAAGTCTCACTACCGTATAATAGAACGCTCCATACGTACGAGTTTAAGAAATTTTTTTATTATCTAAACTAATACTACTAGCTATTAGTAAGTCTTTCTTTTTTAAAAACCTTTTTCTAGCTTGAGCTATTCTAGGTACTATATCCCTTCTGCTACGTCCGTCCTTTGTAATGATACTACCTAAATAACAAAATTCATCTACCTCCTCTAACTCTGTATTACTTATTTTTAATTTTGGTTTAGTACTAGGCTGTAACTCACTTATCATTATTCTTGCCTTTCCTGAGTTAATTCTCATACTATAGTTACTCTGTAGTATCCCATCTAAAATATTTAAAAATTCTTCTAACTCTTTTCTAGACTCTGCTATAATGGCTATACCATCTGCAAAATGTAGCATATTTATTTTCAGTCCTTGTACACTAATACCTATCTCTTTTCTCTCTCTAGCTAAGTTTAAAGCTTCCTCAATATAAACATTAAAAATCAAGGGGTGTAGTATACAGCCCTGTCTAACACGATTTCTATTCTTAGCTTCCTTTTCTATTTCATCAACTCTAATTACTACGGTTTGGTATTTATATAGACTGTAAATAATTTTTGTAGCTCTATGAGAGATTCCTATTTTTCGCAAAACCCTGAACGTAACTTTTTTTCGATAATTACTTTAATCATTAGTATCGGTTCTCTAGTCCCTCTGTCTTTACGAAAACCATATTGGTCTTCGCCTAAATAATTCTCAGTCAAAGCTTCTACTCTATTTTTAATTATTATTGTTAATATTTTGGAAGCGTGGGAAGTTAAACTAACCGTTCTAAAATTCTCACACCTATCAGATCCTGACTTTTTTGGGATTGGGATAAAAATATTTTTTTCTAAATCTATTGGGACCTCCCCTGAGTCATATACATATTACTTTTACTAGTTCATATTATTTGTCAAAAGTTTTCTGACTTGCATATTTTATTAATTCTGCGGATATATCGTCTATCCCCGGCGCTTTATTTAGTTTAAGATCCCTAACAGCTCTATCAAATTCATCTCTTAATACTGAAAACCCTATTTCTACATTCTCTTCTTGGTCCTTCTCTAACTCATCCGTATGGTACATAAAGTATTTAATTTTATGTACGAGGTAAGAGGGTCTGTTTAAAATATTTGTGTGCAGAAATTTGCACTAAAGGTCCAGGTTTTACTATGAGCTCGTATTGAATCAGAAATGTGTGTTGTAGCCCTATTACTTTCTTTCAATTAATACGATATATTATCATGTGTAAATATTGACCTTGGAATGTTACTGTTAAAGGAGTATTTAAAAGAGGGAATGTATATAACTTGTAAATGAGGTGATAGAGAAGACTTATATGATTTTGGCTTGTATATTAATTTCAGTTGGAGTGTGAATAAATGTTGTCTATTTACCTTAGCAGAATTTTTCGTGTTGATAGTTTATTTTCAGGAAAGTGAGCAGTGCAGTTCAAATTTTTAAGCATTCGTGATATTATAGAAAGAGGTCGTAGCATTTAAATGACGCCCAGAACGTGGGACATCAGAGAGAGAGAGAGAGAGAGAGAGAGATCGTAGCAATTGATGGCGCCCAGAACGTCACCCGAAAATGAGACCGTAGCAATTAATGACGCCCAGGACGTGGTACACCAGGGGAGGAGAGGTCGTTGCAATATGTATATATATAATTGTATATATAAATGTGTGTGTGTGTGTGTGTGAGTGTGTGTGTGTGTGTGTGGGTAGGCGGGTGATCGTGTGCGTGGGCGCGTGTGTGCGCGTCTGCGTGTGTGTAAATTAAAAGTACTAATTGCATACAAATATTTAAACATTAAAATATATTGCATTATTTGTACAGGCATAAATGTACTATATAATTAATGATGTTTTCGAATATCCGAAGCCTCATTGACCATCTTAATCACTTTAATCGACATCTTACATATTCTTTTGACGCAGAACCATAAAAGCTGAATAAGACGCACGCATAACCTGGAACATAAAGATCAGTAGTTTTTTCCATTTGAATTTCTTAAAACCAAAACTGCATGCAGTTTTCCTACTGTTCGAAAACAATTTTTGACATACTTCACATGCCTCTTTACCACAAAATGTTCACTACATTGTTTTATCCTTAAAAGCTTAATTTATTTTTTCTGCACCAGTTAAGTTAGCAATGCACCTTTTTTTCAAAATTTTTAAGTTTTTCCACCATGGCAAGCACAATTACATCAGGCGGGAAACGTATAAATTTCAATTCAAAAACACGCATGTTCGGAACATAAGCCGCCCCCATCAGGTATGGACTCAAAAAATAAACATACTAAAGAATATGAGTCGTTACGTAATATAGTAGTATGAATTGTACCACTGAAAACATAGCAAACGATAAGTAAGTACTTAATGATATAGCAAACAAATGCTTAAATCCTACTTCAATGCTTTATAGACAAGATACACAATTTACTTACGGGACGCTTATGCACCTACGTACAGTTCTCCTAAAAACTACTCGGATATACAATCTTGTTCAGGATGAGTATCTATAACGGGTACTAATTTCCCTTTTGCAGACTGTAAGTTTTCTTTTTTATTAAGTTTCCGGAAACTATATTACAATCAGAATTTTTAAACCATTTGCGACGCTGTTGGAGTTCATTAATATTTTCTTTGGACCACTTTTTTAAGAAGTTTGTACAACTTTTTGCACTCTTTGAAAATGCGAAACAAGATTCTCACTGGTCATAGTTAAGTCACAGTCAGGTATGGCCATGAGATTACGCCATATTACAAAGTTAGCTGAGGTTAATGGATCAAGATCGTTTTGATCAGAGGATAGAGGTGTTAACGGTCAAGAATTAGTCACAGCTTCAATCTGAGTAAGTATGGTATGAAATTATTCACATGTAAATAGAAAATTATGTGTTACTTTTAGATGATGTTATATAACGCGAACTTTAGACTCCAGAGTTCATCAAAATGGGAAATACGATATGGGATGAAATGCCATGATATGCATGTGTTGTTGTTCTCAATTTTATGATTCTCTTTATAAGAATACATTATTTTAAACAACTCCTACAAAGTTAGTCCCGTTATCAGAATATATTACGACAGGTTTTCCTGGTCTATTAGAAAACCATCTCAAAGCAGCAATGAAAATTTCTGATATTAATTCAAACACTAATTCAACGTGAATTGCCCATGTCACAAAGCATAAAAAATGCACATACAGTACTTAGATGATTTGAACCCGCATCCCCTTTCGTTTTTAATCAATGCTAGACCTCAATAATCAACTCCACATATATAGAATTGAAAGTCAATGGTTAGACGTTCTTTGGGTAAATGTCCCATTAATGGTGCATATAAATTAGGAGAGGCTTGAAAAGTCGTGCTGCATCTCCTAACAATTCTTTTTTAACAATTTTGCACTGAAATTGTCCAAAATATTTCACGTACATAATATAATAAATCCTGAGGTTCAGAGTGTAGCGTTTTCTCCTGCTCGTATTTCATTATTGAATATGTTAATTTATGTTTTGAGAGTAATAAAATTGGTTATTTTTATTTTCATAAAACTGTGAGTATTGAATTCCACCTCCAACTCTGAATAGCCTATCATAATCTAAGGATGGATTTAACTGATAAACGAGCGACTTTTCAAATTTAATTCTTTTTTATTCTTTAAAGCATTATTTCCGGCTGAAATTCTTGTTCTTGTACTAAGTGCATTGCAGTTTGGTAGCTATATCTAGTTCTTCATATGATGAAAACCCAGGACGTTTGTCAATTATGCATGAAAAAGAATTATGTTTGAAGTCTATATGCAGTAAACCTTTGCAATTTTTTATACCAAAAACTGCGATCAAAAATTTAATATTAGCATTTTGCAGTGCAAAAACGTTCGTTAACGTATGCCCTTCAACAACGTAGTCAAAGATGTGATGGCTTGGTTGAGAATCTAGTAAAAGCTCTTGGTCTGAGGTTTCGGTCAGCTATGTTAGACCAATCTACCACAATGTAGAAGTAATTAGAACTTCGAGCTGGAACTACGAGATACCAGATCAGCTGGGCTAAATCTTGTACTCGTACTTCTACTTTTTCTTCAGATACGCGATCTAAAACAAAGATTTTTAAAACGGTAAGAGAATTCTTTGGTCATGCTAGGGTGATAGTTAAATCCGTCCAATAAGGATTGAATTTTGAAAATAGTTCTTGCTAGAAGCAGAGAACCACGTAATTTCAACCTTGAAATTGAAACAGTTTTCAAGGGAGCCAGTCTAGAGTAAGAAGCAACTAAGCTCTCCGTTGCCAATGCTACTGATGCTTTTCAAGTATACGCATGTTCTATACGCTGGTTGCGGCGCGTCAGAAAAGCCGTGTATTTGTACGTCGACACATCGTCAACAAAAACTCAACGAGTGACATTTAACAAACCCAAAGAGTGGAGCTATTTACAGAATTGAATCAACTGATAATGAAGTTCAGATGGAATTGATTTGCCCCATGATAAGTAGTATTGTCACAATTTCTGCATGATTGACTTAGAAATGATTATCACAGCGTCTAATAAACCTAACGGATCAAATATAGCAGCTGTGATGGCTAATAATGACCGTTCAGTGACAGAGTTCTTTGGCAGTAAGTCCTTTATGTTGTAGCTGAAGTTATTAGCTGAAGATAACCACAGCATATCAAAAGTTTTTGCTATTTTATCGAGATCCAGACACTCAATATTCGGAATCAGAACTAGAAAATGGGTTCAAAGCATTTGGTGCGTTTGTTGCCCATCTTCTAATATCAAAACAACTCTTGGCTGAGATTGTCGTTACATCATGGCAAAGAGATACTGGTTCTTGATATGAATCAGCTTCTAAACGGAGGTCATCGACGTAAAAGTCGTGGCTGCATTTTCGTGAACCGGTAGGTGAAGACATCTTTCAACTAAGGAAGAGGTTCAAGCTGTGCCATAAATGACAGTATTTAATACAGAGTGTTCTAGCGGATCATTGTAAATTGCGTTGATCAAAACTTGACGATGCATTTTGGTTAGGTCAACAGAGACAGCATGTTTATGTTATTGAAATCGAACCAATATCGGGAACAAATTGTCTTAAATGACTGGTTCTACCATCTGTATCTCATTTAACGATATACGACTCTAAGTTTCAGCACTGCCATCAAAAGCAAAGCGTAATTTTGTAGTTAATTTGGACAGGGTAGTTCCAAACCACTTTGGTGGGAAATTGAAAATAATCCCCTTTGAACATGGATTCCAGCTGGTGAAATGGATGGTCTTAATTAAATTGGTACTGTTATAATATTAGTGTAGATATTTATAAATTGTCCTTTTATTTTCTGGTAGCATGTATTTATGAAGCCTATTTAGCTTGACACTAAAAGTGTAAAACGTCCACCCGTATTGTTGATTCTATTGTTTACTTTATTAGATTTACAAAGCCTGGATATTGGAAAGAAAATCAACAAAGTGAATCATGTGATTAAAGATTTATAAGAAGATTGTTACGCAACTTGAGTTGTATTGGTAATGTTAAAAGTTTCTATGTGTCTGTTTTTAGGAGTATATGCAACTTTAATTAAAATTTATTTAGGTAAAATTAAAAATTTTGTGTACCTATTTACAGGAAGAGAAACATGAGATTGTATTAAAAGTGACGTCGTGAGATTGTGTTTTTCTTTTTGATTGAGTATATTGATTGATTGTGAGTGGAATTCCATCACCAGGAGATTAATGTACTAAAAGTTCACAAAGATAACTCGTCGTCCACAGGATTATTAGACTAGGTTTGACCAGTTAGCGCCCAACAACTGTAACCTTCGGTTTTATTTTATAAATACGCATCAACTACCCTACATAATTTCATGCTAGAATTCATATTCTTATAATAGTATTTTAAGATAATATTCTAAAACTTGTTAAAACTTGAAAAATAGTTGATTGTAAGGCAGGTGTTCGCTTGGATTTCCAAGAAAACACGCAGCACCTGCATGTTAGTTTTCAAATAGTTTAGCATTTGCTATCTTCCTTCAATACAATAGTGGGATACTTTCGTCTCACTTACCGATAATTTGCGAAGACAGGGGAAGAAGATTATTCGTCGTAGTTTTAAGTTAGTTCACGTTGGGTACTCGAAGGATTGCAAGATGTAATTGTGTAAAGCTCTTTTAGGCGCGAAGTGCAATAAAGATTCAAATGCATAATTAATTGGTTCGGTCGTGTAAAAGTCAAATGGTTTCTTTTACGACATAGTTGCTCTTTTTAAGGAGGATTTTAAGCACGTTGAATAAAAGGGGTTGTAAAACCGCACGTTACTAGTTGTTATTAAGTAACGGAATATTTAAATTGCACCGGAGGCTTTTTGCATTGAGATTGTTTTTGTGAAGAAATAAAACCCTGACCCAACGGACTCGCGTAGTTAGTTTTTACGTTAATTTAGGAAACTGTTATCGTCATAAGATTAATAATAAGTTTAGTGCTTATCAGAGAAGTTAATGTGTGGCGAGTGTTAATCATTAACCCGAAAATTCACGGAACTGGACCAACGAACCATAGCGTATTTTATTCTTTGTTGGCTGTCCCACAGGTACTCGAACCAGTTTAATCCGGTAAATTTCAATATTTGCAGCTCATTATATAAACAAACACCTCACGGGATTCTTGGTGCTTGATCCGAAATTTATCTTCTTTCTAAGCCGTTGGTTGATGTACCGTCCTGGAGTACAACATTGCCCGCAATTAATTAAGGTAAACTGAAGACTAGAAACTGAATTCTTGCGGTGTTTCACCATCTGTACTATAAGTTATTATTGACATATTATTTTATAAACTGAACTTGTTTACAATTCCGTATTATGTTCAATTTCGTACGGATAAAACTATTTTAAAATATTCATTTTACGTTGACTTATTTAGTAAATTTAATCATTGTTGATACAGCGATAGAAGAATCCATTAGGGTTGGTAGAAGGATTTAATGAAAACTAAATGTACATGAATTGTTTGTTGCTCAACACATTAATATTGGTAATAATTAATAAAAACATGTTATAGAGGTTGTGTATAATTTAGATGTGTGAATGTTGATTTGGTGTTCAGTTAAAGACTACTATATGGTTATATTAAAACAAATTCCGTCGTCCTAAAATTATAATTTTATAAGTTTAAGTAATACTGTGAACAGGGATTCAGATCAAATATATTTAATTTAAAGACTCAATCCCCCTAGTTCAGAATATCTTAAGTGATAAATTTATTACAGGTACAAGTTAGTGTTAACTTGCATTATTGTTATTGATCATTTTTTGAACAGCCAGGAGGTGTACAACAACTTGGTTAATAACTTGAGATAGTGTCATTCCCATATTTTGTCATACGGGTTTCTTGTCCGAGAAGAATAAGTTTTCCCTCATTTTGTCGTTTTTCTATAAAAGACAGGGAATCCATGCCACTTTAGGCAGAACTCTACTAAAATAAGGGTGGTGTCCAGAATTCACCGGTTTAGCCAAGATAACTATTATTACTCTCCACTACCCTCCCCATTTTACTCCGCCCGTCACCACTGCAGCCAGCCGAGCCGCGGTTTAGTTCGTTCCTTTGAGCTTACCGTGTTTGTTCATGCCTCTTCCCCCCTACCATCATCGTAACGTCAATTTTGGCATGTAACACAACTTGAGAATGATTGAAAGCCTTTCAAGGTAAATGCTACTGGTAAAGTAGCTTGAAATTGCACATAGTAAATTGTTATATTTTCCGAATTATTTTATACAACGATTTATTTCAATGGCGTTGCTATAACGATACCCGCTACCGTCAACTAAGAACAAGATTCCTTGCTCTGATAAATCTATTTTTTTAACATTTCAAAACAATACACGGGTATTTAATATTACGTTTTCTAACTTTTTTAACATTATTTATTATACACGATTTATTCTTAAAAGTAGACGTAAGAAACATGGTTTGAATTGTTATACACAGTTAGTCAAGCATTCTGCAATTGCTGTTTATTACAATCTTTTATTTAACCAATGTAAATAATATCTGTTGTTCTTCTATATCTACATTACTTATTTAACAATTACTGTGAAAAGCAATATGTAACTAATATAAAATAATATAAAATAATATAAGATAATATAAGATAATATAAGATAATATAAAATAATATAAAATGATATAAAATGATATAAAATGATATAAAATGATATAAAATGATATAAAATGATATAAAATGATATAAAATGATATAAAATGATATAAAATGATATAAAATGATATAAAATGATATAAAATGATATAAAATGATATAAAATGATATAAAATGATATAAAATGATATAAAATGATATAAAATGATATAAAATGATATAAAATGATATAAAATGATATAAAATGATATAAAATGATATAAAATGATATAAAATGATATAAAAAGATATAAAATGATATAAAATGATATAAAATAATATAAAATAATATAAAACAATATATAAAACAATATAAAATAATATAAAAATAATATAAAAAATAAAAGCTTCATTTCCATTATTTGCATTGCATGCAGCTTCTATTTAACAAATGATGTTTATTAGAGCGAAGTGGTCTTGGTCGGATCAACTCTTAGAAGTCGTATTAACGAAGTTTACTAGGCCGGAGTGGTCTTGATCCGACCGATTCTTCGAAGTCCGTTTAACGAAGTCTACTAGAGCGAGGTGATCTTGATCCAATCTACTTCCCGAAGTCGTTTTAACAAAGTCTTCTAGGGCGATGTGGCCTTGATCCGATCGAGGCTCCGAATTGGTTTCACCCAAGTCTACTAGTGCGTGGTGATTTTGATTCGATCAACTTTTAGGGTTTGTTTCAACGAAGTCCATCGAGGCGGAGTGGTCTTGATCCGATCAACTGTTCAAAATCGTTTCAACAAAGTCTACTAGGACTAAGTGACATTGATCTGATCTACTCTCCGAATACGTTTCAACAAAGTCTGCTACTACGAAGTGATCATGATTCGGTCAACTCCTCTAAATCTTTTTAACGAAGTATACTAGGGCGAAGTAGTCTTGATTCGATCAACTCCCCGAAGTCGTTTCAATACTATCCACTAGGGCGAAGTGGTCTTGATCCGATCAACTCCCAGAAGTGGTTTCGACAAAGCCTACTACGACAAAGTGATCTGCATCTGGTCAACTTCCAGAAGTGGTTTCGACAAAGTCTACTTGGGCGAAGTGATCTTCATCCGATTAATTCTCCAACGTAGTTTCGACAAAGTCTATTAAGACGAAGTAGGCTTGATCCAATCTGCTCTAACGAAGTCTACAGCTGAACTAACACAACTAACACAACACAACTCACCCGCTAAATCAACTAAAACAATTGACCCAACTAACCCAACCAACCCAATTAACTCATCTCATTAGTCTTACTCCACTCACGCGACTCACTCGACTCACTCGACTCACTCGACTCACTTGACTCACTCTACTCACTCGACTCACTCGACTAACTCGACTCATTCGACTCACTCGACTCACTCGACTTACTCGACTCACTCGACTCACTCGACTCACTCGACTCACTTGACTCACTCGACTCACTCGACTCATTCGACTCACTCGACTCATTCGACTCACTCGACTCACTCGACTCATTCTACTTACTCGACTCACTACACTCACTCGACTCACTTGACATACTCAACTCACTCGACTCACTCTCTTACTTTGTCGTTACTGATTTATTTGGTTAATTAAATAATCAAAGTAACCCGAGGGTTCTTTAATATTGTCTGATGAAACCAGTCAACTTTAAGGAAGGATTTCTTTAAAATGATGGAACGCAACTATCTTCCCACTATGCTAGGGGTCTGTTCCTCGAGTAGAACTAATGAGGATTGGTCGTGGTTCTTTTTACAAAACATTATTCACTTACTGACTCAATTTATACCAAAATAGGGGTATGGGGAGGGCGTCAACAAGTCATTAAGTTTTAAACACCGAGTTTATCTAAGGGGGACTTGGGAGTCCTTACAGCGGAATATTGTATTTACTGCTTAAGCAGGAACTGTAAAGAAAATTGGATTAAATTAACAAGGGAGGACACAAGAGGTGTACTCTTGCTACCTCATAAAAAGAAAAGCTATAATGTCAATTATGCACACACTTTTATAGACACAAATATTAGGCATCAAATTTTGAAAGTGCTATCAGTGCTTTTTCGTCAAATGAAAGCTACAAATATCATTATATTGAAGGTATTTATGCCTTTTATTCTTTGATCCGATTACCCTACTTTTGAACTCACTTGTTCAAAATAAAACAATTAATTAAATGAATTATATGATGATTCTTTAATTAAATGTTGCTTCATGATAAAAAGTATGTGCAAAATATGTATATCAAAAATGGTACTTTAATTTCTTCTACACATATGTAGAATAATAAAATCAAATAAAATATCAAACATGTTAAGCATTTCTTTTTGTTACAAAGTTATCTCAAATCAATACCCAAAATATCAGATCTGTTATTAAGTTTACAGGTTTATATGGAAATTTCAAAAATCTAATAATTTAACTTTCATATTTGCTTTAAGTATAATTACACATAAAAGATAACTTTAATCAGAACTCAACTAAGGTGTTTAAGTTCGTTTGTAATAATAACGGGTACAACTTGGATTTAAATGTTGATAATTACAAAACATCAAAAGTCCTTTATAGTTTGTTAAGCAAAATAATAATTGTAGGTCATTACAATGTTATTTTTATATGTTGCCTTGTATCAATGTTGGCCAAATGCGGACGTCATGTGTAAATAATAAAGAAGGCTTACCTTGTATAGCCAGGTTCTTGTGACAGTGTTACTTTGTAAAAACCAGATGTGCCAAACAAATGACGTCGCTGTCCACATGTTGTGATGCAGCCAACCAACTGTACGCCTCTTGGACCCATTTATACAAACTTGAAGTGTACTTCTTCTTTGCAAAAATGAAACAAATCAAAATCCAATTCAACAGCTATCAAAAAATGCTATGCTTCCTTCTTTTACGGCATTTCGTTCGTTACAAAACAATTATATTGTTAATTATCCACATTATTACTTGTAAATACCGGACATTTGCAAAGCATTTTCCTTTAAATCAAACATCATGGCAATTAAAGGATTATCGTAAATGCTAATTGTAGGACGTTTAGATTAAAACAAAAGAATTGCTATTAAATTGAAAAACATTCATCTTAAATCACAAGTATTACGGCCTCATTGAAGAACGTTTATATTAAATCTAAAATATTACGGTCAAATTGAAGGACGTTCATATTAAATCAAAAATTACTATGGTCACATTGAAGAACGTTCATATTAAATTAAAAATATTACAGTAAAATTGAAGGACGTTCATATTATATCAAAAATATTACAATTAAATTGAAGAACGTTCATATTAAATGGTAAAATTGAAGAGCGCATTATTAAAAACACTTATTCAAGTGCATGTTGCACTTGAATTAAACACCTTGGCGTAAGACCACACCCAAATTGCTGGCTAGAACACTAATTTTTTCTATGTTGTGTTTGTATAAGGTGCCCAAGCCAGAGTGACTGGTTGGCACACTGCGCATAGTATTTCAAAGTCGCTTGACAGGCAACGCCTGTTAGCAACCAAACTAGCACTAAAGAATAATCTCTGTATTATGATTGGGCTATGTGATCCCAATACGAATATTTATTTGAATGACGATATTTATTTGTTTAATCGAATAGACAAAAAGACGTATTTAACAAGTAACTTTTAGGTGATTTGCAGTCGTCAAAAAAACTGTTACAACTCAACTCACTGGACTCATTCGACTCATTCGACTCACTCGGCTAACTCTACTGCCCTGCTAAAGGAATCTTGGGCGTAATGGGTATATTGCGCCCAACGTAGTCCCGTGCCAACCAAATATTTGTTGGCCTTTTACACCAAATATTTAAATTATATACAAGTTTTAAGTTCATCAAATATTTAAAATAATAAATGTAACGTACTATGAATTGAAAATATAATTCTGACCTGATACCCTCCTACTGCTTTTCATTAGAGCTCCTTGATCCAAATCGGTCGCGTGTTCAATGGTTTCGAGTCGTTCACCCACCGCTTGACGTATATCCTAGTACTTCAAACTATTTTTCAGCAACTTCTAGTCTTTTGTCCAATGATACGAAGTACTAACCATGTACTTCAAGTATCATAGCATTTATTTAGAGTTTTATTCCAGTAATTTAGTGTCTTAGCGTCGTAATTTAGTCTTATTTATTTAATTATTTAGTTGGCTGTTTAGGTTAACGTCGTTATTTAGTTGATTACTCAGTACCCGTACCTAAAGTCGATTTTAATTTCCAATACTTAGAGTCGATTTATATTTGATTTTAATTTCCCATACTTACAGTCTATTTATATTCGATTTTAATTTCTCGTACTTAAAGCCCTAAATAATAAATTGTAAACTTTATTCATATTAATTAAATCTAGACTTACGTTTTATTGCAACGGCAGAGTTTTATACACACGTATTTCAATCACGCACTTTTACTGTTTTCCTCTTGAAATTTTTAATTAATACGGCTTTCACTTATAACTTTCAATTTAACTTCACTAAATTGAAACTTACGTAATACTTTTGCTTTGACTATTACATTCCGTGCGTCAATTATGGAATAAATGTGCCTTATCTGCTAGGTCCTTTTTTTTTAGACAAATTCGTTCCCTCCTTTTATCTTAACTTGATGGGTTTTATTCAGTATTGCATGTTATAGACGATTGAGTTTGCACGTACATCAGAGCTTTGTATTATGGAATTCGGTATTTTTGTACCTTCTGCACGTAGTCTTAATTTTAGTGTCCATACTTTGTTTACATATGCTGAAATTTTATTAAATGTGGCAATTTCTACATTTACACGGCACGTAGGCTTTTGCCTCAATTCTTTATACTTTATGAAATATGTCCTCTTTTAAATGTTTGCCTGGTATAAATTATATTTGTTTTATTGACTTAGATTTTTCTGCAAATGCATCTAGATTGAAAGAAACTTCATTTTACGTTTATTTTGCTTTAAATATGCCGAATTTGTATTTAGTTTGCGCTTAGGAATGTTTTAAGTATTTTAAAATGGATTAGGTTGCGTCCACAATTATTTATGTAGTTAAGTTATTACTGAATGTGCCTCCCTTAATTAACTGTAGCTTATTATTGATTTTATACAGGGTGATTTGTATCTGCTTTTGTATAATGAACAAATTATTTACATTTTATGATATTAGTGTTTGGTTTTCTTGATTTTTATAATGTTTACATGCAATATTCCTCCTTTGTAACCTTACATACCCTTAAATAACCCTTTTATCATAACAATATATATATATATATATATATATATATATTGTCGTGTGAATTATAAGTTAAGGGGGATAGATAGATCTAGAGAATCAATTTGTAACAACCGGGTATATAGGAAATATGAGCAATTTATTTACGCGCCAAATTAATTAGTTTTGACATTAAAACGGACGGATAATAGCATACTTTTGTATTTATAAATCGGAATGTTAAATTTGCTTATGTGTAAAAGTTTGTAGTACGTGAAAACTCAAGGTTACGAATATAATTAACTTTAATATTTTGAAAGTTGTAAATCAAGTACATCAAATAATAAAGAGAGCTTTTGGGTATATAAAATCAATAATGTAAACGCATATTTTCCATTTAACTAAACAAAGCGTTCGTTAAATACAAATCCTAAGAAATTCTATAAGTTGAACAACTTGGAAAATACGATTTCAAACGGACAGTTGCTTCATAGAAAAGCTTGACAGATAAATAAACAAGTTCAAGGAACCTGAAATAAACGTTGGAATATAATTCTGTAGAAATTTAGTTAACGGTCGATGCAAAAGCTACGAATACAAAGCAAAGTGAGACGGAATATCGATAGCGTAAAGCAGACAAAGATCGCATATAATAGACGTTGGCTAAAACACTCGTTTAAAGTACACGACAAGTTTGAAGGTCAACCACAATATCGATTTTATGTTGCTAGAGTGGGATTGTATAAGAGACAACAAATATCTGTTAGACGAGGGTAAGATAGTTGAAGGCTGGACATAAGAATGGGAGAAATGTTTGTGATTGGCTGAGTGCTAGAAAATTTCATAGAAGTTTGCGACCGTTGTAGTTTGTTAACCAGTTTTTAGACTAAAGCGACGATGGGGTGAGAATTTTCAGTTTTACAAAGTTTGTTACGTATAAAAATTTTAGAATCGATTACGGTAGGGGAGCTTTTCAATTGAAATAGGGTACAGGAGGTGTGTATTGATTATTATAAATACACGAGAAGACGTAGTAGGGTTTTCTTACTTCTCTTACTTTTACTTCGCTTATCCGTTTGACTTCGCTTAGCTTTTACTGTAACATCCAAGTGTAAAATTTTATAAAACGGTGTTAGTACAGTCCGTCAAAAGTTAAATAAAAGTGTGAATTGCACGAGTAGCTGCTATATTGTAGATGGCGCTGTAGCTACATTCAAAGAACTAACGGAGGGATGTTACTAAGGTAAGTGTGCTGAGAAATTATTGGAACGAGGAAGCTGGGTGTTTGATAGATACAGAAGGTGATGAACTTGGTCTGGATAATTATCTGGGTAGAAACATTGAAGGCGTCTGCAGAGACTTGGATAGCGAGTGGAAATGGGTTTGATCTACAGATTAGCAGAGAGGTGTATGGAAGCTACGACGAGGTTGCTGGTGGACATCTTCAGAGGTGACGATGAAAAAGCTTACTCCAGGTAACAAAATTAATTTCTATTGTTATTGCTTGAACATTTGTGATGTTATTTTGTGCTAGAGTGATTTGACACATTGGGTGTGTATTTTATGAACATAAAAGCTGATTTGAAGGTTATATGTAAAGAACAATTTGTATGGATTATTTAAAGGTGTAAATAAATGACATAAAAATTTGGTGTAAAGAGAAAACGGATCTTTAGGGTTGCTAAAACAAGGATGCGATTTATGTAGGCATTTAGAGTAACCGGGTTTATACCGAGCTCACGATAGATCAATTTAGGGTTTCAAGATAAGCCCATCTACTTATATAAAACTAAAACTGTTGAAATAAATTAAAGTCATGAAATTTAAAAGGTTTTAATGGTTGAGATTGTATTATTTTATGAAGCTATATATCCGAATGTGTAAATATTTAACTTGTAACGGAAAATTTTAATTTGTATGAATAAAAAGTTGTATGTTTTGTTGAATTATTTGAGTGGTAATTTTAGTCGGTAGTATCAGTGAAATAGAGCGAACTTAAGATGGTAAGTATCTATGAAGAAGCAGATTTTAGAGCTAGCCGTAGTATGCAGAAATAAGGAGGCGTTCCAGGGGTACTGGAAGATTTTTGTATTTGTCAGGAAAAATATTTATGTAACTTTCGCAGGAGCATAATCCACTGCATTTTTATGGCTCTCAAGCTTGACTCGAAGGTAATCCAGTAACTCACAGCAATATATATATATATATATTGCTGTGATAAGGGGTTGTTTAAGGGTGTACTTTATAGTAAAGGTCGTTTAGAAATGAGAAATTACCATAGGCAGCAGAAAACTGCATTTATTTAGTAAAGAATTGAGAAATGAAGATAGTTTGTAAATAGTAAGCAGTCAACACCCTGTATATAAAGTATAAGTAGTTTTAAGCGACGCAAATACACACAGGAAGACGCATAGTTAGCGTAGAAACCAGGAACACATGCATTAAGTAAATAGGAAATATTTAACACCCTGTAGATAAAGTTTTAGTTAATTTAGGCAATGCAAATAATGATATTTTTCAGTGGAAGCACGCGTATTTATAAGTAAACATAATAAAGTGTAATTAAACACGCATTCAAAAAAGTTCCAAGCGATTAGGTTAATACGGAGATAAGAAATAGAGCTTCAGGAAGCATAAATGTGAATGCGTACAAGTAGTTAATAAGAGAGGTGATTAAAAATTGCGTAAATAACAAGCAGATATGAAAATTAAAAGTCGAATTGCATCAGTTGTTTATGGAAAAGCAATTAGATTCATCAAAACACCGCATGTTTGATAACAAGCACCTGCAAGCAGGCCACAATTATTGGAAAGCATAGAAAATTACATCAGAAACTATTTTAAATGCAAACATTTGATTCGTTAAAATGAGCGACAAGTTTATAGACCATACCCACTGACGGAGTAGAAGAGTAATGATATATTAACAGGTACAGTGATAACGAAATCAGTTTTCAACTCAACAAAGGCCGAGGTGCGCCACTATTAAATAAAGTGAAAAGTTGTATAAGTTTTAAAATGAAAATTACGATTGCCGATTAAACGTAAGTAGATTTTGGTGAATTTATTTTAAACTAAAACATAATAATAATAGGGCTTCTGAAGCCGGGGAGAAAAATCCAAGTTCTGAGTTCTGGGGGAGAATAATACAATTTCTAAGTCAAGGGAAAATAAATGATGATAATCCAATTCTAAGTTTGGGGAAATTGATAAGAAGTAATTCTAAGTCTGAAATGAGACGACAATAAATTGGGGTGCATAAGTATAAGTTAATAATGGTAGTCCAGAAGGTGATAGCAATAATTTAAATGCAATGGTTCAAGCGTGTGGATAGACAATATTTTGAATGGGCATGGAATAATCCTGAATTGGGGGAAAATAAATTTTATTCAAATGGATGCGTCAATGCGAAGAAAATAAACCAGGTCAGATTTTTAGTTATAAGACAATTTTTTCTATATTTTTTTATTTGAATATTGAATTTGCTTAATATAAAATGAATGTGAAAAAGTCAACAAAAGGAGGACTTGAATACGTGTAAAGTGCGATAAGAGGTTTCGAACGTTCCACACTTCTTTTTTTATAAAGATAATAGGTTTTTTTTGTGACTTTGGGTTTGAGTAAAAAGTATATGATTTTTGATAAATGAGATTTATAACATCAATTAATTGAAAAGTGTATTTTAAGTAATTTACAAAACTGTACATGATATTTGTTTCATTATATAGAATCGAATTAACTGAATTTTATAATTCCAAATAAATGCTAGCCGAGGTCATAACATAAAGTTAATGGGAGTAATTTGATAATTTAAACAGTTCAAGGAGGAGCTATAAGTTGAATACGAAATTGATAACGAGTAAGGCGGTAACGTATCAAATTTTGTTATTGGTCGACAAGGTAGGTTCAAGATAAAATTCAGTTAAGTTTCTGGAGGGAATTTATAGCAATATTAATAAGACAGCCCAACGTCGGAGAACGATAATTATAATTCCAGTTTATTCATAGCAATATTAATATTGTCGCCCAAATGATGGGGCGCGAATAATTTAGGGAGCATAGCAATATATAACGCTTAATCTGACCTGTTTAAGTTATACATTGTTAAGACTTTTTTTTTAAATATATTATTTAAGATAAACAGCAACCCCTGATTGTCATTTGTTTTTAAATTGTTAGCTCTATTTTTGTTTCGCATATGACGGTCGTTTTGGATTTTACGTTTGCTAAATAGTCCTGAAAAGGAGCTTTTCAATCATATATAACATGCCTGAAAGATTTTTAGTTATAAGGAAAAGATTAATAGGTAAATTAACCTTTAATATGAAATTAGAAGGTTATGAAGTTAAACACCAATTACAAATGAAAGTGAAAAGACATTTTGAGCAATTTCATTACTAACAGGAAAATACGTTGTCCCTAAAAAAAAGTTCTGGAATTAAACACCAGTGTGAAACAATGAAACAAAACGATAGCCTTTCGAAGTTCTTTTAGTGCTGCAGAGATAATTTAATTAGAATCTTCTCAACTGCTTGTAGTTAGCGATAAGTAATTATTGTCAAGTATTAACGTTTATAATGACACAAGCGAAGAATAAGTTGATATATGTGGGAAATGTGTTTGAAAGAAAATAGAAACACTGAAAATGCGTGCACGAGTAATGCAGTGCGTTTTCAAGAAAGACAACAACCACACAGGACAATTTTTAGAAAACTAGTTAGAAATTTACAGATCTTTAAACGCTTCAAACAAGAACGAGCTAACTATGAATTTAATGATGGTGATATAGGTCGAAATAATATCTTGCAGAACTTTACGAACAATCCCAGCACATCAGTTCATCGTGTGGTTTGAGAAACGGGGATTTCAAAATCTACTATTCACTGACCTTTGAAGGAAACTAGTTATCATCCTTACAAACCAACAATTGTACAAGGTTCAAGTGATAATGGCTATCACCGAGGATTACAGTTTACCAGGTGGTACCTTCAATAATGTGAATATGACGCTAATTTTCTTAGGAAAATACTGTGAACAGATGAAACACGAAATAATAATTATAGTGTTCTATCAACATTGGTCTACTGAAAATCCACATTTGGTAAACCAAAGAGATTTCAAGTTCGATTTGGTTTTAATGTCTAAACGTTGATAGATAAAGCGTAAGTAGACAACTACTGAAATATTTTGCACAAATTATTAACTATATAGGTTTATACCAGCCGTGTTGACAGAAGTAGCTGACGCAAAACGGGTTGTTTGGAATGTTGTAGTAAACCAGCCACGTAGTTTATGACCAAAAAAGAGGTATTAGACTCTTAAGTTATTAGGGCATTAGGTTTTTAAGTTATAGTTTTATTATGTTGCTAAGTTACTAAATTATTTGGTTATTAGATTACTGCTTTTCTTATTTGTTAAATAAACTATAGACAAATTAAGTATTTTAAATTATTGTTTTGTTATGTGAAGTTAAGCGAGGCTGATATGTCGTTAAGTTTTTAAGTTACTTCCCTTGTTGAATAAACTATAGTCAAATAAGGTTAAATACTTACCCAGGTAAAAGCTTGTACTGAGATATCCGAGAATTTTCCAATTGTTAGTTTAATTGGTCTATTGCATCGAACATTAACCATAATTACAGCTTTTTGAAACTTGAAATTGCATCCAACAAAATCTGTTTCGTATACAGCACTAGCCACGTCTGTGCTGGCACATTTTAGTTCATCGCCCCAATAAGATACCAACAAAATTTGAAATGTAATGCAACAAATTTGAAGAATATTTTTCATAAAAACAGGACTTTTGAAGTGTAGCTAAAAGATTAGGTCTAAGAAGAAATTATAAATTACAATACATACCTCGCTAGCATCAAATGTTTTTAAACACAACATCCCAAGAGTCCCTAGATATGCTAGCAATAACAAAGTGTTAAATACCTCTTCAATTTCTTTAGAAATGTTGATAATACTTTTATGATATTCAATGGCGTCTTGAAGTGATCTGTTTAATCGCTTATTGTTAACAAAAATTTTGTTAGGTGTTCTGTCGCTGCTTTCATGCAGTATCTAAAATCAAATTTGTTGTTGGTTGTTTTTGTTTAATACATAATTACCATTTCACTGCTGTTTGATACCAAAAATCGAAAGTTGGCTTGCAAGATTTTTAAATTATACGTTAAGTGACATATTACTGAAGCAATTAATAAATCAACTGCTGCGAACTGTATCACAACTGTTGTTATACAAAAAATTTGGTATATAGCAACTATTTCATAATTTGGACTACGTGTTGTATCAACAAACGTTAATATACCAAAAGCAAACTTCCAATTGCGGTAGTCATCACTGGTGAGACGTGCTACCAGAACGTACGTAAATGAGTGGACTAGAAGAGCTGTTACTGGTATCCAGTACAATATAGCCTGCAACCTATCTCATTTTTGTTAAAGAAAATACAAATTTAGTACCTGATAGTTTCTAATGCGTAAACATTCTCGTAGAAGGTTTTCCTCTACAATTCCAGCCCTCTTTGTATTTGGAACAAATGGTGATTGTTGCAGATTGCACAAAATTCTTTTCATTGTGGCTTTGTTGGTTAAAAGCACGAGTACCTTTGAGAATGCTGTAACAGAAATTGACACAAACAGAATTTGTCATAAAACTATTGTGGAAAGTATTTGTTTGCAATTTCTATTGTTAGTTTGACAAATTTAGATTTTAAACAAATTTGTGAGATTTAGGACAACTGAAAAATCAAAATTAAAATGCACCTAAGTGTCATTTTCAGAAAATTTCTGACAACAGTTGAGTCATCTATGTGCCAAATCCTGAAGCGTACAAAATAACATATGTGCTTCAGACTTTAGGGTTATAAACTGTGGTGGTAGGCGAATATCCTAAATTATAGTTATTAGTAAATCAAGTTGTATTCCTTTAAAAGGTGAGTAACTTAGTGTAGGAAGTGCAAAGTGCGGAAGTATACAATAAGACGATCAATAGGAAGTAGAGATGCAAAGAACTCTAGACTAAGGGTAATTGAAAATATACAGTAAGCATAATTGAATAATGATTATTAGCTGGTAAGAGCCAGTATGCAATAAGAAAATTCGTAGTCACACCCTAGGATTGTAATGTACCTTAATGTAAGAAGTAAATAAACTTGTAATGGTCTTCGACTTTGTTTCATCAACATCAACGCCCTAATCCAATGAGAGACTCCCCAAGAATACGACAAGAATACTACACTGTGCGTAGTCCGCACATACGCATCCATTTTAAGTTAAAGTGTTGTCGAGGTCGAAACTAATTCTCATTATTACCAGCAATTAAAATGACAATGTACACTAGACGCTACAACAGCAAAGATGTTAAATAAAAGAAAGAGATACAGAATTAGTGCTGTGTGACATGCAAATTATAAAGTTGTTTTTGTTTGGTCTAAAAAATTCACCTAAACTTAAGTAATTAATAAAAACTTTCAAGAATGTTTCGGAGGAAGCGGTCTTGCTGCAAGTAGTGTGCTTCGTAAATACGTAAATACGTAAATACGCATGCATATTACACTCGTTGACTCTACAACGATTTTATTTTAATAATTATACTAGATAACTTTCAATTATAGAATTAATTAGATCATGGCGCATTATATAAATGCGGGTTTTGATTTCCCAGCACTGCTCAGTACTCTTAGAAATAGTTTTATCATGTTATTATGTATTTCGTTTGTAAAGAACGTTAAATTAGATTGTTACGTCATCATCGAACAATTCGGTATTTTGTGACAATAAATACCGTCAGTGCGTGCATCCTACAGTTGTCAGTGAAACATTAATATACCGGCAGGCAGTGCGTGAAGTGAGTCGCATTCGAACCCTTGCAGAAGCCGGTTGTATTAGAGCTTTGAAAGGAAACCGACACCATTCGTGCGTGTTACTGGTTCTCCGTCGAAAGCTTTTGTGCGTGAACGTTTTATTGCACACAGCGGCACAGGATAAAAGGTATTTATACCCTTTATTAAGTAGTTTGGTGTAGTTGTAGTTATTACATAACCGCTCCACCGTCATCGTTATTGCTACAAAAAGCAATTGGTCCTTTCCTATAATAGCATATTTATATCATCTCCTTAACCCCCCCATTAATCATTGGTCCTATAAGTCGATCCGGATTCATCAGTCCTATGGTATACGCATGTCCTAAATTAAATATCATTTTGCACACCAGCGAGCTTTAAGTAATTATTTTAGTTTTAAATTTGTGTTCAAGCTCCATATTTAGCGGGTTAAAATATGTATAATATTAGCTACATACTTTCGTTAGACTAAATTAAGTGATTTCGCCGTAATTAAAACCGGCAAGCGTTTTAATTACAAACAAATCCTTAATATAAAATTTGTTAGTTTTCAGTTTTAAATTTATTTTAGCGGTATAAAGCACACAGCAACCTGAAAATTATAGTCGCTTTATACTTTTTAAATAAAAAAGGAAAGGGATTTGCTTTGTATTTAAAAGCTATTGTACGTTTTCTATCACATGCAACCCTTTTCAGTCGGTTTGCGGTAAAATATTGAACATCTGCAGAGGAATAAGGTTGTAAAGTTGCATCTGTCGGCAAATATGTTAAAACCACATGTTTCTGTGAGCTTTTGATGTAAAGGCCGACCGTAATCGTAAACGGTACATCTTATCTTCACGCTTTGTTTGACAACCCCTTGTTTTCGACGTCTCGTTTTAAGCCCACATTGCAGGCTAATAGTCATAAAACGTGATTTATTGGTTATACGCTATCTTACCTTTTCGTGCCTTGAATAACTCATAATATTTTAATATTTCTCAGTGTACATCTTGAGCGGTACCGTTTTACAACATTTTATTGTAGATCTTTCAAATAACAGTCACTATGGCTCCAAAGAAGGCACATGTAGTAGAACTAGAATTACTGAAAACACGTATTATAGAAATGTTTGAGCTTTGTAATTCTATACAAAGTGACCCAAGTTTAAAAACGTTGTTCCTTATTCAAACAAGGGGAGTAACTGACCTTTATACAAATTTCAACAAAATTTTAATTGCTGTCTTAGCTTCGTGTGACGAGGTAGAATCATTAACTTACAACGCTTTACGGAAGGAAGTAGATTCCGCTTATTTTTGCATACTGCTGCATCTCGAAACGATGCAAGAAATGAAAGCACCACAAATCATCGAAAATGCTCCAAGCAACTCGGGATCAAAATTGGTACCGTTAAATCTCCCAAGTTTTAATAATGAGGCAACGGAATTCTCATCCTTTATCGATTTATTTGACAGTCTGGTCTATAATAACGCGTCACTCACCAATATCGAAAAATTAAATCACCTTATTAATTGTTGTAGCGGGGAGTCTTTAAGAATCGTTAAATCTGTACCCATTTCGGGGGATAATTTTATTATTTCCTATAACGCCTTGCGTGAGCGATTTAGCAACCCGTGTTTATTGGCAACTTTGCATTGGAAAGCAATGAAAGACTTTCCACCTTTAAAATCAGAAGACCCTAAGAAACTTAGGGCACTTATTGATTGTTTTCAGAGAACCTTGCTGTTCTAACTAACTTAAAGTTTCCCACTGAACATTGGAACTTTATTCTAGTCGATTTGCTTTTAGAAAAACTCGATCCGTTTACTAGAAAACGCTTCGAACTCCAATCGGATCCGAAGCAAATACCTAATTTCGAGGATTTGAGATATTTTTTTACTCAACAATGTGCAGCGTTGAAACCTTTTCTTCAACCGCACCTGTTTCTTATTCGACGACTGTCCATACATCTCACACATCAGTGCCTAAGAAATCCTCAGCGTTTCAATTTAAACCAAAGGTTTCTTCTAACGTAGTTTCACTGGACACACCAAGTAGCTCCAGTGACTCAAAGAATTCATTTTCGCACCATTGTCCTTCTTGCAAGGGCAATCACTTAATTTACAGATGTCAATCGTTTCTAAAGAAAACTCCGACAGAACGTTTCGACATTGTCAAACGCTTACGCCTTTGTTTAAATTGCTTACGAACAGACCATGCGTCCATGCAATGCAAATCTTATAATTCCTGTCGAACTTGCGCCAAGCCGCATCATACCTTGCTACATTTTGAACCGCAACCTGCTTCTAGCCGTTCAGCTGAACCGATCGCCACACCTATGCATAAAAATGCCAATAGGACGCAGTCAGCCTCTCCTATTCCGGCAAATGTTTTGTCTTCACAGACGAATCCAAATTTTGGGGTTACTGTCTTACTCTCCACTGCTGTTGTGGAAGTTCAAGATCGTTCTGGTAGATACAAACCGATCAGGGTACTCTTAGACCCTGGCTCCCAAGCTAGCTTTATTCGAGACGATTGCGTGAGCAAACTTTGGCTTCCACGCATACGTTCTCAAGTTCCGATTTATGGACTTGGGCAGACAACTTCAGCAGTCAATAGAGGTGCCGTCAGCTGCACTATTCGCTCTATGTTAGACTCTGAAAATCTCTAGAAGTCACAACCTTTGTGCTTTCGTCAATATCTGGCAAATTACCTAGCGTTGAAGTTCCTAATAATTGGGAACACTTATGCGGCCTGCACCTTGCAGACCCGACCTGGAACTCTCCAGGAACTATTGACATGCTCCTTGGAGCAGATGTTTATCCGTTCATCATCAATGGCGGTGTTATACATGGCAAATTTCTTCAGCCTGCCGCCATAAATACAATTTTGGTTGTACTATTATTGGTCCCACAAAAGCTTGCAGTCTGATACTGTCCAAGCATTTTTTACTTCTGTAGAAGATCCTATCGACCAGACCCTAAGGCGGTTTTGGGAGATAGAAGAGTTGCCATCCAAGCCTTTAACTTCTCCAGAAGAAGAAAAGGCAGATTTGATTTTTGAAAACACGTTTTCTCGTGACCCTAGCGGTCGTTTTATTGTTGCGTTACCGTTCAACGATACTTTGCCCGTTTTGATAATTGCTTTGAGATGGCTAAAAAGACTATTTTCGTTGGAGCGCAAATTGCATGCTCAACCGGAGCTACGCGCCCAATACAACAATTTCATGCAGGACTATCTTGATGCGGGTCATATGGCATTACTCGATTCTCCGCCCGTTGGGAACGATAATTATTTTTACCCCATCACCCTGTGTTTAAAGAGGAAGGTCATACTTCTAAAATGCGTGTGGTTTTGACGCCTCTGCAAAGGCTAAAAACAACGTGTCACTTAATGACACTCAATTGGCTGGACCTAGTCTCCAAAATGACATTTCGTCAATCTTACTTAAATTTCGCTCTCATCGTTTCGTTTTTACTTGTGATGTTCGCCAAATGTATCGACAAATTTTGGTTACCGAAGAACATCGAAGGTTTCAATTAATTGTTTGGCGGTTCTCCGCAGAAGAACCCATTCAGACTTATCAGCTTAATACAGTGACCTATGGTATTAAGTCATCGCCTTATCTAGCATTAAAACTCTTCAGCAATTAGCCATTGACGAAGGCAAAAGGTTTCCGTTAGCCGCTGAGGCTATACGGTCAAATCTATATATTGATGATTTCGTCGCCGGTGGAGATTCTATACAATCGGCCCGCGAAATTAAAGATCAACTTATCCGACTTTTACATTTGGCTGGGTTTGAACTTCGAAAATGGAGTTCTAATTCAGTTTCTATTTTGGAAGGCATTCCGTCAGATTTTTGCCAATATACTTCTCTCGATTTCGATTCTGACGAATCAATAAAAATATTAGGTCTTCAATGGTCACCTACAGAAGATATTTTCTCATTTCGGGTTAAACCATTAAACCCAATATGTACAAAGCGCAACATACTTTCACAAGTTGCCAGAATATATGATCCATTAGGGTTTTAGCCCCACTAACACTTTTGCAAAACGCCTAATCCAGCATCTGTGGATGTTAGGTTTGAATTGGGATGACATCCCACCAGCAGGCATTTCGTCTCAATGGCAGCAGTATCAAGAAGAGTTGCCGTTATTATCGTCATTAAAGTTACCACGTTGTTTACCCCCTTCGGATCCTTTAACTTGTCATTTGCATGGGTTTTGCGATGCTAGCGAGGTAGGGTATGCAGCGGTAGTGTATTTTCAGTTCATAAATCAAACTACTGGAGAAATAACTGTACAATTTGTAACCGCTAAAACAAAAGTAGCTCCAATTAAGCGCATTTCAATTCCACGTTTGGAATTATGTGCCGCCGTTTTATTAACCGATTTACTTTCTTTTACCATTCGGTCTTATCAAGGCTTGATTGAAATCTCCGATGTTCCAGCGTGGAGTGATTCTACGGTCGCTCTCACTTGGATACTTTCTCCTCCTTTTCGTTGGAAAACTTTTGTGGCAAACCGTGTTAGCCACATTCAAGAAATCATTGCACCTAGCCGATGGTTTTATATTAAATCTTCGCATAATCCGGCTGATCCTGCATCTCGGGGATTAATGCCATTGTCAACCTCAATTGCTGAGGTAACTACGGAAAAGAAGATCCTAACATTTGTCGCTCAAACAGATCCAAACGTCATTGACATTTTACTAAGTCGCTTTTCTTCGTTATATAAAATCCAAGGCATCGTGACTTACATTTATAGATTTTCTAAACCCATGGCTCAACGTCATACGGGTCCCTTAACAGACATTGAATTACACAATGCTCTCATGATTATCGTCCGGCATGTACAAAATGTTACATTTTCAAAGAAAATAGCTTCGATCAAGGCAAACCGTAAGTTACCTAAAAGCTTGCAAAAACTTTCTCCATTTGTTGATCCACACAATATCTTAAGAGTAGGTGGGCGCTTGACACATTCTTCGCTTTCCTATTTCGAAAAGTTTCTTGCGTTATTGCCTCAGCGGCACCGATTAACCGAACTTATCATTCGGTCAACTCATGAAAGGTATTACCATCCCGGTGTTAATACCACAGCGTATCTTATCCAACAGAATTTCTGGATCCTTTCTATTAAAAATTCAATCAGAAATTATTTATCATCCTGTCATAGATGTTTTCGTACCAAACCGGTCCTGGTAACTCCTCCTATGGGAGACCTACCGGCAGCACGTATTACCCAAATCAAACCGTTCAGTATTGTTGGTGTTGATTTTGCTGGCCCTCTTTTAATAAAGGCTAACCGCCTGCGAGGCTCTAAAACTCTTAAGGCCTATATTTGTATTTTTGTTTGTTTTGCCACTAAGGCAGCACATATTGAACTTGTTTCGGATTTGTCGGCAGACGCATTTCTTGCCGCTTTGCGACGATTTATAGCACGTCGAGGACGCTGTTCTCAAATATTTAGCGATTGCGGTACTAATTTTGTAGGTGCCTATCGTCAGCTTACGAGTTATCTGCATAGTGCAGTAACCTCAGAAAGGATAAAGTGGTCGTTTAATCTACCTAGCGCCCCTCACTTCGGTGGCTTGTGGGAAAGCGGTGTTAAGTCGGTAAAGACACACCTAGCTCGCGTAATCGGCGAACAAAAACTTACTTTTGAGGAACTTTACACAGTTCTTACGCAAATTGAATCTGTTCTAAATTCAAGGCCACTCTGCGCTTTGAGTTCGGATCCAAATGACTTGCGTTGCTTAACACCAGGTCATTTCCTAACTATGGAGCCTCTTTCTGCACCACCAGATGAGGACCATTCAACCAACGTTTTACCATTAAAGAGCAGGTGGAAACTCCTGCAAAAACTCCACCAAGATTTTTGGGCTCGCTGGAGCCATGAGTACTTACATACTCTGAACCAAAAGGTTAAATGGCACTCTAAGGTAGGTGTCCGACAAGTTGAAAAGGACACTATTGTCCTCATCAAGGACGACCAGCTTTCTCCACTTCAATGGAAGTTTGGTCGTATTATTAATACCTTTCCCGGTGCGGACGGTATTATACGTGTCGCTGAAATCAAAACGGCACATGGCACACTAAAACGACCTTTGGTCAAACTAGCGCCGCTACCGGTATTTTAATTTTATTTTATGTTTAGATGTATATACACATTTCTTACATGTATAGTAGTATATTATTTTACATATTTGCTTATTTACATATATATTTTATTTTTGCATAGTTGGTAATATCGCTCGCTGTAGTGCACCACCCTATCTTTCGTTACCTGTTTTCCTAGCAAGGTCAAATCCCATGTGATTTCCTTCACCCAACCTACTTCCCTCTTTTTCAAAATTCTATGAATTTGGTGGGCGGTATGTTACGTCATCATCGAACAATTCGGTATTTTGTGACAATAAATACCGTCAGTGCGTGCATCCTACAGTTGTCAGTGAAACATTAATATACCGGCAGGCAGTGCGTGAAGTGAGTCGCATTCGAACCCTTGCAGAAGCCGGTTGTATTAGAGCTTTGAAAGCGAGACCGACACCATTCGTGCGTGTTACTGGTTCTCCGTCGAAAGCTTTTGTGCGTGAACGTTTTATTGCACACAGCGGCACAGGACAAAAGGTATTTATACCCTTTATTAAGTAGTTTGGTGTAGTTGTAGTTATTACATAACCGCTCCACCGTCATCGTTATTGCTACAAAAAGCAATTGGTCCTTTTCTATAATAGCATATTTATATCATCTCCTTAATCCCACTAATCATAGATATTTCCCATCCTTCGAAAAAAATGTCCTTCGTTGTTATCGACCAATCAGAATGCATAACAAGGAAGGATGAGGACTTGGACAAGTAAACAAACCAGCCGACATGACTACACTGAGCTACCGTACCAAAGAAATGAGTGCCAAGTTGTGCGTTGTAATGCAGTTACCTATGTCATCCTTGCCGTCCCTTACCTAGAATATCCCTTGCAATGTTATAGATTGTTAACGAACTCCACTGCAATCTAATGAAGAAAGGCTACAGAAACTTAGACGACCCAAGCATATGTAGTTGGAAGAACAAGTCGCAGTAATATTTCCCACGCGGCAATTACCATAATGGAAGGATACAGTAATTGTCCCTACATTAACTTAACTATCTATATCGAAAAAAGTAAGGTTCGTTTCGTCATTGAGTTATCTATTCAATTTGTTTTGTAAAATTTTTGCAATATTATTAAATTCTCTCTACGAGTACGCGATGAATTATTGTAGCTTTTACTTGTCTAATATACAAGTAACATGCAAAACTTGAACATGTATTCAAAGAGATTTACTATTCCATCAGTACTTTGAAACTGCAAATAAAGATAAAACAAAAATATTTCAGATCGACTGATAAATACGAGGGCTATTTTTTTTCAACCTCCGATCGCTCCGTGCAGACGCTATGCGGGTACGCGACTGCGCAGCTCTTGCACTACACACTCCGCCATTGTTGACATTCAGGCGTCAGTCGGCCTTGTGCTACAGCCACATAAACATGTCCGCTATTATTGATGCTTCCGCCAAGTGTGAAGTGCGAAGTGTGATTCGTTTTCTACAGGCTGAAGGCCATAGTGCTGCAGAAATCCATCAAAGAATGAGTCGTGTGTATGGGGAAAACTTCATGAGTGATGGTGTTGTGCGTGAATGGTGTCGAAAGTTTAAAGATGGTCGTAATGATGTGCATGATGAAGGGGGCCAAGGGCGCTAATCTGTGGTTTCAGATGACCTGGTTCAACGTGTTGACAGAACGTTTAAAGAATACCGCAGATTCACCATTACTGCTTTGTCTACGGAAATTTCCAGAAGTTTCAAGGTCTGTTTTGTACTCTATTGTTACTGAACGGTTAGGCTACAAAAACTTTGTGCACGTTAGGTCCCAAAAATGCTGACGGACGGCCATAAAACTCGACGAATGGCGTCAGCGTTGGAGTTCCTTGAGCATTATCATGATGAAGGAGACAACTTTTTGAAATCAATCGTGACTGGGGATGAAACCTGGATTCAATACGACATACCGGAAACAAAACGACAATCACAACAATGGATGCATTTAACTTCACCAAACAAACCAAAGAAATTCAAACAAACCTTCAACAACAGAAAGACCATGGCTACTGTGTTTTGGAACCAACAAGGTGTGTTGCTTGTGGAGTTTATGGAGCCCTGAACCACAATCACTGCAGCTGTTTATTGTGAAACTTTACGACGGTTGCGTAGAGCCATTCAGAACAAACGAAGAGGAAAGCTGACCGCTGAAGTTGTTCTGATCCAAGACAATGCCCGTCCACACACTGCTGGAGCAACTCAACGGCTTCTCGAATTTGGATGGGACATTTTCGATCATCCGCTATACAGTCCTAACTTAGCACCAAGCGATTGTCATCTTTTTGACCTGAAGACCTGGCTTGGTGGGAGGCACTTTCAAACCAATGAGGACCTTCAAACCAACGCCAAGGGCTACTTGAATTCATTGGCGGCAACTTTCTTTGAACAGGATATTGAAAAGCTTGTCCACAGATATGACAAATGTCTTAATCTCTTCGGTGATTATGTCGAAAAGTAACCGTAAGCGTACCAATCTTTTGGTAATAAAATTATTGTTTTATATAAACTTGTCTTTTATTTATAGCCTATCGGAGGTTGAAAAAAATGGTCCTCGTATAAATGTCAAAAGGCAGTGCATGTGATACACCATAACAAAATCATTGCCAATAAAGTTTACCGAAACGTTTCCCAATTGTAGTAAAAATTTGTCAAAAAACTTATGTTTTCCCTAAATCATAAGAAAAGTGCAAATGCTTGTCGAAAAAAGAAATTAAGCAAGAAGAAGCTCGATTTAACCCATATTTCTCCCAAAAAAACACTTTCATTTGGGATTTAGTCGTACTCACTTCTACAACATTTTGTCAAACTTTTTATTTTTAAAAGTAGATCAATTGTGTTTGCAATGTATTTATTTTTTTGTTAAGCTTTCATTTCTGGCGGAACTTGCAATTTGAAATCAATCCTTCGTCTCCGCTAAAATCAGAAAAAACAGTCCTAAATTTCTTGCATGAAGTATATAATTTGTTAGAAACATAAATTTCATTACTGAAAAACTTTTAAGCTAGCAGTAATGCTTATACCCAAAAGTATTTTCTTTTAAATTATTATCTCGACGTAGAGCAACATCAGATTCTCTTTTTGGGTAAATGTAATTTTAACTGCTCGCAGATTGAAAATTATAAACATAGGTACAAATAAAAAATTACCGTTGAAAAAGATGTGTATAGTATTAAAAATATTCGTGCATATTATACTTATGCTTGAGGTATTTGCGTACTACATATACGTACCCAGGTCACACTTCCTAAATTTAACTTATCACTCATACAGAGTATTATTGTTGCAGAGATCTATAAAAGTGCTTCTACTCTTATCATCTAAAATAGATTTGTACAAAAAAATTCCTGTATCAGATCCACAACATTTTCATTATCATTAGGTCTTTAGTTCTAAAACTGGTTGGATAGTGAAACGAATTTTTTTCTTCCATTATTATCTATTATGAGCTAAGCTACACAATTCCCTCAAATCCCCACAGCTTACATCTTTCACTATCTGGGAGCAATAATCTAGTCTAGGTCTACCTCTATCTCTTGCTTCTAATATATGCCGCCCTATTCCCTCAAGCCTTAGTTTGTGTCTATCATCCTATTACTCCTATATTTACTGTTTTCCACATATTTCTTTCTTCCCCTGCCATTTCTAGTACTTCTTAACTTTGTCTGTTCATAATATCTTCAGCTGTAACACAACATTTCGAAAGCTTTAATCTTTTTCCTGTTCTCTTAATTTACTGTACAGGTTTTACAACTGCACAGTACTGTGCTTCACATATATGCTTTCAGCAATCTTTTTTTGTTTCTATATTTGTTACTTTTGAACATAGGAGTTGCATTTTCTTGTTAAATACAGCACGAACATATGCTAATTTTTCTTTTATATATCTTTGCATTTCTCGCCTTTTATTGTTTTCTAAAAATTTATCTTATTTCACCGATATTCAATGATACGTAAAGGGGGTTAAGCAGTGTGGCGGCTATCAAGATCCCCCACCACTTAGACACCTGCCGAATCAATAGTTTTCTAATTACTCCTTTCGCATAATCAATATTTTTCGTACAGAATATTGCAAAACCAACACATGAAGTTGTTTACGACGATCATTAGGTTTAAATATCATTAGTTTTTTCATTATTAATTTCTCCATCCTAGAACTGCTTGGACGCGCACATTCATTGATTTCTCATTCTAAATTAACCTACACATTTCCGTGAAACTCACACACCCTGTATATTTTAGTATCTGTGTGCAATAGTCTAATCTAGGTTTACCTCTATCTCTCTGATTCTCCTTTTTTTGTTTTTAATAGATACCACACTATTTCTACATACATTAGGTGTCCTATTATCCTATCTCCCCTATTTTTTTTACCTTTTCCACAGATATTCTTCTTCCCCTCTTTGTTCTTAACTTTGTCTGTCCATGATATCCTCATCATACGTCTGTGGCACAACCATTCAAATGCTTCTATCTATTTCCTGTCCGCTTCTCCTACTGTCCATGTTTCACAGCCGTACAGTGTTGTGATTCACACCATTTTATAAATCGCACATACTTGAGTTTTAATATTGTTACTGGGCGAATGCAATAGTATAATACATACCAGGCGCAGAAAACTCATAGTATAACTAAGCTCAGTTTGTGGTCGAGGCGCTAGCCGAGGCTGCAGAAGCGAATGAGGCATTTAATATACCTTCTACGCTACTTTTCTTTCAAGCTTCTTATTTAAATAAAACTTTTTCAGTTTTTGCGACATTTTGTGATTGGCGTTGTACACGAATTTGACATAAACAAGGGAATCGACTTGTGTGAATCACTTTCGAATGATCAATAATTTCACTGTTATCTACGATGGTTTCGAATTAAATCCGATAGATGAAAACACCCTTTCCTATGCAATTCAAAAATTTTATCGATGTAAAATAATAAAATCTTTCTATAGATTCATGAATAATATTATATGGAAATAAGTGATCTTACTTTAGTCACTTAGACAGGCCGTGTTTGAGAGTTGCTCTGCAATTAATTAACATAATTTACATAGTTTTCGGTCTTAAAATTAATACTAAAATTTAAATAATAATAAAATATATGAATATATAAGTTTACGATGCTGTCGCACTGAAACAAAGCCTATAATCGCGCGCGTAAAATATATTATACAACAACAGCTGAGGGAACTTCAAAACAATACCATTCGTGATGTCACAACAGGTGTTGTTCGTGTGGATAACAACAACAGCGTATATAAACCACCATGCCCGTAAATAGAAATAGTGGATCAGTGTCAAGCAACCCTCGACAAAGTACACATGCTTTGATGAGCCAACCAACCACCAGTATCTTGCATCAGTAGCGGCACTGACACCATTTGCACTCTCTGGCAGAAAACACAGTTCTCCATCAACTACGAAAGATCCCCAGATTTAGGTCTTCATCTATAAGCGCTAACCCCTCAAAAGTCAAAGGGATGAAGAAGAGGGAGAAATAGATACTACAACTCAGCGTAACATTAGTGTAATAAAGCAAGAGGTAACTGATTTTATCTTTAAAGACAATAACAAAATCGATAAAACAGCTTCAAGCTATCTACTATAGAATACCTAGCAAACTGCCCTTATTGCAACCAATGCGATGCAGAGAAATAATGTAGCTGACGCTAAAGTGCAAACCCTCAAGGATTATTTTACTTTCATGCTTTACAAAACTAATTAGAGTAAGTGCACAAACACTACCTACACTAGTTACTTTTACTATAACGCAATTGCATCCACACTAATCCCTCCACCGCCCCTACGTGCACCTTAAACTAGACCACCCTTTAAAATAATTACCTTAAAACCAACAAATTTCAATGCCAACCCACATGAACTCCTTAAAATCATAAAAACAAACCTGTGCCCATCCTTACTTAACTTAAACATGCATAGGATACGCCCTTTCAAGTCCTCAGTTACTATCCGAACCTACAACTCCACCGATATCAACACAATTTTAGCCCTTACGTAAAACTCGTGTAGTATCCATCTCCCTAAACCCAAACTACTGCAATTAAACATTTCTGACCTTGATGAAGACATTCGGCTTGCCGACGCACTCAACCTTATCTATCATCAAAAGTTCCTGGCCCTCCTTATACCTGAAGTATCCTGCAAGTCCGAAATTTCCGTTGTCGTCCACAGTTTTAAATCCGATTACTTCAATTATATAATCATCGATGTTTCTTTTATACTGCGTAGGTTCCTCGCGACCAACTCTTATGTTTTCGTAATATGTATTTCCAATACATTTAATATTTCAAAATGTCAAATTTTTTTTGTCGATGTCAAAATTTCTTTTGGGTATAAGAACATCCATTGAATCAGAGCCAGATTTATGTGTTTTTCTCAGATGACAGTTTCCAAATCGCTAAAATACTTTTCTTTTTAAATTTCTTATGATATTTGTTTTTATTTCAAATTAAATTAAATATGAAAACATAATGGCAACGAGCTGACCGTCGTCAGGACCGAATTCAGGAAACAAGGGAATTTCCTTAATTTTTAGACCAAGCACAGTAAATTTAATGAATATAGAAAGTGGAAACTAGTTAACCAATAATTGAAAATGCACGTTACGGGTTAAATTACTTAACACGTAACATGGCAGAGGCTTAAAAAGTTTTAATTCCAATTGTTACTTCTTATTTGTGCAAAGCTGAGTTTTAGGCACTAGCTGTTATAAAATCTACATGTCAAAAGTCAGTATAAACGAAGAAATGAGGTTAGTTGTGTTTTTACGTAATCCATTAAGAAGTTACTAATTTTTACTATTTGTAATATAAATCCTTAGCATAGAATTACAGCACAAATGACTATTTTGAAAAAAATACTTGAAGTTTTGCATGGGACGCATAGGAAGGTTCTGAATTTATGCGCCGAAAATCCAAAAGTTTCTGAAGCATTGAGTTAAATTTTACAAACACTTTTTCATAATAGTTTACAAAAGGAACTCATTTGCTGAAGACTTTTTGCATTTATTTAACAAACTATTGAACTCGCTTTGATTGTGTAATGATTGAATAACGGTTAGGGAAATTATATTAGATTAATAAACATTACCTAAGATCACTGCAAATTGAAACGCCAGATTATCAGTAATATCTTTAAAATCGTGTTTAAATAAATCTCCCATTGAAGGTATTACATAAATATATACTGTTACCAAATATAAATAGGAATAAGTTTTGTAAAGAGAACTTTGTTTTTCGTTAAGGCATATTCCCAGAAACTTTAGTAATGCTATTTCTTTTCTAAAATAATTTACTTGAACGCCTTTAGATCTATCCATTTTCACTGTGGATGGACACTACAAAGACTAGAAGTATTTACTTCCTTATCTGAGAGTGACTCTTAGATCTATATTATTTATTTAATTGGTTTTGATTAGTCCAATCTCTTAGGTCCTTAGCCTACGATTACCGAAATTAAGTTATTATTTTGAACTAATGCTTCATAATTATCCAAAGCGTCTGTCATTTTTAGTTTTTCTCGGTTAATTTGAACACATTGTTATAACCTTAATTACATCATTTCTTCCATACAAACTACCATGTTTTTAAACGCTTTTACTAGTAAATACAAGGGTTTCACCTGTGCATAGTTAACGATATATAGCATTATTTTTCAGGAATTTATATTTAACAAAAATGGATATTCCACAATATTTTCTATGCTACTTATCAAGTAGTAATTTTAAAAAAGCAAAGTATATTTGAGCGTAAGTATTTATGTACACAATAAAATATTTTTCAATGCAATGCTACTAAATGAAATGCATAAACGAGGTACCCCTTTTTTATTTAAGGGTTAAATGATTCACTTTGAAAGTCTAATTATATATAGTTTGCAAATAGAAGAGCTTATACAGACACAGTAATGAGACGTAAATAACCGGTACTATTAATATAGAACACATTGTACTAACTTAATTTATTTATAGTCTATTTGACGTCATTTGAGGTGCATTAACACCCCATACTATTTAATTTTTATATATAATTCCATCACTACTTTATGTGACTTCCCGTCGGGAGTTGTGTGATTTGGTTTTAGCGACCGCGTCCCTGTTGTAAATCAATAAGAATTAATGCTTTAGCGGGAATGGGGAATGCAGTAGCTCTCCTGCCATAGAAAGGATTCATACGGGTAACTTGAAGTGTGAAGATGTACAGTAGAAGACTTCTACTTTATTCCTTTCTTTACCTTTTTCTCTTACCTTTCGTAGGTCTTATACAAGAGACATGCAGAGAAAGTTGTTAATAGACATTGACCCCACCTTAAAATTTTCTTAAGGAGGTTCCTTGTTTTATAACTGTAAGTATTTCATTGTGTTGCAATGCAGCATTATTCGCTTTTAGTTATGCTATTTAGTATAATATGACGTTGGTTAGCCGTTTACCTTTGTTTGATTTCAACTTGCGGAATTTATAACCGTGCATTTATATTTCCAATGCTCCACCCGTAGGTACTACATTGGCCAGGAGGCGAGTTTTTTGTTGCCTGGAAATTTAGAATTTTGCCGAACCCTTGCCGTTCCAGGCAAGGTAGGAATCTTTAACGTGCGTGACAACACTCACACACGGGACCTCCATTTAACCTCTCATCCGAACGAGGGCGTAATTTTTGTGAAAAATGCTCACCTGTCATTTTTCAAGCAGTCGGCCGTGTCGGGATTTGAACCCGGGACCTTGGGATCCGTAGTCTTACGCTTACTACATTGATCCACGGCGACGCTGGAATTTATAACCGTAAAACTGGATCTTTAAAGTATATCAATTAGCGTTTAAAATATAACAAGTCGTATGCCGCAAAGGCTCCGATTCTACAATGCGGAGACCAAAAATTGATGGTCCTAATAAACAACTATTGCATGTAATCCTCATTATCGGAAATTCATTATATTCAAAATGTAATTAAAAGTTATAAACGCAAAAGCATTCATAGTTCATTACAGCTGCTTATTTGCTTGTACCATAAATATTTCTAAGTGCGATTGTTGGAATTGTGTTGTGCAGCTTTTGGTTCTCTAATTCTGTTGTTACTCTAGTACTAATAGGCATTCAACTCCTCAAAAATTTGTGAAAGCCGAATTTTGGTATATATATATATATATATATATATATATATATATATATATTGCTGTGATCCTCCTATTAGAATCGAGCCTCACGAATTGGGCGTCAAGAATGCTGTGAATCCTACAAAAAGCTATTCATTACCTTAACTGTGTTGGTCCATTGACTTTCTTCTGTTAATCGCCTCGGCTGCTCCTCTAGATAACTTCATCCTCATTCATAAAAAAAACAAACACATTCCTACCACAAACATCAACGTTAACTCTATTTACATCAATATTCACAATACATTAAAATTTTAAAATTAAAATTCAGCATAAATTTCAGTATCAGAAAATTTCAAGATTAAATCTGTTATCATTTTAATGTGCATCCAGAATTAAAGTCCTTGTAGGATGCCTACTAATTACTATAACAATATATGCAGACCTGAGTCTGAGTACAAAGGAGCATCTACCACCCCTTTACGTTAATTAACCAGGTTCGTCTAATTGAGCTCAAAGACATACCCAAATTTTCATCATAATCCAGAGCATCAATACTAAATACCCCTTTCTACTTAAACAAGCAAATTTCACCTTAAAATTAAAATTTTATTGTTAGTACAATTTCACTACTGTCCATTTTAAGTAAATCAATTATAAAGTTATTCAACACACACCAAAATATCAAAATCCAACAACAAAGCATAAGTTACCTGAAGGTTACTGCACTAGTGGCTTCAATGTACATCGTCCTCTGTTAATCACACCAATCCAACTGGGTTATGTTTAACTTTTTTGTATTGCTGGTCGCCTTTAAAATTTTCTACATCACCATTCATCTAAAGTAGTTTCAGTGCTTTTCCGGAACTCATTTGTGTATATCTGAAGCTTGTTTTGTGGATCCAGACCCGTTTATGAATCATTTAATTATTAACACCCCCGAAAAATAGCAAAGAAATTCATACTTCTTTCACCAATATACGCCAAAACTGCCTACTTTTGTGTATTCATTTGTCGTTGTAAATTTTACTAATTGGTACAGTGATACTAAACTTTATTACCTTGTATCTTCTTTTCTAAGTGCACTAAAGTACATTCATTGTAGCACGTAAAGAACAAACTGTTTTAAATCACCAAAATATACGAGCAAACTTTAAATTATTCTATCAAACTCGGAAAACTAAAAAGCACTGTTTAACGCATTGAATCAAGTCGCAGATCTAAGAGAGCTTGTTCATATTCACCTGGGTATATATAGAGGTTAGCCTGTCTGTCGGTCTAGTCCCCAAAACGGACAATTCTAAAGAATTTCGCATGCTAGGTTCCCATTCCGCAGCCCGGCATGCGATTTTTACAAAATTTGCACTCGCACCAGTTACATCTCAGAAATTTCGACACGGCTCGCAAAGTCTGGAAATAACTAATTGAATTTTATACAGAAATGTTATTTTTACCTCTCAATTTTGCCTTTTATTTTCAACCAATCGCAACCCAATGACGTTGCTCCACTCACGCCTTTTACTATATGTGTCTCGGTCTTGCGCATATTATCTGTCTCTATCTACCCTGTTCTTATTGGTGCAAATTGATATTCTTTATTATCGATTATTTCAGTCCATGTGGACTATGAAATAAACCACCTTTAGCATTTCCAGTAACTATTAAGCTACGGTTTCTCCAAGATTCTCTGTAACCATTTGTTATCTGCAAAATTTACGCTGAATGAGCCTTTTAAAAATACGCAGGTGTTCAAACATACTATTAATTCTCAGAGCTTTATTTCATGGTATTTTATTGGGTTTTTACAAGTTTTTATAGATATTATCTGTTACTAACGGTTCAATTAACTCCAATTAAAATAATACCCTTTAATTTTTAGTGAATCCTAATTAAATATTCAATTATTATCAGTACATTTTGTTTAATACCGGTTACTTAAAATAGGGTTAATTAATATAAATTTTGCACGTAATTTCTCTTTGTTTCTTTACTAGGAATAATTAAATTACACGTAAAGTTTTCTAATACTGCTTCCTTTTATATAAAGCGTCTTATAAATAATTTAAATCTCTTATTTTTAATAAAACGAATGAATTTTTATGCTTCACGCTTTTATTTAATAACGCGTACCTTTTCCCAAAGCTTCTACACGGTGATTAAAATTATTTGATGTGATTAATTAATTTTCTACCCTGGTCTAAATATGAGTATTTTCCCCCTATTTGAATACAAATAATCCCACTTATTTGAATTCAAATATAAAATATTTAAACCGCAAAAAAAATTTACAAAAAAAAATGCCTATCTCTCTCTACCCTTGTCTATCTATCTTACCTAACTTATATCCAATCCAAAAAAAAATATTTACCTCTATCCTATATCCCTATCCTATTCCTAACTTTTAACTATACTCACTTCCCCTTACCTAATCCTATATACCTATCCTATTCTTATTCTATTCCTAACTCTCCACTAATCTTATATGAAATATCTATACTTAACCTATCTTATTTTCTTCCTACATTTACTCTTTATTCTCATCCTAAACCTATTTCTAATTATCTCCCATATTTATCCTATACCTAGCTTTATTTTCTATCAACACCTACTTCTACTCTTCTATATACACCTATTCTATCCTTATCCTATTTAAATCTAACTCTCTTCTTGACCCTCCAAGTCTTTCTTCTCACCAACCTAATACTCTTCATTCCTATTTCTCCCCCTTCTATATCTATACTTAACATCCTTGTTATCTCACATAAAATAAACTTATCATCCCTATTATCCTGACTCTTACATATTACTTCTTCTTCAGTCCCTACACTTGTCTGTTTCTCATTTATTATTGTTTCCCTTTCTGCCGACAAACCAAACGATACTACTTTACAATTATCGATTTTTCCCTCTACGGAAAATCCTGTGTACTTTCTAGAATTCTTGTGTAATGGAATCCGCCAGAATGAATTCCGTAAATCTACTTTATTAAAAACAAACTTGCCATTTAACCTCATCAAAAATGTGTCCATGGATGGTGGACAATGGAATTGCGGTTTGTTCCGTTGATTAACTTTCCGTGCATCTTTAATTAATTCTGCCTTCACTTGCTTCCGATATGCTGCTGTTGCTTCTACCCCCACTAATTCTGCATGTTTTTGTAATAAAGCTTGAACCTCTACTCTCCTATCCTCTGGACATCTTATCGTGTTGATCTGTTTAACTTCATCATCCTCTACCTCTACTACATTAATACTAAACCCCGTGTCATCCTCTGTGACTTCATAACTGCCCTTCCATGGCACTACCCTATCATTAATCCTTATTACCTTCCGTTCCATATCTATCAAAACCCCTAACTTCATCATACAGTCAACACCTAAAATGCTCTGAAACTTCAGTCCAGGTACAATTACAAACTCCTGTTCACAGCTTAAACCTCCTATATCTATCCTAAGCACCACAACACTATTTACTACAGCATACTTCTTTTTATTTGGAGCTACTAAATGGCTACGCTTTATAGGCATAATTCTATCACAAACCTTATCCCTAATTTTGCTGACGAATTCCTCCGATATTAAACTCGCCTCTGCCCCTGTATCAAGTAATACTTCTACATTATTCTCAAAAATTCCTATATTAATAATTGGCAAACATAATTTTTCCTCAGTTTCTGGCTCTACTTCATCCTCAATTTTGAAAAATTCACGTGGATGTTCATATACATTTACACTGAAATCTAGTGGACTGTCGCGTTCTAAAAATGCTGTCCAGGTCTGTTTTCCCTACTTGGTCCTGGTCTAGCCGTCACCTCAGCGTATGTCCTAGGCGTTTCCACTCGTTCCGTGTCTGTATTAGCAGTCCCCCTCATGTCCGGTGAACTATTCCTTCTGGTAGGTTCCGGTCTCGGTGCAGGTCCCCTTTCTAAACTATTACTTCTAACGTATGGTCGTCTCTGTTCCCAATTCTGTCGCTGGTATCCGTAACTATTCCCCCTTCTAGCATAGTTGTCCGGTCTATTGTCAAACCTAACTGTGTTGATCTGTCTTTCCCTATTATCCCGAGGTCGTCCACTACTTACGTCGTCGTACCTCTGCAGGTATTCTAAAACATTTCTCTGTCCACTATGTTCTGTAGTGCTACGTGTTGTCTTACTTCTACCTCGAAGTGTCGTGATAAATACTTGATAATTTGTCGGTCCGTCAGTGGTGGGTTCAGTTGCTTTGCTATGCTATACTTGCGTATAGCATATTGCTCTACTTCCTGAAAATTCTCCCTTAAATTTCCTGTGATTAAGTCGTCTCGTACCTGGTCTTGTCTGTGGTCACTCCAGTAGTGCTTTAAAAATCTGTCTTCAAACTCCGTGTAGGTGTCTATGTCCTGTCCTACTAAATTGTACCATGCTTCCGCGTTGTCTTTCAATAAAGCCTTTATCGTATTCAGTTTAGTCTGTTCGTCAAATAAATTTCCCACTAGATTTCTTACACTATTAATAAAAATTTGTGGATTTAGCCTGTTATCACCATAAAACTTCATGTGTTGGTCCAATGATACGCCACCTGTATAAAATCTGGGACCATCCCCCGTTAAACTTGACATGTTGTATTTGATACTACTAACTTCGCGTTCTACCCTGCCTAACTGATCCCTACATGAGTCCGTTACTTCAGTCATTTTTATATTAATCTCTTCTTCACAGAAAATGCGTACTTCGGATCTTAAATTTCCCATTTCTTGTCGAAGACCTGTAATATCACGCTCATTTTATCAACCCTATTTTCAACTTCCCCATTTTACGGTAAGACTATTTTTAAACTCTGTAAATTCTTGAGTCGATTGCTCAATTTTCCCGCTTATCTGCTCTAATTTTCTATTGGATTCTTCGTTCATCCTCTCTAGCATTCTCATTATTATCTCGTTTCCTTGATCTCCTGATTCCGTCCTCGACTGATCTCTACTGCCTCCAGCTTCTTCCATTTTAGAATTTTTCTCACACAATGCACTATCGTCACTTCCAATTTCCACTCCTTGACTCCTTAACCACTCTTTTCTCTGCATACGTTCTACTCACTCTCACACACTCTAAAATACTCTTAAATTTATACACAAACAGAAACTCTCTCTCTCAGATCGCCAGTTTCCTGGAAAAAATCACAAAAATTTTATTTGGAACTCGAGCCTCACTTTTGGGTCGCCAAAGAATGCTGTGATCCTCCTATTAGAATCGAGCCTCACGAATTGGGCGTCAAGAATGCTGTGAATCCTACAAAAAGCTATTCATTACCTTAACTGTGTTGGTCCATTGACTTTCTTCTGTTAATCGCCTCGGCTGCTCCTCTAGATAACTTCATCCTCATTCATAAAAAAAACAAACACATTCCTACCACAAACATCAACGTTAACTCTATTTACATCAATATTCACAATACATTAAAATTTTAAAATTAAAATTCAGCATAAATTTCAGTATCAGAAAATTTCAAGATTAAATCTGTTATCATTTTAATGTGCATCCAGAATTAAAGTCCTTGTAGGATGCCTACTAATTACTATAACAATATATGCAGACCTGAGTCTGAGTACAAAGGGAGCATCTACCACCCCTTTACGTTAATTAACCAGGTTCGTCTAATTGAGCTCAAAGACATACCCAAATTTTCATCATAATCCAGAACATCAATACTAAATACCCTTTCTACTTAAACAAGCAAATTTCACCTTAAAATTAAAATTTTATTGTTAGTACAATTTCACTACTGTCCATTTTAAGTAAATCAATTATAAAGTTATTCAACACACACCAAAATATCAAAATCCAACAACAAAGCATAAGTTACCTGAAGGTTACTGCACTAGTGGCTTCAATGTACATCGTCCTCTGTTAATCACATCAATCCAACTGGGTTATGTTTAACTTTTTTGTATTGCTGGTCGCCTTTAAAATTTTCTACATCACCATTCATCTAAAGTAGTTTCAGTGCTTTTCCGGAACTCATTTGTGTATATCTGAAGCTTGTTTTGTGGATCCAGACCCGTTTATGAATCATTTAATTATTAACACCCCCCGAAAAATAGCAAAGAAATTCATACTTCTTTCACCAATATACGCCAAAACTGCCTACTTTTGTGTATTCATTTGTCGTTGTAAATTTTACTAATTGGTACAGTGATACTAAACTTTATTACCTTGTATCTTCTTTTCTAAGTGCACTAAAGTACATTCATTGTAGCACGTAAAGAACAAACTGTTTTAAATCACCAAAATATACGAGCAAACTTTAAATTATTCTATCAAACTCGGAAAACTAAAAAGCACTGTTTAACGCATTGAATCAAGTCGCAGATCTAAGAGAGCTTGTTCATATTCACCTGGGTATATATAGAGGTTAGCCTGTCTGTCGGTCTAGTCCCCAAAACGGACAATTCTAAAGAATTTCGCATGCTAGGTTCCCATTCCGCAGCCCGGCATGCGATTTTTACGAAATTTGCACTCGCACCAGTTACATCTCAGAAATTTCAACACGGCTCGCAAAGTCTGGAAATAACTAATTGAATTTTATACAGAAATGTTATTTTTACCTCTCAATTTTGCCTTTTATTTTCAACCAATCGCAACCCAATGACGTTGCTCCACTCACGCCTTTTACTATATGTGTCTCGGTCTTGCGCATATTATCTGTCTCTATCTACCCTGTTCTTATTGGTGCAAATTGATATTCTTTATTATCGATTATTTCAGTCCATGTGGACTATGAAATAACCCACCTTTAGCATTTCCAGTAACTATTAAGCTACGGTTTCTCCAAGATTCTCTGTAACCATTTGTTATCTGCCAAATTTACGCTGAATGAGCCTTTTAAAAATACGCAGGTGTTTAAACATACTATTAATTCTCAGAGCTTTATTTCATGGTATTTTATTGGGTTTTTACAAGTTTTTATAGATATTATCTGTTACTAACGGTTCAATTAACTCCAATTAAAATAATACCCTTTAATTTTTAGTGAATCCTAATTAAATATTCAATTATTATCAGTACATTTTGTTTAATACCGGTTACTTAAAATAGGGTTAATTAATATAAATTTTGCACGTAATTTTTCTTTGTTTCTTTACTAGGAATAATTAAATTACACGTAAAGTTTTCTAATACTGCTTCCTTTTATATAAAGCGTCTTATAAATAATTTAAATCTCTTATTTTTAATAAAACGAATGAATTTTTATGCTTCACGCTTTTATTTAATAACGCGTACCTTTTCCCAAAGCTTCTACACGGTGATTAAAATTATTTGATGTGATTATTTAATTTTCTACCCTGGTCTAAATATGAGTAATATATATATATATATATATATATATATATATATATATATATATTCAATTGTTAAAGACAAAGAGTTTTAATCATTATAAGTAACATAGACCTATAAACCCGTTACCCAACTCATTTGAATACAAATTAAAGGTCGTTATTTTTAACAATATATATATATATATATATATATATATATATATATATATAGGGTTCCAGGGTGTACGAACAGCATTAGTAAATAATCGCAAGTTTTAAACGGCAACAGCTTGTTTAATCTAAATAGAACACCCTGTATTTTATTCCTACTGCAGGTGTAAAATTTAATTCTGTATCGAATACTATTATACTTTCTTATAGCTATACTGTTCACGGTTCCATTGAAAACACACATTTTCGAAACGCAAATTGATTTTTGCAAATTTATTAGATATTAATAATTCGATAGTCTAGTCACGTATGGAATATTGACGGTAAAAAGATAAGATTGACTATTTTTTAAATAATTAGTAATATTTCAAACAAATAAGAATCAATATAAAAAAATGGTGATTAGATGTACAATAAACAAATAATAATGAATGAATATAAACGAATAGTGAAAGGGGGTACAACAAATAATAATGATTTATAATAAGTGCTCAGAATGACGACCGTCTAGCTCTAAACACAAACGAATCCTCTCTTTAAAACCTTCAGCAACATTTTCCAACATTTCTGGGCTTATGTTTCCAAAAGCTTCTCTGATGCGCTCCTTCACATCATGTGTTTTTGCAGATGTATTATAAACGATTCCTGTTACATATTCCCATAAAAAGAAATCCGGTGAAGTCAATTTGGGTGATCTCGGAGGCCAATTCTGAAAACCATTTCTTCCAACCCACCGCTTTTGGAACTGAACATTTAAATAGTCTCGAACATCACGATGGAAATGTGTGAGAGTTCCATCCATTTGAAGCCACATCCTTTTATGTTTAACGGAATGTTTTGTAATTCGATTGCAAAACATTTGGAAATGCACATTATGGTCATATTAATCTAAAGATCGGAAAACTCCTACCAAAATATTACTAACATTCCACCGCTATCAGTTGATAGCAAGGCGAAATTGCCTAACTGATAAACATTCTAGAATATTCTCAAGGGCCTACAGCTTTAATTCTCAAATCACCGACAAGCACAACTGACTGCATGCCAATAAACATAATTTATAACGAACGACCGACAGGGAAGTTCTTCGCGCACACTTTAAAAATCACGCATGCCTCTCTAACTATCCTAATTAATAAGAAGGAATTCTATAAACCTCACTAAAGGCAGATTTACACTGCAAAACAGTATAAATTCAAATAAGGATTTGTAAATTTTAAAGACAATATTAGAAAAACTACATTTTGAACGAACCTGCACCTTGAGGAAGTTCTAAATTACTAGAACGGTTAGAATGGCTTGCGTGTTTCAGTGAGCTAAAGAGCCGAACTATCGGTTTAACTAAATTAGTAGGGTCTTTAATGAGGAACCAGACTAAGACAGGCCCCGAAAGAGGGCTGCAGCATTTTCGGTACTTAGGGTGGCAGAGACCATAGGGGTCGCAATGGCATTCTAAGACACACTACTGCGATGGGGAAGGCAACGAACAACTACCACATTACCTTCCACGTACACAACGACCATAAATTGTTATTAAAGATGATGACATCCTCTGGGGTAAAAAATTCCGAAGTTAAAATAGTCTCCCATTCAGATCTCCGGGAAGGGACAACTTCAGGGGATGTGATACGAAAGTATAAAAAAAAGAGTCAAAAACATTCTGCAAGTCGGAGCGCGAAATGTCAAAACTATGAAGCAAGTATGTAAGCTAAAGAACTTGAAAACTGAATGGATAGGTTAGCACTAGACATAGTAGGGATCAGCCACGTTCGGTGGCCAGAGGCGGGGGATTTTTGGAGTGGAAACTTTAGTGTAATTCATACAGGATTAGAGGAAGGAAATTCGGGTGTGGGGATAGTTATGCGAATAAAGATAGGACAACGTGTAGAAAACTACTTACAAAAGAACGAAAGAGTACTCATGGTTAGATTGGAACCTAAACCGGTAAATACAGTAATAATACAAGTATGCATGCCTACCTCTAGCTACAATGAGGAAGAGCTAAGGCGATCTACAAAGATATCAAAGCCATACTAAGATTCGTAAAAGGACATAAAAATTTAATAATTATGGGAGATTTTAATGCACTGGAAGGGGAGGGTAGAGAAGGAGCGGTAGTAGGTTTATTTGGTCTAGGCACAAGAAATAAAAGGGGAAATAGGCTGGTAGAATTTTGCGACAAGAACAATTTAACCATCACAAACACATTATTTCAACATCATGCTAGAAGACGATACACCAGGAAGATGTCAGGAAATATAGGAAGATATCAAATAGATTACACTCTTATTAGACAACGGTTTAGGAATCAAGTAAAAGAGTGTAGAATCTATCCAGAAGCATATATAGACACTGACCACAACATCGTAATTATGAAGGCCGCTCTTAAATTTAAAAATTTGAAAAAGAGGAACGAAAAAAGGCACTTTGACTGTGAGAAACCAAAAGATAAAGATTTCCAAGAAAGATTTGAATAAAAGTCAAATGAATTACTGAAAGATATCGGGAAAATTTCTTATACTAAGGAAGTAGAAACAGAATAAAATAACATTAAATTCAGCTTAGACCTGGCGGTCAGATATATTCTGGAGTATACACCAAAAAAAAAAGAAACCATGGATAACAAAAGATATCCTGAATCTAATAGGAGAACGACGAAAATACAAAAATAGATCAGATGAAATAGAAAAACAGAGATAAAAAGCCATAAAATTGGAGATTATTCGCAAATACAACAAAGCTAAAGAACATTGGCTTGATGAAAACTGCAAAGAGATACAAACTAAGATGGAAATAGGAAAGAGACAAAGCATACACACTAATTTTAGGGACATAAAATCGTATAGCATAAATATAAGAAACGCGGGAGGAAACGTCATTATAAAAATGTAGAGAAAGTGGATAGATGGCAAGAATATATAGGGAATTTATATGCAAGAGAAGAATTAACAGCATTAGAATAAGAATCAGACATTGAAAGGGATGATGGGATTTCCTATACTTAGAGAGGAGTTTGAATTAGCATTAAAAGGTCTGAAAAATGGTAAGGCACCGGGTACAGATAAGGTGAACGCAGAAACTCTAAAAGCCCCTGGACAAACAGTAACTGAACGTCTCTTCCAACTTGTAAGCTATATGTATGAGACAGGAAAGATACCCAAAGATTTCAAACGTAACATCATAGTCACTATACCAAAAAAGAGAGGCTCGGATAGATGTGAAAATTTTTGAACAATAAGTTTGACAGCACATGTGTCAAAAATACTAACTAAAATTGTACAAAGACGAATGGAATAACGAACTGAAGAAATACTGGGAGAAGATCAATTTGGGTTTAGACAAAACAGGGGAACACGGGATGCTATTTTAGCTCTGAGGGTGATAATGGACAAAACTATAGAAAAAGGGGAGAGTGTGTTTATAGGGTTTGTAGACCTGGAAAAAGCATTCGACAATTAAAATGGAAAAAATGTTCGAAATACTCAAACAACTTCGAATGAGTTTTAGGGATAGACGGATAATACATAGCTTATACAAAGAGCAAACTGCGGTAATAGAATTAGAGCAGCAAAGTAGAGAAGTAAATATTAGGTAAGAGGCTAGACAGGGATGTGCCCTTTCCCCATTAATTTTTAACTTGTACATCGAAGAGACAATGAATACTGTCAAATGCAGGAAGACATTTGAAAATATTATGCAGGGACTAAAGATTGATATGCTTAGATTTGCAGATGATATAGCGGTATTAGTATCTAGCAAGGAAGAGTTAGAAGCTGTTTTTAATGAAATGGAAACAGTTGTAACAGTGAGATACGGTATGAAAATTTACAAAAATAAAACTAAAACAATAGTATGCAAATGAGGCGAGGATAAATTATAAACTAGACTACAAACAGGTTATGAGAACTTACGTTAAGGATTTCTGCTACCTAGGAAGCCAAATAACGGGACATGGGAAGAGCGCAAAAGATATAAAACAAAGATTAGCACAAGGTCGAGCTACATTTTACCAGAAAAAGCAATTACTGTGTTCAAAGACAACAAACCTAGAAACAAGGAAAAGAAATGTGTAGAGCACAGCACTATACGGCTGTGAAACCTGGACAGTAGGAGAAGCGGACAAGAAAAAGATAGACGCCTTTGAAATGTGGTGCTACAGACGTATGATGGAGATATGGGCAGACAAAGTTGAGAACAAAGAGGTACTAGAAATGGTAAGGGGGAAGAAAGAAGTATGTGGAAAACAGTAAAAAATAGGAAAGACAGGATGATAGGCTACATACTATCGCATGAGGGAATAGTGCGGTATATATTGGAAACAGAGATAGGAAAAAAGAGAGGTAGAAGTAAATTTAGACACACAGACAGTGAAAGATGTAGGCTAGATGCAGGCTAGCTTAGAATAGAAATCTATGGAGGTATGCATTCAACCAATTCGAAGATGGAAACCTAATGACGAGAAAAATAACTGTAAATAAACTTGATGATTATTACAATCAACTAATTGTGAGAAAGAATTTTTTTGGAAAACTATTAATTCAGCAAATGACTAAGTGTTGCGCGATCCTAGCCAACTACATGCTGCTTAACTTCCTTCACATTGAAACGACTATTGTTTTACATAAGACTGAAACGTCTTTTTTTTCTATTGTACTGAAAGCACCACTGAAACGTTATTTCTTCTACATTAAGGCTCTAGTGAACAAAAATCTTTCGACATAGCTAGGGGTCTATTTCTGGGTAGAGCAATAAAAAGGGGGGGGAGTCAAATTCTGTTTGAAAACCAAAGCCAAGCTAAATCAAATAGGCGCCACCATGTCCTGAAATAATTACGATAATAGCAAAGCACAGTTCTAAGGGCGGACGTGGAAACCCAAAGATAAAATGATCGCCTTCGTTAACAAAAACCTGTCTTATCAAAATAAGACGCAGCTCCTGTAAGAAATTGCAAACATTAAATAAATAAAAAAGTAGAACACCATTTGTGTCCTATAAAAGTATAAAAAAAATTAAAAATGTATATCCACCAAATTGGCACCAAATTATTACTCAGAAAAAATTTACCTTTGTGTAATTAGATTTGATCGCATTTGACCAAAATAAAAGCCTCAAAGTTGAACTAATTGTTTACTAAAAAAACTCTCTTTTACAATATCGGAACTTTTTAACAAGAAAAAAATTTGTCATTAACAACTACATCAAAGTTAAAGTTTTGACTTTTTTAAAACAACCAACTATACTTTAAACATGAACCTGCTATAAATATTTGAGTGAAAATAATTTATAAGCATAACACACTGAATTACGTTCTAACCTGGGCAGATCTTTTCAGGTAGATTACAATTTCTAGAATCTTACACAACGTGGATTTGAACTTTCATATTTACATTTAATAATTTATATGTAGATAAAAGCTAATCACAAAAATAGGAATGTTTGGTTTAAATTCCATTACAGCTGCACAAAGCATCTGCTTTCCTGACAACATCTGTCAATTGTGCAAAACAAAAAAATATGACGTCGAAAATATACGTTGAAATTATCGAAGGTTCAAATGGAACAAAGCTTGTAATTATAGAAAGCTAATCTGACAAAATTTAGTTCTACGGCTTATAAAACCAGTTCAACAATAATTGAAAATTTACACAATTTACATGTTGTAAACATAATAGCAACTTTACGTGCTTTAACCTTCAAAACACATGCATGAAATATCTTACAATTAATAACAAACCCAACTGCTTTTGTTGCTCCACGATAAATCGAGATAGAAATTTACGTTTTTCATACAAAGTTACCAGCCATTTCTAACTAGATATGACTGCATCCAAACTAACATCCATAATTTCTTAGTAGACAAATTTCTTATCGACAGTTCCTAAATAACGGTAATTCTAAATTGTTGGGTCCTACATGACGAATTCTACATGTCGCGCTAAATAAATTAATTCAAATTACATTAGTTCGTAAAATATATACTTTACCAACCGTTAGTAGAAGATATCTTAGTAGTTAGTAATTGATGCGAAGGTCGCCAGCCTCTAGCCGAGAATACATGTTAATAAAACTGTTGCCAGCGGCCGACTAACTTGACGAAACAAGAACCGAGTGGTCGCGACGTTAGAGGCGTAGAATACGAAATTAATAACTAGAGATGCGCTTGGAAATAACTTTATGTGACACAGATCTATTAATATAAGTAGATCAATAAGGAACAATGCACGCTTAGCGCATTATCCTCGTAATTCAATGCGAATAATTACTACTGAAATTAAACATGTTACAACATACCACTGAATGTTGATGAAATAGGGCATATAATTAAGAAATAACAGAAAAGTAACCGAGCTGTATCTAGGCTGTGGGAATTTCAAGGAACGGTGTAGGCTAGTTCAGAATAGAAATAAGTGAAGGTACGCGTTCAATCATTTTCAGAACGGAAAACCTAAATACGAAAAACTAATTGCACTTAAATTTGATGATTATTATAAACAACTACAGGTGTTGGTTTTGAAATATTTTGAACTAATGTTAATTGTGCGAAAGGATATATTGAAAAACTATTAATTCGGCAAGTATTCATGTGTTGGGGGGATCTTGGTAGTCGCAGGCTGCTTAACTCCCTTCGCATACTACGAATATTAGGGAAATAGGGAATATATTTATAAACAATAGAAGGAGGAAAAAGAAAGGGCAGCGGCTATGTTCGAAGACAACAAACATAGAAACAAGGAGAAAATTGTTGAAAGCATATGTGTGGAGCACAGCACGGTATGTCTATGAAATAGGGGCAGTAGGAGAAGCAGACAGAAAAACGGTAGAAGCCTTTTTGAATGTTGTGCTTCTGATGTATGAGGATGATAGCATAGACATACCAAGTTAATAACAAAGAGGTTACAGAAATAGTAAGGGAATAAAGATATCTGTGGAAAAAGAATAAGAGAAACAGAAGGGCAGGATATGTACTAAAGCATTTTTGGGGAATAGTGTAGGATATATTACAAGCAGAGAAAGGAAAAAGGAGGTAGAGGTAGACCTACATCAGACTATTGCACACAGATAGTAAAAGTTGTAGACTGTGGATATTTCAAGGGAATGTGTAAGTTAGCGCAAAATAGGAAAAAATGAGGGTACGCGTCAAACCACTTCCAGGACTGAAGATGATTTAGAAAAACTGAATTAAATATAAGGTAATATAATATTAACACAGATTTTATATACAAATTCGCAGAGATTCATGCTGAGAAAATAAATACGTTACAATGTAATATAAGATAAAACTGTTACTTTTTGTTGAAACCAAGAAAAAGGTGTAACGTAAGTATACTACGGATGGATTTTTCGTGAAATAGTGGATAATATAAAAAGTGATCTCTGTAATCGCTATTCTGAAATTAGTCGACTATATTTCTTTCGTCTTTTGGATGAAGATTCTTTTTCAACACACAACTCTGAATTCTCAGATAAGTTCTTTTCAGAATTAAAAACAAGGTACAATGATAGATTCGTAAATGACAGGCTGAAAAACGTTTTGATGTGTTAGTACTCCTTATCGGAGTTTGCTGGTTTTAGTTCGTGCGAAATCATCCGATCCTGCGAAAAGAAAAATACGTGTCGCGCATTTTTCCAACTGATGAAACTGATAGTAACTATTCCCGCTAGTAGTGCATCCACGGAATGATCGTTTCTAGTCTAAAACGGATTCATACTTGGATAATACTCAAAGAATGAGAGCGGTTAAGTAACTTAGCCTCATTTTGCTGGTAGACCTAGTGCAAGAACTAAAACAAACTTTTAGTTTTATGACGATGTGTTGAACGAATTAAAAGAAAACCGTCGAATTGACTTAATATACTAGGCTTGTTCAATTGAAACCCATCTTTGGTCAGGTTAGCCTTGAAAACAATTGTAATCACTCAACTGATGTTTTACAACGTTAGTGGTGTTTGTAGACTTCCCACTGGTCAGTTTCTCTTGTATATATTTGACAGCGATTTTAAGTATTGTGACTTTGAAATGACGTTTGTTGTTAACAATCCGACCAAATGTGATCAGCGAGCGATCATTCAATTTCTGTGTGCTGAAGGTTTGCAACCATTGGAAATTCATACACGAACGCAAGCAGTGTATGAAAACGCATGTTTTGCGTATCCAACTGTCAAGGAATGGTGTCAAAAATTTAAGAATGGACGCGAAGGAACGAATGATAAGCCGCGACCAGGTGCAATGTGTACTGCGTCAACAGACAGGAATATGGCATGTGTGGAAGACCTGATTAGAGAAAATCGTCGAGTTTCAATCAGAATAATTTCAGAAAATGTTGGTGTGAGTATCGGATCTGTTTATACCATCGTACACAAACTAGGCTACAGCAAAGTTTGTGCGCAATGGGTTCCTCCCCTTTTGTCAGAGAACCAAAAAAAACTTGCGAATGGGCGTATCTTTGCAACACTTCACGAAATACAGACAAAATGGCAACGATTTTCTCTCGTCAATAATTGCTGGCGACGAATCTTGGTGTCATTATTTTGAACCATCCAGTAAGCTGTCATCGATGCAATGGAAACACGCAAATTCTCCGCCACCAAAGAAGTTTGAAGTTCAACCTCCTGCCGGTAAGATCATGTTGACATTTTTTCGACCATAAAGGACCCTTGTTGATAGAATTTACAGCACCTCGAGTGCATATCAACACTAACCTGTATAATGAAACTTTGAACAAGCTCCATCAAGCAATAAGACAAAAACGTCCAAGGAAGCTTTCACGTGGTGTCATTCTGCTTCACGACAATGCTCGATTTCATGTTGCTAACGTAGTGAAAGAAAATCTTCAGCGAAAGAAATGGAGAATATTAGAGCATCCACCCTATAGTCCCGATTTATCGCCTTGCGATTTTCAAATCTTTGGGCCACTAAAAAATGCGTTAAAAGGTAACCGTTTTCAGTCGGACGAAGAAGTACAAAACACAGTGAAAGAATTCTTCAAGCAGCAGCCACATAGGTTGACGAAACAATGGGATATGTGCCTTAATCGTAGTGGTAATTATTTGTAAATTTAGTTGTCAATAAATTTTTCCTGAACCAAAGATGGGTTTCAATTGAACAAGCCTCGTACAAAAAATAGTGTTTTAGTGATACATGTACTTAGTGATATCAGGCACATATACAAACCAAACTTTCATTTAGATACTTGCAGAACATATGCGCTATACACCCAATGTAAGCAAGTTTTGTTTGTTTTTTCTTTTAACTTTTTGTTTACCCTACATTACGGTCACAGCAAGTTACTGCAAAACGACATCATCCTATTAATATTTAACAAAGTTCAATTTCTGTCTGTCGACTACTGAATGTCAATAATTGTAGCTAAAAGAGTTCGTTGAAAAATAAACAATGTGTAATCTACAACTGGAAACGTATAGTTATTAAACGTGAAGTTTATTGTATTCTACATCATTATCATAAATTTTAATTATAATTACTTTCTAGAATTGTCTTAATAAAATACAAAAATTGCCGTTATTCCTATCTATGATAAGTTTTAAATCGTTGCCATAATTCTTTCTTATCTTTGAAATGGTTAGGCATAACGATACTCGGTAGGATATATAAACAGGTTTCAAGAACTCTCATGGGCAGCTATTGTTTTCTATAGCAACGATATTGTTATTACAATGAAAGCAATTATATTTTTATTTGTAATTTGTTCAAGTGCCATGTTATGCTTAAGTCAAGCACAGGGTGAGTTCTTTTCAAAATAAAAAGAAACTTATTTTGACGCCCGGCTTACGTTAAAATATTAATTAGTATACCTAGATTATCCAATTAGTCTGCAAGGGCTAATTTTTGTTTCTTGTATAACTATTTATTGAGGCAGTTGGAAAGTATTTCTCTCTACTACCGTCAATTTTACCGTTTTCTGAAATTTTTTCCTTAGCAAATAGCGTGAAAATTTTCAAGCAGCTGATAAAAATTATTCGTAAAACCTATTGTATACCCTTTTATTTAAAAATAGTCTTTATTCTTACTGTTTAAGCTTTTTCAATCCCATGTGGGTAATATGTCTACCATCTCACCATCGTCGACTTCAAAAATAATAATAATTTTTACAGTAAAGTTTCGTAAAGAAATTCAAAAACGACATCTTTTGTAGTTGCACGTCTTTGGATCCACTACCCCCACGCGACCACTATATCCACGCCACTTTTAATTAATCCTTTCATTTTCTTTCTATTTATTTCATTTTTGCTTTTAACCCTTAAGCCCTATCGCTTTATCTTTTAATCAGTTTAGTTTACATCTTCTTACATATATTAAATTGTTTTATACGTAGTTATTGTATAGGAGGAATTATTTATGGGTAAAAAGGTGGCCCTAACTAGATTAGACCCATGAACCGTGTAATAATAAACTGATGTATTTAATATTTTGGTCAGTAGATTATGTTGTTCCTTATATGTTTAAATAATTATTACATCTTATTAGAAATTAATGCTCGCCTACATGCAATTTTCAACTAGTAGGGGAAACCGAAACAAAATGATTCCCTTAAAAAGTATCTTATATAGTTTTATTGCGTTAATTGTTAGCAGATTAGGTTTATGTACAAATTATAAGCAATAATTATTCTTTCAACTGTAACTATATTATATATCTTAAATAAGTCTGAAGTAGAGATAGATGTTATTTAAAAAAACAACACAAAAGGACTGTTTTACCCCGAATGCCGAGATAAAATAATCTCTAATATTAGTTTCTCCCGTTTAAATCTTTATAAACACAGGCCACAAACAAACGTGTCCATAATGTCGTCAATACAGATGCATCCGTCAAGACCCCATAACCCGCAAATAGTACAAGGAATCCATCCTTCCCCAATGCTGAATCTGAAAGCGACTCGCCACAAATTAGACATCCTACATTACCTTCGTCTGAACTATCATTTGAATCACTAACCTTCAATTTTTTTTATTTATTTTTTAATTGATCCTTCTTTGGTTGTTCTTTTACTCCTGATAAATTTCTTTGCGAGTTCTTTCTTTTCTGCCAGTCTTGCTATTTTTTTCTTCTCATTGTTTCCTTTTCTCTTTAGTTCTACTTTTAGCTCATTTTTATGTGAACTGCTAGTTAATATAACGGGTTCTACAGTTTTTCGTTTTGTTACTTTTCTGGCGGCAGTTGGTGCTAATATTTTTAGAATCTGTCTAGTTTAAGGACTTGATAGAGAAGAATGTATTTTAGGGAATGCATTTAAAGTTGACGGATTATTGCTTAACATCATCCCATAGTTGATCTCTAATGAAGAGCTTCGACTAGTGCTTGAAATATATGAATTATGTTCGTCTTCGTTGATTTATGAATGATTAATAGATAGTTCTTTTAAATTTGTTTGCAAATACGATAAGCTGGAATCATATTATCGACTACTCCTGGTTTTAGTAGACTATAAAATTTTGTTGCAACTGGTTTATTAAATCCGTTATCCCATTTTGCTGAAGCAGATTCTGGGGTTCTAAGGCTTAGTTGTGGATGTCTTTTTCTAAATAAAGCAAACCAGTCTTCACCAGCTGCATGTTTAATTTTTGAAAATGTATGTTTTATATAGTTTTTTCAGCTAACTGAAAAGCCAAACAAGAAACGTCGTGGGTAGTTTAGACCATACATTCGTACTTTCATGTCAAAGATGTATTCAGCTAATTGATTTTCCTGATTGTCATGAAAACGCAGTCGAATTATTCATGTTAGTACCAGTTCACATTAAGTATCAGCGGTGCGAATAATGTAATAAAAAGGAAGGCATTTTATACTGTAACGATTTTATTTTCTATCATTATGTCTACAGATATTTAATCTATTTATTTAATAAGAACCAACTTAATGCATAATAATGCTACACAATCTAAAAAAATACATATTAAATATTGTCAAATACAATATTAACTTTTAATTCGGAAGTGTATAATTTTAAATTATGCGGTGACAAAAGATACTTTTTTATTAGTGTCATTCTTAGAGCTCCCTCTGTTAGACGATTGTAGCGTTGGGCTTGTTGTCAGGCGGTAACCCGCGTGATATAATCACTTCCAATACAGCTGTCGTCAGAAGAGGTCAATTGTTCCTTGAACGCAAGGACGATGACGTTTATTGAATCCACGTGTTGGAAGCACGTGAAATTTAAATTGTTTTCTTGAAGGGCCTTTGGTTAACAGTAAGTACTACTGCTTTTGTAATCTTACTAAATAAATATTTTCAGTGCAACTTTTAATTAATATGCAACTTTTGGTTAATATGAAGTTTTAGTTAAAACGTAATTTTATTTAACATGCAACGTAATTTTAATTAACATGCAACGTAAGAAAATGTAGGAAAATTTAAGAATAAAGTTTAACCTTTGTACGAATGTTGATTTGGCGTGCATCAATAATTTAATATGGACGCTGTGATATGGTTTGGAATTTCAGTAAGCAGCTAATTTGGGTTGTATGGGATTGGAGATTTCCTGTATTTAAGTGCTGAGGCAAGATGCCTAGCAGGTATTTTTCCATCGGATGAACATCTGGTATGTAAATTTACTTTCATATGTCAGCTGTAGCATGGATATAGCAGACAAATAATTTTTTGTTTAATCACGTGATCTGAACTTCAAGTTCGTATTAGTTGAATGACAGACTATTCATTTTTCAAATTAAACAACAGAACCCTGTAAATTTTCACTTTAAATCTTTTTGTTAAATTAAGCAACAAGAACCTATAAGTTCTCACTTTGTCTTTTTATTAATATAGTTAATATACGGAAGATGTTATTATAAGATAAGAAAAGTTAAATTCTTTATTCCATGAAATTTAATTTAATTATTCGAAAAATGATTTACTTAAATCTTAAAAATTAAATTTTTATATTTCATATTTCACTAATTGCTGAGTGGAGTATTTTTGTGAGGTTAAGTGGTACTACTTGATCAACTGAAATTGTTACATATAGTTAAAAATTCAAGGAATAAACTCTTGCTTACTCATTTTTTAATAAATTTTGCTAGACATTTCTAACAGAAATTACCATGTTTCAATTGTGAGAAGTATTTATACTATTAAGTACTTATGTACATATTTTGCAATAATTTAAATTAATCAAGCTTATATTAAATGAAAAAGATGTTTTGTAAATAACATGCTAAATACTAAAGGAATAGATTTTTATTTTGGTCAAGACTATTCTTTTTAATTGGAATGAATGAAAGTTGACTCGAATTAATTTTTAAATCTTGGGCATAAATGCACAAACAGTGCTATCTTTGTTTAATCTGTTCACAGGTGTAGCAGTGATCTATAAAGGTCAAAGTCGAGCCATAAGGTAAGAAACTTTAGGGATTGAGTTGTTTTTAATAAATTGTATAGCGGTAATTGAATAAAGGTTTCCGCATTCGCCTTGTACAAGGGACTTGTAAGGTCTTCCTCGTATAGAAAAATTCGGTGGCGCCATATTCTTTACATTTTTGGTCGCAGTCCAACCCCGACCCACAGCTCATGTTCTACCCAGAGCAAATAGTTCGACTAGCCGCTTAGCCTTTTGAGGTTTCCTCATCTACGAGCCATTTTCCACCGAAACTTGCCGTGGGCTCTATACACTTACTGGAAATCCTCGTAAAACTTTCTTGTGCCTTTCAGCTGGTCACATAGAAAAAAACTAATAGGAAAAATCCCTTAATATAATTAAAAAGGCTATAATACATCATATGAGGCAAAAGGATCCCTAAGATTTGTTTGCTCCTACGTTTAAAGGAACGTTCTGTCCCAATCTATTATTAAACTTGAATATATCCTAACAATATCTTTCTGGGAAAATTTTGCACCGAAAATAGTATACCATACAATACTGTAAGTATACTTCTGTTTCCTTAATAAAATTGTAGCTTTTTAGATTTTCTTGAATTATGACAAGTCAAATGATCTACTTATCTTATATTCAAACAAAACAAAATCCATTCTATTCAATTACACAACAACATGCACAGTCAACACAATTATGACTAATGCGACACGGGAATGATGTCTATAAGATAGCATTTTATATGAGTCTCGTATACTTGGGTGTATCGTTTTACCCAAAGAATTTCTTGCCACAGTCTTCCTTACAGGTAACCCTCCTTCAACATGGTAGATAGATTTATAGAAAATTATGTGAGATTCATACCTAATTGAAAAAGGGTGGGTTTGATTCCGAAAAATTTAAAGCAGATTTTTCTTATTAAAATTTTAATAAAGGAAGTATTATATTTATATTCAAGCAGTAAGAAATAGCTTCTCAATTTACTAAATTTTGGTATATTGATGTTTTCTCATCCATGTTCGATATAACTAAACGTGAACATTTTTTCGACTGAGTAATAATAGCATCTCCACTCTCCAGGTCTTTTTATCATTTGCTCTTTTCACCAACTTGAAAACGTCTGTAGCTTTCCTGTTCTTCAAAACATTATTGTAATTTTCTGGTACAGAAACAGACAATTTTCCAGCTCCACTTCGGATTTTCGACTTCTTTTAGTAGATGCGTCTACATTCAGAAAATAAGCTATTCGAGACTTTTTGCTAGCTTAGACGATCGTGTAATTTCAATAAGATCCATTATTTTATTTTTCAATCTTCACCACTGCTATTCTCCTAGAAATCGATTTTAAGGGATGGATCATATGAAGCCGTGTCAACTAATTCGTTTTGCCAATGTCTTCTGCCATCAATAAATCTGGTACGCTCTGAATAGTTATACCATCAAAATGTTTGCGTCAATTTGATTTAGCAAGTGCTAATGTATCAACATCATTTTCTCCTGGTTTGCAGCTATATTCTGTTTCAACTAATGATGGCCATATCTTTTTCTAACATACATTTAGTATCATTGTTTTTAATTCATTCAGGGACAAGGAAACGATTTTGATACAGTGCTTAATTGAAATTGCTTCAAAACTCACATGACATCAATTGATACCGATTCAGTTACAACAATAGGAAATTGAAATGATCTTCTGATGCAGTAACTTGTAAGATTATAAATAAATTCTTGATCCAATGACTGAATTAACCAGATTATAAGTGGTCGTAGAAATGTTGTTTGAATGGTCAAACTTTGTGTCACCGAGATATTATCTAAGAATAACCGTACCCTAAAATTCAATCTTCTTTTTTTATAATTATTTTTAACCTATAGCACAAAAAGCTTTAAAAGTTATTCTCTAAATAATTCTCTAAATAATTTTCAGGTTACCCAAACTTTGAATTTGCTTTATAATGCAGCGGCAAGTTTTTTTGTTTGCTCTTTTAACCGAACTGATTTATAAATTTATAAAAAACAAGGTTTTTGTCTTAAACTTCTCTGGTGCATGGGTAGCGATACACTTAAGATTTTATTCTTACAGCTAAATTTTACCGACACTCGTACATATACCTTTTTCTATCCAGGGGAGAGATGTTAATAATGGGTTTTTGTTGTCTTCTTCAAAAGTATTCCGTTTCCTTGCAATTTTCGTTCACTGGCTGTAACCATTCATCAAATACAGGCAAACATCAAAGCGCATCTTAAATTTTTGATTGTGCTTGGGTGCTGAAAATTTTAATCTAAGAATTGAGCTACTATCAAAATAAATTTTAAGTGCATCTTCTAAGAAGTACTTCGTTTAAAAAGTTCGTTTCAATAGATAAGGCAGTGTGATGAATGCCGTTGGCATTTTTTAAATAAAATAGTAAACTGCAATAATTGAAGATTGTTTAAACTATTTTTTACAGACTGAAATAACATAAAACTAATTTCTAACATTTTTGTTACAGGAAACTTTTGCACGGACCTTGGAGTACCCATTATTTTTACTGTTTGTAAGCCTAAGTGTGACGTCTTTCCAATGCCGTTTGGAGTTTGTGATAAAGGTTTGCACTGCTGTGCACTTTCGTAATATTGTTAAAGTTCCATCTGGAATGAATTAAAGTAATAGTACCAGATTTAAGAGTTTTATTTACCTTCCTAAGTCTCAACCCAATCATAGTCAGATAACTTGAAAGAACTAGGGATTACAGATGGTTCAGGTAAAACAAAATTTGAAAACAGAGCTTATAATTTAACAAACATGTCAAAACCAGAACTGTTTTCGATCTTATCTCAGCTTTAGACTGCGAAGCAAGTTGAAATAATCATTCAAAATATTCTATTCCTACCTCCCAATCAAAAGGAATTATTGCGCTGTATTTTACGTGAAGATATTTATACATCGAATTATTGATATTAAACAAGTATTTCAAATTTCAAACAAATCTAGTGTTTGTTTAATTTCACACGTGTGGTGTTACGGTTTGGCTTATGATCTTCCCAATAACGTTTCAAAAATTTTTCTTCGAAATCTAAATACGACTCTATGTCTTGTCCCACAAGATTATACCATGCTTCGGCATTCTCTTTTAGTAATGTCTTTACTACATTTAATTGTGTCTGCTTATTGTATAAATTATGCAACAACGTTCGAACACTATTGATAAAAATTTGCGGGTTTACCCGATTATCCCCAAAATATTTCATTTGCTGATCTAACGATAAATTATTTGTAAAATATCTCGCTCCATCTCCCGTTAAAGCGGTTATATTTTGTTTGATGCCACTCACTTCTCTTTTAAATCTACCTAATTGGTCCCTGCATGAGTCGCTTACTTCGGTCATTTTGCAAGTTAGCTTCTCCTCACAGAAAATCCTCATTTCCGTTTTCAGTTAACCTATTTCTTGTCTAATCTCTACTATACTTCTTTTATTCTGTTCTACACGCATTTTGATTTCCCCCATTTTTACCGTCAAACTATTTTTAAACTCACTAAATCCTTTATTCGACTTCTCTATTTTCTCACTCGTTTCCGTCATTGTCTCTAACTTCCTGTTCGATTCCTCACTCATTTGCTCAAATTTTCTAATCGACTCTTCACTCATCCTCTCTAGCATTCTCATAATCATTTCACTCCCTTAGTCTCCCGATTTCGTCTTCGACTGATCCCTACTACCTCCTGCTTCTGCTTCAATTCCTGTTCCAGTTTATCAAACAAAGCACTATCACTACTTCCGATCTCAACTCCTTGACTTCTCAACCACTTTTTTCTCAACATACGTTCAAAACCTCACACTCACATATACACTACAAACAAAAAAAAAATTAATTCAATTAACCCTTAATCTCCAGGTCATCAGTTTCCTGAAATAAATTTAATTATCCGAATTCGAGTCCCTCACGTGCGGGTCGCCATTAATTGCTACGACGTCTACTAGGACACCACGATTTGGGCGCCATTAATGCTGCGATATGCGGTCTGTCAAAAACTGCCTTAAAAACCCCTAAAATGCTACTACTACGGCTCCACGAATTGGGCACCATTAATTGCTACGATCTCGTACTATTAAAGCTCCACGATTGGGTCGACATTAATACTGCAAAAGCTGTTCTTTTAACGCCCCTAAATTGGATGTCATTAATACCGCGAACTTCAAGTATAACTGCTGAAGTCCCACATTCATAGACGCCAAAATGCTACAAACTTTCGATGCTGCTTATATACCTAAAAAACAAAGTATGCCACGGCTGCTTAGCTGATTTATGTAAATAAAACTAACTGTTCAAAAAAAATACTGCTACGGTAAATCGCCTCAGTTTATTAACATACTCATGGAAAATACACGCCAAGATCAATATACAACTCCTCTTTCACTCATTATTTATACATTATATACATCCCCTTTTTAAAATAACACATTCCAAAATACATTTTAAAATCAATAATGATCCCAGACAAATATTTACGATTATATTATCATAGAAAGTAACTGGGCTTTACCACAGTCTTTACTTTAACTCCGGTTTCATACAAGCTCATAGTAAAACCTTAATTCTTCGTGTTAATTTTTACACATCAATCCCCCAAAATATCCTTTTACCTTGTACACACACCAAATATTGTTAATATCATAATTTGCCACATAAAATGCAGTAAAATAATACGATAGAAAAAGTTCAATCTGTAACTCTTCCCAAGTTTGCCCCTTTTAGTTCATAACCTTATACCCACAATGCACAAAAACACCTGTTTAAACACGTATGCAAACAAGAACAACAGTTACTTGGATTCTATCACTGCCCACGGGACTGCCATCATACCATCAACGACTGCTACCTTCAGGAACTTCCCCAATCTGGATGGCAACACCCAGAACTACAAATTGCTACCATATCAGCACGACGTCATCTGATCTACCAATTCCACAGTGCCTTCAGACTCCCAAGACTTTTCTATCAATTGTTGTAATCAACCAAATCGACCACACAGACATTTACTCCACTTCCAAATTTTAAACTTGTCACATTTAGCGTCAGCTGGTTGTAACCTAAGCGTGACGTACGCTTATTAAAAACCCCAAAGAGTTAGTTGCCTGCTTGTCGAAAAACTAAGAGAGTTTTACGCTATTCGAACTAAGAGAGCCTCACAACACTGGGTAGGTGTTTATATACCCTTATCTCTACCTCTGTCCTGTTAGAATTCTTCAAATTTCCTTCAATACAAACAAACGACACCTCTAACTATCCACAATTCTTAAAATCGTTCAACCGTCACTCTCCTTCCACAAACACTTTAACTCACGTACACAAACTTCAACGGCCCACCGAAATCCTAGAACTTATCCCCACACCACAAGCTCACGTAGATATTTCTTCGTAATCTCTCTACAAACGAATTCCAACAGTCAACAAATTCTGTGTATTCATTCTAACCGACAACAGTTTTCAAAACATTTCCTTGAAATTTATTTGAACATAACAAACGTACCCACACTACTATCCTATTTTCGTCGAATTTTTACAATCCCACATTGTGTATATTTACTCCAACTTGACCATTTAAACTACACCCCTAATGCAACAGGTTATATCTGTCTCCCTTTAACCTACACGCTAAAATCCCCTGTCTCTTACTTTGTACTCATTCCACTTTGCATATTCCTACCATAAATTATAGATTTTTCACTCGAACATTTACTCTACACCAACTATCCTTACACCGCGTTTCCAAGTTCCGTAGTAATCAATCTACCACTTACCCACTCTTAAACACGTTCAAATTATGCTTATCTCACTTATACGTTTCAAATTGTTGTTTATATTTTCACATGCTGAAACTTGAAATAAACTAATAATTGAATTAATAATGTTGTTTTAACCCCCAAATATCACAAAAATATATATATATATACAAGTTAAGCAGTTATGAAATAAATATATATGTGTATATATATATATATTGTGTGTGTGCGTGTGCGTGTGCGTGTGCGTGTGCGTGTGCGTGTGCGTGTACGTGTACGTGTACGTGTACGTGTGCGTGTGAGTGTGCGTGTGCGTGTGCGCGCGCGCGCGTGCATGTGCGCGTGCGCGTGCGTGTGCGTGTTCGTGTGCGTGTGCGTGTGCGTGTGCGTGTGCGTGTGTGTGTGTACACAAATAGGTTTATTCTTGTTTTACCTTTCCTGATAAGTATCAAGTATTTTCAATTGTTCTTGCGAATTTAGATCTATACAGATACACGTTAGTTTAATGATGTATGGTGTATATAGAAGCCATGTAATAATTTAAAACATTTTCTAAGCTTTAGCATAAGGATTCATAATTTAAAATAAGCTTTAAGGTAAATTTTGCTTCATTTTAGAGTTAGGATACAATTAATTACAATTATTAAATATAATAGGTGTAAATCCGTAAGGTAAACACGTGCGTTTAAACATATATGTATCATGTAAAGGTAGTGATAGGAAAGCTTTGCATAATGTAGCATAAAAATCGATAATTACGAGGGTGAATTTGTTAGGATTGGATATTCAAAGCGTAATTATTTTAGGTGTGTACATAACTTAGTGTAGGGTAATATGAAGCTAGAATATTTATAATTTTTCGAAGGTTTAGCATGAAATATGGAAAGAGTAGTCAATAAACAATTTAACTATTAGGAGCATCTAAGAACAAAACATTTCCAGTAATGTTTTGCGTTGGAAATACGTTCTTCGTATTGATTTAAAAGCCTGTCAACAAATATCAAGATTTCTTAATAAAAGATCGGTAAGAACGAACAACAGGTCGATGTTAGTTAGGGTGTTAAACGTTACAAACAAAAATGGATCGATAGTATAAAGTGAAAGAGTGTGTTTTGTGTGAGATAGCAAGAAATGGAAGATATTATATGGTTAGTCGTCATTGACTTTGAAACGTCTGTAAGACAAAGACATTTTTAAAGAAAAATAAGCAAGACAGAGATGCAGCGTATTTGCATAAGATATTGGTTTGGAAAGAGTAATGAGAACTACGGTAGGAGGCCACAAACAAAGTAGAACTATTGGACTGTGCATATAAGAAAGAGAAAGACGGTAGTATTGATTGGTAGGGTGGATTAGAGTTTGTTAACAGCGGGGATAAAGATAAAGACATATAACATACGGGTTTAACAAGGATACAAGAAATCGATAACAAACGTAGAAAATTGAGGAAGGGTACAAGACAAAGAACAACATTTTGAATGCAAGTTAGAGTAAGATGATAGGATGTGCGCGCGTGTTTTGGATGCTTGGATGGGAGTTAGTTGCCGGGGTATTTCGACGAAGTCGACAGCCGTTAGAAATTTCTAATGATGGTTTCGAAATAAAATGCTTGTTTGCGAGTGAAATTCCAAGATTTTTGAAACGGTTGGAAGACGGTCGCCAAGTTTACCGGGAATAACTCAAGGATGATGGCTAGTTTTTGAGAATTGAACGACGGTTAGGTATTGTGGTGTGCTTGAGTTTGAAGAATCCGTAGACGGTTGAAGAAACGTTATCGAGAAAGCATGTTTGTGGGGTGGTGTGATACGATTCGAGGGGCATTTTTGAGTCTATATAAACCATGAGGAGGCGGTTAACGCTCTCTTTTCCATTTTCAGTCAAGCTCGATCTACGATAGTAAATGTGAATAAGTGAGTTGAGATTTTTAATTACAATTAATTGATTGTGCACACGTTGGTGCAAGTTTAATGTAGCAGTTGTAAGATACATAAAGTACAATTTGAAAAGCGAAGCTTGCTGAATGTAAGTAGACTTCTTGTTATTTATGGTTGGAGGCGCTTGGTGCGCATTGGGTTGGAATAGTTGATGTCGATGGACCAGTAGCGGATGTACGAGAGTTTGGAAGTACCGTACATTGGATGCTAAGAGATCTGGGTGGAGGCTTGCTGTTCCTGATGGTGGCAGTCGACAGGTGCTGATTCATGCACGTGCAGTCATGAAGCAGGACTACATCAGAGATGGTTTCAAAGCAATGAGCTGGTTGTGCTACAGTCCAGGTAAATGAATTTTATAAAACTTTTGACTGTTGCGGGTTTTTTGGTGATTATGACATTTTATGTTTTTTTTGTGGATTTTATTGTATTTTATGAATATTCTAATTGACTATTTACCTTGAGAAGGAATTAAGTGAAAATTTATTCATGTATAATTTTGTATTACAAAATGAGTGTGTAATATTGGCTTTTTGTACAAAGTGAACGGGTTTTTGGTAAATTTTCAGTGCAATAATTAGCACTTAGGTACAGAAAGGTTTTTACTATGAGCTTATATTAGACCTGGGGTTTTTAAATAACGTTTAGGGATAGGGATAGGTCCAGTTACTTTTTAATAATTATAGATGTGAATGGATAAATTTTGAAATTATTTTATTTTAAAATAACCTCTTTTAAAATTGATAATGGTTGTTAAATATCCGAGGTGTGTACTAAGAGTGTAAATTCAAAGATTTTGGGTAGCAATTTTGAAGTTACAAAAAAGGGTGATAAAATTTTATAATTTTTTTAATAGTAGGGTAGTATTTTCAGAAAGCAAGTGAGCAGCGTGGCGAATATCCCTGAGGAAGCTGAGCAGAAAGCTGGAAGTTTGGTGTCCTACATGAAGACCATCTTCAGAGGGTAGTGCAATAAGCGATATGAAATGCAAGTCTTGGTGGTAGAGCTTTTTTACAGGTAGATGCAGAGCATATATGACACCCAAATTGTAGGGCTAGAGTTATCGACCCGGACATTTAGGGGTAGTTAAGACCGAGAGTATAGCGCACTCCACATAATATACATAAGGGCTCAGAAAACCACACAGTTTTCTGAAAAAAACAAGAAATACAATGATTAGACTGAAAAGTAAATGACAACGCCCTGTATATAAATAATAATCGTAATTAATTTAGTTAATGAAAAATACTTTAAAGATTTATTTGAATAAAACAAATCCGCAAGTCGTTATATAACATAAATGCAAGCTGAAACGCGACACGCGTGGATAGCGCATCAAGAATCCTAATTAATACAAGCAGGTTTAATAATGCGTAGGATAGAAATCGCAGATGATTTAATCCATACATTGTATTTTGTCTACGTGACTAGAGAATTAAATCGACACCTGATTTATTGGAAACAAACAAAGCATGTTTATTAAAAATCAAAGTTCACCAAATTTATTCAAACAAACAACGGTTTACTTATCTAAAAGTATGAAAATCCAAGAGAAAGTCGAAAGTTTAAAGATGGTTGTAATGATGTGCATGATGAAGGGGGCCAAGGGCGCAAATCTGTCGTTTCAGATGACCTGATTCAACGTGTTGACAGAATGGTTAACGAAAACCGCAGATTCACCATTACTGCTTTGTCTACGAAATTTCCAGAAGTTTCAAGGTCTGTTTTGTACTCTATTGTTACTGAACGGTTAGGCTACAAAAACTTTGTGCAAGTTGGGTCCCAAAAATGCTGACGGACGGCCACAAAACTCGACGAATGGCGTCAGCGTTGGAGTTCCTTGAGCATTATCATGATGAAGGAGACAACTTTTTGAAATCAATCGTGACTGGGGATGAAACCTGGATTCAATACGACACACCGGAAACAAAACGACAATCACAACAATGGATGCATTCAACTTCACCAAACAAACCAAAGAAATTCAAACAAACCTTCAACAACAGAAAGACCATGGCTACTGTGTTTTGGGATCTACAGGGTGTGTTGCTTGTGGAGTTTATGGAGCCCGGAACCACAATCACTGCAGCTGTTTATTGTGAAACTTTACGACGGTTGCGTAGAGCCATTCAGAACAAACGAAGGGGAAAGCTGACCGCTGGAGTTGTTCTGATCCACGACAATGCCCGTCCACACACTGCTGGAGCAACTCAACGGCTTCTCGAACAATTTGGATGGGGCATTTTCGATCATCCTCCATACAGTCCTGACTTAGCATCAAGCGATTTTCATCTTTTTTCTGACCTAAAGACGTGGCTTGGTGGGAAGCGCTTTCAAACCAATGAGGAACTTCAAACCAACGTCAAGGACTACTTGAATTCATTGGCGGCAACTTTATTTGAACAGGGTATTGAAAAGCTTGTCCACAGATATGACAAATGACTTAATCTCTTCGGTGATTATGTCGAAAAGTAACCGTAAGTGTACCAATCTTTTGGTAATAAAATTATTGTTTTATATGAACTTGTCTTTTATTTATAGCCTATCGAAGGTTGAAAAAAATGGCCCTCGTAGAACATGTACTATTCGTTTGCCGTTATAGTGAACCAACCGCCCGACCGCAATTAATCATGTAAATGTCGCCTTTCGATTTTCAGCGTGTACAAGGCAAATAAATTATTCTTCATACTGCAAAATTTAATTACATTGTACTATTTTTATAGTAGATATTATTATATAGTTGAACAGGTATAACAATTGATGCATCTACATTAATATTTCCGTTTCAAGGTAAGTATGAAACTTACAGTTACTATAATTAGACAGAATTATTTAGTCAGTTAATACAATTGTTTTAGATGGAAACTGAATTTGACGATTTGTTGTAGGAAGCTGGCCTATCTTCTCTAAAGCTCTTAAAAATTTTTGGAAATACCAGCAGCATTATTAAGTCATTTAAACTGGATGTTTCATTTGACAAGACCAAATGTCAACTCAACAATGGATTTTTTTGAGTTAAAAAAATTAAGTGTATTATTTCTATTTAGGTGCTATCTTAAAATGAAGTATGCAAATACTTCAATTAATAAAAATGTTTGGTTATTTTAAAAATTGAATTCATTTAATTCAACAAAACTGTTTTGTCGATTTCACAAATACCTAAATTGTCTAGAACAAACAAGTATGTTGAAATAAGAAACAACATAATCAAATCAATAAAATGTGTTTTTCCTTTTAACAAAGCAAAATTTCTACCTAACAAAATATTTTGTTAAACCAGCAAAATTAGGTGTAGCAATTCAAAGTAACGGCTATGTTAGAATGAATTGTGCAAAGTGTTAAATGGAAAGAATTGAGTGTATTGTAATAAAATTACAAAATGCTTAACGAACAATATATTTTGTTGAGTGAATCTTTATTTATTTGTTTTAAATAAATTTATGTATACCTTTAACAAAAATATTTATTTGTGGGAAAAATATTTTTTTGTGGCTATGTGACACTGTAATATATTTGGACCAAATCAAGTTTTGTTGAATTAAGCATTTTTTTTCTCAGTGTATTTCATTGTTTAATAATTTATATAAGAATCTTATGTTTATACTTTTTTGTCTGCATTGGAGTGACCGACAAATAAATCTTTGAAGTAAAGCCTCATGGTCATGGATAGAATCCGTCACAGGTGAAAGATACATATTTTAAAAATTTCCTTTAAACTGCTTCTAAGCTATCGCTATGAACTTTATAAATTGGTTGCCATATCAGAGATCCGTATTCAAGTTTAGATCTAACAAGAGTGTTAAATAGTAGTACTAATGTATTAACAGAGAAGTTGCTGCAGTTTCTGTATAGAAGACCATAAGATTTATATGCACTTGAAATACATTTATTACTATGTTCAACGAGGTGGAATTTTTCATCAAATACGATACCTAAATCTTCGAAGCTACATAATCTTTAAACAAGCGTTTCTTGTATGAAGTACGAGAAGTTTATCATCTCATGCTTCTGACCATACGAAATTACACAGCATTTTTGTATATTTAGATGCAACCGATTACTTAGGCACCAAGTAGTCAAACTTTCAATATCGTTTTGTAAAAGTAATAGTTTTGAAATTTTTTAAATCGTCTGCAAGCAGTAATTTTTCTGCTTTGATAGAATCCACAATATCATTAATAAATATTAGAAAAACAAAGGGCCAAGATTTGACCCTTGCGGGACACCCGATGTTGGAGTAAATGTTTGAGAGTGATAGTTCGAATAAGCTACGTGCATTTGTCTATTTAAGAGGTATGACTGAGTAAGTTCCAAAAGTGCTTGTGAGAATCCAATAGCATTTAGTTTACTGAAAAGAATGTAATGATCGATTTGGTCAAAGGCTTTCTGGAAATCAGTGTAGACAACATCAACTTGTTTGTTGCTCTCGAGTGATTCACAAACAAATTGGCTGAATGTAGCTAAGTTGGTAATTATTGATTTCCTTTCCATAAAGCCGTGTTGCGCAGGTGTAATATTTGAGCAAATATATGCTTGTATAATAACGGCTCAAAAACTTTGGGAATATTCCACATAATGCAAATAAGACGATAGTTAGTAACATCGGAGGTGGAGCCCTTCTTAAGTACTGGTGTAATCATTGACATCTTCCATAAATTCGAAAAAGACCGCTGTCTAAGAGAAATATTGTATAAGTAGCATAAAGGTTTGCCCAATACATATGCGCAGTTTTTAACAAAGAAAGACGACACAACATCGACACCAGCAGTATTTTTGTTTTTTAGTTTTCTTATAGCTTCCAATACTTCCACCTCAGTAAAATTAGTTACCTAAATAAAGCGAGTGTTAAGAAATACTGGAATCACGGTGCTCGATGAATTTGACTTAACGTAAACACTTCTGAAGTGTAAAGCAAATGCATCTACAATTTCTTGTTGAGTAGTGATAGTTTCATCATTGTATTTCATTGTCCCAGGTATTCTAGTGGAGCCTTTCTTGTTATTTACAAATTTTCAAAAATACTTCGGTTCTGAAAAATGTTCACCTGAATCTTGAGAATAAACATTTTGTACGCTTTATCAATTAATGTTTTACATAAGGATCTTGTGGATTTAAATTTAACGTAGTCATTAATACTGTGACTTTGTTTATAGTTCTTCCAAAGTTTATGTTTTAGTTTCAATTGGTTAATAATAATTGAATCAAACCACGGCGGGTATGTACGGGAATACTTAATACGATAGCGTGGCACTGTCGAATTAAATAACTTATATAAAGTATTGTAGAATTCCGAAATTACAGAGTTAGTGTCCTGGCTTGATATACAGGAGCCCAGTCTACTGAACAAAGGGAATCGTATAGTAGCGGAAAATTAGCTTTTTTGAAATTCCACCTTACATCTTCATTATTTATTGAGAAATTGATGTCTAATTTAAACTCGATATAAATTGTGATATCTAAAGTTGGATGATAGCCGTCTTCAGGAACTATTGGAAAAGCACATTTAGACACTTTTGTGGCGGTGTTACAGAGAACTAAGTCAAGTAAACGATCAGATACATTCAGTATTTCATTATATTGTGTTAGGTTATTGAAAGCACAAAAGTTGTTGACAACAGTGGCAGCTGCACTACTAGTATTGAAACAGTAATTAGAAATGTTGAAGTCACCTAATAATATAATTTTTTCATTGGTACAAAGAACCAGACTATTTAATAAATCGAAAAATGTTTCATATCGGAGATTTTTGTAGAAGGATGTATATATATTACAAAAATGGAAAGGAAAGAATTGAAGCTGGTTTTAATTCTTGCGCCGCAAATATCAATTGCGGGAAGCGCTGACGCCAACGATGATAAATCAATTTCCATACACGAAAATCCTTTATCGATTGCTAATAATACTCCACCTACACGGGATGTATTAGTTAAATCAGAACGACGATCTTTTCTAAATATTGTGAAATTATCGTTAAATAATTCTCCATTGTAAACATCAGTGTTCAACCAAGATTCAGTTGTAGCAACAATGCAATCCTGCAGAATAGATACATTATTAAAGAATTCTGTAACCTTTGACCTCAACCCTCGCACATTTTGATATAAAATATTTACAGATGGATTGAAATTGGGTGAAGCATTATAATAATTTGTGCTTTATGGTGTTTTGGTTTAAAGATTAGAACAGGAAGAATAGATACAAGGTTTAAAATCTTTGTTTGTCGTATTGTCGCAAGCTCCATGCGTAATTGAAAAACTGAGCTAGCCGGCGCAATTAAAATTATATATTAGAAATCAAAAATTGACAAATTAAAAATTTATTCCTTTTAATTCATAAAAAGGGCGCATAGGGGTATTGCTACAGTATCACAACAAAATATATATATGTATATAAATATATATATATATATATATATATATATATATATATATATATTGCTATGTACTCTCACAATTATTCGTGCCCCATCGTTTGGGCGGCCATATGAATATTGCTATGATACTCCTGGAACTTTCGTTCGCCGACCTTGTGTCGACCAATAACAAAACTTGATATGATAACGCCGTACTCGGTATCAATGTCGTATTCTACTTGACTCCACCTCTCTGTGTTAATCTCAATCAAGTTACACTCCCACTAAGGTTATTATTCTTTCTCGACTAGCTTTTACTTTAAATTATACAATGAAGTTAATTCAATTTCATATAATGAAAACAAATATTATATACAGGTTTTTGAAAATTAATAAAATACACTTTTCAATCAATCAATATTATAAGTCATATTTATCTCAAAAATTATATGTTTTTCATCAATCTAAGGTCACCAAAAACTATTCTTTTCTTATAGAAAAAGCCTGGAACGTTCAAAACCCCTTTATTATATTACGTACTTTCAACGTATGCAAAAGTTCGTTGCTGACTCTGTTACACTATTTTATATTAATTAATCAATTCAATATTCAAATTCAAATAAAAAAATATGTCTTAAAACTAAAAAGATCTAACCTAGTCTGTGTGTTTCTTTATTTCCTTCTCGCGACCAAAATTATCGACGCATCCATTATCAACTAACATCAATTAGAATTCTCCGTGCATTATTATACTATCCATTCGTATTCGAAATTATTCTCCACCAATTCGAAATTATTATATACCCATTTGAAATATTATCTATCCACACGCTTGAATTATTCTAACCAGCCTCACACTTAGAATTATTATTATCACTCTTGGATTTATTATCGTCCAACTTAGATTTTTGTCGTCCCACTTAAAATGTTATTGTCCCCCTCTGGATCGTTAACATCACTTAGATTTATTACATCTCCCTCGAATTATTGTCGTCAAACTTAGAATTAGATTTCTCGCACCAAACTTAGAGCCCTATTATTATTATTATATTTTAGTTTAAATAAATTCCCAAAATTCTACTTACGTTCATCGGCATTAGAAATTTTCATATTCGTAGCACTATCTGTCATTAAACATTTTTACTATCAAAATATTATTACGTACGCGTTACTCTTTGATTCATAGTGACACAGCTTGGCCTTGTTGAGTGGAAAACTGAGCTTCGTTATCATGCTCGCTGTTAATATATGGTTGATATCCCACTTCGTCTGTGGGTTTGGCTTACAAGCCCGTCGCTAATTTTAACCAATAAGGTCTCTCTATTTTCTACACTTTAAGTGGTTTTCTGATGTAACATTCTCGGCCTTTCGAGTAATTGTTGTTTGCTTACAGATGATTCGTTATCAGACCATGCGGTGATTTAGGAAAATAATCGCGTTTCCATATTATACAGAAATACCTGATGCAATTCGACTTTCAATTTTCACGTATATTTATCTATTTACGCATTTGCTAATTACCTTCACTATTAAAAATTGTTAATTGTTTGTACGTACTTATACTACGCTTCTTTAAGTTTTATTTCTTATCTCCGTATTATCATAACTGATTAGAATCCTTTGAATGCGTGTTTAATTATATGAACTATGCTTACTTCTAAATACGCTTGCTTCAACTGAAAAAATATCGTTATTTGCCTTCCATAAAATTACTAAAACTCTATATACCGAGTGTTAAACATTTACTATTTACCCAATGCATGAATTACTTATTTCTATGCTAACTATGCGTCCTATTGTTACTATTTGCGTCGCTTAAAACTACTTATACTCTATATATAGGGTGTTGACTGCTTACTATTTACAAACTATCCCGATTACTCAATTTTCTCCTAAATAAATGCAGTTTTCTGCTTTCTATTGTGATTTCTGATTACTACATGACCATTACTATAAAATACACCCTTAAACAACCCCTTATCACAGCAATATATATATATATATATATATATATATATATAAAAGATAAGTAAGTTTAATAAGTCTTAAATTAATAAAAAGTAAAAAGAATTAATGGCAAGTGACTCAAATTCAGCCACGAAGGCATCCTGTCAACGCGTTTTGCCCTAATTGGGGCTTATCAGGACATGAGTAGCAAAGTTTTAATATTTAATACAAACACATTATGGGAGGTACACCATCACCTAGCTCACAATTTGTGTCTTCGTGTCGTTTCACCTGACATCGCAGGTTTTAGCAACAGTCGGCACGGAGGAAATCCGGCTCAGCTGCCTTTTCGGAATGTTGAATAATATCTTGATTTAATAAGTCTGCTACTTGTCTACCTGCTCCTTCTTGACTTGCTTGGGGTAGTCTATACGCTTTGGTCAAAATCGGTTTTTCATTTGTTAATTGAATAATAACTTTGAGTGTATTGGTAAAAGTTAAAGGTATTCCTTCACAATGGAAATATCTCTTTATCAAAACATACACCTTTTATTGCTCTCTCTTCTTCGGTATTAATATTATCATTAAAATGAATATTAATTAGATTTTCCTTTAACATTTTATCGTGATCTGTGGGGTTGGAATTACTTTCAGTCTTCGTCGATTTCCATTTCGCTAAAATGTACTTCTTCCACGTCTATTGGCGTCGTTAAAGATACTTCTATGGAGTAGTCGTTTGAGTTCAAAATTGTTGTAGTGACGTAGTTGTTTTTCATATGTACTAACGCGGTGGGTGTTTCTACTTCCTCTTGAAATGATATGTGATTTATGATTCCTATATCACTGTTTGAATTTACTAAGATGTTTACTTGTTTTTCTGTCCTAGGTTCGATGGTGTATTTTTGATCGGTTTGAATGTTGCTGTTTTGAAATTTAATTGGTATTGTTCGTGTTTTGTTCTTAATAATTGATTTTTTATATCAATATCTGCTCCTAATTTTTTTTAAAAATCCATGCTTATCAATCCGTCGTATTTGTCGTTTAATTCGTAAATGGTAAGTTTGTGTTTCATTTTTACATTGAAAGTTTTTGGTAAAGGTATATTTGCAATAAACTGGTGCAGTGTCGTTTGTGTGCTGTTTTGATTTTCAAAGATTCTCTTTCTACAAAATTTAAATAATGTTTCTGCACGGTTTTGGGGCTAATTGAAGTTTTTGAAGATCCTGTGTCGATTAATAATTTAATTTCAGCATGTGGTATATCTATATAGGGTAAAATGTGTTGATTAATTTTATTTAAATTTATTACGGCTGATCGTATTTGGTTCTGTTTAACTGAAAATTTGAGCACGCTTTTTCTTCATCGTCCCCTTCGCAATTTTTGTAAGAGTTGTTACGTTCGAAGTTTTTTGAGTAATTGGCCTCATCGTTTCTACTTGGATTTACAAAATTACCTGTGTCTTTGAGTATAGTTTGATTATTGAAATCTTCTACTTCTTGCTGAAAAAGCTTCTCGGAAGTAAAGTTTCGTCTCTGTGTATTGTCAGGTTAGTCGGCGATATTTCATTGTTCTGTCTGGTGTTACCGGATGAAGTGTCCATAGGAGTTGGTTTGTAACAATTATTGGGGTTGTTGTTATTTATTCGTCATGGGTGCGTTTCTGTTAGGATTTACGACGAATGTTTGCATTGTTCGATTTGCGTTCTGGATGTAAATGTAGGTTTGGAAAATTGTCGAAATTGATTGGTTAAATTTGTATTATTAAAGTTTGAATTATTAATTCTCAAATGATTTGTCGGAGTGTTAAATAATGCACATTTGGGTTATGTTGATATTGATCTTGCCGTTTGTAATAGTCTTAATCGGTTTGTAATTTTTGTTAATATTTGGATTTTAAATCCTGTTCCTATAATACATTACGTTCTCCTCTTTTATTATTAATTTCATTGCCTCCTCTAGGTTTGGGGGATTTCTAAATCTTGTTCTCTCTGATAATCGCTCGGGTAACGCGTTTATATACGTATCTAAAGCCATTTCGTCGTACATTTTAGTTTTAATTAAGCGCACGTTAGGATTCGGTTCTTCTAATTTAGTTTGGTTATAATTAAACTTCTCACGTCCTGACATCGCATACCAAATTGATACGATGATTGATTATTCTCTATTCTTAAATTCAATATGCCCCTTATTAAGCATTTGATATTGCGCTGGTCGCCAAAATACGCAATTAATATCTTTTTATAGTCTTCCCAGTCAGTTAAGTCGTCCCTATCGCTATTAATGTTAATGCTCTGCCGGTTAATTTACTTAAAATTAATTGTAACAGCCACTTATTTATTTCAAGGTCTGCTTGTTTTTAAAAACACTTCAGAAATGTTTCGCACGCGGTAATAAATATCCCTAACAAAGCATGATTAACATCGTATGTTGAAATCGAATCTAAATATAACCTTAAGTTTTCCGAGTTCATGTTGTATAATTATTTATTCTGTTACTTTAGTCAAGTTTGCACTAAAGTTTTTTAAAGAATCATTTACTGCTACTTGAATTGTGTATAATTATAGACTTCTGCTATAATTACACCAAGTTCAGACTTTTGCTGAATAATTGTTTCAATAATAATTGTTGCCACAATAAATTGTACATAAAATGTGTATGAAAAATTTTTTCTTTCAAGTCTTACTTGCTAATATCAATATGGAATTGAAAAAAAATTGGTAAAGAAAATGAACTATACGTACTCTCAATAATTTTATTGTTCTAAAAATTGATTTATTTTCTTTTACAACTTGAGCATTTATGTTTATTAAACGAGATTTAATTAAAGTTGACAAAAATATTCTTAGTTACTACTTTAACAAACCAATAATTAAAAATTACAATGAGTAGCTTGAACCACCAACAGTGTTAAAGTTATAAAGTTCGAAAACTGACTGGCGATCAGGGGTTCCTCACAGTATTTATGAAGCCTCTGGCCTCACTTCATTTTGTGAGAAAGTGCAGATCTTTCTGTCTGCAGTTTCTCGATAATCATTAAATGTCTTATTCTAAGTAAATTTAATTAAGACTGCTTTATTGCAGTTCATTGTTTCTGCACCTGCAGTATCAGGTTGCATCTGGAATACAAACTAGTCGTTTCTTTCTTATTTCTGATATGAACTCTATTAAACTTTAATTATATAACCATTTGATACAATGTAACATGCTATTACTAAGACAATAGTTACATTTATTATATATACATTTTAATATGGAGGATATGTAACTAGCGTCACTAAAAAAGTTATATAAAAAAGATAAAGCAATTTGTAAACTTAAAATTGTTTACTTACCTTCCTTTTTAACTTTGCCTGGGTAGCTCAACGGAATTGACGGAGTTTTCAAAATAAAATGAAATACAGCAATATCACAAAGAATGTATGCAGTGTGAAATATTTTTTCTCGTACAAAAGCATTTACATTATTTCTTTCAAACATAAAATAATTTCTAAGAAGTACTTATTATATAAAAAAAAATTGTTCCCTTCCTTATTTTAAACTTACAGAACTAAATTTCCTTTTTATCGATGGTTTACCTGGCTATGTTTATTGCCACGCTTGTAAGGTTTGTTTGACCAAAAAATCCTTGACAGATAATCTATTAAAAGATCAGAGTATTTCGAACTCTGATCACAAACTTTTCTGGCAAAAAATCCTCACAAAAATTTTTATATGATTAACACATTATTCTACCTTAAACTTAATACAAATACTCCAATATCAGTTGAAAATATATCTAAAAGTATTACTTGCAGAATCCACAAAAACGCTTTTGGTATTAAAATATCTTCTTATTTTAAATTGATGTCAAATCAGCTTACAAGATTTCCCATATTTGAAATCCTCATTTTAAACAGTAGCTACCAAATTACATTTTGCTAAACTCTTCCTTTTAATTATTTAATAAAAATTTTAAAATAGCGTTATGTTGAAGAATTTTCCTTCTTCATTGCAATTTAATAAATTCCATTTTTTTTTGTAATTTGCATTTAAAATCAGTTCTATATTGTACCAATGTCATTACTAAATTACAGTATGCTTACTGCATACTTCAAATATCATCTTCACTAAGCAACAGCTCGCGACTTAAATTAACATTTCGCGATTGCATTCAAGAATCAAATCAATCGAATGAATAAATAAATAAATCCTTTATTTGATAAACATTTTCTGATATACACGATTTTATCTGTTTCCAGAATGTTGTAGAATTAGCGCGATTTCATTCTAAATAATAAACGCCTATTTTACGTAATATTCTTGGAAATCCTTATTAGCGTTCAAATTTGTCGAGCTTTATTACCTTGTTATCTGGTTTCAGTTATTCGTGACGCGCGCTGCCTCTTCTTATTTAACACATATACTATTATTGTTGCGTCGCATTGCGAAATGTAATTAATTTTATCAGATATTTCTTGGATTTTGTGGGTTTTTCAATGATCGAGCCGCTTCTTGGAATAAAATGTTTCATTTATTAATTAACTATTTACATAGTTCTAAATACCAATGACTCAACATTTTATATTCCTAATATTCTAGAAAATTCTTTATTTAAAATAAATTTCTGAATTCCTCAGGGTAATTAATTTAAACTTTAATTGCTTTTTAATGCAAAAGGGGTTGCATTTTATAGAAATATTTGCTTTCGTGTTTTCGTACACAAAAGTTATTAAAATTGGGGTTTAAAATACACGTTGATTGTAGTTTCTTAAGCAAGCTGCATAAAGCTAGTGCTATTTACAGCAAATCAAAAGCATTTTTATCAAAAGTGTATTAATAATTAATAAGTAAAAATAAATGCCTTTGTATTTATCTTAAAACGATCGATTTGCGTTCGCATTGAATGCGTTTTACGGTATCTTACAATTAATTATTTTTACACATACAACTTACGTTACTTGCTATGTATGTACAATAAGTTTGTATCATACAGGGTGATTATTTATACACGCGGAATTGAATTTTTCGCTTTTACATCAATGAATAAAAGTACGTTTGTATTGTAGAGGACGCAATCATGAATTTACTAAAAAGTTTTTTCCCTGATTATGTTATGTAGAATTTGGGTTTCAATGGCCTCTCGTGACCCCTTATCACGTGAATACATTAATTTATTTACTTAAAACGACTAGTTTCAAGGAATTACTTTTCTTCATCAGAAGACAAAATGGCACAGATTAGTTAAAAACAAGGATTACAACGATGATTACTTACTTGCTTACTCACCAATTGAGCTTGAGTTATTTTAGCTAAAAGTACTACATTTATATATATTTTTCGGTAAAGAATCCGTTATTCTGCTACAAAGCAAATATTGTACCGATTAACCATGTACACCAAAATTAAACTGAACAAAATCAAGAGATAAACAAAATAAACATAGTTTTTTAAAAATTTGTATAAAACATAGGCTTTGATCAATAACTGGAATATTTTAAGTGCTCAAAAGTTTTATTAGTTGTTTTACATGATAATAGATAATGCTACTGGATTTCAATAAAAAGTTAAGATATAAGGCAGCATTTCAATCCTTCGTCACAGTTACCAACGGGCAAGGGCAACAATTCGCATTTGGTTTTGCAGACTGTGAATGGTATTGGGAATCTTAAATCCCTGCAAGCGCTTCCTAAAACAATACAAACTATTAAAAACCATAAAATTTATTTTTAAAGTTATAGACAAAAATATTATATGCGTGCATTTGTTTCTGTGTTTTAGAGATGATATGTACGTGTGTGTGTGTGTGTGTGTGTGTGTGTGTGTGTGTGTGTGTGTGTGTATGTGTTTGTGTGCACGTGCGTACGAGTGTGCATGTTTGCATGCTGCGTATACGTGTGTATTTGCATGTGCGTGCGCGTACTTGTGCGTGCGTTCAGTGTGGAATAATTAGTTGTATTTACATTTAACTTTTGTTCCTTTAAAGGCATTTAAAGTTTACCCAGATAAAATGTTAGTTATACCTATAACTTTATATTTAGAAGTGGATTGTGTGTGTCTTACATAAGTTTGTAGTGATAGAATTCAGATGCGCAATCGTATCTTTAAAACTAGTATTATATGTTCGTAGCATGTGTATTTTGGACTTTATTAGACTTTATTGACTAAAATCTTCATGTGTAGCCTTGTATACGCGATTTGCGTAATAAGTAAGTTCCGTTCTGATATTAAAAACGCACCAGTCCAATTTTTGCTAGTATGTAATTTTTATAAGAAAACATGCAACATCATCCACTTTGTAACACAATTTCAACAAATATTAAAACACTCTGGATATTGTACAACAAAGACAACACCTGCTGCCTATCCCAAAACACAATACATATGATTTTGTATGTTAAATTTGTTTGCTTAAACTTTGTTCTATAGATGAGGTTGGATAGTACTATTTTACAAATTGCTATTTGGATTATGGTGTAATCTGAGCCATCCATGTTTCGTCGCCAATGACAATTTTGCTAAACAGCTCATCATCACCCTGAGCATGTTTCTGTTTGAGTAAAGTCTAAGCACTGCCTACACAATTGGTTTTGTAGACTTTAGCCAACGTTTTGCGTATCTAACGTGACCACAAGTTTCAACAATTTAAGCGTTCTGTTATAATTTCATCAAAAATTGTTTTTGAAACTTGCGAAGATTCATTAGATATAGACGAAAAGATGTTACAGCAACTGCTGAAAGTGACCTTTAACCCCACTTTTCTTCTCATTTAGATCCGTACTCTTTCGAATATTCCTGAGTATTTCCTACGGTTTCAAAAGCATCTGTTATTCGATTTCGTAAGTTATCAACTTTATTCGCTGGTGTTGTATACGTTAAAGATTTGAGATGCCTATATAGGAAAAACTTTGTGTTATTTAAGCCAGGAAACCTAGGAGGCCGTGACTGAGGTCTACCGGGTCCTACCCACTTGTTCTCATGCATTCTATTTAAATACCCCCGAGCTAAAATGGATAAATGTGATTGGGCGCCATCGTGCACATACCACATTTAATTACTCAGCAAAAGAGTACAAATGCAATTCATTTTGCAAAAATGGCCTGTATGCGTAAGGCAAAGAAAAAGAATCAATCAAATGATCCGCAATTATACTACCTCTTACAATTAATGGGAACTGCTCCTAAAGATGCGTATCTACAGTTCCATGTGGATTTTCTTCAGCTCAATGCGACTGTTGTGAAAATTTATAATCGAAATTCTTGAAAAATTGACTTCTTTGGTAAAAAGGGTTTTACAATCAAAATTGGGATTTATTACTAGCCTATTACAGTACCACTGGCAGAAATTAATTGTTAAAGGGAATGTCGATGAAAGAGCGCCTGCGCTCTTTAATTATGGTAAAGGTATAGCAGAGAATCCCGCAGTATGCGCCAAACAACTTGATGACTAATATTTAAAATGTTACCCCATTTTTCTGTTGCTGGTGTCTTTCATTGAAAATAGCTCTTCCACCTGTGTTGTTCTAACTATACATAGTCTACTTGTATAATTGGTATTCTTATTAAGTGTTCCAGTTTCTACAAGACGCCTATGAATAGCCGAAATACTCATTGATCATATATTATTCTATCGAGATAGCGCTCCATGTACAGACGTCTGACTCCTCTTGCATTTCCATTCGCAAGGCCATTGATAAAGTGCATCTTATCCATTTCATAATTCGTAGAATCTAGCATTGTTAAAAATTACAACCAGTATTTAAAACACTTTTACACCGTACAGTTTTCAACTTAAGCCTTTAATTTTATAAACTAATGCAAACACAGGTTATGATTTGAAATGCGAATTGTCAAAATTAATAAAAACATGAGATTAACCACAATAAAGCTCGAGCCTATACTAAACGATTTTAGAAATTTTAATTTTATCTAGTAATTTATAGAAAATTGCTTTTTATTTTTTCTTCTCGGTAACGATCGCAGGTACGAAGAACTGAAAGAGACCAACAAATTTCTAAAGGAATCTACCAGCGGTGCATTGAAACAAACTTTAGGGGAGAAAAGGGGTATCCTTTGAAAAAATATTACGTTGTAAATTGCCACAACCATTTGACATTTCCAATGGTGTAAACCCTACCGCCTAACCTGTATTCTAAATTTGATCTAAGTATTTGTAAAACAGTAGAAAGTATAAAGAAGAAACTAAAGAATCTTGAAATTTCAACACCTTGTAGATCGGTAACGAAGCGTTTGCGGAATAAAATTTATATGAATTTTTAGTTATGAAAGAAATTAAACAACTACACCCTTCCGTATGCACATACTGATATTTAGGAACATCCTGTATAAAAAAAATCACATTTTTAAACTGTTTTTATAGCTAACGTACAAATACATAATATTTGAATTTTATTTACAATTTACTAATGTATTACATTTATATGCAAAATATCGTCACCATTGAATTCAAATTGTAGAGATGCGTGGTCGATTTATGATATAAAATGGTTTTGTTAAATTAAAAACTCGCTTTATGATGGACGGCTACTTCGTTTTTGCAGAGGGTGCAAAAAAGCTCAGGAATGGCGCTGAACCCCATACACACCATATGCAGAATCGAACAACTCGCCATCATCGCCATTTTGCCGCTGCCATCTCGCCACAGGGACAACTTCTCGCCGTCAACTCGCCACCGGCGCCATTGGCACCGGTCGACTCACCGCCTATAGAATTACGACCAATCAATGTTAAAGTTCTATGGCCGGCATGGGATGAAACAATTCATACGAAGACAGCCAATACATTTTGGTTATAAATTCTGGTGTCTCAATACTCCTGAGGGCTACTTGGGTGATTTTGAAATTTACACAGAAAGAACAGCACATTTAAACAATATAGAAACGGTTTTTGGAAAGCCAATAGCCCCACTTTTACCACTGATTGAAAATTTACCGAATTTACCATGTGAATTTTTTTTGTCAACTTTTCTTCTAATTTTCCTTTGTTTACTTATTTGAGAGGAATTGGTTGCAGCGCAACTGGAACGTTAAAGGAAAACAAACTACCAAAAGCCTGCTTTTTGTCAAACAAAGAAGTTTGAAGAACAAGAAAGAGGTATGGTAGAATCTGTAATTGAAAAAAACATGATGTCTGAGTTGTTAAATTGAATGACAACAAAGTTATTACTGCTATGTTAACTCATTACGGAGTCGAACCTACTTCGGCGGCGAGAAGATGGTGCCGGACAGCTAAAAATTTGTATTAAAAAGGCCAGCAGCTATTACAATCTATAATGAGGGAATGTGCGGCACAGATAGAATTGATCAGAATATATACGAAACCCGAATTAGTATACGCTCCAAAAAGCGGCTGCACTAAACAATGCTTGGATTCTTCACAAAAAATGTCACAACAAAAAATTAACATTTATCGAATTTTGAAGAGAAATAGCACAATATCTAACGTCAAGTTATGGTGTCCCTCGCAAGAAGCCTGGAAAGTCACTTTCAATTGCAACAAATACAGCAATAACGTACGATAGCATCAGGCACTTTGTGGGTGCATGTAAACGCTGAAATTGTGGGTACGAAAAATGTAGTAAGGAAAATGATCCAAAGGCCAAAAAGAGCATTGTTCGCACAGAGTGAAAAAGATGTAATGTAGGACTATGCATAAAATGTTTTGAATTATATCACACCACTTGATTAGTGAAAACACTTACAAAATTACATAACAAGACTTTGTATGTATACATTTATTACACTTTGTTCTTATATTTTAGTAAACTCTAACTTAAACTCATCAAAAGCTTTTGTAATAAATAAAAAAATCAATATTTTTGTCATCGTATGCCCAGTGAGATCAAATGATCGTAGACGTTTATTCAAAAGCCACTAAAATTCGACACAAGTATTTTATAAAAATTCATTGTAAATCATGTCTAATGAAAAGAAACCCTATACTTTCCAAAGAAATATTCTAAAACCCATTCCGGGCTTTAATAGGTTAAAATTCTTTTCAATTAAAAACACCCGTAAAACGTAAGTTATTTAAAATCATACAATTAGTACGCTTTTGAAGAGAACGTTGCAATAGATCCACCTAACCAGACCACAAGGCTACACACAATATAGGTATTTATTCCCTTGAACAAGATATAAATAACGCTTCCACAGCGAATAAATCCTTTACTTAGTATTCGAGTGGTGCGCTACTTTACAGGTATCGACGGCTAATTTTAAAACACCGGCACACTTAATTATGACCATTTAAATGCGTTGAACATTAATCAAAATCTTAATCAAAATGATTAACAGCTCGTTGTCAAAACGTAACATAGTTCTCATTGGGCAAACACACGCTACGAACTCCAATGCTGTACTGTCCCTTCGCTCCTGCCGTATATATTTCTAGCACGTAAAACAAAAGCTATAATATCTCTATCTAGTATCGTCTACCAGATTATTGTTTCTACGAAATCCATGCACTTTTTTGTTGACCCCGCACATCGTGATGCACATCCGGCACTTCTATTTTTAATCATATATCGCTACCTACATACAATCTGCCTGAAATTAATATTACTCCAATAAGATAACTTATGCTTAAATTAAACTAAACCATATAATTGCAAAGAAACTACCGTTTATATTTATATAAAGGTGGATATACCGCAGTGCTCACTTAACCAACGCACTAGCGAGTTACATATCCCCCAAATTAATATATGTATAATACAATAAAAATTATTAAGAAAACTTAAGTTAAAAGCAACATTGTAATTCAAGGATAAATAAAGAAAAGGTTAATGAAAGTTCACAAGCAAATTGTGAAAACAGATGTGAATACAATGTATTTCAGACATAAGTGATACTGCAGGTGCAGGTCACAGACGGTTATAAAAACCGCAATTATTAGAATTAAGATTGTTACTTTGTATTATATAATTGAATAAAGAAATAAGCAGACTTGAGCTCTGCAGTTTCCACAGAAATGTGAGGGGTAGGGACAACATAAATACCTCGGGAGCCCCAAGATAGTCAGTCAGTCTTGAGCTTCACAGCTTTTACATTGTTGGTTGCTCAGGCTACTCGCCCTAATTTAAATGCATTTATCAGTAATTTCGACTTAGAGTAATTTTATATAGTTTATCAAAATTCCACTTGTGTTTTCTGAATAAATAAAAATTGTTACAAGAGTTTTTGGAGGAAGACTTTTTTTAAAAAGGCAACTTCCAAGGCCCAAAACGTAACTAGCGTTACAGAATAATAACTTTTGCGTAATTGACGTAGATTAATGTATGAAATTCAATTTCTGCGTGAAAATCAATTCATTTTTACTAAAACTTCAATCTAAAGACTAATCGAGGGAGGTGAATTTACAATGTATAAATCATTAAACTCTGTCCTTCCACCCCTTTGCTTTTATGCATTCCCAACAACTCTGATGAATTACCATAAAAGCCTACATAGGAGGTCGCTTTAAACTACTATCGCATCATTATCCGTATCTAAATAATATGAGAAAAACATCCTGGCACGCAAAATACAACGGTTTGTACTCCTTTGTCTGTGAATTAAATATTACAGAAACTACAATGATTTTCGATACAGTCGCTACGTAGAGTAATTTCTAAATTACAATACTACTGAAATTCCAAAATATAATAATAAATTGATACCAAACACAAATGCCTATAAATATGAAATTGATTATATAATATTGCACCCCACCCTTTCTTTGGTGGTATGAAAAGGATATTTTCACAAGAGAGTGTTGAGTTTCACGCTAACACAGCTAACTTCAACCCCTATGGTCGCGTTGAGAAGCAAAAGACTTACATAAAACAAATCTCAGTGAGGCATTAGTATTAACTTTAAATACACAGCTGAAGAAGAATGTTTTAAAATACAGTAAATAAAATAAAACGCTTGATTGGTACAAAATACTTAACGTCTTAATTAATTAAGTAAATTCAGTGCAAATGCATAAGGAATTACAACCATAAAAATATAACGTAATTGTAAATAAATTGTAGATTTGGTTTTTGTATAAAACAAAACTATGATTCAATATTTGTGGTAAGCTGTCGTCAATTTATATTAATTAAACTTATTGCAATAATTATTAAGGAATAGTTTGATTCGTCGACAAATTTAAGTCTTTATAATAAAATGCAGTAGATATTGTGAATCTGCATTAATCACCAATTATCTAAATTTTCCATTTCGAATGGACCTGCACCTTGTCGAAGTTCTAGATTACTAGAACAGGTGAAATGGTTTGCGTGCTCTAATGAGCTAAAGAGCCAAACTACAGATTCAACCAATGTAGTAGGGTCGTTAGTGAGCAACCAGACTAAGACAGGTCCTCGATAGAGGGCAGCACCTCTTTCGGTACTTAGATTGGCAGAGACTATAGGGGTCAGTATGGCAGTCTAAGACACACTACCGCGATATGGAAGGCAACGGGAAACCACCACATTACCTCCCAAGTACACAGCGTACCTAAATTATAATAAAATGATGGCATTCTCTTGGGTAAAAGATTCCGAAGTTAAAATAGTCCCCAATTCGGATCTCCAGGAGGGAACTACTTCGGAGGATGCGATCGGAAAGTTCAGCCATAGTAGGGATCAACAAAGATCGGTGGCCAGAGGCGGAGGATTTTTGGAGTGGAGACTTCAGGGTAATTCATACAGGAGCAGAGGAAGGAAATTCGGGTGTGGGGATAGTTATGCGGAAAAAGATAAGATTCTGTGTAGAAAATTACTTACAAAAGAACGAAAGAGTACATATGGTTAGATTAGTATCTAAACCGGTAAACACAGTAATAATACAAGTATACATGCCCACCTCTAGCTACAGTGACGAAGAGGTAGAAGCGATCTACAAAGACATCGAAAACATATTGAGATACGTAAAAGGACATGAATATTTAATAATTACGGGGGATTTTAATGCAGTGGTAGGTGAGGGTAGGGAAGAAGCAGTAGTAGGTTTATTCGGTTTAGGCACAAGAAACGACATGGAAAATAGGCTGGTAAGATTTTGCGACAAAAACAATTTAATCATCACAAACACAATATTTCAACATCATGCTAAAAGACTTGGAAGATTCCAGGAGACATAGGAAGATATCAAATACATTACATTCTTGTTAGACAACGGTATAGGAATTAAGTAAAAATCTGTAGAAGCTACACAGAAGCATATATAGACACTGACCACAATATCGTAATTATAAAGGCCGCACTTACATTTAAAAATTTGAAAACAAAACAGAAAAAGGCACTTTGATTTTGAGAAATGTAAAAGATAAAGATATTCAATAAAGATTAGAAAAAAAGTCAAATGAATTGCTGAAAGATATCGGGAAAATATCTGATACGAAGGAAGTAGAAACAGAATGGAATAACATTTAATCCAGCCTACACATGGCGGCTAGAGATATTCTGGGGTATACACAAAAAAATAAGAAACCATATAACAAAGGATATCCAGAATTTAATAGAAGAAAGACGAATATACAAAAAAAACAAGAAAACAAAGATACAAAGCCATAAAATGAAAAATTATTCGCAAATTCAGGAAAGCTAAAGAACAATGGATTGATGAAAAGTGCAAAGAGGTACAAACTAAGATGGAAATAGAAAAGACAGAAGAAGCATACAAACTAATTAGAATGAATTTTATGTATATTTAACCGTATAGCAAAAATATAAGCGACGCGGGAAGAAACGTCATTATAGAAAATGTAGATAAAGTGGGTAGATGGCAAGAATATATAAGGAATTTATATTCAGGAAAGGAACTAACTGCATTAGAACAGGAATTAAATATCGATGATGACTTGGGACAGATAAGGTGCAAGCAGAAACTCTAAAACCGCTGAACAAACAGTAAGAGAACGTCTCTTCCAACTTGTAAGCTATATGTGTAAGACAGGCGAGATACCCAAAGATTTCAAACGTAACATCATAGTAACTATACCAAAAAAGAGAGGCGCGGATAGATGTGAAAATTTTCGAACAATAAGTTTGACAGCACACGTATCAAAAATACTAACTAGAATTGTACAAAGACAAATGGAAAAACGAGCTGAAGAAATACTAGGAGAAAACCAATTTGGGTTTAGGCGAAACGGAGAACACCGGAGGCTATTTTAGCTCTGAGAGTGATAATGGAAAAAACAATAGAAAAAAGGGAAAGCGTGTATATAGTGATTGTAGATTTGGAAAAAGCATTCTACAATGTAAAATGGAACAAATTATTCGAAACCCTGAAAATGATTAGGATGAGTTTTGGGAATGGACGGATAGTAGATACCTTATACAAAGAGCAAACAGCAGTAATAGAATTGGAGCAGAAACGTACAGAAGTAAATATTAGGAAAGGGATGAGAAAGAGATGTGCCCTATCACCGTTAACTTTTTATTTGTACACCGAAGAGGCAGTGAATACTGTCAAATGCAGGAAGACAATTGGAATTACTATGCAGGGACAAAAAATTGATATACTTAGATTTGCAGATGATATAGCGGTATTAGCATCTAGCAAGGAAGAGTTAGAAGATGCTCTTAATGAAATGGAAACGGTTCTAACAGAAAGATACGGTATGAAAATTAACAAAACTAGAATTAAAGAATTAGTATGTAAAGGAGGGGAAAATAAATCAAAAACAAGAATACAAATATGTAGCACAAACTTACAAGAGGTTAAGGTTTCTGCTACTTAGGCAGCCAAATAATTCAAGATGGGAAAGGCGCAAAAGATATAAAACAAAGACTAGCACAAGGTCGTGCTACATTTAACAAGAAAACGCAACTACTGTGTTCAAAGAAAACAAACAGAAACAACGAAAAGATTGTTTAAAACATATCTGTGAAGCACAACACTGTACGGCTGTGAAGCCTGGACAGTAGGAAAAGCGGACAAGAAAAAGGTAGAAGCCTTTAAAATGTGGTGCTACAGACGTATGATGAAGATATTATGAACAAAGTTAAGAACGAAGAGGTACTAAAAATGGTAGGGTAAGAAAGAAATATGTGGAAAACTGTAAAAAATAGGAGAGATAGGATGATAGGTCACATACTACTGCATGAGGGAATAGTGAGGAATATATTAGAAGCAGAGATAGGAAAAAAGAGAAGTAGAGGTAGATCTAGGTTAGACTACTGCACACAGATTGTGAAAGATGTAAGCTGTATGAATTTCAGGAAAATGTGTAGGTTAGCTCAGAATAGAAATCAATGGAGGTACGCATCCAACCAGTCCCAAGATGGATATATTAATGACGAAAAAAAGTAACTGTTCTTAAACATGATGATTATTATAAGCAACTACAAGTATTGGTTGGGCAATATTCTCGAATAATGTTAATTGTGTGAAAGGATTTATCGGAAAACTATTAATTCGGCAAATGTCTAAGTGTTGAGGGATCTTGGCAACCACAGGCTGCTTAACCCCCTTCACTGAATCTCGGTGAAATAAGGCATAATATTAGAAAACGATAGAAGGAGAGCCAAGCTGTATATAGGCTGTTTAAGAACTTCAAGGAACTGTATCGGCTAGCTCAGCTTTTGTGACGGAAAACCTAATGACGAAAAAATAAGCGCAGATAAATCTGATGATTATTATAAACAACTACAGGTGTTGGTTGTAAAATATCTGCAACTAAAGTTGACTGTACGAAAAGATATATTTGAAAAAATATTAAATCGGTAAATGTTCGAGTGTTGGGGGAACTTGACAAACACAGGCTGCTTACCCCCCTCATAACCACTGAATATTGGAGAAATAGGGTATATAATTGTAAAACAATAGAAGGGCACCGAACTGCATCTAACAAGAAAGAACAGAGCCTATGATGAAAGACATCAAACATAAAAACAAAAAGAAAATTGTTGAAAGCATATGTGTGGAGCACAGCACAGTATGCCTCTGAAATACGGACAGTAAAAAAAGCAAACAGAACAACGGTAGCAGCCTTTTGGAATGCCGTGCGTTAGATGTATGAGGATGATAGCATGGGCAGACAAAGTTAATAACAAATAGGTTATAGAAATAGTAGGGAAGATGGATATCTGTGGAAAAAAAATATGAGACATAGAAGGTCAGAGTACGTCCTAAGGCATTTTTAGGGAATAGTATGAGATATATTACAAGCAGAGATAGGAAAAAGGAGGCAAATGTAGACCTAGATCGGATAGTGATAGATGCAGACTGCAAATTTCAGGGAAATGTGTAGGTAAGTTCAGAATAGGAAACAATGATGGTACGCCTCTAACCAGTTCCAGGACTGAAGGCCTAATGATGATAATCTAAATTTTAGTATCATCCTAAAATTATTAAAACAAATTAACCAGTAGATAAGGTAATACTTGATGAAAAATTTCATAAAACTTAATAGATTTTTTAAACTTGAATTAAAAATTTTCACAAATATTTATTAGGTTATCCAAACGTAGCTCAATTAGCTGCGTCATATTAATTTTTTACATAACTGTAAAGTTTACCAAATCACAGCCAAAGAAGATATTTTATCATTTTTGATATGTGTGTTTAGTTAAGAACGGAAATATAACATGCCACAATGTAAAGTAACTATATTATAACAAGTGTTAGAGTGTTACCCTTTTAATTTCCTTTCTAGCGTTCAAGTAACTGAGGTTCTAACGCGGAACCATAAAATCTTCTAACCAAACAAGTATCAACTGGTAGAATGCGCTGCTCTTTCAGAAAATTAAATCATGCCCAACAGGATCTCACATCAGCGTGTGGTAAAAAGTAAAGAAACATATACGCCCAGGATGATTCCGAATCAACGATAAAAATTCTGTTCAGGTACTTGTTACAAAAATGTATACCCAAAGTTAAATTCAAATCTCTAACTAAACTTTATACGGGTTCCTTGAACCGAGATTAAAAGTAAAAACAGACTAAGTGCTCGATGAAAAATAAACGAAAACTTAACAAAATGCGGTGCCTTTGAACGCTGTTACATAACAGCGTTAGGTTTAAGGTTTAAGGTTTCGGGCCTTGGAAGTGGTGTTTTTAAAAACTTCCTCCAAAACTTCATAACAAAATTTATTTATTAAACAGATATTAATATGAAATTTTGACAAACTTGATTAAAATTAAACTAAGTCGAAAAATAATTAATAATTGAATTAATATTAGGGTGAGTAGCCTAAGCAAACGGCAATGTTAAAGCTGAAATACTGTAGACTGACTGACGGTCTTGGGGCTCCCGGGGTATTTATGTTGTTTCTGCCCCTCACACGCTATGGGAACTTGCAGAGCTCATGTCTGCTTATTTCTTAATACTATTCATTATACAATGTAGCAATCTTACTTTCTAGGTAATCCCGGTTCTTAACCGTCTGCGACTTGCACCTGTAGTATCGCTTACTGTCTGGAATACAATGTATTGCATCCGTTCTCACAACTTGCTTGTGAACTTTCAATAACCTCTCTGGTTTATCCTTGAATTTACATTATTGTATATACTTAAGTTTCTTTAACAATTTCCAATTCCTGATAAATTCTATTTTATTATACATACATAGATTGGGAGAACATAACTCGAGGTTCAATAAAAAACGGCAAGTAAATCTATTTGCATTTCGCCATTATTTACATTATAGGTGAATTCATTGCAGCACTGCATGCAGATACCTCTTCTTAGGGAATTCCTATACACTTATTTTGTAAGGAACTAACAAATACATTTATTAAAACATCTATCTTAAATGGGTTCATTTAGAAAATTAGAAAAGTCATACTTCATTTGATTTTCCAATGCTCATCCCCAAGGTACTTCATTAGCCAGGAAGTGATTTTTTTCTACTTGGGAAATTTTGCCGTACCCTTACTGTTCCATACAAGGTAGGGATCTTTGACGTGCGTGATAATACTCACACAGGAACCTCCATTTTACCTTTCATCCGAACGAGGGCTTATTTTTGTGAAAAGAATTCGCCTTATTATTTTTTTGCGAACTGTGTCGAGATTTGAACCAGGGACCTTGGGCATAGTAGGCACATGCATATCAACTACGCCACGGAGCCGCCTAGAAAAGAAAAGTCATACTGCCGGATCGTTATAGATCGGAAACCAAATGAACAAAATTAATCATCTAGTCAACAAACAAATAAATACTAAGAAAGGAAAGGCGACAAAAAAAACTGGTGTAATAAACTCAAAAGACAAAATTCAAATCCACACACGTTATGTATGCAAAACATCACTGCTAATAAAATTAAAGAAACTCACCTAGCCAAAATGTATTTACAAATGTATACGCGATTTGTGTTATTTGAAGTAGAAACTTAATTGTGTTAAATAGTTAAATCTAATAGAAGTTAATTTTGAAGAAATAAATATATTTATATTAAAGCATATTCTTGAGTGTTGTGTAGAATAAACTTAGGTAAAAGAGAAATAGCTAAAGTAAAACTAAAACATTTGCTTGGCTGGAACATGGCAGTTACCCTTAGGCAAAATGACATGTTACAATACTTTGATCCTTATTTTTAAAAGACTTACATAAATGAATATTTTTATTTTTTCACCAGCAAAAATACTAACCCTAAACAGATTGGACAAAGTACTTACCTTCTTCCTGAGCCCAGGACAACTGTACGGAAGCTAAAATAAACAGTAATAGTACGAATGACTTCATTTTTTCAGTAACAAAAGCAGACTTGGAGTTAAAGTAAACAGGTTTGTATTTATATATTTGTTAACAGAATAACTCCTAATTATAATATTATTATATTGTTGTAACGGACATTTTTACAATTTACTAACGTTAACTTGGTAGATAATTTTAATTGGATCATAAATATCGACGTGCAATGTTTTTGTACTAAATTGGTGCATAAATTATGGTCTGTAGGTTGTGAAAATTAGGAATAACGGACCTATAAAATTATTAATAATTTTTTTAGAGAATATTACTTACTGCACAATCTAGTTTTAGGGCTGGCCATAGTTGTACCACCGCATTACTGTGCATTACTGACGATGTTATCACTGCTACAGGCAACAACTTTATCAATACTTTTAAATTTTTCTAAGGCCTTTGATGTGATTGATCATAACCTTCTACTAGCAAAATTGCATAATTTTACATTTAAAGAAAATGTTGTCGAAATAATAGGTAGCTAGCTTCATTATACAGAGACTGCAATTAGTCAAAGTAGACGAACACTTTTGTAGTCAAGTATCGTAGAATCTAGGGTACCACAAGGATCTATTTTGGAGTCGCTTATATACATACTACATACTGATAACTTTTCTACATCTGTGAAATACAACAAATGTCACTTTTACGCACATTACACGTAATTATTTCTTCTTTTATGCCTTCTGATTTTCATTATGCTATCGATAAGATCAACTACGACTTACAAAAACTCGTTGAATTTTCCAAGGATCATTCATTATGTATTAACCCTAATAAATCTAATATCATGTACTTTGGAAAGCCAGTGTCTACAGAAAAACTTTGCCTTTTATAGAAGTTAAAATTAATAATACGCTTATGCGCGTCCAGGATTCTTGTAAAAATTTGGGGCTAACCACAACTTAAGATTCAAGAATTATTTTTCCAAATGCATTCAAATAACTTACATAAATTTAAAACTGTTGTATATAAATAAACATATACCATCATTGAATGACAAACTGCGTTTATCTGATGCGTTAGTTTGTCTCAGTTTAACTATGCTGATGCCATATATGGACCTTGTTTAAATAATGTTAACGAAAAACGAATACAACGCGAGTTATGAAATCGCCACATTAAGCTATTTAATAAAATTAAAATTAGAAAGTGTTAATAAACAATGCTTTTCAAATTGTACAATAACGATATTGAGGAACAAAATTCGCTTAAATTAAATTTAATTTCTATTGATTTGTCTTCAAATATTCCAATTACGCATAAACAGAATTAACGTAAGAAGAGCAGTTTTAATTTTAAGCAACAATTAATTTGAACTAAACTAAGCTTTACAAATTTTATTTATTATATTAAGAGAAAAGCTACAATAACAGCAAAACCGGTCATTGAAATTTTCTCTTTACAAAATAACCAACAATTTATATTAATTTTCGTCCAGTATGTTCGAATTACTTTCCTAATGCCAAACAAAATTATTCATTATCAGAGATAAAAAGCCACAAAATGGGAAATTGTTTATAAATGTAGGAAAGCTAACGAACATGAATAGAAAAAAAGTGCAAAGAGGTACACAAAAAATGGAAATAGCAAACACATAAAGCATACAAACTAATTAAAATGAATGTTAAGGGTATAAAGCCGCATAGCAAAAATGTAAGAAGCGCGGGAAGATCCATCACTATAAAAAATGTAGAAAAAGTGGATAGATGCCAAGAATGTATAGGGAACTTATATGCAAAACTCGTTTTGAATGGACCTGAACCTTGAAGAAGTTCTAGATTACTAGAACGGGTAGAACGGCTTCAGAGTTCCAGTAATCTAAAGAACCAAACTATAGATTTAACCAAATTAGTGGGGCCTATAGTGAGAAACCAGAATAAGACAGGTCCCCGAAAGAGGTCAGCAACTTTTTCGGTACTTAGAGTGGCAGAGTGGCAGGGGTCGGTATGGCATTCTAAGACACACTACTCCCAAGGACACAGCGTACTTAAATTGATATTAAAGATGATGACGTCCTCTGGGGTAAAAAATTCCTGAGTTCAAAATATTCCCCCATTCGGATCTCCGGGAGAGGACTACTTCAGGAGATGTGATCGAAAAGTATAAAAAAAGAGTCGTGAAACATTCTGAAAGTCGGAACGCGGAATGTCAGAAGTATGATGCAAGTAGGTAAGCTAGAGAACTTGAAAATTGAAATGGATAGGTTAGCATTAGACATAGTAGAGATCAGCGAAGTTCGGTGGCTGTTACGTGCCGAAAATTCGGCACTAAACATTCTCAATTAAGTTTTAATATGTAAGCATTTTGCGCCATAAGTTTAAAAAGACTTGTGCGCGTATTTCCGTCACTTCAGATAGAACGTTGCGCGAGATTCGCGCCGACGCGTGTGGACGAAGGAGGATAGTGGGGATTTCCGAGATACGGCGTGAGAACTAGCCTCCGAGATGTGAAGAAGGTTGTCTTTTGTGTCTTACCGTATTTTTTTGTTATGTAGGTCCCTTTTTGCCTTTTTTTTTTATTGTTGTTCCTCGTACCCGTTCCTGTCACCCCTCTACATAGGAAGAAGACAATCGAATTTGGATTCAACCTGGCTCAAGAATTCCCACACCCGAGAAAGATTAGTCAAAGCAGCTGGCGACCATCATGGAGTAATCTTAAAGGAAGCTCTACATGTTCACGTGAGTGCCCCTTTTGGGGTTTTCTTTAAATTTATTTCCTTTAAAATTTGTGTAATTATGTTGCAATAGATTGCATATTGTGTGACGTTATCTATAATTTGCGCGTCAATTTTTACATTATCTAATATTGTTACCAACTGTCATCAGTGGCTTGCGTACCTCATTTACGGGGTTATAATAGTGGCGCATCCAACGTGGTTAGGTTGTGAAAAAAAAATTTTCTGATCTTTTTATACCTTATAATGTATTAATTAACTATAACCCTAGCTTTTTCATTTAAAAAAATATATAATTATAAACATTTTTAATATCTATTAACTCATAAAATTTAGGGTGGTAGTTCTGAAAGTTACTGTATAATTATCTGAAATGACATGACAGCTGTTATGCTAATCTAACATAAGTGGCCATATTGACTACTGATTTCTAGTATATTTTTTACAATGTATTGTTAATCCAAGTAATTCTCGGAATATTAAAAAAAATAGTCTGTTTCTAATTTAATTTCTCTTAAATTGTTTGCAATAAAATTAAAAGTGCGTATCTTTCAGCAGTGTTTATTATATAATATTACATCACTTACATACATGTTTGGATCATATAATTTTGAATGTAAGTACTTCTATTTATAAGTAGATAGCTTTATTGTCTATCTATTATGAAGGAAAAGAGGAAAAATCTTTAAAAATTGCCGTTAAATGTAGTTAGATAAATCCGTTTACTTTTGAAATTTTTTTAGTCCATTTTAACTTGATTTTGAGATCAATTTTTAAAGCTACCATTTAATTAACACATATAATGTATTTTTCTATAATTTTCAACGTCTTTTTATAACATAAATAATCAATTGTAAATTACAATTACCTGCAAAAAAATTCCATCTCCAAATATAGATTTTGTAATTAACTGAGCTTTTAGTATATGTTCTAAAACGTTATAGTAACGTAATCTTGTTATATTTCTTCCCTTAAACACTATCTTGCTTTAATACCGTTCTAAAAGTGTTTCCTTAGTAATTTAAATAGTGTAACCTACAAATGCCTTTTTAACGAAAATTTTGCCTTTAAATACAGCTAACGTAACCAATTGAGTTTTAGTGTACCTTTTATCTTCAAAAATATTAGAGTATCTAAAATTTCTTATATTTTCTTGTCTTAAATACCATCTTAAAATGAATATTATTCATCTCAAGTCATCCGAACTAATTTACGAAATTCAATGTAGAAATATTAAACCCGCATCTAACCAGAATGACAGACGGTTGCAACTTAAAGCTATATTAGCGCAAGAAGCTAAAGGGCTACCTATTTCGAAAGTAATCGTTTCTGATTTACCTCAAAATATGTCCGAAATTAAACAATCCCTTGAATATATAGCTAATATAGTAAACAAAATTGATCCCGACCCAAGCAAAACTGAATTAAAACGCGTTGTTTTTCGCATAGTTCACCTTAAGCAACGAATAGAGTTGTTGTGTTTATTTGACAATGAACAAGCAAACCAAGCTAAACAAACCTTTTTATCGGACATTCTGTTACTTGAAGGAATAGTTCTTCATAGACTTAACCCAAATGTAGACACAGATATACCTGTACCTTTATCGAATCTCGCAATTTCTCAAGCACCATCATTGGGAAAATCCATACCTGTCTATAAATGGGGTTTAACTTTTCAGGGCTTTGACCCAAATTTCTTTATGTCTTTTCTTGATAGGATTAACGATTTCAGAATTTCACGCAACTGTACAGATCAAGATTTATTTGTTTCAGCGGGTGAATTATTCTCTGGTTCTGCCTTCATTTGGTATCGTAACATTAGAGGTCAGATTTCTACCTGGGAGGAATTAGTTACGTGTTTAAAACGGGATTTCTTACCGCACGGTTATATTACCGACCTTTGGAATGAAATACGAAATCGAACCTAGGGACCTGACGAAAATGTAATTTCCTTTATTACCTCAATAGAAGCTGTATATAGTAGACTTGATAATAAACCATCAGAATTTGAAATTATCGATCAGTTGCGTAGGAATTTAAATCCATATTTTTCCAAACGGTTAGCGTTACAACACATTTCTTCTTTACCTCAATTTAAAGATTTATGTCGCTCGCTCCAAGAAGTAAAATTACGGGTGGATAAATACCGCCCCCCCCCCAAAAACAATCTGGCTTATTAAAACCCGATTTAGCTTGTCAAGTTCAATCTTCTCGTAAAGTATCTACCCTTAATATTCCTTCTACCTCAACAAATAACTCACATACCTGTTGGAATTGTAAGAAAAGTGGACATAACTATAACGTTTGCACATACCACAAGAATATTTTTTGCTATGGCTGTGGTCGCGCTAATATCTATAAATCTAACTGTACGAATTGTAATTCTAACGTATCCGGAAACCCCCGCCAAGATATTCCTACCCGGGACGTTAATATCTCAAGGAATCAAAATCGTCCTCAGCACCAACCATTCAACGGACCCAGACGTCAATAAATTTAAAGCATAAAACTAACTCTAACGCTGTACCTTTATTAAATATATCTAACAATAATATCGCTACCTTGAATTTACAAAATCTCTCCTTCATTAACAGAATTATGTTATACTACCCCGTCAGAATGGTCGAGTTGGCTACAAACCGTTAATTCCTTTTACCATAAAAAGTCTGCTGCCTTACAACTTGTTAAAAAACCCTTCGATAACCGCCCACATTTACCCATCTCGATTGGTTCTTTAAATGTGATAGCTTTATTGGACACAGGTTCCTCATGCTCCCTTATAAACAACGAAGGTTTACAACAATTATCTAAACAAAATATTAAAATTCAAATTGCTCCCGAAAAAACTTCCATAAATTTAGCTGACGATAATCAAATATATGTAACGGGTTTCCTTAAATTGAAAATTCGAGTAGAATCACTTAAACGTGACGTTTCATTTTTGATAGTACCTACATTAGCTTATCCATTCCTACTAGGTGTAGATTTTTGTAAACTTTTTAATTTATCGCTTTACTTCCAAGATTTTTCTTGGCAAACTTTCCTTAAAACAAATTCCTGTACATCTGCAGGGATATCTAATAAAATTTTTCTTACCGATTCTCAAAATATAATTTTTAACTCTACAATCGACAAATTTCGTAAACTTAATACCTTCGAACTTGGTTGCGTTACTACTGCAACACATATTATCTCTACAGGTGATGCTCTCCCTTTTAAGCAACGTCAATATCCGTTATCGCCTGCATTACAAAAGCATTTGCATTCCGAAATAGATAAAATGTTAGAATCTGGTGTTACCTCTCCCTCAAATTCACCATGGATGTCTCCCGTGTTATTAGTCCGTAAGAAAAATTACGAATGGCGTGTTTGTTTTGATGGTAGAAAGCTTAATTCTCTACTGTCTCCGATGCTTACTTTCTACCTAGAACTGACTCGATTTTAAGCCGACATCGAAACGCAAAATTTATCTCATCTATCGATCTTAGACAAGCTTTTTATCAGATACCCCTCGACTTACCTTCCCGCCGAAAAACTGCTTTTTGTGTTCCAGGCCGAGGTCTTTTCGAATATAATTTTTTGCCATTTGGTCTCTGTAACGCACCACAAACCTTACAACGTACTATGGATCAAACGTTAGGTCCTATCTTACATCAGGAACGAGCCTTTGTATTTTTAGATGATATATTAGTTATCTCAAGTTTCTTTTACGAACATATCGCCACATTGAATGAAATTGCAGAACGCCTAAATGCAGCAGGTTTTAAGATAAATTGAGAGAAATGCCAATTTTGTTGTTCGTCCCTTACATTTCTTGGTTTTATTATCTATGGAACTGGTCTACGAGCAGATCCGGCTAAAGTCGACGCTATTACTAAATTCAAAACACCTAAAACTGTTACCGAAATCAAACGTTTAATTGGAATAATTAGCTATTATCGCATCTTTTTACCTAACCTTTCACTCTATATCTGCACCCAGTTACCGCTTTAATTAAAAATAACAAGAAGTCCCAAACTATCGAGTGGAATTTAGAAGCTCAGCAGACTTTCGAACAAATTAAAACGTTAATCACTTCAGCACCTATCTTAATCTCGCCCAATTTCGATAAAAAATTTTATATACAAACCGATGCCTCACTTACTGGTTTAGGTGCAATGTTGTTCCAGGTAAGCAATGGCTTACAACACCCATTCGCTTATGCAAGTCGTGCCTTAACTTCTGCCGAACAAAAATACTCGGCTACCGAACGTGAATTATTGGGAGTTATCTTTGGCATCGAGAAATTTAGAGGATATGTTGAAGGTACACATTTTACCGTAATTACCGATTGTGCAGCTCTCACGTGGTTGAATAACTTAAAACAACCTGCAGGTCGTTTGACAAGATGGAACTTGCGTATCTCTCAATTTACCTTTGATGTTAGGCATAGGCCTGGCAAATTAAATATCGTACCTGATGCCTTATCTCGTGATGTCGTTTCTCTTAAACTTCCAGATCTAATTCCTGATACTCGGTATCTTAATATGATTAAAAAAGTTTCTGAAAATCCCGATAAATTTCCAACCTTTCGTGTAACCAACAATAGATTATATAAATTTGTATCTTCTTCACCTCGCAAAATATCTAACATCCCTGAATGGAAGCTTGTTGTCCCTACCGATAACCGCAGTGAAGTTCTTAAATTGTGTCATGATGATCACATAGCTGCTCATCTTGGTGTTACAAAAACTCTCGCTAAAATATCTGAATTATATTATTGGCCCACACTAAAACAATCTGTTTGTCGTTATATTAGGAACTGTAAAATTTGTGGTTCTCATAAGAGCTCACAAGAGGCTCGTTCTGGCTTAATGGGTAACTTTAAATGTGTATCTTATCCCTTTCAATTAATATCGCTTGATTTATTAGGACCTCTCCCCCGATCGAAAAAAGGTAACCAATATCTTTTAGTTGTCACTGATTGGTTTTCTAAATTTGTTATGGTGCAACCCTTACGTAAAGTTACATCTGCCGCTATAATTAAATTCCTAGAGCAAAATGTATTTCTTATCTTCGGTGTTCCTCAGATTACTCTTTGTGACAATGGGGCACAATTTATCTCAAAAGATTTTCAAAATTTTGTTAAGAGTTACAAGGTACAAAAAATTTGGTTTAACGCAAAATACCATCCCCAAGTGAACCCTACCGAAAGAGTAAATAGAGTTTTAATTACTGCTATCTCTTCCTATATTTATTCAGACCATACTACATGGAATAAAAATATTTTTAAAATTGCCCAAGCTTTGCGTACATCTAAACACGAAGCAACCCAATTCACTCCGTCATTTCTTGTTTTTGGATGGTTTTTCGATGGTTTTTCGATGGTAGTTGTTATGGTTTAGTTCGTGACGATACTAACGTAATTGAATTTGACGATAAAGTACGCTGGGACAAAGACCAACAATCATTACCTTCTATCTTTAACGACGTTAGGAAAAATTTGTTAAAAGCTTACGAAAAGAGTAAGGACTATTATAACCCCGTAAACGAGGTACGCGAGCCACTGATGACAGTTGGTAACAATATTAAATAATGTAAAAATTGACGCGCAAATTATAGATGACGTCACACAATATGCAATTTATTGCAACATAATTACACAAATTTTAAAGGAAATAAATTTAAAGAAAATTCCAAAAAGGGCATCCTCGTGAACATGTAGAGCTTCCTTCAGGATTACTCCATGATGGTCGCCAGCTGCTTTGACTAATCTTTTTCGGGTGTGGGAATTCTTGAGCCAGGTTGAATCTAAATTCGATTGTCTTCTTCCTATGTAGAGGGGTGACAGGAACGGGTACGAAGAACAATAATCAAAAAAAAGCAAAAAAGACCTACATAACAAAAAGATACGGTAAGACACAAAAGACAACCTTCTTCACATCTCGGAGGCTAGTTCTCACGTCGTATCTCAGAAATCCCCCACTATCCTCCTTCGTCCACACGCGTCGGCGCGAATCTCGTGCAACGCGCTATCTGAAGTGACAGAAATACGCGCACAAGTTTTTTTAAATTTATGGCGCGAATGTCCTGGGGTATACACAAAAAGAAAATAAGAAACCATGGATAACAAAAAATATCCTGAATTTAATAAAAGAAAAACGAAAATTAAAAAATAGATCAGACGAAGCTGGAAAACAGATACAAAGCAATAAAATAGGAAATTATTCGCAAACGCAGGAAAGCTAAAGAACAATAAATTTATGAAAAGTGCAAAGAGGTAAAAAATAAAATGGAAATAGGAAAGGCAGACGAAGCATGCAAACTAATTAGAATGAATTTTAGGGATATAAAACCGTATAGCAAAAATATAAGGGACGCAGGAGGAAAATATAGAGAAAGTGAATAGATGGCAAGAATATATAGGGAATTTTTATACAGGAGAGGAACTAACAGCATTAGAAAAGGAATCAGATATTGAAAAAGATGACTTGGGATATCCTATACTTAGAGATGAGTTTGAATTAGCATTAAAAGGTCTGAAAAATGACAAGGCATCTGGTACAGATAAGCTGCAAGCACAAACTCTAAAAGTCGATGGACAAGCAGTAACATAACGTCTCTTCCAACTTGTAGGCTATATGTTTGAGACAGGCAAGATATCCAAAGTTTTAAAACGCAACATCATAGTCACTATACCAAAAAAGAGAGGCGCGGATAGATGTGAAAATTTTTGAACAATAAGTTTGACAGCACACATGTCAAAAATATTAACTAGAATTGTACAAAGACGGGTAGAAAAATGAGCTGAAGAAATACTAGGAGAAGATCAATTTGGGTTTAGGCGACACAGGGGACCACAGGAGGCTATTTTAGCTCTGAGAGTGATAATGGATAAGACAATAGAAAAAGGACAAAGCGTGTATATAGGGTTTGTAGATCTAGAAAAAGCATTCGATAATGTAAAATGCAAAAAAAGTGTTCGAAATACTCAAAAAGATTGGAATGAGTTTTAAGGATAGACGGATAGTACATAGTTTATACAAAGAGCAAACAGCTAAAATAGAATTAGAGCAAAACCGTAAAGAAGTAGAAATTAGGAAAGGAGTAAGACAGGGATGTGCCCTATCGCCGTTAATTTTTAACTTTTACATCGAAGAGGCAATGAATACTGTTAAATGCAGGAAAACATTTGGAATTATTATGTAGAGACAAAAGATTGATATGCTAAGATTTGCAGGCGATATAGCGGAATTAGCATCTAGCAAGAAAGAATTAGAAGCAGCCCTTAATTAAATGGAAACAACTCTAACAGAGAGATATAGTATGAAAATTAACAAAAATAAAACTAAAGTACTAGTATGTAAAGGAGGAGTAAATAAATAAAAACTAGAGTACAAATAGGAAACGTGAATTTACAAGAGGTTAAGAATTTCTGCTACCTAGGAAGCCAAATAACGCAAGATTAATTTGTTAGCAAAATCTTTGTTGGTTATTGCCTCCATGTAATTTTGTTTTGTGTTTTTTACATATTTTGGTTTTACAGAGTTTAGAAGGGTAATAAGATTAGTGTACTCAGTGTTTAGCAAAAGTTAATATATTTCATATAAAACATTTAGCAAACAGAATTTAGTAGTTTCCGTTTAATTTCATCATTCATTTAAGGGAGCCCTTTAACCCCTTTCGTTCATGTCAATTCCTGATTAGATGGCACCTTTTTCGTTTTAAAGATTGGCCTTTGTCCTTACCCCTCTCGCTCCCGCCCCACAGTTTTAAATCCCAACCAGTTATTTTATCTTCCAGAGTTTTCCCTTTTGCTTAAACCATTTATTTCATTTTCTCCATCCGCAGGCTAGTTTGTGATGGAAAATTTTTCTATTAACATCTTGGCGGAGCTTTCAGGCAAAACTTCACCGTTTAAATGTTTTGTCAACATTCCAACGTAAAAAGTTCGCCATAAAGTCTATCTCTGTTTTGAAGAGTTATTATTATCTGTTACTAAATTTGTTTGGAAGTTCCAATAGTAATGAATACTTCATGAATTAAAGATTTTTCACCATTCTAGACTAGTTGTTCGATTTTCTCAGGTTAACAAAATCTACACACAAGGTTAGAATATGATTTTTAGTATATCAAATATCCCAGTGAAAGAAGCTAAATAAGTTTTTATTCATATAGTTATACGAGTCTAAAATTATTAAACCTAGAACTCTGACCGAACTCCAACAGTTGACTAAATTTATACATGGTAATTAATGTTGAAGCTTATTGTTCAAAAGTCAATTAGCTCATATCATAAATATATTTGTAATTATTTTCCAAGGATACTTCAATAAATTTCAAGAATTGCTGTAATTAGTAATTGTCAGATAGTTCAAAACCCGTCTCATAATTCTTACTTATCTAAATTTGTTTGCATATTTAAGTTCGTACTTGTTGTTTATAATAAACTACGAGACCGTTTTGGTGCCAACCGTTTAGTATGAAAACCGCAGTAGTTCTATTTCTTATTTTTGCAACTGCACAACTATGTGCGAGTCAAGGAGGTGCTGGTAAGTTAAACTAAATCTTTCTAGAATGGAATAACAGGTAATAGGCTTAAACTGTGCCTTTTTTTGTTATTATAGTCAGAGGCACTAGCAACTTAGGGACCCACTCGCAAAATACTCATTATTCGTGAGTAGCGCCGCGAGATAGGTTTTGGGCCTATGGGAGCTTCTTTTTAAAAACATTTATTTCCCAAAAAACTCTTCTATCAATTTTATTCTCAATTATACAATTACAAAAATGACTTCTTTCTTGTTACAATCAACTTATAAGTTTATATTCACTAAACTATTTGAAATTGACAAAATACTTTAAATTAATAATCAATAATTAATAATTAAAAATTATGGTAAGTAGCTTGAACAACCAACAATGTTAAAGTTATGAAGTTCGAGACTGACTGGCCATCAGGAGCTCCTCAGGGTATTTATGTAATCCTTGCTCTCACATCATCTTGTGGGAAATGCAGATCTTACCGTCTGCTATTTCTTGATAACATACAATGTCTTGCTTCTAAGTAATCTTAATTAAGTCTGCTTTTGTTGCAGTTCATTGTGTCCTGCATCTGCAGTATCAGGATGTGTCTGGAGTACAAAGTAGTTGCTTCCGTTTTCATGTCTGATATGAACTTTCGTTAACCTTTTATATTATTACCTTGAATTATACAATGTAACATTCTATTTCTAAGAACATAATAATTGCATTTAAATTTATATACATATTGATTGGGGGATATGTAACTCGCGCCAATCCCATGTTCAGACGGGCGGCACCCTTTAATGTGCAACACTTCTTTGATTAAACAAATCCGTAAAATGTGTTTTTTTAATAATTTGTTTTTAATCAAAAGCTCGAGCTTCAATATGGATTCCGTATAAAAGCTACAATGAAAGTAAGAAAGTTTCTATAAAATAATTAAGATATTATTTTTGTTGAGATAGCTTAAAGGTATCTGCCTATTTCATAGTATTCTATAGAGTTGTTCGTTGGCGTTTTCAACATTGTAAGGAATTTAGTAGCTATCTCTTGAATTATAGACTGAGTTAGAGTTTTTTTTGTTTTTGTCACATTCATTGTTATTTGGATATTTTTGCAGGGGGTGTTTGGTGTTTATGTTCGTGTTGCCAAGAAAACAACAAAAGAACAGGGCTGGAACTGAATAAGTATTAAACGGTGAATTTTATTAACACTTTTAAAAATCGGTTACAAAATATTTTTGCTTGAAAGTTTTTTAAAATCCTCACTTTTATAAATCACATCCTTATGATACAATAATACAATCTACGAGTTTCTCAAAAGATTGACGAAAAATTTGTAAACATCCACTTTTTTAACCTCAGGTTTATCATTTTAAAAACCTGTCTTAATCTGTACGTTAACTTTCTTTTATTTCCAATATCTGTTACTATTTTATTTTAGTTCTGGCATTCCTTTGAAATCTTTATAATCATACTTCATTTAGATAGTTTCTGTATTGGCAAATCCCATCAATAGGGTTAGGTTATCTTTCTTAAGAAATATAATTTTTTAGTTACATGCATTCTTGATTCAAATTAATTATTTTTGTCTTACGTTGTTTATACTTAAAGGTTGTCATATTCATTATAACGGTTATTAAGGTTTAAAATAATAGAATGGTTACTTTGTACTCTAAATTATTATAGTTATATGATTCATTCGTTTTGATTAAAAATGTATAACGCAACGCATATGACCTCATTGTATGGAAACAAAGAAGTTTCACATGTAAAATTATGCCGATTCAGAAAATAAAAACCCCATTTATTGGCTCAAGTTAAGCTTTCAGTAAGATAAATTTTACATACGTTAAATAGAGAAAAACGACAAAAGTAATTTTAATTTGCAGTCTTAATTCATTTCTCCGCATTTTGTCCAACATAATCGTGAAACGTTTTATGGAGGGCGAACATTTTGGTTGAGCACTTCATTATTAAAATCGAGACAGGTGACATACAACGTGAATTAATACATTTAAGCGTAGATAATAAGGCATCGAACTGATTAGTGTGATTAATCTATAAAGTTTAGAACAATATTCTATCAGGTTGGTTACTTTTAATTTTAAAAAACAAGTTCATGTTGAAACGAAGCATGTCAGGTAATAACGTCCAACACTTTAACTAAGTCTAGGAAGTCCTATAGAACGTGGTTATAACAAATTAAATTGAGAATATAATTGCTTTTATTTCCTTCCGAGATATCTACTGCCGAAAGTCAGTTCTGGTATTTATAATAAACCTTCTGAAACAGATGAACATTTTTGTTTAATTGCATAAGCTTATAAACATACCCATTGTACATTCTTGTTATTAGTTTAAGAATTTAAAAAGATATTTTGTTCGCCGAAAACGTTTTCCATTAAGCTATATAATTTTTGATTCTTTTTTTTGTTTGAAAATGTTTATATGTACTTGTAATGAAAACATAAGTGTGTAATGGTCCTATATTGGTGTTTTTCATAACTAATGTAAAGATAATAGTTGAAGCATTGGCGTAATTGCAATTACTTATAGGCGTGATTAATATTCAAGTAATTTAATATATGACTTTGGAAACCTTACCAGCTAGCAGTTTTTAAATAAATAATTAGTGTCATTGTTGTTAACGTATGTTTGAATTGCACTTTAGTATTCGTGTACTCAATTTGAATTTTTGGCTAGAATCACTTTCTTGATCTCAACTTTTTCATCCTCTTGTTATTCTTTCTAAAAAAATTCTCTAGAAACCTCTGTATTTCGAGATTAGGTGAGATACAAGATACTTCTTGTTTAAGACGTATTTCATACACAATAGCATTCAGGGACCCTGTTCAAACGTTTACACTACTCTCGCGACTGAGTTAGTCGACAACCAGGTTTTCGGCACTTTATCGAAATACATAATTTTAGTAAGGTACTTCGCCTGGTTTTCTCTGTGGGCTGCGACTAGATTTTCTGAGGCCAAAATTATAAGCATTAAGTTGCTGTGAATGAATATGTAACACAATACGTACTGTTGCTTGCAGTTGAGGGCAACGATAATTCTCCTGATTACGAAGTTTTGGACGAAGTGTTTTGTTAAGGTTTTCTGTGAAATATGTACGCAATTTTCGTGACCAAAACTGCACATAGAAAACACAAACTTGCAAAATGTTTAATGGTAGACAAAAAAAATAGTAAAATATAGTTTATGCGTTACTGATGTATAAACAACTTTTAGTTCAAAACTATTAAAGTTCGCATAATCATCGTTTTCTTCTTAATTGCAAACTATTTCATTACTTCACTTATATTTACTTTTAGATATTCTTTAGGTTTGATATTTGAAATTGATCGACTGCTTAGACGGGGGTGTTTGTACTTCTTAAATAAGGTTTTACGCATTTGATATTTAATAAGGTTCTTTTGACTGTGACCGTGACTGTGATCAAGGGAATTGTTAAATGTAATTTCAAAGCGGTTGTAAGATCGGAATAGCTGGGTATGAGGCATACATTTTCTGCAATTACTAAAATTGCAATTTCTTTAACCATTTTATTACGATTTATTTAGTCATCAATTATATGTAGCTAGTTTAGAAATCGTAGTAAAAAATATTCGAACAATTTACAATTTATTAATAGGGTAATTGCATCATATTATTAGAATATAATATTAAAAGAAATGGGAAAGATGTAGTACATTCTTCCACAACCAGCAATTATAAAATAGGACATTACTATAAACATACTAAACAACAAACAACAACACATTTCATTTTACCACCAATAAATTGAAAATATTCTCGTGTATTGTAAAATCACCGAAATCATTATAAATGACTCAACCAAACAGAAGCTCAATAAATAAAATAATTTAAATGCGCAGAGAGCAAACCTAGTAACCCAGATGCGTTAGTAAACAGACCAGTACACATATTTTCCCATGTACAAAGAAACCCTTAACCCTAACAGCAAGTTTAGTGCAACTCACAAGAACAGTGTGAATAGTTGAAATTGTGGATTTCCCTAAAATAAATCGCATAATGGAGAAGAAATTCAAATAATTCACACACTTGTAGTCAAATCGTTGAATACAAGTTTGCCGCTTTTGTCAAGCGGATAAACTGGTCACTGTAATGCACGTAATGTGATGTTATGAATTCAAGTTTGCTATTGAATAAAATTTCCCGAACATGAAGGTGTTTTGCGGAATCGTACAATTTGCTGTTACCTAGTGAGTGTTTATGCAGTAAATGCTTTGTCAACACTAGCTGTATCCTGGATTACGGAGACTAAGGCTGAACCCTGTATTCGTAAAAAAGCTGTTATTGATAAAAATTCTAACTTTCTGCCACTGCATGTTTTGTTGCTATGTATTTTATTGTTAGCATAAAGGTTTATTGATATTCAGACATTTACGTGGGTGCTCGATTAGTAAAAGCGTAATACAACCAAAAACCAGCACCTCAATAGCATTCAAAACATTTACATATATAGGGTGATTTATTTAGATGTACTTTTTAAAAAAGTAAAAAATTGAAAAATGCAATTTTATCGGTTAATGTTCATTATCATACAAAAGAACTATCTTACATTTACTCTTTTAATATTGGCCTTGACTGCACCTAACATGGTCCATTCTAAAGTTACAGTTTCGATGGCGCCTTATAGCATTTCGAGTGGTATTTGGTGAATGACGCGATGTTGACTTGCAATGCCTCAATTGTAGCTGGCTTATTCTTATAGACATCGGATTTTACATAGACGCAAAGGAAAATTATAAAGATATGATATTACATGACCTAGGTGGCCAATTCACCGGCCCGAAGCGTGAATTTAACTCTTCAACGAATTGTTCTTGCAATAATGCAACTGGCTGTATGGCAAGTAGCGCCATCTTGTTAAAACCAAATGTTGTTGAGATCACGGGCTTTAATTTCAGGCAGCTAATAGACCCTTACAATAACGTCGGCCTTATTTTTGAAAAAAATATAAACCAATAAATCCAGCATCCCATAAACCACACTAAATTGTTGTTATGTCTAGATGTAATGGCAGCTTTTAAACTTCTTCAAATACGGAAATTTTGTTTACAAACGTAGCCATTAAACCAAAAATGGGCCTCAATGCTAAGCGAAATGTTGGTCGAAAATAGTAGATCTTCTTCAATCTTTTGGAACGCCCGGTTATTCAGAAGGTCGGTTGGTTTCAATTCATGTACGAATTAAAATTTTGTGTGCTTTAAAGCCTAGAATATTATGTAAAATATGTCAAGTTATTGCATGCGACAAGCCAAGTTATTGAGAACTGTGCCGAGTTAATTCTCCACAGTCATTGCGTACACTTTCAGCTACTGCCGCCTACATTTACTTCAATACGTGCTGGATGTGGTCTATTTGGTCGAATATCATCCAACAATAGAAATGGGTTTTTAATTTTTTTAATCGTACAATGAATAGTGCATTTGGTCGGCCAAGTATGTGAACGATTAGTTGTTCTACGCTCACAAAACACATTTCTCGTAGAAAGCTGATTTTCGTCATACAGCTGAATAATTTGTAGACGGTATGTCGAACTAGTCTTTTCATGATCAAATGTCAAACTATATTGAACACAAATAACGTAACAGTTTGAACATTTGATAGTTTGATCTGTCAAAGTATCCCTACTGGAAACAGTACCTCTCAATAAATTACCCGCTACATCCAATTTGTAGAATACTTAAATTGAAATAAATTTAAGATTTTCTTTCCTTTTATATATACACAATTTGGCCACTCGGGATAGAGGTCTATTTTTGTTTGTACAATAATCGTGTTTTAATATAGGTTAAAATAACTGGCGTTGAGCATTTTTATTATTTGCGGTTAATATAGAATTGGATCCTCGATTTTGTGATCAATAGCTATTTAAAAAAAACGTATTACAAGCCGCTCATGGTGTTGAACCATCTTAGTCTTGTCCTCTATCTTTTTATACCAACGTCAGTTTTTCTAAAATGTTTCAAACGTTGTACCTTCATTTATTGGTTACATATTTAAAAAAACATTTATGAAAAGTTTACTGATTTTCAATTCTGTTGTACTAGAATGTGTTTTTGATAAAGGTGTATACCTAATTACAACGTTTATAAGACTTCTCTAACTTGCTTCGTGTGGTGTCAACATCAATGGGAAAAAAATGTTATACCCCGTCGCCGCGTGTTCAGAGCCACTACCACAGTTGGCAACACTGGTACTATCCACGTTCACATTATTGCCCAACAAAGATATTACGACATAACTACGTGTCAAATTGTATCACATGCCAATTTACAATGATACAAGTTGCACCTTAAAAAGATAAAAGGTACTCAATTAAAAATGTGGAACGCTTCACGATTTTGCGGTCATCCTTGCGCAGGGGTCATGCTGATTTCCGGGTATATCGTTTGGGTTGTGGGTTGCGTTATGCCATCGTTGAAACCAGATTTAACGTCTTCTCACTTCTTTGTTCGCAGGTAGGACGAAGGAACAACCAGGTAAGGAACGCTAAGGAAAAAACCTACATTCTAAAAGAGAAAAGACAACAAAAGGCACAGGCAAACGTCACCGTTCGACGTCGCGTTGGCTAATCATCTCGTGTCACACACCGCGCACTTGCGCCATCACTCCGCGTCTGCACATTCCTTTTGCGCAAACGCAACTGTCCGAAATGACGGAAATGCACAAGTTTATTTTAAAAATAATGGCGGGAATTCACTCACAAATTTAAAAGTGTATATGTCCAAATTTAGAATGTAACAAAAAGTGAACAATCTTTTTATGTAAAGGCTATCACAATCACCTGTAATACTAAATTTGATGATGCAAGTGCTTAAATCGTTATTACTTATGTGTGATTTGAGCTTGTCGTAAAAAATCATAACGCGCTGAATAGACCTATTATAGCTAAAGATTACCAACCACATCCAGGCCCCATTTCAATGATCTTTTTCTTATGACCCTGGAAGGCAAGAAACATATCTAGCAATTGTTCGCACAACTAACATATCCATTTTCTCGACTCATCTGAAGCTTTATCGGTTTTAATTTATTTTTCCATGTAGTAACAAGCTTGGGGGCGACCTTGTTTTATGGTCTCAATCTTTTTACTCAGGTCAATGGGTCACAAACGGTATCGTCTAGCCAAATTTAAGTTTAGACAGATTCACACAAAAGTTAACACCCCTTATAATAAACACAATTCCTTTTTTGTATATGACACAACCAGAAACTATCAACGAGTTTTCTATTTATTGTTTTTAATAATAATAAAATGAATTAAAGTATCATTTACAATTTTTGTCATCAAGCAAAGGGCTCCACGGTTCATACGGTCTAGATGCTAAAATTAATTAAGTGAGAAAGCGTGGGTTTTAAATTTTATACTTGATTGGGTCATAGATTCGCTTCCTTATTGCGAAAACCTTCTGAAGTGGAGTCGTTATTATTGTTCGTACTTCTTGTGTTATATACCAAGTTAACTTGAGATCAATTTGCTACGTTGATTAAATAAAAAAGATACATAGGTTATCATTTCTATTAGAGCAGCGCTAGGTACATAGCAATATCATAATTGAGCGACAGGCACTTACCTATTCCTGACAAGTAACTCAATTAAATAAACGGTTTACTTTAACTTCACACGGCTTGACTCCTCTCAAGCGGATTCTTTTATCTCTGTAAAATACAGTACTAAAGATTCAACCATTAACTAGTCCTATATTCAAGGAGGATCCAATACTGCTACTCGTAAAAGTAGATGATACTAAACCTTTTCCCTAAATTTATTTACGAAAACTGCTGCACAACACTTCAACCACCTGTGTTTCAGAACTACCATCATCAATAGGTCTTCAGTTCTAGAACTGGTTGGACACATACCTTCATTGTTTCCTATTCTGAGCTAACCTACACACTTTCCTGAAATTTCCATACTCTGCATCTTTCACTATCTGTGTGCAATAGATTAATCTAGGTCTACATCTACCTCTCTTCCTTCCTTTTTCTGCTTCTAATATATTATGCACTATTCCCTCATGCCTCAGTATGTTTAGTATGTTTTCTACATATTTCTTTTTTCCCCTAACTCTTTCTTGCTAGATGTTAGTACCGCTATATCATCTGCAAATCTAATCATATCAATTCGTTGTCCCTGCATATTAATTCCAAATGTCTTTCTGCATTTGACAGTATTCGTTGCCTGTTCGATATATTAGTTCAAAATTAATAGAGATAGGGCACATCCCTGTCTAACCCCTTTCCTAATCATTACTTCTCTATGTTCCTGCTCTAATTCTATTACTGCTGTTTGCTCTTTGTATAAGCTATGTACTATTCGTCTATCCCAAAAACACATTCCAATCTTTTTGCTTACCCTTCCAGAAGAAGAAAATAGCCTCCCAAAAGCTGTTGAAAATACTATGATAACTTCAACAACCTATTCAACTTTGAAAAATACGTTCTATATCATGGGCGAAACATCTTCAACAAAATAGTCCATGATCTGGAGACATTATTTTCCAAGATAAACATGTAAAATGCAAAGAACCCCTTGTACCTTAATAGCTAAACTTTTCTCTAACTAAAATTCAAATTAAAATGAGTTGGAAATATTGATCCTGTAATAAAATAGAATTCACCTACAGAAACAGGTCACCAATGCCTGTAGGTTTTAGAAATTTACATTCTCGGGAAATGTGTTTATTCTACAATCACTAAATGACAATTAAGAACCAAATGACTTGGAAATACCTTCAACCTTGAAATATTCTAGAAACATAAACAAACTGGGTTATTATGGTGTAGGCTCTTAATTTCCAAATGTAAGGAAAATAACTGCATTAATTTAAATACCAGAAAGACACAACTATTAAACAAATGAAACGATGAAAATTTTTTATTATCTTAATCCATATTCGTAAGTATCCTAATGGAAAAATAATTGAAAATCATTAATAAACCATAGTAACACAGGGTAACATGCAAAATGAGACTGTTACAATTTGACATCCAGTCAATGCCTCTTTGTATCAGAAAAAAATCGAAACAAAGGCCATTGATATCATTAGTATTGGATCTCAATGGCAGTGAATCTCAATTTGTACATTTTTGTTAGTTATGTTTAACAAACAATATTTCCTTGACTTTTCTGTTGTTTATATTAGTGTCTGTGCTTCGACGCATATCATCTTTCTGGTTATTTAGTGTTATTTATATTTTAAAATCTACACACATATATGAAGTTGCGATTTTTATTTGTCTTTTTTGCTGACCAATTACTGTTATTGTTTACACAATCTTTTCTTCAGATAAATGTGGAAAAACATAAGAGGTCTTACGATTGAGAGACTGCATCTCCAATATCGTTTCATAATTAAGCTGAAAAGCTGATAAAATATCAAAGCAATACTTTATCTATTTTTCCAAATTTCATATTTTTTCTTTAAGGTATTATTTATATCACTTATATAGTTATTCAGTAGCTTCCTCTCGTGGCTATTCCATCTACATGTGTTTATCAGTTTCTGGTCGCCTGTTCCTTCCATACATATGTGCAAACTTTCATCTTTGGGTCTCATATTTTTGTAAATGTTCTATTTTGTCACGATTATTGACTTTTATTACACTCATCCAATGTTACTTTTTTACACTTCTCTTTAGATAGCATAGTTTCCTATGTTTATAAGTTACCGCTTGTAGTATCGAATCACATATTTTTTCAGTGAGTTGCACAAAATATGTGGCACAGATGTCATATGGTTTAGAAAAGTCTAAACGTAAATTTTAGGAAACGAATTTAAACACGTGTGTATATGAAAACTGAAGTTAAATAAGGATAATTGAGAAAGGAGATAATGGAACTATTAAAATCTTTCACAGGAAGTGAAGTAGGTGGTAAGGGGTTAGCAATTACGTCAATTAGCACTTTCCTCTAGTCTTCACCAGTCCATTCGTAGACATCTTCCATATTCTGCCCTCTCACTACAAATCTATCCGATTTCCTGTTAAAAGTTAGCACATATAGCTAGAATAGGGGGTTGCTTTGCGTTGAATACCTGAATCCAGTACCTTATTCCTTAACCTCAGTATCCTTCACATACTTCTATGTAATAAACTGCGGTTTCCTCGGCCTTTCATAGATAGTGCACCTAGAATCGACTGCGACCCCAAAAACGGTAAGGTGTATTCGTAACCTGCAGTGATTGAATGCAGTGTAAAAATTGCATTCAATTCTTTCGGCATTCTAAAACCGAAATTCATTTTCAGCAAACCTTAACCTACATGAACTTGATATTGTGTTTGTATTAGGTTCTGGAGCATTTTATTTTAAATGATATGAATTTAAAATTTTTTAATTAAGGAGATCTAAATTTCATTTTAACTTCTATTATAAGATTTTTTTTAAATGTTTATTATTTTAACAGCAACAAATATACGTTTCCTTCCAGGAGATTTATGCACCAGTCACGGAATACCAGTTGTGTTAACCCGTTGTAAAGCTAAATGTGACATAGCTGTTACACCATTTGGAGACTGTAAAGAAGGACTGCAATGTTGCATAATTTCGTAACGTTTTGAGTATTGCAAGATGTTACCTATTAAATTATTACTTCTGTAAATTGAAAAATTATGAAATAAATTGTATGGAATTAAGAGTTTTTTTATTGAACTTATCGAACACAAGAAAATGTTTTTTTGGAAATTGCTTGCGTCAATTACTGCCAAGCAGTAAGTTTGCAACTCTATAAATTAACCAGAAAATTAAATTCGGACATTAATTTAGTGACAAAGTGACCTATGATGGCACACTTAATTTTAATACACAATTTTTCAGTTATTTAAAATGTTTAAAAGATGTATATAAGATTTGCATATGTATTATAGCTTAGTTATCAAAGAGCAATAATTTATAGACATATTTCATATATTGAAATAACATTTGAATATTTGTTTAACTGCAGATATGCCTTCATAGACATTCGCTGTTTCAAATGATGGCATAACCCTTTTATATACAATTTTGGAATCAAAAAAATTTATTGTGTGTGTATTTATTAATTATAAAACAAAAGAAATCTTAAGCAAACAAAAATATGTTCAAAAAAACCAACACACACAACTCGCAGGCAAAATTTGATTATTTTTTTCTACCCCAGCACATTCACAGTGACACCATAACTTGCAAACCTCACATTGGCTCCACACCTCTCTAGTACGGCATTGGGAATATAGTTCGTTGCTGTATAGGCAACCTACGGCGTCGTCATCATCCGCAATATTCCACTCAGTTTCATTATCATCGTTGCTGCTTTTTCTACAAGTCTTTTCTATGCTCTTCTTGCTAACCTTTTGTGTTCTTTTCTTCTGCTTTTTGTTTTAGCTCTATAATGTTAGGGGTTGAATTTAAAATTACAGTCTTTCCACGCATTCGCTGCCTTTCATTTTCCTGTTCAGATGTAGCTATCTGAATTGGCAAACATTCCACAATGGTGAGTCTAACTTTGTCAGCACAAGAAGGTCCGGCTATGTTTAAATCTACAATTTTGTTTAAATCTCGGTGGCTGCTCATTGTCATTGGGTTGGGAATTTGTTGATTCTAACTGGTTGCAGTTTGTAACATCTTGCAATGGTTACACATTGTTTCCATGTTCAACAGTAGATTGGTTCAAGTTAAAAGGTTTATCAGTCGTTAATGATGGTGCAAACATCCAATCTTTCAACACTGCAGGATTAAATGGAACTATTCCAGTTTTGGCAAAAGCATGTATAGCATTTGGGGGTGTCGCGCTCTTTAAAAATGCGTTTTAAAAAGAGCAGCAATTTGAAAACCTGTAACGATTTTCCCCGGGTGTTGCCTTAGCCACAATTGAATTTCTTGGCCAAAATAGGTTTGCAAAGGACCAAAGAAACCAATGTCAAGTGGTTGAACACGGTGAGTGCAATGCGCAGGGAATCAGAACGCTCCAGTCCCATTTTCTTTGACGAATTCCAATACTTGAAGGCCTTTATGATTGCTGTGGTCATCAACCAACAGCAGGACTTTACTATCAATAGAGCATTTACTATGTTGTACAAAATGTTGAAGCCACTTTACAAAGAGATCGCTTGTCACCCAGCCTTTTTCTTGGCAGAATACTTTGCTGGCTGGCGGTGCATTATCCATAAGTACATTCTTAAACCGTTTTCTGGGGAAAATAAAAACTGGAGGAATATACATTCCAATTGTATTCGTAGCACAAATTACAGTCAAATGTTTACCGCGATCAGAACTGCTGAGAGCCCCACTTGATTGCTGCCCTTAGTAGCAACAATTTTTTGTGGTCTCTTTTGCACGCTGGTAACACTGGACTCGTCCATATTGAAAATGATCTCTGGTGTAAAGTTATATTTAAGCAAAGTCGCATCAAAGGCAGTAAAATATGTCTTGAAGTTATTTTTGTTGTAAGCCTGAGCACAAACATATGACGTATTTTCTGGGATTCTCAAACTTATTTTAGGATTCCTCGTCAATAATCCTTTTACCAATTTTTTGCCATTCATCTTAGTGTCTGTATTAAAATTATGTTTAAAACGTTTTTTCCTGCTACCTCATAAACCAATTTTCTTAGATCCTTAGTAGTAAAACCAAAAAATCGGGATTCCATATCTACAATATGTTTAACAATTACTTATTCTGCGTCTTGTAGTAATACGGTTCTACAATCTCGTAAGTCCATTTTAAATGTATAATTTTTCTTAAATTTTCTACGTAATGTTGTGTCCGGGACATTAAATGTTTTAGCTGCAACTGCCAGTCCATCTTTTTTCTGTAACATTCTGTATTGCCTCTTTTATAGCTGCCTCATCCCATTCTTGCCTTTTCTTTAACGTACTTGGTGTATGTAGAGCCATAGCTGCAAAAAATTCCTGCTGTTATAGTATTAGTCATAAAACAGGGACTTACATTTTCCTATGATGGCATACCTATGCCATCATTGGAACCTACAAAGTATGCCATCATAGGAATAAATCGTAATTTTATTTAATCCGCAACAGATTACTCTTATCTAAAATATAGCATTAAACTAAGGATTACCGCTGGCAGATAAACAATTTTACGATTCCGTCAGAATAGATATTCTTCACCCTTTTTCCAGAATTCCTATTTTGGATACTTTGCGAGCAGAACAATAAACCAAAAACCTAAAACAACAAATAGGGTACAATTACATCCTGTGTTGTTGCATGGCACATGGTTTATTGAACCTGAGGGGAAAATGGAAGACCTCGTGGATAAATTTTGGGATTGTGAAAAGTAGGTGACAATAATAGCAAAAAAGTTCTGTTGGAGCATGTGTTGGCTGAGCAATGTTTCTCAACCACCTTTAAAAGAATTGCAGGTAGGTTCCACGTCCAGTTACCTATAAATAATGGTTGATCTAGAATCTTTTCAGCTGGGCGATTCAGCTTAAATGACTATTGAGCTATTTCAAAATTTAGAAGGGTGTTTTGCATTAAGCAAATTGTTGTTTCTAAAATACTCTAAGTTTATTGATGAGTTTTAAAGTCAACGATTTACAGGTGGTTAGTGGAGACACATTTGCAATACATAAAGAAAGCTGGTATTTTTTACAGCATCATTGTGTCATTCGGGAAGACAAAATTAATACGAAATTAAGGGTAGTCATGGATGGTAGTGCTAAAACAAAAACCATGTTTTGTTAAAGAATATTTTAAGAAGCGGGTATTTGTCAACTGGATTTATTCGATATTTTGCTCTTATTTCGAACTTATAAATATATTTGCATTGCAGATATTAAGCAAATTTATTTGCAAATTGCAATCGAGCCTGAGCAAAGAAAACTTTTAAATTTCTTTTGGAGAGATCCGACTACCAATCAAATTCAGATAATTTAATTCAAACGTTTGCCTTTCGGGTTTAAATCAATTTCACATTTGGCAACTCCAAGTTTATTTCAGTTAGCAATTGAGGGACAAAATGAGTTTTCACTTGCGTCGCGTATTTTGCAAAATAATACCTACATTGATGATTATCTTTTTGGTTCAAATAAAAAAGAGGAATTAATGCAAGCGTAAGAGGAGTTTGTATAGCGGTTGCATTCAGCTAAGTTTGAATTACATAAATGGTGTTCAAACGATGCAACTACTCTAGCGAACATTCTTCAGGAATTAAGATATTTTGAAAAAATTGATATTTCCAATGAAAAAGGGACAATTTTGAAAACCCCCGGCTTATCTTTTAATGTAGCCACAGATAATTTTACCATGAGCTGTAGGATTGCTACTGCTCCTTTGGTGTGCAATAACAACACAATCTTAGGGTTTATTGCAAGGCTGCTAGATCCATTTGGGTTCATAGCACCTGTTATTACGACTGCAATATCATTAATGCAAAAAATATAGAATTTAAATATCGATTGGGATGAGAATGTACCTAGTGACATAGTCCATAGAAATAAAGAGAGATTTAAGAATGTCAGAAGTTAGTTCGATCCAGCTAATTGGGTTTTACGATGCCTCTCAGGTGTACTTGTCTTATGCAACTTTGATGGAAAAATACTACCCTGACAAGACATCTAATAAATGTTTATTGGACTACAGCAAGTTTAAAGAATCGTCTGTATTTGTGATTGACTGTCGTCACCAGCTTGAAAGTCTCAAGGATACAACAGTAGACCTAAGAATGGAATTGGAAGCTTCAAAAAATTTTGAACCGTCAATGAAGGCGTATGCTTTAATTATACACGACTCTATGTTTGAATATAATCCGATCATGGAAATTGTTAATAGATTTATTCACAATTAAACAATCTATATATCTATATATTCACAATTAAATAATCTATATAGTTTGTATCTAGTTTTAAATAAAATTTTATAAAAACTGTTTTGTTTTAAAAATAGGTTTTGCGTGGCGCTATGCACGACCCACCTCGACCCGGTGCGCGGCTCGCCTCGGCCCGGTGCGAGGCCCTTCTCGATTTGGTACGTGGCCCAAGTGATACACTTTTCACTTTGGGTTAGTCAACTGAATTTTTGAAAAATGTACACTAATGAAACTTTAGCAAAAGCAATTAATGAATTCAAGCAGGGTGCTATAACAACAATTTCCATTGAAATACAGAGCAGTGATAACGTTCGTTTCCCCACGAAAGTTTCATATTTATAAAGGAGACCTTTAAGCCTATGGAAACATTGAGAGAAACAACAACAACTGCCGATCCGACAAAAGCAGCGGAACCAGATCCTAACGCTTACGAGTTTACTAGAAATACACCATACTTTGTGTTTGAAGAAATCCGATACAATTTGGAGAATAATCAAATAGTAGATGTATGCAACATACCCAGAATAACCAGAACTACTAAGGTTCTTGTGTCATGAAAGAAACAGAAACAAAGTCTATTGCACACACTGGTTGGAGATCTGAATCAGTATTCAAAGATGGTCGGTTCAGTTGGGCTATATCATTTAAAACCATTTTTGGGTTTTTTGAAGATTACAAGGTTATTGTAAATATGCCTCAAGAACTAATTTTAATAAGATCCAATTCTGATGTAAACTGCTACAAGTCGATTGGAAATACTGTAAAATTCAACACTCAGCGCATCTCTTGGTAAGTGCCGCTCATAACATTAAGTGATTTTGCCAAAGCTTCGTTGTTAGTGGAAAAGCAAGATCAATTAAGTATAGTTGCAGCGTTCAACAAATGGGATCTACATGAAATACCTTCACTAAGGCAATCAACGTCGCGGGTATGGAGAATTAACGTATCGAATGAAACAGATAGAACCAATGCCAATCGGTAATGCAGATTTAGCTAAAGCAACTGCCACAGATTCCAAGTTAAAATTATTAATGCAAGAATTCTGATCTGAGAATGAAATTTCTATCGAAGTATGCTTTGGAATAAATAAAATAAATCTTGTAATTCGCCCAAGGAGTGCGTGCAATCGTGCGTTCACAGCCACATGTTAGCAGAGTCTAGAAAAGAGTTAGGAGAGTTTTTAAATATTTTAGATGAGATACTACAAAGTAGCTATAGTATGAGAATTAACTCGGGAAAGACAAAGATAATGACAAGTGAGTTACAGTCTAGTTCTAAACCAAAATTAAAAATAGGTAATACCGAGTTAGAGAAGGTAGATTAATTTTGCTATTTAGGTAGTATAATTACAAAGGACTAACGTAGCAGAAGGGATATAGTAGCTAGAATAGCTCAAGCTAAAAAAATGTTTTTAAAAAAAAAGACACTAATAGCCAATAGTATTAGTTTAGATAATAGAAAAAGTTTCTTAAAGTCGTACGTATGGAGCGTTCTATTATACGGTAGATAAGAAAAACATAGAAGCTTTTAAAACCTGATGTTATGGAGAATGTTAAAGATTAGTTGGACAGAGTAACAAATGAGGAAGTTTATAGAAGGATAGGTGAGAAACCCTGTATGTGGAAATAATTAAAGGTCAGGAGAGATAAAATGATAGGGCACCAGTTAAGACATGAGGGACTATTTAGTTAGGTCTTAGATTATAGACTACCAAATAAAAATAGAGGTGAAAGACCTAGACCAAGCTATATTAGTCAAATTATTAGAGATTTAGGTTGTGAAGCGTATGTAGAACTTTTTAGATTAGCACAGAATAGAAAAGAATTTAGAGCTGCGTCAAACCGACCTCAAGTAAGTTCGAAAATAAAACAAAACATAACAAGAGCAAAAAATTTACAATAATATTATTTTGTTTCTCAAATTTTGATATATCTGCTGTCGACATGGGGCTCACCAAATTTTTCATATTGAAAATTTCTTTAAAATTCAGATATGAAGTTGTATAATAGAAATCACTTGGTATATCTGATAGAGGCTAATAAGGTTTTTAGACAAGTACAAATTAATACCGTAAAATATTTTTAAAGAAAAAAATAATCAAAAATTTCACATATGATACAAGCATGGTGGTGGTCACTGTATAATGTATTATTCTTGTACCATGTTTAATCAAATGTGAATGCATAGGAAAAGATCAATATGGGTTTAGGCAAAACAGAGAAACATGGTAGGCTATTTTAGCTCTGGGGGTGATAATGGAGAAGACAAAAAGAGAAAGTGTGTATATAAGGTTTGTGGATCTGGAAAAAGCATTCTACAATGCAGAATGGAACAAATTGTTCGAAACCTTAAAAAAGATTGGGATGAGTTTTAGGGATAAACAAATAGTACATAGCTTATACAAAGAGAAAACAGCAGTAATACAATTGGAGCAGAAACGTAGAGAAGTAAATATTAGGAAAGGGGTGAGACAGGGATGTGCCCTACCACCACTAATTTTTTATTTGTGCATCGAAGAGGCAATGAATACTGTCCACTGCAGGAAGACATTTGGAATTACTATGCAAGGACAAAAGATTTATATGCTTAGACTTCCAAATGATATAGTGGTATTACCATCTAGCTAGGAAGAGTTATAAGCAACTCTTAATGAAATGGAAACCGTTCTAAAAGAGAAGTGCGGTATGAAAATTAGCAAAAATAAAACTAAAGTACTATTTTGTAGAGGAGGGCAAAATAAGTCCAAAACCAGGAAACAAATAGGAAACAAGAACCTACATTTCTGCTTCGTAGGAAGTCAAATGACACAAGATGGAAAAAGTGCAAAGCATATAAAACAAAGATTAGCATAAAGGCGTGTTCTATGTGTTGTGTATTATTCTATTGAATAAATCACTTGTGGGTTCACTAATAATATATTTATAAAGAAAACAAGTTGTATAAAAGTCTTACTGAGGTACTTATACAGTATTACAACAGCACACAGAATCGTGCTACAAGAATGCGCCATTACTCGCCTTGTCAAAAGCACAGGCGTACTCCAATGATCCCTCAAACCAGTGGCATGTTTACCATAATGCTAAATACTAAAACATGACATTTTCCTCTCACTAACAAAGAAAAGAACACATTTATAATACTATAAATTCAACCGAATAGGCACCTTAATAACTCTATTACTACATCTTAACATTGGTGAAACATTTTTATTTACATTAACATCAATTTGCAATTCATCGTTACTAGTACATTGCGGTACAACACTAGTGCTAGCATCTTCAGCAACAACATTTGAATTAAATTTAGGCAAACTTGTTTCAGTTGTTTTGTTACGAACACCTATTGATTGCCTAGGGCTAACATTTGTACAAACAACTGAATCATTTTCAATCTTGGTTGTTACTATGTTTTTACCTACCTGACAAAGAAGTATCTCAAAATTTTCCACCCTTTTACGAATACTATTAACATGCTTGTACAAGATTTTCCCCTCAACATCTACTAAATAAGTAACAGCACTAACTACTTTGACTATAGTACCTTCCTTTCACTTATCATCAGTATATGGACCTAATTTATCTACTAATACCTTTTACCTTCTGCAAATTGTTTCGGTTTAACAAAATCAAAATTTTGACTAACCCTTATACCACTATTTGCTTTTGGTTTCAATAGATCTAAACGAGTTTTTGGTTTAGTCTTAAATAAAACTTCATTAGGACTTCATCCTGTACTAACACATGGAGTATTCCTATAACTAAATAGAAAATTAACAATTAATTGTTCTATAGAGAGTGACGACTTTTGTAATAAAACTTATCTAATGCCTTTTTCACTGTTTGTATATGCCTTTCAGCTACACCATTCGATTGTGGGTGATATGGTGGCGATTTTAAAACCTGAATGCCATTTACCTGACAAAACTTAATAAAATCTTTTGAATTAAACGGAGGACCATTGTCACTCACAATTATATCTGGAATCCCCAAAAACGAAAAGGTTAGTTTTAATTATTCAATAGTATGGCTTATATTCGTGGATTTTGACATACAATGAATATCGATCCATTTAGATTTCGTATCAACAATCAATAAACAAGGTACTCCCTTTTGATGAAAGAAATCTATATGTATTCTTTGAAATACTCTTTCAGACTTAGGCCATGAGACTAAATTCTTTTCATAATGGTTTTGATAAACCTGACAAATACTACAACTATTAATTATATTCTCAATATCATTATTGATATTTGGCCACCAACACACAGACCTAGCTAACAATTTAGCTCTTACGATACCTATGTGTATCTTCGTGTATTAATAGTAGAACATTTTTACATAATACCTCTGGAATAACTACTTTTGTTCCTAGCATTAAGTAATTTTGTTCAACAGACAACTCATTGCGCTTTATGAAATAACTTTTAGTATCTTCACTAACTTTACTTGGCCATCCTGTTTTAATACAGTCAATAACTTTCCTTATTACAGGGTCTTTTTTTGACATGCTTGCAATATCAATATATGATAAAGGTAACTCTTCTGAATAATTAAATGAATGAATACTATCATCTATATCAGTGTTATCTTTTGAGGGTAACCTAGAGAGCATATCAGCCTCAAACATTTGAGAACCTCTTCTATACTCGATACTGTAATTGTACATTGACAAAATTAAATTCCAACCTACAATACGTGAAGCAGACATCACCGATATGTTCCGTTCTGGATTAAAAATTACTTTTAACGGCTGATGATTTGATATGAGAATAAAAGATCTCCCAAAAATATATTTATGAAAGCGTTTAACACAAAATATTACTGCTAACGCTTCGCGTTCCAATTGAGAATAATTACGTTCTGCCTTTGAGAGCGTACCTGAAGCAAACAACACTGGTTTTTCTATCCCCTTAATTCTATGACATAAAACACCGCCAACCCCGTAGGAACTTGCATCGCACGATATTATAATAAGCTTATTTGGCTCATAATGGGTTAAAACCTGATTAGCTGCAAACAACTCTTTACTTAAGTTAAATGCATTTTTGCATTCCTTATCAAAATCAAATACAGTGTCTTTTTCTAACAAGGCATATAAAGGCTTTAATTTTGATGATAACATAGGGATAAATTTACTATAATAATTTAGTAACCCTAAATATGATCTAAGTTGAGTAAGATTTTTGGCTCAGGTGCCTCATATATTGCTCGTAATTTTTCAGACGTTGGATGTATACCTTTGGAGTCAATCTGATGTCCTAGGTATGCTACATCTTTCTGAAGAAAACTACACTCTGCTAAATTAACTTTTACATTATATTTAGCTAATCTATCTAACACGATTGTTAATAATTTTTCTGCTTCCACTTGTGTTTTCGAAGCTAACAGAATGTCATCAAGCTAACAATGCACCCCCATAATTCCCTTTAAAATCTGATCCATCACAGACTGAAAAATTGCTGGTGCTGACGCAATTCCATAGGTTAACCTTGTAAATTGATACATAGCCATATGCGTATTAATTGTTAAATATTTTTGATAATCGGCATTTACCTGTAATTGTTGATAGGCCCCAGATAAATCAAGAACTGTAAAAACTGAACCTCCCGCTAAACTAGCAAATATATCATCAGGTGCGGGTAAGGGATACTGATTTATTTTTAATAATTTATTAACAGTTACTCGTAAATCTGTACAAATCCTAACATCACTAGTTTTCTTGGGCACTACTACTATGGGTGAAGCCCATTCACTATGTGAAACTGGTTTTAAAATACCTACTTTAACCATTTGATTCATTTTCTTTTCCACTAACGGTTTTAGTGCATACAGCATTGCATAAACTTTTTTTACTATTGGAGTAACATTATTCTTTAGAAAAAAATTCACTTCAAACTTTTTAATTGTACTGCAAAGATTCTGATCAAATACATTTTTATACTTACATTTCAAGTCTTCAACTATCTTGCTTAGATTAACATTGCTAACAGACACATTATTTACCATTTGAATTTCGGCATTTGTTTTGAAATAAGCTCTCCATCCTGGAAATAGCATATCAAGCCAATTACGTCCTAACAGACAACTAAAATTCTTACTGGACTTTATAATGGTTAAAACTAAATAAAATTTCTTGTTACCTAATTCTACTTTTACTAAACATTCTCCGATAGCATTAATTATGTTACCTAAAATTCCGCTTAGATTATAATGTACCGCTTTAAAAGGTAAACAAAAAATTTCCTTGAAACTATGAACGTCGATTACAGACCTACATGCACCATTGTCGATTTCAAATTTTACATATTTTCCATTAATCTTCAACATTAAATATTCTGGTTTTTCCACTGCATTCGAACTAATGTTGTGTATCGACAGCAAATCACTATTAACTTGCTCGCATACTTCCAAGATTATTCCCTCATGCCGCTCCAAACTACGAACATTTCCTTTTATCATACACATTTCTTTTGTGTGACCACATTTAGAACATTTAAAGCATTTCCACTTAGCCGCAGGACATTTATCTTTCGGATGATTTTTACCACAATTCTTGCATTTATAATCATCACTAACAGTACCACCAGCGTAACTTGCATAACTTTGCTTCCCACCTGGATTACCATAATACTTTTTATAAATGTTGGGCTTTGACTTTTCCTTTTGTATGGAATTTATAGAATTATTGCAACCTGCCAATGTTTTAACTTGACGCTCTGCTAATTGTGAAGCTCGAGCTAATTTACACGCATCTATAAATAATAAAGTTGACTCAGAAAGCAACTTCTTCTGTATATGCTCCGACTGGATTCCAACCACAAACCTATCCCTTAAAGCATCATCTAAAATTGTCGAAAGTCACAAGTACTAGCTAATTTTCGAAGCTCCACTATGTACTCTGCAATTGATTGACCACTTTTTTGCATACACTTATTAAATATGAACCGTTCATAAACAATAGATACTGCAGGAGAATAATGCTTAACCAACAATTGAGTAACTTCTGCATAGGACAATTCCTGAAGTTTCCTTGGTGCCGCTAAGTTCTTTAGTATTAAGTAAACATTTGCACCTGCTAATGTGACAAACATTGACACTTTCATGTCTTCTGTAACATTATTAACTTTAAACAGATGTTCTACTCTTTCTAAATATGCTTCGTACTCTTTCGCGTTCCCATTAAACACTTATATACTTCCTATCATGGCCATTTTCTTATTATATTGTTTTCGCAACGTATATTTCGAAGTTACAATATTACTAAACCTCACAATTTTTATACACCACGTGTTTCAGTTTTACAAATATGTACAACAACCTCGTCGCCAAAATGTTGTGTATTATTCTATTGAATAAAACACTTGTGGGTTCACTAATAATATATTTATAAAGAAAACAGGTTGTATAAAAGTTTCAGTAAGCTACTTATACATTATTACAACAGCACACCGAATCGTGCTACAAGAATGCGCCATTACTCGCCTTGTCTAAATCATAGGCGTACTCCAATGATCCCTCAAACCAGTGGCGTGTTTACCATAATGCTAAATATTAAAACATGATACTATGTTTGTTGTCTTCGAACATAGCCGCTGCTCTTTCTTGTTGGATACAGTTCAGTTCCCTTCTGTTGGTTTCTAATTATATGTCCTATTTTATCAAGGTTCAGTGGTTTGTGAAGAGGGTTAAGCAGACTGTAACTATCAAGATCCTCCAACACTTACACATTTGCTGAATTAATAGTTTTCCAGTAAATGCTTTCGTACAATTAACATTAGTTGAGAATATTGCAAAATCAATACCTGCAGTTGCTTATAATAATCATCAGGTTTTAAGTACAGTTAGTTTTTTCGTCATTAGGTTTTCCATCTTGGAACTGGTTGGATGCGTATCTCCATTTATTTCTATTCTTTACTAACCTTCACATTTCACTGAAATTCCCACAGTCTACATTTTTCACTATCTGTGCGCAATAGTCCAACCTAGGTCTACCTCTACCTCTTTTCTTACATATCTCTGCTTCTAATATATTCTGCACTATTCCCTCATGCCTTAGTATGGGCCTATCATTCTATCTCTCCTATTTTTTTCTGCTTTCCACATATTTTTTTCTTCTCCTACCATTCCTAGTACCTCTTTATTCTTAACTTTGTCTGTCCATGGTATCTTCATCATATGTCTGTAGAACCAAATTTCAAAGGCTTATGTCTTTTTCCTGTCCGCTTCTCCTACTATCTAGGTTTCATAGCCATACAGTGCTGTGTCCCACACATATGTTTTAAGCAATCTTTTCTTTGTTTCTACGTTTGTTGTCTTGTTAAATGTAGCACAACCTAGTGCTAATCTTTGTTTTATATCTTTTGCGCTATTCCCTTCTTGCGTTATTTGGCTTCATAGGTAATAAAAATCCTTAACCTCTTGTAAGTTCTCGTTACCTATTTGTATTCTTGTTTTTGATTTATTTTCCCCTTCTTTGCATACTAGTACCTAAGTTTTATTTTTGTTAATTTTCATACTTTATCTCTCCGTTAGAACTGTTTCCATTTCATTAAGGGCAGTTTCTAACTCTTCCTTGCTAGATACTTATACCGCTATATAATCTGCAAATCAATTTTTTGTCACTGCATAATAATTCCAAATGTCTTCCTGAATTTGACAGTATTCATTGCCTCTTTGATGTACAAGTTAAGAATTAATAAGGGTAGGGTTTCACACCTTTCCTAATATTTACTTCTCTACAGTCCTGCTCTAATTCTATGTTCATCGCCATCATTAGGTCTTCAGTCCTGCAATTGGTTAGATTCGTACCCTCATTGTTTCCTATTCTGAACACATTTTCCTGAAATCTGCACAGTCTGCATCTATCACTATCTGCGTGCGATAATCTGATCTAGGTCTAGTTCTACCTCTTTTTTCCTATCTCTGCTTGTAATATATCCCGTACTATTCTACAAAAATGCCTTAGAACGTATCCTGCCCTACTATTTCTCCTATTTTTTTTTGTTTTCCACAGATATTTTTATTTCCGTATTATTTCTATAACCTCTTTGTTATTAAGTTTGTCTGTCCATGCTATCGTCCTCATACATCTGAAGCACAACCTTCAAAAAGGCTTCTATCTCTTTCTGTTTGCTTTTCCTACTGCCCCTATTTCATAGATACGCTGTGCAGTTCTTCATACATAAGCTTTCAACAATTCTTTTCTTGTTTCTATGTTTATTGTCTTTGAACATAGCCACTGGTTTTCTTGTTAGATGCAGTTCAGCCCCTTTCTATTGTTTTACAAATATATACACTATTTCTGCGATATTCAGTGGTATGTAAAAGGGGGCAGGCAACTCCATGGCAAAGTGGTATGTGTGTGACTATTACGTCCAAGGTCCCAGGTTCGAATCCCATCATGGCCCGCTTGAAAAATGTTAGGTGAGCATTTTTCACAAAAATACAACCTCGTTCGAATGAGAGGCAAAATAGAGGTCCCGTGTGTGAGTGTTGCCACGCACGTTAAAGATCCCTTGCTTGGATAAGCAAGGGTTCGGCAAAATTCAAAATTTTTCAGGTAAAAAAAACTCGCTTCCTGGCCAATGTAGTACCTTCGGGTGGAGCATTGGAAAATCACATGTAAGGTATGTAGGGGGCAGCATGTGGCGGCCAAGTTCCTCCAGCACTTGAACATTTGTCGAATTGATAGTTTTCCAATATAGCCTTTCGCACAATCAACATTAGTTGAAAATATTTCATAACCAACACCTGTAGTTGTTTATAATAATCATCAGATTTAATTGCATCTATTTTTTCGTCATTCCCACACCAGCCTATATATAGCTCGATACCCCTTCTATTGTTTTCTAATTATATGTCCTATTTCACTGAGATTCAGTGGTGTGTGATGGGGGAAGGCGGCTTGCTTCACAGTGCTGTGCTCCACACATATGTTTTAAGCAATCTCTTCCTTGTTCTTATGTTTGTTGTCTTTATACACAGTAGTTGCTTTTTTTTGTTAAATGTAGCACGACCTTGTGCTAATCTTTGTTTTATATCTTTTGTGCTTTTCCCATCTTGCGCTATTTGGCTTCTTAGGTAGCAACAATTCTTAACCTCTTGCATGTTCTCATTACCTATTTGTATTCTACTTTTTAATTTATTTTATCCTCCTTTGTATACTAGTATTATAGTTTTATATTTTTGTTAATTTTCATACCATATATTTCCGTTATAACTGTTTCCATTTCATTAAGAGCAGCTTCTAACTCTTCCTTGCTAGATGCTAATACTCATCTGCAAATCGAAGCATTTCAATCGTTTGTCCCTGCATAGTAATTCCAAATGTGTTCACAGTATTCATTGCCTCTTCAATGTACAAGTTAAAAATTAATGGGGATAGGACACGCCCCTATTCTAATATTTACATTTCTACGTTCCTGCTCTAATTCTATTACTGCTGTTTGCTCTTTGTATAAGCTACGTACTATAGGTCTATCTCTAAAACTCATTCCAATCTTTTTGAGTACTTCGAACATTTTTTTCCATTTACATTGTCGAATACTGTTTCCAGATCTACAAACCCTATATACATGCTTTTCCCTTTTTCTATAGTTTTCTCCATTATCACCCTCAGAGCTGAAATAGCCTCCCGTGTTCCCCTGCTTCACCTAAACCCAAATTGATGTTCTCCTAGTATTTCTTCAGCTCATTTGTCCATTCATCTTTGTATAATTCTAGTTAATGTTTTTGACACATGTGCTGTCAAACTTATTGTTCGAAAATTTCTACATCTATCTGTGCCTCTCTTTTTGGTACAGTTACTATGATATTACATTTGAAATCTTTGGGTATCTCGCCGGTCTTATACATATAGCTTACAAGTTGGAAGAGACGTTTTGCTATTGCTTGTCCAGTGGGATTTAGAGTTTCTGCTCGCATATTATCTGTACCCGGTGCCTTACCATTTTTCAGACCCTTTAATGCTAATTCAAACTCATCTCTAAGTATAGGATATCCCAACATTTTCAATGTCTGATTCCTGTTCTAATGCTGTTAGTTCCTTTCCTGCATATAAATTATATATTCTTGCCATCTAACCACTTTCTCTACATTTTCTATAATGATTCCGTGTCCCTTATATTTTTGCTATATGGTTTTATATCCCTAAAATTCATTCTAATTAGTTTGTATGCTTCATCTGTCTTTCCTATTTTCATCTTAGTTTGTATATGACTTCTATCTCTTCGTCACTGTAGCTAGAGGTAGGCATGTAAACTTGTATTATTACTGTATTTACCAGTTTAGATTCTAATTTAACCATGAGTTCTCTTTCGTTCTTTTGTAAGTAATGTTTTACACAGTGTTCTATCTGTTTTCACATAACTATACCACACCCGAATTTCCTTCCTCTGCTCTTGTACGATTACCCTGAAGTCTCCACTTCAAAAGTTCTCAGTCTCTGGCAAGCGAACTTCGCTTATCCTTACTATATACAGGTAAAATAACTATAATAGTCTGTATTGCTTTTTGCATTGTTATTGATTGTGCTTTGGCGTATTTGTGTCTATGATTCATAATGATATTTATGATGTATGGTTTTGTCTCAGATTACATTAACAATGCGCTTGTTTTACTTAAATGATGTCAATTTTGTTATTAGTCAAATTTTTAAAGGTTGTGTGCTGTTACGACAAAAAAGCAAAAAGCTGGTAAATTGAAAGACAGAAATAAATTGTTGCAAGCAGAAGGGAAAGGTTACAAAATGGGAAATGGAAAGGTCAAAGAACCAAGCGAAATTAAAGCTGTTCCCTGTAAACAATAGTACCAAAATAGATATTGAAGTAAGTGGTAGGAAAATTTGCGCCAAGATTGCTCTGATAAATTTTGAGACTTAAAAAATCACGAAAAGCAGAAAGCATTCATTCTTAGCTGTGTTAAATGCAAACTGCCTAGTCGCAGATATGTTCAAGCACTTGGCATGAAACCGTCGAGAAAAAGGACCAAAGAATTTTACCTACCCTGTGAAAGTGAAATGGTAAAAGTTTGCAGAGCGTTTCTATTGGGTACATTAAATGTTGGTAAAAAGTTTTTGAGGTACACTGTAGATGCCTCCCTACACCTGCTAGTTCCACGATCTGACATGTGCGGTAAGCATTCTCCTGCAAACAAAATCAGTCTTCAATTAAGAGAAGGCGCTATTACTTTCGTCTCTAAACTTCCTTCCGTTCCCTCCCATTATTGTAGGGGCAAAACTACCAGAAAATACTTACCAATAAAGCTTCGAAATGTCAGCTTTGTTTATGACTTATACGAGCAAGATTGTGCAAGCCAAAAACAGCTTCCTATGTTAGGGAGTTTAACTTTGGGTTCCATGTGCCAAAAAAGGGCAAATGCACAAAATGCCATAACTTTGATACTTTGTGTCCAGAAAGTAAGTCCGAAACAATCATGCAGGAACATCAAAAGGATATTGCAGAAAAAGATGCCACACGGAAAGTACAGCGAGAAGCAGAAAAAAAGAGAAGATGACAATATGTTTATATCTGCATCTTTTGCCTTCAAAAGGTACTCACCACACCAAAATGTGATAGCTTATTATTTTATTACAGTCGTAACTATGCTGTGTATAATCTATGTGTTTACAAAAATTACGAACACGAAGGCTACTGTTATTTGTGAGGAGAATGTGATGGTATGCACGGAATTAATGAAATTGCAACATGCGTGTATTCGTATCTTATTAAAGTTGATGGTAGAGGACAAGTTACACATGTTAGTCTGCATTCTGACTCATATCCTGGTCAAAACCTTAACAGGCAAATGTTATCAATACTTTTTGCATTTGTAAAGAATTCAAATACCGTTCAAGAAGTGGATATGCGATACATGCTCCTTGGTCACAGCACAATAGAGAATTATGCTAGGCACTAAACTGTACTAACGCCGTCAAAGCGGATACCCACTGTATGCCTTTCTAGGAGAAGAAAGCCCTACCACGTCAAGAAAATGGAGAACTCTGATTTTCTTAATTAGAAGTCTTTGCAGCAAAAAATTTTACCCGATAATGTGAAGGGTAGTGGCGGCAGAATTAATTGGAAAAAATGTCTAACGTTGTGTGCTTGCAAAAAGGAAAAGTAGCCTAAAAATACAGTATAGTTGCCAGGACAACACTCGGTTCCAGTTAAATCAGCCTTGTTCCCTGGGAGACCAACAAACACAGAATCAGTATTCCTATTCCTAACAACGCACACCGAGGAAAGTTACCCAAATCATTATTAAAATATAATTTTTTGATGAAACTTTGCCAAAGTAGGGTTATTGCAAATGAAGTGCATAAATTAAAGTATAAAAATATGAGTAGTGCTACCGTTGCCGATGAGCTAGACAATTTCGGTATTGGCAGTAGTAGCCAGTAATGAGTTTACTTGGCATGTAGAATGTAAGTAGATACTCTAAGAAAGTAATCGTAAGACATTTTAAAGTATAATAATCATTTATTTTTGAAGAAAATCTACAGTTACTTGTATAAAAATTATTTTAGTAGTTGTGTTAATTTCATTCTTTCTTGACTAGAATAGAAAGTAAAGAATATCATTCATCGGTATGATTAATTTAACTTTTATTAGTCATCTAGTTTGAAGACATTAATATGTTAAATTGTGTTGTAGGTATTATTATAAAGTATTTTGGTAAAAAGTGCACAAACCACTACTTATCTTTAATTGTTTCCAGCAAAAGAGCATAAGCTGCATAACTATTTCACGCCAACGTGATACACATTATCAATGTTTAACTATTATATGGATTGTTTTTAGCATTAAGGTTCTGTAAATACATTTTTCGATATCACCAAGTACTAATTTTAAAAGATATTTTTCATCTACTGAAAAATATTCATATTGTGGGTTGTGTTTTTTACGCATCAGGGAACGATATAATCTGACACGTTTTCGTCCATACAGCTGGCTATCTTCTTAATACCGCAATCAACGCTATAAGTTAGTTTTGCAAAAAAAAATATTAGCAAGTTCAGTTTAAGTAATTGTTCCTGCAGCCACAAGTGGGGTTTTATCATAATCCTAATAAAGCTATTAACATTTTTATAAATTTTAGTTTCTATAGTAAATCGTCCATTCTGAACAAACCTGCACCTTGACGACGTTCTCAAATACTAGAACAGGTAGAATGACTTGCGCGTTTCAATGAGCTAAAGAACCAAACTATAGGTCTAACAAAATTAGTGAGGTCTTTAGTGAGGAACCAGACTAAGAAAAGTCCTCGAAAGAGGGCAGCAGCTTTTTGGTACTTAGAGTGGCAGAGACCATAGGGGTCGGTATGACATTCTAAGACACACTACTGCGATGTGGAAGGCAACAAGAAACCACCGCATTACCTCCCAAGTACACTGTGTACAGAAATTGTTAAACATGATCGCATCCTCTGGGGTAAAAAATTCTGAAGGTAAAATAGTTCCTGATTCGGATCTCCGAGAGGGGACTGCTTCAGGGGATGTGATCCGAAAGAATAGAAAAAGATCCGTGAACATTCTGCGAGTCGGTGCGTGGAATGTCAGAAGTATGAAACAAGTAGGTAAGCTAGAGAACCTGAAACTCGAAATGGATAGGTTAGCACTAGACCTAGTAGGAATTAGCGAAGTCCGCTGGCCAGAGGCGGGGGATTTTTTGAGTGGAGACTTCAGGGTAATTCATACAGGATCAGAGGAAGGAAATTCTGGTGTGGGGATAGTTATGTGAAAAAAGATAGGACAACGTGTAGAAAACTACCTACAAAAGAACGAAAGAGTACTCATGTTTAGATTTGAATCTAAACCAGTAAATACAGTAATAATACAAGTATACATGCCCACCTCTAGCTACAGTGCGGAAGAGGTAGAGGTGATCTACAAAGATATCGAAGACATACTAAGATACGTAATGGGAAAATTTAATAATTACGGGGGATTTTAATGCAGTGGTAGGTGAGGGTAGGGAAGGAGCGATAGTACGTTTATTTGGTTTAGGCACGAGAAATGACAGAGGAATAGGCTGGTAGAATTTTGCGACAAGAACAACTTAACCGTAACAAATACATTATTTCAACATCATGCTAGAAGACACTACGTGGAAGATGCCAGGAGATATAGGAAGATATCAAATAGATTACATTATTGTTATACAACGGTTTAGAAATCAAGTAAAGGACTGAAAAGCTACCTGGAAGCAGATATGCACACTGACCACAACATCGTAATTATGAAGGCCGCACTTAAATTTAAAAATCTGAAAAAGTGGAACGGAAAAAGGCACTTTGACTTTGAGAAGCTAAAAGATAAAGGTATCCATGAAAGATTTGAAAAAAGTCAAATTAATTGCTGAAAGATATCAGGAAAATTTCTGATACTAAGGAAGTAGAAACAGAATGGAATAACATTAAATCCAGCTTAGACATGGCGGCCAGAAATATTCTGGGGTATTCACAAAAAAAAAGAAACCGTGGATAACAAAGGATATCCTGAATTTAATAGAAGAAAGACGACAATACAAAAATAGATCAGACAAAACAGGAAAACAGAGATACAAAGCCATAATATGGGAAATTATTCGCAAATGCAGGAAAGCTAAAGAACAATGGATTGATGAAAAGTGCAAAGAGGTACAAACTAAGATGGAAATAGAGGAGACAGACAAAGCATACAAAATAATCAGAATGAATTTTAGGGATATAAAACCATATAGCAAAAATATAAGGGACGCGGGAGGAATGTCATTATAGAAAATGTAGAGAAAGTAGCTAGATTGCAGGAATATATAGGGAATTTATATTCAGGAGAAGAATTAACAACATTAGAACAGGAATCAGACATTGAAAAAGATGACCTGGGATATCCTATACTTAGAGATGAGTTTGAATTAGCATTAAAGGGTCTGAAAAATGGTAAGGCACCGGGTACAGATAAGGCGCAAGCAGAAACTCTAAAAGTCGCTGGACAAGCAGTAACAGAACGTCTCTTCCAACTTGTAAGCTATATGTGTGAGACAGGCGAGATATCCAAAGATTTCAAACGTAACATCATAGTAACTATACAAAAAAAAGGAGGCGCCGATAGATGTGAAAATTTTCGAACAATAAGCTTGACAGCACACGTTTCAAAAATATTAACTAGAATTGTACAAAGACGAATGGAAAAACGAGCTGAAGAAATACTGGGAGAAGATCAATTTGGGTTTCAACAAAACAGGGGAACACGGGATGCTATTTTAGCTCAGGGTGATAATGGAGAAAACAATAGAGAAGGGGAAAAGCGTATATATAGGGTTTGTAGATCTGGAAAAAGCATTTGACAATGTAAAATGGAAAAAAATGTTCGAAATACTCAAAAAGATTGGAATGAGTTATAGGGATAGACGAATAGTACAGAGCTTATACAAAGAGCAAACAGCAGTAATAGAATTAGAGCAGGAACGTAGAGAAGTAAACATTAAGAATGGGGTGAGACAGGAATGTGCCCTATCCCCATTAATTTTTAACTTGTACATAGAAAAGGCAATGAATACTGTCAAATGCAAGAAGACGTTTGGAATTAATATGCAGGGACAAAAGATTGATTGTTACGTGCCGAAAATCGGCAGTAGACATTCTTAGTTTAGTTTTGATATGCGGGAGTTTCGCGCCATAAATTTGAAAGATTTGTTGCGCGTATTTCCGTCACCCCAGAAGTGGTTGCGCGAGACTTCGCGCCGACGCGTGTGGCGAGACCGGGAGACGCCTGGACTTGGCCTCGAAACGTGAACAGGAGTGTTGTGACTTATCGTATCTTTTGATTATGTAGATTCCCTTGCCTTTTTTGATTATCGTTCCTCAACCCGTTCCTTATCGTACCTCTACATAGGAAGAAGAGATTAATCTGGATACAACCTGGTAGAAGAATGCACGGCCCGAGATATAACGAACCCACGGAGCCCCGCAGCCGCCATCATAAAATAATCCGAAAGGAAGCCACGAGAACCATCAGGAAGTAATTCTTAAGGAAGCCCGAACGACCATCATGAAGTAATTCCGAAGGAGGCTTTACCTATTCACGTAAGTACCCCGCGGGGGGTTTTTATAATATAATTTAGAAATTTGAAAATGTGTTGCAATAATTTGCATATTGTGTGACGTCATCGAAATTTGAGCGTCGATTTTTACATTATCGAATATCGTTACCAACTGCCTTTTGTGTCTCACGTATCGAGTTTACGGGAAAATAACATGATATGCTTAGATTTGCAAATGATATAGCGGTATTAGCATCTAGCAAGGAAGAGTTAGAAGCTGCTCTTAATGAAATGGAAACAGTTCTAACGGAGGGATATGGTATGAAAATTAACAAAAATAAAACTAAAGTTCTAGTATGCAAAAGAGGGGATAATAAACCAAAAACAAGAATACAAATAGGTAACGAGAACTTACAAGAGGTTAAGGATTTCTTCTACCTAGGAAGTCAAATAACGCAAGATGGGAAAAACACAAACGATATAAAACAAAAATTAGCACAAGGTCGTGCTACATTTAACAAGAAAAACCAACTACTACGTTCAAAGACCGCAAACATAGAAACAAGGAAAAGATTGCTTAGAACATATGTATGGAGTACAGCACTGTATGGCTGTGAAGCCTGAACAGTAGGAGAAGCAGACAAGAAAAAGGTAGAAGCCCTTGAAATGTGGTGCTACATATGTATGATGAAGATACCATGGGCAGACAAAGTTAAGAACAAAGAGGTATTAGAAATCGTAGGGGAAGAAAGAACTATGTGGAAAACAGTAAAAAATAGGAGAGATAGGATGATAGGCCACATACTAAGACACGAGGGAATAGTGCGAAATATATTAGAAGCAGAGATAGGAAAAAAGAGAAGTAGAGGTAGACTTAGGTTAGACTACTGTACGCAAATAGTGAAAGATGTAGGTTGTGAGAATTTCAGGGAAATGTGTAGGCTAGCTCACAATAGCAATCAATGGAGGTACGCTTCCAACCAGCCACAAGATGGAAAAAATAATGACAAAAATAATAACTGTACTTAAACATGGTGATTATTATAAACAACTACAGATATTGGTTTTGCAATACTCTGAACTAATGTTAATTGTGCAAAAGGATTTATTTGAAAACTATTAGTACGACAAATGTCTAAGTGTTGGAGGAACCTTGGCAGCCACAGGCTGCTTAACCCACTTCACATACCACTGAATCTTGGTGAAATAGGGCATATGATTAGAAAACAATAGAAGGGAATCGAGCTGTATATCGGTGTTGTGAGAATTGGAGGGAACGGTGTAGGCTAGCTCAGAACATAAATAAACTGAGGTACAAGTCCAACCAGTTTCAAGATGTAAAACCCAATGACGAGAAAATAAGTGCTCTTAAATCTGATGATTATTATAAACAACTACGGATGTTGGTTGTGAAATATTTTCAACTAATGTTGATTGTGCGAAAGAATAAATTGGAAAAACTATTAATTCAACAAAGGTTCAGGTACTGGGGGAACTTGGCAGCCAAAGGCTGCTTACCCCCTTCATATACCACTGAATATCAGGGTGATAGAGTATATAACTGTAAAACAATAGGTGACCGAACTTCATCAAACAAGAAAGAACAGCAGCTATGTTCAAAGACAACGAACATAAATACAAGAAGAAAACTGTTCAAAGCATAGTGTGGAGCACAGCACAGGACATATACGAAATAGGGGCAGTAGGAAAAGCAGACAGAAAGAGATAAAAGCCTTCTAAAATGTTGTGCTTCAGATGTATGAAGATGGTAGCATGGGCAGACAAAGTTAATAACAAATAGGTTGTAGATATAGTAGAGGAATAAAGATATCTGTGGAAGATTTAAAAAAAAATGGGATAAATAGGACAGTATACGTTCTAAGGCATTTCTGGGGAATAGTACGGAATATACTACAAACAGAGATAGGAAAAGAGAGGTAGAGGTAGACCGAAATCAGACTTTCGCACACAGATAGTGATAGATATAGATAGTGCAAATTTCAGGGAAATGTGTAGGTTGGTTCAGACTAGGAAACAATGAGGGTACGCGTCCAACCAGTTCTAGGACTGAAGACCTAATGATGATGATTGAATCGTACCATGATATAGAAGATGTGCAGTTTCAAACAGCAAAGTTATTATTTGCTGTACAGCGGACTATCAAATTTTAATGTACCTAGTTGTAAGAAATTAAGTGTACAATAAAAAAAAGACAAATTGTATCGCTACCATTTCATTATATGCCATTTTGTGTACAACATGTTACAATGTATATAAATCAAAGCGTAGATATTGCAAATTGGTTTAATTCAATTGCGGTCTAAATCAAATATTTTAAATCCCATGCGAGATTCAAACCTTAACTAAACGCAGATTCACATTATGCCCTACTAGATGGCACCCCGAGAAAATTATTTATAGATTTGGTTAAAGTTCAAGATAATGTTAGTGTACCAGCCCCCTTGATGGTGCTAGAAACTGTTCTGATTTATACATGTATGTACTACGCATTTGTGCTTCGAGGTCTGTGAAAGTGAAATATCTCTACCATAACCTTAGGTTATTATATATTCATTTCTACTTAATTCCGTGTATCCTTTCTAGTTTAAACCGGTAATACAGTGCCTATTCGCATTTTGTAAAAATGAATGAAAACGTAGGTGTGTTTTGATTAGTTAATGTTATAGAAATTTTCAGTTTATTTTAAAAACAACAAACATGAGAAAAATCAAACAACACTACAAAAATTATTAAACCCAAGGGGTCTTTTTTAGGGTGTGACACTCTGTTTAGACACATGCAAAAACTGTCTTTTAGAGTGTTTATTTTAGACTAAATAGCATAACAGTTGTATCATTTTAATGCAATTGTGATAACTCTCTATTAACTGAAGTGACAAGTGCCTAATGCTTCTTTAGCTGATCTGAGGGTATAATTCCATAGAAATAATTAATCAATTAAATTCTTTTGGAGCATTTTCTAGTAAAACCTTTTAGGGTTATTAATTTATAAACAAATTGAACAAGTTTTAACATTAATTAACATCTATGTACACAGCATTACTATTATTTGTACATGGATAAATATGCTTACCTGCCAATCTTTAGTCTTCAGGAATGTTGGGTTCTAATTTTGGGATAAGAATAACATCTCAATTGGCTAATTATGTAACATTATTGGAGTAGATTTGAATTGGTAATATTCATTAATAGGCATCAACATTGAAGATTTCTGTATTTATTGGCAACACTGTGAAATTTAAGATTAGTAGATTTCCCACTGAATGACAACATTTTGAAACTTTCAAACTTCTTACAATGTTAAGGAATATTTACAGTAATCAATTAAGTACATTTTTCTGGTAACAGGCATTAAAAAATACTACCATACCACATCATTCAAAATAACTTATTCTAAATCAACTCTAAATACCTAACTAAAAATAAAATCAAGGTGCTCTATTTTAAAAATGTCTAAGAATAGTAGTTAGTTAAATATTTTTGTGACAGTTTAATTCACAAACTTTTAGCAGTATCTTTTAACATTAAACAGAATGTCTTTAGAAATTAATCCAGCTGGAGATACTGTAGAGGAGTATAAATTATGCACACAGGTAACTGCCTAATCTGGAGTATTTTTGATTTTTCTGTAACCTTTAATTACAGAACGGCAATAGTTCTGACCTGGATTGTTGTCAATGGCAAATAACTGAAAAGCAACTGAATAATCGAGTAGAGAAGTTGGAAACAGAATTAACAGAAGAAAAATGCCATGTTACTCTACTGCAAGATAAGATTAAGGTACATATTTAAATAATTCATCTATTTATAGCTTTCATTTCTTTGTAGCTGTTAGAAGAAGAGCGTGATATCTTTAAACACCAAGTCACAAAACTAGAGAAAGAACTTACAAGAAACTCACTGAAGGGATCAAAATCTGAAGAAGTAAATGACGCAGTCACAAAAGCTAAAAGTGTAATTTTCGAAAAAACTAAAATGTGCAAAAATCAAGAATTACAAATCGATGCTTTAAAACAGCAAGTACTGTCGTTAAAGGAAATTGTAGCTATTACTAAAGATATGTTGGAAATTCGTAACATTGAAGTGAAGCAACTTCAAGATAAATTGGAATGTATGGAATTGAAATTTACAGCAGAAAGGGATCGCCATGAACTTATGCATACAAAACTTGACAGAATGATAAAATTGAATGCAGATTTAAAATGTGAATATCAGAAACAACTGGAATTATTTACAGAATTACAAAAGACGTACCATCAAAAACAAGCAGCCATAGGGAAAGCTGAGGAACTAAAGGAGCAAAGTTAAAGTTGCATGTGTATTTGGTAACATCTGTAATTGTAAAACTTCTATCATCCGTTTCAATAATTTCAAAATACAATAAGTATAATAAGTAAATTACTACAACTTGAATATGTTTTAACAATATTTAAGTATAAGAAATGTAATGCGATACAAAATTCTTTTTCTATCTATACAATATTAAAACACTATGTAACATTAAAATAAATAACAAATTCTTATATATTGCTATTGCTCTTTAAATGTTTATTGCATTCTATGTGATTTATTATTTTAGGCCTACTTCACATGATTACACGACTTGTCTGAATATATTTGTTAAAGTTCGAACAACTCAAAAAATTTATTGATGTAGGACATAGGCGTCCAAATAAATGAAAAATATATAAAGTAGTATATAATGTGCATCTTAACCTTCAAGTTATTAAACATGTTTAATAAACATTTAGGTTCAAAAAGTTATTTGTTTAAAACTTACTTAATTTTGTTACTTAAAATTTTATACAAACTTCATTGGAATTCTTATTTCTTGAGAGAAACACCAAAATGTTAAACTAGTTTCATTGTATATTTTTGTGTAGTTGTTTAGCAGTAAATATACACTGTGTCACAGTTTCTTCGCAAAAGTTATATTTTATACAGGCATAACTTTCAAAATTCCAATTATTTGATTCTTTAAACTGTAGCTTTGTTATCAACAGTTTTGATACACAACATCAGGAAGATATTTCACAAAGAAACTCTGGAAGTGCCTGCTCGAGTTTGTGGCATCATATCGTTACAAAAATAATGCTGGATGACTCTAATCACATTCAAATATAAAATGTCACAAAATCTTCCCACATCAAATTGTTTATTAATAATTAAGCAGCTACATGTTTCGAGGAAAACTATCCTCATCATCAGGCTAATAAAATCCACATAGAATAATACAAAAACAACATCTAAAATCTACTGATATGGTTCCTAAAAATTACATAAATTTAAAATTATAAGATATGATATGAAATACTTACAATTAAGATATAAGATAAATTAGTAGTTATTTAATCAACTAGTTGGTTAATGAAGGCGATTAATAATCGAACTGTTTAAAGCACGAACAATCGAAGCGAGTGAGTGCTTTAATAGTTGAGATTATTAATCGCCTATTAACAAAAGAGTTGATTACATTTTTTTGTTGACCGCAAGTACAATAAAATTTACTTTTCCACAAAAACCGTCAGAATAAATAATGTCAACTTCATACATTTTCGCCTTTACATAAACAATACTTTGGCTAAAGGAAAACTAGTCACCACTTAAATATATGACATGCGAATTTAACAACAAGGATGCGTATCCGTATGTCCGGTTGAGGTTATACCTCTATTAAAACATCAAATCGTCAAAGTCACAAAAAGAGTTACTTAATGAAAAAGAGTGCATTAATGACGTCCATTAATGCATCCTTTTTAAAACAAAATCATTCGTTAATATTGACATTAATAAACGGTTGACGAAAAAAGTTTTATATATTGTGTTAACACTAAATTAAAGAACTGGATAAATGTTACAATGTTATTCAGAATTAAAACATCTGTATAAAGTTAAAATGATAATGAGTGACTGACCATGTTGGTGTGGAAACTAATGATAAAAGATGTGACTGAATTATAGTTAATGGGGATATAGAATAGGAAGTAATTTTAAAGTTAAGTGATTATGATCAAAATGTTGTATTTCATTTAAACAAATATTATCAGATGGTCTTTTTATTTCTAAGATTTCGAGGAAATCGAGTTTGGAACTTTTATTTAATGTGTGGAGTATTTCAAAAGTATCAAGATAGTGTGATTTGTGTGCGCTCTATATTGAGTTCCAAACTCGATTTCCTCGAAATCTTAGAATAAAAAGACCATCTGATAATATTTGTTTAAATGAAATATTCTATATCTCCATTAACTATAATTCATCATTTATCATTAGTTTCCACACCAACATGGCCAGTCACTCATTATCATTTTAAATTTACACAGCTGTTTTTAACTCTGAATAACATTGTAACATTTGTCCAGTTCTTTAATTTAGTGTTAACATACAATATATAAAACTTATAATTTGTCATGTGTTAATTGTAAGTATTTCATATCATATCTTATAATTTTAAATTTATGTAATTTTTAGGAACCATATTAGTAGATTTTAGATGTTGTTTTTGTATTATTCTATTTGGATTTTATTAGCATGATGATGAGGATAGTTTTTCCTCGAAACATGTAGCTGCTTAATTATTAATAAACAATTTGATGTAGGAAGATATTGTGACATTTTATATTTTATATTTGAATTTTACAACCCCACTTGGAGACGACATATTTCCTCTAAAATTATGAATTCCAATCACAATCACATCAATATATATATATATATATATATATATATATATATATATCGTGTAATTAAGGGGTCATTGGGTTATATAAGGGCACAAGTGAACTCATGGGTTGAGAGATTTTGAATAAGGGAAGACACATTTATTTAATTAGGGAGTGGAAATATTTTTAACCAATTATTTTTTTTTTAGCTTAAGTAGTGTATAGTAATGTAGGATCAATGTAATTTAGCCAAGGATAATGCAACATAATATTTGTATTAACATAGAGCAAAATAATAATTGGGGGTAAAATCATTCTAAGGTATTTACATTTGTAGTAAAGTGATTATATGAAAGTCTAAAAGCGTGGAACAGGTGTTAAAGCAACAGTTGTTTTCAAACGTAAAATCCAACACGTTTAAACAAAACAATGAGGGTGATAATAGTTCTCAGTAAGCTTGGCAACAAACAAACTTTAATGGGTTATTGGAAAACAATTGCCGTGGGGATTAATATAGACGCGGTTTCGTGGTTAAAATATTGATTTCAATCTTGGAGGTGGTATAGTGAAGGGCCAATAAAAGACCAAGAGAAAATAAAAGTGTATTGACTGCAAGAGGGATGCGTATACATAATTCAGGAGGTAGTATAGTTGGGAGACCTAAATAAAATCGATAATTTCAAAGATATTTAGCAAACAAGAGTCTGTTAAAAAGTGGGAAAATGGAGCCAAGCAAGATGATTGGTGTGTATTGTACAAGAAGGGCAGAGATCCAAGCGGGTGGAAGCATATGTGTGAAATAAAACTATAGGTACAAGGGAGATGAGAGATGTTTGTTCAAGTTGGAGGTGTTGACAAATAAAGATGTAGAGGCTAAATTCGAACAACGGAGTGACAGTTTAAAGCGATTTATCGAACATTGTTATGTTCGTTATAAAAATTCACAAGGATCCGAGATTCGTTAGGGATTTTTCGCTGAAACAACGAGCGGTTAGAAAAGATTTTCCAGAATTATAAGAACGGGTATACAAGTGTACGTGCCAATTTAAAACAGGGGAGGCGGCGAATTTTACTTATATAATCACTGGCAGAGAGGGGCCAGGCTCTCTTTCTTTTTTGTTCTGATTTCATCCAGCATTGGTAATAATAGTTACGTTCATGTGAACTAATGCAAGTTAATAAAATTTTATGTAGAACCTAATAAAGCATCTTTGTGGTAAAACGTTAAAATGGTACGTAAGTACAAAGCTTGTTATGTTTGGTATTGGAATGCACGAAAATTTTAAAGTTTAAAAGTGTTTGGATGATACAAAAAGCAATGTTTGAATAATAAAAGTTAAGGTTGGAGATTGGAATTTTTGAAGTGGAAATTATAACAGCGGTATGCATGGCGTATATGGTGATTGGACCAGGGAGTTAGCTGATGAACTGGGTATCTACTAGACGGCAGCATCTTCAAGGAGCTAGATGGTGAAGCACACGTAGAAGATAAAAACCAGGTAGGCGATAGAATAGAACATTGAGTGGTGAATATTTTTATGGTGTTTGTGATTATTTGGATTTGAATTTGATGCGTTTTATTATTATTTGATATTTTATGAACAGGCATTTATGGGACTTTAAAAGAAAATTGATCTTTGAAAATAATTAATGAATTTACAGATAACCAAATGTTATAAAGAAGTATACAGGGCTTATTGATATTTCGTAGTGCAGGAAATTTATATGCACAGTTGTAGAGTTTTATTATGAGCTCATGCTAAGACCAAAAGGGTAACGTAAGGTATGAGGAACACCCTCTTACTTTAAATAAAAATATGTGTTTAAAAGGTTATCAATTTGCATGATTATTGTTATAAAATTATTAACCTTTATGGATGTACCTAAAGGAATGGTGTTTTAATGTACTATGGATCTAATGTAAATAGAGTGTGATATATTTGGTCAATTGAGTTATTTTTGAGTGTGTGATTGGTGTGAATGTCTATTTAGGTTTCGGCATGAGGATATTGAGAGGAAGTTTTTGGATGTAACAGGTAGATGTAAACGATATTATTTAGGAAATTAGGTAAGAAGCATTATTAGGAGCAGCCGAGGGCAAGATTCGAGCTAAAAACATCATATAATTATATCAGCCCAACAGCGGGGCATGATTCCAGAGACGTTTTAGAGAGCTAACTTCACAATTATATATATATATATATATATATATATATATATATATATATATATATATATATTATAATATAACCCCCCCTTTTAGGATTGATAATTATAATATATGAGCAAATTAGAAATGCACCAAATTGCCCTAAAATTTCCTTTCTTTAATTGATTTATGAACTTCTCTATTGGTTCTTTAAATCTGCGCCTCGACCAATGAAACTCTTATCTCAGGTTAATTTTGTGAAAAAATCTATATCTGCATACAGCGTGAGTTCTGAACCATATACAGATGTATGTGACACTGCCAGTCAAATTCCCTCTTATTAATTCTACTAAAGCAATTTCTAAAAGTGACAGTGTAAACAATTACTTGAAAAATACGCACAGTAAAACAGTTTATATTAGTTAATAATTTAAGATTTCAATCGAGTATAATGGATTAAGTGTTGCAATTATGACAGTGAAAATAATAATACAACCTGAACTTCCAATGAAGCTTCTTGCTGCTGAACAATGAAGCTCCACTGCCTACAGTGATGATTCGAATTTAATGTGGGTTCTTAATACCTGTGGATAAGTACGTTTTAAAAATTTGTATTACTGAATTTACGCCTTTTATTTTAGGGTTTTAGGTACGCCAAAAATTCTTTAGAGACACTTATACTTATCGTCGTTGGTCTTATCAGGAAACTCAGCTCCGTGAAATCAACACCGTGTTCGACACCAAAAGTTCAGCAATTCCAGCGTTCTGATAGCACCACTTTGGAACTCCTCTGTCTACACAAAAATACTCCCAGAAATCAATGGTCAATAATAAGACAATGACAAGGACTCTTGCATTTATCACTTTTTAATATCAACAGTTCCTTTATACTTTGAATATCACAATTACAATTTTCATATGTTGAATTTTATGTAGGAGATTACAATAATAAAAGGTATACAATTCGTAAACTGTCACCAAAAAAAGATTATACTTTTTGTTCTATAGTTTGTAAAGTTCTTTTTCAGTTCTTTTTAAATCAGTTTTTTCTCTTAATTTTTATTTCAACAACCCCCTTTTTAATTTTTTAACAACTGTCACTTTTAGAATTTTAACAACAACTGTCACCTCTCTCTATGGAGATGCCTCTTAAAACATTAAACCAGCCTACTCTTTTACAATTCTTTTCCAACTAACATTCTATGATCCAACTTTTTATTAATAGATCTTATTGCTCTTGTCAAATTCTAATTTGGAGTAAACTAATACACAAATATCATTGGCCGAAAATTTATAAATTGATATTTTAATCCTAACAACAAGTGAAATTCAAATGATATAATAAGACTTACAACTATATACTGAAAAGTAAATAAAACTTCTACATCTTATAACTAACTTAAATCTAATAAAAACATACTACTTGACTTTTTAGGCTTTACGTACATATTCACATGGCAGTGAAGTTTCCTTTTAAATATTTTAACACAATTTTTATGATATACAAACAACAGCAGTTCACTTCATTGGCACAAACTTTTCAAAATTACTTTATGAAATCACCATCGCCCAAGTTGAAATCTTAAAACTTCCTTTTCTCTTAAATTATCATTTTAAATATCTTTAACAAGTAACTGCCCTCACCATCTCCTTCATCAATCATTTTACGAACTAGAAGTCTATATCTGAGTGGTACTTCAGTGCGCCAAGGTTCAAATCTCATACATATCACATAATATCACAATATATATATATATATATATATATATATATATATATAGAGAGAGAGAGAGAGAGAGAGAGAGAACAATATATAAAATAAGATGTATCTGTAAACAAACTCTTATGAAAATAATAAGAACTTATTGACGAATACAAATTGGGCTAGTAGTTATATAGCCATTAACAAAACAATAGCTTTATAACTTCACAGAAGAGAAACATCCACTAACCAACGGTTTCGGCTTTGTTAAGCCTCATCAGAGCAAATTAGTTTCCAACCCTATGAAGTAATCGAAGGTTGGAAACTAATTCGCTCTGATGAGGTTTAACAAAGCCGAAACCGTCGGTCAGTGGATGTTTCCTCCCTGAAGTAATAAAGCTATTGTTTTGTTAATGCTATATAACTACTAGCCCGATTGTATTCGTCAATAAGCTCTTATTATTTTCATAAGAGTTTGTTTACAGATACATCTTATTTTATATATTGTTCTACACAATTTCTTATTGCGGACTGCAAATAACTTGTCTTAAAAATATATAAGGGGTTTCGACCTTATTAAAAACTATTACGTTTCTTTACAAATGCTTTATTAAAACTTTCCAAGCTTTCGTTCTCTATTGAACAACTTCATCAGGGAATCTAAAAGTGCAAGTTGATACAATGAGAAATCATCAGTAGATTACTTACATCTTTGTATAAAACACAATTCTTAAAATCACAGTACATATTAAAAAGTAAAGGTTTTTATCACAGATAATATAAGTGTAATTTGCAAAACTTCTACATTACAAAAGTCTTTTTGACGATTACCTCGTGCTGGTCAAGATGGAAAAGGATATAATTTTAATCGTCACTTGTTACATTTGCTCGAACATGCCGGCACTGACAGATTAAATAAAACAGATGGTTAACTGTCAATAAACACAGGTATGTTCCGTATTATAAGTAATAGATGTTATACGTTGATGCGTTCACAACGATGCTTTTGTAGATGTAGCAAGTATGCATAAATGTTGCTTAGTTTTTGAGTATCTTGTTTTTTATTAATTTCTGCTTACTGTTTGTACATGTGGTACATTTCTAATATAATTCTTTATTATAATGTTGAGATTTGGCAAGGATTTTAGGATTATTCCAATCTATGGAGTGATCTTCATTATTTATAATATGTTCAGAAAGCGCACAACGGTTTTTATTAGTCCGGATGTCGCTTTTATGGTCTGCCACCCGTTGTTTCAGTAGAGTACTTGTGTGTCCCACATATTTTTGGCTGCAGCTACAATTCAGTTGGTAAACCAAGTTGGATTGGTATAACGGAGGTGTTTTGCTTTTCAAATTACTGTATAGTATAGATCGAATCGTTTTATTAAATTTGTATGTTACGTGAAAACCTTCTTCTTGAAAAACTTTCCCAATTTTTTTAGATAGTCCTGTAAGATGTGGAAGGACTATGGTCTTCTTATCAATTGGATTTTGTGATCCACCCTTTGTTGTATAGAATTATCTTGCAATAAATTGTGAATGAGATTGCCTGGGTAACCATTCTTTATCATTATATCTTTAAGATGTTTGAGGTTTTTTTTGTGGTAATCCGGATGAGAAATTTTCAGTATCCTATTTTTCATTTGTTTGATCAAGTTAAGTTTAATTTTACCATAATCTTCAGAGTCATAGTGGATGTTTCTATTGGAAGCTGATGGTTTTTGATACCAATCTAATTTTATAATGTTATTATGTCTCACTACTAAAGTATCTAAAAAAGGAACGCTGTTGTTGTTCTCTTCTTCTATGATAAATTGTATATGTTGATGATAGCTGTATATTTTTAAGTACTAACAAAGTGACGACCGTTACTTCCTCAACATTTATGTTACAGATGAGGTTGTTCAACTACATTACCAACACATATGGAACTGATACAACAAGAAGATTGATACGATGAAAAAACATCAATAGAAAAATGGCTTCACTACTTAATCGAAGAATCTTCTTACTTGAATGCAAAAGGAAAAACCTGGTACCAACACTTACAGAGCATCCAAAAAAACGTAAAAAAACCTGTACCAATTGAATAGTATGGAACAACGTAGGACAATAACACAATTTAACAACAGGTTAGTACTTAAACTGCTAGGTATAGAGATATCACAGACAAACAAGTCAATTACATTTTTCTCGAATGAGATCAAATTCATTGAACAACACTGTAAAAATATCTTGCCTGAACATCTTATAATAGAATACAAATTAAGACAGAAAGCAGCTTTTCAATTTTTATTTCAAAAAACCAAGCAAGAAAATCTATTAAAAATTAATAATCTAGAAAAAAGCCAGAAGAAACCTATTGTAGTTCAAGAAAAATGGTTTAGAAATATCTCAACAACTGAATTACTTACAGAAATTAAGACTGTGTTATCTCTAGGACCAAAATTTAGCATAAGTACTAATAAGAAAGATTAATTTAGAGACCTTATTACCTGAAATTGAAAATACACTACTAACAATAGATGAACAAAAACAAGATTTATACAGATCTAAAATCACTGCTTTAATAACCAGCCATATTCATAACCACCATGATACTCCTAATGAATTACACAAAATGATCTTTAATACAAAAAGGTTTTTCAAAAATTCTGAAAACCTTTTAGTCCTACAATCTAACAAAGGCAATGTCACAGTGGTTATGGATAAAACCGATTATATTGACAAAATGAATATTTTACTACAAGATCCGCATCATTTTACCAAATTGAACCAAGATCCTACAAGAACAGTTGAAAAAAAGAGCAATGACTATATTACATCTTTAGAAAAATCAGGCCATTTAACTAAAGAAGAAGCTAAAAAAGCCAGACTGAAATCCCCAAAATGTACGGTAACCCTAAAATTCACAAACAGGGTTACCCTATGAGACCTATTGTGGCAGATGTGCAGGGCCCTACTAACAACCTTGCAAGCATAATGGAAGATATACTAAAACGGGCTTATTACAAAACCAATCGTTACTTTATTAAAGATTCGTTCGAATTTGCTGAAATTATGAACAATTATACAATTCCAGAAGGGTATAAAGTGATTTCATTAGACGTGGTGAACTTATTTGGGAACATTTCAGGGGAATTAGTTATTAAAGTGTTAGATAAAAATTGGGAACTAATTGAAAGGGCTTTTAAGGGACATACAAAATTGGTTTTTAACATTATTAAATTTATATTTGATAATAATTTCTTCATATTTAATGAAGAAATTTATTTACAAGTGTTTGGGTGTGCGATGGGTTCGAAACTAAGTCCGATTTTGGCGCAATATGTTATGGACGACCTTTTGGATATTTGTTGTCCAAAATTAAGCTTTCAATTGCCCTTTATTAAAAAGTATGTGGACGATTTAATATTAGCAGTTCCTATCGAGGGTGGAAGTCAAGAAATACTGCAAATTTATGAACAGCTATCATCAACATATACAATTTACCATAGAAGAAGAGAACAACAACAGCGTTCCTTTTTTAGATACTTTAGTAGTGAGACATAATAACATTATAAAATTAGATTGGTATCAAAAACCATCAGCTTCCAATAGATACATCCACTATGACTCTGAACATTATGGTAAAATTAAACTTAACTTGATCAAACAAATGAAAAATAGGATACTGAAAATTTCTCATCCGGATTACCACAAAAAAATACTCAAACATCTTAAAGATATAATGATAAAGAATGGTTACCCAGGCAATCTCATTCACAATTTATTGCAAGATAATTCTATACAACAAAGGGTGGATCACAAAATCCAATTGATAAGAAGACCATAGTCCTTCCACATCTTACAGGACTATCTAAAAAAATTGGGAAAGTTTTTCAAGAAGAAGGTTTTCACGTAACATACAAATTTAATAAAACAATTCGATCTATACTATACAGTAATTTGAAAAGCAAAACACCTCCGTTATACCAATCCAACTTGGTTTACCAACTGAATTGTAGCTGCAGCCAAAAAAATATGTGAGACACACAAGTACTCTACTGAAACAACGGGTGGCAGGCCATAAAAGCGACATCCGGACTAATAAAAACCGTTGTGCGCTTTCTGAACATATTATACATAATGAAGATCACTCCATAGATCGGAATAATCCTAAAATCCTTGCCAAATCTCAACATTATAACAAAAGAATTATATTAGAAATGTACCACATTTACAAACAGCAAGCAGAAATTAATAAAAAACAAAATACTCAAAACTAAGCAACATTTATGCATACTTGCTACATCTACCAAACCATCGTTGTGAACCCATCAACGTATAACATCTATTACTTATAATACGGAACATACCTGTGTTTATTGACAGTTAACCATCTGTTTTATTTAATCTGTCAGTGCCGGCATGTTCAAGCAAATGTAACAAGTGACGATTAAAATTATATCCTTTTCCATCTTGACCAGCACGAGGTAATCGTCAAAAAGGCTTTTGTAATGTAGAAGTTTTGCAAATTACACTTATATTATCTGTGATAAAAACCTTTACTTTTTAATATGTACTGTGATTTTTAGAATTGTGTTTTATACAAAAATGTAAGTAATCTACTGATGATTTCTCATTGTATCAACTTGCACTTTTAAATTCCCTGATGAAGTTGTTCAATAGACAACGAAAGCTTGGAAAGTTTTAATAAAGCATTTGTAAAGAAACGTAATAGTTTTTAATAAGGTCGAAACCCCTTATATATTTTTAAGCACTAACAAAGTGACGACCGTTACTTCCTCAATATATGTATATATATATATATATATATATATATATATATATATATAATAATACATATATATAGATAAAATATTTAATAAAAAGCTTGAATTATGTAGATATTCAGTTTCATAGAGAAAAGAGTGTCTGTTAGAAAAAACAGTATATTGAATTATAGATCCATAAACCCGTGATGGAAAGAGTTTTCTTTCTTAATGACAAAAAGATGGTGTTTTTAGATAAAAAATAATGGTATTTTACTGTTTTTTGAAGAGTGATGATTTTCAAGAAGTTCTTTTTTGTTATACAGTACTCAATTGCATAAACGTGTAAATGTATAATTATTGTTATCGTGTTTTCAAAAGATAATCAAATCCTATTTATACGCGGTCATGTGTACAATATTTAATTTCATGCGGTCGTATGTTGACAAAAGTGCACGTATATAATATTCATAAAGAAAAAGTATTTTGGTTAATACCAAGCGTATCCATTCAAAATATTAGTCAATACTCAAAGAAAACGGAGAGTAGTGAACTTCTAGAACGATCCAGTATGATAAAGGATCGTTCATTTTATACGCTATAATATAAGACGATTAACTACAACCATAAATCTTGGAGATAACGCGTATGTAAATGGAACTAGTAGCTTTAGGCTATTGAAATGATAAAGTTCTGTGAATGTTGCATCATGCCTTCAAATCCACTCAATTGAAAAAGGTTCACAAATAAACATGAAGATTCTATATGCTTACATACAGGACGGGCCTCTATTTTTCAACCAATGAAAATGTTGATGTAACAACAAGACAACGCAATTATTCTAGATGCATGACGTAACACAAAGGCTCGACTGTATAATCAATTAAAAGTGGATCAAATTGGAGTTAATAAGCAGTTGATGAGTTGCTATTAAAATGTCACGATGCCATCTAACTAACAATAAAATAGCCCGCAGTAAAGTCTTAGTAGTGAAATTATTTATTGAAAGAATGAAAGCAAAGTATTTGAAATGTATAGAAGTAAGAGAGATTAATTGGAAATATGTAAAATGAATAAATAAATAATGAGACTACTGCAAGATAAAGTTTTAAATTGAATATAAGCGAATATGAATTTGGAACGAATTTGGATGTTTAATGGTATTTAAGGGTAAAATTTTAACGATTTCGACATAGATGTATGACTATGGGCCAAACAGAGGCAAGAATAAGAATGACCAGCATACTTTACACGGTAAAGTAAAAAATTACATAGTTTTAAAATTTTAAAAAGTACATTTCTAATAATTAATTAAATTATTTCTAAGATGTGTATTTTTCTGTACGAGTATTTGAAAATAGAGAGAGTGTGTGCAATAGGGAGGTTCTTATTATAAAAGATGAAAATAGAATATTGCTTTTCTTTCTAAGCACCTTCCAGTTTTATTCCTTTATATATGCTCAAATGATCGAGACGAAATCAATGGGATAATATTAACATGTGCCGCATCGAGCTTAAAGTTGAAGAAAAAATACATTGCCGGTTTTATTTAAAATAATTTTCTAGTCGTAAAAGTAAACAAATTATTTGTAAATAAGGAAGGTTCCATCAAATATGATAATAAAGTTTAATCCATTACCATACATTCATCAAATACATCATTAATTATATTACACATAATATAAAAGTTATGGGTCAAGTGCAGTATTTTATATAAATATTAGTTATATGATTTATTGAGACTTTTTCGACTGTGTCCATGATACTTTTGGCGATAATCGTGTAGTCTGAAAAAATTTTTCAGTTAAGAATTATGTATAAAGTATACTACATTTTATTATCCGAGTTGTTAAAAGTATTTAAGAAAGAAGTAATATACTTGACGTACTTGCAGTATAAATTGTGTGTTCCTTTTTTGTAATTTTATTGTTAAATTCTTCCATAAGTTTAATTCTACGTTCTGCGGTATTATTTACTACTTTTAGTGACTCTACTATTTGTTCTCCTCCATATTTCTGGTGGTCCTTCCAGTAGAGTCGGTTAATAGAAATTCAGTAGACAATTCAGATCTTTCAAAAAGTTTTAATTAATTGATTGAAACTAATCTGTAGAAAGCTCCATAGAAAGGAAACTTGGAACATCTTCCTATTTTAAACTTGTTCTTTTTCTTACATCTTCTTCTCAATTTTCTGATGTTTCTCTAGCCTTCTATTCTTCTTGCTTTTGACATAATTATTTTAGCGATTTTCTATGAAAGTAATCCAGAAACCTGCTTTCCGCAAAAGGTTATATATGATTTACATCATTTAATAGTGCATGGAGGTCCAAATCCGTTGTCCACTTTGAAAACTTCATTTGGTTAATCTTTATCCATTCATGCTTGAACCTTTTAAATATTGCTATTTCTGGTCCCGATGAAGGAGCAAACTTTGCTGCTATGAATACTCCTTGTAGAATTATCTCATAAATACGATACCTTAATGGCAAAAATAAAATATTTCGGCCCAATTTTTGTTCTACAAGTACACATGCACCATTCAAACAGCTGGTATTAATTACCGTAGTGTCAAAAAGAAATGCCTGAACTCTCTGCAGCAGTAATCAATCTTCTAGAGTATCGCTGAAGGTTTTGAAAAGAGGATACGTTTGTGTTTAGAGTTAGAGAGTCGCCATTTTAAACACTTTTATTATAAGCCATTATTGTTTTTTGTACATCGTTTCATATTTCTTTTATCTTCCTCCTTATTCGTTTAAACTATTGCTTAATATTTAAAAAACTGTCGATCAAATCTTTTTGCCATCAATATTTTAGAGGTGACTATGAAATTTTTGATAAATAAATTTGTTAAAATCAGTTTGCGTTCAGAAAATGTGCATTTTCAATGGAAACGTGAGCAGTTAGCTATGGGAAAGTACAACGTATTCGATAGCGAATTAAATTTTATATATGTCTTTGATGTAAAATAGAGTAAGTTCTATTTAAATTAAACAAGTTGTTAACCATTCAGAAATTGTAATTATTTAGCAATCATTTTCATACACCCTGCATACATTAGCCATTTTTCACAAGTGCTAGACAAAACTTGATCAATAAGTAGACCACAAGTTAAATTTGGCTTAAAAAAATCGAAAAAGAATTTAATTATTAAAATTGTTGCTACATTTTCACAAAATACCAAAAATTCAAAAATAATAAGGCTTAGGCTTTGGAATCGTAATGAAAGTTGCTTTTTTTAGAAACTGAACATAAGATATTATACAGGGCATTTGATTTAAAAAAAAATACAACTTTGATATGTTTACTGTTTGTTGACATCCTGTAAATTACGAAAGTAATTTTCAAATGTATCTCCACTGTAAAAATGATAAAAAGATTTATTTTATCCATAATACATTATCACGTGAATTCTATCGAAATACTGTACTTCAAAATACAACTTATGTGACGAACACAAATAATAAATAAGAATTTAAGTCAGATAAAAATGTAACATCAGGCATTTTAGTAAAACAGCAATTAATATAAAGAGTTTTTTATTCAACATATCAAACTTTCTTGCTATTAAAATGTGGGTAAGCAAATCTGTCTCTTGTCAGTTCACACAATTATTTAAAAGTGTTAACCTGTTCATGATCACAAATGTTTTAACACCATCTATTACGAAAAAGAATAGTGAACTTTAAAATGTAAAACAAGGTCTATAAAGTCATGAAGCAAAATAAAAAAAACAGTATCTTGACATTTAAATTATAATACAGATCGATTCCCTGTACATCAAAATTTTGTAACTTGGTTATTTGTCACAAACACTTTCATACTCCAAAGTTATACTGAGCATTAATTATCAAAGACTGCAAGAATATTTTCAAAATTAGCCATGTCATATTATTAATGAAAGTAGTATTTAATATCAAACATAAATAAGATTTCCAATGAAATTTGGCAATAAACGAATACATGTGTTTAACTACACCAGCATCAATAAATTTTTAGAAAATTCAATAGAACACTAACTGGAACCAATGATACAAATTGTGCAAATTCAGAAAAACTCCTAATGGCAGTGATGATTGGCTCGCTGGTTTTAAGATATGTTTTGCGTGGTGTCACACCAAAACTTCCATTTTATTTCCTTTGCGTAAGACACGTATTTGTCCAGGCTGAACTTCCTGTAAACCTAAACATTTAAATACGAAAGTAACAGTTTGCGAACCAAAATTAGCTTCAAACCTATAACATTTATTTAAAATTTAATATTTATTTTTACACATACTTACTCAGTCGTTATATTCACTTCGGGAGGTTTACCTACTGCATTTTGTACAACCAAAAATAGTTTTGTCACAACTTCTATTACATGACCAGTCTGAAATATGAAATCCCCTTTCTTCTTACTCATGTCGCTCTGAAATAAGCAACCTGTTGTATCCGATGTTCTACTTGCTGTTTCGGCATTACCAAGTGAAGACTAAGAAGAAATAAAAACTAGCACTAGCAAATATACTGCCTAAGAATTGGAAAGCGATACACACAACAGGTCTGGCTATAAGTTGATGGAGATACATATGGCACTGTTATGCAAAAATGTCAAGACCTTGAAATACAATCTTTTAATAATAGTTATTTATATATCAAGTTATGAAAATTACAATTTACAGGACAAAGAATCATGTTGAGAGTTTGTGTTAGCAAGGTCAAGTATTCTCACCAATTCCTGTAGAATACCTTTCACCATGTATCTAACATTTACAATTCATTTTCAGTAATGTTCGTGGCCAATGTAGTACCTTCGGTGGAGCGTTGGAAAGTCAATTGTAGAGGCCACTAAGAGCAGATGGCTCCGTGGATCAAACAGGTTCGCGTATGACTGCAGATCACAAGGTCCTAGGTTCGATTTCCGACATGGACCACTTGAAAATTTTTAATCGAGAATTTTTCACAAAAACACGTCCTCGTTTGGATAAGAAGTAAAATGTAGGTCCTGTGTGTGTTTGTGTATGTGTGTGTGTGTGTGTGTGTGTTTGTTTGTTTGTTGTCACGCTCGTTTAAAGATCCCTACCTTGGTTGGAATAGCAAGGGTTCGGTAAAATTCAAAATTTCCAGGTAAAAAAAATCGCTTCATGGCCAATGTAGTACCTTCGGGTGAGGCATTGGAAAATCAAATTTAGGGGAATATTCAACAAACATAATTAATTAAAGGGCTTATTAACTTACAGTTAAAAAGTCCAAATAGCAACCTTTTTATTTAAAAAAAATTATAAATAGGAATCGATATGTGACGTTCCTTTGAAATGTTATAATCATATTTCATTTTTAATAGTTTTTGTACTTACCAAGTCCCATCAATAGGATTATGTTATTTCTTTTAAGAAATATAATTTTTAGAATACATGCATTTTTGATCTAAGGAAGCACCTTATGGCAACTGCACTTGTAAATTTTGTTTAGATCTCGTAAATTCACAGTCTTATGCACTTTTGATTACTGAAAATACTTTTTGATCATCAGCGAACCTTCATGATTGTGTAAATTCCATAGTACCTGGTAAGTCATTGATGAATATTAAAAATAACAACGGACCTAAATTCATACCTTGTGGAACTCCTAAATTTGCTTTGAACTTGTCAGGTGTATTACTGTTAATTTTACAATAAAAGTATGGGATTTTAAGTATGATGCAAAAAATTTTAACATTGTACTTGACTTGTTACACCATAATATGTCAGTTTGTTTAAAAGTGTCCGATGTACAACACATGCACATTATGTTACATATAAAAATTAAATGGGCAAGGAAAAATAATCTAAAATGGACAAAATTCATATAGATATACCCTGTATATTTTAATTTCATATATAGTAGTGTACAGTAAACAAGATATTGCAGTAAAGTCGGCAGTTTTATTCAAATCAAACTTAAAACTACAAAAATGATTGTTTCAACTTTGCTAAATACCGAATTGGGTCGTAAATTATTTAAAACTACAAAAATGTAAACAAAACATTTGTATTTGTAAACTTTTATTAGGAAACATGTCATATTCTTTAAGAACGCTTTTAGAATTATGAAATAACAGTGAATTCATTATGTATCTTAAATATGGGAAGCATTTTAAAAGAAAATGTGCTAATTAAATTAAATACAATGTTACATAGTTTTAATCTACATTGTATCGCAAGTTAGAATAATGACACAAAACAACAAATGAAAACATCTTAATACAAAACACTGCATATCCAGTTCCCAGAGATAAATACATTGATATAGTTACGTGTAAAGCTGTGCATGAAGCAAAGATTAAACTCGAAACATTGTTTTAACCAAATGCTAACCCTAATTAATATGATTTAGTGGGAGGAACTAGATTTGTTGGATCAGACAGAAAAGAAAAAAATCAGTTATTTGCGAATCGGTAATAAGAAAGCATCTCAAGATGTAGTGATACAAAAACGTAATATGGTGGTAACCTATGTGATCAATATAAGAGGAAGTTGCATTTTGGAAAGAAAAAATGTAATAAAACAAGTGAATAATAGAAAGTGGAACGAAATGCAGCATCAAGAAAAAATAAAGATTAACGTTCTTGCAAGGAAAACTAATAACGCAGCATACGATAAATATATAATCTTACTCTGACACGGTTGAAGAATTCCATGCACCCGTACATGGAATTATTAAAGTTGTGACTGTTTGAAGGAGTTGGGATTTGGTTAGTTCACCCCACCTTTAATTTGGAATTTTGGGTTGTGTTAGATCAAAATAGCTGTTGTTTGAAGGGGCAGCTCAGTGACGTAGTTGGCATGAATCAGACTACTATGCCCAAGTGTTAGAATCCCAACATGGTTGACAAAAATGACCTCGTTAGGATGAGAAATAAAATGGAGGTCCTGTGTGTGTGTGTGTTATCACACACGTTAAAGATCCCTACCTGGCTTGGAACCGCAAGGTTCAGCAAAATGCAAAATTTCCAGTTAAAAAAAGAACACCCTTCCTGGACAATGTAGTACCTTCGGATAGAGCATTGGAAAATCAAATATAGTGTGTTGTTCAAAGGATGAAAAAATAGAGTTATTAATAAATTGAAAAGTTGGTGTAGTTTGGACATTTTGAACCTTATAACAGGCAAGTAATAATGTGAATAATATTATAGTCTTGTTTATATTTATATTTCGTAGTGATACTGTGTAATTCAATTATAAATATTTATGGATCCGGGTTGGGACCGTGTCATTTTATATACTAAGGTCGACGTTTCGCCCACTTTGTAAGGGACTTCATCAGGACAATAAAAGAAAATGAAATATAAATATAAAAAAAATAATAAAGACAAGAATGATAATATTAAGTAGACAAGTTAAAGTGTAAAGAATAGAGTTACTCCTGAACTAGCAGGCTCACTAGCCCATTCAAAGCCAAAAGCTGTCTTGTGACGAAGTAACTGGTGAAAGTAGCGAAAGTGGTAGTTTATATAGGGCGAGAACTTGATGCATGAGTGATCATGAATAGAGAGGAGTGTCGTAACGATCAATGAACATCACGGTTCTGCTGTTGTGAACATAAGCTTGTTTTCCAAATGAGGGAAAGGTAAGCCATCGTCTTTGTTTAGATTATTAGAATTTTTATTGATTTCTGTGGATTTTCTAGTTTTTCTATTGTAGGAAAATGGAATTCTGGCAATTAGTTTCGTCTTGTCAAAGTTAATGGTATGGCCTGATTCATTTTAGTGTTCGGCAACCGCTGAGTGACTGTACTGGCTTGTTCTTAAGCATCACTTATGCTCGTTTAGTCTAGTCTGTGCTGACCGTTCTATTTCTCCTATGTATACTAAACCGCAGCTGCAAGGTATACTATGTACGCCTGGGGCTCAAAGACTATTTTCGGAATCTTTTGGGGTTGGCAATGTTTGTAAAAATTTATTAGTGGGTTTATAGATTGTTTTGATGTTGTGTTTACGTACGATTTTGCCAATTCGGGTTCGTGTAGGATGCAGATGCCGGATTTTACTCTGCCAATATCAGAGTTACGATAGCCGTTTTTTATAAGACTAGTTTTAAGATGGGTCAGTTCATTAGATGAGTGTTCTGGTTGTGAAATCTTAATTGCAAGGCGGACTAGAGTTGATTACCGATGATTTTTGTGAGGGATGATGATGTAACGAAGCATGTAGGTATCTGTCTGTGTGTGTGGGTTTTTGATATATGGAATGACCTAGTCGTCCGTTAGGTTGGTGCTCCCCCAGAACGTCAAGGAATGGCAGAGTTCCGTTCTTTTCAATTTCTATAGTGAACTTAATATCTTTATGTTGATTGTTTATGCGATCTAGAAAATTATTGAGCGTTTGGTGTAAATGGGGCCAGATTACAAAAGTGTCATCTACATAACGGAGCCAAGTTTTTGGTTTAAGGTCGGTGGATTCTAGAGTCATGGATTCCAAAGACTCCGTGAATATTACAAAATGTGTAATTTAATTCTTTTTTCTTTCGGATTTATTTTAACAATACCTGGCCAGAAGTGATGTTAAGAAATTAAGTTTTTTAAAGTATATTTGTATTTGAAGGGTAATAACTTTATGTTTATACAGTTTAAATTTAAGTTAAATTTTTATTTGTATTCATCTAGGAGCTAGGTAAAGTGAACTAATTGTAAAGGATATCCAGTTGCCCCAGTGAATGGAATCTCATTTGGAGGAAGCATTTCAGTTTGAGAAATTTCTTTAATTATAACAGAATTCATAAGTATCTTTGAGGTATATTCGAGAAAGGTAGAATATAAAGTCCGATTATAGTTTTATTCAACAGCTTAGTTCTTAGTGTATTAGAGTATAATAGTATTATATGGGCACCGTCCTATAACTGCTATAATTCTAAGTTACAAAGAGTGCAAGACAGTTTTGTTAAATACATCTTATGGAAACATCACTTTCCTTATAAGGAGGTGCCCAGGTCCACTCGTTTGTTGCTGGTTGGTATGAAAGATCTCATCTTCAGAAGAAACTTGGCCAAGACAGTATTTTTATACAAATTGGTAAATGGTATCGATTGCTCACCTTTATTGGATATGGTTTTTATCCGTGTCAACAATAAGGCTACACGCAACAGTAATTTTTTTGAAGAACGTTCTCACAGAACTAATTCTGGACTATCTGCCTTTATCGATCAAATAACAAGAGCATTAAATAAGAGCAATAGCAGGGATATTTTTGGTATCACTATAACTAGTTTTAGAAATGGAATTTCCTGGTGATTTTTTTACATCAATTTAGATAGATTTTTTGTTTAGTTTTCTGTTCTTTTGTCTATTTATGGTTATATTTTTATTGTATTTTGTGCCAATTAGAGTTTTGTCCTGTAGATGCACTATATAAATAAATAAATAAAATTTAGAATACCAAAGCACGGGAGATTTATATGGAATAAACGTGTTCTGCGTAGATATAATATCAAAAGGAATTGCTGTGACAGACGATTTGGCTTTCTTTGATTCTATAAAAGTAGAAAAACCTTTCAGTTATAAGAGCTAAAGTAATGTAAAATTTTTGTATTTCTTATTTTATTTATTATTTTTGTCTTTATTTTTACCATTATTATTTTCTATTATAATTATTATTATATATATTTTTATATTATTACTATATATAATTATTATTTTAGAATTATTAACTATTAGCCCCCACAACAATTCTGTTCTCATAGCTTACAATTTTTACAGCTAAAATTTTAAATAATATTCTATTCTTTCAGTAATGCTCGATCATTTTATAGCCAGGCCTACATTAGTGTTTGATTATACTCACAGCTTTTATGTGGACCACTGCAACATCATCCAAAAATGGCGATAATGATAACCGATATATTTCTGTAGCAGGAACACGATATTTAATTTGTAGAGTACGCTGGTCTAATATTAACATAGAATGGGTTGATACAACCAAAAGAATAGGAACAAACTGTAATTAAAATTTACACAAAGTAGATCTGTGATGTGTATAAAATACCTTGCCGCTAGAACGAGCAATCTTATTAATTATATCTGCAAAAACTACATATTGGTCATTTGTTTCTAAACACATTTTCTTCCACTGGATGTTTTGCCTTAGTCTCACATAGTCTCCAAGAAAGGGATGCGATACACTAAAAACAATTCATATTAAAAATTTAAATCATGCTTTATATTACTGGAACTTAGTTTTAGATAAAAAAGTATTGCCTAAATAATTATTTTAAATTAAGTTAGTAATTGAGAAAAGGAAAATGTGAGGTTGTGAACAAGATTTTTCTTTTTCATTTAGAAGCTCAATTTGAAATAATCATTTGGACTTTGCAGAAAAGTCCAAGTTATAATTTCAATTTATAACTAATATTGTAATATTAAAAATCAATTTGCCTTATGCACTTACTAATATTTGTAATTAATAAATAGCTTATAGGTTGTGAATTATAAAGTCGCTTCCTGTGCATTTCTTACGTACGTCAAAAACTTTACAATGTCAGATATAATGGACAAAAATGCCAAACATAATTGAAAGTTAGGTTGATATATGGTTACATACATAATTTAGATTTGTATATTTTTCCGATTCTACTCACCTGTCTGGGTGGTACAATTGGCTAGTGCATTGGCCGTGAAAGCCAAAGATACAGGTTCAAATCCTGTCTGGTAGCTTATATTTTCCATCTTTCAATTATTAGCTCAATTTGAAATGATCATTTAGCCTTTGCATAAAAGCCTGAGCTATTATTTCATCTTATTAACTAATGTAACATTGAAAATCAATTTATTTGGCGCAATTACTAATATATGTAATTAATAGTTGGCATATCTGACATAACCAAAAACTTGGCACTGTCAGTTAAATGATTTTCTTTCGAAAGAGGACTTAAGATAAGTCGATTAAGTAGAAAATTAAAAGCTGATAATTTATGAGAGAATGGATGATTTGAATGGTAACCTATGATGGATAGTATTTTCTGACAGCATGTTTGTTTATAATCTAAATTAGAGGTTATATATGGCTGCGGTAACTTTAAAATGATTATTCCTGTCTTTTGCAAACCAATGAAGTAATTTAAAAATTACAGAGTTAAATAAAAATAAGTGCAAGACTGATATAAAGGTGTTGCAGTTAGTTGTTTTCGCCAAATCTGGAAATCGTAAGTAGACCTGCTTATTTTGAATTAATTTGGGTAGTGAGCGTTGTTTTAAGTATAGTACTTCAAATACCATTTCAATTTCAAATATTTCTTTAAATACTACTCCTAATTCTGTTTAAACGCTACATTAAATTCTACTTCAAATCTTGGTTCAAATTTTAAGCAATTAAAAACTTTTGAAATTAATTCTTCTGCAATTAAATTCATTGCAAATTCGTTTTTGGCTTAGTGCTGGAGAGATCAAGCGTAATTTTGTTCAAGAAATTAACAAGTTGTAAAGAAAGTTTTGGGAGGTAAAGCACTGAGAACTGGAATCATAAATCTTTATAAGGCACCCGAAATCATAGGTCAGATCAGTTTTTAAGGTTTGATTCTTTTTTTTGTTTGGGTAAAGGACTTTGAGAATATTTAATTGGCTTTTAGTATTTAATAGTGTATGGTGTGAAGTTGTAGCTTTACGGTTTAATTAATTCAAAATTTCACCAAGGAAATTATTTATATCAAAATGAATTCACACGGATCTTTGAAGAAGATCCCATACCTTAAAACGTGTCTAGCCCGTCTTTGAGCTAAAGTTGAGAGGTGTGAATCGATCGTTAATCAGGATTTGCATCCACGAGGGTTGGTGTTACGGGGTGCGGGTGAGTCGAGATCCAACGGGGAATCTACTACGTGCATGCCGTAGAATGGTTTTTATCGCAAAAAAAGAATACTAAGAGAGAAATAAGAGTTTTCTAAAATGTATTCATCTGAGGCAACATATTCGCTTACGTGTTACAAAAGGTAGGACCGGTTAGAATATTCCGATCTCAAAATCCAAGCCTGAATTATTAACCGTTTGCGTGCAGGTATTAGTTTCTTTGGAAATTGTAATTGAAATTTGTGTAATTTATTCGAGAAACGCCAAAAGCAGGTTACGGACGCCGGCGTAGAAGGACGAGCAAGTACCATCAATACTATATTGTATACCCAGTAGGAAAAGCTCAACATTCCCGTCTTGCACCTCAACAAGCAACACGGAGTCCGGGAATGTTGCCTTTCTACGTGGTATACATACTATTTTTCCACAAATCATTAAAAAACGACAGAAATTAAAATACTAATTTTAAAAAAACCTGATTAATTTTATTTATAAATAAATGGTGCTGTCAAATTCTTAGTAAAAATTTTTGCATAACGCAGTCATTTTTATCAAAATCTGCTAGAGCAAATTGACCTTGATCCGATCTACTCTCCGAAGTCGTTTCAACTTTGCTACGACGAAGTGATCTTGATCCGATCAACTCATCGAGGTCTTCTTTAACGAAATCTGCTAGAGCAAATTGACCTTGATTCGATCTACTCTCCGAAGTTGTTTCAACAAAGACTACTACAGCAAAGTGACCTTGATCTGATCTACTCTCCGAAGTCGTTTCAGCAAAGCCTACTAGGGCGAAGTGACGTTGATCCGATCTACTCTCCGAAGTAGTTTCAACAAAGTCTACTACTACGAAGTGATCTTGATCCGATCAACTCCTCCAAGTGGCCCGCAGTCATATTCATTATAAACTATAGAATGCAACTATGCTGTAGTTTATTATTTATTATCTGCTTACAATATTATTAATTCATTATACAAAAAAATTTGCATCTAACAAAACAATCGCATTTATTCATTCTATAATTGGATACAATAATTGCTTTGAGAGTCCATAATTTCATGCACGCTAGAACAACAGGTATCTCATATATCGTGTATATGAATGAAAACCGAGAACGATTTACGATTAAATAGTAAATGGCGTGAATGGCTAGTCACTGCCAGTGTGCCGTGCCGGTCGGTGCTCGTTGTGTACTAAGCGCTATCAGAATCGTTTAGTTTAGGTACTTGTAATAATATACTTCATTAAAAAGCGCCAAGCAGCGCATTAGGTCGCTGTCTCAGGTTCAGGTAAAATCGCATCACCGGGATACTGGTTACCGTTAAAGTCACGGTGATAAGTCACCGGTATTAAAATATCGCTCATCACTATTATATATATATATATATTTATATATAAATATATATATATATATATATATATATAATATGTATATATATACATATATTATATATAGAATGCTGTGAAACCTCGTATTCTAATCGAACCTCACGAATTGGGCGTCAAGAATGCTGTGAATCCTACAAAAAGCTATTCATTAATTCAACTGTTCCGTTGACTTTCTTCTGTTCATCGCCTCGGCTGCTCCCCTAGATAAACATTCATCCTCAATCATAAAAAAAAACAAACACATTCCTATCACAAACATCAACGTTAACTCTATTTACATCAATATTCACAATACATTAAAATTTCAAAATTAAAATTCAGCATAAATTTCAGTATCAGAAAATTTCAAGATTAAATTTATTATCATTTTAATGTGCATCCAAAATTAAAGTCCTTGTAGGATGCCTCCTAATTAATATAACAATATATGCAGACCTGAGTCTGAGTACAAAGGGAGCATCTACCACCCCTTTACGTTAATTAACCAGGTTCGTCTAATTGAGCTCAAAGACATACCCAAATTTTCATCAAGAACATAAATACTAAATACTCCTTTCGACTTAAACAAGAAAATTTCACCTTAAAATTAAAAATTTGTTGTTAGTACAACTTCATTACTGTCCATTTTAAGTAAATAAATTATAAAGTTATTCAACACACGAAAACATCAAAGTTCAAACAAAATAGTATAATTTACCTGAAGGTTACTGCACTCGTAGCTTCAATGTACCTCGTCCCTTTTGTTAATCACACCATTCCAACTGGGTTATATTTACGCTTCTGATTCTCAACGCTCTTAAAATTTCTCCACCACCATTCATCTAAAGTTGTTTCAGGGCTTTTCCGGAACTCATCTGTGTATATCTGACCCTTGTTTTGTGGATCCAGACACGTTTATGAACCATTTAATTATTAACACCCCGAAAAATAGCAAAGAAATTCATGCTTCTTTCACCAATATACGCCAAAACTGCCTACTTTTGTGTATTCATTTGTCGTTGCAAATTTTGACTAATTAGTACAGTGATACTAACTTTATTACCTTGTATCTTCTTGTCTAAGTGCACTAAAGTACACTCATTGTAGCACGTAAAGAACAAACTGTTTTAAATCACCAAAATATACGAGCAAACTGTTTAAATTATTCTATCAAACTCGGAAAACTAAAAAGCACTGTTTAACGCATTGAATCAAGTCGAAAATCTAAGAGAGCTTGTTCATATTAACCTGGGTATATATATAGCGGTTAGCCTGTCTGTCGGTCTGTTCCCCAAAACGGACAATTCTTCAGAATTTCGCATGCTAGGTTCCCATTCCGCAGCCCGGCATGCGATTTTTACGAAATTTGCACTCGCATCAGTTAAATCTCAGAAATTTCGACACGGCTCGCAACGTCTGGAAAAATCTAATTAAATTTTATACAGAAATGTTATTTTTACCTCTCAAGTTTGCCTTTTACTTTCAACCAATCGCAACCCCGTGACGTTGCTCAAATCCCGCCTTTAATTATTAGTGTCTTTGCTTGACGCATTTTCTCTTTCCTTTTCTAACCTGTTCTTATTGGTGCAAATCGATATTCTTTATTATCGATTATTTCAGTCCATGTGGACTGTGAAATAACCCACCTTTAGCATTTCCAGTAACTATTAAGCTACGGTTTCTCCAAGATTCTCTATAACCATTTGTTATCTGCCACATTTACGCAGAATGAGCCTTTTGAAAATACGCAGGTGTTCAAACATAATACTTCTAAATAACACTTCTATGATTTGCATTTTATTGGGTTTTTACAAGTTTTTTATAGATATTATATGTTACTAATGGTTCAATTAACTCCAATTAAAATAATACCCTTTAATTTTTAGTGACTCCTAATCAAATATTAATTATTATCTGTACATTTTGTTTAATACCGGTTACTTAAAATTGAGTTAATTAATATAAATTTTGCACGTAATTTTCTATTTGTTTCTTTACTAGTAGAGCTTTTTAATACTGCTTCCTTTTTTTTTTATAGCAAGCGTCTTGTACATAATTTAACTCCCTTATTTTTAATGAAACGAATGAATTTTTATGCTTCACGGTTTTTTTTTAATAACGCGTACCTTTTCCCAAAGCTTCTACACGGTGATTAAAATTATTTGATGTGATTATTTAATTTTCTACCCTGGTCTAAATATGAGTAATATATATATAATACATTGTTGTGGATTCAAAGGGTTAAATCGTAGGAAACAATAAAATTTCTACAACCCTGTATATAGAAAAGAACAAATTATTTACGCGCAAAATTAATTTAAGTCATTTAGGGAAACGAACAAGTCTAGGAATTGTTATGCTAAACGTTCGATAATTAACAGAAACACCTGCGATTTAAAAGGTTATATTCGACGAAGTCGAGCGCATATTAAGATAGGAGTTCATAGAAAATATTTTCAACTGTCAGTTTTGTATAATCAACTAGGGAACTAGCATCTTAAAGAGCGAGGGAAATGCACGATCGGTTATATACAACAGATATAAAAGCGTTGCGATTGAAAATGCACGTACCGTATCCACGTGGAGTTGAGATAAGATGTCATCAATATCGATTTTCTGTAACTCAAGTGGGGTTTTGAACGAGACAGCAGATATGCATAAGACAGAGATAAATATAGTTTAGGCAGGGTTTGTGACGACAGAGAATTTTATCATTGGTTAAAAACAGACAGTTAAAAGCGCATTAGGATATACAACACATAGACCGGAGCGAATTTTACGAATTTCGAGCCGGGTATATTCAAAATTTTGGGAATTAGATTTGAAAATAAGCTTTTCGCTTGAAGTGCGTCCACTAAGGGGTTTTGAAAACATATAAATACTCAACCTAGGTTATAGAGGTCCTCTTCTCTTCTCTTCACTGCTATTTTACTTTACTTCGATAAAGTACTGAATGCCGACCACCACAACAGTAAAGCTTTCTGTAAGTATTTTATGTGATTATCTTACCGTAAATATAAAGGTTGAAAGTATAAAACAGTAGTAGCAAACTTCTAATTATTGACGTGAAGTACGAGTAGTGCATTTTAAATTAATAAAGGTCCGGTTACTACAATACAAAGCACGAAAATCAATAAATGGAAGCATGATATGTGTGGGGTAAGCATCACAAATAATCAAGTTTGTATGCATGATATGTGGAATGGTACTGCGGATCCGCTGAGTAGCACGGTGAATGGAAACGAAGCCGAGGTGTGCTGGCAATCATCTTCAAAGGTAAGGAAGCCTGAAGAATTCTCCAGGTAATTTATTTGAAATTTTTGTTGTTTGATAAACACTTGTGAAATTTTGGTGGTGTGGTTGACTTTTTGGGGCATATGTAAGGTTATACAAACTTATTAAAAAAGGTACATGTACTGGACAATTTATTGAGGTTAAATATTGAAAAGGGGGTGTATTTAAAACATTCAAAATTTATTCAGGATATAAATTGAATTGTAAAGGGTAAACGGGTCTGGTAATTTTGTTTTAATTTATGCAAGGTGTAAAAGGCATATACAAACTAAATTGGGTTATTATGAGCTCACCATACTCCAGTGTGCAGTCAATTTAGGGTAACATGTGGGGTCCATCTACTCACATCTCATTGAATTTGTTTGAAAATAATTAGAAAAATCAAGGACTTCAAAACATCATATTTTGAGGTTCACAATTAGTGTATCAAACTGTATTAATACATGTGAATATAATTTATCTGTTAATAGCTGTAAATAAAAGGTTGTATGATTGTTGTATTATTTGGTGATTTTATTGAATGGTGTGCGAGTGTGAAAGAGGTATGGTTGTAAATTTAGATATTCGAGAAGAGGCGCAGCTGAGCTAGCCAGGAAGCTGAAGGAGTTTGAAGGCAAAATAAAAGGGTAAGGAATTTTCTTTTAGAAATTTTGAATTTTGAAAGTTTTATGTTGACCCTGGAGGGGCACGAATTTTAAATAGTGAATTTAGAGACTGTCCCGACTTCCACGGCAATTTTATGATGCCCAATTCGTGGGGCTCGTATGAGTTAGGTAAAGAATCGATCTAAAAGCTTTTTCCCAGCTTCGTTCCCGAATTTTTTGTGACTTCCACGGCAACTTTTATGGCAACCCGAACATGAGTATCGAGCTCCAAATAAAATTTAAACATTTTATTCCAGGAAACTGACGAGCTGAGAGGCTGTCTGTCTGGTAGAAATTCATAAATAATTTTTGAGTGTGTGGGAGTGATTTGAACGTATGCAGAGGTAGGAGTGGTTAAGAAGCCAAGAAGTGGAAATTGGAAGTGACGATAGTGCCTTATTTGATAAAGCAGGAAATGGAGGAAGCTGGAGGTAGTAGGGATCAGTCGGGGACGGAATCAAGGGAACAAGGTAATGAATTGATGATGAGAATGTTAGAGGAGATGAGATTAGAGAAATGGGTGAAAAATCAAAGAAAAGAGTGGAGCAAATGAGTACTGAATCGAATAAGAAATTTGAGCAAATTAGTCAGAAAATTGATAATTCAACGAAGAATTTTCAGAATTCAAAAATAGTTTAACGATAAAAAGGGGAAGTAGAGAATAGGGTAGATAAAAATGAGCATGATATCAGAGGTTTAAGTCAGGAAATGAGACAATTATGGACAGAAGTGAGGATTTTCTGCGAGGACGAAACTAACGTTAAAATGACAGAGGTAACGGACTCATGTAGGGATCAGTTAGGTAGGGTAGAGAGAAGTGACCAGAATTAAACAAAATGTAGCAACTTTGATGGGGATGGCCCCAGGTTTGTAACAGGAAATATGTCGCTGGAGCAACAAATGAAATTCTATGGGGATAGTAGGGTAAATCCTCAGATATTTATTAATAACATTCGAGGTCTGGTTAGTAATTTGTATGATGAACAGGCAAAACTTAACATTGTTAAAGCGTTGCTGAAAGACCATGCTGAAGCCTGGTATAACTTAATAGGACAGGAAATTGACACGACAATGACTTTGAGGACCGATTTCTAAAACATTATTGGAGAGTGACCATCGACAGGCCAAGTACGAGACGATTTAATTACAGAAAATTCAAAGTGGAGTTTGCAGGAAGTAGAGCAATATGCTATACGGAAGTATAGCATAGCAAAACAGTTAAATCCACCATTGACGGACAGACAGATAATCAAGTATCTATCACGACATTTCGAGGTTGATGTTAGGCAACATGTAGCGTTGCAAAACATTGTAGACAGGGAGATGGTTTTAGAGTACCTACAAAGGTATGATGATGTAAGCAGTGGACGACCTCGGGAACACAGGGAATGACAAGTAAACACGGTATGATTCAATAACAGACGGGACAACTACACAAGACGGAAGACAAATTTTGGATATAATAGACAAAATTGGGAACCTAGACAGACGTTTTTCAGGAGTAACAGTGTAGGTAGGGGACCTGCACCTAGACAGGGGGTGACAAGTCAAAACAGTTCACCAGACATGAGGGGGACAACGACGAACAATAGGGAAAATGATAACACTAACCGGGTAGATACACCACGGACATATGCTGAGGTAGTAGCGACCTGGACCGAGTAGGGAGACCAGACCGGGACAGAATTTTTAGACAAGGGCAAACCACTAGACATCACTGTGTACAAGTATGAACATCCGAAGGAATTTTTAAAAATAGAGGAAAAAGTTGAGCCAGAAGTAACAGAAAATTTTTGTTTGCCTATAATTGATATTAAAATTTTTGAAAAAATTTAGGAGCGTTATTAGATTCAGGAGCTGAGGCGAGTTTAGTATCGGACAAATTCGTCAATGAAATTAAGGATAAAGTGTGTGACAGGATAATGCCAATAAAAAGAAGTCACCTGGTTGCGCCGAATAAAAAGTGATTTGCTGTTGTGAATAGCGAAGTTATCTTAAAAGTAGAGTTAGGTTCAGTTAGCTGTGAGCAGAAATTTATAATTGTACCTGGGTTAAAGTTTAAAGGGATATTAGGGGGTCGATTGCATGACGAAGTTAGGAGTTGTAATAGATATGGAGAGGAAAATAGTTAGGATTGGGGATAGAATATTGCCCTGGAAGGCAAGTTATGATGTCACAGGGGATGACGTGGGGTTATGTATTAATAGTATAGAGATAGATGAGGAAGAGGTGAAAGAAATCGACACAGTTGAGTGTAATGAGGAAAAGTTAGAAGAGGTACAATTGGTAGTGAACGAAAAACCTGAACAAGTAGAGGTAGAGTCAAATGCAACATTGTTCGAGAATAACGAGTCAGAATTAATAAAAGTAGAGGCAAACGCAGTATTATGTTACACACAAGAGTTAAAAGTAGGCATAAGTGAGATAAGTGGCAAAAATAATTTTGGTAATTTGAATTTAGGAGATTTTTACGGGGTGAATATTGTACATAAGAGTCTACAAGAGATGAAGAGTTTTCTTTAGAGGGAAAAGATGAAGATGTTGAGGTAGTATCGTTTGGTTTGTCCGCAGAAAAGGATATAATAGTAAATGAGAAACAGACAAGTATAGGGACTGAAGAAGAAATATTTAAGAGTCAGAATAGTAAGGATAGTTTTATTTTATGTGAAGTAACAGGGATGATAAGTATGGGATAGAAGGAGGAAAAATAGGAATGAAGTGTATTAGGATTGTTAGAAGAAAGACATGGAGGATCAAGAAAAAAGTCAGATTTAAATAAAGAGACATGTTAATCGATAAAAATATAGAGATAGGTGAATAGTAGGGTAGAATTTAAATAGATAGAGATAGAGATAGGTGTACATAAAAAAATAGAATTAGGTATAGAATAAATATGGGAAGATAGTTAGATGTAGATATAGAGGAAAGTGTGTATAATTAGGATAATAAATAGATAGCGATAGTAGTAGGTAAGGTCAAAAATAACAAAGGGACATAAGTAGAAGAAACTTAAGTAAAAGTGAAGATAGGTAGAAAAATATAAAAGTGAGATACTTAAAGAGTCAATAAATGACAAAAAGGTAAATAGACAGAAATAGAGGGTAAAGAGTTAGTAATAGATAGAAATAGTTAGTTAAAGGTAGTGATAAATGTGAATAGTTAGTTATAAATAAAGATAGATATAGATAGATAGAAATAATTAGAGATAGATAGAAATAGGTAGATAAGTAGTGATAGGTTGGATAAATAGGTATAGGTAGTGTTAGGTGAGTAGATAGGTATTTAGAAATATCATGTAAGATTAGGTGGTAGGAATTAGTGTATTTAAATTCAAGAAAACGTTGGTGAGTTTTCTTCGAATTGAAATAGGGGGATTATGTTGTGGATTTAAAGGGTTAAATCAGTGGAAAACAATAAAATTTCAACAATTTACGTGTAAAATTAATTTAAGTCATTTAGGGAAAACAAACCAGTCTAGGAATTGTTATGCTAAACGTTCGATAATTAACAGAAACACCTGCGTTTTAAAGATTACATTGCGAAGTCGAGCGCATATTAAGATAGGAGTTCATAGAAAATATTTTCAACCGTCAGTTTTGTATAATCAAATAGGGAACAAACATCTTAAAGAGCGAAGGAAATGCACGATCGGTTATATACAACAGATAGAGACAGATGTAAAAGCGTTGCGATTGAAAATGCACGTACCGTATCCACGTGAAGTTGAGATAAGATGTCATCAATATCAATTTTCTGTAACTCAAGTGGGGTTTTGAACAAGACAGCAGACATGCATAAGACAGAGATAAATATAGTTTAGGCGGGTTTGTGACAACAGAGAATTTTATCATTGGTTAAAACAGACAGTTTACCAAACGTCGCACACGCGACGGTTGAAAGCGCATTCAGATATACGACACGTAGACCGGAGCAAATTTTACGAATTTCGAGCCGGGTATATTCAAAATTTTGAGAATTAGATTTGAAAATAAGCTTTTCGCTTGAAGTGCGTCCACTAAGGGGGTTTTGAAAGCATATAAATACTCAACCTAGGTTATTATAGAGGTCCTCTTCTCTTTTCTTCACTGCTATTTTACTTTACTTCGATAAAGTACTGAATGCCAACCACCATAACAGTAAAGCTTTCTGTAAGTATTTTATGTGATTATATTACCGTAAATATAAAGGTTGAAAGTGTAAAACAGTAGTAGCGGACTTCTAATTATTGACGTGAAGTACGAGTAGTGCATTTTAAATTAACAAAGGTCCGGTTACTACAATACAAAGCACGAAAATCAATAAATGGAAGCATGATAGTGTGGGTAAGCATCACAAATAATCAAGTTTGTATGCATGATATGTGGAATGGTACTGCGGATCCGCTGAGTAGCACGGTGAATGGAAAAGAAGCCGAGGTGTGCTGGCAATCATCTTCAAAGGTAAGGAAGCCTGAAGAATTCTCCAGGTAATTTATTTGAAATTTTGTTGTTTGATAAACACTTGTGAAATTTTGGTGGTGTGGTTGACTTTTTGGGGCATATGTAAGGTTATACAAACTTATTAAAAAAGATACATGTACTGGACAATTTATTGAGGTTAAATATTGAAAAGGGGTGTATTTAAAACATTCAAAATTTATTCAGGATATAAATTGAATTGTAAAGGGTAAACGGGTCTGGTAATTTTGTTTTAATTTATGCAAGGTGTAAAAGGCATATACAAACTAAATTGGGTTATTATGAGCTCACCATACTCCAGTGTGCAGTCAATTTAGGGTAACATGTGGGGCCCATCTACTCATATCTCATTGAATTTGTTTGAAAATAATTAGAAAAATCAAGGACTTTAAAAACATACCATATTTTGAGTTTTATAATTAGTGTATCAAACTGTTTTAACACATGCGAATATAATTTATCTGTTAATAGCTGTAAATAAAAGGTTGTATGATTGTTGTATTATTTGGTGATTTTATTGAATGGTGTGCGAGTGTGAAAGAGGTATGGTTGTAAATTTAGATATTCGAGAAGAGGCGCAGCTGAGCTAGCCAGGGAAGCTGAAGGAGTTTGAAGGCAAAATAAAAGGGTAAGGAATTTTCTTTTTAGAAATTTTTGAATTTTTGAAAGTTTTATGTTGACCCTGGAGGGGCACGAATTTTAAATAGTGAATTTAGAGACTGTCCCGACTTCCACGGCAATTTTATGATGCCCAATTCGTGGGGCTCGTATGAGTTAGGTAAAGAATCGATCTAAAAGCTTTTTCCCAGCTTCGTTCCCGAATTTTTTGTGACTTCCACGGCAACTTTTATGGCAACCCGAACATGAGTATCGAGCTCCAAATAAAATTTAAACATTTTATTCCAGGAAACTGACGAGCTGAGAGGCTGTCTGTCTGGTAGAAATTCATAAATAATTTTGAGTGTGTGGGAGTGATTTGAACGTATGCAGAGGTAGGAGTGGTTAAGAAGCCAAGAAGTGGAAATTGAAGTGACGATAGTGCCTTATTTGATAAAGCAGGAAATGGAGGAAGCTGGAGGTAGTAGGGATCAGTCGGGACGGAATCAAGGGAACAAGGTAATGAATTGATGATGAGAATGTTAGAGGAGATGAGATTAGAGAAATGGGTGAAAAATCAAAGAAAAGAGTGGAGCAAATGAGTACTGAATCGAATAAGAAATTTGAGCAAATTAGTCAGAAAATTGATAATTCAACGAAGAATTTTCAGAATTCAAAAATAGTTTAACGATAAAAAGGGGAAGTAGAGAATAGGGTAGATAAAAATGAGCATGATATCAGAGGTTTAAGTCAGGAAATGAGACAATTATGGACAGAAGTGAGGATTTTCTGCGAGGACGAAACTAACGTTAAAATGACAGAGGTAACGGACTCATGTAGGGATCAGTTAGGTAGGGTAGAGAGAAGTGACCAGAATTAAACAAAATGTAGCAACTTTGATGGGGATGGCCCCAGGTTTGTAACAGGAAATATGTCGCTGGAGCAACAAATGAAATTCTATGGGGATAGTAGGGTAAATCCTCAGATATTTATTAATAACATTCGAGGTCTGGTTAGTAATTTGTATGATGAACAGGCAAAACTTAACATTGTTAAAGCGTTGCTGAAAGACCATGCTGAAGCCTGGTATAACTTAATAGGACAGGAAATTGACACGACAATGACTTTGAGGACCGATTTCTAAAACATTATTGGAGAGTGACCATCGACAGGCCAAGTACGAGACGATTTAATTACAGAAAATTCAAAGTGGAGTTTGCAGGAAGTAGAGCAATATGCTATACGGAAGTATAGCATAGCAAAACAGTTAAATCCACCATTGACGGACAGACAGATAATCAAGTATCTATCACGACATTTCGAGGTTGATGTTAGGCAACATGTAGCGTTGCAAAACATTGTAGACAGGGAGATGGTTTTAGAGTACCTACAAAGGTATGATGATGTAAGCAGTGGACGACCTCGGGAACACAGGGAATGACAAGTAAACACGGTATGATTCAATAACAGACGGGACAACTACACAAGACGGAAGACAAATTTTGGATATAATAGACAAAATTGGGAACCTAGACAGACGTTTTTCAGGAGTAACAGTGTAGGTAGGGGACCTGCACCTAGACAGGGGGTGACAAGTCAAAACAGTTCACCAGACATGAGGGGGACAACGACGAACAATAGGGAAAATGATAACACTAACCGGGTAGATACACCACGGACATATGCTGAGGTAGTAGCGCGACCTGGACCGAGTAGGGAGACCAGACCGGGACAGAATTTTTAGACAAGGGCAAACCACTAGACATCACTGTGTACAAGTATGAACATCCGAAGGAATTTTTAAAAATAGAGGAAAAAGTTGAGCCAGAAGTAACAGAAAATTTTTGTTTGCCTATAATTGATATTAAAATTTTTGAAAAAATTTAGGAGCGTTATTAGATTCAGGAGCTGAGGCGAGTTTAGTATCGGACAAATTCGTCAATGAAATTAAGGATAAAGTGTGTGACAGGATAATGCCAATAAAAAGAAGTCACCTGGTTGCGCCGAATAAAAAGTGATTTGCTGTTGTGAATAGCGAAGTTATCTTAAAAGTAGAGTTAGGTTCAGTTAGCTGTGATCAGGAATTTATAATTGTACCTGGGTTAAAGTTTAAAGGGATATTAGGGTCGATTGCATGATGAAGTTAGGAGTTGTAATAGATATGGAGAGGAAAATAGTTAGGATTGGGGATAGAATATTGCCCTGGAAGGCAAGTTATGATGTCACAGGGGATGACGTGGGGTTATGTATTAATAGTATAGAGATAGATGAGGAAGAGGTGAAAGAAATCGACACAGTTGAGTGTAATGAGGAAAAGTTAGAAGAGGTACAATTGGTAGTGAACGAAAAACCTGAACAAGTAGAGGTAGAGTCAAATGCAACATTGTTCGAGAATAACGAGTCAGAATTAATAAAAGTAGAGGCAAACGCAGTATTATGTTACACACAAGAGTTAAAAGTAGGCATAAGTGAGATAAGTGGCAAAAATAATTTTGGTAATTTGAATTTAGGAGATTTTTTACGGGGTGAATATTGTACATAAGAGTCTACAAGAGATGAAGAGTTTTCTTTAGAGGGAAAAGATGAAGATGTTGAGGTAGTATCGTTTGGTTTGTCCGCAGAAAAGGATATAATAGTAAATGAGAAACAGACAAGTATAGGGACTGAAGAAGAAATATTTAAGAGTCAGAATAGTAAGGATAGTTTTATTTTATGTGAAGTAACAGGGATGATAAGTATGGGATAGAAGGAGGAAAAATAGGAATGAAGTGTATTAGGATTGTTAGAAGAAAGACATGGAGGATCAAGAAAAAAGTCAGATTTAAATAAAGAGACATGTTAATCGATAAAAATATAGAGATAGGTGAATAGTAGGGTAGAATTTAAATAGATAGAGATAGAGATAGGTGTACATAAAAAAAATAGAATTAGGTATAGAATAAATATGGGAAGATAGTTAGATGTAGATATAGAGGAAAGTGTGTATAATTAGGATAATAAATAGATAGCGATAGTAGTAGGTAAGGTCAAAAATAACAAAGGGACATAAGTAGAAGAAACTTAAGTAAAAGTGAAGATAGGTAGAAAAATATAAAAGTGAGATACTTAAAGAGTCAATAAATGACAAAAAGGTAAATAGACAGAAATAGAGGGTAAAGAGTTAGTAATAGATAGAAATAGTTAGTTAAAGGTAGTGATAAATGTGAATAGTTAGTTATAAATAAAGATAGATATAGATAGATAGAAATAATTAGAGATAGATAGAAATAGGTAGATAAGTAGTGATAGGTTGGATAAATAGGTATAGGTAGTGTTAGGTGAGTAGATAGGTATTTAGAAATATCATGTAAGATTAGGTGGTAGGAATTAGTGTATTTAAATTCAAGAAAACGTTGGTGAGTTTTCTTCGAATTGAAATAGGGGGATTATGTTGTGGATTTAAAGGGTTAAATCAGTGGAAAACAATAAAATTTCAACAATTTACGTGTAAAATTAATTTAAGTCATTTAGGGAAAACAAACCAGTCTAGGAATTGTTATGCTAAACGTTCGATAATTAACAGAAACACCTGCGTTTTAAAAGATTACATTCGACGAAGTCGAGCGCATATTAAGATAGGAGTTCATAGAAAATATTTTCAACCGTCAGTTTTGTATAATCAAATAGGGAACAAACATCTTAAAGAGCGAAGGAAATGCACGATCGGTTATATACAACAGATAGAGACAGATGTAAAAGCGTTGCGATTGAAAATGCACGTACCGTATCCACGTGAAGTTGAGATAAGATGTCATCAATATCAATTTTCTGTAACTCAAGTGGGGTTTTGAACAAGACAGCAGACATGCATAAGACAGAGATAAATATAGTTTAGGCGGGGTTTGTGACAACAGAGAATTTTATCATTGGTTAAAACAGACAGTTTACCAAACGTACGACACGCGACGGTTGAAAGCGCATTCAGATATACGACACGTGACCGGAGCAAATTTTACGAATTTCGAGCCGGGTATATTCAAAATTTTGAGAATTAGATTTGAAAATAAGCTTTTCGCTTGAAGTGCGTCCACTAAGGGGGTTTTGAAAGCATATAAATACTCAACCTAGGTTATTATAGAGGTCCTCTTCTCTTTTCTTCACTGCTATTTTACTTTACTTCGATAAAGTACTGAATGCCAACCACCATAACAGTAAAGCTTTCTGTAAGTATTTTATGTGATTATATTACCGTAAATATAAAGGTTGAAAGTGTAAAACAGTAGTAGCGGACTTCTAATTATTGACGTGAAGTACAGTAGTGCATTTTAAATTAACAAAGGTCCGGTTACTACAATACAAAGCACGAAAATCAATAAATGGAAGCATGATATGTGTGGGGTAAGCATCACAAATAATCAAGTTTGTATGCATGATATGTGGAATGGTACTGCGGATCCGCTGAGTAGCACGGTGAATGGAAAAGAAGCCGAGGTGTGCTGGCAATCATCTTCAAAGGTAAGGAAGCCTGAAGAATTCTCCAGGTAATTTATTTGAAATTTTTGTTGTTTGATAAACACTTGTGAAATTTTGGTGGTGTGGTTGACTTTTTGGGGCATATGTAAGGTTATACAAACTTATTAAAAAAGATACATGTACTGGACAATTTATTGAGGTTAAATATTGAAAAGGGGTGTATTTAAAACATTCAAAATTTATTCAGGATATAAATTGAATTGTAAAGGGTAAACGGGTCTGGTAATTTTGTTTTAATTTATGCAAGGTGTAAAAGGCATATACAAACTAAATTGGGTTATTATGAGCTCACCATACTCCAGTGTGCAGTCAATTTAGGGTAACATGTGGGGCCCATCTACTCATATCTCATTGAATTTGTTTGAAAATAATTAGAAAAATCAAGGACTTTAAAAACATACCATATTTTGAGTTTTATAATTAGTGTATCAAACTGTTTTAACACATGCGAATATAATTTATCTGTTAATAGCTGTAAATAAAAGGTTGTATGATTGTTGTATTATTTGGTGATTTTATTGAATGGTGTGCGAGTGTGAAAGAGGTATGGTTGTAAATTTAGATATTCGAGAAGAGGCGCAGCTGAGCTAGCCAGGGAAGCTGAAGGAGTTTGAAGGCAAAATAAAAGGGTAAGGAATTTTCTTTTTAGAAATTTTTGAATTTTTGAAAGTTTTATGTTGACCCTGGAGGGGCACGAATTTTAAATAGTGAATTTAGAGACTGTCCCGACTTCCACGGCAATTTTATGATGCCCAATTGTGGGGCTCGTATGAGTTAGGTAAAGAATCGATCTAAAAGCTTTTTCCCAGCTTCGTTCCCGAATTTTTGTGACTTCCACGGCAACTTTTATGGCAACCCGAACATGAGTATCGAGCTCCAAATAAAATTTAAACATTTTATTCCAGGAAACTGACGAGCTGAGAGGCTGTCTGTCTGGTAGAAATTCATAAATAATTTTTGAGTGTGTGGGAGTGATTTGAACGTATGCAGAGGTAGGAGTGGTTAAGAAGCCAAGAAGTGGAAATTGGAAGTGACGATAGTGCCTTATTTGATAAAGCAGGAAATGGAGGAAGCTGGAGGTAGTAGGGATCAGTCGGGGACGGAATCAAGGGAACAAGGTAATGAATTGATGATGAGAATGTTAGAGGAGATGAGATTAGAGAAATGGGTGAAAAATCAAAGAAAAGAGTGGAGCAAATGAGTACTGAATCGAATAAGAAATTTGAGCAAATTAGTCAGAAAATTGATAATTCAACGAAAGAATTTTCAGAATTCAAAAATAGTTTAACGATAAAAAAGGGGGAAGTAGAGAATAGGGTAGATAAAAATGAGCATGATATCAGAGGTTTAAGTCAGGAAATGAGACAATTATGGACAGAAGTGAGGATTTTCTGCGAGGACGAAACTAACGTTAAAATGACAGAGGTAACGGACTCATGTAGGGATCAGTTAGGTAGGGTAGAGAGAGAAGTGACCAGAATTAAACAAAATGTAGCAACTTTGATGGGGGATGGCCCCAGGTTTGTAACAGGAAATATGTCGCTGGAGCAACAAATGAAATTCTATGGGGATAGTAGGGTAAATCCTCAGATATTTATTAATAACATTCGAGGTCTGGTTAGTAATTTGTATGATGAACAGGCAAAACTTAACATTGTTAAAGCGTTGCTGAAAGACCATGCTGAAGCCTGGTATAACTTAATAGGACAGGAAATTGACACGTACAATGACTTTGAGGACCGATTTCTAAAACATTATTGGAGAGTGACCATCGACAGGCCAAGTACGAGACGATTTAATTACAGAAAATTCAAAGTGGAGTTTGCAGGAAGTAGGGAGCAATATGCTATACGGAAGTATAGCATAGCAAAACAGTTAAATCCACCATTGACGGACAGACAGATAATCAAGTATCTATCACGACATTTCGAGGTTGATGTTAGGCAACATGTAGCGTTGCAAAACATTGTAGACAGGGAGATGGTTTTAGAGTACCTACAAAGGTATGATGATGTAAGCAGTGGACGACCTCGGGAACACAGGGAATGACAAGTAAACACGGTATGATTCAATAACAGACGGGACAACTACACAAGACGGAAGACAAATTTTGGATATAATAGACAAAATTGGGAACCTAGACAGACGTTTTCAGGAGTAACAGTGTAGGTAGGGGACCTGCACCTAGACAGGGGTGACAAGTCAAAACAGTTCACCAGACATGAGGGGACAACGACGAACAATAGGGAAAATGATAACACTAACCGGGTAGATACACCACGGACATATGCTGAGGTAGTAGCGACCTGGACCGAGTAGGGAGACCAGACCGGGACAGAATTTTTAGACAAGGGCAAACCACTAGACATCACTGTGTACAAGTATGAACATCCGAAGGAATTTTTAAAAATAGAGGAAAAGTTGAGCCAGAAGTAACAGAAAATTTTGTTTGCCTATAATTGATATTAAAATTTTGAAAAATTTAGGAGCGTTATTAGATTCAGGAGCTGAGGCGAGTTTAGTATCGGACAAATTCGTCAATGAAATTAAGGATAAAGTGTGTGACAGGATAATGCCAATAAAAAGAAGTCACCTGGTTGCGCCGAATAAAAAGTGATTTGCTGTTGTGAATAGCGAAGTTATCTTAAAAGTAGAGTTAGGTTCAGTTAGCTGTGATCAGGAATTTATAATTGTACCTGGGTTAAAGTTTAAAGGGATATTAGGGGTCGATTGCATGATGAAGTTAGGAGTTGTAATAGATATGGAGAGGAAAATAGTTAGGATTGGGGATAGAATATTGCCCTGGAAGGCAAGTTATGATGTCACAGGGGATGACGTGGGGTTATGTATTAATAGTATAGAGATAGATGAGGAAGAGGTGAAAGAAATCGACACAGTTGAGTGTAATGAGGAAAAGTTAGAAGAGGTACAATTGGTAGTGAACGAAAAACCTGAACAAGTAGAGGTAGAGTCAAATGCAACATTGTTCGAGAATAACGAGTCAGAATTAATAAAAGTAGAGGCAAACGCAGTATTATGTTACACACAAGAGTTAAAAGTAGGCATAAGTGAGATAAGTGGCAAAAATAATTTTGGTAATTTGAATTTAGGAGATTTTACGGGTGAATATTGTACATAAGAGTCTACAAGAGATGAAGAGTTTTCTTTAGAGGAAAAGATGAAGATGTTGAGGTAGTATCGTTTGGTTTGTCCAGAAAAGGATATAATAGTAAATGAGAAACAGACAAGTATAGGGACTGAAGAAGAAATATTTAAGAGTCAGAATAGTAAGGATAGTTTTATTTTATGTGAAGTAACAGGGATGATAAGTATGGGATAGAAGGAGGAAAAATAGGAATGAAGTGTATTAGGATTGTTAGAAGAAAGACATGGAGGATCAAGAAAAAAGTCAGATTTAAATAAAGAGACATGTTAATCGATAAAAATATAGAGATAGGTGAATAGTAGGGTAGAATTTAAATAGATAGAGATAGAGATAGGTGTACATAAAAAAATAGAATTAGGTATAGAATAAATATGGGAAGATAGTTAGATGTAGATATAGAGGAAAGTGTGTATAATTAGGATAATAAATAGATAGCGATAGTAGTAGGTAAGGTCAAAAATAACAAAGGGACATAAGTAGAAGAAACTTAAGTAAAAGTGAAGATAGGTAGAAAAATATAAAAGTGAGATACTTAAAGAGTCAATAAATGACAAAAAGGTAAATAGACAGAAATAGAGGGTAAAGAGTTAGTAATAGATAGAAATAGTTAGTTAAAGGTAGTGATAAATGTGAATAGTTAGTTATAAATAAAGATAGATATAGATAGATAGAAATAATTAGAGATAGATAGAAATAGGTAGATAAGTAGTGATAGGTTGGATAAATAGGTATAGGTAGTGTTAGGTGAGTAGATAGGTATTTAGAAATATCATGTAAGATTAGGTGGTAGGAATTAGTGTATTTAAATTCAAGAAAACGTTGGTGAGTTTTCTTCGAATTGAAATAGGGGGATTATGTTGTGGATTTAAAGGGTTAAATCAGTGGAAAACAATAAAATTTCAACAATTTACGTGTAAAATTAATTTAAGTCATTTAGGGGAAAACAAACCAGTCTAGGAATTGTTATGCTAAACGTTCGATAATTAACAGAAACACCTGCGTTTTAAAAGATTACATTCGACGAAGTCGAGCGCATATTAAGATAGGAGTTCATAGAAAATATTTTCAACCGTCAGTTTTGTATAATCAAATAGGGAACAAACATCTTAAAGAGCGAAGGAAATGCACGATCGGTTATATACAACAGATAGAGACAGATGTAAAAGCGTTGCGATTGAAAATGCACGTACCGTATCCACGTGAAGTTGAGATAAGATGTCATCAATATCAATTTTCTGTAACTCAAGTGGGGTTTTGAACAAGACAGCAGACATGCATAAGACAGAGATAAATATAGTTTAGGCGGGGTTTGTGACAACAGAGAATTTTATCATTGGTTAAAAACAGACAGTTTACCAAACGTACGCACACGCGACGGTTGAAAGCGCATTCAGATATACGACACGTAGACCGGAGCAAATTTTACGAATTTCGAGCCGGGTATATTCAAAATTTTGAGAATTAGATTTGAAAATAAGCTTTTCGCTTGAAGTGCGTCCACTAAGGGGGTTTTGAAAGCATATAAATACTCAACCTAGGTTATTATAGAGGTCCTCTTCTCTTTTCTTCACTGCTATTTTACTTTACTTCGATAAAGTACTGAATGCCAACCACCATAACAGTAAAGCTTTCTGTAAGTATTTTATGTGATTATATTACCGTAAATATAAAGGTTGAAAGTGTAAAACAGTAGTAGCGGACTTCTAATTATTGACGTGAAGTACGAGTAGTGCATTTTAAATTAACAAAGGTCCGGTTACTACAATACAAAGCACGAAAATCAATAAATGGAAGCATGATATGTGTGGGGTAAGCATCACAAATAATCAAGTTTGTATGCATGATATGTGGAATGGTACTGCGGATCCGCTGAGTAGCACGGTGAATGGAAAAGAAGCCGAGGTGTGCTGGCAATCATCTTCAAAGGTAAGGAAGCCTGAAGAATTCTCCAGGTAATTTATTTGAAATTTTTGTTGTTTGATAAACACTTGTGAAATTTTGGTGGTGTGGTTGACTTTTTGGGGCATATGTAAGGTTATACAAACTTATTAAAAAAGATACATGTACTGGACAATTTATTGAGGTTAAATATTGAAAAGGGGTGTATTTAAAACATTCAAAATTTATTCAGGATATAAATTGAATTGTAAAGGGTAAACGGGTCTGGTAATTTTGTTTTTATTTATGCAATGTGTAAAAGGTATATACAAACTATATTGGGTTATTATGAGCTCACCATACTCCAGTGTGCAGTCAATTTAGGGTAACATGTGGGGCCCATCTACTCATATATCATTGAATTTGTTTGAAAATAATTAGAAAAATCAAGGACTTTAAAAACATACCATATTTTGAGTTTTATAATTAGTGTATCAAACTGTTTTAACACATGTGAATATAATTTATCTGTTAATAGCTGTAAATAAAAGGTTGTATGATTGTTGTATTATTTGGTGATTTTATTGAATGGTGTGCGAGTGTGAAAGAGGTATGGTTGTAAATTTAGGTATTCGAGAAGAGGCACAGCTGAGCTAGTCAAGGAAGCTGAAGGAGTTTGAAGGCGAAATAAAAGGGTAAGGAATTTTTTTTTAGAAATTTTTGAATTTTTGAAAGTTTTATGTTGACCCTGGAGGGCACGAATTTTAAATAGTGAATTTAGAGACTGTCCCGACTTCCACTGTAATTTTATGATGCCCAATTCGTAGGGCTCGTATGAGTTAGGTAAAGAATCGATGTAAAAGCTTTTTCCCAGCTTCATTCCTGAATTGTTTGTGACTTCCACGGCAATATATATATATATATATATATATATATATATATATATATATATAATATATATATTTGGTGATTCAGCTTAATGTAGATTTCATAACCAAAAATTTTTAGAGTTGTACTTACATCTATGGGGTAAAGAGTCCTGCTTACAGAAAATATGATTTTAGTAAAAATCTTACAAAATTTGTATTTGATCAACAAATCTTAATTTGATATTAAGCATTTTGATTTTGGTACATTATCCCATGTAATAAATGTTTTTAAGCACAATTATAAAAAAATTGTAATTATAAAATGGGATTGTCCTAGTTAATAATGAAATTCAATATTAATTTTATATGCCCATTAATTACTACGTAACTAACACAGATTTAATTCATATATTAAATTTTTTATAATCGTGCTTAAAAAACATTTAAAATAACACGATAGCAAAAGCAACAAGTTTAAAAGTAAATTAAAATTGTCAGCTAAAGACATTATTATAAAATCCTCGGGATGGATTTTTAAAAATTAATAAACGTTTAAATAATGTTTGCAAAGCGCATTTCTTCATAGATGAAGTCAACTCTGAAATTTTAAAGTCATCACACGTATGTTAAACTTAATCAGAGATCATCCTGTACATATAACATATTTGTTTTATGTTTAATATGAATTAAAAATTCACCAACGTATCATCAAAAGTGATATGACTAGTAAAAAAATTGATATGTATATCACTTCAGAGCATATCTGAACATGTCTGTAATTTCAATTGTATTGGTATTTATAAAAAATCTCTTTATAGAAGCTTACCAACTACATAACCATAACTGAGAAATTGATTTTTAACTGCTCGTTCTCAATAAAAAACAATTGCCTCGTAAGTGTATTTGATCTATACCTTGTCACATCTTAAACTTTAATAAGCTTATATTGAAAAAACTTTATTTTTTATTAGTATAATTAGTGTGTCCTACAACTTTTAACTTTACCTTTTAGGATATGAAGACTTTCTATCTTTAAAAATAAAACTAGCTGTAACTTTCTCACGCATACGATTCCTGGCTGTTTGGTCAAATTTATGACGGTACTTATAACAACGCCATCTGTGATGAATTTTTCTAAGATGATTATTTGTTTCTGTCAGTTGTGAACTACAAATAGGCCATTCTGTACATGTAGGAGAATTAACATCTATTGGTAACATATATGGAAGTTGTTCTAGAAAATTTACTTGCTAAAATATAAATATAAATATGTGCTAATTTGTTGTAATTGATACCTTCCATCTTATATATTGTCTTTGTATAACCCTAGCAGCCCAATCCATTTGTTTCCTACGTTTTAATATTCGATATTCTTCTTTAGCCTTCAACAAAAAAATTTACAATAAAAGCATGTCTTAAAATAATACAAAGGCAAATAAATATTGCAGTATCTAGCGGGATACATTGCTAAAAATAGACAAACATACCACACGATATAGACACCACAAGTGTTTACGGCCATCATAAGGTATTCCCATTCTACATTCCTATAAAACCCGATCATTTACAATAAAATTATATTATTGCAAATATATCTATTTTTAAGTCACTAAATAGCAGCAATACCTAATAATTTTCTAAAACTTACCCTCCAACTTCTCCATGCCGATGATATTATAATTTGACTATTACGCATACGTTGAAATTTCCTATGTTGACGAAAACATTTCCAATGCTTTTGAATTAATAATGCTAATTCATGTAAACGTAATCGCCTAAATTCTTCTAATTCATATACTGTCCTAGGACTACGAACAAACAGTTTTCCTCTTCCAAAAGTGAACTCCGCACTAGGAATTGGTATACTACGTAATAACACAGACACACCTTCAACTGTTGAACCTCGCCAGCGAGGCCAGGTATTACTGCATAACATTTTATACCGACACAAAAATTGGGCAAATGGTACACGGTAGCAATATCCTGATCTCCACAACTGAACTGTTGGAATTAACCCCAAATATCGAACCTAATAATGTAAGATAAATTACATTTAAAAGAAATTACAATATATACACACCTGATGTTGAATTAAAGCAGTCTCAAATATTCGAGGTTCTTTAAGCTCATTTGGCTTTAAACACCTAACATAATGAACTTGGCGAAAATTTAGGCTTTTTAATAACACATTTAAAGATGTGCGTAACTGAATAGCAGCAGGGATTGGCTTTTGAATACTGCATCTTTTTGGATTTCCTTCAGGAAACAGATCAGGCATAAGAGGATGATCACAGTGAAATAAAGCTCTTGAAATTTCTTTAGATAAAAAGTTTTTGTTTCTTTCCACGAAACCTTGTATATTATATGTTACTACTCCTGCATAGTGTCGAATTCTGCAATAAATACATAGTAACTATAATTCAAATTAAATGCACTATAAGACTAAACAAATGCTACAATTAAATTTCTCTAAGTCGGCCAAGTAAGAAAAATGTACTTTAAAAAACGAACTAAATTGTTTGTTTATAATAATGTTAATAATAATAATAATAGAAAATAAAAATAACTTTAAACCAGAATATCAGTCTATGAGACTGCTATATGTTCTAATTTTTGTTGTGTGCCTATTTGATGTTCCTTAGAATAAACGTTTTGTTTATTAATGACTTTATACCATATTTCTTATTAACTGACATATTCTCTCTAACATTCTTTCTTAATCTCGAACCTTTACTTAAAATGAATTTATGTAATACAAAAGCCAATTTATATGATTAATAATGTAAAGCTTTAATGGCTTTATAATGCAAACGAGTTGCATTTTTATAGAAAATATTTTCTTTCACGGTAAAAAGTGTTTTAATACACAAAATTAAGGTTAAAGCATAAATTTTTAACAAGACTGATGCAGTTCTTACGCTAAATGGAACGAATGTTTTATATGCAATGGAAAATGTATTTTTATACGAATAAGTGAATATAAATGGCTTTGTATTTATATCAGTGATTATTTAAAAACACGGAATTGTGTTTTTCGCTACTGGACATTAATTGAAAAACAATTTACAGCTTAAGCTTAGACAGAAAGTCTTACCTGATGATTACTTATTAAAATAATCGTCACCTAATACTCATTAACAAGTACAAAATGCAAATACCTGCTATGTGAGAAATAAAAATTCTCTTTAAAATTCTTGAGATAATTTACTTATCCTTTTATTACCTTGGTTGTCAGTGTAATTGATCAATGACGCTGGACAGATAATTTAATAAAGGCCAAAATGCTTCGAACTCTGACCTCAAGATTGCTGAAAATTATCCCCATGACATCGTATTCTAGCTAAATTTACTCAAATATGCTATTAGATTACAAAAAAAAACAAATTATATTCGCAGTTGAAATTGTCAAAAATAGCACTTATAAAAATAACATTTCCATTGTAATTAACGGCATTAAATACTTCCTGGTTACATTTCAAATGTCCATTTCTAACTAATCTTGACATAGAAATATCAGTTTGCAAAATGCATTTATTTTTAAAAGATTATAATTAGCAGCTGCTCTTGCATCAGGATTATTTATATCGAAGATCATTTAATTTTCATAGTATTCTTAACAATAATTATGCTTCATAATTATTCAAAGTCCTATGTTGCATAATGTATGTCATAAAATGAATTAAAGAATTAACCTTTACTCGAAACTTACATGTTACTTGTAGTTATAACGAATGTCCCCGTTCTAATTCATTTTCGTTTTATAAACTAAAATTCTAAATATGTTCATTCCATTCTAGATCATGTTCCCGAAGATTAGTCGTGGATGATGTAATGATTATCCTGATTTCGCGTTTTAATTAGCTATTAGCATAAAGTGATCGCAGTCGCAAACTATTCCATTCTTTGTTGATGCACAAAATCAATCGTCGCTATCTCTTTCTTTCTGTAATATGTAGAGCTATTAAAATACTTGTCTTTTATAGTTTTTCCAGTAGTAATGCATTCTTTGAATTGGAGCATTTATTTATTTACCGAAAGTAACTAGCTATTCCACAAAGAATTTATGACTTTATCGAATTTTCTCGAAATCGGAGTTTGTTTAGGCAAATAAATAAGATATTTTCGTTTTGGATTAAATGATATAATTTGTTCTAGAATTAACCTGAAATGGGCTTCTTTGAAAGAAGGCTATTCTTTATTGAACACATAAAATGGCAATTTAAACGAGAAAACTTACGAATTGAATAGTGTAAGCGACTCATTTTCAATCTGCAATAAATGCCTATACACAGATTTTAATTACATAATTAATGAGGGTTTCGTTCTTATGCTTCATAAATGCAATAAAATTTGTTTAATGGTAAATAACATGCATTCTAGCTTTATGAAATCCCTCAGGAGTGAAAATAACGGCCGAAAATAAATGAATTAACATAATCAGTGAATTTAAAATTGGACTTTGTTCTTAAATGGTATGCGTCCTTAAAGTGTTATTTTACATGGAAATATTATTTTATGTGCTAATGAAATACGCATATGTTTATACGGGGTAAAAAATTAAATATAGGGGAATTTTACTTTGCTCCGTTTTTCTTCTCTTTGGGATGGTTCTTTTAAAAAAATTTAGCGTCCCCCCCCCTGTAAATTCATTTATTCCATTTTAAATATATATATATATATATATATATTTGTGTTGAGAGGAAGTTATAGTGTTATCAATGATACAGTTGTTCATAAAACAAAGTTGTTGCAGATGTATTAATTGTTTGTAAAAGAAATTTCGTATCATTATAAATCTGATGTATGACTCTAGTGGTTTTATTTGAAGAGAGCTAGCAAAAATAATTAAACCTAGAGCACAACTTTCAATCCTACAAGTCATGGCACTTTTGTTCGTGCCCCAAATGACAAACCTCTTCAGTCCACAGCACTATGATCAACGTACAACTTGGAGTTCGATTATTAATCATCTCAGTCCACAGCAATGCATATAGATATAATATATATATATATATATATATATATATATATATATATATATATATGGTGAACTATGGACTGAAAATTTGTATATAAGGGCTAATATGTGGTGGATTTAACACTTGTAGGTTAATCTGACATTTAAACATATGAATAAAATTAGACACGTGGCTGGAGGTTAAATTGATACACATTTTGAAGTCCATATAGGGCACTGTCTATTCAGAATTAAACATACGCATATTTAATTACTGTGCTAGCAAACAAAAAAACCTTTTCTGGTGGTTGAAGGACCCATAAATAATTGTAGTATGCATAGAGTAACAATAGGCATTAAAAACGTTGTAAATGTAATTAAGAAAAAACGATTTTGGAACGTTATTTTAGTATTTAAGACATGTTATTGTATTATAAAAATTTAAACAATGAAAATTTCATATTTTGTACCTGAAATGCAAAACAATTCAGTGAGCTACTTAGAGGTAATTTCTGTGAAATTAAATTATAAAAATTGTTAAAAATTAGTTGGCATAGAAAATAAGTGATCGGTAGCTAAGCAACAAAAAGTTTGTTGATGGGAAAGAAGATTATTACTTTTTTTTGAAAAATGAACGTTGTTTTTTTATTAAATAAAAATTTACAAGATTAGTAATGTTAATGATATTATGCAAGTGCAGTTAATGTCTGAGATAGTAAAATAATAATAGTGCTACCTAAATTGGTAAAGTTTAAGATTTTGTAAAAAAGTCCCATGTAGCAGGAGATCGATAAAGCTCCTTTTCAGCGAGTAGTGGATCACATTTTTGTAAAGCAGCAACCCAGGTCCAAGAAATCTTTTTATCGGGAACCAGTGCCGAGTTTGTCAAATGACGAAGTATATCGATGTATGGGAATTTATTTATTATATTTCAGAAAAACCATTGATTTGATGTGCTAAAGGGTTGTATAGTAGAACTAAAGCAAACATTTCTTTTTAATAGATTACTTGATATTTCCTTTAACCAGCTGCATTACTACAAGTGTGGAATGAGCTTCAACAAACGAGAGGATCGAAGGTATTATGATTGTAATTAAATCAGTAATAGTGAACATAGTTAAATTCTGAATTAAGAGAGAGCTTTGTTTACATTATTTTTAACCTATAACAGTTCAACCACTAAAAGAAGGCAAATAAATACAAATTCTGTCATTTCAGTATAGTCGTTCCCACTATGATTGGGATTTAAAGTCATAAGGAAGTGCTAAACGTAATAAATAGACCATTTAACTTCATCTAGGAAGCCACAGATAAAGTGAAGTGTTGAATTAGTTTTTAAACTTATAAATATAACCCTGAGTAGAGTTTTACATGAATTTAATGAGTAAACTATATTATATATAAACAGTAAATTATATTATATATAAAATATACACAAGAACCATAATCCTTACAACATAATGAAACGAGTGCATTAGATATTATAATACCTTCATCGTTTTGACTGTATGTTAAACAAAAACCCAATGAAAAAGAGAAAAAAATTAATCTCGACTGGATAAATTAATATTGAATCACCTTGTATAATTCATGTATAATGATGTTCAAAAGCATGGCATTTTACTAAAGTTTGTATGTCCATCAAACTCATCAACCTAGAAACCAGAAATTAATGTTTTATCATCGTTAAATACATGTTGAAATCGAACTAGGTTCATAAATTATTTTAAAATCCCAAAAGTGTAAACAAAAAATTTATAACTGTAAGTTTGCACAGTGAAATCATTATTTTTTAAAGAAAGCTTAGAATTATGAAATAACAATAAATTTATTAATGTACATCCCAAATATATATAGAGCACTTTCAAATTCAGTTAAATAAATTAAATTCAAGGTTAAATAGTGCAGTATAAATAAACCCCAGACACACTTTAATACAAAGTAATAAAAATTACAGATGCTTGATTGATAATATTCGTGAAGATTATACTTCCGATAATTGCATTTTCCCTACAGTGTAACCAAGAGTATTTATTCGGTATTTATTCAGATTGAATCAAAAAATGCAAGTCATAAACATGCGGTTCTTGCATGAAAGGATTCTCTAGTTTACTCCGGAATCACATATTTTGTGCCATACACTTGATAAACCAACCAGACAATGACATAATCTCCCCACTCTGAACACAAGGAGATGAAAAATAAATGACAACCGATTATACCTGACACAAAACGAAATTAATTAATTACTTATAAGCCACAAACATCATGCGGATAAACAATAAAAGTTGGTTCGTCGTCAAACACTCCTTTGATTATAGTATAATAAAAAATGAGGGTGCATGTGGTTCGCCACAAATTTTCGACATTACCTACAATATTAAAAGATATTGGCACAGTTTAGTTCCAAGCAAAGATAATTTGGAATTAAATACACAAATGATAAGATAAATCCTCTTGGCTCCAGTGGACTTTTGGTTAGTCACTTGATAAAGGCGTGATTGTAAGTCAAGTTTTAGCAGAAATAGATGTTATTTTTGATCGCATTTATGTATGATGGTTGTTGAATAAAGTATTGCTAAAACGTATAGTGATACATCGTTAGAAGTGTAAGATCTGGACTTTGCAAGTTAATTGCAATTGATGTGATATTTAATGATAAAGATTTTGATGCATTAAGAACGATTGAAAATGAATTTTACCTATATTTTTGTAAGTATTTTGTTACAGGAATATCTCTACGGCACTAACTGAATATTAATGTAAGTAAATTTAAAATTGTCATATGTATACTTATTCACAAGAAATAATGTTATAAAATAGATTTAAGTAAGGTGAGTTGAGATTTGTTTTATTTATTCAAGCATACATGTAAGCTATTGTAAAGGAAATTCAGTTCACCACAGGACTCATCATCCAGAGGGAAATCTTACTAGACTAGACAAATTTGATGCCCATAAACTTGACGAATTGAAAACCTTACACGGTAAGTGTTGTTAGTAATGTAACTTGAAATTGTACCTAGGTAAATTTTTGATCATTTTTCAATTTTGTTCTATTTTCTTTCATTTATTTCTATAGGGGCTCACTCCGCACTACTGTAGTTGCGGGTGCATCTTCATTGCTATTATAGGATTCCTGTATCTTTTCGACCATTCCAAATTTAATAATTTATCGCTTCAAACAGCTACAACAACTTCCAACTATCCTTTAAATAAATAGCTAATTCTATTGGTTCACAGTGTGGGGAATGATAAAGGATGAAAATAGTAAATACATTATGTTACACTATTAGTGTATAATTAAAAACACATGCAATAAAATTAATTAAGACACCTGCAGAAGAAGGAAGCAAATGTTTATGGTTACCAGAGGAAACAGCTAGAGCCTTAATGAAAAACTGATGACTCTCTAATTTTAGTATTACTAAAAACATTAAACAGATAAAGAAATCTGTATTATAGTACCCGGCCACATCTGATAACCAAAAAAGACAACCTACATAACACAAAATCTAATAAAAGCATCTAAGCAATAACTTTAAACTATCACTCAGAATAATATTGCCCCAAGTTTTCATAAAGCACAAACGCACAATGTTATCTCTTGAACATTCTTGGACTGATGGCATGAATGGTGATTTAGATAAATACAGTTCTGAATGAAGTAAATTTAAAGAAAAGTAAATATAATATTACCATCATCATCATCATTAGGCCTTCAGTCCTGAAATTGGTTAGATGCGTACCCTCATTGTTTCCTATTTTGAACCAATCTACACATTTCCTTGAAATTTGCACAGTCTGCATCTATCACTATCTGATCTAGGTCTACATCTACCTCCTTTTTCCTATCTCTGCTTGTAATATATCCCATACTAATTTCCCAAAAATGCTTTAGAACGTATTCTGTCCGTCTATTTCTCCTATTTTTTCCACAGATATCTTTATTCTCCTACTACTTCTATGTATTTGTTATTAACTTTGTCTGCCCATGCAATCATCCTCATACATCTGAAACACAACATTCCAAAAGGTTGCTACCGTTTTTCTGTCTGCTTTTCTTACTGCTCATATTTCATAGGCATACTGTGCTGTGCTCCACACATATGCTTTTAACATTTTCTTCTTGTTTCTGTCTGTTGTCTTTGATCATAGGCGCTGTTCTTTTTTGTTACGTGCAGTTCGATCCCCTTCTATTGTTTTACAATTATATACCATATTTCTCCGACATTCAGTAGTTGTGTAGGGGGGTAAGCAGCCTGTGGCTACCAAGTTCCCCATATAATATAAATTCGATTGGCTAGATGTCACTACGTGTAGCTGTAAAATGTATGTGTAGGTTGCCTGAAAAATTTTCATTTTACTTTTTACTAATTTGCACATCATATTTCGGCTGCCATGACTATGCAGTTTTTGGATTGCAATAACACATTTAAACATAATATGTCTGAGTCGAGCAGCCAGCAGTCAAACTTGAAATCCATAAATGCAAAAATATTGACATTTCTTTCTATATTGTTTAATATGTATAAATGACATACTAAAACTTTGACTGTTACTATTTTTATTATAGACTAAGCAATGCTAAACATTTCAATACAAGAAGAAAATCTTCCCCGAGAACAATGCTCTAGTAAATATTTTGCACATATTTTAAATTTTTATGGTTATGTGAACTAGATTTTTTAATATACTTTCGTTTAACCATTTGAACGAAGTGAAAACGTGTAATGGTTGTTGGACCTTCTTATACTTCACAAATTTTACCACTATAAATATTTGGAATTAGATTAAATTCATATACATGTCAAAAGCAATCCACATTAGGTTAAATACGTGAATTATATAATTTGTTGTGTTTAGTGTAATACATAAAAAAAAATCAAGCTATTTGATTGAATATAGTTTGCTAGCTCCAGAATTTTAGCCAATTTGCATAGTAAACTTGAAAGAGTTAATACCTTTTCTTACATTTAATTAGAGTTACAGATTATGAATAAAAATGTCAGTAAGTCACAAGTCATAAGAAACATTCAATTTTGCATTTGTAAAGTCTAAAAATTTCATATTCATTTAGTGTTCCCTATTCCATACCATGAACAGGACATAAAATTTTTACTCCTGTTTCTGATATTTCTTCTGAAGATGGTCTAGGAATTGAAGTCTTGGAAGAAACTTCTTTTATATTCACCGGTCTAGCACCTTTTTTTGCAACTTTTTGATCAACTTTTCTTGCAGTTATTCTCACTATTGATTCAGATAATCTTTGACAACGCTTTTTCCACCACAGAGGTTTTTCGGTAAAAGGAATATTTAGTGCATTTATGTAATCTTTTGTTATATACTTAGGATAATGCCATGTTCCTATGAAGCTTCCCCAAGGAGATGATTTAGATCTTTGTACACCTGGAAGGAGGTGACCTTTATCATTAGCAATAATTGCAGTATGTCCCGTATTTTGACATGGTCTTTCAGGATACCACTTTGATACCTCCCAGTTACGTAGTCTGGTGGGTTTGTACGCTGCTTCAAACTGATTTCCACCAAAATGATATGCCATTTAAAATTTGTTTAGCAACTGAACTGAATACTTTAACTACATATACTCATACAAGCACTGACAAAAATTGTCAGTTTTATACTAAAGCTTCTTGATTTCATTATTCAACTTTTATTAAATTACTGAAATTTGGATAATAAAATATAAAACATGTAAATCGCAATTTTTATTTTGCGGTTTGAAAGCAATACAAACAATTACTAAAACAGTTGCAAGTATTTTATAAAATCTATGTCAAATAAATAAACAAAATTTATTAGTCATCGTAAGCAGTGAGTCATACAATTTCACAAAGGATTCAAGGATTAAAATCCTAAAGATAAGAAAAATATAATTTTTCTGTTATAAAATCATAGCCTTCAATCAAACAATTCTACAAAATGTTGCAAAAGAAGGCGTTTGATATAATTGTCGTTGTCTATAGTCAATATTCAAATTTATTTAATTCATAGAGCAAAGTTACATTTTATGCAAAAACTTGATGAAACCCTGCAAGTTATGCTTTCCACCCATGTTTACAATCAACATATCAAAAAGATGTCAACAAAACTATTTTCTTCCTTGAAATTCTTAGTACTTATAATAGCAAAAGAACTTTCAACCAACTGGTATAGAAAAAAATACCTGGAGTGGGAGATACCTAAGTTTCAAATTGAGCATGCTAATATAATATAAAATAAATATTATTGTTAACAACCTATTCAAAAGGGCAGCAAAACTAACACATAATAAACACATACACAAAAATTTTAATATCGTTAGAACAATACTCAAAAATAATAAGTACCTAAAGGTATTCTATAAGCCTAATTTAAAAAAAAATTGTAAAAATTTATAACGCAATAATAACAAACAACAGCTAAAATAGAATCGAGTAGCTATCATATACACACCAGTGGCTATCTGAAATAATTAAAAAATTACTTAGTAATTATAACATACAGGAAGTACATAAACATAACCACCCTTTAAGAAGTATGTTTAATGAACTTAAACCAAAAATTGAATATAATAACAGGACTCGTACTACTTACAAAGTCGATCGCACAAAATGTTCCACGACTTACAGGGCAACACTAAGCAATATCTTCACAAGTGTATATACGAGCACAAATATACAATAAAAACTAACAAAAAAAAAAAACACTGTCTCAGCAAACCACACTATAGATATAGTACACGGCTTTCATTTTGATAATGTAAATATTTCATTTATACATTATATATTATATATTATATGTGGTATGTTGTATGTTGTATGTTGTACGTTGTACGTCGTACATGGTACGTCGTACGTCATACGTTATATATTATATATTATATATTATATATTATATATTATATATTATATATTATATATTATATATTATATATTATATATTATATATTATATATTATATATTATATATTATATATTATATATTATATATTATATATTATATATTATATATTATATATTATATATTATATATTATATATTATATATTATATATTATATATTATATATTATATATTATATATTATATTATATATTATATATTATATATTATATATTATATATTATATATTATATATTATATATTATATATTATATATTATATATTATATATATTAGATGTTATATATTATGTTATATATTATATGTTATATATTATATATTATACATTTTATATTATATATATATTATTATGTGGGGGGGGGGTACAAGGCTTCTAAGGGTAGATTTGTGTTAAAACGGGCGTATGCCAAACAATGGGATTAATATATCAGATCTAATAAGTTAAAAAACTATATTTTGCTGTACTTTACATATGCTAAAGTATGTACCATTTTAGTTTGAAACATATGTGCCAAAAGGTAGACAACATGACTTTATGACGTTGATACAATGCACGGTACTTAAGGTTTTATACTGAGTTGATATTTTATGAGCCAGTGAAAGTACATTTGCCGTCGGAAAGCCGAACGCATTTATGGATATCTGCAACCAACAAAGCGTCCAGGTCGTGTGTAAATTATTTGGCTTTTCTTTTAATAGAATCAACTTTTGGACGAATTGTAAAATCAAAATTAAAAGTGAATAGAAATATAATAGGTTATTGGAGATTTGTGAAGTGTTTTGGACCAATAGTAGAAATTAAGAATATTATAAAGACTGTAGTGAAGGTATTTTGGACACGAAAGGAAAGACGAATTGTTATTGGATATTGTATGTTTTAGAATTGTAATTCAAGTAAGCTAAGGTTGTTGATCTTATCGCTAAGCGAAATAAATAAGGGGATTCTAATTTCGATTATGTTCAGATAAAGACGTTTTTTACAAAACCTGCGTTAATAGTTGTACAAATATTTATTGAAATAAAAGTTTATGTGAATTAAAGAGTATAATTTAGTCAAAGTGAGAGTAATAAGAAGCATCGAGAGTATTAAAGGCAACGAGTATTACAGAAGATTTAGAGTGGTAACTAGTGCGACGGGAAAAGCGGCGATTATTTAGGTTTGAGCAAGATTGGTGTTGGTTTTGGAAAGACTTGGTTTAACGGCAGTAGGAGATTTGAGTGGATATAGAAGGCAACGACGATATTGATAATTTTTGGAGTGATTTGAGCAGATTAACGGCAGTAAGGACATCGCGTGGATATTAAAGGAATAGCAGGACAAGGATTGATTTAAAATAGGACGGCTGGATTGATTTGGATTGAGCAAGGAGAGGATTGATTGGAGTACGAAGCAGAGAAACGGGAGAGCAGTATATTACGAGGAAGAATTAACGCAGGGGAAGTAGATACAACGGTTTTTTTTAAATTCTAAATTGGGGTAAAATTATTTCAGATTTGGGGTCAACGAAATTGGTTAAGAACACCTGGAGGCAATACGCAAGTGGACTACGATTGAGAATCCTTGTGAAGGTGCGTACGGTGTATACGATCTTGAGCCAGCAGTTAAAAGAAGGCCTTCAGCGCGGTATAATTCTGGTAAGTACCGTGAATATCTTAAAACGTCAAAAATTAAAGTCATAAATAGTTACATAAATTAATTTGGCACCAAGCAACTTTGATCTGTTAAAATTTGGCATATATAGTAAATCAGTGCATTAAAAAAGTGGTAAAACAAACGAGTGTGCAGTTTGATTGGGTAGTGCACATCTACTCACGATTGAACTCACGGTGAGTAGGTGAACGCCCTGAGATTAAAGTTTCATATAGTCGAGGCATAATAAATAGTAAACAGTAAATAAAGAACCAACCAAGCGTTGCTAAAGCACCTCGAATAGAAGTCATTTATTGAATACTAAAATAGGGACGACGACAAAAGTCGTGCAGCAAATTTTGTTTAATTAAATAAAGTAGTAAAGTTTATAATCACATATTTTTTATAAAAATAAAAATAAAAGGGAGGAGTAAACAAGCAAAAGTAAATAAGTAAAGTTTAAGTAGGTAGGTAGAAGAATATATATATATATATATATATATATATATATATATAAAGTAAGATGTATCTGTAAACAAACTCTTATGAAAATAATAAGAGCTATAAATAAAAACTACACAGCAGGTACTTTTCAACTTCTTTATATTTATTTTTTGTTTCACACTGCTATCAAAAAGTTATCTACAATACTACTCAATCATAGATTAATAAAATAATAACTAAAGGTTTTTACATACCTTAAACGTGAAATTATTGAGTTTAAATTTTATAATAGACATGAAGATATTAGTTTTAACGTTAACAAAACAAACTAAAATTTGTAGTTGTCATAATATATACACCTCCTTTCAAACGCCTACATAAAAGGACATTTGCATAGGTAATAACAATTCAAATTTATTATCTGTATAGTATAAATAATAAATGTGTGACATCTTTATAGAAGCCATATCAGTATTGGAGAGTATTTGTATGAAGCCCTTATTTAACACACTACATATCAAATTATGATATATAAATGAATTCTCTGAATGAATTGCTTTACTGTATTTATGGTTTAGCATCATTTCAATAAAGTTTCTCTTATAGTCGACAGGATGCCCTTGTGGCTAATATTGAGTCACTTGCCATTAAATTTCATTCTTTGATATTATTTTAAGACTCATTAAATTTACTTATTCTATATATATATATATATATATATATATATATATATATATATATAAAGTAAGATGTATCTGTAAACAAACTCTTATGAAAATAATAAGAGCTATTGACAAATACAAATCGGGCTGGTAGTTATATAGCCATTAACAAAACATTAGCTTTATTACTTCATAGGGGAGGAAACATCCACTGACCAATGGTTTCAGCTTGTTAAGCCTCATCAGAGTGAAATAGTTCCCAAGAACACTATGAAGTAATCGAAGCTATTATAATGATATAATTTCAAAAACAATCCGCCATCAGGTGATAAAACACCAACACTACTAAAGTGTGGAAGTACAGAATTGAACCGAAACTACATAATAAATTTTATAGATGACTATAAAAGTACGTCTGGCCTTTGAGATTTGCGGAATGTTACAGCAAAATTTATTTGCAAACGTAACAAACCTTCTCGTGGCGACACCCGGGTTCATGCCCCAAAGGCAATTCAAATATATAAAGACAAGTTATTTGCAGTCCGCAAATTATATCATTATAAATTTGTCTTCTTCCTATTTGTATGTAGAGGAGCGACAGGAAACTGGATATAAGGAACGATAATCAGAGATAAGGCAAGGAACCTACATAACAAAAAAAGACACGATAAGACACAAAGATAACTACATTCGTTCGAGTCTCGATCACCAGTCACGACACGTCTGCCGTATATCACCACTACCCTTCTTGGCACACCGCGTCGGCGCAATCTCGCGCAAACGCACTGTCTAAAGTGACGGAAATACGCACACGTCTTTTTAAATTATTGGCGCGAACAACAGTGCTGTGCTCCACGCATGTTTTAAGCAATTTTTTCCTTGTTTCTATGTTTGTGGTCTTTGAACACGGTAGTTGCTTTTTCTTGTTAAATGTAGCACGACCTTGTGCTAATCTTTGTTTTATATCTTTTGTGCTTTTCCCATCTTGCGTTATTTGACTTCCTAGGTAGCAGAAATCCTTCACCTCTTGTAAGTTGTCGTTACCTATCTGTATTCTTGTTTTTGAATTATTATCCCCTCTTTTGCATACTAGAACTTTAGTTTTATTTTTGTTAATTTTCATACCATATCCCTCCGTTAGAACTTTTTCCAGTTCATTAAGAGCAGCTTCTAACTCTTCCTTGCTAGATGCTAATACCGCTATATCATCTGCAAATCTAAGCATATCAATCTTTTGTCCCTGCATATTAATTTCAAATGTCTTCATGTCTTCATTTGACAACATTCATTGCCTCTTCTATGTACAAGTTAAAATTAGTGGGGATAAGGCACATCACTGTCTCACCCCTTTCCTAATATTTACTTCTCTACTTTCTTGCTCTAGTTCTATTACTGCTGTTTGTTCTTTGTATAAGCTATGTACTATTCGTCTATCCCTATAACTCATTCCAATCTTTTTGAGTACTTTTGAGTACTATTGTTTTCTCCATTATCACACTCAGAGCTAAAATAGCCTCCCGTGTTCCCCTGTTTCGCCTAAACCCAAATTGATCTTGTCCCAGTATTTCTTCAGCTCGTTTTTCCATTGATCTTTTTACAATTCTAGTTTATATTTTTGAAATGTGTGCTGTCAAGCTTATTGTTCGAAAATTTTCACATCTATCTGCGCCTCTTTTTTTTGGTATAGTTACTATGATGTTACATTTGAAATCTTTGGGTATCTCGCCTGTCTCATACATATAGCTTACCAGTTGGAAAAGACGTTCTTTTACTGCTTGTCCAGTGGCTTTTAGAGTGTCTGCTTGCACCTTATCTATACCCGGTGCCTTACCATTTTTCAGACTCTTTAATGCTAATTCAAACTCATCGCTAAGTATAGGATATCCCAGGTCATCCTTTTCAATGTCTGATTGCTGTTCTAATGCTGTTAATTATTCTCCTGAATATAAATTCCCTATATATTCCTGCCATGTAGCTACTTTCTCTACATTTTCTATAATGACATTTCCTCCCGCATCCCTTATATTTTTGCTATATGGTTTTATATCCCTAAAATTCATTATAATTAATTTATATGCTTCGTCTGTCTTTCCTATTTCTATCTTAGTTTGTACCTCGTTGCACTTTTCATCAATCCATTGTTCTTTAGCTTTCCTGCATTTGCGAATAATTTCCCATTTTATGGCTTTGTACCTCTGTTTTCCCGTTTCGTCTGATCTATTTTTGTATTTTCGTCTTTCTTCTATTATATTCAGGATATCCTTTGTTATTCATGGTTCCTTATTTTCTTTTTGTGAATCATCATCATCATTGGGTCTTCAGTCTTGAAACTGGTTAGACGCGTACCATCATTGTTTCCTACTCTGAACTAACCTACAGATTTCCCCGAAATTTGCACAGCCTGCATCTATCACTATCTGATCTAGATCTGCATCCACCTCTTTTTTCCTATCTCTGCTTGTCATATATCCAATACTATTCCCCAAAAATGCCTTAGAACGTATTCTGCCCGTCTATTTATCATATTTTTTTCCCAAAGATATCCTTGTTCCCTTACTGTTGCTATAACCTATTTGTTATTACCTTTGTCTGTCCATCCTCATACATCTGAAGCACGGCATTTCAAAGGCTGCTACTGTTCTTCTGTCTGCTTTTCAGACTGCTCGTATTTTGTAGGCATACTGTCTGTGCTGTGCTCCACACATACGCTTTCAACAAATTTTTGTTCTGTTTGTTGTCTTTCATCATAGGCGCCGCTCTTTCTTGTTAGATGCAGTTCGGTCCCCTTCTATTGTTTTACAATTAAATACCCTATTTCTCAGACATTCAGTGGTTGCGAAGGGGGGGTAAGCAGCCTGTGGCTGCCAAGTTCCCCCAGCACTTGAACATTTACTGATTTAATATTTTTTCCAATATATCTTTTCGCACAGTCAACATTAGTTGCAGATATTTTACAACAAACAACTAGTCGTTTATAATAATCATCAGATTTATTGCGCTTATTTTTTCGTCATTGGGTTTCCCGTCTCAAAACTGGTTGGACATGTATCTGCACTTATTTATTTTCTAAACTAACCTACATAGTTCCCTAAAATTTTCACACAGCAATACAGCTCGGTTCCCCTTATATTGTTTTCTAATATTATGCCCTATTTCACTGAGATTTATTGAAGGAGGTTAAGCAACCTGTGGCTGCCAAGATCCCCCAACACCTAGACATTTGCCGAAATAATAGTTTTCCAGTAAATGCTTTCACGCAATTACCATAATTCGAGAATATTGCCCATCCAATGCTTGTAGTTGCTTATAATAAATATCATGTTTAAGTGCAGTTACTTTCTTCGTCATTAATTTATCCGTCTTGGGACTGGTTGGATGCGTATCTCCATTGATTTCTATTCTCAGCTGGCCTACACATTTCCCTGAAACTCCTACAGCCTACATCTTTTACTATCTGTGTGCAGTAGTCTAACCTAGGTCTGCCTCTTCTTCTCTTTTTTCCTATCTCTGCTTCTAATATATTCCGCACTATTCCCTCATGCCGTAGTATGTGGCCTATCATCCTATCTCTCCTATTTTTTACCATTTTCCACATATTTCTTTCTTCCACTACTATTTTTAGTACCTCTTCGTTCTTAACTTTGTCTGTTCTTAATATTCTTCATCATACGTCTGTAGCACCACATTTCAAAAGCTTCTACCTTTTTCTTGTCCGCTTCTCCTACTGTCCAAGCTTCACAGCCGTACAGTGCTGTGCTCCACACATATGTTTTAAGCAATCTTTTCCTTGTTTCTATGTTTGTGGTCTTTGAACACAGTAGTGGCTTTTTCTTGTTAAATGTAGCACGACCTTGTGTTAATCTTTGTTTTATATCTTTTGTGCTTTTCCCATCTTGCGTTATTTGGCTTCCTAGGTAGCAGAAATCCTTAACTTCTTGTAAGTTCGTGTTACATATTTGTATTCTTGTTTTTGATTTATTTTTCCCTCCTTTGCATACTAGTACTTTAGTTTTACTTTGTTAATTTTCATACTGTATCTCTCTGTTAGAACCGTTTCCATTTCATTGAGAGCAGCTTCTAACTCTTCCTTGCTAGATGCTAATACCGCTATATCATCTGCAAATCTAAGCATATCAATTTTTCGTCCCTGCATAGTAATTCCAAATGTCTTCCTGCATTTGACAGTATTCATTGCCTCTTCAATGTACAAGTTAAAAATTAATGGGGATAGGGAACATCCCTGTCTCACCCCTTTCCTGATGTTTACTTCTCTACGTTCCTGCTCTAATTCCATTATTCCTGTTTGCTCTTTGTATAAGCTATGTACTATCCGTCTACAAGTTGGAAGAGACGTTCTGTTACTGCTTGACCAGCGGCTTTTAGAGTCTCCGCTTGCACCTTATCTGTACCCGGCGCCTTACCATTTTCAGACCATTTAATGCTAATTCAAACTCATCTCTAAGTATAGGATATCCCAAGTCATCGTTTTCAATGTCTGATTCCTTTTCTAATGCAGTTAGTTCTTCTCCTGCATATAAATTCCCTATATATTCTTGCCATCTACCCACTTTCTCTACATTTTCTATAATGACATTTACTCCCGCATCCCTTATATTTTTGCTATACGGTTTTATATTCCTAAAATTGATTCTAATTAGTTTGTATGCTTCATCTGTCTTTCCTACTTCCATCTTAGTTTGTACCTCTTTGCACTTTTCATCAATCCATTGTTCTTTAGCTTTCCTGCATTTGCGAATAATTTCCCATTTTATAGCTTTGTATCTCTGTTTTCCTGTTTCGTCTGATTTATTTTTGTATTTCCGTCTTTCTTCTATTAAATTCAGGATATCATTTGTTATCCATGGTTTCTTATTTTCTTTTTGTGTATACCCCAGAATATCTCTGGCCGCCATGTCGAGGCTGGATTTAATGTTATTCCATTCTGTTTCTACTTCCTTAGTATCAGATATTTTCCCGATATCTTTGAGCAATTCATTTGACCTTTTTTCGAATCTTTCGTGAATATCTTTCTCTTTTAGTTTCTGTAGGTCCAAGTACCTTTTTCCGTTTCTTTTTTTCAAATTTTAAAATTTAAGTGCGGCCTTCATAATTACGATGTTGTGGTCAGTGTCTATATCTGCATCCAGGTAGCTTCTACAGTCTTTTACTTGATTCCTAAACCGTTGTCTAACAAGAATGTAATCTATTTGATATCTTCCTATATCTCCTGGCATCTTCCACGTATATCGTCTTCTAGCATGATGTTGAAATAATGTGTTTGTAATGATTAAATTGTTCTTGTCGCAAAATTCTACCAGCCTATTTCCTCTGTCGTTTCTAGTGCCTAAACCAAATAAACCTACTATCGCTCTTTCCCTACCCTCACCTACCACTGCATTAAAATCCCCGTAATTATTAAATTTTCATGTCCTTTTACGTGTCTTAATATGTCTTCCATATCTTTGTAGATTGCTTCTACCTGTTCGTCACTGTAGCTAGAGGTGGGCATGTATACTTGTATTATTACTGTGTTTACCGGTTTAGATTCTAATCTAACCATGAGTACACTTTCATTCTTTTGTAAGTAATTTTCTACACAGTATCCTATCTTTTTCCGCATGACTATCCCCACACCCAAATTTCCCTCCTCTGCTCCTGTATGAATTACCCTGAAGTCTCCACTCCAAAATCCCCGCCTCTGGCCACCGAACTCGCTGATCCCTACTATGTCTAGTGATAACCTATTCATTTCGATTTTTAGGTCCTCTAGCTTACCCACTTGCTTCATAGTTCTAACATTCCACGCTCCGACTCGCAAAATGTTCCCGACTCTTATTCTTAACTTTCCGATCGCATCCTCCGAAGTAGTCCCCTCCTGGAGATCCGAATAGGGGACTATTTTAACTCGGTAATCTTTTACCCCAGAGAATGCCATCATTTTATTATAATTTAGGTATACGCTGTGTACTTGGGAGGTAATGTGGTGGTTTCCCGTTGCCTTCCACATCGCGGTAGTGTGTCTTAGACTGCCATACCGACCCCTATGGTCTCTGCCAATGTAAGTACCAAAAGAGCCGCTGCTCTCTTTTGGGGACCTATCTTCGTCTGGTTCCTCACTAACGACCCTACTACTTTGGTTGGACCTGTAGTTTGGCTCTTTAGCTCATTAGAACACGCAAGCCATTTCACCTGTACTAGTAATCTAGAACTTCGGCAAGGTGCAGGTCCATTTGAAATGGTTTTTGTGAATACCCCAGAATATCTCTGGCCGCCATGTCTAGGCTGGATTTAATATTATCCATTCTGTTTCTACTTCCTTAGTATCAGAAATTTTCCCGATATCTTTCAGCAATTCATTTGACTTTTTTTCAGATCTTTCGTGGATATATTTATCTTTTAGCTTCTCAAAGTCAAAGTGCCTTTTTCCGTTCCTCTTTTTCAGATTTTAAAATTTAAGTGCGGCCTTCATAATTACGATGTTGTGGTCAGTGTCTATATCTGCATCCAGGTAGCTTCTACAGTCTTTTACTTGATTTCTAAACCGTTGTCTAACAATAATGTAATCTATTTGATATCTTCCTATATCTCCCGGCATCTTCCACATGTAATCGTTTTCTAGCATAATGTTGAAATAATGTATTTGTGATGGTTAAGTTGTTCTTGTCGCAAAATTATACCAGCCTATTTCCCTTGTCATTTCTCGTGTCTAAACCAAATAAACCTACTATCGTTCCTTCGCTACCCTCACCTACCACTGCATTAAAATCCCCCGTAATTATTAAATTTTCATGTCCTTTTACATATCTTAGTATGTCTTCGATATCTTTGTAAATCGCTTCTACCTCTTCCTCACCGTAGCTAGAGGTGGGCATGTATACTTGTATTATTACTGTATTTACTGGTTTAGATTGAAATCTAACCATGAGTACTCTTTTGTTCTTTTGTAGGTAGTTTTCTACACGTCCTATCTTTTTTCACATAACTATCCCCACACCCGAATTTCCTTCCTCTGATGCTGTATGAATTACCCCGAAGTTTCCACTCCAAAAATCCCCCCCCCTCTGGCCAGCGGACTTCGCTAATTCCTACTATGTCAAGTGCTAACCTATCCATTTCTTCAGGTTCTCTAGCTTACCTGCTTGTTTCATACTTCTGACATTCCACGGTCCGACTCGCAGAATGTTCACGAATCTAATATATACATATTAGGTAATTAATTGCACAAGGCAAGTTGATAAATACTAAGCTATTATAATTAATAGGATGAAATAAAACTTAAGACTTTTATGCAAAACCCAAATGGTCATTTCAAATCAAGCTAGTAATTAAAAGAAGAAAAATGTAAGATCCCAGACAGGATTTGAACCCGCATTTTCAGCTTTCCGGGCTGATGTATTTACCAATTACACTACCGAGACTGATGATAAATTTGAAAATTTTTTAAAAATCTAAATCATGTATGTCACCATACATCAACCTAACTTTCAATTACAGTTTGGCATTTTTGTCAATCATATCTGATAGTGTCAAGTTTTTGACTTATATCAGATATATATACAGGAAGCAACACCCAAATTTACAGCTGCATGCCAACTATAGTAGGAACCACGAAAGAAGTCCTTTGCGTCATAGGTGTCTAACTCAATTCAAAACATACGTTTAAGATTATCTAAAAGCTTAACTAATGTATATGATAAAGATAGTAATACGATTTGTACGTGTTCTAAATAAAGACATACGTGAACACGTTCATCTGGGAAAACGACAGAGAAGAGTATGTGCCGTATGTTTTGAACTTTATATACTTGACAGGCTAATCTTTGGCAAAATTATGCCTTTTCTTTAAAATAGGATATCTTTCTTAGTTTTTTTCGTAAATGGAATATACCTTTTAAAGTTTTAAACGCTTGGCAGAAACTTCCGAATTGGAATATTTACTGGATATTTATGAACTAGATGCTACATTGACTTAAAATTTTCAACTTAATTCGTACGAATACAAGTGATGACGCAGACGACTTCTTTCATGGTTTCAACTATATTTAGGTAATTAATTGTACAAGGCAAGTAGATAAATACTAAAGTATTATCGTTAATAAGGTGAAATAATAACTTGGACTTTTATGCAAAATCTAAATGATCATTTCAAATCGAGCTAGTAATTACAAGATGGAAAATATAAGATCCTGGACAGGATTTGAACCTGTATCTTAGGCTTTCGTGGCCCATGCGATTTCCAATTACGCCACTGAGACGGGTGACAACAATTATACAAATGTAAATCATGTACATTACCATATATCACCCTAACTTTCAATTAGGTTCGTCATTTTTGTCAATCATATCTGTCAGTGTCAAGTTTTATGACATATCAGATATAGACATGTCAAAAAAACTTAACACTGTCAAATATGATTGACAAAAATGCCAAAAGTAATTGAAAGTTAGGTTGATATATGGTTATGTACATGATTTAGATTTGTTAATTTTCCAATTGTCGTCACCCATCTCAGTGGCATAATTGGAAAATGCATGGTCCACAAAAGCCTAAGATATAGGTTCGAATCCTGTATAGGACTTTATATGTTCGATCTTTCAATTACTAGCTCGATTTGTAAAAGTCTAAGTTATTCTTTCATCTTATTAACTAATAATATATATATATATATATATATATATATATATAAATAAGATGTATCTGTAAACAAACTCTATGAAATAATGAGCCTATTGCGAATACAAATCGGGCTGGTAGTTAATAGCCATTAACAAAATATTAGCTTATTACTTAATGGCTATATAACTACCAGCCCGATTTGTATTCGCCAATAGGCTCTATTATTTTCATAGAGTTTGTTTACAGATACATCTTATTTTATATATATATATATATATATATATATATATATATATATATATATATATTTATTGAAATTGAAATATACAGGGCAAGCCCTAGTTACATATTTCACTAAATTTAATGTGATATACATACTAAAATAATGTAGTACAAAACAATATGAATGATGCACGTTAAATTATTGTTATGTATGCATGTGGTAGGGTGTGCGTGTATACGTATGTATGTGTGTGTATGTGTATTTGTGGTTGTGAATATTAATGGCTAATTAATTTTTGCAATATCTTTTTAAATTAATATTCATTACTTGAGAATAATGATAATGATTTGTTGTTATTGTTAAAGTTGCTAGTACTTTTAGTATTGGTGAGTTGCGCCTTAATTCTGTTCTAAATGTGGAAATATAAAATAGGTTTTTAAGACGACCACAATGTACAGGGACAGAAAAACCTATTTTACTTAATATATAAGAACAATCAATTTGATTATTTAGAATTTTATGTAGAAAGGAAAACCTTATTATTGTTCGACGTTCGGAAATTTTATTAATCGCAAATATTTTTCGAGCATTACTGTACGAGTTGAATCCTATATGTGTATTAAATTTTTTGTAGTAAATGTATGATATAAACTTATTTTGAATAGTTTCAAGTAGTTGTGATTGAATTGCAGTTCCAGGATCCCAAACAATAATAAAAAATTCTAATTTGGAGCGAACCAAAGAGTTATACAGCAACTTGATGCAATCTACATTAGTAAATGACTGTGAGTTTCTGATAATGAAACCTAACATTTTATACGCATCTGCTGCTATCGATTTAGTGTGACCATCAAAATTTAAGTTTGTTTTAAATTGTACTCCCAGGTCTGTTTTGTAATTCACCTCTTTTAGTCTATTTTTTGTTATTGAATAATTAAATTCTATTTTATGTTTAGTAATTAAGTATGACATTTTCTCACATTTATTAATATTGAAATATAATTTATTGTCATCACACCAAATATATATATTGTCCAGATCTGCTTGTAGTAAACCACAATCAAAGTCACTCTTTATTTCTTTGTATATTTTCAAGTCGTCGGCAAATAAAAGATATTTACTATTACAAATGGACTGTGGTAGATCATTAACAAAGATAAGAAATAAAAGAGGCCCAAGATTGCTTCCTTGTGGTACACCTGAGGTTGGAGTGAAGCATTGAGAGTCTGTTCTTTGGTATGTCACAAACGATTTTCTATTAGATAGATAAGATGCAAGTAATTCAATTACTGATAGTGACAATCCGTAAAAAGCCAATTTTGCTAACAGTATGTCATGATTCACATTATCAAATGCCTTAGCAAAATCTGTATATATTACATCAACCTGACCTTTCCTGTCTAACACTTCACTGACAAAATCTGTAAAAATTAACAGATTTGTGGTGGTTGATCTTTTTGGCATAAAACCATGCTGGTGTAGGTCAATTGAAGAATTAACATGACTAAATATTCGTTTGTAAATAATTTGTTCAAAAATTTTTGCCGCACATGATAAAACAGAAATAGGCCTATAGTTGCCAATTAGGTTTGTTGCACCTGATTTATGAATTGGAGTAACTTTGGCAAGTTTCCATTGTTCGGGAAGTTTTCGTTTTTAATGATAAATTAAACAATGTACAAAGCGGATATTTTAGTATATCGGCACATCCCTTGAACACATATGGAGGTATTCCGTCAGGTCCTGCAGCTCGTTTCGGTTTTAACTGGTGTAATGCTTGCTCCACATCTTCAACTGTAATGCTGTGTAAAGTAAATATGTCATGTGGGCTTTCATTTAAGATCACGTTTATATTGCTAGTGCTATAATTTGAATGATTACTGTACACCGATAAAAAATATTCTGCAAAAGCATTGTATTGTATATATAGAATTCAACTCGTAGTTGGTCGTTTACTCTATAAACATGTAATTATATTAACTAAATTTAAATAATCCCCTTTTGGGTACTCCAATATTTGTATTTTAACCAGTTGTGACTAACAACAACCCTGATGTGTAGGGTTGTGTTTATAATTTTAATATTTATGCATTAACAATTAGAATCTTGATAAAGGCAACAACCCTTGCCGAAACGTCGATTTATAATTAAATATATGCAAAATATTATTTTGTTTTAATTTTTTGGACTAAAATATCCCAATTGTACAGTAACATTTTATCAAAAAAACACTATTATACTAAACTAGTCCATTGACTATAAGTGGAGTGTTTGTATATATATATATATATACATATATATATTTTCTTCTTGAAGTTGAAAATATGGTAATAAGTTTAACATTGAAGTTTCTGTTTTAAAAATTATTTCTAATCATTACAAGTTGATAGAGAGAAAACTAAGAATTTCATTTTTACTATCTTCGTTCACAGGATTATTATTTCATTAGTTTCTATCACTATTCTAAATTAAGATTTTTTTTGCTTATAATAAGATGAATATCTTCTAGTTGGGTCGCAAATTGTATCATTATAAATTCTGTCAGGCTATGTCTAAAAATGTTTCACAAGCAGGCAATAATTTAATGAAGCAAATCAATTATACATAAATGTGGATATTGTTGAAAGATCATTCTTTGTAAACAGATAAAGTGCATGCTTTCTTAAGTTACGTATTAAAACTGCCCGTGTGCATTGTACTTATGAATTGCAGCAGTAGTATCAGCAAACATATTATTTTGTAATTTTACCATCAAACATGGAGCTTGATCCAAAAATTTGCCAATTAATTTACTAATTACTTCACTTCTTTGTCAAACATACATTTAATAATAATAATTTAACTTACTGGAAACAAAATTGGGGTAAATTTGTATCTGTTGTTAAACAATGTGTATGACCAGCACAACATTGTTCAACACGAGTCCAATAAATCGCATCACACTGTACATGGGGTTCATCCAACAACGAAAGAAGGCCATATTTTTCATGTTCTAATAACTGGCATATCTGACTATAAACACTCAATTAGTAACTGAAACACAAATATGTTTAAATTTACCTGTTATTAAAATATTCTATTCTGGTCCATTCTAACCCTTCCTTAGCAAATTCTTCTTGTTCATCTTTAAGCGTTAAGGAAACGATAAGTTGCTGCAGTTTCTCATTACAAAAATTAATCATTAATTGTTCAAAACCATTATTACCAAAAATTTCAAAGCCATAAAAATCTAAGATACCAAGTACCTTTCGTTTACCATAATGACTAGCCTAAAATATTGATCTTAACAAAATAATGTTATTGGAATATATATTTACCTTAATAACATCATTAATTTTATTTACTAGCCAAGTAAAAAGTCGACTATAAATAGTTCTACATAAAATATCTCTGGTCCTCGATGCATCAGTTGCATTTAAATCAGCAAATATGCCACTATCAATGTGACGACATGTTAAAGCTCTCTTTAGCCATTTATGTTCGGCTCCTAACAATTCACATATTTCATATAATTCTAAAATATGTAAATTAACAAATTGATATATTTATATTTTGTAATACCATAATCATTTTTTATACTACAACCTTCAGTACCATCAATATTACTACAAGGCACAAATTGCAAATTTCCAAATTTTAATATTATTGCAATTACCCTAAATATATTAACAATATCATCAACTAAAAAACCTAACATTTCAAATGCTGTCTTCGTATACATAAATAATTTTTTATCTTCTTCTTCGCCCAGTGTTGGTTGGTTATCCTCCATTAATAATATCTTGTAATGTTCTACATTACGCTGTAATTTTAAATTTTCTATAAAAAATATTCTTTATCGAAATTTATTAAAAATATATTACATACTTAAAAGATGAATATCAGCACCTACTAGAAGTTGATAAAATATATGGAAATTTCGATCGCCTAAAAACAAATTAGTCGTTCTCGACTGAAAACAAATAAATAATTAGCAACAGGGCAGTAAAATGTTTTAAAAAAGCACATACCTTATCCAGTAAATCTGGGAGTGCATAAAAAATAATAGTTTCATTAAAAATTTGAAAAGATATGCAAAAGGTAAAATTAGCAAACTATTGGGAATTTTGTTGAATCACTACAATGCATATGTCCTACAAGTTCACAAAATTGTTCTAGCAAATTCTTAGGATAAGCTATATCTATTTTCTGCAATAACCAACACCCATCTGAATTATGCATGTTTATTAACTCCCACCCCAACACACTGTTAAGGAAACGTCATCATTCCTAAAAAGCCTTGTGTGTGTCTCATACATAATAAATCATGGCAAAATTCAAAAATAAATAGGTATATACGCTGTAGCAGAAGTACATATTGAAGTGTTACACTATAGGTCATCAATGCGTGAATATTTTACCTTTATTTATTTACTAATTAAATAATTCTCGAAGGACCAATTAAAAGTTTATTATTATAATGGGTGATTAAAAACATTATATTTTTTAGGTAACTTGAAGTTTAATTACATGTAGAAAAACACAACTTGAAAATGCACCTTCAAGTTCAAAGTATAAACATGAACTAACTATACACACACTTTCTTAAGAAACATTTTACCTTAGTCCTGTTCATAAAACCCATTACCTGTCTTAGAAATTCCACAAACCCCTTTGTTAGAAAACGTTAAAGTATTACTCATACATTCCTGGTTTACCTGAGACTGATGGCAATAGATTAAAACATGTGATAGGACCCTTTGCAAGTTAAAGGAAGATTGAAACTTTCACTGTGTTAGTCATACATTCGGTCTGCTAAATAATATGAACCCTAATTTTAAACTGAAATATTATTTAATGGTTCGATTTCTCGAACATACTGCCCCCCTTGAAGGCTTGTCTTCAATAAACAATTAATTCCTTAATTCAAAAAAATTTTCCTTTGTTGTTTTTTTTTCTATAACTGAAACCTACTAACTAACTAAAGAAACGCAAAGTTGTGTATTAAACATAGTATCTAAATAACTACTCTACATAAACATTTATTTTAAACATTATCTATGGAGTTAAATTTCTTCATTAGGAAGACGGCATAATTTTGTAATATTTCTGACAAATACTCCATTTTGAGTTTTAACCTTAACTGCTCGAACTTTATTATCTCGACCACATATTAATTCGATAACTTTAGCCAAAGGCCAATTAAGTGGACGGGTATGTTCTTCCTTGAGTAAAATGATGTCGTTCACCTTTAAATCCTTTGAAGGAGTAAGCCATTTTGGCCTATTCTGAAGTTGATTCAAATACTCCTTTACCCACCTTTTCCAAAAATTTTGTTGCAGACGAGTGCATTTTTGATATCGTGTTAAACGATTTTCAGAAGTTTCTGATAAATCTTTTTCAGGAAATGCCATAAGGCTACCACCGATTAAGAAATGTCCGGGCGTCAGACAATTAAGATCGTTTGAATCACTGGAAAGAGGTCGAAGAGGTCTTGAATTTAAAACCGCTTCGATTTGGGCTAAGATTGTAGTAAATTCCTCAAACGTGAACCGCGACTCTCCTACAATACGGATTAAATGAAATTTTGTACTTTTTATAGCTGCGTCCCACAGACCTCCCCAGTGCGGACTTTTAGGAGGAATGAATTTCCATTCTACTTCCCTAGCTGCTAAGAAATTTTCTACCGAATCAATGTTTGCCCTTTTTTGAAAAAATCGGAAACTTCTTTCAATTGGTTTTTTGAACCTAAGAAATTAGTGGCACTGTCGCTATAAATAATTGAGGGATTACCTCTTCTAGAAATGAATCTTTTTAGGGTTAAAATGAAAGCATCTGTGGACAGGTTAGATACTAATTCTATATGCACTGCTTTAGAAATCATGCAAATAAACACTGCAATATAGCATTTTGTCAAAGGAGCTCTTCTTAAGTTTGAACTTTTACAAAAATGGGCCACGAAATCCACACCGACCTTGGAAAATGGCCTGGCAGGTTGTAATCTGTTGCAGGTAAATCGGACATTATTTGTTCACATGTTTTAGCCTTAAATCGATAGCAAACTAAACAGTTTCGGATTATTCTTTTTATTTCTGTAAGGCCCTTTAGGGGCCAGTATTTTAAGCGAACGTTCAACAAAGTGGTTTGTGCACCAGCGTGTCCTAATCTTAAATGTTCATAATTAATTATCATGTTGGTTACGAAATTCTTTGAGGGTAGCAGAATTGGGTGTTTTTGGTCGTAGGGTAAATCTGAGTAAGACAACCTACCTCCTACACGAAGAATACCATTATTATAAAGAAACGTGACAAATGTAATAATGCCTTATTTGCAATTATTTTATTAGATTGTAGTTCTGAAATCTCTCTAGAAAAGGACTGTTGCTGTATAATCTTAATTATGAGAAGTTTAGCTCTTTGAAGTTCCTCTACCTTTAAGGAACCAGAATAAATTTTCGATTTGTTTTGTAGGTTATTTACAAATCTTAGACAGTAGGCTATCACTCTTTTTAGTTTAATAATTGAAGAAAATTTAAAGATAATGACTTTCCAAAAATTTGAACAAGTGTCTTGTTTAGTGTTATATAAAACAGTTTTAATGTTTCTTTCTTCTGGAACATTGCACACACGGATTTCTTTACAGTGAAACTCGTCTAAGTTTAACTCTGAATTTTTAGAACTTGTGGCCCTTGCCACCAAAAAACAGATTTTATTATTTCCTGTGGGGTCATTCCCCTCGAAAGAAAATCAGCAGGATTATTCTCGCTCTTAATATGACGCCACCGACAGTTTGACGTTATTCGTTGAATTTCTGAAACTCTATTGGGAACGAAAATTGACCACCTAGAAGGGTGTGCGTTTAGCCAGCACAGTACAATTTGGGAATCGGTCCACAAATTGATGGTAGAAATATTTAATTTATCTCTATAAATCGACAGTATTTTTCTTGTTAAATTTGCTAGTAGCAACGCACCACACAGCTCAAGGCGAGGTAAAGTAATAGTTTTACCGAGCAACACGACTTTTGAAGTTATGAGGTTACATGACACGTAATTATTTTTGTAAATAGCACGTACATAAACTGCAGCACCATATGCCTTCAAACTAGCGTCACAAAATCCATGTATTTCAATTTTGCATATTTCGTCTCTAAGGAATAGCAACCTCGGAATTTTTAGCCTTGAAAGTATGTGAATGTTCTCTGTGAATTCTAACCACTGATGTGAAAGTTCACTAGTCAAATTTTCATCCCAATTTATCTTAGAGAGCCAAATTTTTGCATTAGAATCTTTGCTATGACTATGACGGAGAAATTAATCCCAATGGATCAAACATTTGCGCTTTTGAGACAACACTGTACGTTTAGTTATTGGGCGTTCCCTTGAAATTTTTTAAGTGAAACTGAAAATTGATCCGAATTTGGATCCCAAGAAATACCTAAAACTTTATTAGAAGTGTGATCAACGTTGATCTCTACATGATCTTGAGAAATATTTTGTATAACTTGTTTGAGAAATTGAAAATCGTTAGAGTACCATTTATGCATATGAAAATTCGCTGAATTTAGAAGCTCTTTCAATTGTTTGTACATTTCTGTTAAATTGTCTAGTGAATTACTACCACATAAAATGTCATCAACATAGCACTGCGAAAGGAGTGCATCTGATGCGAGAGGATATTTTTCTTTATTTTGAAATGCTAGTTCATTTAAAATACGGGTCGCTAAATATGGAGCGCTATTTGTACCATATGTTACCGTTAGAAGTTCTAAGCACTTCAACGGTTCTTGTGGAGTGTTGCGCCACAGAATATTCTGGAGAAACGTTTGAGAAGGATTGATTCGGATCATTCTGTACATTTTTTGTATGTCACAGCTTAAAACAAACGTAAAGGTTCGGAAACGACATAGTATGTCAAATAATTCTGGTTGGACAGAAAACCCTTTAAACATTATATCATTTAACGAAACACTTGTGGAAGTTTTCATACTTGCATCGAAGACGACGCACAATTTTGTTGTGCAACTATCTTCTCTTAATACACAATGGTGGGGAAGAAAATATTTGTTTTCATTGATCTCATTTTTGAAGGATAATGGAATATATCTAGCATAAGTTAGTGAAACATACTTATCTATAAAGGTCTTATACTACTTAAACAAATCAGCATTTTCTTCAAAACGTTTTTCTAAATTTAAAAACCTCTTTTTTGCCAATAAATAAGAATCGCCCAACTTTAAATGTTCTCTACAATTTTTTAACGGTAAATTTACTTGAAACGAACCATCTGGCAATCTTTTAGTACTTTCAAGAAATATTTTTTCAGTTAACTGTTCATCCGGAGTACGAATTTTAGTTTGGTTTGGAACTTCTTCTATTTCCCAGAATTTTTGCAACATGTCATTAGGAATGACATCTTGTATAAATAAACAATTAGTCACCATGGAATTATTTTGCTTAGCCATATGTAATATGGCTTCTTGAGGAATTGGACCACCTACAATATAGCCTAAATTAGTTTCAATTAAACTAAGGAAATTTCTTTGAAGTCTTATTATACCGCCAGTAACTAGACTATAATAGATGTCTGCTCCTAAGAGAAGATCAATTTTTGAAGGAATATGAAAAGTAGGGTCCGCTAACTGAATATTTTGGGGAATTAGAATTTTGTCTCTATTCAACAACTGCGGTAAATTGTGTGAAATTCTTTTAAGTACAGAACACGTAATATTGAAACTTATATTTGTCTTTACATTTAATAGAATATTTATGTTCACTATTTTGTTAGATTTTGTTGCTATACCATTAATACCGTTTATTTGAATGCCTCTTTCTTGGGGACTATATTTCAGTTGTTGTACAGCATCTTCAGTAATCAAAGATGTGGTATTGCAAGAATCTAAGACAGCCCTTAGTTGAAAAGGGCAACCAACTACATCCAATACTGTCACCATAGCCGTAGCTAACAGTGCTTCACCACTAGAGGAAAAGGTTGAAAGAACGACATTTTCTTGGGTAGAGTTTCCAGCGGTGTGATCGTTGGAGGAAGTACCGTTACCGTCCGATTTCGAGGAACGGGAAATTTCAGTATCGTTTTGTATTCGTTTAGAAAAACCGTAAGAATTGGAAAAACTAGCATTTTGATTTCCTTGATTCGCTTGTTCACTATTAATTTGAGACCTTGTTTGAACATTATTTGAACCCTTGTTATTAAAATTTTTATTCCATCTCTCTTCATGTAATAGAGTGTGATGTTTACCTTGACATTTAGAACAACCATGGGAACTACATTCATACGTGTAATGATTATATGCCAGACAATTAATGCACAGTTTATTTGTCTTAATGAAATTTCCTTTTTCTTGATAAGAGAGACCACCAAATTTTGTACATTTATAAATTGTATGATTATTTAAATTACAGAATAAACATTTTTCCTTACTACAACCTGTATATTTCGATTTATTAAAATCATTAGGATGAGAATTTGCACGTTCACTTTGTGAATTTTGTGATATATGAACATAATGGGAACCTTTTTGATTGTGGGGCCTTTTTGACATTGACCTAAATCAGGAATATTTGAACGTTCTAACACTGAACATCTTTGTTCTAAAAATTTAAAGAACTGGTCTAATGTAGGCCTTGAATTGGGAGGAATATCAAAATCAAATGCCTTTCTAGTTTGACTGTCTAATTTTTGTGAAAAGATGTACACTAGTATCAAATCCCAATCTTTAACATTTACTTTCAAATTTTTTAACCCTTCTAAGTTTTGTTTTAAAAAGGTAATAAAAGTTCTAAGGGAACCTGCATCTGTTTTACTCAAGGAATTTACATCCAACAAGTTTTTTATATGAGCATAGATTATGTTCAATTGATTTTCATATCTACTCTTTAATGAATCCAAAGCTACTTTGAAGTTATCACTAGTTAATTGTAGATTAACAATTAGACTCAGAGGCTCGTCTACTAAATAGGATTTGAGATAGATTAATTTTTCCACGTCAGTTAACATTGAATCCTTTATTATTAAATTTTCAAAAAGCTCAATAAATGAATTCCAACCTGTCGCATCCCCAAAGTGTGGAATTTTTAATTGTGGTTTATTTACATTTGAAATTCCTGTAAGTGGTTTAGTAGAATTAGGACTCTGGTTCACAATTGTTTGAAATGAATGAATTTTTTCTTGAAAAAGCGTTAAAAGCAAACAATATTTATCTTGAACACCATCCCTATCAGCTGATTGTGATTCATCTATCACTTCAATTTCATCTTGAATTAAATTGTATTTGTCAAAAGCTTTAGTTAAAAATTCTAGTCTTGTTTTAAATGCAAATATTTTCTCCTCTGATTCACAATTACTTGTAAACCAGTTTTCAGTCACAGTAATTTATCTATTTTCAACAGACCTTTGTTTAACTAAAGCTTCCATCTTACACTCAATTGTTAGAGCAAAAATTATTAAATGAAAATTTTACGACTATAACTATAAATCAACCAACTTTGAATCTAGCTTAAACCTTTAAGTAAGAACAGGCTGAATTAAACAAATTTCGTGAATACAGTATTAAAAAGGAACAATAATCAATTTATAAACTTAATGAATGTTTAAATCTGACCTTTAATCTCCAACGAACTTCTTATTCTTGAAAAACTAATTCACTTTCACTTGAAATTACACTTTCAGGAACTTTGAACACTATCAACACTAAATGCTTGCACCTATACTGGAACTGGAAACTTTATTCACCTTTTATTTTAATGGAATTGAACTGGAAATCGTTTGATTTTGGAAACTTTTCTTAGAATTTCTTTACCTCCTGGTTCTTTTTAGCATCCGTCTCGAAGTAATCAATTTCAACTATGTAGCAGAAGTACATATTGAAGTGTTACACCATAGGTCGTTAATACGTGAATATTTTACCTTTATTTATTTACTAATTAAATAATTCTCGAAGGACCAATTAAAAGTTTATTATTATAATGGGTGATTAAAAACATTACATTTTGTAGGTAACTTAAAGTTTAATTACATGTAGAAAAACACAACTTGAAGACGCACCTTCAAGTTCAAAGTATAAACATGAACTAACTATACACACACACTTTCTTAAGAAACATTTTACCTTAATCCTGTTCATAAAACCAATTATCTGTCTTAGAAATTCCACAAACCCCTTTGTTAGAAAACATTAAAGTATTACTCATACATTCCTGGTTTACCTGAGACTGAGGCAATAGATTAAAACATGTGATAGGACCCTTTGCAAGTTGAAGGAAGATTAAAACTTTCACTGTGTTAGTCATACATTCGGTCTGCTAAATAATATGAACCCTAATTTTAAACTGAAATATTATTTAATGGTTCGATTTCTCGAACATACGCCAACGAAAAACTAAACTTGTAAGCTAAAAGTCCACGTTCCAAAAACATATCAATTTATCCTACACCACGTTATAACGAAGCAAATAAGGAAATTATATATTATGACAAAGGAATATTGGTTTATATGAGTGAATATTCAAGTTACTCTAATCTTTAATATTCATCGATTTAGCACTTGTTTCCATATCTTAATTTAATATACAGGGTGAGCAAGTCCTCTGGGAAAGTTCTATAACTTTTTGTTAACAAAATAACAATGTCCATTTTTTAAGCAATAGCCAGGGCTAGGCTGCACAATCTAAAAATATTTTCGCCTATACAGTGTGTACAGTATAAAATGCAGTACATGGGGATCTTGGAAACTGTAGGAGATACGATCTTGGTTAACTGGGACAAAAGTTGCATAATCATGAGGGTATCTCAGATCGGTTTTCAAATTTCAAAAAATTTTCGTATGTTACTAGATAGAGACAAAAAACACAAAATTGACGATTTCTTTATTTGCTCGTAGTTAGTCTACTAACTGAAATAGAATGTTCAAATTTGGTACATCATGGTAATTCCCCATTGCGCTTCACATTTTCAACTTAGATTTTGTCTAGGGCATCTAGATTTTGCGTGACGATGTTCAACTTTTTATTTTTAAATAGCCGCCATATTGGATTTTTACATTTTTGAAATGCTGACAAAAAACCCTTTCCAAAGAGGTATAACATGGCTATGTTTGATTGAATCAAAACACTAAAAAACACATAATTATGTTTTGGTCGTAGTAGGCTTTAATTTCCATTATGACAAAGAGAAACAATTGCTCAACATCTGATAAAACGTCAAAGTGTGTCCTTTATTTTATGTTTCAAATAGTGCAGTTTAAAAAAAACAGTTAATTAATTTACATAGAAATTTAAGCAAAGCATTTGCGCTTGAAATGAATCGCTTTACTAACCGTGATAAATATCAAATATTAGAATGTTTTATTCTTTCTGGAAGGAATGATGTTAAAGCCGCTGAATTGTATTTAAATAAATACCCAGAAAAACATCAACCAAACGGATGCATGTTTCGGAGATTACAAAATAATTTAATAAATTATGGTAGTTTTGGCTTGTCTAAGAGAAATAGGCAAATTAAAAAAGATAATGAAAACAGTGTTTTACAAACAGTTGTCGAAAATCCTCGTACTTCTCTTAGACAAATTCAGAATATAACAGGTGTTGGCTCATTCTACGGCAAGAGCTATTTTAAAACGTTTCAAGTACCATCCATATCATGAACGACCATGTCAGAGATTGCGTACTGAAGATCAAATTTGAAGAATGGAATTTTGTGCTTGGTACATCAGAAAGTGCAACGAAAATTCAAATTTTGCATATACAACTTTGTGGTCTGACGAAAGTCGACTTACAATTGTGGTATGTTCAACCGCAAAATACAATTTTTGGTCAGATGAAAATCCACATTTGAACCGCCAAGTTAGACATCAAGTTAAATGGGATTCAACGTCTGGATTGGTATTATTGGAAGGTACATTATAGGTCCGTTTTTATGATGCAAATTTAAACTCTGCGAGATACTTGATTTATTGCAGGGAAATGTGGCAGATAGACTAATGGAGCTTCCACTCGCTACTTTGCAAAATATGATTTTACAAAATGATGGCGCTCCACCCCACAATGCTCTGATTATTAGAAATTTTTTTAATTCTGAGTATAATGAAAACTGGATTGGAAATCGGGGACCAATTAAGTGGCCGGCGAGATCACCGGATTTAACTCCTGTAGATTTCTATATATGGGGCCATTTAAAAAGTTGTGTGTACTCAAAAACGTATGATAATGTAGGCCAATTACCACAAGCAGTCCAAGAGGCCGTAAATAAAATAACTCCAACTATGATAAGACGATTTTGTAAAGATGTTTATAAAAGGTGTCGTTTGTGTGTTCAACAAAATGGGGGGTTATTTGAACATTTAAAATAAATAATGAATTCATGTGGCTGACTATTGTTATATTTTTTTTCCTTGATTGTTAATTTGCAATTGTCTGAACATGAATGACAACTAAAAACAGCTTAAATAATATTTTGTATTGAATAGATGCTAGTTTGTATTTATTCTTTGTTAATGCATAGTTATGTTAGTTCTGATTAATACAGATTTATTTTCAATTTTCTACGTTTTTTACTGTTTTTGTTACCACTGAAAATTGAGTTTAAAATTTTTAGACCAATTGTTTCTCTTTGTCATAATGGAAATTAAAGCCTACTACGACCAAAACATAATTATGTGATTTTTAGTTTTTTGATTCTATCAAACATAGCCATGTTATACCTCTTTGGAAAGGGTTTCTTGTCAGCATTTCAAAAATGTAAAAATCCAATATGGCGGCTATTTAAAAATAAAAAGTTGAACAAAAGCAAAATCTAGATGCCCTAGACAAAATCTAAGTTGAAAATGTGAAGCGCAATGGGGAATTACCATGATGTACCAAATTTGAACATTCTATTTCAATTAGTAGACTAACTACGAGCAAATAAAGAAATCGTCAATTTTGTGTTTTTTGCCTCTATCTAGTAACCTATGAAAAATTTTTGAAATTTGAAAACCGATCTGAAATACCCTCATGATTATGCAACTTTTGTGTCAGTTAACCAAGATCATATCTCCTACAGTTTCCAAGATCCCCATGTACTGCATTTTATACTGTACACACTGTATACAGGGTATGGTAATATGGTTGTAAACCCAAAGTTGTTGTTTTAAATGGAATATCCTATATTTGATACCATACTCTGAAAGCTCTTTTGATAATGATGCAAGTGGGTCTACAATTGATGATTTCCTATATATGAGTCATTTTATGTAAAAATATGCCTAGTTTAAAAAAATGAACAAGTTTTCATATTGAACTTGAAGAATTGATTCTTTTGCAATAAGATTTTCCACATCCTGAAGTACCATTACCCATAGCGTGTATTGCTTACTTTTACTTTCTGATATACAGAGTTGAATCAAAGCGCAAAATGAACGAAAAGTAATTTTTTTCAAATAGTACCCGCCGTATTGGATGTTGCCATTGAATAGCATTTTTAGAGCGCTTTCCAATGATATAAAACTTTGCATTGGTTACACGACAAAAATTCTTAAAAATTGCATAAACATGATTTTTCTATGTGATTTTTACAATAAAGAAAACTAAGGCTAATCTCTGCAAATCTGACAAATCTTGTCATTATTAATTATCTTGCACATTTGCTGTTTAATTTGTTGTCATCACGATAAATTTCGCGCGTCCAGAATTGATTAACATGGTATACTGCATTGGTGAAGCTGATTGAAACCTATTATTGGCAAATCGAATTTATAATCAAATATATGTGAACTTTAGAACACCACGAACTGTGACTTTTGAAAAACTACAAGACATATTTGAAATTACAGGTAACGTTGCATATTCAAAGCATGAAATGATAACAAAACAGACTGATGATGAATCCGAACTAGAAGTTTGCTGATGAAGATCCGAATCTGAACACCAGCAAAATTGGTCTAGAAACTGTTATTTCAAAAAGCATTGTAAATAATATAATATTGAAGCATCAATTCCAACCTGATCACATCGAACTTCATCCAAAATTATATGAATATGATTTTGAGACTTGCCTACAATTTTCAAATCAAATGAGTGTAGGGATTGATGAAAATCATATTTCGAATATTTGGTTCAGTAACGAAGCATCATTATAAAGCTACAGATCAGTTAATAAGCATAATATGCATTACTATGCAACTAAAAATCCTTATTGACTAAGAACTGTCGAACATTAAAGTCGATGGTCCTGAATGTTTGAGGAGGTATTATTAGCAACCATGTTGTTGGTCCCTACTTTTTCGACAGCATTTTAAATGGAACACAGTAACTGCAGTGTCTTCAAGATGAGCTATCTCTCCACTTTGCAGGAGGATGTCACCGATTTGAATACGAGAAGGAATATGTGAATTTAACACGATGGTGCTCCTGCGTATAACCATAGATCTACACGTTGATTTCTTGATGAAAACTATCCTCATTGGTGGATTGGCAGAGGCAGAGCTATAATTCGGCCAGCTCGTTCTCCTGACAACTCCATTGGATTTCTTTTTATGGGGTTTTGTTAAGGAACAGGTTTATAGAATTCGACCAACCACTGATGATATAATGAATAGAATAATTACAGCATTGAAGAAGCCATGCTGACCCGAGGACAAATTTCTTTCATTAGAAGACTAGTAGTCTGCATCGAACAAAATGGTGGTATTTTTAAATACTTGCTGTAGTCAACCTGCGTTTTTTCAGTACATTATACAATTATTTTTCGGCATTTATTTATTGTTAAAACTTGTTTTTTCTGCTATTGATGAATAAAAGTTTGTTATTTGCTACCATACCCTGTTGACACTGAATATTTGATGTCAGGTTTGATGATAGTAGTAGCTTAATTTTCTCTATTTTCAAAAATGCAAATTTTAAGAATTTTTCTCTTGTATCCTACACAAAGTTTTATATCACTAGAAAACTCTTTAAAAATGCTATTAAACAGCAATATCCAATATGGAGGGTGTTATTTGAAAGAATATATTTTTCGTTTTGATTCACCGTGTATAATAGAAAGTATAAACATGCACCATGTGCTATGGGTAATGATACTTCAGGATATAGAAAATCTTGTCGTGAAAGAATTGATTCTTCAAGTTCACTACGAAAATGTATGCAATTTTTCAAAATAGAGATGATTTTAATATAAAATGACTCATAAATAGGAAACCGTCTATTGGAAAGCCATGGTACCCCTATCATTTTCATCATCATCAATAGGACAAAATATGGTACCAAATATAGGGTGTTTCATTTTAAAAAACAACTTTGGGTTGGCAATCATATTAGCACACCATGTATATAGGACACAATATTTTTGGATTGTGCAGCCTAGCCGTGACTGTGTTTTAAAAAAAAATGGAAGTTGATATCTTGAATAACAAAAAGTTATAGAACTTTCTCGGATGACTTGGACACCCTGTATGTAAGATATTAGTATTCAAGATTCCTTAAGTTTGAAATCCATGAGTACTGGTTTAAATTTGCATTGCCTACATTTGGAACAAACGGTTTATTTGTTTAATAGGCTGCCGCATTGTGCATGGAGAAATTCGAGCAGCAAAATGAAGACATGCTACCAATTCTCTAAATTTTATAAAATTTATTGCTAATTTGAAACATGGGTGTACTTTATCAATTGATTCCACTGCCACCTACGGATACAATAACTGTTCGCTATCCGTTATGATGTAAGTAAAAAATTTTTAATTAATCCCAGAGAACGTGCTACTTAAGGATTCAGCAAATTTATTATACTATCTTAGTTATAAAAGTGCACTCTTTCTCAATAAATATACAACTATTAATTAACACATCCTAAAAAAAAACCATTCTTATACCAAGATTATTTCCGTGCTGTATATAAATACTTTATTCCCTACCCGAGGGTACTTTTCTATACAGAAGCACTCTCTTTCCTACCATAGATTAATATAGTGACTATACTTCATTTCACGAGAGAATAAAGAGATGAAAAGCATAAAGAGTAAAAATCATCAATTTCATTGGTTGAAACATGAGACAGATTTATACTGCTTAAGTATTATGATTTTGGGTTCAAACTGTGACAAAAATATCACCGACAGGTATTCAATATTTTAACTTCCCATAAATTTTAACTTCCATTAATATTGTATACGATAACTTGCAATTAAGTCAATAAAGTATAAGTTGGTGGAAGGAATATAACAAAATTCTTCAATGATCAGATACAATAGGTCTACCAACGTGGCACTTTGTAATATTGAGTAATAATATAACGTTTATTAATTTCAGTAAAACAGACCGGTAGCTAACTTATATAAATTTGTTGTTGCAGTCCATCAAAAAAGATCTACCAGTCACATGCTGCGCCGTAGATCTTTGTAATATATGAAATACAGCATGAGCTTTCTAGTAACTTCTGATTTGTTATGTTAAACTGTTATAAGAAATTAGCTCAAATGCAAGAAAGTTTAATTAACTTTCTTTAAAACAATTATTTATTCTTTTAGGAATTATTTTAACTGCAAATTTTATGTTTATTTGAAGTAACACCAACAAATATATCATTCTTTTATTACTTAAAATGTGCAATTTTTTCTATTTTATTATAATGTGGGTCTCATTTCAGTTTACATCGTTCTTAACAAATTTTACTAATTAGTTGCACAAAATAACGTGACATTTTTTTCAAAAAGGGAAAGATAACGTTTACTTTTTGTATCCAAAATAAATGCTGCCATGTATAACACTGCCAATTATAATTACATAATTATAACACTTAATTAAATTGCAAACTCATTAATTATAAAGAGCTCAACCCTATCAATAAATCCCCAGCAAACGAATGAAAGTTATTATAATCACTTACCCTGGAGTATTATAAGATGTTGGGCGTCTCAGGGTGCACGGTCCTTCTGCTTGGTAGTGTTATTGTTAGAGTTGGTATCGGCAGGGTTTCTCTGATGAGACAATAAATAAGGTAAAAAAGGTGGGAACGACAATACTCGCGTCGGCACTGCCTGGTACGATAAGTTTATCGATATGATAGATGTGGCGGTAGGGCGGAGTCTTTTTTAACTAATTGATGTTCGTCGCTTTTTTATGTTTTCTCTAACCAACTGAAGTCGGCGCACTTCCACTTGTGTCTGTGGGAAGATAAACTCTTTCTCATGCCAGAACTCTGCATCAGCACTTACATTTGCAATGATAAACAACTGTCACCGAAATCCGTGTAAATATTACTATTTCCGGGGTTTCACAACATTGACGGAATTGCACTAATTAAATGGGGATTTTTATAAATATTAAAATAAAGTCCCTAACTCCTAAATTAATAATTCTCTGAAAGCTTTAAAATAAAACGTAACACATGAAAACTATGAACATCAAATGTCAAATTCAAATTAGTGCATATGTACTTAGGATCACATAATTTCATAGATAACGTTAAATTTTCATTTGGCATATAATGTTCATCATGTTTGTATGGCAACTCCTGCTTTGGATACAAAGAGTGGACTTTTTTTTTTAATTTTTTATATAATGTGAGGATATATTGAGCAAATAATGGTTAAGATTTGTTAAGAATAAAATACTCAATATCAGGAATGTGACTAGGTGTGTATTCGTGCAAATTGTCAATTGTCAATTACATAAGCTATATACACACTGAAGATGATTTAATAAAAATCGAAAGCGCTCTATATATTATATTATACTTGCACGAATACACACTTAGTCACATTCTTGATATAAATATTAACGTGCACGTAGAAAAAAACACATTTCCAAAATACTCAATAACTTCTATTTGAAACTTTTTTCTCCAAAACTTAGATATATGAACTGCAATTGAAAACTTAACATGGTAAAATCCTAAACGGGACATGCGATATAAAATAATTAGCTAGGCTTTATATAAATACTATTTTGACTTTTGCAAAAAATGTTAGTAATCTCAAAGCATTGCCAAATGGCTATTCTAATCAATTCATTACTATTTTATTCTATTCTATTCTTTTCTGCATTATTTTATTCTATAGAAATCAAAGGTTATGTATAATATTGTCTCTATGAACGTTTCAATCTGGTTAAATTTGTCTCTGTTTGTGCCCTACATTTTGTTGGTAAAATCGCTACCTACGCTCACCTCCTTGTTTTTTTTTTGTATTACTGCTTCCAGCTTTTACTAGGTACATTCATATTGTTGTAAAACAGTTCCCAGAACACTGTAATATTATTTCTACATCAAAGTAAACCCTTCCAGTACAGTACAGGTGTGTATTATGATGATAAAAGTATAACAGTTAATATTAAGAAATAAATTTTAGTGATTTACGACAAAACTATGCACTCAATCAAAAATATCAATTGAAACCAATCAAAAGTGGTTAAAAGCTAATGGCATACAATGTGTGTGTGAAACATGTCAGACCGATTAGTAAAACTGCAACTGTAAGGCAGACCATATAGAACTTAACATTGGTCAAAGCACTGTATTAAGCATCATCAAAGAAATTGAAGAGTCAGATACTGTAACACCTATTAAAGCAAAAAGGTGCCCACTAATCTACAAAGACTTGACTCATCCTTTAACGAATTCTACAAAAATTAGATTTAAGTATGATACCAGAAAAAAGAAAATCGATATTAATTGAAAAGCTACAAATTGTGTTTTGGAGAAGAATAGTATATTGTGTCACAAGGGCAGAAAGTGAGCATTAGCAGCCCGCAGCTATTAGATGCCTGAGCGAGCGAAGCGAGCGAGGGCAGCTGATAGCTAAGGGCTGCTAATGCATTTTGCCTGTGTGACACACGACTGTTTTTCGCCTAGCATTAAAGAAAAAAAATAGGAAAAATAACACAAAATAAAGAAGATAATGACATTTGACGTATTTGTTTATTATAGTAATTGATATTAATTATCCCTTGAGCATTATTATGGATAGTAATACCAGAATTTGTAGGCACTTGGTAAGTATTTGAGGTGCTGGTAGCATGGTGACTTATTTTTATCGATGACATTGACGGTCTATCTACATTAACTGGTATTTCATTTATTAAATGAATTTCAAAGATAGTCATAGGTATCTAGATTGTAAAAACCAACAAAATCATGCTGTTATGAGTATAGTGGCCCTAGGGCCGCAAAGATTTACTTTCAGTCACATTTCTAGGGCAAATATGATTCATTTTCATATACGCTAGGCGAAAAAATATTTAACATTATTAAGACAATACTGCAGAGAAAACCGTAAAGTGTATTATTCGGACGAAACTTAGGTAAATGCTAGAGATGAGTTGAAAATAAACTTTAGCAAGATACCACAGTTAAAACTGCTAAGCAATGAGCTATTGAGGGTTTGTCAACGAGTATAAAAGATTCCTTGGGGAAAAGACAAAAGGTTAATCGTAATTCGTATTAGTACCAAAAGGATTTATAAATAAGGAACTTTTACTTTTTGAATTGAAGAAAACAGCCGTGTCAAATTTATTTCATTTCATGATACCATTAAATAAATTTTAGGGGACTACCATCAAGACAGGAACTGTGAAGCTTTTAAGCAATGGCTTCTGAAAATTTTGCCAACTTTAAAAGCTGAAATAGATAATGTAGATAATGTACCTTATCATAGTGTAGAGTCAGAGAAAATCCCTACACAATGCTGGATTTAGGCAGAAATTATGGATTGGCTGTAAATAAAGTAATTAAAATTGAAGATCGTTATTTAAAGCTTCAGTTATTATAATTGATTAAGTAGTACCGCATTTCGCAATTCACAACGTATGTTATTGATGTATTGGTGAAAAATAACGGATGAATAATGCCACGATCACATCCATACCACTGAAGTTTTAATCCTATAGAATTGGTATGAGCTATGTAAAAAATTATATTGCTGCACATAACACTGCATTCAAATTAAATAATGTACAAACTCTGTTTCAAGATCCCAATACAAGAGTAATCTCTGCTATGTGGAAAAGTTGTGTCAATCATATTCTTGGAAAAGACGAAACACCGACTTAGAATTTGGCATTGTAAAAGATGAGATTGAAGAAATAGTGATGCACGAATTCGAATACAAGTAGTGATTCAAGTGATAATGATATGGGTCCGTTATAAAATAACTTATACAGTAATACCTACCTACATCTTTTTCGGAATTTTACTATAAAGTTTAATCACATTCTTTATGATTCTATACAGAGACATAGCCTTATGCCGTTTAATTATTTACTATAAATGTAATGAAAAATTTCTGAAAATGACAAAGTATTGTATTTAAAACAATGTTTTATGTATAGTTACAATTAAAATTGTTTTTTATAAATTGTTATCTATTGTTTGGTTATGTTGAATGTTAAATAAATAAGGTTAAGTAACTATTTTGAATTTTCCACTTATGTAAATGGTGTAAATAGCTCTCAGTACGATCTGCCCTCTATTTTATTCTCTCGTGAAACGGTTTATAAGTATATATACTTACAGTGTGTTAAATGGCACCCTACAGGATCTCCTTTGAAATCAAACTCTATATCAAGAAACTTTCCCTAGAAAAAAATACAATAATTAATTCTAACAAAAGACACTCCAAAAGTGCATATTAATACGATACAAAGGTAAATTTTCTCTTATGTCGCAAAAGCCAATAATTGAATTTTAAAAAGACAAATAATAATATTCTATATAATATATATCACTATGTCAAAACTGCAGTTCAAACGTCTAAATTTAAAACATCTGTTTAGTAAAAAAGACAATTGTTTTGAATTACGTGGATAATATATTTTACGTGTAGTTTGAGAATCTTCTGCTAATATTAGTTAACGCAAAATATGTATGTTGTATTTGATAGGAATTTGGTAATTTCCTTCTCTTAAAAATTATAAATATAGTGTAAATTCTAGTTCTGTACCCATGGCAACTTTCATTTTATAGAATCACGCTTAATTTGTAAGCTACTACTATGCTAAAATTCATACAGCTGTGTCAAAAACACAGGTTTAGAATAAATGAAATACCGCACATCTCTACCGTGGCTAGTCAGATATACAAGGAGTTGGACTCTGAGAGTGAGGTGGTACAAGTATTCCTTGTTGAGTGCCAAGGCGATGCTCCTGGCAGATGACAGCTATAATAAGTCAACCTTACCTGTCTAATGAGCCAATTCAGGAAGCAATAACAATTAATATACAACTTGCGAATTTATGAGAATCACTATTAATAGGGCACACGTTACATATTGACGTGATGAGGGATCACGAGAGGTCATTGAAACCCAAATTTTACAAATAAATCCCACCAAGATATAAAAGAATCCGGGAAAAATATAAATTTCCGTAAATTCATGGTTATGCCCTGTATAATACAAGCATACTTTTATTCATTGATGTGCAAGCAAAAAATGCAATTGCAGGTGAATAAATAATCACTCAGAATGATATAAGCGTATTGTTAATAAATAGCAAATAACGTAAGCTGTATATGTAAAAATAATTAATTTTAAGATCTTTAAAAATGCATTCAATACGAACGCAAATCGAACATTTTTAAGATAAATACAAAGCCACTTATTTTCACTTATTAATTAGCCTTTGTATAGCATAAAAACATCGTAAATAAAAACAGGTTCTCGTATTTTCGAGAGGAATTGAAAAATACGTCAATTTGTATGAACTCATTAATAAATAAACGCCTATTCCAAGAAGCGGCTCGAACATCGAAAAAACCCATAAAACTCATAAAATAATCGATAAAAATTAATTATCTTTCGCATTAGTATGTGACGCCACAATAACCGTATGTGTTAGACTAGGATGAGCAACGCACATCACTAATAACTGAAAGGAGATAACAAGGTAATAAGACTACAATTTTGAACGCTAATGAGGGTTCCCAGAAAATCACGTAAGATAGGCGTTTATTATTTAGAATAAAATTACGTAAATACTACTAGGTTCTAGGAAATATATAATTTGTATATATATATATATATATATATATATATATATATATATGTATATATATATATATACATATATAAGGAAGCATTTTTAAAAAGATTCTTTCATAAATTCAATCGCGAAATGTTTTAATTTAAATCGCGAGCTGTTGCTTTGAGAAAATGATATTTAAAGTATGCAGTAAGCATACTGCAATTTAATAATTACGATGTTACAATGAATAAAGAAGTGATGTTTTAAACGTAACCTAATGTTTAAAAAATGGAAATTATTGAATTTAATTATATACAATGAAGATGGGAAATGCTTCGATATAAAAAGCTATTAAAATTTCTTTTTAAATAATCAAACCGAGGATGCACATTGGTTTCTAAATGGAGATTTGTGCATCATCTGGTAAGCTGGTTTGGACACCAATTTAAAATAAGAAGATATTTAATTACGCAAATAGCGCATGTATAAATAATCACACTGTATGACATAAGCATATTGTAGATACATAGCGAGTAACGTAAGTTGTATATGTAAAAATAATTAACTGTAAGATACAGTAGAACGCATTTCAACGCGAACGCAAATCGATGCATATAAAAATATTTTTCATTTGCTGTAAATAGCAATAGCTTTATGCAGTTTACTTAAGAAACTATAATGAACATATATTTTAAACCTCAATTTTCATACTGTATAAATGCTTTGTGATATTGCTGTTTGATTTCATTTTGAAAAACCCTGCCAATTCCGTTGAGCTAGCCAGGCAAAGTTAAAAAAGAAGGTAAGTGAACAATTTCACGTTTTACAGATTGCTGTATCTTTATCACAGCACTCTTTTAGTAACGTCACAAAGCACGGCCCTTACCACACCACACTTTTAAAGCGTCACCTCAACGTGCGGCCTTTTTCATATCACCTTTTTAGTAACACCACAACGTGCGTTGTTGTCACAGCAATATATATATATATATATATATATATATATATATATATATATATATTAGTGATATTTGGAGGCTAAAAGGGCATTATTTATTCATGTTGTAATTTATTTCATGATTCATCATGTGAAAGAACAACAAATAATTTTGAAACGGTTTTCAAAATCATTTGGTTTAGAAATAAATAATTTTAAGGAGAAATTTCAAGAAGCTCAAATTTAATTTTCAGTACCTTGCAGATGTAAATACTTAGGAAGTATAGTGTGTGTCATGTTAGAAACATTCTGTGTGTAAGATAGCGTTTAAAAGATCATATCATAAACATATTTTAACCCTCGTATTTAATAAGTGTAGATTCTGAAATGCTTTTAGCTTCACTTCTAAGATTTGAAACCGTTTTAGTTTTCAAGTAGTGTTAAATGAAACAAAGTTGGCAGGTGTATTATATTAAATAGAAGCTTTTACAAATGTTTTAAAGAAACCTTCTTAGTATAATTAAGTTCTAAACAGATGTAACCGTCGCATGTTTCCTTGTATGAAGAGCAATAAGATTGCACAAACAACAGAAATTCCAGGTAGTTGTTGGCTCCGACGTCAATTAGAGAAATTGATAGCCTCTTAAAATGACATACAACTAAAGAAATGGTATGGATTAATGGCAGCTGTAGACCGCTATGAATGAAGCTTGCCAACAAAAAAACAAAGAAGAGTTATAGCATGTGTATAAGTGAGATAGGTGTAGTATGAACGTTAGCGTTTGTTGGCTTAGGTGAAGGAATACAAGGTTAGTGGAGTGAGGAGCAGGTGTTAGCAATACCAAACATGGAAAACAAAGTAAGAGATAGATTATTTTTAGCATGTATGTTGAAGCGAGATAGATATAACATGTAGTATATTGAGGGCGTAGTTTAAAAACATGGTGTTCGTTGATTGGGATACGCACAAGGTTGTTTTGAATGAGGTACCAGAGTGAGCCCCTGTGAAATATCTACCTAATTTTCTAAACTAAACCTGTATGTAATACATTGTAAGTTACACAAGTTAAGTTGACATACCACAATAATAGACATTTGAATCATCGAAAGTATTGTTTATTGTTTTTTTTTATCGACAAGACAAAAGCAGCACCAACTGCTAAGATTGTATGGACAAAACTTAATACACAACATCTCATAAACACCCAGAGCAATGACAAAACTTTTTGAATAAGAAGTCGCTGCAGCAGGAGTTGAATTTGCAACCGTCTACATAGATCAGATTGTGAACATGTGGACTTATCATCTGATCTATACAATACCCTATTCATTTATTAAGATTTTTGTTTATATGTTTTGGTGTTGTCTCGACAGCTAAATAATCTAAATCTCTCATAATGGGTTGATGACATTTTACTGTAACAGAGAAATCTTCAAATAATAGCAACCGTTCAAAACTTAATAAATTTGGAGTCAGCGATTAACAATTTTGAATGGCCTTATCGTTTATTGTTGTTTGCTGTATATATGACAGAGCAATAAGTTAATTTCGCTACACGAAATTAGTATCGAGTCGCCCTTTAACGGCACAACTATTTAAACATTCATAGTCCATATGTGTATAAGTGTGAACACCCGAAAAAGTTGTGTCAATTGGTGACAATGCACTATCTTCGTAGGACTACAATGATGAAAGACAATTGTGTGGTAAGCAGACATTTAATGAAGATTTGACCTAAATTAATGTTTGCCGCGCTATTACCGCCAATTGTATATTTTCACCTACCTTTTAATCAATCACAGTCCATTGCAAAGCTATCATGCGTTTGGGAAACCTTTTGGAGCTGTTTCACTTTTACACACACTCCAACGTTTACCGACTAGCAACTTTACAAAAAATGTATTAGAAAATGATATGGATTTGCTCAATGCTTGCCATCGCAGTTGTTACTAGGAATTTTTCCTAATGTTTTAACTGCGAGTATATTTTCCAAAAAAAGAACACATTGTAAATTAAAAGAAAACTATAGCCAGTAAAAATAGAATAATTATTAAATACTTACAAATCTAGAAGCATTATCGTTTCTCATTGTTCTTGCATTACCAAATGCTTCCAAAAGAGTATTTGCTTGTACAAGCCTATCGTTAACAACTTTTGTTTCTTTACTGTTCCCAGAAACTAATACTAAAAACTGTAGTATAATTCTTGCTATTTCAGTTTTACCAGACCCACTTTCACCTAAATCATCAAGGTTACAATTTATACTTAAACCAACCATAACAAACCTGCAATGATAATGCATTGATCTTCATTACGATCATTCAGCCAACGGTATGCAGTGCCAGCAATAGCATATCTAGAACGGTAACAATTATATTTGATATTTATAAAATATACCGAGCATACATATGTGGTGGTAACTGAAACGGGCCTCTTTTTAGGTACGTTTCGGCTAAATCTGCAGAATATAGGGCTAGTTTTTTATATGGATTAATTGAAACAAGTACATTTCCAATGTATGTGTATATGTGATCTCTTTTAAATCTTTGATGCAGATTTGCAATGAAACTATCTTCTGAAAAAGGTTCAAGTAGTACAGAATCCCAAGCTCCTGTTTCCTGCTCCAAACTGAGCATTGCAGTGCCCTTGGCTATTTTGCCGCCCGCGCGGCATTTAGTATATACACTTCTATTCACCGTGCAGGAAAATTTTATAAAACTTAATTAGTGCCGTTATAGCGAAGATTTTAATTAAACTTATTGATCTATGAACTACATTTGTAAGGGTAAATAACTACTAACAAGTAAAAGATTTTTTTATCCAAAACAAACAGAACAGTACGAAAAAACGGATCAACCTCAAAATGAAAAATTGACAGATCTTTTAAAAGGAGAGATGCAAAGGCATAGGATATTTTTTATACAGTCAAAATGTCAAAATTTATACTGATTTAATATTAGCTTATAGGTTTTACACAATATTTATTAATCAATTTCTAGAACTTAAAAAAAGCAGAAAATTGTCAAGAATCTTGATGATCTTGAATAGTTTTACATACATCAATTTATCAATTTGTTTCTGGTTATTTCAGAAGCAACAACCGTTTTTCAATATTTACTTTCTGTCTACATCACTTCTATATATTGTTGACGTGATCTGTATTAATTTAATTTAGCAAAAGTTACACTATCCTAAGTAATTCACAAAACCATCAAACCATAAATACTTAACTTCTTAATTATTATAGAAATAATCAAGTTAGTGAATATCTTATAGGTTGGTAGTATGAAATAGCCAGAAAATTGATGAAAAATTAGAACTTGCTCTAATAGCTGTTTTACACGCAATTTGTTGATCTATTTCTAGAAATTGTTGACTTGAGCAGCAAGTTTGCTTAAAGGTGTGTAGTATATGCAACAATTCATAGGTCAATTTCAAGAACTTGGTGGTCAGCAATTTAAGCCGACTTAGAGCTTATTATAATTTTCATCAATTTTCTAGCTACTTTCTAGTAACTTTAATATTTGATCTGAATTACCAACCTATGAGATATTCACTAAGTTGTAAATTTCTATAATATATTTGAGTCAAGTGTTTATTGTTTGGTGTTTTTGTGAATTACTTAAGGTAGTGTAATTTTTGCTGACTTAAATTAATATATATCATGTCAACAGCCTATAGTAGGTATGTAAATAGAATATAAACATTGAAAAGCGGTTGTTGTTTCTGAAATAGCCAAGAAAAGAAGTTGATAAATTGATGTGTATGTAAAACTATTCAAGGTCATCAAGATTCTTGGCAATATTGTACTTATTTTTTAAATTCTAAAAATAGATCAATAAATTGTAGTGTGTGAAACAGTTACTACTAAGCAAAATAGAAGAAAATAAGAAATTTATTTTACAAATTACACTATATTTTCTTTTTTACCTCAACTTATAAATAACTAAATTTACATAGTTTGTTTTAATTGAGCTACAATCTAGTTTTTATATGAGTAACCTTATAAAATGCATACCTATACTACGAACAAACTTATGCATTATTAAATAAAATTAATCTTTTTGGACCAATGCTTGATAACTTTTGCGCTTTTTGGCTGCACGAAATTTTATTTTAATATTAGAATTAAAGGATTTTTGAATCCAGTAAGGTAAGTTATTATGTGTTTAGTTTATGAATATAGTTTCTACGAACCCAAAGACTATAACATCATGATTTATTGCATGTATTCCGCATAAGCCCGCATTTCTCAGGTTAAAGAAATATGATGTAGATAGGCGGTCCACCATGAGAAGCGTGAAATGGAGGGACAGGCTCCTGAGAACGACGCGTTTTAAAGCATTGGGACTTGACTATCGGATGCGAGTGCGCGTTAGTTCCGGCGAAGTAACTCCTTTATATCTCCTTACTTTTTCCATGAACCTAAAAAAAGCTATCTCGTGTTCCGCCAAAGTGTAAGCATACTCACTACCAGCATGCGACCCTGACCTGAAGACGAGTGAGGCGGCTTTTAGTTCCAGCGGAAAACCAGGTAAGCCGCTCGCTTATTGTTATTTTGTTGGCTTTACCCGTGGCGGCATCACTTGCATCCGAATTTGTAGACGTAACAATTTACGTCCAGGTTATGCAATGATTGACGACGTGAGAAAAACCTAACATAACAATACGTTGTTAAAATTAACACTTTTTACAGATATCAATTTTTAAATTTTGAAAACAGTTGCAATGGACACTTCATTCAGCAACAAAAGTTTTTTAACTTGTTGCGAACCCTTTGATTTAAGACACTTTATCTGTGGACTTACTTCCACTTTTCATACTTTAAAGGCATGATTAGTTACATATTCCATTTAACTTAATTTATTTTTTTTTTGGAGAATGATATACTTAGTATCAGAACGTAAAGTTTGTTCATATTTAGCTTTTACTTTTCTTATGTGCGATTTTAATTTTAATATTTGGAAATGGTTCAGAAATCGTTTTAAAGCAGATGGTAGTGCAATTTCTATCAAATATAATGCATTCATTTGTTACATGCCGCTCCTGTAGATAAATATTTTCGTTCTTATGACATTAAATTTCATGTTCTTTACTCTATTCATTATCACTTGCGAATTAACATTAACAATTTTGACTACTGTCTATATTGAAATGATTGCTTATTCATTACACCGTAGAACTTCGTAAGTATATTTCGTATAATTTAAAATACCTTAATCGATCTCTATTGAGTAATCTTAAACACTGCATTTAGAGTTAAATACCTGTGTAAATATCATGCACAAATAACACTTACCCCAGTATTCTTCGACTGCTGCGAGAATTTAGGTCTTCAGGGTTGATTCCGTGGTGGTTTTCTGCCACTGTTCATTTTGCTTCGCTGCTCTGCGTGTCGATACGATATAAGGAAAGGTAGGGAAGATTGGAATCATTCGAGAGTTACTATTAAAGGACTCCTCACACGTTGGCACTCAACCGAAGTCAGTAAGCAAGTTTGGAGTTACGGTACTTTTTCTTTCACGTAAATGTCTACCGCCTCCAGAAAAGGATAAAACACTCTGACACACGTTGGTGGGAACAATGAGAATTGTCATTGCTAGTATAATCTCAGATAACAAAGATGAGCCAATGTCCGGAATATCCGTGTGAACTACAACTTTATACGGTTTTCACATACGTCGACATTAAAATATTTATCGGTTGAGAATTTCTCATACAGAGTTTAAAAAATCTTCTAAACCTGATTAATGCAATAATATATTATAGCTTTGTAAAATAAAGCGTAACAATTGTTGATGTAGCATTAAAAGTGTATTCGGTTATTAGCAACGTTTACTTTCTGATATAATGTGCTCAAATTGTTTGGAAGTGTTACCACAAGTTTCAAATGTAAAATGGGTTTTCTACATGTGTGATTATCGAGTGCTATTTAATTTGAATTTGCCGGTTTCTTTATGGATGTTTCTTGAAAAATAACATACATTGCAATGAAATAAAAAATTATCAATTGGGTTTTCTGTTATCAATAATTGTTGGCTCAGAGTTTTCTAATGTGGCATATTTGAGTATTTGTTGTCGAACTATTATTTTAGATCTATCTTATGACTGAAAACGGTCCTAATTACGTAATATTCCTATTGAATTTTACTTATACTTTTAACATGGATTTCGTGATAAGACAGAAATAATATACAAGTGGGCTCCTACAGCTAATGAATTTATAACATGGGGTTCTGAAATTAATTTGTACAAAGTTGTTGCTTTGAGAGGTGAAATTTTTCCAAAATAAAATTATTCACTGCAATTGGTACTAATTTACTTTCAAATAATGAAACCTATTACTACGTAACATGTATAGACTTAAATCCTAGGTTGGATAATGATTTACTACAAGCTATTTGTCAAGGAAAATGAGGAGATACTCTGTTCGCCTATACTCTTCTGAATTTGATTCACTTGGTTTTCCAGGAAAAGAATTTGGTATGGTGTGCCATGCGATCCAGTCGACTGTCACTAGTTACTTCCAGCGTCTAAAAAGGTTGAAAAGTTCCAGTTGGCAATTTTATTAAGGGTATTGTTTTTAATTGTATTCTATTTTAAAGTAATCCGATTGCACCGAAGGTTTTAGTACTTATTTGATTTGATTGTTTGTTTTAAAATAGTGCGAGGGACACTATTTATGTATTGAGAATAGAAAGAATAAGCAAATGAATTTGATGAAAAATACTTTTATTGCTTTTCAAAATAATCGCCTTTAAGATCTATACACTTTTGCATGCGATTGAACCACCCTTCAAAGCACTTAGTCCAGTCAGAAGATGGTAGCTCTAAAGCATGCGTTTTGAAGGTTTCGACCACTTCTTCGGGTGATGAAAATCGTTGTCCACGCAGTTTATCTTTAATTACTGGAAACAAGAAGAAGTCATCTTGGTCAAAGGGTTCGACAAATGCACAAAGTGAAGTGATTAAAGTAGATGGTGAAACAACCTTCCCGTCAATATCCATTCAAGAATGGTGCGAATCGTAACTGGTTCAATAGTCTTATCCCAGCGAGACTCATTCAAAACTTTCTGGCCAAAAATATTAGCTTTCAGTAACATTTCTATCTTGGAAGGAAAACCTGGGTCAGTCGATTCTAGACCCTGTATGTGAGGTCAGGTAGTTACGGCTAACGAAGTAGCAGGCAAACGATCGCATATGTTAGATAGTAGTAGTATAAAAACTTAAGCTTTGTTTGTTGTTGTGCTCGACTTGGAGTGATAACACAAAAATGCTTATTCGATACCGCTGAAGAATTTAAGCCTAAACCTTGTACCACCATATTTGTTCTGCACTTCTTTAAACCTAGCCTTTGGCGGCACTTTTCGGTAATAAGATTTTCTTGGCTACGGTTGTCAATCAAAGTCGTAATCGACTGCAATTTGCCAGTCCCATCTCAACCGCAGTGATTCTCAACCACTACTCTGCCACGGCACTTTTGAGTGCCACCAAATTTTATAAAGCAAACAATAAAAATTATTTTGTGTGTACTGGACAATTATTATAATGTTGAAAGCACTTTGTTATCATATGTATTTTTTTTAATCAGTCTCACTAGATTAAGGGTTATGGTCTCCTAGCAACATAATAGTATAATGTCAAAATAAAGTTCAAACAAAAAGTTTTATATATTTATAGTTTTGCTAGTAAATACTGGTATTGGCAACTAAGAACATTCTCCGTGGTACGAATATCCCAATTCTAACCACAACTGAGCTAGTAAAGGAAATACAAGATAAATTAGACTACAATTGTCAACATAGCTGGTCCGATACGAACGCTAGATTTTGGAACAAAATTTGGAGTATTACTGACATAAGAGATACTTTCTTTTAAGTGTTGACGAATACTTTAACAAAATGGATAGCCTATGCCCTTGCGACAGAGATCTTCCGGATGATGACATGATTTTTTGTGATTCATGCTCTACGTGTTTTCACAGTCAATGCGTATCCTTATCAGAAAAGAAGTAGATTTTCTAGGCAATTCAGGAGATAAATGGCTTTGTAAACCCTGTAAAATTCAGAGACAAAACACCGAAACCACAAACGACGAAGATATTATGTCATGCCTTCGATGCCCTCCAGGAAAATCAACAAAACTTTATAAAGGAATAGGAGGACTTCGTATTCATTATGGTAAAGCCCATAAAGATTTTATTGAAATTAGAACAACTCCTTCAGTCGAGGTTGACAATCGATCCCTGGCAAATAAAATATCCGTTTTCAAACGTCAAATAAAAATTTTAAAAATAATACCAAAAGGGGATAGGATTCTTGTTGCCAATAAACTCGCCTTTAATGGACAAATGCTGCACAAAAAGAAACTATTTTATATTATTTTATTCTATTTTATTGTGATTGTATGATTAGTGTGTTGATGTTTAAAAGATGTTTAAAAATCTATTTTAAATTTCCCGAGCGGATCTGCAGGTGGTTTAGATGGATTCCGTCCTCAGCATTTCAAAGATCTTCTTGGAAAATCCAATGGAACAGCAGCAAAAACTCTATTAATTTCTCTAACAAGACTCTGAAATTTCATGTTATCTTGAACAGTAAACAAAAACATTACAAAATTACTATATAGAGCATCTTTGTTCGCTTTAAATAAAAAATGTGGTAGAATCGGTCCAATTGCCGTTGGGAATACGTTACGGAGACTAGTATCAAAATTAGCATGTTTGCTGTTCGTGAAGAAATGGCGTCATACTTTTTTCCGACACAATTTTGGGACCAAAGGTGGCTGTGAAGCCGTGGTACACGCTGTTCACACTTTTGTCAATCGGATAGAGTTATTTTGAAAATTGACTTTCAAAATGCTTTTAACAGCCTATAAAGGGACGTTTTACTTGAATGTGTAAGAAATAAGGTTCCCTTGTTGTATCCTTATCTGAACCAACGCTACTCTACAGTATCTGATTATTTAATTTTTTGTTTAGTAGGCAAAATAAAAAGCTTAAAGTGTGCATAGTGGTAAATTTAATAGTACTTAAACCATTGGTGGAATTAACAAAAAACAAATCAAAGACAGTAACTTACAAATGAACAATAATTAACTAAATTTTTAATTAATTGGTCTTATCAAGTCAACACCTGTGACCTATCGTAACAATTATTTGAGTTACAAGTTGCTATTATCTCCAACATACATAAATATAAACAGGACTTGTTTTGGAAATAATTTAAAACACCTAGGATCACATTTATTACTAATCTAACTAAAGAAAATGACTGAAGGAAAGTTATTTTGAAAAATATGCAAACATATTTTTGGAAAAATTATTAATAATAAGGATATAATATGTATGTCTGTTGGGAATAAAATAAAATATAACATAAAATGGACTGCTCCAAATGCTTACGTTCATTTCAACCGTCTAAAGAGACAAAAATCCGTGTTTTTCGTGCGACATGTGTAGAAATTTATATTGTAATGAATGTTCTGGGCTTAGTGCAACAGAAATAAGATGTATGGCATTAAATGGCAGAATACTAAAGTTCAATTGTAAACAATGTCGAAATTACGATCTGGTGAAATTGCTGCAAAAAAGTATTAAAGACAAAGAAGATACCATAGTTGATAAAAATAATATCATCAGTATGCTCAAAGACAAGATAAAAGAAATGGAAAAAAGCTCTAAGGAAACATATGCAAATATCTTGAGTAAAAAAACTGAAGAGTCTCAAGCTAATTCTTATAAAGTGGACAATGTTCCAGTGGTTATAATTAAGCCGACCAGCATACAGAGCTCACTTAAAACTAAAGAAGAGATACAAAAAAAAGTATATCCAAATGCTATAAATGTGTCTATCTATTCGGTAAAAGAAATTAATAATGGAGGAGTTTTAATAAAATGTAGCTCTGAAGATGAAGCAAATAAGCTTAAGAGAGAGGTGGAATCTAAAAACTTTTCAGTTAAATATGATGTTCGACTGTCTCAACTAAAAAGGCCTCGTGTAAAAATAATAGCGAAAAATTTAACTCGAGAAGAGTATATGAATTGTATAAGAAATCGAAATGAGTTCATAACCCCTGATGATAATCTTAACATAACTTATATTAAATCTATCAATAACAAAAAGCACATCATATTTGCCGAGTGCTCAGGTGAACTATTTAGTAAATTTATGGCCATAAAAAAAGTTTACATACAGTGGGAACGTTGCGCAATCTTTGAAGACATGTCTGTTCTCAGATGCATGAACTGCTGTGATTATGGTCATAAGGTAGCCAACTGTAAGAACAAACTAACATGTATTTACTGTGGTGAATGTCATAAACTCAACGAATGTCCTAAGGATTTTAAAAAATGCCGCAACTGTGTAAATGCAGTATCCAAGTATAATTTAAAATACGATATTCATCATGAAGCAAATAGCAGTGAGTGCCCTACATACAAATACCATATTATGAAAATGAGAAGTAGAATTAATTATTCCTGTAAGTAATCCTGTAAGTAATATGTATATATAAAATTTATGTTCACTTTTATATTACTATCTTTTTTTGTATTGGTTAATTATACTGTCAGAATAGAGTAGTCATCCAATTAATTTTATTTTAGTATACTTAGGCTAGCTCAGAATATAAATAAGTGCAGGTACGTGTCCAACCAGTTTTGAGACGGAAAACCTAATGGCTGCGAAATACCTGCAACTAATGTTGACTGTGCGAAAAGATAAATTGGAAAATATATTAAATAGCCAAATGGTTAAGTGTTGGGAGAACTTGGCAGCCACAGACTGCTTACCTCCCTTCACAACCATCGAAGGTCGGAGAAATAGGGCATATAACTGTAAAACAATAGAAAGTGATCGAACTGCATCTAACAAGAAAGAACATCGCCTATGAGGAAAGACAACAAACAGAATAAGAAAAAAATTGTTGAAAGCATATGTGTGGAGCACAGCACAGTATGCCTATGAAATACGGGAAGTCTGAAACGCAGACAGAAAAACGGCAGCAGCCTTTTGAAATGATGTGCTTCAGATGTATGAGGACGATAGCATGGACAGACAAAGATAATAACAAATAAGTTACAGAAATAGTAGGGGAACAAGGATATCTGGGGAAAAAGAGAAATAGTAGGGCGGAATACGTTCTAAGGCATTTTTGGGGAATAGTATGTGATATATTACAAGCAGAGATAGGAAAAAAGAGGTAGATGTAGACCTAGATCAGACAGTTATAGATGCAAACTGTGCATATTTCAGGGAAATCTGTAGGTTAGTTCAGAATAGGGAACAATGATGGTATGCGCCTAACCAGTTCTAGGACTGAAGACCTAATGATGATGATACTTAAAACTTCTTATTAATAATTATAAAATTTCATGGCTAATTTAGAGTTATTAATATTAGATGAAATATACAGGAATATACAGTCTGATATTTCAATTTCTATGCAGGTGGATGACATTGATGATTTTAAAAATAAGATGCTAACCTTAGAACCTATGTTTCAAATACTTCATCTTAACATTAGGGGAGTTTACTGTCATTTTGATGAGCTCTTAGTTTTTAGAATCCTGTAACTTGAAGTCGGTAGACATTATTGTGCTTGGTGAAACCAGAGAAAATTTCAGTCTGGATCAAATTGCAATACCTGGGTTTAGTACAATATACAATAACAGCACCATAAACAAAAATGATGGACTAGTATTATTGATTAATAGAAAAATTGTCTGTGAAATAACGCATACAGTTCTGCCGCTCTCTATGATAACTATATCCAGAGTACTATTTGAATGTGGCAAGGTAACATGCAACATTATGGCATGTTATAGGTCACCCTCAACTTCTGATAATGATTTTTTGATTGATTTAGAAAATTACTTAACAAATGCTTCTAACAAAATGTAAATATCCTTATAGGGATTTTAATATAGATATTAGCGGTATATCAGATTTATCTAATAGTTATATATCAATATTAATGTCTATGGGTTACAAATCCTATATAAACACATGTACTAGAGTAACTAACACATCAAGCAGCTGTATTGATCATATCTTTGTAAAGACTAATATCAACAAAAACCAATTTAAAATAAATTCGTCAGTAATAAATCATAATATAACTGATTACTATCCTGTATATTTGCAAATTATGAATGAAAATCCTGTTTCGCCTAAATTGATCACTGAAGTAAAACATAAAATAGATATTGCTAGTTTTTCTCGTCAAATATGTCAAGTAAATTGGAAAGCTGTTTTTGAAAGCAACTCCCCATGTGATGCATGGTCAGCTTTTACCAACATTTTCAACAATGTATATAAAAGTAGTCAAATCACTGAGATTAAAAAGGTAAAATATAAAAAGTTAAAGCCCTGGATATCCTATGCAATTATCCTATCAATAAAAAGAAGGGATCAAATGAAGAAGCAGGTCGTAGCTCATAAAAATAATGCCAGGCTTTTAGAAAATTATACAGTTTATAGAAATCAACTTAATAAAGTTATTAAGGAAGCAAAAAGATTATATTATGTTAGTCAAATTAATAATAGTGCTGGAGATATGAAGAAATTATATAAAATTATACAAGATGTAACCAGTCCTGCAGCTATGACAAGGCCGACTATTTCTATTATGGATGAGGATGGAATTCATTTTACATCTGATCATGATGCTGCGAATTTTTGCAATAATTATTTTACCAATATCGGTACTGATATGGCATCCAGAATATCTGAACCACTAAGTGATATAAAAAATGTATATCCTAGCGTTAAAGACTCAATGTTTCTTTTCCCAGTAAAAAAAAATGAACTTATTGGTCACATTAAGTCGTTAAAAAATGACGCTGCACCTGGCCATGATGGTATTCGGGTACAATTGATAAAAATGTATCATGAATTCTTAATTGATCCTCTGTTGCATATAATTAATCTAATACTTTTACATGGTGAGGTACCCAATGATTTTAAACTGGCTATAGTAGTCCCTGTATTTAAATCTGGAAAGATTACTAACATTAGCAACTATAGGCCCATCAGTTTAACTACTGTTTTCTGAAAAATCTTTGAAAAATGTTTAGTTAAGAGGTTATTTGACTATCTTGAAAGGTTAAATATATTAAGCTCTCGACAATTTGGTTTTAAACCAGGTTTAAGTGTTAATGACGCCATCTTTGAATTAGTAAGTATAGTAAAGGATAAGCTAGAACATCAAAATAAATGTATTGGCATATTTCTAGATCTGGCAAAAGCCTTCGACACAGTACCTCACCATGGGTTATTAAATGCTCTCAGCCAGTATGGAGTGAGAGGTGTTGCCTTGAAGGTGTTTGAAAGTTATCTTACTAATAGAATACAGAAAGTTCGAATTGGAAATGAATACAGTGTCGGAAAACATGTTCAAATTGGTGTTCCGCAAGGAACTGTTCTTGGCCCGCTTTTGTTTATAGTTTACATTAATTCTATGATTGTTTCGGCGTACATACACAGCGATATAATCTCATATGCGGACGATACTGCTCTTATTTTTAGTGATCCCACATGGATTGGCGTTAAACATAGAGCTGGGGATGGGATGGAGAAGATAAAAAATTGGCTAGATCATAACAAATTGTCGCTAAATATAGAGAAAACAAAATATATTGCGTTTTCATTTACTGAAGCTAGTAGACCTGATTACTCGACTATAATCTCCTAAATTCTAATAAAACAATAAATGAAGTACAAACTATCAAATATCTTGGTATATTAGTGGATAACCACCTTAAATGGACACCCCACATTAATAATCTGGTAACTAAAATTAGACATTTTATCTATAAGTTTTATGAACTTAAAAGAATACTAAGTATTAAATTACTAATTCTTGTTTATAAAGCCCTAGTTGAATCACTATTACAATTCGGAATCATAATATGGGGAGCTTCGTATAAGAATGCATTGCATCCTCTAAATATTATACAGAACTACATCCTTAAAATAATATTCTGTAAACCTAGATTATATCCAACATATATGCTATATTCTAAAGATATACTAAATATTAGAATGCTTTATTTTATAATGCCTGTAAGTTTATTTTTAGAAATAAGAAATTGAGGAATCTGATTGCCCATAAATATGTTACCAGGATAGTTAAAAATGCATGTATCTCTGTTCAATTTTTCCAAAAGCAAGCAAATAGATTATTCATTACAAGTTTGGGCATAAAAATCTATAATATGATACCTAATAGCATTAGGAGCTTAACAAATGATAAGCAATTTTCCGTAAAATGTAAAGAGTTTATATATGCTAATTATTTAAGGTGTTTAGATGCTTTATGATTAAAATATTAAAAACACCTGAGGTTTGTCAGTTATCTTTAAACGTACCTAACCATTAAACCTATCTCTGTGTTTTCTGAGTTCTATTGACTTCAATTTGCAGGTGCCTTTAGAATGAACTAGCACTATATTTTTATATACTAATTATTATAGTTTGTCTTGGCCTTAATGGCTTTAATAAATATGGCTGCGTTTTCTTAAATAATATGTTGATATTTTGATTCTGCATTAGTTTTAATTGTAAAACTGTTGCACATACAGACCCATTTGGGTCTAGGTGCAAATTTATAAATCTCAATGTTACACTTATACTGTAGATTGGCTGTAATTATGTTTTAATTGAACACTGTATCTATACGAAATAAATTTGAATTTGAATTTGAATTTGAGTTCTCCAGGCAATTATTCACCAGCTAAAATCCGAGTTGAACATGTATCTGGATGATGGAAAAATTGGAGGTATCACTTCAGGCTTGATAACTTTGTTTTAATTTCTGAAAAATTCGAGAAATTCGGTCTACAAGTCAATCCCGAAAAATATGAAATTTTTTTATGGAGAACCTGATAATGCTGTTTTGGAAAAATTTATCAATGTCATCCCAGGCATCAAACACCTCGTATAAAAGAAAATGTCACTCTTGGGAACACATACGCTGACACTTTATCAGACAAGTGTCAAGAGCTGGAAGTCTTTTTCAACAAACTAAAAATTCTCAAAAGCCATGTCGCCTACTATTTATTACGTCATTGTTTAGCAATTCCGAGATTAAGCTACATCTTAAGAACAACATCAACTTGGAAGTTATGGAACAAGTTATGTAAGATAGACCTTCAGATTAAAGAACGTTTGAAAGAAATAATCAACATAAAACTACCCACAGAGGAATGGACAATTTCCTCTCTACCTATTCGTTTTAGAAGCATTGGGATTAGGAAAATAACAGATATAAGTATTCCTTGTTTGTTTGCATCAGTAAATAAATTCATTATCAAGTCTTGTCCAATCCATGTTAACCACAAACCCAGACTTACTTGCCATTGCCTGTTACGAAGATGCTTATTTATGGAAAAAAGATTACGAAGAACACGAAATTCCTCCAGACAACTTTCACCATATACAATGTGTTTGGGGCAATCACGTATGCAATAGGATAAGCAAATCTTTGAATAGTTCACAATATGTCAGTGCATTACACCGAGCAGCTTTACGAAAACAATAAAGTGCCTGGCTCCACGTTTTGTAGTCAAGAAGCATTGGTACTATATTAGAAACCTTTCGCATTTTCATCTCACTGCGTATAGGTCTCAATTTATGTTATCACATAAATGTATCTGTGGTGAATAAGTTAGTTAAAAAAGTTAGCCAAGAGCGTGTCGGGCTCGCACTATTAGGGTTCCCTACCAATACTACAGTGAGCAATCAATAAACCAAATTAAGCTGTTTTTATTTTTTATGTATATTTAAATGCTATCCATATTTGACTGTGATAACTGAAAAATGAATATATTGTCCCATATTGTACTGGTACATTAGTAAATACATTGTCCATTACTGTGTTTAAAAATGTTGTTCCCAGCAACTATTACACTGTCAAAAAACCTGCAGTTTTCCGATAATCTATGATTCAATAGCTACTATCCCTATTAAAATAAAAATTTTAGCTTTGTAAATGTAGGAGAATAGGGGGGAGGGACGGTCATTTGGCACATTTTGAGCTATATCATGAAGACTACTGGATCGAAAATTGTAAAAAAAATATTTTTAGAAGCCTTTTAGAATCCTGTTTCAAATGATACCTTGCGTGATATATTTATTAAAACTTTTTTTCTTTTGACCGAATTAACCCCCGCCATTTTAATCTTTTTTTCCATTTTCTGACTGTCGATATATGTGCGTGCCATAAAGACCTAGCATTGTGCCAAATTTCAAATTCCTACGTTGCATAGTTTTCAAGAAAAACCTCTGTGACGGACAGACACGAGAGTGATCTTATAAAGGTTCCGTTATACCTTATAAAGTACAGAACCCTAAAAAGGAACTCATGGCTTGTCATGTAGGAAAAGTACTGGACGTCAATCTAGACACTGCACTGAACAATACCATTCGAAGAGCATTGATATCAGCTCGAATTCCTTTGGTTTTGAAACCAAACAGTTTGAGCAGAGATGACAACAAAAGACCAGATGGAATGACCATCATTCCTTGGAAAAATGGTCAGCTTCTGGTTTGGGATGCTACTTGTACTGACACCCTAGCTTTATAAAATTTGTCTTCAACATCTAAAGAATCGGGGTCAGCAGCCGAGACCGCAGCAAAGAAAAAATATCAAAATACCCTAAAATCATAGAAGAAAGAAAATCATCGTAGAAACTCTGGAACCTTGATGCGAAGACGCAATCAAGTTGGTCCTTGATTTAGGACGTTTGATAACATCTTTAACAGGAGAGAACGGATCTACTTCTTGTCCGATGCAGAGAATCAGTATTACTATTCAAAAGGAAACGCGACATGTATTATGGGAACTCTTCCTCAATCACTTTCTATGAATGAAATTTTTTATTTGTTATAATTATTAAATGTTCGCCAATAAATCTTTTATATACCTAGGAAACCCTGCATTTCACATTGAAAGGCGGCTTTATAATTTGGATTGATTTAGCTAAGACATTTACAGAACACGAGAACAAGTGAGATTTGGTAAAGATGTTTCAATTTAACCAAGTTGTCATTGTCGGTATTTAATGCCACTCAATTTTAGGTTTGATAGCATTACACGTCAAACTATTTGAGTTTGACATTGAGATTGCTATTATCTACAGAGTAACGCATTGCTATTTGTTGCAATTACTACTATTTCAAGAGTTTAAAGTATAAATGTACGTTAAACTTTATGTTGTTCACAATTTGGCGAATTCATGGTAAAAATATGATTTAACAATTAAGCACCAAACATCATAAAGTATTCATTTGATATCAGTTGCTAGTTAAAAATGGTCGAAGATTTAACAACACTTTCACGTAAACTCAGTGCCATAAAGCATAAATTAACTTCATTTATAAAATATTTTGATCCCATTCAAAGAGAATTTGACGAAAGTGTTGCCCTTGATGACAAGATTCGTGCCAAACTACATATAAGGGTGCAAGGAGAAGCAATTTACCCAGAGTTTGAAGAACATCAAACCCGTCTAAAAATTTTATGTAATGATACTGATTTAAACAAGCATTATACAGAGTGTCCTGAGTTTGACGAACGTTACATAAAATACTTGTCAGCAGCACAATTCATATTAAACACAAATAAAGACGCGTTTGTCAATTATCAAACAAGTATATCAGATAGTACTGTTCGATCAAATGTTAATCCAACTGTTGTTAATGCGGTGGGCACAAAATTTAATATTCAATTACCTCCAATTGTGCTTCCTACATTCAATTCTGACATAACCACTTTGGTAGAATACAGAGACACATTTGAATTTTTAATTCGCAATAACTATTTTTTAGGAGATATGTAATAATATCAGTATTTTCCCTCTTCATTGGGGCACGATGCATTAAAAATCATTCAAAGTCTTGATAATCCTAGACTTTTAGTCGGTTCGCGCATGAAAGGACTTTTTGATATGCCTCCTGTAACAAAGGAATTGGCTAACAGTTTAAGGAACCTAGTGGATAGCGTAAATAGGCATCTAAAGGTACTCACTTCTTTAAAATTACCTACCCAACTTTGAGATGCGTAATTAGTATACATTGTATCGTTAAAGTTAGACAAAGGTAGCTCTACGGAATGGGAAAATTAATTGCCATCATTTGAGCAAATGAATACATTTTTAAAAACAGCAGATTTTTAGCCACTTTTGAAAGTAATGAAAAGGAGCTTACCAAACGAGAGAGCAGGTAAAGTTACACGAAGTATTACTTTATTGGTAGAACAGATTGAAAGTCGACAAAAATACAATTTTTATAACTCACCGTAACATTTAATTTATAATTGTGCATCATTTTTAAAACTGACTGTCTGAACATTGGGATAAAATACAAAAGTTGAAACTATGTTTAAACTGCCCACATACAGGGCATTTTAAAAGGGTTGTAAGTGCGGCGCTTGCCAAACTAAACAACTCATTACTTCATACAGAACCAAAGAATGAAACAGGTGTTTCTATGGTTGCTTCTTCAAGTTCTAATCATCCTACAGCGTTGCAGGAAGTGTCACAAAGTACTTCTGCTTTGCATCAGAAGTTGATTTTGCTAATTCACATACAGTTACGTTGTCAAATCTTGAAGGCAGTACTTATATCAACCGTTGTGGTCTATGCTTACGAAACATTAGGAGCCCAGCATAAGATCAGACCTCTACTAAATAACGGAAGTCAATCTTGTTTCATTACACGAGATTTATGTGAATGATTGCAATTGAATACAACTGAAGTAAACGTGTCTAATACTGGCACATCCCGCCTCAATTCTAGGTGCAAGGTTTCGATACTATCACTATTTAATAAATGTTCCTCTACAATTCAATGTTTTGTTTTACCAAAAATCACAGACAATATTCCAATGATCAACATCGATACTAGGTTATTGAAGATACCAAGTAAGTTACGACTTGCACATTCACACTTTTATGTTTCTAATTCTATAGATATACTTATTGAAGCAAATCTGGGAAATCTGGGAATTACAGGTGGATGGCAAAATATGTTTAGGCAAAAATATACCAATTCTTCAAAACACAGTTTTTGGATATGTGGTTTCGAGACATATCCCTCATTCTATGCCAAAGGTACAATGCTATTTTGTTTCCAATCAAATACTTCATGACAATTTGCAAAAGTTTTGGCTTTTGGAAGAAACTCCATCAGCCTGCACGACCAGTGACGACAAATTGTTATGAGAAAAACACTTCATTGATAATATGATCAGGGACGATAATGGAATCTTTATTGTTAGGATTCCATTTAAATATCCTATTTCATAATTGGGTGAATCAATACAGATTGCCTTAAGTCGATTTGCTAATTTGGAGCACAAGCTAAAAGGCAACCCACTGTTAAGAGAACGATACAACTCATTTATGAATGAGTATATTACTTTAGGGCATATGTTGCCACTTTCAAGCATTAACGAATGTAAACCAAACTACTTTCTTCCACATCATGGGGTTCTGCAGGAAGAAAATTTAACTACGAAACTAAAGGTAGTATTTGATGGTTCTGCAGTCAACTGGAAATTCTTAAAATGATTTGCAATTTATAGAACCTTCTTTACAAAACAATCTATTTAGCATTTTGCTTCGGTGGAGACAATACACCATTGTTGCAGAAGATGGAGTATACCAATAAATACATAGAAATAAAAGGTAGTGTATACACTAAATCCAGTTATATTATAGCATCTCCAATTTTACAATAGGAGAAGAGTTATGGATAAAGCAAGTTAGATTAAATTAGTTGCTTCTGTCTGCAAAGTAATCATAAAGAGTGTAATAGGAAGGTTTTTAATAAGCTACAAAATGCGTTGTTATCCTGTATAGATTTAATGCATATTGGTAGAGCATTGAATATTTTTTCCCCATATAAAACCATGATGATTTAATTAAATGTGATTTTGAAATGGGTAGGCATAAGTCTGTTTTGCTAGCTCTAGTAGTCGTATCCAATCGAACTATAGTTGCCTGTGATGACTTGTGTTTTTGAAGTAGTTTTGCAGTTTTGAATATGTAAATGCAGGTTAAGGTGAGAATACTGTTGTTTATAAAAAGAGGTTTACACGAGTCTCGATTAGCGGCTTAATAAATGTAACGAATGGATCGCTTTTGTAAAATAAATATGAATGTTAATTTCTCTTGTGATGTTGCCCCTCTCCAATAAATAATGCCATATCGTAAATAAGATTCAATTAAAGCAAAGTAGGGCCGTCGTGCTATTTTGCTACCAAGTTCAAATGCTATTGTACGAATTGCAAAACAGTTTTTTGAAATTTTGTTTAGAGAGTATATCTATGTGAGTATGCCATTTCAAAGTGCTCTCAATATACAGGGTGTCCCAAATTGAGTAGGATAGCATGGGTATCTTTCTTATTATTAATGATAGAGATCTGCTTAAATGGGCAAAGTTGTGTCATTTGGATAGCTTATTTAAATTCCGCATAGATACATTCGAAATTCCAAACGGTTTAGAAATTATTTAAAAAAACTAAAAACTGCCAATTTCTTCGAAGTCGAATATTTTTGTTATAATCAAAGATACGAAAAAATGTTTCTTATAAAAGTTACTTAGTTCAATTGTGTGCACTTAAAAGTGATATTAAAATTAAATTCAAGATGGCGGTTATCGAGATATTAGCATCAACTTTCATATTTTAAATGGACGCCATATTGGATTTTTAGATAGTTAGATAGCATATTTTTTTCTCTTTTCAACGATGTATTGCAACATATGTTTAAATGAAAAAATTTACTGAAAATAATAATTTTAATTTTTTATCAAGTAGGCATCAACACAAATCAGTTTTAAAACAAATTAATCGAAAAAAAAAACATTAGAATAACATTAAACACCAACTAATAAATCATAGCAATTGTTCGAAATGTTGACCGTTATTATTTAAACACAATCGGCAACTTTTTAGAACACTTTTTGTTACGCGTCGTAATGTATTCCCATTAGGACCGTTTATTGCCTGCATAACCGCTTCCCGTAGTTCATCTACATTATTGTACTGAAAATTACTTCCATATACATTATCTTTTAAAGTGCCCCATAAATAAAAATCCAGGGGTGTTAAGTCTGCTGATCTAGGCGGCCATTTTACAGGTGTGTGGGTCGTGATTACCCTGCCATCAAAACCGTTACTTAAGTAGGTGATAACATCTCTAGCGTTGTGTGGAGGTGAGCCATCTTGTTGATACCAAATTTGATTATTTTGTGCCCAAGGTAGGTCGTCTAATAAATCTTGTAAAGATGTTTGAAGCATTTCCAAATAACATTGAGAGGTTAAGGTTCTATCGAATGTTATAGGACCAAGCAAACGGTTTCCCAATATACCACAAAAACATTACATCCAAATCGAATTTGATTGCGGCGTGGAACTGTTATGCGTGGGTTTTCCTGTGCCTAATAGTGTTCATTATGACGATTAAATATTCCACAGTTAGAAAAAATAAGACTCATCGGTCCACAAAACGCAATTGATAAAATCATCATTCTCCCTAACTTGATTGATAAACCATCTGCAAAATGTTGATCTGCGGAGATAGTCGTTTGGTTGTAAGTTTTGAGTAATGTGAAATCTGTAAGGGTGATATTTATGCTTTTTTAAAATTCTTGATGCTTGAGACTTGGATACGTTTACTTGGGTTTCTATTTCCCGTGTTGAAATGTTTGGATTAGCTTCCACACAGGCCAGTGTCAACACCTCATCTGCAATGTCTCCATTTATGTTTTCGAGTAGGTTTTTTTAAACATCCATACTGCTGCATATTTGTGTCCAATCTTTGAAAGATTTTAATGTTTGGCTGTCTTTTTTCGGGAAAGTTTGTTAAGTATGTTTCGGCAGCAGGGCGACTGTTCTTATTACATTTTATGTATGTACAAAACATATGATATTGTTCGCTTGTTGAAAAATTTGCCATTTGAATATTTTATAGAATAAGTATATCACAACTTATAACTGGGAAAGAGAATACACAAATGCCAATTATTAGTACAACAGATACACTAATTCAACATGACAGTTTGTTAGAATTTCATTTGTTTAAGAGAAATCTGATGATGCCTACTTGATAAAAAATTAAAATTATCATTTTCAGTAAATTTTTTTATTTAAACATATGTTGTGATACATCGTTGAAAAGAGAAAAAAATATGCTATCTAACCATCTAAAAATTCAATATGGCGTCCATTTAAAATATGAAAGTTGATGCTAATATGTCGATAACCGCCATCTTGAATTTAATTTTAATATCACTTTTAAGTGCACACAATTGAACTAAGTAACTTTTATAAGAAACATTTTTTCGTATCTTTGATTATAACAAAAATATTCGACTTCGAAGAAATTGGCAGTTTTTAGTTTTTTTTAAATAATTTCTAAACCGTTTGGAATTTCGAATGTATCTATGCGGAATTTAAATAAGCTATCCAAATGACACAACTTTGCTCATTTAAGCAGATCTCTATCATTAATAATAAGAAAGATACCCATGCTATCCTACTCAATTTGGGACACCCTGTATAGACCCAAAAATTTTGTTTCAGTAGTTGTCGAAAGTATAGACTGTCCAATGGCGATTGGTTACAGTGTTTCATTGAAGGTTATGATTTTGGTTTTATAAAGATTTAAACTTAGATCGTTACTGTTGTACCACTCCATTATTCTTGCAATATTATGTTGTATCGTGTTTGCGAGAACAATTGCATTTGAATCGGAGCATCATATACATGTGTCATCGACAAATAATGTACAAGCTCCTGAAATGTTGAGGTGAAAAATGTCATTAGTCTAAAGTAAAAATAGGATAGGCCCTAAAACAGATCCTTGTGGTACTCCGCATGATACAGGAATGGGCAAAGATAGTTTATTAGAGTTTTTGACAATTTGTATTCTGCCTTCTAGGTAAGTTTTAAACCAGTTCAATGCTACCCCACGAATTCCATTTAATTCTAATTTTAGTAATAAGAGTTTATGACTAACACAGTCAAAAGCTTTTGAAATGTCGCAAAACATTGCTGAGACTATTTTATTATCAATAATATTTAAATAAATTTTATCTAGTAAATTGAGAATAGCATCATTTGTGTTTAGTTTATTCCGAAATCCAAATTGAATAGGCGATATTATATTAAACTTATTTAAATAACCCAAGAGTCGTAGTTTCGTCAGTTTTTCTATTATTTTAGATAATGTTAATAATAGTGCTATGGGCCTATAGTTAGAGGCATCTAAAGGATTGCCACATTTATGTAATTGAATAATTATTGCTGTTTTGAGGGCTGAGGGAAACTGCCTTACATTAAAGGATTTATTCATTATATCTAGAAAGATTTCCTTTGTGTTACTTGAAAGATTATCAATAATTTTTAAAGATATGTTATCAATGCCTACTGAGTTTTTGTTTTTTATTGAGGTTATGGCAGCTATTAGTTCAAGAGGTGTCACCGGGTAGAAGAAAAAATTTAGATGTGAGTATGTTTGCTTTATAAGTGTCAAAAAAATTTTGGGGTCTAATTTATCATTAATTGATGAGGTGAGTTTGGTAGCAACCGAACAGAAATAGGAATTTAAATAGTTAGGATTTAATTCAACTTTATCTTTATCATTTCGTTTCACGTCAGTGCCTCGTAGCTCATTTATAATAGTCCATGTTTCTTTCGATTTATTATTTGCATTGTTTAGACAATTGTTATAATACATTGATTTAGCTAGCTTAACAGTATTTCTATAGATCATTCTATATTTAAGGTAGTATTGGAGAAAGGTTTTATTGTGAATATATTTTTTCACGTGACCAAAGAAGCGTAAATTGTTTGAAGAAGTTTTTCTTCTTATAGTAACCCACGGCCTCGTGGTTTTTGTTTTAATTGAACCTATTGGAAATGACCTTACGATTAACATATTTAACATACTGCTAAAGAAGCTGAATTTATCATTATATGTTTCTTGTACCAAACATCTTTTCCAGTCGGCTTTGTAGCATGCTTCATTAAATCTCTTGAAGTTTTGCTTTGAAAATAATCTGCCAACTTTTGTTCTAGATTTACTATGATTTTTCCTTACTGATAGAAGTAAGTCGGCTACTACCGCCTGGTAATAAGCTAGCCCATCAATAACCCATGGAGTAACTGCATCATTGCCAAGATTGGTACATATATAATCAATAAAAAATCCATCGCCATTTTTGTATCGAGTGAAATTTTTTACGTGCATTTACAAATCAAAAGATAGTAGTAAATTTTCTAAACGAGTTTTTGTTGCAATGTGATTCTACAATAGTTCTTTATCGGATCAATACACAAGCGAGTTTATTACAAACTTTTGTTTCAAATACGGATTTAGAAATTCAAACCATAACAGATGTTAAATGTTGGAATTACGTGAATACAAAGGACAATCCTGCGGACCTTGTATCTCGTGGAGCATTTGCTAATACTTTGATATCTTGTCCACTCTGGTGGACTGGTCTTTCCTTTTTAAAGGTCATTGGCAACTGGCCAGAGCCTCTCATTTTTTCATCTATTAAGGATTCAGATATACATAAACAATCCAAAGTCTTGGCAGTTTCAGAATCTGCTTTCAATTTTCGACAATTTTTCGGATTTAGGCAAACTATTAAGAGTACTGTTAAGGTACCTGGGAATGGTCGACAAAAGAGTCCGTTGACTGTTACTGAATTAAATGTCAGGAAAGATAGTTTTGTTATATTAGCTCAACTAGAAAGCTTCTATACAAAATTAACAATTCTAAGATCTAAAAAGCAGATTAAACTGAATCATCGGCTTCTTTATCTTAATCCATTCATTGACAATCGTGGGCTAATGAGAGTTGGTGGTCGTTTAAAAAATACAATTTTACTTTTCAAATCAAAACACCCTATATTACTTGATGGTAAACACAAATTAACCAGACTAATTTTTAAATATAAACATCTTATGTAACTACACGCAGGTCCACAACTCTTATTATCTACAGTGAGATAACATTACTGGTCAATTGCAGACGTCTTACATGCTTCAAATTTAAACCAAAGTTTCATTATCCATTGATGGCCGATTTACCATCATTTAGGGTCTCAAGTCCATTTACTATTGTAGGAATTGACCATGCAGGACCTTTTATACAGGACAGGGTTTGTAAAACATATAAAGCGTATATTTGTTTATTTATATGTTTTGCAACTAAGGCTGTGCACCTTGAATTAGTCACAGATTTAACTACAGAGAATTTTATTGCAACATTTCTGCGTTTTTGCTCAAGACATGATATACCGATAATGATAATGAATCAAATTTTATCAGAGCTAAACAGGAGCTGACAGATTTATATGACTTTTTATACTGTTCAAATAATGATATTTCAACTGTTAATAAAGGATAATCTTGACATTTTATACCACCTAACTCTCCAACGTTTAGGGGCTTATGAGAATCAAACATTAAAAGGATAAAATATCACTTGTTCCATGTTATCAAAGACACAATATGTACATATGAAGAATTCAACACACTTTTGCTACAAATAGACGCAACATTAAATTCTTGCCATTGTATTCATTGTCGAGTGATTCAAACGATGTGCAGCCTCTAATACTTTCCATTTTCTTATTGGTAAACCACTCAACATGTTAGCAGAACCAAGTTTTCCAGATGACATATGTCTGAATCAATTTTTTGTATCAATTACTTCAGCTTATAAACCAAGGATTCTGCAATCATTGGTCAAAATTTTACCTCCATCAACTTCAACAATGATATAAATGGCAGAAGTCTTTATTTGGACTTCAAATAGGAGATTAAGTTCTTTTTAAACAAGACAAGTTAGCTCTGTGTAAATGACTGTATGATCGCATTGTGGAAACACATCCTGGCAGTGATTGTTGTTTTTTTTTATTGTTGTTCGAGTCGTTACACTAAAAATTCAAAATGGAATATTTAAATGTGCAGTTTCAAAGCTATGCTCACTTCCCATTCAAGAGACAAATTAACTTATTATTGGTCGTTTCAATCACCCAATCGGGGGAGTATGGACAATTATTATAATGTTAAAAGCACTTTGTTATCATATGTAATTTTTTTGTAATCATAGTCTCATTAGATTAAGGGTTATAGTCTCCTAGCAACATAATAGTAATAATGTCAAAAAAAAGTTCAAACAAATAGTTTTTATATATTTATAGTTTTGCTAGTAAATACTGGTACTGGCAACTAAGAACATTGTCCGTGGTACGAATATCCCAATTCTGACCACAGCTGAGCTACCGAAAGAAATACAAGATACATTAGACTACAATCGTCCACATGTACTTTGCAATCATTATAGCGTGTCGTTGGCATTATTGTTATGCTGACTCAATTATTCTGCCGAACCAAATCAAACGTATTAAAATTCTATTAAACTTATTCTATTGTTAGTGTCCCACCAAATTTTGAAATTAAAAGTGTACTGTAACAAAATAAAAGGTTGAGAATTACTGCACTAAAAGGTTATTGTATGATCGAACGAAGTCGAAATAAATGAACTGGATACAATATTTTGCTGCGCTATTGTACTTTCAATAGAAATTATCCTTTCTCCAGGACAGGGAATTGCTTGATGAGGTGAAATAGTTGAACTATGTGGCGATAGCAATCGATTTTCAAAGTGTAATGAAGAATTATGTTCGTTAGAACACTTTTTACAACACAATTTGAGCGTACTATTTTTTACAGCACGTGTATCGCTGAAACTGTGAATACATAATTTATTTTGCTTAACAATATCAAATGTAGCTTGCGATATTTTGTTAAAAAACTGTTTACATTTAAACAAAGGATGTGTGGCTTTGCATACCACACAATCTTTCCAACACTAGTGGTGACAAGCGATGTTCTTGTAAAAGAACCGCTTTTTTCCTTTTCTGAAAACTTCCATTGCATTTTACTTAGATTTCACACCTACATCGCACGAAACAATATCATTTATTTCAACATTTTTCAATAAAAGTTTTTAAAACTTCAAATGCTGATATTTCTAGAGTATTTTACATTTCAAATTTTCTTCATGACATCACTATCTAATTTCTAGCTAGCAAGTTAAACAACGTAAAGCTAACAAATCCATTTCTATGCTTCTCATGTACATAACTAATTACAATTCGCTGCTCTTTATGAAAGTTACCACTTGCTTTTACTCCTAGCAATCTTTTGGGTTGAAATTTATTTAAAAGAATGGAATATGTTTCTGGTAACTATCTTTATTGATGGGCAAGTGTTTTACCAACACATGGCTGGTTAGATCAAGAGTGTTTAACAGAAACGATAATTTCTGTAATTGATTTAAGCTAGAATTACCAACTAGTTTTTAAAAACCGAATTAAATCTTTCTCAGTTGGAGAGTTTTCCTGAGAAGGCAGGCACTTTAAATTTCATCAAACTTATATTAGTATCTAACGAGTATTTATTTTTGGTAACGGGTTCTACCTTTAAATTTACAGATTTATTTTTTAGTAAACCTTGAAACTGTACGTCAATCAAATTAATAACTGCTGTACGACAGTCTATTTCTAAAAACAACAAAACCAGTTTCTTGTAATCTGGTGAATCTTCATCCGATGTTGTGAACCGAACGCAATGCCGGGGATTTCTCAAAAATACACCAACCAACTAAAAAAATACTTTTGTATTATTAAGCAGCGCCTATTAAAGGGGTAGATTTTGTAAAAAATATTAAAAAAATACGTCTGCCACGAGAAAGTGGGTGGTGCATGTAATGAGGAATTAGTATATAAACAAATAGGTATTCGTAAATGTTTTATTTTGGTGCACTATATTTAAACATAAAGCATTCAAATGAACCTTGGTTACTATGGGATTGCACATATGCTTTTAGACTATTTATCTTAGATGCAAAATAATCAGATATTGCAAATAAATTGATATTCATTACTATACAACCGAACTAGTTTTTGTAAAAAAAATTTCCTATGTAGAATAATCACACAAATGGATGTTTCTTAGTATGCGACATCAAATGGATTTCTAGAGCACTTTTTCGTATTGCGGCATAATCACACAAATTGCATACGAATGGACGCTCGTTAGTATGCGATCGAAAATGTAAGTGTAAATTACTTCTTCCTGATGCAGTATAATTACACAAATTGCATGCGAATGGACGCTCGTTAGTATGTGATCGAAAATGTACATGTAAATTGCTTTTTTGTGATGCAGTATAATTACACGAATTGCATGCGAATGGACGTTCGTTAGTATGCGATCGCAAATGTATTTGTAAATGACTTTTATGTGATGTGTTATAATTACACAAACTGCACGCAAATGGACGCTCCTTAGTATGCGATTGAAAATGTACTCGTAAACTACTTTTCCCTGATGCGGTATAATCACACAAATTGCATGCGAATGGATGCGCGTTAGTATGCGACCGCAAATGTAGTTGTAAAAGATTTTTATGTGACGTGTTATAATTACACAAATTGCATGCGAATCGACGCTCGTTGGTATGCGATCGAAAATGTACTCGTAAATAACTTTTTCCTGAGGTGGTATAATTACACAAATTACATGCGAATGGGCGCTCGTTAGTATGCGATCGCAAATGTACTCGTAAACTACTTTTATATGATGTGGTATAGTCACACAAATTGCATGCGAATGGACGTTCGTTACTATGGCACCAAAAATGTACTCGTAAACTACTTTTATGTGATGTGGTATAATTACACAAATTGCATGCAAATGCATGCTCGTTAGTATGCGACCGCAAATGTAGTTGTAAACTACTTTTATATGATGTGGTATAAATACACAGATTGCATGCAAAAGGACGCTCGTTAGTATGCGATTGAAAATGTACACGTAAATGACTTTTTCTTGATGTGGCATAATTACACAAATTACATGTGAATGGACGCTCGTTAGTATGCGATCGCAAATGGAATTGTAAACTACTTTTATATGATGTTGTAAAGTTACACAAATTGCACACGAATGGACGTTCGTTACTATGCCACCAAAAATGTACTTGTAAACTTCTTTTGTTTGATGTGGTATAATTACACAAATTGCATGCGAATGGATGCTCGTTAGTATGCAACCGCAAGTGTATTTTTAAACTACTTTTATATGAAGTGGTATAATTACACAGATTGCATGTAAAAGGACGCTCGTTAGTATGCGATCGAAAATGTACTCGTAAATTACTTTTTCGTGATGTGGCATAATTACACAAATTGCATGCGAAAGGACGCTCGTTAGTATGCGACCGAAAATGTACTTGTAGATAGGATTTTCGTGATGTAGTATAATTACACAAATTGCATGAAAACGGACGTTCGTTAGTGTAGGACTCCATCATGCGTCGTATTTTTTTAAACAATTGTCAAGCTTTATTAACTAAGGATCAATTATTTTGCTCCAATTTGTTTCATAGCAACCGTGGGCGTTTTTACGTTAAGGGCGGTGCACGAAATTCTCTTTTAACGAAATTTGTAGATTTCCCACTATCAGTGTTAGTGTTTTCTGACATGAAAATCGTAACAAGCCCACTTAGGGTGTATACATGTTTTAGGATTGGTGTGCGTTTTGAGGATAAAACTACTTTTGAAAACACCGGCTGAACTTGGCAGTGAATTTCCGGCAGCGAATTTACGAGTTTTGCCGAACGACCAGCGGCGCCGTTAAAAAAGGATATAAACAAATGAGCTGCCCAGCAGCAAATTTACGGACGCATTAAACCATGTATAAATTGCATATTTTGAGCTGTTAATCTTAGGCAATCGCACAATAATACCACAATTTCAAACTTTTAAAACTTAGTAGCTACTCTTGAACAGGAATCATTAGCAAAGTTATAGAAGAAATTCGTTTCGAAAGTGTTTATCGATAAAACATAAATATTTTAAAATAAATACAAAAAAATTTTTAAATTAAATAACACGAATCTTTTTGAATTAAGCACATCAAGTGAAATAGAAAATAACTTGTCATAAATTAAGTCTGTGCGCCCAACTTTATAACTCACGGCAATGTAAGATTGCATAATATCCTGCATAATTGCAAAATGATATAGAATAATACAAATGAAATATATTCACTCGCAAGTGTCACGGTGAACGGCAAGAAAATTTTAAAGTTTACACACCTATGATCAAAAAAAAATTATTTTTATGTCTTAAGTTTACGGATGCACGATTTTCAGAATATTCTTGATATTTGCAAGATCATGTAGAATAATATACATAAAAAACATTCTCTCGCAAATTGCACGGTTAACTGTAAAAAAATTTTAAAGTTTACACACCTATGATAATAAAAAATTATTTTCATTTCACGGATGCACGATTTTCGGAATATTCTGGATATTTGCAAGATCATGTAGAATAATAGACATGAAAAACATTCACTCGCAAATTGCTCGGTTAACTGTAAAAAAAATTATTTTCATCTCACGTATGCACGATTTTCGGAATATTCTGGATATTTGCAAGATCATGTAGAATAATAGACATGAAAAACATTCACTCGCAAATTGCTCGGTTAACTGTAAAAAAAATTTTAAAGTTTACACACCTATGATCATAAAAAAATTATTTTCATCTCTTAAGCTCACGGATGCACGTTTTTCGGAGTATCCCGGATATTTGCAGGGTCATGCAGAATAATACACACAAAAAACATTCACTCTCAAATTGCACGGTGAACGGCAGAAAAATTTTACAGTTTACACACCTGTAATCATACAAAAATTATTTTCATCTTTTAATTTCAGGGATGCACAATTTTTGGAATATCCCGGATATTTGCAAGATCATGTAGAATAATACAGATGAAATATATTCACTCGCAAATCGCACGGTGAATTTGCAATTTGCGAGTGAATGTTTTTTCATGTGTACGATTCTAGGTGATCCTGCAAATATCCGGGATACTCCCTGTATGTTTGTTGTGGTTTGTTAAGCATTCTTGTTAATCTTTTTTGGGAATTAAATTAATGGTTGTAGTAGTGTATTTCCCTCCTAAAGCATCTCATGAAACTACCGTCTCACCTCAGAAATGCCATGGCTGCAATGACAGGGTAGGTTACTGTTAGAAATAGATATTATTATTAAAAAACACAAATTAGATATTATTATTACAAAACACAAATCACTTAACACGCATATCAGAACAGCCTGCAATAGTTTTAGCAATAACTGTTCTGATATGCGTGTTAAGTGATTTGTGTTTTGTAATAATAATATCCATTTCTAACAGTAACCTAACCTATCATTGCAGCTTCGGCAATACTGGCGTGAGACGGTCGTCTCATGAACTGTACCAATTATTTGTGGATACAGTTGAGCGTTTAAGAACTGCTAATGGCTCGGAGAATTTTTTAATTTTTGGCGACTTTAATGTTAGTGATATTAAATGGGTTAGGATTGATGGTGAGCTACTACCTGCCAAACTTACATCTTTGGTTTGAGAAGTTTCGTTAAGTGGTATGCAAATGATTTCTTTAAATCAGATTAATTCAATTGCAAACAATTAGTGTCAACTTTTAGATTTACTATTTTCGGATTAGAATCACTTGAAGCCTTTAGATCCAATAAAACTCTAGTCAAAGAAGAAGGATTTCATCCAGCTTTGAAAGTAGTCGTTCTATTAGAAGTGTCTACTATTACTCCATCTAATGTGAAATCTATAGTATACCAATTTAAAAGGGCATCTTATTCTGATATCAAAAAGTTCTTTCAAGAAGCTGACTGGAGTTTTGTTCATCAACATCTTGATATCAACACGATTGTTGACACTTTTATTTACTAATTAATGATGTAGTAAGTCGCTTTGTTCCTATAAAACGTTCTCAATCTAAGAAATACGCGATATGGTATAGTGTGGATATAGTCAGACTAATTAGGTTAAATATAAACTGTACTTTAGGTACAAGAAGTCTAAGTCAAAGAATGACTACAATGGGTTTTCAGAAGTGTGACAGTTAAGCAAAATTGAAATTAATAGTTGTTCCTGCTGACTCATCAGGAATTAGAAGCGGAAATTAAAGTGAATTCTATGAGCTTTTGGTCATACATTAACTCTGTTAGGAAAGAAAAGGGTATTCCACATTGCATGATGTATGATGGCAATCTTCTCTCCTTTCCACAAAAAATAGTTGATAATTTTGCAAATCACTTTAGTTCCTGTTATTTTTCGGATCAAAATATTATTGTTACGAGCTACTATTAGGCAAACCGTCAAACACACAAGCACCGTAAGCAACGTATATACTACAGAAGCCTAGAATTTTCTAGCATTATACTGGAGAATGAATCATCCTTTTTAATTCAGGGTATATAAGACCGCTGATAAATGTAAAAGTTTAGTCTATATCAGAATGTCGAATATAAATTATATCGTGTAAAGTTAAATAGTTAAGCTTTTGGTAGTCCAAGAGTAAACATTAATTTGTATTATGTGAAAGTGTATATTGTACCGACACCTGTACATAAATAGCCAAAAGTGTAATAAATGAATTATAGTAGTGTTAAGCCCGCTTGTACCGTTATTCAATTGAGCCTAACTTTATAAAACTCAGCTTTACACTTGAGCCTTGCTTAAAATAGATCTTGTTGCACCGCATATCAGAAAACCAAGATTTATAAAGTCTCTGTTTGTTCAAAGTATTGATGGCAACGTAACACGTTTCTAGGGATTTCATACATTTCAGTTGAATATAAGACCTACCTGAGTCCTGTGTTTGAAATGTCAAAAGGTTTTCTATACCTAAAACCGTCGACTGACAAATTTATTAGGCAATGCTGAAACATTGAACCCAATAAATATAGTTAATTGCTTTAAAATCAATATTAATATACCAAAAAAGTATTAAAATGGAATTTGTTGTGTGGGACGATCTGTTGGATGATGATTTTGATTTTCCACGTCAAATTCAGTATAACCGAACTCAGGTTTTTTAGACACTCATTGCAGCGAATAACAATTTTTACAATAATTACTACTACTAATAATTATTTGATAATTATTTTAGAAATAAACAGTTTAAGTAATGTTACTGATAGCAGGAGAAAAGTCAAAAAAGAAATTTCATTTGTCATTGTAAAAGAAATTGCTCTTTTAGATTTAAATCTGGGTTTAATTCGACTCAAACGGGGGTTTTATTAAATCTCGATTTAATCTATAACTTAGCAGCGGTGCAAACGTATTTCAGTTGTAAAACCCTACTTTAGCTTAAATCTTGGCTTTAACTACACGGTGCAACTGACCTTTAGTGTTGTTAATAGACCTATGGTTAAGAATTTAGTTTAAGAAGATATTAGTGCTTGTAAGTTCATTAGTGTGATAGTGCTTCATTATTAATTGGACTGAAAACATCTATAAATAAGGCATATACTGTTAATTAGACTTATGAACAGTGAGTAATAAAGACTCTTGTTATTACTTGTTTTAAATTAGTGAAACGCGGTAGTAGTAGCACGCTACACTAGTGTCAGGCTGTGTTGGGTATTAATTAAGTCTAACGACATTTGAGTAGTTTGTATATGCCAGTTACAAGAAGCCAAAGTAAAATGAAGGCAGAAACTTTAATGAATTTTCTCAAGGATTTTAAATCCGGTATGGAGGAGAGGTCGGCTAAACTGGAAGTGACACTAAATGAAAACGTAGTGAGGTCAGTTGAACTGGAATCAAACCTAAAGAAAAGTTAAGTGAAAATGCTGCGAAATTGGAAGAAAAATTGAATGAAAAGACAACTACGAGAGAACAAAGATTAATGGAAAGCCCCATTGCATTGAAAGAGGATTTCACTGAACAGGTAAAAACAGTTTGTTACGTTAATTCGTGGCAGCCACGTTGGGCGCCAAATTTCTGTTACGTAACACAAAGAAAGTCAAAGAAATGACCGGGCTCAATCGGAGATTAGGGGGGGTTGTAGAAAGCAGACTGACATATGATGTATGCGGCGGTAAGGAGTTAGTAACAGTACCTGCAATAAAAGAAATTAGAATAGCAAACCTGCAATAAAAAAGATTAGTCCTGCAAACCTGAAATAAAGAAAAAGCATAGCAGCAATGCAAAGTCTAAGTTATTCAGTACTTTGTAGAATGTAAATAAAACTGTTTAGATAAACTATATAATATAATCACCGTAAAAGCAATACAAAAATTTTTAGTACAAAGTGAGGTAATATTGGGGAGTAGCAGAAACGTTTCCTCACACACCAATTAAACATAAATCAGACAAAATGTTAACAAAAGATAAATAGATAAGACACAAGTGATATGAGTAATCCAGTAGTATTGATTTTGTTTTCTTTCCTGTCCAAATATTTAAATTACTCAAACTAATTTGTTTTGTTTCTCTTTTTTTTTCTTAATAGCATGCAATTCTATTGTAAAAGGTATCAGAACGACAAAGATATTGCAAAACAACGGATAGATATTTAAAGTCATATCAAGTAGGAAATAGTTCAACTTACATAAAGTCCTTCAGTAACGCTTCCTTGCAATTGAAGTGTGGGATTCACGATGTCCTGCACAACGAAGCACTTCACACTTGACTGTGAGGGTGTTGATGGAATTTCTTACACTTTACACTAATCACACCTACGTATTTCACTGGTGTTAGCAGCAGACATTATCAGGCTGATGGAACTATGTAGCATTGATAAATTTATTGTTAATTCTATTTCCTGAGACAATAATGTCGAAATATTTTGTAACACAAATCGAAAAAAAATGGTAATAAAAATTTAGAATCACGGGCTTTCAAGGCACGATGTAATGCATTAAACTAACAGTAACGTGAGGTGTTTTATTTGCTACCTATGGTAACAAAGAAAAATCTAATGCTTTTGAAACACTCAAGCTTAACACTGTGTTTGGATAAGCCAAAGTATGCACTACTCTGATAAAAAAAAGGACCACGAAAACTAGATCGCACACACAGTTCAAATATAAAAAGACAAATCAACTAAAAAAAAAACACAATCAATAAAGCAACGCGTATCACTAAGTCAATGTTCCGTAAAACAAGCACGTGCGGTCAAATAAAACACGTTCGCCTATAAAGCATCTTTCCGTCAATGTAATCAGAACTACACTGCTTTCAAAGCAAAAAGGAAACAGCATTTTTAACGTAATTAATATCTAGGAACGAAGAACAAACTACGACTGCTCTACAGTTAATAAACAACTTTTTACTTCACAAGAAAACTCAACTAAAAACACAATTAGTAAAGCAACAAGGAAACAGTATTTTTAACGTAATTAATTTATAGGAACGAAGCACAAACTACAACTCTCATCTGTAGATATGAACTCGTTGCCATTACAACCGCTTATCGTCTATTATCTAAACTTGTATATCCACATAAGGAACAAAATTTAATTACGAGCTGTTTATCATTTTCGATAAGTTGGAAAGTAATTTACGAATAATCCTATTTAAAATTCGTTCCTTGCAATTTATTTATTAATTGAAAATCAATCTTCAATTAAACTATCTTTAATTAATACACACGAGTTAAATTGAATACAATTCTGAATTATTCTGAAGTATTTACTAATTGGGAAAAAGCGTAAAATGTTCAGCTATTTAAAATGCCCGTTACAGATTGAGCAAAAGTTGGACAGTAAATTGATAAAAATGGAAGAAGATGTGATGAGGCTGCAAGAACAAGTGATTTCACTAACAATGCGGGCACTTGAATTAGTAAACCAAGTTGTAAATCAGAACATTCCAGAAATAAGAAGCGTGGAAGAAAGCGAGTCAATACCATCAAAATTTAGAATGAAACCACCCACATTCGATGGTAAAACATAAAAACACCTTGGCCCACATATTTGAAACAATTTAAAGCCGCTGCAATAGCCAACGGTTGGTGCTACAAAGAGAAGGCTATCTCCTTAATAATGGCCCTACGGGGGGGAAGCCCTTACCATCTTGCAAACCATTCCCGATCACCAACAGAATGATTATGGTTTTTAACATCGAAACTTGAGATGAGATATGGAGACGCTCACCTTCAACAAGTTTACCATACACAAGTTAAGAACCGCTCGCAAAAGACAAATGAAAGCCTGCAAGAATTCGAAGCTGACATTGCCAGATTAGTTAGATTGGCACACCCAACGGCGCCAGATAGCTTCCTCGAACAACTGGCTGTTCAAACATTTGTGGATGGCGTTTAAGTTGGCGAAATACAGCAAGCGCTAAGATTAGCACGGCTAAAAGTGTTAGATGACGCACTGGCTCATGCGCTTGAATTTGAAGCAGCTGAGCAAACATCACACAGGATGTCACAAAGTTCGGTCTGCCTTATAAGAACCTGAGCAATCGCAGAGCAGCATAGAAAAATAATCAACCGTGTGTTTGAAAAGCAAAAGGCAGAAAGGCTGGAAAGACAACAACCGCGGAGATGGGGTCTGCGATGCTGGAACTGCGGTGAAGTTGGTCATATACAGAGACGCTGTACCCAACCAAAAAAACAACCGGTTGAGCAGCAGGAAAACTAGAGCAAGTCGACGTAAGGGGGCGAACGTCGACAGCACAACGTAGTGCCCCGGAGATTATCATCCGTGCTGCATCGTCGATGGGAAGTCTGGACAGCATCTATATTGATGGTAAAATTAATGGTAGAGTTGTCCGATTACTCGTGGATACAGGAGCAACAAGGACAATTGTGAGCCCAAATTTGGTTGGTTGTGGAAAAGTGCTACCTGCATCGGTGTGTGTTCGAACAGCAAGTGGTGAGAAAATTTGTACTCACGAAGAGACTGCCGTTACGTTGGCAATTAGGGACAAACTAATTAATCATCGGGTGTTAGTAGCTGAAATTACAGAAGAAGTGATCTTGGGAATGGATCTCATAAGAGAATATGGGTTTCATTTAAACATGAAAGAAAATGTGCTTTGGATAGATGATGATGAGATTCCATTTCAAGAGACGAGTAATCAGACAATACAAGTCCGAATGATTTGTGATATGAAAAAACCCGAGAAGGCGGAAATGATAGTAATGGGAGGTCCGGATAGTACGCTCCGGGAAGGACAAATATGCATGATGGAAGCAACTGAATCAAGAATGGGTCAGGACGGATTACTGATTGGAAGGACGCTGGTAAAGTTTCGAAATGTGATACCAGTAAGGGTGCTGAACATTAATCCGCATACGGTGACCCTGAAGAAAGACATGATTGTGGGACGTTGCATTCCAGTATGCCATATTAAACGTTGTGTGGACGACATGAAAGATAAACCAGCCAACGGTTGTTCATAGAAATTGCTGGATATGTTGATACATTCGTGTCAAGGATTAAACGGCGACCAACTGGGCAAGGTAAAAGAAGTGGTTGGACGATATCGAGGTGTGTTTGCACTGGATGATAGTGAGAAAGGAAGGACGAATGTTTTGCAACAAAAGATCAATACTGGAGATGCGCAACCGATAAGACAACACCCCAGGCGGCTTCCATTGGCAAAAGCCGAGCAAATTATCACCAACATGGAAGAACAAGGAGTGATTGAGCCCTCGAATAATTCGTGGGCATCCCCGGTAGTGCTTGTCAAGAAAAAGGATGGTTCGACAAGGTTTTGTATAGACTACCGGCAGTTAAACAATATGACAAAGAAAGACAGCTATCCTTTGCCCAGAATTCATGACACCTTGGATACTCTATCCGGATCTAAATGGTTTTTGACCTTGGACTTGAAAAGCGGATACTGGCAGGTAGGCTTGGAGCCAAACGATAAAGAAAAAACTGCGTTTACAATTGGAACTGGATTATGGCAGTTCAAGGTCATGCCATTTGGATTATGCAATGCCCCTGCTACTTCTGAACGATTGATGGAGTCGATACTGCGTGGACTGTCCTGGAAAACATTTCTGGTGTACCTAGACAACGTAATAGTGTTAAACCGGTCTTTTGAAGAACATCTTAAGAACCTAGAGAAGATATTCCAAAGATTACGCAGGGCAAACCTTACATTGAGCCCCAAGAAGTGTAACCTATTTGCAAAAGAGGTGAAATACCTAGGATCTCTTGTTAATAGACCTATGGTTAAGAATTTAGTTTAAGAAGATATTAGTGCTTGTAAATTCATTAGTGTGATAGTGCTTCATTGTTAATTGGACTGAAAACATCTATAAATAAGGCATATACTGTTAATTAGACTTGTGAATAGTGAGTAATAAAGACTTTTATTACTACTTGTTTTAAATTAGTGAAACGCGGTAGTAGTAGCCCGCTACATTATCAATGGTGCATGTAATCCATCAATTCTATGTACTTCATTTGCTAGCTTGGGCAATCATATATTCACAACTAAGGAAATTATTGGTAAGTAACCAATTTAGACATCTATAAAGAAACTGGTCCGGATGGTATACCACCCATCTCCTAGAAAGAATGTTGCATCCAACTTGCCGAATCATTATTAACTATGTTTCAAAATCCAATGGACTTGAGCATATTTCCGCAGCTGTGAAATCTTTTCTGTTTCCAGTTTATAAAACTGGTGATAAGAGACTTATTGTAAATTACAGAGGAATCTTACTACTCTCCACTATTGCTAAGACCTTTGAATCTATTATTTGTGATGAGGTATTTAACACGTTTAAACATACCTTAGCAAAGCAGCAACATGGTTTTATAAAGAAATAACAACTTGCACAAATTTGTCCGTTTTTCAAGACTTTTTAGTTAATGGCCTAGAGGATGGCAATCAAGTTGATGTAATACACACCGACTTATCTAAAGCATTCGATAAGGTTAACCACAATTTATTGCTTGAGAAGCTCCGTGTATTTGGAATTCATGGAGTTTATCTTCAATGGGTTTCTTCTTTTTTATCGAGTAGATTACAATACGTAAAGTTATGGGGTGTTAAATCTATAGTGATTACTGTGACATCTGGAGTGCCTCAAGGATCACACCTTGGCCCAATATTATTTACACTTTCCACTAATGATGTAATTTCTGTGTTTAAGTCAACTCATTGCCTTCTTTATGCTGATGACTTGAAATTGTATACCTACGCAAACACTTATTCAGATTGCCTAAGTATGCAATGTGATCTGGATAATTTAATTGATTATTATAAACATAATCAGCTTAGTCTTAATGTTAACAAATGTAAAACGATTAGCTTTTACAAATGTAAGAATTCTATAAGATTTATTTATCATGCCAATGATATCCCTTTAGAATCTGTTAACAGCATTTCTGACCTAGGAATAATATTTGATCGTGAACCAGCTTTTTCTGATCATATTGACCAGATACTACTGAAATTTTCAAAATATTTTGGCTTCATCAAAAGAAATAGTAAAGATTTACATGAAGTTACTGTTTAATGCTTTCGATCTAACCATTGTTGAATATAACTCTCTCATCTGGTCTCATTATAAATGTCATATAGACAGGTCAGACATGTTTAGAACAATTTTGTAAAATTTTTGTTAGGAAACTGAAATTTCCTTATGGCAAGCTGGATTAAGATGCCTGGAGAAAATTAGGAGTGCGAAGCTTGCAGCAGAGACGTGTGAAGAATATGGCCTTCTTTTTACATAAGCTTTTGAAGAACATCATAGACTGTGAAGACTTGTTGGGCATTATTGGTTTTAGGTCGATGGTGAAAAATACTAGATACACGGCTATATTTAGTGAATGTAAGCAAAGAACTAATTAAGGATCGACTAACTGCATGTCGAGGTTATGTACGACCTATAGTAGGCTTTTTCAGAAATTGACATCTTGGGCTTGAACTTCGCTGAATTCAAAAACAAAATTCTAAAATTATTATGAATTTTTAAGATTGATACACTTGATTTTCACTTTTTGTATCATTTGGAGTTAATCTGTAGATACATGTTAATAAACTAAATAAATAAACACAAAAAAGCTTTCTCGATACTGCCGAAAATTTTAAACCTAAAACTTGTACCACTATATTTGTACTATACTTCTTTGGTGGCACTTTTCGATAATAAAACTTTCTTGGCTATGGTTGTTAATCAAAACCTTAACTGTCTGCAACTTGTCAGTCCCATAATCCACCGCAGTCATTCTTGACCACTGTGCCGTCGTGGCACTTTTGCGTACCGCCAAATTCTTTTGAAGTGTGCCACCAAATTTTATAAACACATATAATGAAAAATTATTTTGTGTGTACTTTGCAATCATTACAGCGCGTCGTTGGCATTATTGTTATGCCGACTCAATTATTCTGCCAAACCAAATCAAACGTTCAGCTTTTACACCGTGTATTGCAGGTAAGTAAAATTCTATTAAACTTATTTTATTGTTAGTGTGCCGCCAAATTTTGAAATTGTTAAAAGTGTATTGCAATAAAATAATGGTTGAGAAATAATGCATTTAAATAACGGATATTGCTAAAAGGCTATTGTACGATCGAACGAAGTCGAAATCAATGAACTGGCGACAAGATTTAGCTTCGCTATTGTAGTTTCGATAGAAATGGTCCTTTCTCCAGGACGTGCAATTGCTTGATGAGGTGACACAGTTGAACTATGTAGCGATACCAAACAATTTTCAAATTGTAATTAAGAATTGTGTTCGTTAGTACACCTTATACCACCCAATTTGAGCGTACTATTTTTTACAGCACGTGAATGGCTAAAACTGTGAATACATCATTTATTTTGCTTAACAATATCAAATCTAGCTTGCGATATTTTGTAAAGAAGCTATTTACATTTAAAGAAAGAATGTGTGACTTTATATACCACACAATTTTTCCAACACTAGTGGTGACAAGCGACGTTCTTGTACAAGAACCACTATTTTTCTCCTTTTATGAAAAACTTCCATTGCATTTTACTTTGATTTCACACCTACATCGCATGAAATAATATCATTTATTTCTAAGACCTTACAACGTTTTTCAATAAAAGTTTTTAAATCTTCATATGATGAAATTTGTAGAGCGTTTTCCATTTTAAATTTTTTTCGACATTACTATCTAATTTTGAACAAAGTCTAACAAATCTATTTCTATGTACACAACTAATTAGAATTCGCTGCTCTTTATGAAAGTTACCACTTGTTTTTGCACTTAGCAATATTTTGCGTTGAAATTTATTTAAAAGAAAGGAATATGTTTCTGGTAACTATCTTCATTGATGGGCAAGTGTTTTACCAACACGTGGCTGCTTAGATCAAGAGTGTTTAACAGAAACAATAATTTCTGTAATTGATTTAAGCTAGAATTACCAACTATTTTTTTAAAAACCGAATTAAATCCTACCCAGCTAGGAAGTTTTCCTGATAAGGTATGCACTTTAAATTTTGTCAAACCTTTATTAGTATCTAACGAGTTATTATTAGAAACGGGTTCTACGTTTAAATTTACTGGTATAGTTTCTAGTAAACTTTAAAACTGTGTCTATCAAATTAATAACTGCTGTATGACAGTCTATTTCTAAACACAACAAAACCAATTTCTTGTCATCTGGTGATCGATTCTCTTATGTTTTAAAACGCGATAATTCTTACAATTAAAGAGTCGATAAAACAGTTTACGAAGTACGTCGATAAATACAGTTACAAAGTCGGTAATACAGTTTAAGAGTTCATAAATACATCGCGCAAGCGCAATGAGAAAAGCGGGCTACGCCTCTGGCGGATGGTAACGACAACCTTATTACAGATACCGTGTTGCCAACTTCCAATGACGTCACCAATGAATAAATTATACTGTGCAATAATCGGAAAATTTACATAATTTTAAAACAATGATAAAAGCGGACAAATTAGATAATGGATTACTTACATCAGAAATCCGGCATTCGCATGAGGTTGCGCTACGGTAGGCCTCTATTGAAATCCATCAGGGCTTCATCGCGGAGGAATTAGAGATGATACGCCGACGCTCTACAAAAGCGTTCGGACCAGCTCCGGCCGGATACGCTAGTCATGAGGTCGTCATCAAGGGTCGTGCAGTACGGTTCCTACGGCTCAAGTTGTTACCTACCTATGCAGGGAATGACGGGAAAAAACCAGGTAAAGGTCGACAAACAAAAGATAAGCAAGCAGGATATCTACATAGGTAAAGATAAGCACGATACGATACCTGACCGACCACACTCCTTAAAGACCAAAGGCAAACAGCCACGTTATAGAGAAAACAGGAAACGTGTCCCCACTTCTTGTCTTTTACACATCGGCGCGAACTTATTCGTCCAACCCTCCCGCGCGCGCGATCTGCGCAAACGCACTGTGACGTAACGGAAGTACACGCCTAGTCTTTTAAAATTCCGCGCGCCGCGTCTTTTGAAATTATGGCGCGAAACCTCCGTACATCGAACTTAACCTAAACAATGTTTAAGTGCCGATTGGCACGTAACAATCGCGACAAAGCCACAAAAGAAAAAACTTAAAAAAGAAAAAGTCTGTTAGCACAGTAACAGCTTAAAATCTAAGTCCTAACTACCCTACATAAAACCTAACTTAAAACCTACAGAATGTTTATATAAGGCGCCACCTGGTTTTTTGACCGATAACCCGTCTACCGAAGTACCAGGAAACGGAAAATGTAGCCCAATGTTTTTGACTACACTAATAATCGACAGCACAAATTTGTCAGGGAGCATGAAACACTACTTAAAATAAAACAGATGCGACAAGTTGCCTAAACCTATCTAACTAAAGCTAACATTAAAGTTCTTATGTGCAAACACACATGAGTGTTGCATCAAAACTATTCTTCTTTTGGCAAGAAGTGCCCAAATTTAAAATGTTCATGGAGTGCGTCACTTTGCACTCTAGCAAATTTTGTTACTGGTACTTTGGTTTTCTAACGATGCACATTTAAAACTTGTCCATGACATAGTTGTGAATCAACAAATTTACCAAAAGTACCACCCTACTAAATCCTTATATGCTAACCTACAAATTACATTTCTATATTGGGTTAGCTTTTTCACTTAAATATCAAAAAAAATAATTCCCACGTCTGGTCATAGATACCACACGTTAGGAAGATAAAAAGATAAGACAAGATCTCAAATTGTTGTTAAAGATAAGAGATAAGATAACGATATTAAGCTTAAATTGTTATCCTCAAAGGTAATGGATAAGATAACGGTATTAAGCTTTAGTTATTATTTGAGATACTAGATAAGATAACGCGATATTAAGCTAAAGTGATTATTAGAGATAGTAGGTAAGGTAACGCGATATTAAACAAAAGTTATTACTAAAGATAAACGGTAAGATAACGCGAAATAACTCGAAGTTATTACTAACGGTAGTCGGTAAGATAACGAGAAATTAAACCAAAATTATTACTAACGGTAGTCGGTAAGATAACGATACTAAACTAAAGTTATTATTAAAGGTAATCGGTAAGATAACGATATTAAAACTAAGGGTATTATCGAAGATAATAAAGAAGACAAAGGTATTGGCCTAGTTATTACCCAAGACAATGAATAAGGTAAAGATAGAGTGGCTCCAGTAGAGCCGTTTAAATGGGATTGACTCGTGCCCTCTAAAAAGAGAAACCTGTGAAGCAGGTCCGTTCACAAGAACAGCACGAGGGACCGGCAAAGGCATTTGGGTGCATCCCTGCACCCGGCGTTGATCGATATCAGTGATACAATCACCCGATACCCACACGATATATCGACATATAGATATAAACTCATTCACTCACACATTCACACACTCATACATACCTTCACTGCCAGAGCCCATGCACTGACAGCGGCACCGCATGACCCCACGAAAGATTCGCAAAGACGAGGTCCAGGTGTCTGTGAAAACCTCCCGCGCAACCACACGGTGACTAACAGAAATGAAAAAGACAGTAGAAATAGGAACGGTAAAAAGAAGGAGGTTGGTTTTTTGGAATGCATTAGAGGCACTTCCAGGTAGAAGAAAGTAGAGGAAGGGCTCGCATTGAGCAAAAGAGACAGAGAAAAAGGTGGATAGCAAAGCGCTACTCAACCAGCCAATGTGACTAGTAGCTCGGAGTGCTGGAACATCACTCTTATGTGGCAGACGGGTGTTCCGGGACAAGAACAGGTCCACCGAAAGAAGAATAAGGCATAGCGGAGACAGCGGGATAAGAAAAAGTATAGTTTTTGGACAAGCGTCCGAGAGAAGGTAGAGAGTTGTCCCTGTTAAACACAGCGCAGTCTGAAGGGCCACCTGCGATATTAATCCGACAAGATAAGGTATAACATAAGTTGAAATTCACTAGGCTCCCAAGAGAACTAGTACGATCATTTTCCTAACGAGTGCATCGACTACGATAAGAAAATCAGACAAAAGTAGACACAACAACTTAAAAGTATCATTACAGATACAATCACACAAAAACAAACTGTTTTAAGGTAGTTTTTTAAAATGGTAGCACCCTAAACACACAAAAATGCCCAATAATAAGCAGTTAAATACAGGTACACTGTTCCAATATGCTAAAACAACCGAGAATTTAATAAGATAACAATAAGAAACAATAGCATCTCACCACAAAGTTCAATAAAAAAACAATGAGAAAAAAAATGTTTATAAGTTATGTTGATTTAATAGAAAAAAAAGAAATAATGATGTAGTATAATGTGGAGGCGTCGCCGTGGATCAATGTAGTACACGTAAGACTACGGATCCCAAGGTCCCGGGTTCAAATCCCGACACGGCCGACTGCTTGAAAAATGACAGGTGAGCATTTTTCACAAAAATTACGTCCTCGTTCGGATGAGAGGTTAAATGGAGGTCCCGTGTGTGAGTGTTGTCACGCACGTTAAAGATCCCTACCTTGCTTGGAACAGCAAGGATCCGGCAAAATTCAAAATTTTCCAGGTAAAAAAAACTCGCTTCCTGGCCAATGTAGTACCTTCGGGTGGAGCATTGGAAAATCACATGTAATGTAATAACTCATTGAATTTTTATGATTGGTTTTAGCTGATGTTGAGTGGATGATTTTTTCTTTGGGCCAACATAGGAGTCATGACCTATGGCATTGTAAGAAATAGTTCATATTCGCAGTTGCAAAAAACTAGGATTATCTATTCCATGTGTTTTTCCTCTGAATTATTGCAGTTGCCCACATTATACTACAGTTCATTTACATTTCCAATGCTCCACCCGAAGGTACTACATTGGTCAGGAGGCGAGTTTTTTGTTGCCTGGAAATTTAGAATTTTGCCGAACCCTTGCCGTTCCAGGCAAGGTAGGGATCTTTAACGTGCGTGACAACACTCACACACGGGACCTCCATTTTACCTCTCACCCGAACGAGGGTGTATTTTTGCGAAAAATGCTCGCCTAACATTTTTCAAGGGGACCGTGTCGGGATTCGAACCCGGGACCTTGGGCGTAGTAGTCACACACATGCCACTACGCCACGGAGCCGCCTAATGAGTTATTACAACCAAAGTTACGACAATTACCACACAAAATTAAATGACGTAAGAAAAAATACTAAAAACCGAATAATATGCAGTAGGAAAAGTTCGAGGATTAATTAAATGAAACGACAGAGTTATATTGGGGGGTGTAGAAGATGAAGTGATATATATCTAACGGTATGGTCAAGGAAAAGTCAACCAAAAGAAAAAGGTAGCTAATTTAAGGTAAGTAAAGTTAAACGTGTAAGAAATTATATACTATATGAGAGAGGGAATAAGTAATTGAAGTTAACTAATTGATGGTGAGAACAAAAAATAATAGGTAAATAGTGAGGGTTTAATCATATTAAGATACGAGGTATCAGGGATTAAATTTAGAAGGTTAAGAGAAACAACATCACGAGATAAGGCATCAGGTACGATATTTAATTTGCCAGGCCTATGCCTAACGTCAAAAGTGAATTGAGATATACGCAAGTTCCATCTTGCCAAACGACCTGCGGGTTGTTTGAAGTTATTAAGCCAAGTGAAAGCTAAGAACATTAGGTACATTGTCAAAGAAGTAAACGTAAAAAGCTCTTAGATATACGTAAGGTTAAACGATTTTAAAGATAATTTTAAGGCATTCAATGAAGTTTAAATCGATATGTGAAGAGATAAGAGTAATCTAGACTCGATTCACGAATAAAATTGTTGAAAAACAAAAAGATATTTTATAAAGCATATATTTACTGGGATGGGAAGCTCTCATTTGAGTTCTACCCAAACCAATGAGGAAAAATTTCAACATCATTATTAAAAAAATGATTTACAAATTGTAAAGCGACAAACTTACCAACCGAATTCTCGTCTAGACTTATAATGCTCTACGACTGGCCGTTGGGTCTCGTTCTAGACTTACAGAGCTATACAACCAAATCCGACAGTAAACCTCGCTTAACGGATGTTAAGGTACGTTGAAATATCAATAACTAAAAAAAATATGCAATCAAGACAAAATCAAACTCGCTACATGAAAGAAAAATTCCACGATACCTATACAAAAGGTATTCCAAATTATTGGAATGTTCTTTCAATATTGCAGAAGTTATCAACAAGTATCGTAAATGAGTTTAAATAATAAACGTTAACAGAAATTTCTTTATTTTAGTATTCAAAGGAGCAGATATAAAGAGATGCAGTTTATTACAACATTTTGGAAGGTAAAGATATGATTAGGTAATTTCGTTACTATATACAAAGCAAGAACAACCTCCATAAAACGCCTTTATAGGTTATACTGTTTTAAAACATTCAAGGGAACAGCTTTTAAAACTATATGAGGCAAGGTTAATATTTAATAAAGGGATATATCATTGATAAACTACAAAAAGGCACTCCAAAATATAAAATACACGCAGGTAATGTGGGTACAGGATTTTTTTTAAAAAACAAGAGTTATATTTAAATTTAATATACATGGATAATTTTCGTGATAAACGGTGTTTAAAGGCATGCAAATTAGTTAAATGATTAAGTATTTGTATTCATTCCTATATAAATGATGCACTCACCTTTATAATTTAAAAGCAGGTTGTAGGTATAAATCCTAAAAGTTTGCAGGTTTGTTTAGAACAAAACACATACTTCAGATAATTTTAGTTATCAAAAGCACACACACCATATTTAAATTAGAAAACCATTAAATCAGCTGAACATTTTACATACAACAGCTGTATATTACAATGTCAAAATGGCCGCTTAATATCGCCATAGCAACTGCTTTTTGACATCTAAAAAGAATGAAGCGTGTTCCAAAACACGTATAAGTTTCAAGGTTATAGATATTTGGTAATTGGTTTTAAGTGAAAAAACTATTTTAAATAACGTTAGTTATTACATTGTATGGTTATAAAAACAAAAGAAAGACGTAGCTGCCGTATCCACGTTGAAAGCGCCATTCTTACGTTTTAAAACGCGATAATTCTTACAATTAAAGAGTCGATGAAACAGTTTACGAAGTACGTCGATAAATACAGTTACAAAGTCGGTAATACAGTTTAAGAGTTCATAAATACATCGCGCAAGCGCAATGAGAAAAGCGGGCTACGCCTCTGGCGGATGGTAACGACAACAGATTCCGCGTTGCCAACTTCCAATGACGTCACCAATGAATAAATTATACTGCGCAATAATTGGAAAATTTACATAATTTTAAAACAATGATAAAAGCGGACAAATTAGATAATGGATTACTTACATCAGAAATCCGGCATTCGCACGAAGTTGCGCTACGGTAGGCCTCTATTGAAATCCATCAGGGCTCCATCCCGGAGGAATTAGAGATGATACGCCGACGCTCTACAAAAGCGTTCGGACCAGCTCCGGCCAGCTACGGCAGTCATGAGGTCGTCATCCCGGGTCGTGCAGTACGGTTCCTATGGCTCAAGTTGTTACCTACCTATGCAGGGAATGACGGGAAAAAACCAGGTAAAGGTGGACAAACAAAAGACAAGCAAGCAAGGAAAACTACATAGGTAAAGATAAGCACGATACGATACCTGACCGACCACACTCCTTGAAGATCAAAGGCAAACAGCTACGTTATAGAGAGAACAGGAAACTTGTCCCCACTTCTTGTCTTTTACACATCGGCGCAAACTTATTCGTCCAACCGTCCCGCGTCGCGCGATCTGCGCAAACGCACTGTGACGTAACGGAAGTACACGCCTAGTCTTTTAAAATTCTGCGTACCGCGTCTTTTGAAATTATGGCGCGAAACCTCCGTACATCGAACTTAACCTAAACAATGTTTAAGTGCCGATTGGCACGTAACAATTCTTGAAATTGTTCCAATGGGAACCCGCCATTTTTTCCCATGAGAATATACAAGTGGTATTCTAGAATCACTTCGTGTGAAAATGTTCTACCAAGTTTCGTTGGAATGTATTCGCATGATACTTCCCATGAGAATTGAATAGTGCACATGCGTACTTGCTGTATGGTTTTTAAACTATCGACGTTTGTAGTTTCGTTATATCTTTGACGATCACTGCTTTGAATATTACTAAGAAACGACAAATTTTGGTGAAATTGTTCGAGTGGATGCACTAGAAGTTTCCCATTTCAGTCAAGCGTGTAGGAATGTAGATTTATTAGAAAATTTTCACTTGCCGAGAAAATCTTTTTACTGCATAATCTGAATGAGTTTTTTCTCTGACCCTCTGACAAGTTCCCACAGCGTACTGTTTTACATGATAGTAAATCCCTTACTTCAACAGGCTTAAATAACAAGATGTTAAAAGAAAAATATCTACAAAACAACACTAACATAATTTATGGCTATAGGATAAATCGTATAGTTATAAAATATATCGATACCTATGTTTAACTGCAACAATTCTATTGGCTGTCTACTAGTAAAAATCACAGATATACGTATTTTGTTACTCTCATGGGAAGTTAGATTCTAATACCTTACAAGAATAGCTACACTCATTCCAATGGGAATTTCATCGTGAGAATTTGTTCGCATGGGAACGAATTCGTACGACTTCAAGATTCGACCCCCTGAGCCCGTATTCTTTAAATATAGGTAAGGTAAATTACTGGGGAAATTTAGTATTTCCCCCCCTAATTTACTTGGAAAATATTCCTGAAATTCCATAACGAAAATTTTGAAGTATAGTCGAAACCATGAAAGAAGTCGTATGCATCATCACTTGTATTCGTACGAATTAAGTTGGAAATTTTAAGTCAATGTAGCATCTAGTTCATAAATACCCAGTAAATATTCCGATTCAGAAGTTTCCGTCAAGCTTTAAAAGCCATATTCCATTTACAAAAAACTAAGGAAGATATCCTATTTTAAAGAAAAGGCATAATTTTACCAAAGGTTAGTCTGTTAAGTATATAATTCAAAACATACGACACATACTCTTCTCTGTTGTTTTCCCAGATGAAAGTGTTCACATATGTCTTTATTTAAAACACGTACAAATCGTATTACTATCTTTATCATATATATTAGTTAAACTTTTAAATAATCTTAAACGTATGTATTGAATTGAGTTAGTGGTTTCTACTATAACCATTAGTGGAAATCAATTACCTAAATATTTATCAAGGTAATGTTACTTAAAGCAGTAGAACTTTGGTGAAAATAGATAGTAGATGTAATTTAAAAAACACGAAATTTTGTATTAAACAATATGGAGGAAGATTTGGAAGACATTTATCTTGTACAAATATTAAATGATCTACAAGATGCAGAAGAGACAGTTGAAAATCAAGAAGAAGGATATATTCGGTTTTTACCAAAAGTTGACCCATTACTCAAGTTGAGTGATACAAAATACAGGGGAATTTTTCAGATTAAAATTTCATTTATATTACTTAAATATTTATCAAACTACTTTTACATTATATTTAAACAGGGTGGATAAAAGAACAGCCAGATATTTAATTAATCTATTATCGTCACATATGAAAGATGCAACAAGAAAATCTGCGGTGGGAGTTGAGAATAAAGTTATAGTATAGACCAGAATTTGGTTGTATTTAAAACTTAACATTTTTAGGTTCTTGTAGTATTAAGGTTTTTCGTCAGTGGTAGCTATCAAGAAATTACTGGGAGCAATATTTTCATTGGCATTAGCCAGCCGTCTGTAAGTAAGGCAATTCATGAAGTCTGTAATACTTTAACAAGTGCAAAAATATTTGGAAGATATGTCAAAATTTCCCAAAAGCTTGAGAATTTAAGACTGCGACAACAGTAATGATTATTCCATCAAAAACTTGTGTATTTTAAAAATTCTCATATCTCTTAGATTTTTTAATACATATGTATTTCCTGGTTTAGTTGGTATTATTGATTGCACTCATGTTAGTATTATAGCCCCTCAAGGTGTTGAGAATTATCCTGAGCACATATATGTAAACCGGAAAGGTATCACTCCATAAATGTTCAGTTGGAATGTTATTTTCAAATGTAGTGTTATATATTTTAACGTATAATAAACTCATAATCTAACAGATTTGTGATAAGAGGCTAAAAATTATTAATGCCGATGCATAATATCCAGGTAGTACCCACGATAGATTTATCTGAAGACAGTCTAATATATCGAACATGCCGGAAGCAATATATAGAAATAATCCCAATGAACATTTTTTTGGCCAGTGGTTCAGGTATGACACATGTAAAAATCACTTTAATTTAGTTTTGTATAGGATATCCATTAAGACCCTGGCTATTGACCCCTATACGAAATACTATACCCGGTATACCTTAAGAACATTTCAATGATAGATTTAAAAGCATTAGATCTAGTATTGAAAGGTGCAATGGTGTGCTCAAACATAGATTCAGATGTCTTCTTCGACATCGTACTTTGCATTACAAACCTCAAATTGCAGCAAATATAATTTTATCCCGTATAGTGCTTCATAATATGTGCATTGAAAATAATATTCCACAACCAGAAGAAGAATATCCTCCAGAGGCTCAACTGGGCATGGACATTCCGACCCAGCATTTTCACGAAAATAATCGTGGTAATAAACATCTAGACAATGGCAAACATTTGCAAATCCAGATTGCAAATGCATTGTTTGCGTAAAGTAAGCCCAAGATTGTAATTATTCCTAGAATGTAGGCTTCTAAATTAGTTTATGGATAATGATTTAATGAATTGTTTTATTTAACTAATGCATTCAACATAATATACAAATGAAATTAATACAATAAAAATGGAATTTTATTTTTACTGCTCATCTTCGATACCCATTTCAGGTTGTACTAAATAAATTTTTATCTCTTGTAATTCTCCAACAATAGTTTGTAAGAGATTTAATTTTCTTTCCCCGTGCATTTTCCTCAGTTCCTGGGTTTTTCGTTAGTTTTAATTTTTCGTTATAATAATTTTCCACGAAATTTGACCTATTGTTCACTATATCAATATACTGCTAGAAATTACCAAAGATTCTCGTAATCTTGAAGTAAATGCTGCAGGAACTCTCCTGTATTTCTTCAATACCAAACGCAGATGTAGGGGTTAGAATATTTAGCACTTTCTCTTCATCACTGTTTATAATGGAAGGGCCACTGTTATATACCCGATTCTCTATTATTTAAAAGAATAAAACCACATCTACTCAGGTTCTTTATTCTTAACATATATTAAGCCACACAATTACATACTGTCACAATTACCGTCACCGGTCTCTCTCTATTGACAACTTGTACTCTAAACTATATAACTTAAGAGTGACCAATCTGATTACATAACATCCTCCTTTCTAACAAACAAGTTATATATATTTTTTACAGATTTAATCTACTGGGTGGTTGTACTACACGACCAAACCTAGTAGTGTATGCCTTGTTTGATGGTACCAATTGTTTGAACTCATCCTGTACATTGTTACTTATATTCTTAGTATCTGGTTGATTAGTAGAAATACAATTATACCAGTGATTGTTGTCTGTACCATCTAAACTTACATTAGTATCATCACCTGTGCTATACATATCTAACTTATTATAAGACGGGCGAATATCAATCGTATTTCTTCTCTTTACCTTACCCGTTTCATCAACTAAATTATAAGATCGTGGTGTTTTGTCAAATTTAGAGACAATCCGTGCAGGTTTCAAATTTTCTTTTGTGGTCCCTAAATACTACATTATCATGGTTATTGTAACAAACACCCTTTTTAGCATGTCTATTGTAATAATATTCATTTCTTTTTTGTTTTTTCAAAAGAAAATCTTTAAAATTGTTAATTACTTTGGGTTTCAATGAATTATTTAAGACTGGTATAATCGATCTTGTTGCACGACTCATTAATAATTGAGCAGGTGAAAATTTTGATCCTAACACTGGTGTGTTTCGGTATTCTAAGAGCATTTTTTCTTTTTCACAATTTGCTTCTTCAGATTTTTTAAGAATTTTCTTACAGATTCCTACAGCCTTTTCAGCTAAACCATTACTTTTTGGATACACTGGTGAAGATGTAATTATTTCAAAATTCCATAATTTTGCAAAATTTCTCATTGAATATGAATTAAATGGCATATTGTCAGCAATCATTATAAGTGGAATACCATGAATTGAAAATATTACTTTACACGCCTTAATAATTTCAACAGAGTCTTTACTAGACAGTTTTACTAATTCTATCCAATTTGAATAGTAGTCCATCATCACCAAATAATTTTTATTTCCAAGTTCTAATATATCACATCCTACTTTTTGAAAAGGTAGATCGGGTAGTTCGTGACTAATTAATGGTTCTTTGATATTGCTATCATTGAATTTTTCACAGACCCTACATACTTTAATATATTCTTCTATTTCTTTGTTTATGTTTTGCCAATATAATAATGATTGCGCTCTGGCTTTTGTTTTAAAATGCCTTGATGTGACTCATGAAGTGATTCTAACATTTCCTTTTTAATGAAGAAGGAACAACTACTCTATGATCAAAAAAACTAGACCATCTACTACAGATATCTTGTCCCTTACATTGTAAAAAATTTAATTTCATTTTTATTTGATGTTTCTGTGGCCATCCATTTTGTGAAATTTAATAATTTCGCCTAGCACCTCATCTTTTAACGTTTCATGTACAAAATTCGAACGTCGTTCGTCACTCATATTTATAGAATGAACAACATCATTAGCATCCAAATCAATCGGCTCTTTATTATCACTACAAATTTTTGGGTGAGCTCTTGATATGGCATCGGCAATTAAATTATTTTTCCTTTAACATATTCAACTGTTATTTCATATTTTGATAATTTTAGTTTTATACATTGTAACCTACGGAGGGTATATTATTTATATCTTTTTCATAATATTTACTAATGGTAAATGATCAGTTTGAATCACAACTTTCCTACCGTAAATATATTGGTGAAACTTTTACATGCAAATAAAATTGCCAAAATTCTTTTCAATTATCCCATAATTTAATTCAGTTTGTGTTAAACATTTTGAACCGTAGCAAATAGGCTTATTATCTTGTAACATAACACAAGCTACAGAAGTGTTACTACTATCTGTTTGAATTACAATAGGTTTTTTATTATCAAAATTTTGTAGAACTGGGTAATTGGTTATAGTCTCTTTTAACTTATTTATGGCATCTGAATGAGATTGATTCCATACAAATTCATTTTTCTTTCTTAAAAGCTGTCTTAATGGTTCAGTTAAATTTGCAAATTGCTTAATGAAATTTCTCAAGTACCCAACTAATCCTAAAAATCTTTGTAATTCACTTACATTTGCTGGCATACTATACTCTAAAATTGTTTTAATTCTATTTTCATCTGGCTTCATTTTGCCTTTTTCAAAAATATGCCCTAGATACTTTACAGACTCAACTTGAAACTGAAATTTACTCTCATTAAACTTAATATTATATTTAGAAGCTCTTTCTAATAATTTAATAAGAATTTCGTTATGCTCTTCTATAGAATCAGCAAAAATTAAAATATCATCGATATAAATGAAAATTCCTTTTATATCTCCAAACATAGTAGTGTTAAACTTTTGAAAGACTTCATGAACAGGAAAGACCAAACGCTAACCTGTTGTACTTGTAAGTACCATATATTGTTCCAAAAGTACATAACTTTGAACTTTTTTCATCTAACGGGATTTGCAAAAATCCGTCTTTGAGATCTAAAACCGAGAAATACTTTGCAGCATCACCTATTTTTGCAGCTAAATCAGCTAATGTAGGTATTAAACAGTAATCCTTAATTATATATTTATTTAATTCTACTGGATCAAGACATATCCGTAACGTCTTGTTTGGTTTTTCAACAACTACCAATTGATTAACCCATTCTGAAGTTTCATCTGTTTTTACAATTATCCCTAAACTTTCTAATCTATCTAATTCTTTCTTTAAACGATCTCTCAAATTTATAGGAATTCTTCGAGGGGGACATGATTTTGTTAAATAACCTTCTTTTAATTTAATACTATACTTATTTGGAAAACATCCTATACCTAGAAAAACATTTTATACTCATTAATCACAGAGTTCTTTGACAACTCTTTTTACCAACTGAATTTCTTTTCTTTCAATTAAATTGAGTTTTTACAGCATTCTAAACCTAATAAGGGTTTGGCTTTATGTGGAACTATCACAAACACCTCATTAACATTTCTATTGTTAACCTTTAAGTTTAATTTTGTGCAACCGATTGTTTCTAAATTTGAACCACCATACGTTTCTAAATTTAATCTACAATCATATATCTCTAACTCTTTGCCTAAATAGTCTATCAATAAATTTGCTGTATCAATAGGTAAAATATTTACCTCACTGCCTGAATCAAGCTTAAAATTAATATCAACACCTTCAACATTAATAGTTTGTGTCCAACTTAACATACATATTGCTTTGTTATTGATTGTATCACAAAAATAATTTACCTGTTCATCGCTACCTTGAGTTTCAATCGCATTTATTTTGTTCCAACAACAAGAACTAAAATGATTGAATTTTCCACAATTATTACATTTTTTTCCTTGAGCTGGACATTTACCTTTATAAAATGCTTTAGCCCACATGCTTTACATTTATTTATTTGCTCTTGGCCCCTAACCTGAAAATTACTGTTATTATTGTGTTGAAACTTATTATTATAATAATGTTGCGGTTTTCTTGGAACCATATTACTCCTTTCAGTATAGTTATTTCCATTCTGTTTGGGTTTTGCACCAACATTTCTTTTATTACGTCCACCGCTTCTTTTTCATATCACGTAGTTGACTTCGCTGAAGTTCTGCTAACCGGAAACTTTCTACTGCTGCTGCTAATGTAATTTCACCTTTACGTATGATACGATCTTGGGTTTCCTTGTCATTTGATGCTAATACAATTTTATCACGTAGCATTTCATCTTTATCACTAAATTCACAATCACTAATTAGTTTCTTGACATCCGTATAAAATAAATCAAAACTTTCTAGTTCTACCTGAGCCCTTTTATAAAATAAATATCGAGCATGCAAAATATTTTTCTTCGGATTGCAATATTCTTGAAAAGCTGCTACTACCTTATCGATGTTTTTTGCATCTTCCGTATTCTTATAATTGAAAGTATTATGTACTTCAACTGCTTCTTGCCCAATTAAATTTAATAACATAGCAACCTGTCTTTGCGGCGGCAATTGGTTATAAGCCGTAGCTTCCATATAAATGTTATATGCTTGTTTAAACTTTTTCCAGTTTTCTGCAAGGTTACCGGTTAATTGTAGCGGAATTGGTACATTAAAATTAGCTATTTGCATTGCCATTGTTAATATAAAATTTTTGTAACCACGAGGTTAACATAACCTATAAATTCTAGACTTCAGGATTCTTGTTGGTTTTCACTAATACAGTTTCTGGTTTCTAATTAGACCTATATTCGCAGCGCCATGTTATATACCCGATTCTCTATTATTTAAAAGAATAAAACCACATCTACTCAGGTTCTTTATTCTTAACATATTCTTAAGCCACACAATTACATACTGTCACAATTACCGTCATCGGTCTCTCTATTGACAACTTGTACTCTAAACTATATAACTTAAGAGTGACCAATCTGATTACATAACAGCCACCGCACGTTCTACTTGTATTTTTTCTATTTTGTGCAGCTTTGCTTTTTGTGTTTTTTTTTTATCTTCCAGGTCTAAAAAGTAAATTTTGATGACATACTGTTTATCAATATTGTAATCTAATGTAGCATACATTCCTCCATTGAAGTGAATCTCGACAAGCCCCACATCTGAATTTCATTTGGAAGTAATTTCTTCCCATATTCGTGTCGCTTTGACGACCTTTCCACTACTTAAGTCCGGGTGCTCTTTCATGTAGTCAGTCAACATTTCTCGTTGTGTCTTTGATATAAAATACCTTTTTCCACGAGCGTCTCGCGGCAGTAATGACATGGCTGCAATGATAGGTTAGGGTACTGTTAGAAATGGATATTATTATTAAAAAACACAAATCAATTTAACACGCATATCAGAACAGTTGTTCTAAAACTATTGCAAACTGTTCTGATATGCGTGTTAAGTGATTTGTGTTGTGTGTGTTTTTTAATATCTAATTTGTGTTTTTTAATAATAAAATCTATTTCTAGCAGTAACCTAAACTGTCATTGCAGCCATGTCATTACTGCCGCGAAACGCTCGTCGTTTTCCTTCTGTCATCTACAAACATAAAAATCAGTATCCACAACAATAACGTACTTCATTTACCTTGTATGAGAATGTACGTATTATGGACAAGAAAACCTAATAAAAGTAAATGCAAACAGCCAACGCAAACACAAAATATAGATTAGATACAAATTTGTGCGACCAAAATATGTGAGGTTCTTGTCTATTAAACTTCATAATAGCGTCAACGGGATCTTTAGAACAAATAAGTCGGTCAAATGACCTACAAAGATTAGACAACGTGACATATTAATTCCCTTTAAATTATAAGGTAATTCTGATTCCACGGTGATTCAGAAATTCCGTCTAGGGAATTCAGAGTGGAAAGGTAACGGCAAAAATTCTATAGGGAATATATATTTACCGCCATATAAGTGAATCTTCATGCGATATTGTAGACCAAACCAATGTCGGGGATTTCTCGAAAATACACCAACCCACTAAAAAAATATTTTAGTATTATTTCGCAGCGTCTATTTTAGGAATGGCTAAAAACGTAGATTTTGTAAAAAAATATAAAAAAAAGAATTACGTCTGCCGAGGGAAAGTGGGCGGCGATGTAATAAGGAATTAGTATAAAAACGTATAGGTACTCGTAAATGTATTATTTTGATGCACTACATTTAAATATAAAGCATTCAAATGAACCTTGGTTACTACGGGATTGCACATTTTTAGATGCAAAATAAACACATATTGCAAATAAATTGATATTCATTACTATACAACCGAACAAGTTTTTGTGAAAAATTTTTTGCGATATAGAAATAATTACACAAATGGATGTTTCTTAGAATGCGATATCGAATGTATTTTTAAAGCACTTTTTTGTATTGCGGCATAATCACACAAATTGCATGCGCTTGCTAGCATGATGCTCGTTAGTATGCGACCGCAAATGTACTTGTAAATTACTTTTACGTGATGCAGTATAATTACACACATTGCATGCGAATGGACGCTCGTTAGTATGCGATCGAAAATGTACTTGTAAATTACTTTTACGTGATGCAGTATAATTACACACATTGCATGCGAATGGACGCTCGTTAGTATGCGATCGAAAATGTACTTGTAAAATATTTTTTTCTGATGCGGTATAATTACACAAATTGCATGCGAATGGACGCTCCTTAGTATGCGATCGAAAATGTACTCGTAAATTACTTTTTCCTGATGCGGTATAATGACACAAATTGCACGCGAATGGACGTTCGTTAGTATGCGATCGAAAATGTACTTGTAAAATATTTTTCTCTGATGCGGTATAATTACACAAATTGCATGCGAATGGACGCTCGTTAGTGTGCGACCGCAAATGTACTTGTAAATGACTTTTACGTGATGCAGTATAATTACACACATTGCATGCGAATGGACGCTCCTTAGTATGCGATCGAAAATGTACTCGTAAATTACTTTTTCCTGATGCGGTATAATGACACAAATTGCATGCGAATGGACGCTCGTTAGTATGCGACCGCAAATGTACTTGTAAATGACTTTTACGTGATGCGGTATAATTACACAAACTGCATGCGTATGGACGGTCGTTAGTATGCAATCGCAAATGTACTCGCAGATTACTCTTTCCTGAAGTGGTATAATTACACAAATTGCATGCAAATGGACGCTCATTAGTATGCGATAGCAAATGTAGTTGTAAACTATTTTTATATGATGTGGTATGGTCACACAAATTGCATGCGAATGGAAGTTCGTTACTATGGCACCATAAATGTACTTGTAAACTACTTTTAAGTGGTGTGGTATAATTACACAAGTTGCATGCGAATGGACGCTCGTTAGTATGCGATCGCAGATGTATTTGTAAACTACTTTTATATGATGTGGTATAATTACACAAATTGCATGCAAAAGTAGGCTCCTTAGTATGCGAACGAAAATGCATTTGTAAATTACTTTTTATTGATGTGGCATAATTACACAAATTGCACGCGAAAGGACGCTCGTTACTATGCGACCGAAAATGTAATTTTAGATAAGGTTTTTGTGATGTGGTATAATTACACAAATTGCATGAAAACGGACGTTCGTTAGTGAGGGACTGCATCATGCGTCGTATTTTTTTAAACAATTGTCAAGCTTTACTAATTACGTATCAATTATTAGTACAAATGTCTTTTGCTTCAATTTGTTTCAGAGCAACCCTGTGCGCTTTTACGTGAAAGGCGGTGCACAAGATTTTCTTTTAACGAAATTTGCAGATTTCCCACTGTCAATGTTAGTGTTTTCTGGCGTATAAAAATCGTTAAAAGCCCCCTTAGGGTGTATGCATGTTTTAGGATTGGTGTCAATTTCGAGGATAGAACTGTTGTTGAAAACTCTGATAATTGGCCTAGTGGAACCGAAATACGACCATATATTTTTCGGAATAAACCAGTCTCCATTAATAAATCTTGACATCTCTGGGGGTTAAATTGGGAATGGAAACAGGTTGTATAAATCTTTTGGTTTTTATTATCAAAACGTGCGTGGTAATCCGGAGATATTAATAATATGATGCAATTTTTCCCAATGATTACGACGTTTTCCGTTGTGATCGGAAGTATGAGTTATTAAGTAAACAGGGGGGGGGGGAGGAGGGTGAACTTATTGCAACTAAATCAAACATTAAAGCTAACTTAGTACTTGGGTCTGGGTCTCAACTTTTTGAAGACATTTGGATCCAAATTGTTTATTGTTTGTAAAACTTAATAGTTTGAGTAGTGTATTTCTCTCCTAAAGCATCTCATGAACTGTACCAATTGTTTGTGGATACAGTTGAGCGTATAAGAACTGCTATAATGGCTCGGAGATTTTTTTTTTATGTTCGGCGACTTTAATATTAGTGATATTAAATAGGTTAGGATTGATGGTGAGCTACTACTTGCCAAACTTGCATCTTTGGTTAGTGAAATTTTGTTAAGTGGTATGCAAATGACTTCTTTGAATCAGATTAATTCAATTGCAAACAATCAGTGTAAACTTTTAGATTTACTATTTTCAGATTTAGAATCATTTGATGCCTTTAGATCCAATAAAATGTCAAAGAAGACGGATTTAATCTAGCTTTGGAAGTAATCCTACCGTTAGAAGTGTCTACTAATTCCATCTAATGTGAAATCTGTAGTATACCAATTTAAAAAGGCATCTTATTCTGATATCAAAAAATTTGTTCAAGAAGCTGACTGGAATTTTGTTCATCAACATTTTGATATCAACACTATTGTTGACACTATTATTTACTAATTAATGCTTTAAAAAGTCGCTTTGTTCCTATAAAACTTTCTCGATTCAAGAAATACCCGAAATAGTATAGTGTGGATCTAATCAGACTAATTAAGTTAAATAATAAATTGTACTTTAAGTGCAAGAAGTCTAAATTAAGGAATCACTACAATGGGTATTCAGAAGTGCGACAGTTAAGCAAAATTGAAATTAACAGTTGTTCCCGCTTGCTTATCATGAATTATAAGCGAATACTATGAGCTTTTGGTCATACATTAACTCTGTTAGGAAATAAAAGGGTATTCCCTATTGTATTATCTATGAAGGCAATCTTCTCTCCTCCCCACAAGAAATAGTTGATGGTATTGCGAATCACTTTAGTTCCTGTCATTTTTGTGATCAGAATATTATCAATGGTGCATGTAATCCATAAAATCTATGTACTTCCTATGCTCGCTTGGGCAATCATATATCCACAACTAAGGAAATTATTGGTAAGTAACCAATTTAGACATCTTTAAAGGGATTGGTCCGGATGGTATACCACCCATATGGAAAGAGTGTTGTATCGAACTTGCCAAATCACTATTAACTATGTTTCAAAAGTCAATGGACTTGGCCATATTTCCACAACTGTAAAAGAAATCTTTTCTGTATCTGGTTTATAAAACTGGTGATAAAAGTGTAAATTACAGAGGAATCTCGATACTTTCCACTATTGCTAAGACCTTTGAATCTATTATTTTTGACGAGGTATTTAACACGTTTAAACATACCTTAGCAAAGCAGCAACATGGTTTTTATAAAGGAAGATCAACTTGCACGAATTTGGCCGTTTTTCAAGACTTTTTAGTTAATGGCTTAGAGGATGGCAACCAAGTTGATGTAATACACACCATCTTATCTAAAGCATTCAATAAGGTTAACCACAATTTATTGCTTGCCAAGCTTTGTGAATTTGGAATTCATGGGGTTAATCTTCCATGGGTTTCTTCTTTTTTATCGAGTAGATTACAATACGTAAAGTTATGGGGTGTTAAATGTAAAGCGATTACTGTGACATCTGGAGTGCCTCAAGGATCACACCTTGGCCCAATATTATTTACACTTTTCATTAATGATGTAATTTCTGTGTTTAAGTCAACTCGCCTCCTTATTTATGCTGATGACCTGAAATTCTATACCTATGCAAACTCTTATGCAGATTGCCTAAGTATTCAACGTGATCTGGATAATTTAATTGATTATTATAAATATAATCAGCTTAGTCTTAATGTTAACAAATGTAAAACGATTAGCTTTTACAAATGTAAGAATCCTATAAGATTTATTTATCATGCCAATGATATCCCTTTAGAATCTGTTAAGAGCATTTCTAACCTAGGAATAACATTTGATCGTGAACTAGCTTTTTCTGATCATATTGACCAGATGAAATCTTTCCAAATATTTGGGCTTCATCAAAAGAAATAGTATATATTTACATGAGTATGTTTTTTGAAGTTACTGTTTAATGCTTTTGGTCTAACCATTGTTGAATATAACTCTCTCATCCGATCTCCTTACTATAAATGTCATATAGACAGGTTGGAACGTGTTTAGAACAATTTTGTAAAATTTTTGTTTGGAAACTGAAATTTCCTTATGGCAAGCTGGAGAAAATTAGGAGTGTGAAGCTTGCAGCAGAGACGTGTGAACAATATGGCCTTTTTATATAAGCTTTTTATACAACATCATAGATTGTGAAAACTTGTTGGGCATTATTCGTTTTAGGTCAGCGGTGAAAAATACTTGATACAAGGCTATCTTTAGTGAATGCAAGCATAGAACTAATTACGGATCGACTAACTGCATGTCGAGCTTATGTACGATCTATAATAGGTTTTTTTTGCAGAAATTGATATCTTTGGCTCGAACTTCGCAGAATTCAAAAACGAAATTCTACAATTATTATGAATTTTTAAGATTAGTACACTTGATTTCCACTTTTTATATCATTTGGAGTTAATCTGTAGATACATGTTGATAAACTAAATAAATAAATAAACACAAAAAAGCTTTCTCGATACTGCCGAAAAATTTATACCTAAACCTTGAACCACTATATCTATTCTGCACTTCTTTAAACCTAACTTTTGGCGGCACCTTTCGATAATAAAACTTTCTTGGCTACGGTTGTCAATCAAAGCCTTAACTGCCTGCAATTTGCTAGTCCCATACTCTACCAGTCATTCTCAACCTCTGTGCCGCCGTGGCACTTTTGCATACCGCCAAATACTTCTTGAAGTGTGCCACCAAATTTTACAAATGCAAACAATAAAAATTATTTTGTATGTACTTTGCAATCACTACAGCGTGTCGTCGGCATTATTGTTATGCCGACTCAATTATTCTGCCGAGCCAAATCAAACGTGCAGCTTTTACGCAGTGTATTGTAGGTAAGTAAAATTCTATTAAACTTATTTTATTGTTAGTGTGCCGCCAAATTTTGAAATTGTTAAAAGTGTATTGCAATAAAATAATGGTTGAGAAATAATGCATTTAAATAACGGATATTGCTAAAAGGCTATTGTACGATCGAATGAAGTCGAAATCAATAAACTGGCGACAAGTTTTTGTTGCACTATTGTAGTTTCAATAGAAATGGCCCTTTTTGCAGAACGTACAATTGCATGATGAGGTGACATAGTTGAACTATGTAGCGATACTGAACGATTTTCAAAGTGTAATGAAGAATTGTGTTCGTTAGAACATCTTTTACCACCCAATTTGAGCGCATAATTTTTACAGCACGTGAATCGCTGAAGCTGTGAATACATAATTTATTTTGCTTAACAATATAAAATCTAGCTTGTGATATTTTGTCAAGAAACTATTTACATTTGAACAAAGGCTTTGCATACCACACATCTTTCCAACACTAGTGGTGACAAACAACGTTCTAGCACAAGAACCACTATTTTTCCTTTTCTGAAAAAACATTTTACTTAGATTCCACACCTACATCGCATGAAACATCGTTTATTTTGAAGACCTTACAACGTTTTTCAATAAAAGTTTTTAAATCTTCAAATGATGAAATTTCCAGAGCATTTTTCATTTCAAATGTTTTTCATGACATCACTATCAAATTTCTAGCTAGCAAGTTGAACAACGCAAAGTCTAACAAATGTATGTCTATGCTTTTTAAGGCATGTATATTTTCATGTAGACAACTAATTATAATTTGCTGTTCTTAGCTAGAGAGAGAAAAGAGATAGGTATTAGTGTACAGGGACAGAAAATAGACATGTTACGTTTTGCAGATGATATAGCCATTATAGCAGAGTCTAGAAAAGAGTTTGGAGAGTTTTTAAATATTTTAGATGAGATACTACAGGGTAACTATAGTATGAGAATTAACTCAGTAAACACAAAGATAATGACAAGTGAGTTACACCCTAGTTCTAAACCAAAATTAAAAATAGGTAATACCGAGTTAAAGGAAGTAGATGAATTTTGCTATTTAGGTAGTATAATTACAAAGGATGGACGTAGCAGAAGGGATATAGTAGCTAGAATAGCTCAAGCTAGAAAAATGTTTTTAAAAAAGAAAAACTTGCTAATAGCTAATAGTATTAGTTTAGATAATAGAAAAAGTTTGTTAAAGTCGTACGTATGGAGCGTTTTACTATACGGTAGTGAGACTTGGACAATTAAAGAAGTAGATAAGAAAAAGATAGAAGCTTTTGAAACTTGGTGTTATAGAAGAATGTTAAAGATTAGTTGGACAGATAGAGTAACAAACGAGGAAGTTTATAGAAGGATAGGGGAGGAACCGTGTATGTGGAAACAATTGAAGGTCAGGAGAGATAGAATGATAGGGCACCAGTTAAGACATGAAGGACTATTTAGTAAAGTCTTAGATTATAGACTACCAAATAAAAATAGAGTAGGAAGGCCTAGACAAAGTTATATTAGTCAAATTATTAGAGATTTAGGTTGTGAAGGGTATGCAGACCTTTTTAGACTAGCTCAGAATAGATAAGAATTTAGAGCTGCGTCAAACCGACTTTAAGTTCAAAAACAAAATAAAAAAAAAAGAATCAGTTAACTAAATGTCACCATGACGTAACTCACAATTAGTTAGCGGTCTGGCATGTTGGTAACGTTTCGTTGCTTAAGCCTTGCCATAATATATAATTTAACACTTTTCCTTTTTTGAAGCGGATAACCAGGTTATATTTCATTTCCTTACAAATGGTAAACATGTTAGAGTTCTTTAACAACCATCAGGTTGCTAATATCTATGTAGAGCCAGGTGGATAGGAAAAAGATAGAAGGATATAGGAAGACCTAGACCAAACTATATTAGTCAAATTACTAGAAATTTAGGTTGTGAAGGGTATGTAGAGCTTTTTAGATTAGCACAGAATAGAAAAGAAGTTAGAGCTGCGTCAAACCGACCTTAAGTAAGGTCGAAAACAAAATGATGATGATGATGATGATGTTCTTTATGAAAGTTTACACTTGCTTTAGGGCTTTGCTTCAAAACGTTTCAATATGTTGCACCTAGCAATCTTTTGGATTGAAATTTATTTGAAAGAATGGAATATGTTTCTGGTAACTATCTTCATTGATGGGCAAGTGTTTTACCAACACGTGGCTGGTTAGATCAAGAACATTTAATAGAAACAATAATTTCTGTAATTGATTTAAGTTAGAATTTGCAAATAGTTTTTTAAACACCGAATTAAATCCTTCCCAGTTGGGGAGTTTTCCTGAGAAAGCAGCCACTTTCAATTTCGTTAAATATATATTAGTATCTAGCGAGTTATTATTTTTGGTAACGGGTTCTACATTTAAATTTACTGTTGTATTTTCTAGTAAACCTTGAAACTGTATGTCAATCGAATTAATAATTGTTGTATGACAGTCTATTTCTAAACACAACGAAACCAGTTTCTTGTGATCTGTTAAATCTTCATCCGATAATGTGGTCCTTATCATAGTTTCAAAACTTTCCCTTATCTCGGAAGCAATCGGCGAATACCAATGTATTAGCACGACATTATCTTTTTCCTTGGCGGAAATCTTTGATTTTACCAATAATAGATGATAGTATAATATCAACAATCTTGACGTCTTCAACTAATTTCATCATCATCATTAGGTCTTCACTCCTGGAACTGGTTAGACGCGTACCATCATTGTTTCCTATTCTGAACTAACCTACAGATTTCCCTGAAATTTGCACAGTCTGCATCTATCACTATCTGATCTAGGTCTACATCTACCTCTTTTTTCCTATCTCTGCTTGTAATATATCCCATACTATTACCCAAAAATGCTTTAGAACGTATTCCGTCCTTCTATTTCTCTTTTTCCCCAAATATTCTTGTTCCCCTACTATTTCTATAACCTATTTGTTGTTATCTTTGTCTGTCCATGCTATCGTCCTCATACTTCTGAAGCACAACATTTCAAAAGGCTGCTACCGTTTGAGTTTCAGACTGCTCGTATTTGATAGGCATACTGAGCTGTGCTCCACACATATGCTTTCAACAATTTTCTTCTTGTTCTATGTTTGTTGTCTTTCCTCATAGGCGCTGTTTTTTCTTGTTAGATGCAGTTCTGTCACCTTCTATTGTTTTACAGTTATATACCCTATTTCTCCGACCTTCAGTGGTTGTGAAGGGAGGTAAGCAGCCTGTGGTTGCTAAGTTCCACCAACACTTAACCATTTACCGATTTAATATATTTTCCAATATATCTTTTCGCACAGTCAACATTAGTTGCAGATATTTTGCAACCAACAACTAGTTGTTTATACTAATCATCAGATTTATCTGCGCTTATTTTTTCGTCATTAGGTTTTCCGTCTCAAAACTAGTTGGGCACGTACCTGCACCTATTTATATTCTGAGCTAGCCTACATAGTTCCCTGAAATTCTTACACAGCATGTGTATACAGCTCGTTCTCCTTCTATTGTTTTCTAATTTTATGCCCTATTTCACCGAGATTCAGTGAAGGGGGTTAAGCAACCTGTAGCTACCAAGATCCCCCAACACTTAGACGTTTGCCGAAATAATAGTTATCCAGTAAATTCTTTCACACACTTAACATTATTCGAGAATATTGCCCAACCAATTCTTGTTGTTACTTATAATAATCATCATGTTTAAGCACAGCTATTTTTCGTCATTAGTTTATCCATCTTGGGATTGGTTGGATCCGTACCTACATTGATTTCTATTCTGGGCTAGCCTACACATCTCACTGAAACCCCTACAGCCTACATCTTTTACTATCTGTGTGCAGTAGTCTAACCTAGGTCTGCCTCTTCTTCTCTTTTTCCTATCTCTGCTTCTAATATATCCGCACTATTCCCTCATGCCATAGTATGTGGCCTATCATCCTATCTCTCCCATTTTTTTACCATTTTCCACATATTTCTTTCTTCACCTACTATTTTTAGTACCTCTTCGTTCTTAACTTTGTCTGTCCATGATATCTTCATCATACGTCTGTAGCACCACATTTCAAAAGCTTCTACCTTTTTCTTGTCCGCTTTTCCTACTGTCCAAGCTTCACAGCCGTACAGTGCTGTGCTCCACACATATGTTTTAAGCAATCTTTTCCTTGTTTCTATGTCTGTGGTCTTTGAGCACAGTAGTTGCTTGTTTTTTGTTAAATGTGGCACGACCTTGTGCTAATCTTTGTTTTATATCTTTTGTGCTTTTTCCATGTTGCGTTATTTGACTTCCTAGGTAGCAGAAATCCTTAACCTCTTGTAAGTTCGTGTTACATACTTGTATTCTTGTTTTTGCATACTTTGCATACTAGAACTTTAGTTTTAGTTTTGTTAATTTTCATACCGTATTTCACTGATAGAACCGTTTCCATTTCATTAAGAGCAGCTTCTAACTCTTTCTTGCTAGACGCTAATACCGCTATATCATCTGCAAGTCTAAGCATATCAATTTTTTGTCTCTGCATAGTAATTCCAAATGTCTTCCTGAATTTGACAGTATTCATTGCCTCTTCTATGTACAAGTTAAAAATCAATGGGGATAGGGCACATCCCTGTCTCACCCCTTTCCTAATGTTTACTTCTCTACGTTCCTTCTCTAATTCTATTACTGCTGTTTGCTCTTTGTATAAGCTATGCACTATTCGTCTATCCCTATAACTCATTCCAATCTTTTGAGTATTTCAAACATTTTTTTCCATTTTACATTGTCGAATGCTTTTTCCAGATCTACAAACCCTATATACACGCTTTCCCCTTTTTCTATTTTTTTCTCCATTATCACTCTCAGAGCTAAAATAGCCTCCCCTGTTTCGCCTAAACCCAAATTGGTCTTCTCCTAGTATTTCTTCAGCTCGTTTTTCCATTCGTCTTTGCACAATTCTAGTTAATATTTTTGACACGTGTGCTGTCAAACTTATTGTTCGAAAATTTTCACATCTATCCGCGCTTTTTTTTGGTATAGTTACTATGATGTTACGTTTGAAATCTTTGGGTATCTCGTCTGTCTCATACATATAGCTTACAAGTTGGAAGAGACGTTCTGTTACTGCTTGTCCAGCGGCTTTTAGAGTTTCCGCTTGCACCTTATCTGTACCCGGCGCCTTACCATTTTTCAGACTCTTTAATGCTAATTCAAACTCATCTCTAAGTATAGGATATCCCAAGTCATCCTTTTCAATGTCTGATTCCTGTTCTAATGCAGTTAGTTCCTCTCCTGCATATAAATTCCCTTTATATTCTTTCCATCTACCCACTTTCTCTAAGATTTCTAAAATGACGTTTCCTTGTGCGTCCCTTATATTTTTGCTATACGGTTTTATATTCCTAAAATTCATTCTAATTAATTTGTATGCTTCGTCTGTCTTTACTATTTCCATCTTCGTTTGTACCTCTTTGCACTTTTCATCAATCCATTGTTCTTTAGCTTTCCTGCATTTTCGAATAATTTCCCATTTTATGGCTTTGTATCTCTGTTTTTCTGTTTCGTCTGATTTATTTTTGTATTTTCGTCTTTTTTCTATTAAATTCAGGATATCCTTTGTTATCCATGGTTTCTTACTTTCTTTTTGTGTATACCCCAGAATATCTTTGGCCGCCATGTCTAGGCTGGATTTAATGTTATTCCATTCTGTTTCTACTTCCTTAGTATCAGATATTTTCCTGATATCTTTGAGCAATTCATTTGACTTTTTTTCGAATCTTTCTTGAATATCTTTATTTTTTAGTTTCTCTAAGTCTAAGTGCCTTTTTCCATTTTTTTTCACATTCTTAAATTTAAGTGCGGCCTTCATAATTACTATGTTGTGGTCAGTGTCGATATCTGCTTCTGGGTAGCTTCTACAGTCTTTTACTTGATTCCTAAACCGTTGTCTAACAAGAATGTAATCTATTTGATATCTTCCTATATCTCCTGGCATCTTCCACGTATATCGTCTTCTAGCATGATGTTGAAATAATGTGTTTGTGATGATTAAATTGTTCTTGTCGCAAAATTCTACCAGTCTATTTCCCCTGTCGTTTCTCGTGCCTAAACCAAATAAACCTACTACCGCTCCTTCCCTACCCTCACCTACCACGGCATTAAAATCCCCCGTAATTATTAAATTTTCCTGTCCTTATACGTATCTTAATATGTCTTCGATATCTTTGTAGATGGCTTCTACCTCTTCATCACTGTAAGTAGAGGTGGGCATGTATGCTTGTATTATTACTGTGTTTACCGGTTTAGATTCTATTCTAACCATGAGTACTCTTTCGTTTTTTTGTAAGTAATTTTCTACACAGTATCCTATCTTTTTCCGCATAACTATCCACATACCCAAATTTCCTTCCTCTGCTCCTGTATGAATTACCCTGAAGTCTCCACTCCAAAAATCCCCCGCCTCTGGCCACCGAACTTCACTGATCCCTACTATGTCTAGTGATAACCTATTCATTTCGATTTTTAGGTTCTCTAGCTTACCTACTTGCTTCATACTTCTAACATTCCACGCTCCGACTCGCAGAATGTTCCCGACTCTAATTTTTAAATTTCCGATCCCATCCTCCGAAGTAGTCCCCTCCCGGAGATTCGAATATCGAATGGGGGACTATTTTAACTCCGGAATCTTTTACCACAGAGAATGCCATCATGTTTGTTACAATTTGTTACAATTTAAGTACGCAACTAATTTATCGGGTGTATATCCCATTTAAGATACGTTATTAATCATAATTCAAGAACTAAATTAACTTACTCTCGAATAAAAAACGAAACGCACTGTAGTTCAATACCTAAAATAATTTCAAACCTTTATGACGAATTGTTTCACAAAACAACACTATTTTCAGGAAGTCCTAACAATAATTGTAAGCGTGATTGGTGGCATTAGTGGCAGCAAAGCAAAGATTGCACGCTGTGCAAAGTGTTAATAGGTTCGGTTGCCAGTGACTAGGTTCAAAATTTGCAAATTTTAGTGCTAGTTCAATTATCTTCCATAAGATTCCATTATACCTCTCAACCTGCCCATTTCCGTTCGGGCTATAAACTGTAGTTCTGCTTGTTGCAATTCCGACTGCATTTAGGAAATTTTTCATGTCCTTGGAAATAAATGCTGCACCCCTAACTGAATGGATATACATAGGGGTCCCAAATATAGAGAATAGCTGTTTTAGACACAACAGGGCAGTTGTAGTTGACATTGGGAAAAGAAATTAAGGAAATCTGCAATATTCATTCACAATCACAAAAAGATATCGATTTTGATTAACAGACAGAACAGGTCCTTTAAAGTTGATGTTTGATCTCTCGAACGTAGCAGTAGCTTTCATAAGAACACTTTGATGTTTATAAAATTTAGGTTTGATTGTAGCACAAATGTTACAAGAAACAGTAATTTGATGTACTTTTTCTAAAGAAATCTGAAGGTTCTTACTAAGCAACTAATAATATAGGTGAATTATTCCTGAATGATACAATAACCTATAAGATACCTTTAATTTTTCAACAGGATATATTATAGCTGAATACATCCTAGATATAGTATCAACGGCCTGGTTATGTGATCCAGATCTGTAAACCATCTCATCATTATAACAAAATCTCTAATCTCCATCGCATGATTTTTTTTCCTCACTTTATCATGACAAGTACTGTCGAACATTAAAGTTCATCTGTAATCAACTTAAAATGATTGCCTATATGATATTGTACATATCTTCTAAAGTTAACGTAACTTTTTTTCCAAAAGACGTTGGCAGATTATAGATGACTTGGAGTCCATCAATAAAAGCATACCTCCACAAATTGTCAAGGGTTCCATTCTGTAGTAATAGCTTTAAAATGAATGTGTGCGTGATGGTTTTAACGCTTATAACGTAATTATTTTAAATTACTGGTTGGGTTAACTAGTTAGAGGTTATTTCTATATCGCCAAATGAGACCAGTAACCTTTAAGGAAGGATTTCCTTAAAATGATGGAACGCAAATATCTTCCGACTATGCTAGGAGTCTATTCCTTGGGCAGAGCTTATGAGGATTGGTCGTGGTTCTTTTTACAAAGCATTATTTTCTTACTAGGGCTAGATTCTCAACAAAACAGGAGTTTGAATAGGACGCCACCAAGTCATTAACTTTGAACACAGGGTTTCCCTAAGGGGGACTTGGGCGTTCATATAATTACATATAGAATTTGTAAATTATCGTACTCAATTAAACGTTAATTTTCATTGACACGTTCAATGCGGTTGACGCACATGCGCGTCATTTTATCCCACCACTATATGTGGATGTCGCGCTTATGCATCATGCTAGTATCCGCTTATTTAGTGTTAGTAGTGATGGGACTTGGGTCGATTTTTTGTACTCGAGTAACTCGATCGTAATTTTTGACTCGAGTAGAAATTCGAGTCGAGTTCGAAATTGAACTCGAGTTAAAAAGCCTAGAAATGGGACTCGACTCAATTTATTTACTCTAGTGACTCAAATATAAATTCCCTCTGATTTGAGTTGATACTAAAACCGTTGATTGAAGTATTCGATCAACGCTAAAACCTAGTCACAACGTGGTGAGTAACTACTATGCCAATTGGCAGCGCCGTGTCTTTTATTGCTTTATACGTATATACAATTAAATATGGAATATCTCTTTTTTTATGAAAAACGCTGTGATCTGTAATAAATAAATACACGTTATCTTTGAATAGGTGCAGCCGCAGGTAGTGAATGAAGTACTATCAATTCCATCACGCGTGAGTTTGGGACGCCTCTTAAATTCTATACACTTTCTCACAGACTAAAATAATAATAATAACAGTAACGTTCTGTATATAAAATATCGATAAAAGAAAAGGGGAAATTGAATCTTTCCGAGATATGATTCACTTTCATTCGAACTAAACCACAGAAAGAAGATCAATTGGAGCAACACGCTAAATTCACGAACTTTGAGTGTTAAAAATTCGAGTTGAGTGAAAACCCACCCAACTTAACTTAAGAATTGAAAAAATCATAACTCGATAGTCGATTATAATCGAGTTGCAAATCGGTTCGAGTTACAAGGAGACTCGAATTGCGAGTTGGCTCGAGTTGCACGAGTCGGTTCGAGTTGCACAGTCACTTGACTCGATTCACACGAGTAGTGTTGTCACTCGGTCACTCGATTAATTTGAGACTTGAGTCCCATCACTAAGTGTTAGTCTAGGCCATAGACAACATATCTATGGTGTAGGCTGTTACGTGCCGAAATCGGCCGTAAACATTTCTATAAGTTTTAATTTGTAAGGATTTCGCGCCAATAAATATAAAAAGACGTGCGCATATTTCCGTCACTTTAGACAGTGCGTGTGCGCGAGATTGCGCCGACGCGGTGTGCCAAGAAGGGTGGTGGTGATTTCCGGCACAGGGTTGGGACTGGTGATGGAGAGGCCAACAAATGTAGTTATCTTTGTGTCTTATCGTGTCTTTTTTTCTTATGTAGGTTCCTTTTGCCGTATCTTTAATTATCGTTCCTCATACCAGTTCCTTTATCGTACTTCTACATAAGAAAGAAGACAAATTAAATTTCGATTCGACAAGGGGGCCCAACGATTACCCACGCCCGAAAAGGATTAACGGAGCCCGCCATCACGGAGTAGCGCTGCGAGAAGCCCTGCAATTTATGTAAGTAGCGTTTTCGTTTTCTTTTTTATGTGATGGAGTAATTTTATATAATTGCGTGACGTAATATTTTATTTGCGCGTCATATCGCAATTATTCAACATTGCTACCAACTGACTGTAGTGGCTCGGGTACTCTACCGACGGGATTATAATAAGGCTTAGTACTGGCCAGAAGTATATGTATTTGTAATCGCACATTCTTGTGGCCCCTATAAACGTAAAAATATAATTCGTTCGTAACTATCATAATGTATTATGGAATTGGATAATTTTAATCTTGCTGGTACCTCTGGCGCAAAGCGAAGACAAACTACCATTGAAAACCCTGATAGATTGACAGAAGATGAAATGTTACAATTTTTATATGCTTCTGAATCAGAACCTGAAGAAGATATGGAAAATTTCGATGAATTTGTGCCGTTTGGTGATAGCGATGACGACGCTGAAGGTTAGTAAGATTTATGTATCTACCTGTACGTATGGTTTGAAATAAAATATCTGTAGTTGAACCAGCTGCTATTGAAAACGACAATGCAAGTGGAGATGCAGAATCTTGGTCTGAAACTCCAACTGGAATGCGAGAATTTTTGTTTACAAAGGAAAATAAGATATTGTTACGAGTTACTATTAGGCAACCCGTCAAACACACAAGCGTCGTAAGCAATGTATATACTACAGAAGCCTCGAACTTTCTAGCATATACCGAAATATGAATCATCTATTTAATTCAGGGTTATATATAAGACCGCTGATGAAGTACAGAGTTAGTCTACATCTAAATGTCAAATATAAATTATATCGTGTAAAGTTAATTAGTTACGTTTTTGAAAGCCTAAGGGTACCTTTAGTGCTATGGAGATTTGGCGATTTGGATATTTGGGGAATTAGATATTTTTGCTTTTAATCATCTAGGGTATTTTCTGCTTCGGGTATTTGGAGAAGTTTGACATATGAAATTTGTTATTGTTTTGGGTTGCCGGATGTTAAGTTTTCAATGTTTGATACTAAGCTATGAGTATCTAAAAAAACAACGGATTTACTATTCATTTCCAAAATGTTTAATAGGCAAAACGCAAAATATATAACGACGAACTACACGAAAAGGTTAGGTTAAGGTTATAACAAAACAAACAAATCACGTGCTTTTCTGAGCAAACGCGCATGCTCCGATCTCAAAATAGCCAGAAAAGTTGAACTTGAACCAACTTTTGGGAGATTGGAGATTCGGTGTTTCTGACGTTCCTCGGCGGTGTCACGTGATCAGTTTAACCAATAGAATCATTCTCCAAATATCCAAATCGCCAAATCTCCATAGCACTAAAGGTACCCTAAAAGTATATTTGGACGTGTATATTGTACCGCCAGCTTGTAAAATACGTGTCTAATGTCATGCAGCTTGTAGAATACATAAATAGACAAAAGTGTCATAAATAAATAGTTGTGTTAGTATTGTTAATAGACATATAGTTAAGAATTTAGCTTAAGATATTAGTGCTTGTAAATAGCATTAGTGTGATAGTGCCTCATTATTAATTGGACTGAAAACATCTATAAATAAGGCATATACTGTTAATTAGACTTGTGAACAGTGAGTAATAAAGACTTTTATACTACTTGTTTTAAATTGGTGAAACGCGTTAGTAGTAGCCAGCTACATTGGTGTCAGGCCTGTGTGGAGTATATAGTGTAATTTAAAAGAAAAAAACACACATGTCTAAAGACATTTAAGTAGTTTGTATATGCCTGTTACAAGAAGCCAAAGTAATATAGACGCAGAAACTTTAATGAATTTCCTTAAGGATTTTAAATCCGGTATGGAAGAGAGGTCTGCTAAACTAGAAGTGACACTTACTGAAAAAGCAGTGAAGTCAGTTGAACTGGAATTAAACCTTACCGAAAGGTTAAGTGAAAATGCTACGAAAATGGAAGAAAAGTTGAATGAAAGTACAGCCACGTTAGAACAGAGATTAATAGAAAGCTAAATTGCATTGAACGAAGATTTTACTGAACAGGTAAAAACAGTTGAGCAAAAGTTGGACAGTAAATTGGTAAAACTGGAAAAAGATGTGATGAGGCTGCAAGAACACTACACTGGCGTCAGATGTGTGGAGTATATAGTGATTAATTTAAAAGAAAAACACACGTCTAAAGACATTTGACTAGTTTGTATATGTCTGTTACTAGAAGCCAAAGTAAAATGGACGCAGAACTTTTAATGAATTTCCTTAACGATTTTAAATCCGGTACGGAAGCAAAGTTTAGTAAATGCTAAGAAAATGGAAAGGTTAATTGAAAATGCTGAAAACGTGGAAGAAAAGTTAAACGAAAATGCTGCAAAACGGAGAAAAGTTAAATGAAAGTATAGCTACGTTAGAACAAAGGTTAATGGAAAGCTATGTATAGACATTGGACATTACTACTTTAAAAATGGTAGAAAAAACGACAAAAATTATTTTTTATCTTTGGACGTTGGGCATTTTCTACATTAAAGATAGAGAACTAAAGAATTTTTCTTCTCTATGGACGTTGGACATTACTATAGTATAGGAAAAAAAAGAAAAAAAATTATCTATAGACTTTGGACATTATTATGTTACAGATCTTTCTAAGGACCTTGGGCTACATTAGATTTATGTTAGGGCATTGTACATTATTACATTAAAGATGGGTAAAAAAGAAAAAAATTCTTTTCTTGCTATGGACCCTGTGCATTACAACATTGAAAATAAAAAAAAGGTTTTCCTATCTATGGACGTAGGACGATAATACATTAAACATCTATCTATGGACTTTGGACATTACTACAAATAAAGGTAGAAAAAAGAAAAAAATGTTTTTCCTATCTATGGGCATTTGACATTACTACATTAAAGGTAGAAAAAAACCGAAAAAAGTTTTTTCTAACTACAGATGTTGGACGTTATAGAACATTATAGGAAAACAAATTTTTTTCATCTATAGTCATTGGACATTACTACATTAAAGATCTGTCCATAGACTACATTGGAGATCTATCTATAGACGTTTGACATTGCTACAATAAAGATGGAAAAAAGATAAAAATTCTTTCTATCGGTGGACATTGAGCATTACAACATTAAAAATAGAAAAAAAACTTTTTTTTATCCATGGACGTTGGACATTACCACATTATAGGAAGAAAAAGAAGAAGAAAATTTTCAATTTATGAACATTGGACATTACTACATTACAGCTCTATTTATGGCCCTTCAACTGCATTGGAGATTTATCTTTGGACGTTGGACATTACTACATTAATAATGGGAAAAAAGAAAAAAAATTATTTTCTATCGTTGGACGTTTGGCATTACAACATTAAAGATAGAAAAAGACAAAACATTTTCCTTCTATCTGTGGACGTTGGACATTGCTACAATTAAAGGTAGAAAAACAAAAAAATTTTTCTATCTAAACATGTTAGACATTACTACATTAAAGGTAAGGAAAAAGAATTTTTCTCTCTGGACGTTGGATATTACCCATTGTAGGAAAAATAGAGAAGAAAATATACAGATATATCTATGGACCTTGGGCTACATTAGATTTATTTTTGGAAAAATTCTACGTAAACACAACATTAAAACAATCTATAAACTCACCAATAAAATTTTACAAATATTACCTACCTCAAAAGATTCCGATAATAGTCTTAAAGCCGCGGGCGTATATAGTATACCTTGCAGTTGCGGTTTAGTATACATAGAAGAAACAGGACGGTCAGTACAGACTAGACTAAACGAACACAAGCGAGCCTAAGAACAAGCCAGTACAATCGCTCAGCGGTGGCCGAACACCAATATGAAACAGACCATACCATTAACTTTGACAAGACGAAACTAATTGCCAGAATTCCGTTTTTCTCAATAGAAAAGTTAGAGAATCCATAGAAATCAATAAAAATTCTAATAATCTAAACGTAGACGATGGCTACTACCTTTCCCCCATTGGAAAACAAGCCTATGTTCACAACAGCGGAACCGTGACGTTGACTGATCCGTTACGACACTCCTCTCATTTCATGATCACTCATGCATCAAGTTCTCGCCCTATATAAACTACCACTTTCGCTACTCTCACTAGTTACTTCGCCACTAGACACGTTTTGGCTTTGAAAGGGCTAGTGAGTCTGCTAGTTCAGAAGTAACTCTTTTCTTTACACTTTAACTTGTCTATTTAATATTATCATTCTTATGTTTATTATTTTTATATTTTTATTTTATTACTTATTTTATTTTCTTGTCCTGATGAAGCCCCTTACAAAAGTGGACGAAACGTCGACCTTAATTTATAAAATGACACGGTCCCAACCCGGAACCATAAATATTTATAACAGCTTATTGTTTATATGGTATTACCTGATTGGGAGCAGATTAAATTTAGAAGTGTCTAAGAACAAAATGTTCTTGTATGCACCTTGATTATTTATTGTTGCCGCAATAGATTGCTCTATAGAAGAATTATAAAAATTTAAATTTAATTGTAATGCGTACTGTTCGATATGAAAGATTGCTATTGGGCTATGATGCTAGTTTTATAGGACGTTAGTTGTTGAAGCTGTGTCTCTAACAAATATTGTTATTTTTTTACAGAATAAGTGATAGTTTTGTATATTTCTTAACTGCTGTGGCAGAAAGTTGTAGTATTTTGATCTACATATTACGCTCCCGGCGTACGTTTTCAGCGCCACAGTTACGTTTGGCACCACTGCCTTGTCCACGTTTCACAATATTGCACAATAGTAAATATTATGACATAATTACGTGTCAAATTGTATCAAATGCCAAACGCGTTTACAATGATACAATTATTATATTTACACAAAAGTAAAACAAAGTACTCACTTAAACGCGCCTTGCAGTTCAATCTCAGGGTCCTTTTCGTTTAGGAGTGGGTTGCGCCATGCCATCGTTGATCCAAATTTTCGTCTCTCCTTTTCGTCGTTCGTAGCGGTACGATAGGATACAGGTAGAGGTAACGATAAAAGGTAGAGAGAAGATAGAGGACCTACATCCTAAAAGAAAATCGACAAAAAACACGACACAGGTAGACGTTACCCGCTTCGAGGTCTCGTGCCTAATAATCCATGTCGTTTTGCAAGTCGCGCACGTACGCCACTCCGCGCATGCGCATTTTTTTCGCCGACGCAACTGTCCGAGATAGCGGAATTAAAATAATGGCGGAAATTTAGTCACAAATTTAAAAATGTACATCTCCAAATTTGGAATGTAACACACAATATAGGGCAGATTAAATTTTTTTATGGTGTTAGCTTTAGGAGGCATATAGTTACCCTCAGATTTGTTTCTTGTTTCATAAGCATTTATAGCACGATCTCGTGGGTCAGTATTTTTGTACATTAGAAAATAGACAGCTTTTATAAATTTTTTCTTTATATTCAGCATACCCGTAGTACTATATAGTAAGTTGGTGAAATAAAGTCTTGTTTGTTTATAAATAATTTTAAGAATAAGTTTATGAATAATTTCAATTGGTTGCAATATATTATTGTATGCATCACCCCAGCATACAATTGCGTACGTAATTAATGAGTCAACAAACGCATAATATAAGACTCGTAGTAGTTTTATATTAAGAAAATTTCTTGCCTCTAAAACAGCGGTATTGTTTTACAAATCTGTTTTATGAGTAATATGACATGATCTTTCCATAGTAGACATGCAAAATAAAACTGAAGCAAATTCTAATTCATCATTATACAGGGTGTTTTGCCTTGAGTGTGCCAAACGAAAACTGTTCGTAGAAAACGTTATTTTAAGCAGAAAAACCTTGTATACCATGTTTCCCCAAATGCCCCCTTAAGGAGTTACAGCCCCTTAAATGGGCCCAATTAAATTGACTTTTTTTGGCAATATTTTGGGAACCGTTGTCAATAAATTGCCGAAATTTAGTATACATGCATGTTATTTGCAAGAAAAAGGATTCTTTAGACTTAATGGTCATATTTTGCTCAGGGACGTCCATGAGGAGGGGAGGGGCAGTGGGGTTTAACCACCCCCCACTTTTTTGTATGAGATTTTTTTTTAATTTTTTTTGTTGGTATTAATTCTTTAAGCTTTTATATTAAAAAAAGGTATACTTTAAAGTGATTTCCTTGAGCTTGAATACAAAAATTGCAGCGACCCTCAGGGAATTGATACACTCTTGGTATTACTTCGAACTCATTGCTAGTTTTTTCAGTGGCATTAATAATCCTGTCTAGAAGTTGTTATTTATTTATTTGTTTGTAATTTGATAATTTGTGGTTGTATTGAATAAAAAATAAGGATAATTTTGAAAACTTTTCTCTCCTTTATAGCAAAAATTATTATTTTGTTAAAGTGAAACTCAAAGAATTCATACCAACAAGAAAAATTAAAAAAAAAATCGTTTACAAAAATATAGGAGGTGATTAAACCTAACTCCTCCCATGGACTTCCCTGAGCAAAATATGACCATTAGGTCTAAAGGTCTTTTTTCTTGCAAAAAAGCATGCAGTATACTGTAGCGGGCTACTACTACCACGTTTTACTAATTTAAAACTAGTAATAACAAGTCTTTATTACTCACTGTGTTACGTTTATCGAGGCCGTGCGTAACACAAAGAAAATCAACGGAATGACCGGGTTCAATCGGAGATTAGGGGAGGGGGGGTGTAGAAAGCAGACTCACATATAATGTACGCGGCTGTAGGGAATTAGTGACCATACCTGCAATAAAAATAGTCAAGCAAACCTGAAATAAAAGAATAAGAATAGCATGCTGATCAAGCATAAATTATTCCGTACTCTGTAAAATGTAAATAACTGTTTGGATAATCTATATAATATAATAACGATAAAGGCATTATAAAAACTTTTATTACAATGTAAGGTAATATTGGGAGTAGCAGAAACGTTTCCTCACACACCAATTAACCATAAATCAAACAAAATTATAGTACAAGGATAAATGGGTAAGCACAATTGATATGAGTAATCCAGTAGTATTGATTTTTCTCTGTTCAAATATTTAAATTACTCAAGACTAATTTGTTTTGTTTTGTTTTTAAGTCACAATTATATACATATATACATATGGACACACACATATATATATATATATATATATATATATATATATATATACATACATACACACGTACACATAGCACAGTACAGTTCAATATCCGTTTAGGTTGATCATCGGTTTTTCAAGCCAAAATAAAAACACATACCTGCAATGCAGATTCATTATAAGAACTCACTCAGTGCCCCGAGAGGAAGAACAGAACCCAACGTTGCTGGAGCAACACGCTTTCAGCAGCAACGGACCCTAGACAGGTACGGAAGCACGCCAGAGATCTATCAGTAGCAGTACCATTCCATGTATTATCGTAGGCTTTATGCCCACCGCAGAAACGCACACAAAATGTGTGCCAGGACGATCCACAGTTAAAGTATAGTACAGGAAGTGACAAGTGCGAATTAAACGCAGCCAGGCATTGAAAATCGAGTATTGTTCGCCACAAAAATTCAGAAAGGAATGTGTAAAACTCGCTTGCTATTATATTAGAACGTAATCTTAATACCAATATTATCAAACAGGTGTTTGAAATTTCGAAGTGGTTTATCCATCCAACGTAGATCAACATTTCGAAGAGCCGCATAATAGCAATGATAAAACTCATGCAAAATAATGCCTAGTGATAATGTATAACTCGACGGTTTATTGAAATAAGGTACCGATTAATTAAAATTATCACGAACTTTCACTTCACTGCAAATCTGTTTACATAAAATTTATATTTACGGCGAGCCAAAGAACGATGCAATTTAAGTACGCTGACAGGGAGGGAACGTAACAATTATTTGAACATCCAAAAAGTAAATGCAGCAATAATATCTAATAATTAATTACAAGCTGTTTATAATTTTCAATAAGTTGGAAAGTAATTCACGAATAATCCAACTTAAAATTCATTTCTTGCAAATTATTTATTAATGAAAATCAGTCTTCAATTAATCTACCTTTAAATTAATACACACGAGTTAAATTGCATACAAATCTGAAACTATTCTGAAGTATTCAATTTATACAAACGGCGATCCAAAGAACGATGCAATTTAAGTACGCTGACAGGAAGGAAGCGTAACAACTGTTCACACGTCTAATTAACGTATATGCCTTATTTATAGATGTTTTCAGTCCAATTAACAATGAAGCACTATCACACTAATGCTATTTACAAGCACTAATATTTTCTTAAACTAAACTCTTAACTATAGGTCTATTAACAACACTAAACACTACTATTTATTTATTACACTTTTGTCTATTTATGTATTCTACAAGTTGCATGTACATTAGACACGTTCAGATAATATAACATTTATGTTTACTCTTAGACTTCCAAAAGCTCAACTATTTAATTTAACACGATATAATTTATATTCGACATTCTGATATAGACTAACACTGTACTTCATCATCGGTCTTATTTATACCCTGAATTAAAAGGATGATTCATCCTCCAGTAATTGCTAGAAAATTGTAGGTCCCTAGAGAATATACAGTGCTTACGCCGCTTGTGTGTTTGACGGGTTGCCTAATAGTAGCTCGTAACAATAGTATTCATTATTCGGTAGATGAATATGAATTCATAATCCAACACCTTTAACCAAACAGGAACGTCCAGGTCGTTGATTATAACCCAACACCTTTTACCAATTAGTACAACCTTTCATTTTTCATAATCCGCCAGGTATAATTTTCGAATCATGTGAAGTAGCCCGTTACACTTTGACAAATAAATTTTTAATTGTAAGTCCTTGCGATATTAGTTAAAATGTTTAGAAAATATCTAGTAACGAAGATTTGTATAAGTCGTGGAAAAAGTGTAGTATTCTACTTGCGATTTATGGCCATTACTGATTCGGATTACGCCGCTCGCTCTAAGGGTTTTTAGCGCAAACTTCCCGAATGAATTATGGATATCATAACTCTTTCGTAGAATAATATACCATTATTGTGAGATAGGGTAATTCCACAAATTACAAATAAATGGACGTTCGGTTGTATGTGTTCGTATACGTATTTTCAAATTACTTTTTGTGATATAGAAGCTTTACAGAAATTGCATTGAAGTGCCCTATCCTTAGTATATATTTTTTTAAAATTACTTCTGTATGATGCAGATTATTCACAAAAATTATATAGAAATGTAGATACATTTCACTCAACAGAGATGAAGTGTGTTCAAAATTGGGTTAGAACTCCCTCTTAATTTCAATTCTGTTTATTTTAAAGAGTCAAGGTTTTGTTTTGCGATAAACCAGGCGGTCTTATCTAGCACTGGTTTTGTACACTCGTTTCGAAGCATTCGTCCCGTGCGGTCATGTATTAAAACAATATACATTTTTTGGTGAATGTGTGTGCTACTGCGCTTCTACATAATCCGTCAGCGGAGATTTGTTCTGGTTTGAATGCTGTTAACCACTTCCGTAGAAGCCAACAGTATGAACATTAAGGTAAGTGCATGATCATTGTTTGATTTACCGCTAAGAGTATTTTATCGCAACACTACCCTCAAGTCACAGTCCACTTGCTCTAAGGAAATAATCTGGGGTTTCACGCTTAGTGTAAATTTTCCCATTGTTTCTCCAACATAAACATTTGTGGTCCTTCGAGCCGGATCCATATGTAAATTTTGTGTAGAGATAAAATAATATTATATTCAATTTCACTAATTGCATTGATACATGTGCATAATTCTAATCAAAGCTCAAAGTTTGTTCTTGAACTTGAAAGATATAATAGTTCACCTTATCGCCAATTGTGATTGTTGCCAGGTTCATTCTTCGAAATTATAAATTACGGCTCGCGTTATTGTTATTGTAAATAATAAATAATTTAGCGATAATTTCATTCAAGTCTGGTTATCAGCTTTAATATGGAACCCGATCAGCAAAGTATTGCTGAATTTAAGAGATTACACAATCGGAAAGAAAGGTTATTTAGGCGATTACAGGACTGTTTTGATTTGATCAAAGATTTACCTGCTAAATTAGATCAATTTAAAAATCGTGTTGGCTATTTAATGCCAGTTAGAGATGAATTTCTACAAACTTTAGATGCATTGTCGGATTTATCGAATGTACATGCAAACTTTACAACAGATACAGTATCATTAGAATCTAGTTTTGACGGGTTATACTTCGAGATTTTAAGCGTTGCTGGTCGCTACACCACAACCACGAACGTTAGTTCTGACGGTTGTTAGTTGTATCACAACATCGAACAGCGATTCGAATGTTCGCCTACCTGAATTAAAATTGTATAAGTTCGAAGGTAATCCCGAAAAATTTGACGCATTTAGATCTTTGTACGACACCTTGATTCACAAAAACAATACGTTGAGTGACATCGAAAAGTTTTCATACTTGCTATCCTACCTGGAAAATTCCGCTTTAAAGTTAGCACAAAGCGTGCGGTTTTCACCAGAAAATTATTCGGTAGTGTACGACCTGCTGATCCAACGCTACACAAATAAACGCTTAATTGCTCATCATTATCTATCTAAAATCTTTACACTGTCTCAACTAAAGACAGATTCTTTGCAAGCTCTTAATGATTTGTGCGAAACACTGCAAGCTAATGTTACAGCATTAACCGATATGAAACTTCCCGATTTAGCCGATTATATATTTTACATTTTCTCTTGGATTGTTAGATTCCAAAACAAAACAAGAATTTGAAAAGAGCATTACCTAGAACACGAATATCCTACGTTTAAAAATTTTATAAAGTTTTTACGTAATAAATGCTCCATTTCAGCGTTAGTTGGTAGTACCTCTGCTTCTAAGAGCATACCAACGTCATGTGCCGCAAACAAATCTGGAGATCGCTACAATAATGCTGGTAACAAACGCATCTCTATGACTTCGCAAGAAGTCGCGTCTAAGGGTCCTACTGTACACACAGTGGCTTCCGTTTCTTGTCCGGCATGCAATCAAGCGCATAAATTTAATAGATGCCCGAAACTATTAGCATTGTCACCAAAAGATAGACATGAATTAGTCAAGAATAACCGTAGATGTTTTGCTTGTTTAAATCCGCATCCGCTTTCTTCTTGTCAATCCAAATTTCGCTGTCTACATTGCGGTAGTAAAAAGCACAATTCTTTACTACATTTCGATAATCCTAGCGCTGTACAGAGCCGCTCTAATACTACGCCTTTATGTACAGACGCCGATGTACAGATTGTTGCCAATAACAATGTAATAGAAAAAGTTTCTATGCCAGTAAATTTTGTACATTCTTGCGCTGTCGAAAACGGACCAGTTGCGCTCTTAGCCACAGCACAAGTTCAAGTCCTCTCGACTGATGGTAGTTGGCAGCGCTGTCGCCTAATCTTAGATACAGGATCTCATTCGAATTTTATCACTATCGATTTAGCTGATAGGTTAGTCCTCAAACGAAGAAAGTGCCCATTTGAAATACGTGGTGTAGGACAGTCGCATTTAACAAAAGTTCAGGGTCTAGTCGACTGTAAAATTGGCTCCTTATACGACAGCAATTTTTATTTAAATTGTGAAGCTGTAGTTGTACCAAAGATTACCACGAATCTCCCTACAGTTACGTTACCCATACAGTTAAAACAACAATTTTCCTCTCTTAAGTTAGCTGATCCCGATTTCCACGTATCCGCACCAGTTGATATTTTATTAGGGGTGTCAGCGGTTTTAGATATCACGCCAAGTGAGCCTTCATACTTGAAAGGAAAACCCGCGGCATTTCTTACTTCTTTTGGATGGGTAATCATGGGTGAGGTACCTAAAATGATACATTCACCTACGAACGTCGCTTTATTGACTAATATGGTAGAAACGGATTCTCTAAATGAAACTTTACGTTTATTTTGGGAATCCGAAGAAATATTTTCTACACCTTTACCCTCCCCGGAGGAGAATGCTTGTGAAGAGCATTTCAAATCTAGTACTACGCGTACGGCCTCAGGTCGATATATGGTCAGATTACCGTTTAAAGACAATGTTTCCCAAGCTCTAGGTTCGACTAGAGAACATGCAATCAATAGGTTTTTTAAAGCTTGAAGCGCGTTTCAAACGCGATGCAAATTTTCATAAATTGTATGCGGAAAACATTAGTGATTATTTATCACAGAAGCACCTTAAACCTGCGGTTGACGTATCCCAGTATGTGATGACTCATCACGGGGTTTTAAAGAATCTCGCATCACATACCCAGATTCGTGTAGTTTTCAACCCGACTGATAAAGACTGTAATAATAAATGTCTTAATGATATTCTAATGCCGGGTCCGAAACTACAAACGGATATAGGTCTTGTTATCACAAGATTCAGAATTCCACAAGTGGCCCTTACGTGTGACATTCGTCAAATGTTCAGATCAATTTTAGTACATCCTGATGATCGGAAATTCTTGCACATATTTTGGAGGTTTAATCCAAATGAACCTTTAACAGAGCTAGAACACACACGCGTTATTTTCGGTGCATGTTGCAGTCCTTACCTTGCCCTTCGTGTTCTAAAACAATTATTGGTTGACGAAGGTTCTAAATTTCCACGAGCTTCGTGCGCTCTCAGTTCTTCTACATATGTAGACGACATTTTGACGGAAGCAGATTCCATTGAAGATGCTCTACTTCTTAAAACTGAACTCATTGATTTGTTAAAACTGGGTGGGTTTGAACTGGGCAAATGGGCCAGTTCACATGCCAATGTAATTGGTAATTCTTCAGATACGATACAATTACCTAATTCCAGTCCTGATTCTATTAATAAAGTTTTAGGGCTTTGTTGGGATCTAAGATTAGATGTACTTAAATGCAAAGTTCGAAATGCCTCTGATACACCATCGAAAAGAGGCATTCTTTCCCGTATTGCGCGAACCTTTGACATTAATGGATACATCAGTCCATTTGCTTTTATACTTAAAACTCTTATTCAACAATTGTGGTTACTAAAGGTAGGATGAGATGACGAACTCCCTGCCGTAGTGTTACAGAAGTGGAATCAAATTCAAGCCGAATTACCACTTCTCGAAAACGTGTCTATTCCGCGCTGTGTATGGAAAGTAGGTGAAGTAAAAGGTCTTATGGTAGGTTTTGCTGATGCTAGCGAGCTTGGCATGACTGCAGTTATTTATTTACGATTAGAGGTTGATGGCCAAATTTTCATAAATTTAATAATTTCAAAAACTCGCGTGGCTCCACTAAAAACGTGGACGATACCACGTCTCGAATTAAGGGCGGCATGTCTTCTATCAAAACTTATGAAGTCTACTTCCCCAGCATTTGATTCTTTACACCTTCAGGAACCTATTTGTTTTAGTGATTCAGTAAACACCCTGTCGTGGATTCGCACCCTCCGCATCGATTAAAATATTCTTTGCCAACAGGGTTGTTCAAATCCACGAAAATCAACCCACAGCTCGTTGGAGGCATGTACCTAGTGCAGATAATCCCGCTGACCCGGCAAGTCGCGGGTTAATGCCATCGGAACTGCTTTGTTGTGATTTGTGGTGGAAAGGGCCCGACTTCATATATCGGAACATTTCTGAATGGCCAGGTAGTACATTTGAATACTCGCCTGCACAAGGGTTAGACGTTTCTACCCCTATGACACCTCAAGCCTTGTTGTCCGCAATTGATGTTCAACCATTTACGGACATTTTGCTACGACATTCAAGTTTTGTTAAAGTACAAAGAATTTTTGCCTTTATACTCAGATTCAAATTCAATTGCCTTGCGCGCATTCATGATGCTCCAAACGATCAGCTGCGTACTGGCAACTTAACGTCATTTGAATATAATGACGCTTTGTTATTTATTATAAGAATTTCTCAGTACGAGCACAATCGAAACGAAATTTTGTTATTAGAAAAGGGTCAACCTTGCACAAAAAATTATCGTCATTTGTCCCCTTTTCTCTCCCCTGTGGGTTTAATCATGGTGGGGGGACGTTTGCGCCAGTCGAAGCTCCCAATTGCTACTAAATATCCCTACCTAATTCCACGGGACAGCAGATTAGCCATCTTGATATGCGATCATTATCACATATACTCGGGCCATGGTGGAAATCGCTTGGTACATTCTCTTGTAAATAGGAGATTTTGGATTCCTTCAATTCGACACTTAATTCGAAATCGTATATTTCGTTGCCTTACATGTTACCGATATAAGGCGGAACCTATTCAACCACCTATGGCGGATCTTCCAGCTTACCGACTCGAACCGGGAAAATGTTTCACACACACGGGGATTGACTTTGGCGGACCCTTTATGGTAAAAGTACCTAATCTGCGCACAGCTAGGTATGAGAAGGCATATATTGCTTTGTTTATATGCATGGTCTCGCGTGCCATTCATATCGAACTCGTCACCTCGTTAACTTCCCAAGCATGTCTGGCCGCACTAGACAGATTTATTTCTAGACGCGGACTTCCGGCGAAATTTTATTCCGATCAAGGACGGAACTTCCGCGGAGCTGCTAGAGAAATTTCTGAAATTTCAAAATTTTTTGACTCGTCTAAGCCCGAGATTGCACATTATTTAGCTATTCGGGGCATTGAATGGTCCTTTAATCCTCCCTACGCACCTCATTTCGGTGGATTGTGGGAGGCAGGAATCAAAAGTGTTAAATTCCATTTAAAGAGAATAATTGGTAACAACCAATTTACTGCAGAAGAATTTAACACAATCGTTATTAGAATTGAGGGCATTTTAAACTCTCGTCCGTTTTGCTCCTTACCAGCTTCGCCCGATGATGGAATTGATGCATTGACACCGGCACATTTCCTGACAGGTGGTCCTATTCTGGCACGACCCGAAGTAGATTTGACAAACATTCCTACTAACAGACTCACTCGTTGGCGGCTTTGTCAACAGTTAATCCAGGGGTTCTGGAAGCGTTGGTCAAATGAATACCTCCACACCCTTCAGCATAGGCCCAAAGGGACTAACCCGGCTAAACAGTTGGAGGAAGGCGATCTGGTGTTGTACTAGACCCCAGGTACACTCCCTGCGTGTTGGCCTTTAGCAAGGGTAACAAAGCTGATACCCGGAAGTGACGGCGTAGTACGTGTTGTTCGGTTGAAGACACCCTCAGGTGAAACGGTACGACCAATAAATAAGGTGGTACCGCTTCCACCTCCTTAAAATTAATATGACGTGATCAACAATCAGATTAATTGATCATTCTTTAGAGTTTCTTTTATTTTCTCGTTTTATCTCTACACAACTACACCAATAGAGCTTATTTGTATTTTTTTTAATTTCTCCCTTTTTCTTTTTTTTCTTTTCTTCACCCCTTTTAGCTATCAAAATTTAATTATTTTGGGTGGGGGGTATGTTCAAAATTGGGTTAGAACTCCACTCTTAATTTCAATTCTGTTTATTTTAAAGAGTCAAGGTTTTGTTTTGCGATAAACCAGGCGGTCTTATCTAGCACTGGTTTTGTACACTCGTTTCGAAGCATTCGGCCCGTGCGGTCATGTATTAAAACAATATACATTTTTTGGTGAATGTGTGTGCTACTGCGCTTCTACATAATCCGTCAGCGGAGATTTGTTCTGGTTTGAATGCTGTTAACCACTTCCGTAGAAGCCAACAGAATGAACATTAAGGTAAGTGCATGATCATTGTTTGATTTACCGCTAAGAGTATTTTATCGCAACACTACCCTCAAGTCACAGTCCACTTGCTCTAAGGAAATAATCTGGGGTTTCACGCTTAGTGTAAATTGTCCCATTGTTTCTCCAACAAAGTGGTAAAGTGATTCCCTACGTATTCTTCTAAAAGGGATCGTAAAGATTTAGGAAACCAACAGGCCTTACGTTTTGAAAATCATCTTGAAAATTTGAGGAAATAGGAAACGAATCCGATACCTTGAATTAAGAAAAGACTGCTTTCCACCAGGCAAAAGCATCGTCACCAGCATGTTGCCTCCCAGTCTGGCCAAAGTAGACAACATGCAAGCAGCAACCTCTTCTAAGACAAAAAAGGTTAAACCAAACGAGTTAGACTCTGAGTTCGAAGACTTTTCTACTTGATTCATTTCTTTACATGATTTATCAAGTGAAGAGAACATTAATTTGAATGACCTTAGCGACGTTGAGAGGGGACTACTAGGGAAACACATCATTTTCAATGAATCACAAGAATTGAGTAATAGCTATGACATTGTGTTCCCTTACTGATGGAGATGAAGACGGTGTCGTCCACAACATAGATTCTATCAATTGAAGAGAGATCATTTGCGACTGTGAAATTCATATACAGTTATCACGCCAGGAAGCAAAAGGAAATGATTTTTACGGTAGAGTACCAGAAAAGAATTTGAAAATTGCTAGTTGTTTTTTAGATAAGGCGAATGGCATTTACGTTAATCCGGCAATTAACAATGTTCTAGAAGTCAGTAATGCGTATGGGACCAAAATATTCACTGTAACGTATAACTCCCGCGGGTGCTTTAGATTAAACTAATTTTATTTAAGAATTCTTGGTGTGTACGTATTACCCATTCTTATTAAATATTACATTTTTCTAAAAACATTGTAACGTTTCGCATATAGGCAATTACCAAACTGCTATATGTTCGAGGCATTGCCGCGATCCAGGCGTAAGTATGTAGTCGACTTGTTTATCGATCCGCGCTGTCATGCGCGTGGGGTTCAAGGCGTCTGCCCGATGTACTGGATCCATTCTTGTATCAGATGTAGTCAGCTAAAGACGAATATTAAAAGAAACGTGGTAAGAAGTTTCCCTACCAAGATGTCTCGAATAAAATTCAATTCAGTTATGTTGTTGAGTATCTATCTTCAGGCATAAGTTAGTTCCATTAAGGTTTATCTACGTCTTTTCTTAAGAAGATTATTTTTTGTTCATGTGTTTAACGTAGTGGCGCCCTAAAATTGTACAAAGACAGGTTAATTAATAAAAAGACCCCCCCCCCCCATCGCATGCCTCCGCAGGAATAGACCCCGAGACTAGTCCGCAAGCTTATATAATTCTTCTTGGAAACACTGCTTGGCTCTATGTCATCTTAATTGAAGCCACCCTCTGCATGATACTAACCAAAGAAAAAAAATAAAAAAATATAACAACATGCTTTGTGTCCTATGTTGTCATACTTATTGTCTAACATGAGCCAAATAGGCTAATAAACAAGTGTCTCAACTTCCTTAAACTACGAAGGTAACATAAGATACTAAGAAAAAAATAAAAACTGTTATAAATTACATAAACATATAAGAAACTATCTTTGAAATTTGAAGAACGAATGGTAATCGAATTTTATGATATAAAATTAGATCCAAAAAAATAACCATAATGAAACAGCAAAGCTTTCAAACTGAAACGCGTCTCACTTTACACACGACAACGGTACTGTAGGTAAATTTATCCGTTTCTTCTTTTCGGTTGTTTCAGTAAAATCAAATTGCAACATTTCAATTAAGAAGTGTATCTGTTGGCCCTGTTCACTAACCTAAACATTGCAACACCAGTTTCATCAATTCTCCATAGATCCAAAATATTTCAGTGATTTCAGCGCTTCACACTGGTCAAAAACAATAAACCAAGAAAGATTTTTGGTTTAATAATACGTCCCTTTCAGATCCCGTTCTCTAGTACGATTTGGAAAAATTTAGTCATTTTAATATTTGTATATTGCACAACTTGTGGCAAACTCTCAAGAAAAAATTATTTCCAACTTTCTAGAATACGTGTAGTGTGCGTGCATTGCGTTGCTAATTGCTCCCGATAGCTTCGTGAGTAGGTTTTCCTTTGTACTACGGTTCGTTTTGGTATCTAACGGATGTTTACACTTTAGATTGTCAAATTATAACGTTCAACAAAACGTCGTTAGGTTGTTACATGCCAAAATTGGCATTTTACACTTTTAAATTTGTAAGTGAATTCCCGCCACTATTTTAAACTAGACATGTTCATTTCCGCCATCTCGGACAGTTGCGTTTGCGCAAAAGAATGCGCAGGTGCGGAGGGTCGTAAATGCGCGGTTTTGCGACACGACGGATTATTAGTCACGAGACGTCGAACTGTAACGTTTACCTGTGTCGTGGTGTTGTCTTTTCTTTTTTTAGGATGTAGGTTCCAGTATCTTATCTTACCTTCTATCGTACCTCTACCTTTATTCCTTCGCCCTACCTACGGACGACGAATTAGGAGGGACGAATAAATTTGGTTCAACCATGGCGTGACGCAACCCACCCGCAAACAAGGAGATGCCCTGAGATTAACTGCAAGGCGTGTTTTAAGTGAGTACTTCGCTTTATTTACATTTTAAAGTGTAAATTGTGACATTGTAAACGTGTTTGGTATGTGATACAATTTGACACGTAATTATGTCATTATTGTGCAATATTGTGAAACGTGGATCGTACCAGTGTTGCCAACTGTAGCAGTGGCTCTGAATACGTACGCGGGGAATATAACAAGGTGTTAAATCATCTGCATTTGATTCTCCTTCTAAAGAAATATGCTTTTCTGCTGCATTATGGTTCATGTCATTGATATCTTAATTACACTCCCCCAACATCAAACTTCTCGTTAGCAACCACCTCGTTACCTAATTGCATGAACGTTCAGTTTATTTTGCATAGAAGTATGTCATTGCTAACGGTAGTTTTCCTAGTCTCACTACCTCCATTATCAACGGTCATTGCGAAACTAATTTAAAGCGACACTAATTTGTTGAAGAAGTATGGAGAAGAATTACAGAATTTTTAAAGAAGTACACCTCCATAAATATAGGCACTTCAGGGGTTTACCGTTAATTCTTGGGACAAACACACACACTATTCCGAAACTACACGTTCGTTAGTATGCTACCTGAAATGTATCCGTAAATTACTTTTATATAATGTTGAATAATCGCACAAGTCGCAAACGCACGGACGTTCATTAGCATGCGACCGAAAATGTTTTTATAAATTACTTTTATTTGATGTGGTATAATCACACAAGTTGCATGCAATTGGACGTTCGTTTGTGATGGTGTAATAGCCGAATATCCTAATAATCTATAGTTATTATATTGAATTAAGTTTTATGCCTTTAAAAGGTGAGTGACTTATTATAGGAAGTGCAAAGTGCGGAATTGTACAGTAAGACAATCAATAGGAAGTACATGTGCAACGAACTCTAGGCTAGGTGTAATTGGAATTATTAAGTAAGCATAATTGCATAATTATTGTTAGCAGTTAAGAACTAATATAGAATAAGAACATAAAAAAAGTCTAACCCTAAGATGTAACGGTTGTACTGCACCTTAAAGTGTTAATTAAATTAAATGTAAAATGGTCTTCGACTTTGTTTCTAATCACCTATACTAAAGACCCCAAGAGAACACTACACGTTAGTATGTAATCGAAAATGTTTCTGTAGATGACTTTTTTGTGATGCGGTATAGGCACACAAATTGCAAGCGAACGGACGCTCGTTAGTATGCGACCGACAATGTTGTTTTAAATTACTCCTTTGTGATGCGGTATAATTACACAAATTGCAAGCGAACGGACGCTCGTTAGTATGCGACCGACAATGTTGTTTTAAACTACTCTTTAGTGATGCGGTATAATTACACACATTGCAAGCGAATGGGCGTTTGTTAGTATGCGACCGAAAATGTGTTTGTAAATGATCCTTTTGTGATGCGGTATAATCACACAAACTGCAAGCGAATGGGCGTTCGTTAGTATGCGATCGAAAATGTCTTTGTAAACTACTTTTTTGTGATGCGGTATAATCACATAAATTGCAAGCGAATGGGCGTTCGTTAGTATGTGATCGAAAATGTCTTTCTAAACTACTTTTTTGTGATGTGGCATAATTACACAGACTGCATGCGAATGGATGCTCGCTAGTATGCGACCAAAAATGTGTTCGTAAATTAGTTTTATGTGATGTGGTATAATCACATAAACTGCATGCGAATGGGCGTTCGTTAGTATGTGATCGAAAATGTCTTTGTAAATTACCCTTTTGTGATGTGGTATAATCACACAAACTGCAAGCGAATGGGCGTTCGTTAGTATGCGACCGAAAATGTATTTGTAACTTACTTTTTTGTGATGTGGTATAGTCACACAAACTGCAAGCGAATGGGCGTTCGTTAGTATGCGACCAAAAATGTGTTTTTAAATTACTTCTATCTGAGGCGGTATAATCACACAAACTGCACGCGAATGGGCGTTCGTTATTATGTGACCGAAAATGTATTATTAAACTACTTTTATGCGATGTAGCATAATTACACAAGCTGCATGCAAATGGATGCTCGCTAGTATGCGACCGAAAATGTGTTTGTAAACTACTTTTATGTGATGTGGTATAATCACACAAACTGCAAGCGAATGAGCGTTCGTTAGTATGCGACCGAAAATGTATTTGTAAACAACTTTTTCGTGATGTGGTATAATCACACGAACTGCATGCGAATGGGCGTTCGTTAGTATGCGACCGAAAATGTATTTGTAAAGAACTTTTTCGGGATGTGGTATAATCACACGAACTGCACGCGAATGGGCGTTCGTTGGTATGCGACCGAAAATGTCTTTGTAAAGAACTTTTTTGTGTTGTGGTATAATCACACAAACTGCAAGCGAATGGGCGTTCGTTAGTATGCGACCGAAAATGTATTTGTAAAGAACTTTTTCGGGATGTGGTATAATCACACGAACTGCACGCGAATGGGCGTTCGTTGGTATGCGACCGAAAATGTCTTTGTAAAGAACTTTTTTGTGATGTGGTATAATCACATAAACTGCATGCAAATGGGCGTTCGTTAGTATGCGACCGAAAATGTCTTTGTAAACTACTTTTTTGTGATGCGGTATAATCACATAAACTGCAAGCGAATGGGCGTTCGTTAGTATGCGACCGAAAATGTATTTGTAACTTACTTTTTTGTGATGTGGTATAATCACACAAACTGCAAGCGAATGGACGTTCGTTAGTATGCGACCGAAAATGTGGTTTTAAATTACTTTTATGTGATGTGGTATAATCACACAAACTGCAAGCGAATGGGCGTTCGTTAGTATGCGACCGAAAATGTGTTTTTAAATTACTCTTTTGTGATGTGGTATAATCACACAAACTGCACGCGAATGGGCGTTCGTTAGTATGCGACCGAAAATGTGGTTTTAAATTACTTTTATGTGATGTGGTATAATCACACAAACTGCAAGCGAATGGGCGTTCGTTAGTATGCGATCGAAAATGTGTTTTTAAATTACTTTTTTGTGATGTGGTATAATCACACAAACTGCATGCGAATGAACGTTCGTTTATGTGTGCCTGCATCGCCTGCCGTATCTTTAGACAATTGTTAAGCTTTATTAACTAAATATCAATTATTAATACAAATGTCATTTTCTTCAAATTACGTTTCATAGTAATTCTGAGAATCTTTACGTGAGAGGTGGTGCTCAAGATTCTATTTTAGGGGAATTTGAAGTGGGTTTTTGAGCATTTGTTAAAATCTTTTAAACCTCGAGCAATTTATACATCTGGTTTATAATACTGTGCCGTCCTTATATCTTAAATCTTGATCTATGTAAAACGTATGTAAGACGTACAATATCCAAAAACGTGACTATTATTGTTGAAAAAACACTATTTCATTTACACTAACAACGTAGCAGGTGAGTAATTTTAGTGTATTTTATATAATTAGATATGGAATTTGTAAATTATCTTACTCAATTTAACGTTAATTTTCATTAACACGTTTAATGCGGATGACGAACATGCGCTTTATTTTATCCCTCCACTATACGTGGATGTCGCGCTTATGCATCTTGCTAGTATCCGCTTATTTAGTGTTAGTAGTAATGGGACTTGGGTCGATTTTTTGTACTCGAGTAACTCGATCGTAATTTTTATTTGACTCGAGTAGAAATTCGAGTCGAGTTCGAAATTGAACTCGAGTTAAAAAGCCTAGAAATGGGACTCGAATCAATTTATTTACTCCAGTGACTCAAATATAAATTCCCTCTGATTTGAGTTGATACTAAAATCGTTGATTGAAGTATTCGATCAACGCTAAAACCTAGTCACAATGTGGTGAGTAACTACTATGCCATTTGGCAGCGCTGTGTCTTTTATTGCTTTATACGTATATAAAATTAAATATGGAATATCTTTTTTATTATGAAAAACGCTGTGATCTGTAATAAATAAATACACGTTATTTTTGAATAGGTGCAACCGCAGGTAGTGAATGAAGTACTGTCAATTCCATCACGCGTGAGTTCGGGACGCCTCTTAAATTCTATACACTTTCTCACAGACTAAAATAATAATAATAACAGTAACGTTCTGTATATAAAATATCGACAAAAGAAAAAGGAAAATTGTATCTTTCCGAGATATGATTCACTTTCACTCGAACTAAACCACAGAAAGAAGATCAATTGGAGCAACACGCTAAATTCACGAACTTTAAGTGTTAAAAATTCGAGTTGAGTGAAAACCCACCCAACTTAACTTAAGAATTGAAAAAATCATAACTCGATAGTCGATTATAATCGAGTTGAAAATCGGTTCGAGTTACAAGGAGACTCGAATTGCGAGTTGGCTCGAATCGGTTCGAGTTTCAAGTCGACTCGAGTTTCGAGTCGGTTCGAGTTGCACAGGCCCTTGACTCGATTCACACGAGTAGTGTTGTCACTCGGTCACTCGATTAATTTGACACTCGAGTCCCTTCACTAAGTGTTAGTCTAGGCCATAGAGGACATATCTATGGTGTAGGCTGTTACGTGCCGAAATCGGCCGTAAACATTTCTATAAGTTTTAATTTGTAAGGATTTCGCGCCAATAAATTAAAAAGACGTGCGCGTATTTCCGTCACTTTAGACAGTGCGTTTGCGCGATATTGCGCCGACGCGGTGTGCCAAGAGGGGTGGTGGTGATTTCCGGCAGACGGTTGGGACTGGTGATTGAGAGGCCAACAAATGTAGTTATCTTTGTGTCTTATCGTGTCTTTTTTTGTTATGTAGGTTCCTTTTGCCTTATCTTTAATTATCGATCCTCATACTAGTTCCTTTATCGTACTTTTACATAAGAAAGAAGACAAATTAAATTTGGATTCGACAAGGGGGCCCTGTGATGGTGTAATAGCCGAATATCCTAATAATTTATAGTTATTATATTGAATTAAGTTTTATGCCTTTAAAAGGTGAGTGACTTATTATAGGAAGTGCAAAGTGCGGAATTGTACAGTAAGACAATCAATAGGAAGTACATGTGCAACGAACTCTAGGCTAGGTGTAATTGGAATTATTAAGTAAGCATAATTGCATAATCATTGATAGCAGTTAAGAACTAATATAGAATAAGAACAAAAAAGTCTAACCCTAAGATGTAACGGTTATACTGCACCTTAAAGTGTTAATTAAATTAAATTTGAAATGGTCTTCGACTTTGTTTCTAATCACCTCTACTAAAGACCCCAAGAGAACACTACATGGCGATCCTGCCAGTCCTGCTAATTCTGCCAGTCCTGCGGATCCTGCTAATTCTGCCAGTCCTGCTAATTCTGCGAGTCCTGCCGGTACTACCAGTTCTACAGATTAAATTATAATAATATATTACCAAAATTTAAAATGGGCACCAGCAATTCCAAAGAAGAAGTAGTTATTGCACAAACTAGAATTAATAATGGTTCGATAAATGGATATTCAAATTCTGAGGTAATAGGCATTACGTCAGGTACAATTTTAGCGTTGTTGGTTATTTTCTTACTTTATAAAATGTTCGAGAAAATGTTGGACAAAAAGATTAGGAGAGAGGTCAGTAGAAGCCAGCAGATTGTATAGTAAGGATTATTTTATTTTAAGCTATAAAAATTAAGTACGAGTTAAAATTAATGACGGAACAGTTAAAGCAAATTTTAGAGGAATTTAAGATTTTTATTAAAAATTCAAATAAAGATGGTCAAGAAAGACGAAACGATTTAGATGTTACTAATAGTAAATTTGATTATTTGAATAGGTTATGCGAGGAGTATAGGTTAGAGAAAGATAAGATTAAAGTCGCGAAATTTGATAGTTCTGAAATTATCGATAAAGTTAAGCAGCACATAGCCATAATAGATAAGTGTATAGGAGATATTACTGAAGTTTTAAAAAGTAGGAAGTTAAGTATTTTAAGTAGGAAAAATCAAGACAGCATGGGTGAAAAATTTGAATTAAAAGTAGCAGCCTCCATGATTCCAGCCATGGACGGTTCAGAAAATACCACCAAGCAAATGGTTGACGCAATTGAACTATATGATAGCTTGTTAGATGATGAAGGTAAGAGATTGTTAGTAAATTTTGTCATAAAAATTAAGTTAATCAAAATGCTAAAATGCGATTAGACAGTAAGTACGAGAATGTAGAAGCGCTTGTGCACGATATCCAACATCATCTTTTAACTAAAAAATCAGCATCAGGATTGTCTGCGGAATTACATAACTCCAGACAAAATAATAAATCAATTGAAAATTTTGGTAAAACGATCAAGGAATTAATGGTCAATTTAACAATAGCTCAAGCAGAGGGTAACGAACAATCATTAAAAATTTTGACAGCCGCTAACGAAAAAATTGCATTAAACGCATTTACAAACGGAATAAGGGACGAAAATTTAAAAACAATTATAAAAGCTCGAAATTACGATAAATTAAAAGACGCCATAATAGCCGCGAAAGAAGAGGAAATTGCAAATAAACCTCAGCAAATGTATTACGCAACCGGAAAAGGTCGTCAATTTACTAGACGCGTAAAATATCATAACCATAATACAAATGGAAGTCAACGTACCTCACACACCAGGTATCAAGGTCAAGAAAATAATTCATGCACGTTCATGAACACTAGAGGTCAAGGAAATGCATATGTAAGTAAAACTGTAAGAAGTAATCAGTTTTATAATAAGGGAAACCATCGCAATTTTTACATCAACTCGTCAGAGAAAAACTCCACAGAAAATACATCAGACCAAACTAGGGAACCGAAAACATTTTTTCGAGACCCCCGGAATAATTTAGGAAATGTTCACAACATTTTAAATATTAATAGTATAAATTTCATAGAAGTAGGATACAATAACAATACAATTGAATTAATTTTAGATACAGGAGCATCAGTAAGTGTTATTTTCATTTCTAGTTTAACAACTAAGGTAAATATTGATACAGATAAGCAAATTTTTATTCAAGGAGTATCGGGTAAAACAAAAGCAATTGGAACAGTAAATCTACCAATTAAAATAGGGAATATCTCAATTAATCATACTTTTGTTGTAATGAACGATTTCGAATCAAACGTAAATGGAGTAATATGATCAGATTTTTTTAATAAGTACAAATCAAATATCGATTATAAAAATTATAAATTTACTCTCGTTATTAATAATGTATCAACGTCAATTCCATTATTAGCAAACGAAGATTTATATACAATAATCCCACCACGATGCGAAGTTATCAAATATTTCACAGTAAATTACAAGGAGGAATGCGTAGTAAAATTACAAGAACTATGCGAAGGTGTATTTCTAGCAAACGTAGTTGTAAAGCCAGTTAAAAATTTTATTCCAGTAATGTTATTGAATACGAACGACACCGAAATTAAGTTACGAAATTTTAAACCTACCATCGAACGTCTTTCAGATTACAAGATAGTTAAATTTGAAGAGTCAAAATTCTCAGTTAAACGTATTGATAAATTATTAAAAGACACTAACGTCGAAGGTTTGAATAGCGAAGAACAAACCATCATTCATAAGATATGTGCTAAGTTTGCAGACGTATTTTATGTCGACAATGACCTACTGACCGTGTCAAACATAAGTGAGCAGCATATTCAGTTACAAACAGATGCTAGAGCAACGTACGTTAAACCATATAGGTTACCATATTCACAGAAAAATGATATAGGAAAGCAAGTAGATAAAATGTTACATGACGGGATAATAGAACCCGCACAAAGTGCTTGGTCTTCACCACTACTAATAGTACCGAAAAAACCGGATAGTTTAGGAAACAAAAAATGGCGTGTAGTTATTGATTATAGACAATTAAACACTAAATTGCAAGATGACAAATTTCCGCTACCAAGTATCGAATCAATTTTAGATTCGTTAGGAGGTGCGATATATTTTTCACGTTTAGATTTATATCAAAGTTATTATCAGATAGGATTACAGGAACAGTCCAGACCGTGTACGGCATTTAGTACAGACAGAGAGCAATTTCAAATGACTAGGTTACCGATGGGGTTAAAAGTAAGCCCGAGTATTTTTGCACGAGCGATGACAGTAGCTTTATCAGGATTAAATTACGAGAATTGTTTTACATATTTGGATGATTTAATTGTATTCGGAGATAGTTTAGAAAAGCACAATACAAATTTAGTAAAAGTACTCAATAGGTTAAGAAAAATCAATTTAAAATTAAATCCAAAAAGCGTGAATTTTTAAAGATGGAAATTTTATATTTAGGGCACGTTATAACGGCACAAGGGGTACAACCAGATCCAGAAAAAATTGCAGTCATGCAAAATTATCCAACACCACTAAATGCTAACGACGTTAAAAGGTTTGTAGCATTTGCCAATTACTATAGAAAATTTATTCCAAAATTCGCTGAAATAACAGCACCGTTAAACAAATTGTCTAGGAAAGGTGTCACTTCCCAATGGACCAATGAATGTCAGGCAGCATTCGAACTGTTAAAAACAACTTTAACAAACCCACCAATATTACAATACCCAGATTTTTCAGATAATAGTACGTTCATCTTACGCACGGACGCATCAGGTTACGCGTTAGAGCAGTTTTGTCAAATGGCGACGACAAGCCAGTAGCTTACGCAAGTAGAGCACTTAACAAAGCCGAAATAAATTATTGTACAATAGAAAAAGAGTTATTAGCTATAGTATGGGCAGTGAAAAAATTTAGACCATACTTATTTGGCAAAAAATTTCAAATTTTAACGGATCATAGACCGTTAGTATACTTATTTGGTATGAGTAATCTATGTAGTCGATTAACAAAATTTAGGTTAACATTAGAAAAATTTGATTTTACAATAACGTATATTAGGGGTACAGAAAACGTGACAGCGAATGCTTTATCTAGAATTATTATAGATTCAGATTATTTAAAGAATATGGAACGAGCGGTTCACGAAAAAGTATATGTAACAACAAGAGCCCAAAGTAGAAAATTAGGCGACTCTCAAGTCGAATCAAAAGCATAAAAGGATGATGGGACTGATCACCCCAACATTGTTAAACTTTTGAAGCATCCGAAGGATGCAACAGAATTACGATTTGTATCAGAGGAGGAGTTTAACGGAATCATTAAATCCAATAAAGGAAATAATTTTGTTTTCATACATGTATCAATTTATGATAGGAGTAAAAATATAATTTATTTGAAGCAAGGTTCTCGATCAGCGTCAGCCTTCGAAGCGTCGTTGAGAGACCTGCAATTTCTTCGTAAAGAATTTACAATTCCGGAATTTATTATTATAAAAAACGAAGAATTGAAGTCATTTTTAAATAACTGTAAAGCCGGCCGCAATTTACTTTAAAAAAATGACATACGAATTAGTGTGATTAGGGAAGTCACTAATATTCAAAACTCAGAAACGCAAAGATTAATCATTAATGATTTTCATTTATTGCCTACGGGAGGTCACGCGGGCATCAATAGAACATACAATAACATAAAGCGATACTATTTTTGGTCAAGTATGCGAAAGAATGTAGAAACATTTATTAAAAAATGTGACGAATGTCAAAGACATAAACATTCAAATATTAGCAAACAGCCGATGATAATTACAACCACAGCTTCCGAAGCTTTCGAAAAAGTTTTTTTAGACTTAGTTGGACCATTGCAACCAGATGCAAATGGAAACAAGTACATTTTGACACTACAGTGTGATTTAAGTAAATTTGTAGAAGCATATCCATTACCAAATAAAGAGACTGAAAGTGTAACTAGAGCGTTTGTCGAGAATTTTATTTTACGCTACGGCATCCCACGCGAAATTTTAACGGGTAAAGGTTCAGAGTTTATGTCGGAGATTCTTAAGGAAACTTGCAAATTATTAAATATAAAGCAGTTAAATTCTACAGCTTATCATCATGAAACTATCGGTGCGCTCGAAAACTCACATAAAAATTTAGCAGCATATTTAAGGATCCAATGCCCGCAGTATTCAAATAATTGGAGCAGTTGGATACCTTATTGGTGTTTTGCATACAATAATTCAGTGCATACGGAAACTAAATATACCCCGCACGAATTAGTGTTTGGGAAAATTAATCAAATACCGTCAAACGTGGTAAACTCAGTTGACCCACTATATAATTTTGATAATTATCCAGCAGAACTTAAGTATAGATTGCAAGTCGCTGGAAATGAAGCGAGATATAATTTATTACAATCCAAAAGTAAACGAAAGCATAAGTTTGATATCAAAACTAAGCATGTCAATTATAAATTAGGAGATAAGTTGTTGGTTAAGAATACATCTCTTAATAAAAGAGATCCAATATTTGTAGGCCCATATGAAGTAGTTTTAGATAAGAATCCTTATGTTATAGTTAAGATAGATAAGTTAGTAGAAATCCATAAAAATAGGACAAAATTGTATAACGTATTGTAACAATTGCAAGGAGCAGTATGAGACATGTACTACTAATTTAGAAAATTTTTTATTTGAAAAACAAAACATTTTTTTAGTGCACCCCGTGGAGGTGTGATGGTGTAATAGCCGAATATCCTAATAATTTATAGTTATTATATTGAATTAAGTTTTATGCCTTTAAAAGATGAGTGACTTATTATAGGAAGTGCAAAGTGCGGAATTGTACAGTAAGACAATCAATAGGAAGTACATGTGCAACGAACTCTAGGCTAGGTGTAATTGGAATTATTAAGTAAGCATAATTGCATAATTATTGTTAGCAGTTAAGAACTAATATAGAATAAGAACATTAAAAAGTCTAACCCTAAGATGTAACGATTGTACTGCACCTTAAAGTGTTAATTAAATTAAATTTGAAATGGTCTTCGACTTTGTTTCTAATCACCTCTACTAAAGACCCCAAGAGAACACTACATAACTCGATTACCCATGCCCGAAAAGGATCAACGGAGCCCGCCATCACGGAGTAGCGCTGCGAGAAGCCATGCAATTTATGTAAGTAACGTTTTCGTTTTCTTTTTTATGTGATGGAGTAATTTTATATAATTGCGTGACGTAATATTTTATTTGCGCGAGTTATGTATCCCCCAATTATCTATATGTATTGAATATATTGAATCTAATAGGAATTATTAGAAATTGTTAAATAAAGTACAATTTTGAGTTGCAAGATTCAATGCAAATAAAACAAAGAACCACAAAGCAATTTATGGAAACCAAGGGGTTCAATGTAACAGGTTATAAGTTCATTGCAACATTGTAATACAAGGATAACCCAGAGAGATTATCGACAGTTCATGAGAACGGACATGCAACTTTGCATCCGAGAGGGCAGTGATACTGCAGATGGCAGGTCACAGGCGGTTAACATACCGCAATTACTTAGAAATAAGATTGTTACATTGTAATAAAGTGTACAATTAAGAGAAAAGCAGACATGAGATCTGCAAGTTTCCACAGCCGTGTGAGGGGCAGGTTATTATATAAAGCCCGGGAGCTCAAGGCCCGGCAGTCAGTCTTCGAACTCCATACTACGTTGTTCAAGCTACTCAACTTATTACAATTAATTAAATGTTTTTGAATTAAAGTTATTTACAAGTTATTCAAAATTCCATTGTAATTTCTGTTTTAAGTTAAAATAAATTTGTTAAGTCTTCGGAATTGTTTTTAAAAACACCGCTCCAAAGGCCCGAATCTTAATTGGCGCAGTCGTAACGGATGTCAAAAGGGCACTAAAAATCCAAAAATCGGAAGATTGGTGACCAAAACATTCAATTCGCAATTTTGACAGAACTCAAACCAGGTTGGAGGAAGAACAAAAATAGTCTAAATCCAGCAACAAACCAACGTGGACAAGATACAGCATCGATCGAGCCCACAAAAGAAAATGGTAATCAATTAATAAAATAATAAAACTAGCATATATCAATTATAGTTTGTGAGATCAATTAATATAAATGGAATGAACTTACATTAATTTCTTCATCTAAGTTCATTCCATTTATATTAATTGATCTCACAAACTATAATTGATATATGCTAGTTTTATTATTTTATTAATTGATTACCATTTATTACTATTTTATGAATTTCATTTTATGCCAATATTTTTTTTGAAAATAATTACAAAGAGAATTATTTTCAAACATTTTATGAGACGAATGTTTAAAAAGATTTTCTTTAAAAGCAAAAGAGACTTGATTATTTAAAAAAAGATTCTTATTACAATTATTAGAACAAACTCAAAAATAAACCAAAAATAACTGACGCACATCCGTTAATACCGAAATACAAAAAATTAACTACCCTCATCAGAAACGTAATTTTACATCGGAAGAACTATTTCACCAAGAAGTAGAAAAATTTGACACTGACCAGAATAATTACATTCAGACAGGTACGAACGATGAATCAAACCATGCAGAAACTTATGAACGCGACGAACAATACGAAACTTACGAGGAGTACGACGAAGAAGACTTGAACTCAAATTTTCAAATGGACCAATTCATAAACGACCAAACTTAATAAACTTAAATAACATAAATCACTTAGTACTACCATACATAGAAATACCCCACGCCGAATTTAAACTATTAATCGATACCGGATCCTCAAAAACATTAATTAGCCCCAGAACCGTACAAAAACATTATTTAGATTATGTAGAAAGAGAACCATTTAAAATTAAAACAGCCCATCAAACAACACTACACCAATTCGTAGCTAATATACCCTTACCGAGAACATTTATTGTTAAAATGAAACATAAATTTTGTGTATTCGAATTTAACGACAGATATGACGGCTTAATCGGAATGGACCTTCTAAGAAAATTAGGAGCCAACATTGACATCAAAAATCGTTTATTAAGGACGAAATACGGAAAATCCCATTAAATTTCAAAACACACAAATCGAACAAAAATACACAATAGACCCCCGAACGGAAAAAAAAATAAAAATCCCAGTAAAATCTAACAAAAATTTAGGAATAATAAATCATATGACATTTCAACAAGGAGTAGAAACCCCAACCGCTTTAGTACAAATAAAAGATAATTATGCAACCACAACGATACTAAATTCAAACGACTATCCCGTAGAATTATCATTGACAGACCCGATTAACGTAGAAGAATTAAATTTTAACGAAATGGAAATAGACGAAAATTTAGAAAACGATTACAACCCAATAGAACATGACAAAATGTTAAGAGAAAATTTAACTAACATCCGCTTTAACACCGACATCAATCAAGAAGAAGAAAGAGCAATTAAAAACTTATGTTTTGAATACCGCGACATATTCCATTGCGAAGGAATACCATTAACATTCACCAACACAGTAAAACAATATCGAGTTAACAGACAATAAGCCAATCTTTACAAAAGCATATAGACTACCTCATGCAAGCCAAGAAGAACCTGACAGACAAGTAGCAGACTTATTAGAACAAGACATAATCCAGCACTCCAATTCACCATGGAGCAGCCCCGTGTTAATAGTACCTAAGAAATTAGACGCAACCGGAAAGAGAAAGTACAGAGTGGTAATAGACTATAGAAAGTTAAATGAAAAAACGGTAGATGACAAATATCCACTACCAAATATAATCGAAATTTTAGACAAATTAGGCAAATGCCAATATTTTTCAACATTAGACCTAGCATCAGGATACCATCAGGTAGAGATGGAAGAAAAAGATATATCAAAAACAGCCTTCAGCACACCTAGAGGACATTACGAGTACAAACGAATGCCATTTGGATTAAAGGTGAATTTCTGGAAGCTTTAAGTCAGTTATATCAAAATTTGCAGAAGTGTTATTTTAAAATAAGTTTTTCGCGTGAAGTGTGGCCTAGAGGTGGCATTTTTAAAGATATAAATACTCTGAGAGAATTGGGAGCTTTCTCTTTTATCTCTTTATATGCTCATCGCTTTTAACTACTTACAACGATAGACCGACGTTATAGTAGAGTTTTTGTGAGTATTAAATATATTCATTATACCGTAAATGTACTGCTAGCACATAAATTGGTAGTTATTAACGTAAAGATACGAGCAGTGTAGTGAAAATCAAATTAACAGAGGTCCAATTACTACCATACCAGGCTAGTAAATCAATAAATAGACGCATAATATACGTGAGTTTGTATGCTGTTATGGAATGGTATTTTAAAGCAATGCTTGGTGAATATTGGGGTTTTCATCTATGAAAATGTGGAGGAACAGAGCGCATAATCACAAAGCCGAGGGATTCTGGAAATCATCGTCTGAAGGGATAGAGGCTTGAAGCATTCTCCAGGTAACTTATTTGAATTTTCTGTTATCTGATAAACTTTTGGTATTATTTTGGTGATGTGTGAGTGAATATTGGAGTTATTTATAGTTATTAACGCAAGATACGTGTACTGGAGAATTATTGGGGTTATTTAAATTATTGAAAAAGGGTGTATTGAAAACTTATTGAATTTTGTTATGAATATAAATGGCATCGTTAGGGGTACATGGGTTTATTAGTTTTGTAGTAATTTTATGCAAGGTAAAAGGCATACATTAATAAACTGGGTTATTATGAGCTCACCATACTCCAGTGTGCAATAAATATAAGGTATTATTTGGAGCCCATCTACTCATATTGTATTAAATGTGTTTGCAAATAATAATTTAAAACAAGGACTTTGAAACGTATCAATTATTGAGTTGTAATTAGTGTACCAAACTGTATATACCTGTGAATAATTTGGCTCTAAATAACGTAAATAAAAGATTGTATGATTGTTGTTTTATTTGGTTTTATTGAATGGTGTGCGAGTGGGAAGGAAGAATGATTTTAAATTTAGGTATCCGACAAGAGGCACAGCTGAGCTAGCCAGGGAAGCTGCTGAAGATATTTTGAAGCAGAAATCAGGGTAAGAAATTTTTTTTGTTGAAATTTTTTAATTTTAAAAATCAGTGTTGACACACTGGCGATGTCAAACCATTAAGACCCAGACCACAGCAATCTTATCACGGCCCAACGTTGGGGCTTGAATAGTTTTTAGGGAGTTCCAGAGCTAAGTCCACTACCACAGCAAATATATATATATATATATATATATATATATATATATATTGCTGTAATTAAGGAGTTAATTTAAGGGTAGGTTAAGTCATTGGGGTCGTAGAATAAGCAAGGGAAACTCCCAAGCAACAGAAGCACGAAATTATAGATATTAGGAGAGTAAATAGGTTATTATAAAAATTATTAGTTGCGAGCACACTGTATATAGCAGTGCAAACAATTAAAACACATATCCAAGTGTAGCTACTAGCAGAGATTAGAATTAAAAAAAGTAATGAAACGCATTAAAATTAAATCAGTGAAAAACCTGCATGAAGTGGCTAGATAAGCATTCATAAAGTGTGGAAAGATATTATCGTAAACGCACCCAAAATTATGCTTTATTTAAAAGCGTACGTGATCTAAGAGAATCACAGTTGTTCAAAAATCCAATTTATTGGAAATAAACAAATACCAAATTTATTCAATTTAGATTAACAAAAGTGGGACGATCCTATAAATATCTTGAGAATTGAATATCAAGTTAGTATACTTTGAAACTGGGCAGTTACTATAATTGAAAGTGCCAAATATTTACGTGAATAATAAATATTTGTTAACAGTGAAATTATAAAGTGTAGAATTGTGAAAATTGTGCCGTATTTCTGAGACGTAAGTAAATAAGATTTAGGAAATTATAACATTTCTAATAATAAATAAAACAGGGCTCTGAATATCGATCTGAATGTCGATCTAAATGTCGATCTCAAGGTTGATCTAAATTCCTCTCGGAATGTCAATCTGAATTTACCATCTCAATTACGATATAAATGACGATCATAAATTACAAGTAAAATAATGTTACGTTTCCTGTAGAACTATAAATTACGAGCCACTACGATTAAAAAATACAATTTTGGAGAATGCTGACCGTTCAAGCAAATTGATGGTAAATACTATATGGAGAAAATGAAAAACCTTTCATTGCAATAAACGTACCTATAACGATTTGGATATTGACTTCAATTCTTAGGAGCACCCATGAAAATAATTCAGGTTAGAGATTTGGATATGTCTTATTTTGAAACTGTTTTATCTCAATATTTTTGATATGATTTATTTTTAAACTGTTTTATCTCAATCATAATTTAAAGTGTAAAACCCGACAAATTGGGGATTTCTTGCAAATATTTTATGAAAAATTACAGACAGCTTGAACCATTTCAATAAATCTTTAAAGGTAATAAAAATCTCGTTTTGCTGGCTTGATTTTGTAATAATTTGACAGATGAATATGATATAAAAAGGGAGAAGATAGTTAAAGGAGTTGTAAATATTCAATCATTATACTGTGTATTATAGAAATGCTTTATTTAATTAAATCAGCTAGTCGAGGTAAAAGAAAATTATAAATTAACATTTCACAAGTGTTTGAGTGGTACACGTCGACTTGAATTAGCAAACCAAGTTGTAAATCAGAACATCCCAGAAGTAAGAAGCATGGAAGAAAGCGAGTCAATACCGTCAAAATTTAGAGTGGAATCACCACATTCGATGATAAAACACCTTGGCCGACATATTTGAAACAATTTGAAACTACTGCAATAGCCAACGGTTGGTGCAACAAAAAGAAGGCTATCTACTTAATAGTAGCCCTACAGCGGAAGCTCTTAACATCTAGCAAACAATTCCCGATCACCAACAGGATGATTACGGCCTCTAAACGTCGAAGCTTGAGATGAGATATGGAGACGTTCACTTTCAACAGGTTTACCATGCACAAATTAAGAACCGCTAGAAAAAAACAAATGAAAGGCTGCAAGAATTCGAAGCTGACGTTGCCAGATTAGTTAAATTGGCATATCCAACGGCATCAGACTGATTCCTCGAACAACTGGCTGTTCAAACAATTGTGGATGGCGTTAAGGACAGCGAAATACAGCAAGCACTAAGATTAGCACGGCCAAAAATGTTGGGTGACGCACAAGCTCATGTGCTTGAATTTGAAGCAACTAAGCAGACACCACACAGGGTGAGTCACAAATTTCAGTCTGCCTTAGAAGAGCGTAGTTAATCGGAGAACAGCATAGAAGGAGTAATCAACCATGTGTTTGAAAAAAAAGCGGAAAGGCTGGAAACACAACGATCGCAGAGATGGGGTCTGCGATGCTGAAGCTGTAGTGGGGTTAGTCATATACAGAGACGCTGTACTCAACCAAGAAACAACCGGTTCAGCAGCTGCAAAAAACTAAAGCAAGTCGACGTAAGGGGGCGAACGTCGACAGCACAACGTAGTGCCTCGGAGATTATTATCCGTGCTACATCGTCGATGGGAAGTCTGGAAAGCATTTATATCGATGGTGGAATTAATGGTAGGGTTGTCCGATTACTCGTGAATACAGGATCGATCTCATGAGAAAATATGGTTTTTATGTGAACATGAAAGAAAATGTGCTTCGGATAGATGATGATGAGATTCCATTTCAAGGGACGAGTAACCAGACGATGCAAGTTCGAATGATTTCTGATATGAAAATACCCGAGAAGGCGGAAATGATCGTGATGGAACGCCCGGATGGTACACTTTGAGAAGGACAAGTATGCATGATGGAAGCAACTGAATCGGGAATGGGTCAGGGGGGATTACTAATTGGAACAACGCTGGTAAAGTTTCAAAATATGATACCAGTAAGGGTGCTAAACATTAATCCGCATACGATGACCCTGAAGAAGGACATGATTGGGGGAAGTTGCATTCCAGTATGCCATATTAAACGTTGTGTGGACGACACGAAAGATAAACCAGCCAACGGTTGCTCACAGAAATTGCTGGATATGTTGATACCTTCGTGTCAAGGATTAAACGGCGACCAATTGGGCAAGGTAAAGGAAACTGGTCGGACGATATCGAGGTGTGTTTGCACTGGATGATAGTGAGAAAGGAAGGACGAATGTTGTGCAACATAAGATCAATACTGGAGATGCGCAACCGATAAGACAACTCCCCAGGCAGCTTCCATTGGCAAAACGTAAGAAAGCCGAGCAAATTATCACCGATATAAAAGAACAGAGAGTGATTGAACCCTCGAATAGTCCATAGGCATTCCCGGTAGTGCTTGTCAAGAAAAAGGATGGGTCTACAAGGTTTTGTGTAGACTGCCGACGGCTAAACAATACGACAAAGAAAGACAGCTATCCTTTGCCCAGAATTGATGACACCTTGGATACTTTATCCGGATCTAAATGGTTTTCGACTTTAGATCTGAAAAGCGGATACTGACAGGTAGGCTTGGAGCCAAACGATAAAGAGAAAACTGCGCTTACGATTGGAACAGGATTATGGCAGTTCAAGGTCATGCCATTTGGATTATGCAATGCCACTGCTACTTTTGAACGTTTGATGGAGTCGATACTGCGTGGACTTTTCTAGAAGACATGTCTGGTGTACCTAGGCGATGTAATAGTGCTTTATTGTTAATTGGACTGAAAACATCTATAAATAAGGCATATACTGTTAATTAGACTTATGAACCGTGAGTAATAAAGATTTTTGTTATTACTTGTGTTAAATTGGTGGAACGCGGTAGTAGTAGTCCGCTACGCTATATTTAGGAGTTGAAGCAACAGAAAGTTTATTAGTTTAAAAAAATAAATCAAATGTGCAAGATAAAGAAAAGTTTCTAAAAGCTGTGTTGGATTTTTATATTAAACTGGTCTCTAATATAAAACAACGATTTAATTTTGAACGATCTTATATATGAGGTATTCGAGATTGTAGATCCTTCTATTGCTTAGTCTTTTCTAAATAAACTCCCGTTTTATATAGCTTCCTCTTTTTAAACCGGTATATAACTAGCCGTCAAGCTCTGGATTCAGAATAGCGGCAGCATGCTCTTTTATATTTTAATAAATTGGAACTAAATGTAATCGATGTCAATGAGTATTGAGCAGATGTCTTGTTACGGTTTCCCGTGTTTTATATTATTGCACAATTGTTTTACAAAACACGTTTAAAAGTCATACAATGATCAAATTTACATTTACAATATGAATAAAAGCAATGTACTCACTTAAATCGCACCTTACCGCCAAATCCCAGGGCCATCTCGTTGTGGGTCACATCACGCCATTTGCTGAGTCAAATTTTATCCGTCCATTCTCTATACTCGTTCGTAGGTGGGACGACAAGGATAACCAGGTAGAAGAAACACGAAGATAAGGTAAAAGGGAATCTACATCCTAAAAAAAGACAAGACAGACACACGACACATATATGTTCTCGGCTTCAGGTCTCGTAGTCTAATGACGTACCACACCGCGCGCACTTGCGGCATTCACTTCGCGCAGGCGCGACTCGGGGACGACGGAAATGGACCAGATTATTAAAAAATATTCGCGGGAATTTATTTACATATTTAACAATGTACATTGCCAATTTTGGTATGTAACAATCTTCAATTTAAAAAATGCTGCTAATAAAAAAATATTTCCCAACTTTAAAAAAGTTATTTCTATGCTACTCATACTCCCCTTTTCAAATGCGTCAGTTGAGAGAATATTTAGTGATCTGCATAATGTAAAATCAGACAAGAGGAACCTATTAAATACCTCTACCTTGAAAGCTATTTTAGTCACCGTATTAAAGATGAAGGTGGCTGCGTTTTATTCACACCTAACAAAAAAATGCTAAATGCAAAAATTTGGATAAAAATAAATAAGTGCCACAGCCTATGTAAATATACAGTGTGTCTGTTTGTTTAGTGTCAGCGAATATCTCGACTATTGTAAGAATTTCAGAGAAATGTTATATACAAAAGTTGCATAACTTTTTATTTGCAATGATATGTCAAAATAAAAAAAATTTGAGCATAAAATTTTTGAGATACAGCAAATCAATTCAAAATTTTAAATGGAACTTGAGCATTATTATTGCATATTTTGAAAGTGCTTAAAATTTACTTTCCAACGATATATCACTCGATAATAATTATCTATTCAATTAAACGCAGAAATCGATTACTAAATAGCGCTTAACATCAGGCGTCTATTTGAAATAAGCATTCAAAACATTGGACGGCAAACAATTGATAGCTCTTCTTGACAGTTGTTTCTTAGTGATTTTATTTCGCATTGTTGATCTTCATGTTTGGTTCAAAATGGATCGGAAATTAAGGTCCCATAAACTGGCCAGCAAGATCACCAGGTCTTTCGGTTTAGATTTTTTTTGTTTGGGAACACGTTTATGTAAGGCGCCCAGAGAGTTTTGATATCCTTAAAAGATCGCATTCGAAGAGCGTATGGTCAAATAACACCATGTATGTTGCAAAAAGCACGAAGAAATTTAATAATTAGATCTCAGCGATGTCTTGCAAATAACGGAGGCCATGTGAAACATAATCTTTAACGTTTTAAAATAATTTTGTAATTTAGTATTTCTTTGTTGTTGTAGTTCTTATCAATTTCTGCGTTTAGGTGAGCGCTAGCAATTGTTTTGCCGTGCACTGTTTTGAATGTCTATTTCAATTAGGTACATGTTAAGCGCTATTTAATAATTGATCTATATGTTTAATTGTAATCGAATGATATGTCGTTGGAAAGAAAATTCTAAGCACTTTAAGAATATGTAATAACAATGGGTATGTTCCATTTAAAATTTTGAATGTATTGGCTATATCTCAAAAATTTGATGCTCTATTGTTTTTTTTATTTTGACATAATATTGCAAATAAAAAGTTACACAACTTTTGTACATAACATTTCTCTGAAATTCTTATAATAGCCAAAATATTTGCTGTGACACCTAAAAGCAGACACACTGTATGTAACGTTACATATTTCTTTTCTTATACAGTTAACTTAGAGAAAATGTGTAAGTATTAGATATTTTAAAAAAATGTATTCTTTTTATAAAACTTTGTTTTTGTTAACTATTAAGGTTCATTTCTTATTTTTACGACAGATATTTCTAATTAGTGGAGGACAAAATCGGATAATTTAGAACCACTCTGTGTATAAATTTCAATTTCAACATTGGCAACACTGTGTGCTAGTTACAACCATGTGGACCTTGTTTTGGGCATACATTCTACATCGATCAAGATTTAACATCTAAGAAGAGTGCTATATTATAAATTACAAGTATTAATTACAAGAGCTTTAAACGATTTTCACAAACGCAAAAAAACAATTTTTTAGTATGAAATTCGCAAATTCCCCTAAAAGAAAATCGTGAAGACCACCTTACACGTAAACACGTTCAGGGTTGCTATGAATCATAAATTGAAGCAAAGAACATCTGTATTAATAACTGATCTTTAGTTAATAACGCTTAACAATTGTCTAATAATACAGCACGTGATGAATACCCACACAAAAGGTTCATTCGCATTGCGTTTTGTGTAATTATACCACATCACACAAAATTCATTTACAAGTACATTTTCGGACGCATACTAACGAACGTCCATTCGCATGCAATTTGTTTGCTTATACCTCATCACAAAAAAGTAGTTTAAAAACTCATTTTCGGTAGCACACTAACGAACGTCCATTCGCATGCAATTTGTGCGATTATCCTCATCACAAAAAAGTAGTTTTAAAACTCATTTTCGGTCGCATACTAACGAACGTCCATTCGCATGCAATTTGTGCGATTATACCTCATCACAAAAAAGTAGTTTAAAAACTCATTTTTGGTCGCATACTAACGAACGTCCATTCGCGTGCAATTTGTGTGATTATACCACATCCCACAAAAGTTATTTAAAAAGTCATTTTTGGTCGCATACTAACGAACGTCTATTTGCGTGTAATTTGTGTGATTTTACCACATTACGAAAAAGTATTTTAAAAAGACACTTTGGTCGCATACTAACGAACGTCCATTCGCATGCAATTTGTATGATTATACTTCATCACAAAAAAGTAATTTAAAAACACATTATCGGTCGCATACTAACAAACGTCCATACGTATGCAATTTGTGTGATTTTACCACACCATATAAAAGTTATTTACAAACTTATTTTTGGTCACATACTAACAAATGTCCATTCGCGTGCAATTTGTGTGATTATACCACATCCCACAAAAGTTATTTTAAAAGACATTTTTGGTCGCATACTAACGAAAGTCCATTCGCATGCAATTTGTGCGATTTTACCACACTATATAAAAGTAATTTACAGGAACATTTTCGGTCGCATACTAACGAACGTCCATTCGCTTGCAATTTGTCTGATTATACCACTTCACGAAAAAGTAGTTTAACAACTCATTTTTGGTCATATACTAACGAACGTCTATTCGCGTGAAATTTGTGTGATTATTCCACATCACACAAAAGTCGTTTAAAAAGACGTTTTCGGTCGCATACTGACGAAAGTCCATTCGCGTGCAATTTGTGTGATTTCACCACATTACATAAAAGTAATTTACAAAGACATTGTCGGTTGCATACTAACGAACGTCTATTCACTTGCCATTTGTGTGATTATACCACATCCCACAAAAGTTATTTAAAAAGTCATCTTTGGTCGCGTACTAACGAACGTCTATTTGCGTGCAATTTGTGTGACTTTACCACATTACGAAAAAGTATTTTAAAAAGACACTTTTGGTCGCATACTAACGAACGTCCATTCGCATGCAATTTGTGTGATTATACTTCATCACAAAAAAGTAATTTAAAAACACATTATTGGTCCCATACTAACAAACGTCCATACGTATGCAATTTGTGTGATTTTACCACACCATATAAAAGTTGTTTACAAACTTATTTTTGGTCACATACTAACAAACGTCTATTCGCGTGCAATTTGTGTGATTATACCACATCCCACAAAAGTTATTTAAAAAGACATTTTTGGTCGCATACTAACGAAAGTCCATTCGCATGCAATTTGTGTGATTTTACCACACTATATAAAAGTAATTTACATGAACATTTTCGGTCGCATACTAACGAACGTCCATTCGCTTGCAATTTGTGTGATTATACCCATCACAAAAGTAGTTAAAACTATTTTGGTCATACTAACGAACGTCATTCGCGTGAAATTTGTGTGATTATTCCACATCACAAAAATTTTAAAAGACGTTTTCGGTCGCATATACGAAAGTCCATTGCTGCAATTTGTTTTTCACCACATTACATAAAATAATTAACAAAACATTGTTCATACTAACGAAGTCCATTCGCATGAATTGCAATTTTCAATATACAAGTCGCATACTAACGAACTTCCATTTGCATGCATTGTGTGATTATATCATCCACAAAAGTTATTTAAAATTTTGGTCACATACTAACGAAGCCTCTGCAATTTGTGTATTTACCACATCCACAAAAGTTATTTAAAAGTCTTTTTGGCGCATACTAACGAACGTCATTTGCATTAATTTTACCACATTACAAAAAGTATTTTAAAAGACATTTGGTCGCATACTAACAACGTCCATTCTCATTTGTATGTTTCAAAAAATTAAATTGAAACAATTTGTGTGATTTTACCACACCATATAAAAGTTATTTACAAACTTATTTTTGGTCACATACTAACGAAAGTCCATTCGCATGCAATTTGTGCGATTTTACCACACTATATAAAAGTAATTTACAGGGACATTTTCGGTCGCATACTAACGAACGTCCATTCGCTTGCAATTTGTCTGATTATACCACTTCACGAAAAAGTAGTTTAACAACTCATTTTTGGTCATATACTAACGAACGTCTATTCGCCTGAAATTTGTGTGATTATTCCACATCACACAAAAGTCGTTTAAAAAGACGTTTTCGGTCGCATACTGACGAAAGTCCATTCGCGTGCAATTTGTGTGATTTCACCACATTACATAAAAGTAATTTACAAAGACATTGTCGGTTGCATACTAACGAACGTCTATTCACTTGCCATTTGTGTGATTATACCACATCCCACAAAAGTTATTTAAAAAGTCATTTTTGGTCGCGTACTAACGAACGTCTATTTGCGTGTAATTTGTGTGACTTTACCACATTACGAAAAAGTATTTTAAAAAGACACTTTTGGTCGCATACTAACGAACGTCCATTCGCATGCAATTTGTGTGATTATACTTCATCACAAAAAAGTAATTTAAAAACACATTATTGGTCCCATACTAACAAACGTCCATACGTATGCAATTTGTGTGATTTTACCACACCATATAAAAGTTGTTTACAAACTTATTTTTGGTCACATACTAATAACGTCTATTCGCGTGCAATTTGTGTGATTATACCACATCCCACAAAAGTTATTTAAAAAGACATTTTTGGTCGCATACTAACGAAAGTGCATTCGCATGCAATTTGTGTGATTTTACCACACTATATAAAAGTAATTTACATGAACATTTTCGGTCGCATACTAACGAACGTCCATTCGCTTGCAATTTGTGTGATTATACCGCATCATGAAAAAGTAGTTCAACAACTCATTTTTGGTCATATACTAACGAACGTCCATTCGCGTGAAATTTGTGATTATTCCACATCACACAAAAGTCGTTTAAAAAGACGTTTTCGGTCGCATACTGACGAATGTCCATTCGCGTGCAATTTCACCACATTACGTAAAAGTAATTTCCAAAGACATTGTCGGTTGCATACTAACGAACGTCTATTCACTTGCCATTTGTGTGATTATACCGCTTCACAAAAAAGTAGTTTAAAAGACATTTTTGGTCGCATACTAGCGAACGTCCATTCGCGTGCAATTTGTGCGATTTTATCACACTATATAAAAGTAATTTAAAGAAACATTTACGGTCGCATACTAACGAACGTCCATTCGCTTGCAATTTGTGTAATTATAGCTTGTTGCGAAAAGGTGATTTGATCAAACATATGTAGTCGCATAATAATTAACGGCCACTGGTATTCAATTTGTGTGAAAATGGCGCATCATTAAAGAGTATTTTACAAATACATTTTCGGTCGCATGTCTTGGTACGTATAATTTGTTTGATTATAGCACGCCACAAAATAGTTATTCATAAAGACATGTACGATATTAACAAACGCCTGTTCGCATGCAATTTCTGGCTATTTGACATAAAAAGAACTATACCCACACAAAGGGTTCGTTCGCATGCAATTTGTGTGATTATACCACACCATATAAAAGTAATTTACAAAAACATTTTCGGTTGCATACTAATGAACGTCCATTCAGGTGCAATTTGTGTGATTATACCGCATCACAAAAAAGTGTTGATAGAAGTCTCGTAAGACTAGACTGGCTGAAGTTAAAAATTTGAGCGGTTACAATTTCTTGTCGTAAAGATTTAACAGTTACATGGAGCCCTAAAAGCATAATACTAAAAAACACTAAATAAAATTGTTATGAAAACTATATTACATTTGGAATACATTTCGTAAATTTTTCGTTTAACTGCATCTATTACAAAACCATCTACATCAGACGATTTAGACTTGTTGAATTTTCGGTGCTTGCTTGGTGACTCAGGAACTTTATTTTCTTTTCGAGCTTCTAAAACTCTCTTCTTTTAATGGAACGAAGAGAACTTAGTCCTATCCCACAAGCCTCAGATGTTCGCTAACAATAAGCAACAGTTAAAACACAACATATCACTTGAAAATTTGATTATACCTGCAATACTGACTCAAATGGGGCCAAGGTTCCATGATTATCACATTCTCTTTCAAAAAATGTTAGAACATTCATCACCAACAACTGAGCTTGAAAGTTCAAATGTTTGTTACGAAGCGTGTTCATTTTGATAAGTGTTGACCAAACACTATTCAATGTGTAGAAGGTTCTTAGTTTAAAAAAAACAGTTTGTTGTATATCAGAATTATCTTTAAAAGAAAAGTAGAAAATCGCAAGTGAAATAACAAAGCACAAATTCTAACCTAACCTTAAAAATGTTTGACAATTAATTACAAACGGAAATATTTTATGGACATACGTTCAGAGTGGTTGCATTGAATTATACAGCCGACGAATATTTTTCTAGCTATCCTTTTTAGATGGGGAAGAGCCAGGTAATAGAGTAGCATAACAATATTGTGGCTGTGTTTTAGTCATATGCGCAACGATGAGTCATGCTTGACTTTATTTGATTTCAACTATATCTAACGCTTTGCTTGCTGTTCAACAACTTCGAAATTGCTGAAGGTCATTTACGATGAATAGTTACAGGAACGGAGAAAAACCAGCATCATACCGTATCCTAGCAACCGTTATTTGCCTAACTTGGAAACGAACCACTAAACTACTAAAGTTAAAATAAAGTAGTTCCCGCTATCATGCGGAAGTTATACCACAAAGGCGGCTATTTTAAAATTAGTTCGTGTTATGAAAATAGAGGGATGCTATCGCGCCCTTAAACATAGTGACCCCATAGAAATTTAATAAAAGTATTCAAAGGGATCAATCGTATTCCAATATTAGGAAAGGTAACACAATGCATTCTTTAGTTGCAAATTCGGCTGCTAATTGTGCATTTTGTGCGAATGATCACGATCTGTTATCATGTAAATTGTTTAAGGATAAAACCGCCTATGTGCGTTTTAAGTGGGTTAAAGCTCACAATCGTTGTTTAATTTGTTTAAAAAATCACATTTAGTTAGAGATTGCAAGGTCACAAAACTATGTGTCCTGTGCGATGGTAAGCATGCTACGCTCATTCACTATGCTCGAGTCCAGAATTCCCATAGATTTGCAAATACTTCGATTGCATCTGCTTGTGATTCATCGAGGACTGCAGTAAATGTTGAATCGAAGCCTGCTTCGGAGCTTACATCAGAAATGTCAAGTTCTACGGCTTTTTCTGGTATGGCAGAATCGAAAGCTACCGTTCTTTTAGGTACTGTTATTGTAAATGTTTTAACTGTAGCTAATTAATGGGAAGTTCCCATTCGCATTTTATTAGACTGCGGATCCCAAATTAGTTTCGTCACAGAAAACTGTGTACAAAAGTTGGACATCGGCCGGAGTCACTCCTCGATGAATGTTGAAGGTCTTGGTCAGACTACCACGCGTAGTCGGGGAGTAGTAACTCTTACGTTACAATCACGTAATGGTAAATCTCCTTTGATGGCCGTCACAGCTCAAATATTATCGACAATTTGCAGTGACATGCCTGTGATTGATATTTCAAGTAACAATTGGAATCATTTAGAAAATTTAAATCTTGCGGATCCTTATTTAGATTCGAACGGATCAATTGATTTGTTGCTTGGGGCTGATATGTTCCCTCAAATATTATTAGGTCAGATCATATCAAGTTCCAATGATATTGGGCCATCAGCCATAAATTCCATTTTCGGGTATGTGGTTATGGGTAAAGTGGCTTCCAATAATGGAAATACCGCTAAGTGCTATTTCGTCGAATCCGTATTAGAAGAAAATATTAAAAAATTATGGGAGCTGGAACAAATTCCTGCCCATAACAAAGTTGAACCTTGTGAAGAGTATTTTAAGGAAACTCATTTTCGGAACGAGGAGGGTAGATATGTGGTTTAACTAACCTTTAAGGACAGTAGTCCATCTATTTTTGGAGAGAGCTATTCGACAGCTCTTCGTTGTGTTAGCATTAGAAAAACGTCTTTCGAAAAATTCTGAAATGAGTGTGTTATATAAGAAGGCGATGCATGATAATATTGATTCGGGTTACATGTCTTTGGTAGGTGAGCCGAGGCAGCCTAATGTTTATTATATTCCCCATCATGGAGTGTGTGTTGAATGATACTTTGGAACCAGGTCCAAAGTTACACACAAATATCGTGGAGGTTTTATTGAACTTTCGACAGCATAAATATGCTCTTATTTCGGATATAAAACAAATGTATCATCAGATTCTCATGCATGAGGATCATCGGGATTTTCAAAGAATCCTTTGGAGATTGAATACAAAGAAACTTGTTTAAGAGTATGTAATGAACAGAGTAATATTTGGGGTAAGTTCGTCCCCATTTCTGGCTTTACGTACAATTAAACAATTAGCCCTGGATGAAGCGTTAGACTTTCCCAAGGCTTCGAAGGTTTTACAAACAGACATTTATGTTAATGTCCTAATTTCCGGAGGTAACACCATAAATGAAACTCGTCTCTTGGCCTCTGAATTGATATTGTTGTTGCAAAGAGGAGGTTTTAAATTAAAAAAGTTTGCCAGTAATAATCCTGCAGTGTTAAATGGTTTAGAATCTTCATTGCACTATTCAATATCGTTCGATAAGGATGAACCATTCTTTATAAAAGTTTTGGGTTTGCAGTGGAGTCCTCAAACATATTGCTTTTCGTACAAGAGTTGTGTGTGCCAAACTAGTTTCACAAAACGTGGGATGTTATCCGAGTTAGCAAGAATATTCGATTCATTAGGTTTTGTGTCTCCAGTTGTCGTATTCGCTAAGCATTTGATTAAGAAATTATGGATCTTGAGCTTAGATTGAGATCAGGAGTTGCCTGTGGAAATTATTAATATTTGGAAAACACTCCATTCGGAATTATCGTGTTTACAGAAACTTTCAATTCCTAGGTTTTGGGGTTCTGATTGTCAAACTATTTGTGAACTGCATGGGTTCTGCGATAGTAGCGAAATCACATTTGCTGCAGCCATATATTTTCGAATTATCGTAAATGATAATGTTAAAACCTTTTTGATCATTAGTCGTACGAGAATTGCTCCTTTGAAGAAGCAGCCAATCCCTCGTTTAGAGCTTTGTGCCGCCGTTTTATTGGCGGACTTAATAACATTTGTTCGAAATGTTTTTGAAAATAAAATAAAGTTTGCTAAAATAATGGCTTGGTCTGATTCTCAAGTTGTATTGTCTTGGTTAAAGTCTCCTGCATATACATGGAAAGCATTCGTTGCCAATAGAGTGACCTTTGATAGGAAAAAGATAGAAGGATATAGGAAGACCTAGATCAAACTATATTAGTCAAATTATTAAAAATTTAGGTTGTGAAGGGTATGTAGAGCTTTTTAGATTAGCACAGAATAGAAAAGAAGTTAGAGCTGCGTCAAACCGACCTTAAGTAAGGTCAAAAACAAAATGATGATGATACAACGGCACACTGGAAAGCTGCAAAACGTGTATTAAGGTATTTGAAAGGTACTGTAGATTTAAGTTTCATCTTTGAGAAGAATGGGGGAGTGAGCGTTGAAGGTTTTGCGGATACAGACTGGGCGAATAATGAACTGGACCGGAGGTCATATAGCGGCTGTGTGTTTAAACTGTGCAATGGACCTGTATCTTGGGAAGCAAAGAAGCAACCTTGTGAGACACTTAGCAGCACTGAAGCAGAGTATGTTGCAATTACTCAAGCTGCAAAGGAAGGTATTTTCATTAAAGGTTTACTAAATGAATTAACTGGCTTCGATGACACAGTAACAATTTTTAATGACAATCAAAGTGCGCAGAAGTTGGTGTCAAATCCAATTTTTCATAATGGGACAAAACAACAAAACACATTGACACCAAATTTCATTTTATTAGGGAACTTGTAAACGATCAAAAAGTTGATCTAAAGTTTTTGTCAACGGATAAAATGTTGGCTGACATGTGTACTAAAGCGTTGCCTAAAGCTAAGCATTACTTTTGTGTGAAACATGCTGGTTTAGGGTGATTTGTTTAGATTAGGTTTATATAATTGTTTTTGCGCACATTAGTGTTATTAATAGTTGTGATTTGATTATTCAACATTATAGATTACGGGAGAGTGTTGTAATATGTGTCTAAGATGACTACTGCTAATTATATTAATCTATAATGATGAGTGATCTGTGGAATGTTTTTAGTCTGATATAATTATCTGTGTACCTAAAAACAAAAGTGGATAACAGTTGTTAATGTTTATATGTCTGATTAACAAGTTTTGAACTTAATAAAAAACCTTTTCTTAACTTATGCTGAATTGGTAGTTCCTTTATATATTACAACAAAAATGCTAACAAGAGTAGCTGCACCGTAACCCAGAAAACTAAAAACAGTTACTGTGTTAATTTGTCAAATCTGCAAAATATGTTATCACTCTTATAGTTGCACCTGTGCTGACTATTATATAAAATCTAATATATACAAACACATTCATTTTATTGTTCAAAATTGTTTGTTATCTAATGAGGTAATTCAACAAGATATAAACTATAAAGATGAAATAGATTTCTTTGAAAGAGTTAAGTAAAGAATTACAAAACATTGCTTTAGAAATTGTTTCTCTTGCTAATTTACTGCCACCAATGAAACTCTATTAACTGTTATAAAACAACTTAAAGTGGCTAAATCTTTATTGCATTCTGGTACTAACAGTAGTCTGAATATCGAAATGCCAGCTATTAGTTCGGCAGAACCTTATAAAAGAAACAATTGCCAAAACCACGTTTTAAAAATGCAATTGTAAGTAAGTGAAACATCACATTTTAAATGAATTTTGCCCAAAAAAGTTGTGGCAGTTCTAAATGTAATTGTAAATATTAAATTTGTGCTGATTATAAATGTAGGTATATTAAGTTTTATATATTAGTCTTGTAAACGATTTTGTTAAAATTAAATAAAAAAAGTTCAACGTTAACTTATGCATCGTAAATATTTATTTGGTGTGCAAAACAGCAAACTTTTTTTCATAAAACAAAGACAATTTTGTAACCAGTGTTTTGTGAATATTTTGTAGTAAATTTGATTTTCAAATGGGATCACATTAATTTTTTTATTAGAAGTGATAAGATAAGCAGATATAGATATTTTACATATATGAGTAACTGACACCTATAAATTCATGTTATTTAATTAATAGTAAAATAGTATATTATTTTAGACAGAGGACAAGTGGGACTTATCATGGGACATCTCTGTGTACTCGCCGAACGATAATGAGGTGGGTAAAAGTGGCAAGCCACAAAGTCACTTCTCAACACAAAATGTACTATTTTTTCTTCAAATGTTCTGCAAACTATATGAAAATTTCTAGTTTTCATATAATTTAAAGATATGAATTTTCCGCGTTTGATAAATATCAAAGGTTGCTTACGATTATATATCCTTTTGACACATACAATAACCACAAACGGCCTTATTATTCTTGAATAGAAAAGCATTCGTGGAATGCAAAGTGCTAAATTGAATCTGTTTCATCACAGTCTACTTACACCAATGCACATCAAGAGACTGGCTTTAATTTCCAATGCTACCCGTAACAATTTCACATTTAACATTACATCACAAATTAAAAATGACATTTAATTGCCATATGACTACACTTTTACCTTCGGTATGGCGGCTGGATAAGAAAAACTTTCGCCGTGGATAAAGTGATATTTCTCTGAAACAGACTCAGTTAAATAATGGCATAATATTTTAACCTAACGTTTGAAGAAAAAAGCTTATTCTAATACAGGAAGGAAAATTGATTACTACACCAAATAGCGTTTTGACTTTTGTAGTTAAAAATATGCAAATCCACAAAAACTCAATGCAAGTGTATTTGGAATATTATTAACCAAGACAAGCATATACTGCTGTTGTTCTTCAACATCAAGGTAAGTGTTGTAAAGGACTCTCTTCAATTAGAATTGTATGTTATCGGGTTGCCCTTATTTAAATATTAAACAACATTTTATAAAAACTTATTGAGAGTAGAATTATAAGTTGTCATGTGGCGGGCGTGGAATAAACGTTCAAAATCAGGTTGACAAAATGTCCTACACACCCAGTGTTTCCCTCTTGACTTTGTGTATTTATTATCTGCACTAACTTTCTAAACAATGTATGATTTGGATATTTTTTTGTTATGCTCTGTCAATTATGGCAATAGATTTCGAAAAAAATATTATTATCCCAATCCCAAAAAAGTCAGGAGCTGATAGGTGTGAGAATTTTAGAACGGTTAGTTTAACTTCTCATGCTTCCAAAATACTAACAATAATAATTAAAAATAGAGTAGAAGCTTTGACTGAAAATTATTTAGGCGAAGACCAATATGGTTTTCGTAAAGACAGAGGGACTAGAGAACCGATACTAATGATTAGGGTAATTATCGAAAAAAGGTTACAAAAAATAAAAAGACTCATTTCGCGTTTGTAGATTTAGAAAAAGCATTTGATAGGGTTAATTGGATTGTTATGTTCAGGTTTTGCAAAAAATAGGAATCTCCCATAGGGATAGAAAAATTATTTACAGTCTGTATAAAAACCAAAGCGTAGTAATTAGATTTGATGAAATAGAAAAGGAAGCTAAGATTAGAAATGGTGTTAGACAGGGTTGTATACTGTCTCCCTTGATTTTTAATATTTATATTGAGGAAGCTTTAAACTTAGCTAGAGAGAGAAAAGAAATAGGTATTAGTGTACAGGGACAGAAAATAGACATGTTACGTTTTGCAGATGATATAGCCATTATAGCAGAGTCTAGAAAAGAGTTAGGAGAGTTTTTAAATATTTTAGATGAGATACTACGAAGTAACTATAGTATGAGAATTAACTCAGTAAAAACAAAGATAATGACAAGTGAGTTACAGCCTAGTTCTAAACCAAAATTAAAAATAGGTAATACCGAGTTAGAGGAGGTAGATGAATTTTGCTATTTAAGTAGTATAATTACAAAGGATGGACGTAGCAGAAGGGATATAGTAGCTAGAATAGCTCAAGCTAGAAAAATGTTTTTAAAAAAGAAAAACTTACTAATAGCTAATAGTATTAGTTTAGATAATAGACAAAGTTTCTTAAAGTCGTACGTATGGAGCGTTCTACTATACGGTAGTGAGACTTGGACAATTAAGGAAGTAGATAAGAAAAAGATAGAAGCTTTTGAAACTTGGTGTTATAGGAGAATGTTAAAGATTAGTTAGACAGATAGAGTAACAAACGAGGAAGTTTATAGAAGGATAGGTGAGGATCCCTGTATGTGGAAACTATTGAAGGTCAGGAGAGATAGAATGATAGGGCACCAGTTAAGACATGAGGGACTTTTTAGTAAAGTCTTAGATTATAGACTACCAAATAAAAATAGAGTAGGAAGGCCTAGACAAAGCTATATTAGTCAAATTATTAGAGATTTAGGTTGTGAAGGGTATGTAGACCTTTTTAGACTAGCTCAGAATAGAAAAGAATTTAGAGCTGCATCAAACCGACTTTAAGTAAGTTCGAAAACAAAACAAAAAAAAATAAAAATCAGTTAACTAAATGTCACCAGGACATAACTCACAATTAGTTAGCGGTCTCGCATGTTGGTAGCGTTTCGTTGCTTAAGCCTTACCATAACATATTATTTAATAAACGTCACCATGACATAACTCACAATTAGGTAGCGGTCTGGCATGTTGGCAGCGATTCGTTGCTTAAGCCTTACCATAACATATAATTTAACACTTATCCTTTTTTGAAGCGAATAACCAGGTTATATTTCATTTCCTTATAAATGGTAATCATGTAAACATGTTAGAGTTCTTTAACAACCATCAGGTTTCTAATATCTATGTAGAGTCAGCTGGATAGGAAAAAGATAGAAGGATATAGGAAGACCTAGACCAAACTATATTAGTCAAATTATTAGAAATTTAGGTTGTGAAGGATATGTAGAGCTTTTTAGATTAGCACAGAATAGAAAAGAAGTTAGAGCTGCGTCAAACCGACCTTAAGTAAGGTCGAAAACAAAATGATGATGATGATTATGGTAAACATGAACTGCAGAATAAGACTTACTTTTCAGACCACAATTTGCAAAATGTTTTCTAACCAACAAGTTCTTTTTCTTGTTGCTGATTGCAGAATATAAATAGCAAATAAATTGGAGAGATTCCTCATTTAAATATTATAGATGTGCATTGCTCCTATAAGCAAAAAAAAGTTGATTGACCTAAATAGTATAAAATTTAAACATTATTTCCCTGAAAAGTAAAGCGTTAGTTATAACTATCACACTTGTTACAAAGATTAAAGTGGTGAAAGAGATTCTTGCAGATGATCCTGTGTAATATGATGAATATCACTAATAATTACACCCATTTATAATTACTCTTACAGAGCTAATTATTCTCTTTGCTTGAATTTAGTGGAATTGTTCCATTTGTCCATTTATGTATACACAAACATCAAGGGTTATAAATACTTATATTTACATGCAATAAAATTCCCAGAAACCTAACGGATCAAAACCAAAAGTAAGGTTGGAATCATGACATAGTTCATTATTGTAATTGTAAAAATCTAAGGGCAAAACTTATACAACTTCAAGGTCGAATAGGATTGATAATCATTCTGCATTTTGACGCGTTTAGGAATGTATGGCTTTACATACCACACAATCTTTCCAACACTAGTGGTGACAAGCGACGTTCTTATACAAGAACCGCTATTTTCTTCCTTTTCTGAAAAACCTCCATTGCATTTATTTAGATTTCACACCTACATCGCATGAAACAATATCATTCATTTCTTCAAATGATGAAATTTGTATAGCGTTTTCCATTTCAAATTTTTTTCATGACATCACCATCTAATTTTGAGACAAATCAATTTCTATGTACACAACTAATTATAATTCGCTGCTCTTTATGAAAGTTACCACTAGTTTTTGCACCTAGCAATATTTTGGGTTGAAATTTATTTAAAAGAATGGAATGTTTCTGGTAACTATCTTTATTGATAAGCAAGATTTTTTCCAACATGTGGCTGGTTGGATCAAGAGTGTTTAACAGAAACAATAATTTCTGTAATTGATTTAAGCTAGAATTACCAACTAGTTTTTAAAAACCGACTTAAATCCTTTCCAGTTGGGGAGTTTTCCTGAGAAGGTAGGCACTTTAAATTTCGTCCAACTTATATTAGTATCTAATAAGTTATTATTATTGGAAACGGGTTTTTACGTTTAAATTTACTGGTTTAGCTTTTAGTAAACTTTGAAACTGTGTGTCAATCAAATTAATAATTGCTGTATAACAGTCTATTTCTAAACACAACGGAACCAGTTTTTTGTGATCTGAGGATCGATTCTTGAAATTGTTCCAATGGGAACCCGCCATTTTTTCCCATGAGAATATGCAAGTGTTATTCTGAAATCACTTCGTGTGAAAATGTTCCACCAAGTTTCGTTGGAATGTATTCACATGATATTTCCCATGAGAATTGAATAGTGCACATTGCGTACTTGCTGTATGGTATTTAAACTGTCGACGTTTGTAGTTTCGTTATATCTTTGACGATCACTGCTTTGAATATTACTAAGAAACGACAAATTTTGGTGAAATTGTTCAAGTGGATGCACTAGAAGTTTCCCATTTCAGTCAAGCGTGTAGGAATGTAAATTTATTAGAAAATTTTCCCTTGCCGAGATGATTTTTTTGCTGCATAATCTGAATGAGGTTTCTTTCTCTGACCCTCTGACAGGTTCCCACAGCGTGCTGTTTTACATGATAGTAAATCCCTTACTTCAACAGGCTTAAATAACAAGATGTTAAAAGAAAAATATCTACATAGCAACACCAACACAATTTATGGCTATAGGATAAATCGTATAGTTATAAAATATATCCATACCTATGTTTAACTGCAACAATTCTATTGGCTGTCTACTAGTAAAAATCACCGAGATACGTATTTTGTTACTCTCATGGGAAGTTAGATTCTAATACCTTACAAGAATAGCTACAGTCATTCCAATGGGAATTTCACCGTGAGAATTTGTTCTCATGGGAACGCATTAAATCTAGTATTGAAAGGTGCAATGGTGTGCTCAAACATAGATTTTGATGTTTTCTTCGACATCGTACTTTGCATTACAAACCTCAAATTGCAGCAAATATAATTTTATCGCGTATAGTGCTTCATAATATGTGCATTGGAAATAACATTCCACAACCAGAAGAAGAATATCCACCAGAGGCTCAACTGGGCATGGACATTCCGATCCAGCATTTTCACGAAAATGATCGTGGTAATATAGATCTAGACAATGGCAAATATTTGTAAATCCGGATTGGAAAAGCATTGTTTGCATAAAGTAAGCCCAAGATTGTAATTATTCCTAGAATGTAGGCTTCTAAATTAGTATATGGATAATGATTTAATGAATTGTTTTATTTAACTAATGCATTCAACATAATATACAAATGAAATTAATACAATAAAAACGAAATCTTATTCTTATTGCTCATCTTCGATACCCATTTCAGGTTGTACTAAATAAGTTTTTATCTCTTGTAATTCTCCAACAATAGTTTGCAAGAGATTTAATTTTCTTTCCTCGTACATTTGCCTCAGTTCCTGTTTTTTTTTGTTAGTTTTAATTTTCCACGAAATTTGACCTATTGTTCACTATATCAACATACTTGTTGCAGTGCAACATAAATAATAGTGGACTTTGGTTTGTGTTGAATTATGAAAGTTTAAGAAGGCATATGTTGATGCCATGGTTTTATATAAATTAAATTTGTCAGATAGTTGTCATTAGTTTTTGTATAGAGAAATCTTATCAGAAATAAACCTTGCCCTAAACTACAAGATTTATAGTTTTATTGTGTGTACCTTGCCTGTCTACACCTTTCGCCTAATCTTGTAGAGGTTCTATTTCTTTGAATCTCGATTGCCAATTTGCGGATTAGCCAACCGCAACATCTTTATTTCTGCGGTTCATCTTTATTTCTGATACAACTTTATTTCTGTTTGCAACTAAGTTGTGTCTACATGCCAAGACAAGGCCGGCGTTTAAAAAGAAAGCCAAAATATTTAGAAGATTTCCATATGGATATTAGTCAAATGCCAAATATTCCAACAAGCGATGAAGAGAGCTTTAACAGTGGTGGCGCTGATTGCCCAAAGAACACCGCCAAAAACGATTCCGACGGTGGGGTTAACAACTTGCTTAAACAACTCGTTGACCGCCTGGGTATTTTAGAAGCTAGGAATCAAGACTTAGAAAACACCATTAGAAAACAGTTTGAAAGTCAGCAATATGATGCAACATTGCCGTCAGTTCCAAAAGATCCGCTTATTAGGCCTCATTGCTTACCTAGTCAAGCGGTTGTAATGCCTGTAAACAGTTACACTACTGCCGCGACATGCATACAAGCACCCTACGTCGTATCTTCAGGGCAGCAGTCAGTGTCTAGAATGTCACCTACGAGCTATAACGAAATGCCATTAAACGTCAACGAACCGGAAAGCCTTGCTATCTTGCATACACCGTCGCATTGCTTCCAACCACCAGTTTGTCAGAGATCAATGCCATTCAGTAGAATCAATGATCTTCCAACAAGTTTAGCCAATGAACCTGCGACACATTCCTACTGCCAATCTAACGCTGCATATCCTGTAACTGCTGTGGAAAATATGTTTATGTCACCACAAGTAGCAGTAAAGTCGAGCCAGGATATTGCAAAATTTCGTAAATTATATGATCTTCCAGAGTTTAGCGGACGCCCCGAAGACTGGCCAATTTTCATAAATGCGTTTCAAGAATCCACGGCTGCATATCAGTATACCTCTTTAGAAAATACGTTTCGTCTTCAAAAGAGTTTAAAAGGTGCGGCTCGTGAAGAAGTGGAAAGTTTGTTAATAAGTCCACAAGGAGTTACTGACGTTCTTGAACAACTTGAATTCAAATATGGTCGACCTATTTCCGAAAACCATTTGGAACGTCTGGTTAGTTTTGCTTCTAAGGTTCAAAACCTAACTATATTTTTGAAGAACGCAAAGGCAACTCAACACTTGTGTAATCCCACTTTGCTAGATAGCTTGTTTCCAAAATGCCCATGTCCAAAAGAATAGAATGGGCCACGTATGCCGCTAATATAAATCCGTTCCCATCATTAGAGCATCTTAGTGAATGGTTGAAACAACTGGCTAGAATTATAGCAAAGGTAACACTGAACACACAAACAGCAGTGACGAGATCGCAACAACTACAGCCAAAGTATAATTCCAAACAGGTGTTCACTATGAACAAGAATAAAGCCACTGGGAAGTCAAATCAAGAAGTGCATTAAGTGCTCTGGGTTGCACCATTTGTCTCAGTGCGACGAATACTTAAATGGTTCTTCAGACATTCGATGGCAGTTGGTGAAAAAACACAGGTTGTGCTTTTCCTGTTTGTCTGAAGGCCATAACATTCAAAGATGCCGACGCAAAAAACCCTGCCAAATGCAAGACTGTAAAAGAATTCACCATCCGACCTTACATGACAATACCTCACAAACATGCCGGGAAGAAACTACAAGTGCCCATCCAGTAACAACAACGCGTGCAACATTCGATCCAAAAACCACGCAGTTGTTGTTTAAAATATTACCAGTTCACCTCATTGGCCCCAGTAATTGCAGCATAAAAACCTATGCGTTTATAGACGAAGGATCGGCTATTTCACTAATGGATGAAGCACTGGCGTTAGATTTGGGTTTAACCTCAGAAAAGCGGCCACTCGCTTTGCAGTGGTTTGGAGGAAAGGTAGTGGAAGTACCATCTATGTCCGTGAATTTAAAAATTAAGGGTGTTGAATCAGGAAAAGATTGGACATGCACCGTGCCTACGTTAGAGTTGCCAACTCAAACAGTAAATTTGAATGACTTACACAGTCGATACCACGAGATAAAAGGATTTTTTCCAGTTTGTGAATACGCCAAAGCCAATCCAAGAATTTTAATTGGTATCGATAATTGTCATATAACGCGCTGCTTGAAAACAGTACGTTGTGATCGTGAAGTTATTGCTGCGAAAACTCCGTTAGGTTGGGTTGTTTATGGTGTGCAGCCTAGCGGAAAATCGTATGATGGTTGCCACTTGTCAACTGTTATGCATATTCAAGAGGCAAAGCAATTTGAAATTGACCGTATGATAAAAGAGTATTTTACTACTGAAAATTTTGGTGTTGCCGTGCCGTCAGCTGAACCTCTTGAATCTAAAGAAATACTCAGAGCGAGGAAAATATTGAAGTTGACAACTAAAAGAATCGGTGACAGATTTAAAACTGGTTTATTATGGAAAGCAGACGATGTGACGTTACCAAATAACTATAAACTGGCATTTAATCGTTTGCATTATATAGAGCTAAAAATGAAAAAAGATCAGTCATTTTACGAAGCATACAACACCGCGATGACTAGCTACATATCCAAAGGATATGCTAGAAAACTAAGCCCAAACGAAATAGCTGTCAAAACGCCTAGAACTTGGTACCTCCCTCATTTTGCCGTGGTCAATCCAAATAAGCCAGGAAAGGTACGCATCGTATTTGACGCCGCTGCAGCTGTAAACGGAATCTCGTTGAACTCAGTTTTATTAAAAGGTCCAGATTTAAATCAACCCTTGAATGGCATATTGTTTAGATTTCGTGAAAATGCAATCGCCTTGTGTGCAGATATAAGAGAAATGTTCCTTCAAATTAAAATAAAAGAAGAAGACCTGCATTCGCAACAATTTCTTTGGAGGGGCGGAAATATGGAAAACCAGTCGAAACATATGTAATGACGTCAATGGTGTTTGGAGCCTCTTGTTCCCCATGCAGTGCCTTGTATGTTAGGAATAAGAATGCCGAGGAATCGGCAAGTAGCGAGTCTGAAGTGATGACAGCAATAAAAGTCAATCACTATATGGACGACTTGGTCTCAAGTTTTGACAGTGAGGAGACAGCGCTACGCATAGGCGGCGCGTTAGGGAAACGCACGCAAAGCTGGATTTGAACTTCGAGGTTTCGTGTCCAATTCTAGCACAGTAGAATCTGTTTTAAATGGCCATCAAAGCCCTATGAGTGCCGTAATTAAAATTAATCCAGTTGATACTATAGATAAAGTGCTAGGAATGTACTGGGACAGTAGCAACGATCAGTTCTGCTTTAAATTGTATTTACATCGAGTTAACCGAATATTATCAAAGCCGAGCAGTGCCCGACCAAACGTGAATTTTTGAGCTTGGTGATGTCAATATATGACCCGTTTGGAATGCTTGCCAACCTTACAATTTATGGAAAGGTACTGTTGCAAGAATTGTGGCGCGTAGGGTGTCAAATGGGATGAAATGATTCCTAATGAAATTCATATGAAGGTCAGACAGTTTGTAAGAGCTTTACAAAAGGTAAAGGACTTCCACTGGAATCGCCATTATTCGAGTTATATAAAACAACCTGACACAATTCTCGAGCTCCATGTTTTTGTCGATGCGAGTGAGATTGCTTTCGCCAGTCGCCTACTGGCGTGTCCTATGGCAAGATATTATTGAAGTTTGTTTTATTGCGGGAAAACTAAGTGTGCACCACTAAAGGTCTTGTCTATTCCTCGTTTAGAACTTCAAGCGGCGTTATTAGGTACACGTTTGCGAAATGCAATTATACAAAATCACAATGTGCAGCCAAAAAGGTCTTACTTCTGGAGCGACTCTAAAACGGTAGTTTCCTGGATAAAATCAGACCATCGACAATTTAAAACATTTGTAGCACTTCGAGTAGGTGAAATATTAGAATCAACGCATGAGAATGACTGGAATTGGTTGCCGACATCATTGAATGTGGCCGATGCGGGAACTCGTACTAAGTACCCGATAAATTATGAAGGGAATAACACATGGTTAATGGGACCTGAGTTCTTAAAACAAACAGAAGAGTTCTGGCCCAGATTTGTTAACAAACAAATACCTATTGAATGTTTTGAAGAGAAACGTCAATGTCATGTGATTAGTTTAGATACGGTTATTATAGATTTTACTAAATATTCCAATTTTCTTCGTTTAGTACAAACAGTTGCTTGGGTGATGAGACCTCTTCGTGTTATTCGAGATGCTAGTGGAAATGGGAGCCTAAAAAACACAATAGCCACTCTATCCGTGCAAGAGGTTCAACTCGCTGAAAAAATATTATGTAAGTTAGCCCAGCGTCAAGTTTTCAGTAGCGAAATTGATGATCTAAAAGCTAATCGGTCAGTTTCAAGTAGCAGCAGCATATTTACACTTAACCCTATGCTAAACGAAGAAGGTGTACTTTGTGCATATGGGAGAACTGATTATGCTTCAGCATTACCAGAGTCTGCACGTCGACCAGCCATACTCCCTAAGAACCACGCTTTCACCGATTTAGTCGCCTCATGGTATCACAATAGATTTCACCATCAGAACGAAGAATTAGTGATTAATGAAATAAGAAGAAAGTACTGGATATTGCATGTCAGAGTAGTTGTGAAGCGAATTAAAGCAAACTGCATTCAGTGCAAAATTAGAAAGGTTACACCAAAACCTCCTATGATGGGGCAGTTACCAGCAGATCGTTTGACACCATTTGTAAGACCATTTACTTACACTGGTCTAGATTATTTTGGTCCGTTGCAAGTTACTATAGGAAGGAGAAGAGAAAAGAGGTGGGCCGCATTATTTACATGCATGACAATTCGCGGTACATATAGACCTAGCCACTAATCTATCAACAGATGCCTGCATATTATGCATAAGAAATTTTGTTAATCGTCGGGGTCCCTATCAAGATACGCTCAGATATGGGCACTAATTTTGTAGGTTCTGATGGCGAGCTACATAAGGTTGAAGATATATTCGACATGGCCTACATTCAGAACGAACTTTCAGTTCGTAATATAAAATGGGAATTTAACTGCCCAGCCAACCCCAGCAGTGGTGGATGTTGGGAAAGGCTTGTCCAGTCGATCAAAAGGGTACTTGCGATAGTGCTGAAGGAAGTAGCTCCACAGGTGGAGACTTTACGCAGTCTTTTGATAGAAGCTGAAAACATTATTAATAGCCGTCCACTTACTCACATACCGATAAATGCAGATGACCCGGAGCCGCTTACGCCTAACCATTTTTTGTTGGGTACAACAAATTCTACTCAAACTCAGGATCAGAGACAGCATCTAGTAGCCGAAAGCAATACCAGATAAGCCAGCAACTAAAGAACTGCTTTTGGCGTCGCTGGATACGCGAATATTTGCCAACTCTTACAAAGCGGACTAAATGGTTTTTGCCCCAAAAACCGTTTAAAGAAGGGGACCTGGTAATAATTTGTGATGAGGCCTCTCCCAGAAGTCAGTGGCGGAAAGGCGTGATAGTAAATACTTTTCCTGCTAAAGATGGGCACATACGTATAGTTGAAGTTAGGACGAGCAGCGGTGTTTTAAAACGTCCTGTGTCAAAATTAGCCAAACTCGACGTGATAAGTAAAGCTTGATAGCTTTACGGTGGGTGGAAATGTTGCAGTGCAACATAAATAATAGTGGACTTTGGTTTGTGTTGAATTATGAAAGTTTAAGAAGGCATATGTTGATGCCATGGTTTTATATAAATTAAATTTGTCAGATAGTTGTCATTAGTTTTTGTATAGAGAAATCGTATCAGAAATAAACCTTGCCCTAAACTACAAGATTTATAGTTTTATTGTGTGTACCTTGCCTGTCTACACCTTTCGCCTAATCTTGTAGAGGTTCTATTTCTTTGAATCTCGATTGCCAATTTGCGGATTAGCCAACCGCAACAATACTGCTTAAAAATTATCAAAGATTCTCGTAATCTTGAAGTAAAAGCTGCAGGAACTCTCCTGTATTTCTTCAGTACCAAATGCAGATGTAGGAGTTAGAATATTTAGCACTTTCTCTTCATCACTGTTTATAATGGAAGGGCCACCGCCTGTTCTACTTGCATTTTTCTATTCTGTGCAGCTTTGCTTTTTGTGTTTTTTTAAAAATCTTCCAGGTGTAAAAAGTAAATTTTGATGACCTACTGTTTATCAATATTGTAATCTAATGTAGTATACATTCCTCCATTGAAGTGAATCTCGACAAGCCCCATCACTGAATTTCTTTCGGAAGTAATTTCTTCCCACATTCTTGTCGCTTTGGAGCGCGTAAATTTTTTAGCGACCTTTTCACTACTTAAGTCCAGGTGCTCTTTCATGTAGTCAATCAACATTTCTCGTTGAGTCTTTGATATAAAAGACCGTTTTCCTTCTGTCATCTACAAACATACAAATCAGTATCCACAACAATAACGTACTTCATTTACTTTGTATGAGAATGTACATATTCTGCACAAGAAAATATTGGTTAGATACAAATTTGTGGGGTCAAAATATGTGAGGTTCTCGTATATTAAACTTTATAATAGCGTCAACGGGATCTTTAAAACAAATAAATCGGTCAAATGACCTATAAAGATTTGACAGCATGACATATTAATTCCGTTCAAATTATACAAGCGTCTCGCGGCAGTAATGACATGGCTGCAATGATAGGTTAGGTTACTGTTAGAAATAATAATAATAATAATAATAATTGGTTTATTGAGTTACTTAAACGTACATTTGCGTAAGTAGGTACAATTTCCTAACTATCTTACTATACTTATCTAAATCTACACATTTTTATCTAGGAATATAATTATATTTTACATAGTTCAAGCCTCAAATAAACAGAATTTATCCGCTAAAGCAATGCTTGTGCGTGGATTTTCTTAATATTAATACTTATTGAACTTACCCTAATTAATATTTACCTACTATCATCATTTTCTATACTTTAGTATTTTATTATTAAATTCTTATTTATTTATTTTGTTTCTCATTGCACTAGTACTTTTCAAGTATATCATTTATGTAGTTACTGCTTTGGTTTATCCACTTTTTACATTTATTTTTAAAATTTACTACTATTCCTGATTTCTATCGGCAATACATTAAATATTCTTGGACCTAAAACAGAAGGTGATCTTAGGCCTATTTGTTTACTTGTTCTGATTATGTTTTCCTCATTTTTCCTGCTTTTTGTGTTATACTTATGTTCTGTTGTATGCAGTAGGTGTTTATAGTTGTACTGATAAGTGGCCAGGTTGTAGAAATACAATTTTTTAATACTAAATATATCGGTTTCATTAAATAACAATTCCGTTGGGTGTCTCCAGTGTTTGTTGTATAGTATTCTAATGAATCTTTTTTGTACTATCTCTACATTCTTTAGGTATTTATATGCTGCTGAGCCCCAAGCAATAATTCCATACTGAATAATAGACTGTACAAGAGCATGGAATATTATTTTTAAGTTCTTCAAGTGCAATATTTTTTTAATAATTCGGAATTTGTATAAGATCCCTCTTAATTTACTTATTAATTTGTTGGTGTGGACGTCCCATTTTAGATGTTTGTCGATATATATTCCTAGGTACTTTGTGTGGTCTGCTTGTTCTACTGTTATACTGGATCCATTGTAATCATCTATGCATAGCTTGTTAAATGTTGGCAAGTTGTAGTTACGGCAAGTAAAGACAATGTACTTAGTTTTATTGTAATTAACTGTTAGTAGCTTTTTGTCAAACCAATTTTTGATCATTTTTAGATCCTTTTCTGTTTCTCTTTTTAATTCTTCCCATGTTGCATCTGCATAGAAAATGGCTGTGTCATCTGCAAAGGCAATAATTTCTCCAGTCGATTGTAATTTAAAGATATCATTTACATAAACTGTGAAAAGAATTGGGCCAAGTACAGTTCCTTATGGTACTCCACATTCGACTGTCGTCATATCACTGATTTTGTCGCCTATTTTGACACATTGTTTTCTATTATAGAGATAGCTTTTTATTAATTTATGTGCAATTCTTCTTACTCCCAGGCATTCTAGGCATTTCAATAGTTGCTCGTGGTTGACCGTGTCAAACGCTTTTGCTAAATCTATAAATATGCAAAGGGATCGTTGGTTTGTGTCCAAGGAATTTTGTATTCTGCTTACTAATTCAATTAGTGCATCTTGTGTTGATTTGTTCTCACGGAAACCAAATTGATTTGAGGATATTAAATTGTACTTATTTAGAAATTTTGTTAGTCTGTCTTTTAAGATTTTTTCGAATATTTTACTTATACTTGATATTAGTGAAATTGGTCTATAATTTTCTGGATTATTTTTGTCGCCATCTTTATGTATGGGTATAATTACTGCCTTTTTGAATGCGTCTGGGCATTTTCCGGATTCCAGTATTTTGTTGATTATTGTTGTTAATGCTGGTGTTATTATATGTTTAATGTTTTTAATTATTTTTGGTGTGATGCCGTCGATCCCTGGCGCTTTATTTTCCTTTAGCTCCGTTATATACTTTATGACTTCGTTTTCGTTGGTTGGACGTAGGAATATTGTATTAGGGTTTTTTCTGTTTCAAATTTGATTTTATCTGAAATTTGTTGATCTTGTTTGCCAACTTTTGTCCTGTTTTGGTAAAGTGCATGTTTAGTTCGCATGCAATTTGGCTTCTGAAGTTAGTTTTTGTCCAGTTGCGGTTATAATTTCTTTGATATCCTTGTTGTTTTTTCTTTTTTGTACTATTCTGTTAACAGTGTTACATAAATTATTGCAGTCTGAGTATTTATCTATTTTTTCTCTGTAGTAACTGTACTTTGCATTTTTTATAAGTATATTGAGCATATTGCGGTACTTTATATAATTACTTTTTTTTATTTCATCGTTGATATTCTGCATCCATACATTATAAAGTGCTTGTTTAGTAATGGTTGCTTTGACTAGTCCTTCTGTGATCCATTCTTTTCGTTTTATTTCACTTTTTTTATCTTTACCTGTGTTGTTGATTCAGTGATGGCGTGTTGTATTTGCTCAATGAAATGATTTGTTGCATCGTCCACGTTCAAACTAATAATTTTTTCTAGTGATATGTATTTCTTTAGCTTGGTTTCACACTTTGCTTTGTTAAGTCTGCTTATGAATTTAGGGCAAGGTTTACTTCTCCCATTTTCTTCAGTACTGTAAAGAATGTTTACTGTAGTGAAGTGGTCAGTTAAATTTGTTTGTAGTATTGCTGGGTCGAAGTTTTCTAATCCATAGTTGCTTTTCACAAAGATGTGGTCAATACAAGTCCTGGATTGCTTGTCGATTCTTGTATAGTTATTTATTAATGATTCAAATCCTTGTTCACTAAGAACATTAAGGTATTCATTACTCGAATCATTGTCGGCTAAAATATCTATATTAATATCTCATACTATAAACTTATAATCTACATTTTTGGATGCTATTAAATACTGATATACATCATCTATGAATTGATTGATGCAAGTTGAAGGTGGTCTATATATTGCTCCAATGTTAATAGTTTTATTTTGATGCCTAATATTGATGTCAATAATGTTGGTATTGTTTTTTTGAACTATTACTGTTTTTTGATTGAGTTTACTTTTGATGTATACTACCACACCGTCATTTTGGTTAAAATGGCTCTGGTTATAAATTAATTCATATCCGTGTATTTGAAAGAGGTTGATATCTATTATATTCCATGTTTCTGTTAACACTATAATATCAAAATTGCTTTTGAACTGACTTAAAAATACCAGAAACTCATCAAAATTTTTTGTTATGCTACGAATATTTTGGTGTAGTATACTTAAGAATCTATTCTTACCTTTATAATCTAAGTTGCGTTGATAGTTTTCGATATTGTTTATGATTTTTGTTTTAATTCTAACACTATCATAGTCTCTTATAAATTGATTCATAAACTTTCTATTCTATAGTTTATTTGTTCACGAGTGGTTTGTACTCTTCTTAAATAAGTAGGGCATTGTTCACTATCTGCTGAATGATGTATGTCTCTATCTACAATGTTAAATTTTGTTGTAATGTGTAAGCAGTTTGTACATTTTTTTTGCATCTTTTGAATTTTTACAGCAATCGGTTCTGTGATTTCCTGCACAATCTGAACACACGACATGGTTTTTGCAGTCTCTTGTTTTCTGGTTATATTGCTTACAATTGAAACATTTCATAATGTTTGGATCTTCCATTATTTTTCTTGATGACCACCCAATGTTAACTTCTTGATTTACAATTTTTTGATATGTTGAACCTGTAGCTTCAAAATAAATTATCCAATTATTATTTTTTAGTTGTCGACTGTGTACTACCTTTATTTCATCCTCTTGCTTTATGTAATAATTGAGTGCAATTAGGTCTTCCATTAGCTCTTCTGTATTATAGTTATTGTTTAATCCTTTTATAACTAGTCTAGGGTTTTTCATTTTAGTTAGAGTTATATTATAATGATTCTCCAAATTATGTTCTATTATTTCTTTCAGTCTCATTGTAGCATTTACATCACTGCATTTTATTAATATCCCTCCTTTGTTTATTGTTTTAATTCCTAAAATTCCTGCTTGTGCTTTGCTAGGGTTGACTTTATCTTGCACATCTTTTTTTGTAACTTCTGACTGCTGTAATACTTTTGGTTTAATTATAATACCCGGAGCATTGATTATTGGCTTGGAAGGGATTTTAATGCGTTCTTGAGTAACTGCTTCCGAATATGTTTTTGCATTGATATTGTCCTGTATGAGGTTAGTGCAAGTATAGATTTTGTCCAGTTTATTATTGATTTGTTTTAAGTTGGCATCAATGTCAGAATTTATGTAAGCATTCTTGTTTGTTGCTAATATAACACTTTTCAGGAACTTCTTGCATTTTGTACAAAACCAACTAACTAAATCACCTAGGATCATGATGGCTTCATAATTCTTTTCACTAACACTAATACACTCTATATGATAGCGGGAATTACAAGCGCCGCAACATTTTAGCACTTTTTCATTGGGTAACAGTTTCTTTTTGCACTTCACAGCGTCACAACCGTCATGGTCGTCCGCCATGACACTGACCAATGGAAATGGATATTATTATTAAAAAACACAAATCACTTAACACGCATATCAGAACAGTTGTTCTAAAACTATTGCAAACTGTTCTGATATGCGTGTTAAGTGATCTGTGTTGTGTGTTTTTAATAATAATATCTAATTTGTGTTTTTTAATAATAATTCTATTTCTAATGGTAACCTCATTGCAGCCATGTCATTACTGCCGCGAGACACTCGTCAAATTATAAGGTAATTCTGTTTCCACGGTGATTCAGGAATACCGTCCAGGGAATTCAGAGTGGAAAGGTAGCGACAAAAATTCCATAGGGAATATATATTTACCGCCATTTAAGTGAATCTTCATTCGATATTGTAGACCAAACCAAAATCCGGGATTTCTCAAAAATACACCAACCAACTAAAAAAATACTTTAGTATTATTTGGGAGCGCCTATTTTAGGATTGGCTAAAAACGTAGATTTTGTAAAAAAATATTTAAAAAATTCCGTCTGCCAAGGGAAAGTGGGCTGTGATGTAATGCGGAATTAGTAGACAAACGTATAGGTATTCGTAAATGTATTATTTTGATGCACTACATTTAAATATAAAGCATTCAAATGAGCCTTGGTTACTACGGGATTGCACATATGTTTTTAGATTTTTTCTTCGATGCAATATAATCACATATTGCAAATAAATTGATGTTCATTACTATACAACCGAACAAGTTCTTGTGAAAATTTTTTGCGATATAGATTTAATCACACAAATGGATGTTTCTTAGAATGCTACATCAAAGGAATTTTTAAAGCACTTTTTTGTATTGCGGCATAATCACACAAATAGCATGCGCTCGCTAGCATGACGCTCGTTAGTATGCGATCGAAAATGTACTTGTAAATTACTTTTTCGTGATGCAGTATAATTACACAAACTGCATGCGAAGGGACGCTCGTTAGTATGCGATCGAAAATGTACTCGTAAATTACTCTTTCCTGATGTGGTATAATTACACAAATTGCATGCAAATGGACGCTCGTTAGTATGCGATCGAAAATGTACTTGTAAATTACCCTTTCGTGATGCAGTATAATTACACAAACTGCAGGCGAATGGACGCTCGTTAGTATGCGATCGAAAATGTACTCGTAAATTACTCTTTCCTGATGTGGTATAATTACACAAATTGCATGCAAATGGACGCTCGTTAGTATGCGATCGCAAATGTAATTGTAAACTATTTTTGTATGATGTGGTATAGTCACACAAATTGCATGCGAATGGAAGTTTGTAACAATGGCACCATAAATGTACTTTTAAATTACTTTTGTGTGATGTGGTATAATTACACAAATTGCATGTAAATGGATGCTCGTTAGTATGTAACCGCAAATGTATTTGTAAACTACTTTTATATGATGTGGTATAATTACACACATTGCATGCGAATGGACGCTCGTTAGTATGCGATCGAAAATGTACTCGTAAATTATTTTTGTCTGATACGGTATAATGACACAAATTGCATGCAAATGGACGCTCGTTAGTATGCGATCGAAAATGTACTTGTAAATGACTTTTACGTGATGCAGTATAATTACACAAACTGCATGCGAATGGACGTTCGTTAGTATGTGATCGCAAATGTACTCGTAGACGACTCTTTCCTGATGTGGTATAATTACACAAATTGCATGCAAATGGACGCTCGTTAGTATGCGATCGCAAATGTAATTGTAAACTATTTTTATATGATGTGGTATAGTCACACAAATTGCATGCGAATGGAAGTTCGTTACTATGGCGCCATAAATGTACTTGTAAACTACTTTTATATGATGTGGTATAATTACACAAGTTGCATGTGAATGGATGCTCGTTAGTATGCAACCGCAAATGTATTTGTAAACTACTTTTATATGATGTGGTATAATTACACAAATTGCATGCAAAAGGGCGCTCGTTAGTATGCGAACGAAAATGTATTCGTAATTTACTTTTTAGTGCTGTGGCATAATTACACAAATTGCATGCGAAAGGACGCTCGTTAGTATGTGACCGAAAATGTACTTGTAGATAACGTTTTTGTGATGTGGTATAATTACACAAATTGCATGAAAACAGACGTTCGTTAGTGTGGGACTGCATCACGTGTCGTATTTTTTTAAACAATTGTTAAGCTTTACTAAGTATCGATTATTAGTACAAATGTTTTGCTGCAATTTGTTTTATAGCAACCCTGTGCGCTTTCTCGTGAAAGACGCTGCACAAGATTCTGTTTTAACGAAATTTGCAGATTTCCCACTGTCAATGTTAGTGTTTTCTGGCGTATGAAAATCGTTAAAAGCCCACTTAGGGTGTATGCATGTTTTAGGATTGGTGTCAATTTTGAGGATAAAACTACTGTTGAAAACTCTGATAATTGGCCTAGTGGAACCGAAATACGACCAAATATTTTTTGGAATAAACCAGTCTCCATTAATAAATCTTGACATCTTTGGGTGTTAAATTGGGAATGGAAACAGGTTGTATAAATCCGATTTTCGTTTTTATTATCAAAACATGGGTGGTACTAAGACTAATTCTACGTTATTCAATATTTGATCTGAGAACTTTGACTGAATAATTTTTACAGAGACTTGGTAATCAGGAGATATTAATAATATGGTGCAATTTTTTCCAATGATTACAACGTTTTCCGTTGTGATCGGAAATATGAGTTACTAAGTAAACAGTGAGGAGGGGGAATACTTATTGCAACTAAATCAAACATTAAAGCTAACTTACTACTCGGGTCTGGGTCTCAACTTTTTGAAGACATTTGGATCCAAATTGTTTATAGTTTTTAAAACTTAATAGTTGGAGTAGTGTATTTCCCTCCTAAAGCATCTCATGAACTGTACCAATTGTTTGTGGATACAGTTGAGCGTTTAAGAACTGCTAATGGCACCGAGAATTTTTTTTATTTTTGGCGACTTTAATGTTAGTGATATTAAATGGGTTAGGATTGATGGTGAGCTACTACCTGCCAAACTTACATTTTTTGGTTAGTGAAATTTTGTTAAGTGGTATGCAAATGTCTTCGTTAAGTCAGATTAATTCACTTGCAAACAATCAGTGTAAACTTTTAGATTTACTATTTTCGGATTTAGAATCACTTGAAGCCTTTAGATCCAATAAAACTCTAGTCAAAGTAGACGGATTTCATCCAGCTCTGGAAGTAGTCCTACCGTTAGAAGTGTTTACTAATACTCCTTCTAATGTGAAATCTGTAGTATACCAATTTAAAAGGGCATCTTATTCTGATATCAAAAAATTTTTTTTAAGAAGCTGACTGGAATTTTGTTCATCAACATCTTGATATCAACACTATTGTTGACACTATTATTTACTAATTAATGCTTTAGCAAGTCACTTTGTTCCTATACAACTTTCTCAATCCAAAAAATACCCGAAATAGTATAGTGTGGATATAATCAGACTACTTAAGTTAAATAATAAACTGTACTTTAAGTACAAGAAGTCTAAATTAAAGAATGCTACAATGGTATTCAGAAGTGCGACAGTTAAACAAAATTGAAATTAACAGTTGTTCCCGCTTGCTCATCAGGAATTGAAGCAGAAATTAAAGTGAATACTATAAGCTTTTGGTCATACATTAACTTTGTTAGGAAGGAAAAGAGTATTCCCCACATGATCCATGATGGCAATCTTCTCTACTCCCCACAAGGAATAGTTGATGATTTTGCGAATCACTTTAGTTATTGTTATTTTTGCGATCAGAGTATTATCAATGGTGCATGTAATCCATAAAATCTATGTACTTCCTTTGTTAGCTTGAGCAATCATATATTCACAACTAAGGAAATTATTGGTATGTAACCAATTTAGATATCTTTAAAGGGACTGGTCCGGATGGTATACCACCCATCTTCTGGAAAGAATGTTGTATCGAACTTGCCGAATCACTATTAGCTATGTTTCAAACGTCAATGGACTTGGACATATTTCCACAACCGTAAAAGGACTCTTTTCTGTATCTGGTTTATAAAACTGGTGATAAAAGACTTATGTGTAAATTACAGAGGAATCTCGCTACTCTCCACTATTGCTAAGACCTTTAAATCTATTATTTGTGATGAGATATTTAACAAGTTTAAACATACCTTAGCAAAGCAGCAAAATAGTTTTTATAAAGGAAGATCAACTTGTACGAATTTGGCTGTTTTTCAAGACTTTTAATTAATAGCTTAGAGGATGGCAACCAAGTTGATGTAATATACACCGACTTATCTAAAGCATTTGATAAGGTTAACCACAATTTATTGCTTGACAAGCTCCGTACATCTGGAATTCATGGGGTTTATCTTCAATGGGTTTCTTCTTTTTTATTGAGTAGATTACAATATGTAAAGTTATGGGGCGTTAAATCTAAAGCGATTACTGTGACATCTGGAGTGCCTCAAGGATCACATCTTGGCCCAATATTATTTACACTTTTCATTAATGATGTAATTTTTGTGTTTAAGTCAACTCACTGCCTTCTTTATGCTGATGACTTGAAATTCTATACCTACGCAAACTCTTATGCAGATTGCTTAAGTATTCAACGTGATTTAAATAACGGATGTTGCTAAAAGGCTATTGTATGATCGAACGAAGTCGAAATCAATGAACTGGCGACAAGTTGTTGCTGCGCTATTGTAGTTTCAATAGAAATGATTCTTTCTCCAGGATGTGCAATTGCATGATGAGGTGACATAGTTGAACTATGTAGCGATACCGAACGATTTTCAAACTGTAATGAAGAATTGTGTTCGTTAGAACATCTTTTACCACCCAATTTGAGCGTACAATTTTTTACAGCACGTGAATCGCTGAAACTGTGAATACATAATTTATTTTGCTTAACAATATAAAATCTAGCTTGCGATATTTTGTCAAGAAACTATTTACATTTGAACAAAGGCTTTGCATACCACACATCTTTCTAACACTAGTGGTGACAAACAACGTTCTACCACAAGCACCACTGTTTTTTCCTTTTTTGAAAAAACTGTCATTGCATTTTACTTAGATTCTACACTTACATCACATGAAACATATGATTTATTTTGAAGACCTTACAACGTTTATCAATAAAAGTTTTTAAACCTTCAAATGATGAAATTTCCAGAGCATTTTTCATTTTTCATGACATCACTATCAAATTTCTAGCTAGCAAGTTAAACAACGCAAAGTCTAACAAATCTATGTCTATGCTTTTCAAGGCATGTATATTTTCATGTAGACAACTAATTACAATTCGCTGCTCTTTATGAAGGTCTCCATTTGCTTTATGGCTTTGCTTGAAAACATTCCAATATGTTGCACGTAGCAATCTTTTGGATTGAAATTTATTTAAAAGAATGGAATGTTTCTGGTAACTATCTTCATTGATGAGCAAGATTTTTTCCAACATGTGGCTGGTTAGATCAAGAGTGTTTAACAGAAACAATAATTTCTGTAATTGATTTAAGCTAGAATTACCAACTAGTTTTTTTAAAACCAAATTAAATCCTTTCCAGTTGGGGAGTTTTCCTGAGAAGGTAGGCACTTTAAATTTCGTCCTACTTATATTAGTATCTAACGAGTTTTTATTATTGGAAACGGGCTCTACGTTTAAATTTACTGGTTTAGTTTCTAGTAAACTTTAAAACTGTGTGTCAATCAAATTAATAACTGATGTATGACAGTCTATTTCTAAACACAACGAAACCAGTTTCTTGTGATCTGGGGATCGATTCTTGAAATTGTTCCAATAGGAACCCGCCATTTTTTCCCATGAGAATATACAAGTGGTATTCTGGAATTACTTCGTGTGAAAATGTTCCACCAAGTTTTGTTGGAATGTATTCACATTATATTTCTCATGAGAATTGAATAGTGCACATGCGTACTTGCTATATGGTATTTACACTGTTGACGTTTGTAGTTTTGTTATATCTTTGATGATCAGTGCTTTGAATATTACTATGAAACAACAAATTTTGGTGAAATTGTTCAAGCGGATGCACTAGAAGTTTCCCACTTTAATGAAGCGTGTAGGAATGTAAATTTATTAGAAAATTTTCCCTTGCCGAGATGATCTTTCTGCTGCATAATCTGAATGAGTTTTTTTTTCTCTGACAGGTTCTCACAGCGTGCTGTTTTACATGATAGTAAATCCCTTACTTCACCAGGCTTAAATAACAAGATGTTAAAAGAAAAATATCTACAAAGCAACACCAACATAATTTATAGTTATAGGATAAATGGTATAGTTATAAAATATATCCATACCTATGTCTAACTGCAGCAATTCTATTGGCTGTCTACTAGTAAAAATCACCGACATATGTATTTTGTACCTCTCATGGGAAGTTAGATTCTAATACCTTACAAGAATAGCTACAGTCATTCCAATAGTAATTTCATCGTGAGAATTTGTTCACATGGGAACGAATTCGTACGACTTCAAAATTCAACCCCCTTTGCCCGTATTCTTTAAATGTAGGTAAGGTAAATTACTGGGGAAATTTAGTATCCCCCTAATTTACTTGGAATATATTCTTGCAATTCCATAGGGAAAATTTTGAAGTATAGTCGAAACTATGAAAGAAGTCATCTGCGTCATCACTTATATTCGTACGAATTAAGTTGGAAATTTTAAGTCAATGTAGCATCTAGTTCATAAATACCCAGTAAATATTCCGATTCAGAAGTTTCCGTCAAGCTTTAAAAACTATATTCCATTTACAAAAAACTAAGAAAGATATCCTATTTTAAAGAAGAGGCATAATTTTACCAAAGGTTAGTCTGTTAAGTATATAATTCAAAACATACCACACATACTCTTCTCTGTCGTTTTCCCAGATGAAAATGTTCACGTATGTCGTTACTTAAAACACGTACAAACCGTATTACTATCTTTATCATATTTATTAGTTAAGCTTTTAAATAATCTTAAACGTATGTATTGAATTGAGTTAGTGGTTTCTACTATAACCATTAGTGGAAATCAACTACCTATAGATGTTTATCAAGGTAATGATACTTAAAGCAGTAGAACTTTGGTGAAAATATAGTAGATGTAATTTAAAAAACACGACATTTTGTATTAAACAATATGTAGGAAGATTTGGATTACATTTATCTTGTACAAATATTAAATGATCTACAAGATGCAGAAGAGTGAGTTGAAAATCACAAAGAAGGATATATTTGGTTTTTACCAAACGTTGACCCATTACTCAAGTTGAGTGATACAAAACTCAGGGGAATTTTTCAGATTAAAATTTCATTTATATTACTTAAATATTTCAACGACGATGTACACATTACGCAATACTTAAATATTTATCAAACTACTTTTACATTATATTTAAACAGGTTGAATAAAAGAACAGCCAGATATTTAATTAATCTATTATCACCACATATGCAAGATGCAACAAGAAAAAATCTGCGGTGGGAGTTGAGAATAAAGTTTTAGTATAAACCAGAATTTGGTTGTATCTAAAACTTAACATTTTTAGGTTCTTGTAGAGTTAAGGTTTTTCGTCAGTGTTAGCTATCAAGAAATTACTGGGAGCAATATTTTCATTGGCATTAGCAAGCCTTCTGTAAGTAAGGCAATTCATGAAGTCTGTAATGCTTTAACAAGTGCAAATATATTTGGAAGATATGTCAAATTTTCCCAAAAGCTTGAGAAATTAAGACTGCGACGACAGTAATGATTATTCCATCAAAAACTTGTGTATTTTAAAAATTCTCATATCTGTTTTTTTAATACATATGTATTTCCTGAAGCAATATATATTGCCGGAAGCAATATATAGAAATGATCCCAATGAACACTTTTTTGGCCAGTGATTCAGGTATGACACATGTAACAATCACTTTAATTCAGTTTTGTATAGGATATCCATTAAGACCCTGGCTACTGACCCCTATACGAAATACTATACCCGGTACACCTTAAGAACATTTCAATGATAGATTTAAAAGCATTAGATCTAGTATTGAAAGGTGCAATGGTGTGCTCAAACATAGATTTAGATGTCTTCTTCGACATCGTACTTTGCATTACAAACCTCAAATTGCTCAACTGGGCATGGACATTCCGATCCAGCATTTTCACGAAAATGATCGTGGTAATAGAGATCTAGACAATGGCAAACATTTGCAAATCCGGATTGCAAATGCATTGTTTGCGTAAAGTAAGCCCAAGATTGTAATTATTCCTTGAATGTAGGCTTCTAAATTAGTATATGGATAATGATTTAATGAATTGTTTTATTTAACTAATGCATTCAACATCATATACAAATGAACTTAATACAATAAAAACTGAATCTTATTCTTACTGCTCATCTTCGATACCCATTTCATGTTGTACTAAATAAGTTTTTATCTCTTGTAATTCTCCAACAATAGTTTTCAAGAGATTTAATTTTCTTTCCTCGTACATTTGCCTCAGTTCCTGGTTTTTTTTCGTTAGTTTTAATTTTTCGTTATAATAATTTTCCACGAAATTTGACCTATTGTTCACTATATCAATATACTGCTTAGAAATTACCAAAGATTCTCGTAATCTTGAAGTAAAAGCTGCAAGAACTCTCCTGTATTTCTGCAATACCAAACGCAGATGTAGGGGTTAGAATATTTAGCAATTTCTCTTCATCACTGTTTATAATGGAAGGGCCACCACCTGTTCTACTTGTATTTTTTTCTATTTTGTGCAGCTTTGCTTTTTGTGTTTTTTTAAATCTTCCAGGTCTAAAAAGTAAATTTTGATTACCTACTGTTTATCAATATTGTAATCTAATGTAGCATACATTCCTCCATAGAAGTGAAACTCGACTAGTCCCACCACTGAATTTCATTCGGAAATAATTTCTTCCCACATTCTTGTCACTTTGGAGTGCGTAAATTTTTTAGCGCCCTTTCCACTACTTAAGTCCGGGTGCTCTTTCATGTAGTCAATCAACATTTCTCATTGAGTCCTTGATATAAAGACCGTTTTCCTTCTGTCATCTACAAACATACAAATCAGTATTTACAACAATAACGTACTTCATCTACCTCGTATGAGAATGTACGTATTATGCACAAGAAAAACTAATAAAAGTAGATGCAAACAGCCAACGCAAACACAAAATATAGGTTAGACTTGAAGCGGTTTGTAGTCCCTATGGGACTACTTTGAGGGCCTCTACTCGCTTTGCGCCCTGCCCTTTCTTCGCCCCGCGCCCTTTTTCCGACCCGCCCACTCTTCAACCCGCCCTCTCTCTGGCCCGCCCTGTCACCGCTCCATCATCTCTTCGCCCCGCCCACTCTTCGTCTCGCCCTCTCTGCGCTCCGCGCACCGCGCTCTCTACGCCCCTTCCTCTCTTCGCCCTAGCAGAATTCATTAAACAACTTTGAGCGAATCAAGATCACTTCACCATAGTAGACTGTCGAAATCACTTTGGGGAGTCGATCGAATCAAGATCACTTTGCCTTGGTAGAGTTCGTCAAAACCAATTCGGAGAGTCCATCGGATCAAGATCACTTCGCCCTAGTAGACTTTGTCGCAATCACTTAGGGAAAGTCGATCAGATCAAGATCACTTCGCCCTAGTAGACATTGCCGAAACCACTTCGGAGAGTCGATCGGATCAAGATCACTTCGCCCTAGTAGACTTTGCCGAAATCACTTCGCCCTAGTAGACTTTGTCGAAAACCACTTCGGAGAGTCGATCGGATCAAGATCACTTCGCTCTAGTAGACTTTGTCAAAACCACTTTGGAAAGTCGATCGAATCAAGATCACTTCGCCCTAGTAGACTTTGTCGAAATCACTTCGGAGAGTCGATCGAATCAAGACCACTTCGCCCTAGTAGACTTTGTCGAAATCACTTCGGAGAGTCGATTGGATCAAGATCAAGATTACTTCGCCCTAGTAGACTTTGTTGAAATCACTTAGAGGAAGTTGATCGGATCAAAATCAATCACTTCGCCCTAGTAGACTTTGTCGAATTCGCTTCGGAAAGCCGATCGGATAAAGATCACTTCGCCCTAGTAAACTTTGTCGAAACCACTTCGGAAAGTCGATCGGATCAAGATCACTTCGCCCTAGTAGACTTTGTCGTAATCACTTCGGACAGTCGATCGGATCAAGATCACTTCGCCCTAGTAGACTTTGTTGAAATCACTTAGAGGGAGTAGATCGGATCAAGATCACTTCGCCCTAGTAGATTTTGTCGAAATCGCTTCGGAAAGCCGATCGGATCAAGTTCACTTTGTCCTAGTAGACTTTGTCGAAACCACTTCGGAAAGTCGATCGGATCAAGATCACTTCGCCCTAGTAGACTTTGTCGAAACCACTTCGGAAAGTCGATCGGATCTAGATCACTTCGCCCTAGTACACTTTGTCGCAATCACTTCGGAGAGTCGATCGGTTCAAGACCACTTCGCCCTAGTAGACTTTGTCGAAATCACTTATGAGAGTCGATCGGATCAAGATCACTTCGCCCTAGTAGTCTTTGTCGAAATTACTTAGGGTAGTCAATCGGATCAAGATCACTTCGCCCTAGTAGACTTTGTCGAAATCACTTAGGGTAGTCAATCGGATCAAGATCACTTCGCCCTAGTAGACTTTGTCAAAATCACTTAGGGTAGTCAATCGGATCAAGATCACTTTGTCCTAGTAGACTTTGCCGAAATCACTTAGCTCTAGTAGACTTTATCGAAATCTCTTCGGGGGAGTCGATCGGATCAAGACCACTTCGGCCTAGTACATTTTGTCGAAATCGCTTAGGGGAGTCGATCGGATCAAGATCACATCGTCCTAGTAGACTTTGTCGAAATCACTTCGGAGAGTCCATTGGTTCAAGATCACTTCGCCCTAGTAGACTTTGTCGAAATCACTCCGGGGAGTCGATCGGATCAAGACCACTTCGCCCAAGTAGACTTTGTCGAAATTACTGTGGGGAGTCGATCGGATCAAGATCATTTCGCCCAAGTAGACTTTGTCGAAATTACTTTGGGTAGTCGATCGGATAAAGACTATTTCTCTCAAGTAGACTGCGTTAAAATGATTTCAATGAGTTTATCGGATTAAGACCACTTCGCTCAAGTAGACTGCGTTAAAATGATTTCAAGAAGTTTATCGGATCAAGACTTCTTCGTCCCAATAGACTTTGCCGAACCATAAATTTTTAACAACAATTGTTTAACAACTCAAGTCATGTTTCTGTACGTACCGTGGTCTGCAAAGTTATTGAAATCAGCTGATCGCTTAGCTTAATTCAAGTGTTAAGAATATCGTTGTAAATACATTTACAGCTAATTTAGGCAATTACTGGTTTTACCTTCTCAGCCTTATTATTGCGAATCAACTCCGTGATGCCTCTATCTAAAAGTGTACAAGTTTTGTTTTGTGTGACGAATGAAATAGAACAAATAAAATCCATACATGCTAATCAATCAAAATTAAGCAATATTTATTAATTGGTAATGTAGCCAATGTTACATATGAGCCAATGTTACATATGAGCATATTTTTAATAACGTGTTTGCTAATTGCAACTTATCTTAAACATAACCTTCGCCTGAAGTTTGCCATGCCGCAGTATGCGTTTAACATTTCTCAATTTAAATACAGAAATGAGTGTAAGACGTATATGTAACCGGTATTGAATTTAGGTATTACGCTCAGAAAGTTTGTGTTTCAGCACATATTTGGTATTTTATAAGGACTTTTAGTTAATGTAGGTAACCGTTTGGTTTTACCTTTTCTGCCATACTTTTACAAAACTACACCATGCGACCTCGCTCCTACCATGTATTAGGTATGCTCGTTAAAACAAAGTTGTCAATTACTGTTAATGTAAATAAGGAATAATTAACTTATTGTAGACAGTTGTATAGCGTTTTTAAATTTTGTTTGAGTATTTTTTCCTTTAGATGTTAATAAAATTTCAACTAAAAATAAAAAAGTATTTGTATTTGTGATTATGAATACTTAAGTTGAAAATGCGTACGTATTTTTTCAATTGTTTTTTATTCTTGACTTTAGATGTTTTTTAAAGTGAAAGTAATCATGAGTGAATCCTAAAGAAATAAATATCAAAGGAACCGACGTGTTGTCGATCTCGTCGCACGGCTCGTTCGGCTTTTGAGATCGGAAATTTTTGAGGCATCCAAGCTTTTTCAACACGTAAGCGAATACGTCGCTGCAGATTAATCATTTCCCAAAAAACCTTTTTTTCTTCCTTAGTTATCGGTTTCCCGCTATAAAAACCGGCCTATACAACGCACGCAAAAATTCTCCACCGGACTACGACCCGCCCGCGCCCCCCAACTTGGAACCTCCCGGACGCAAATCCCGAAAAGCGATCGATTCGCGCCTCTCAACTTTAGCACAAAGACGGGCTAACGAAACACAGTTTTTAGATACAAATTTGTGCGGCCAAAATATGTGAGGTTCTTATTTATAAAACTTCATAATAGCGTCAACGGGATCTTTAGAACAAATAAGTCGGTCAAATGACCTACAAAGATTAGACAACGTGACATTAATTCCCTTTAAATTATAAGGTAATTCTGTTTCCACGGTGATTCAGAAATTCCCTCTAGGGAATTCAGAGTGGAAAGGTAACAACAAAAATTCTATAGGGATTATATATTTACCGCTATATAAGTGAATCTTCATCCGATATTGTAAACTAAACCAATGTCGGGGATTTCCCAAAAATACACCAACCCACTAAAAAAATACTTTAGTATTATTTCGCAGCGTCTATTTTAAGAATGGCTAAAAACGTAGATTTTGTAAAAAAAAATATAAAAAAAATTACGTCTGCGGAGGGAAAGTGGGCGGTGATGTAATGAGGAATTAGTATACAAACGTATAGGTATTCGTAAATGTATTATTTTGATGCACTGCATTTAAATATAAAGCATTCAAATGAGCCTTGGTTACTACGGGATTGCACATATGTTTTTAGATTTTTTCTTCGATGCAAAAGAATCACATATTGCAAATAAATTGATATTCATTACTATACAACCGAACAAGTTCTTGTGAAAAAATTTTGCGATATAGATTTAATCACACAAATGGATGTTTCTTAGAATGCTACATCAAATGAATTTTTAAAGCACTTTTTTGTATTGCGGCATAATCACACAGATAGCATGCGTCGCTAGCATGACGCTCGTTAGTATGCGATCGAAAATGTACTTGTAAATTACTTTTTCGTGATGCAGTGTAATTACACACATTGCATGCGAATGGACGCTCGTTAGTATGCGATCGAAAATGTACTCGTAAATTTCTTTTTCCCGATGCAGTATAATGACACAAATTGCATGCAAATGGACGCTCGTTAGTATGCGATCGAAAATGTACTCGTGAATTATATTTTTCTGATACGGTATAATTACACAAGTTGCATGCGAATAAACGCTCGTTAGTATGCGACCGCAAATGTACTTGTAAATGACTTTTACGTGATGCAGTATAATTACACACATTGCATGCGAATGGACGCTCGTTAGTATGCGACCGCAAATGTACTCGTAGATGACTCTTTCCTGATGTGGTATAATTACACAAATTGCATGCAAATGGACACTCGTTAGTATGCGATCGCAAATGTAATTGTAAACTATTTTTATATGATGTGGTATAGTCACACAAATTGCATGCGAATAGAAGTTCGTTACTATGCCACCATAAATGTACTTGTAAACTACTTTTATGTGATGTGGTATAATTAAACAAGTTGCATGCAAATGGACGTTCGTTAGTATGCGAACGAAGATGCATTTGTAGATTATTTTTTATTGATGTGGAATAATTATACAAATTGCATGCAAAAGGACGCTCGTTAGTGTGTGACTGCATCATGCGTCGTATTTTTTTTAAACAATTGTCAAGCTTTACTAATTAAGTATCAATTATTAGTACAAATGTCTTTTGCTTCAAGCAACCCTGTGCGCTTTTACGTGAAAGGCGGTGCACAAGATTTTCTTTTAACGCAATTTGCAGATTTCCCACTGTCAATGTTAGCGTTTTCTGGCGTATAAAAATCGTTAAAAGCCCACTTAGGGTGTATGCATGTTTTAGGATTGGTGTCAATTTTGAGGATAAAACTGTTGTTGAAAGCTGATAATTGGCCTAGTGGAACCGAAATACCACCATATATTTTTCGGAATAAACCAGCCTCCATTAATAAATCTTGACATCTCTGGGGGTTAAATTGGGAATGGAAACAGGCTGTATAAATCTTTTGGTTTTTATTATCAAAACGTGCGTGGTACTAAGACTAAATCGGCGTTATTCAATATTTGATCTGAGAACTGATTGCAAAATTTTTACAGAAACTTGGTAATCCGGGGATAATAATGTGGTGCAATTTTTCCCAATGATTACAACGTTTTCCGTTGTGATAGGAGATATGAGTTATTAAGTAAACAGGGGGAGGGGGGGGGGACTTATTGCAACTAAATCAAACATTAAAGCTAACTTACTGCTTGGGTCTGGGTCTCAAATTTTTGAAGACATTTGGATCCAAATTGTTTATTGTTTTGGCGACTTTAATGTAAGTGATATTAAATGGGTTAGGATTGATGGTGAACTACTACTTGCCAAACTTACATCTTTGGTTCGTGAAATTTTGTTAAGTGGTATGCAAATGACTTCTTTAAATCAGATTAATTCAACTGCAAACAATCAGTGTAAACTTTTAGATTTACTATTTTCGGATCTAGAATCACTTGATGGCTTTAGATCCAATAAAACGTCAAAGAAGACGGATTTCATCTAGCTTTGGAAGTAGTCCTACCATTAGAAATGTCTACTAATTCCATCTAATGTGAAATCTGTAGTATACTAATTTAAAAAGCCATCTTATTCTGATATCAAAAATTTTTTTCAAGAAGCTGACTGGAATTTTGTTCATCAACATTTTGATATCAACACTATTGTTGACACTATTATTTACTAATTAATGCTTTAGCAAGTCACTTTGTTCCTATAAAACTTTCTCAATCCAAGAAATACCCGAAATAGTATAGTGTGGATCTAATCAGACTAATTAAGTTACATAATAAACTGTACTTTAAGTAGAAGAAGTCTAAATTAAAGAATGACTACAATGGTATTCAGAAGTGCGACAGTTAAGTAAAATTGAAATTAACAGTTGTTCCCGCTAGCTCATCAGGAATTATAAGCGGAAATTAAAGTGAATACTATAAGGTTTTGGTCATACATTAACTGTTAGGAAGGAAAAGAGTATTTCCCGCATGATCTATGATGGCAATCTTCTCTCCTCCCCACAAGAAATAGTTGATGGTTTTGTGAATCACTTTAGTTCCTGTTATTTTTGTGATCAGAGTATTATCAATGGTGCATGTAATCCATAAAATCTATGTACTTCCTTTGCTAGCTTGGGCAATCATATATATTTACAACTAAAGAAATTATTGGTAAGTAACCAATTTAGACATCTTTAAAGGGACTAGTCCGGATGGTATACCACCCATCTTCTGGAAAGGATGTTGTATCGAACTTGCCGAATCATTATTAGCTATGTTTCAAAAGTCAATGGACTCGTCTATTTTAGGAATGGCTAAAAACGTAGATTTTGTAAAAAAAAAATAAAAAAAATTACGTCTGCCGAGGGAAAGTAGGCGGTGATGTAATGAGGAATTAGTATACAAACGTATAGGTATTCGTAAATGTATTATTTTGATGCACTACATTTAAGTATAAAGCATTCAACTGAAGCTTGGTTACTACGGGATTGCACATGTTTTTAGATTTTTTCTTCGATGCAATATAATCACATATTGCAAATAAATTGATATTCATTACTATACAACCGAACAAGTTCTTGTGAAAAATTTTTGCGATATAGATTTAATCACACAAATGGATGTTTCTTAGAATGCGACATCAAAGGAATTTTTAAAGCACTTTTTTGTATTGCGGCATAATCACACAGATAGCATGCGCTCGCTAGCATGACGCTCGTTAGTATGCGATCGAAAATGTACTTGTAAAGTACTTTTTCGTGATGCAGTGTAATTACACAAACTACATGCGAATGGACGCTCGTTAGTATGCGATCGAAAATGTACTCGTAAATTACTCTTTCCTGATGTGGTATAATTACACAAATTGCATGCAAAGGGACGCTCGTTAGCATGCGATCGCAAATGTAATTGTAAACTATTTTTGTATGATGTGGTATAGTCACACAAATTGCATGCGAATGGACGCTCGTTAGTATGAGACCGCACATGTACTTGTAAATTACTTTTACGTGATGCAGTATAATTACACAAATTGCATGCGAATGGACGCTCGTTAGTGTGCGACCTCAAATGTACTTGTAAATGACTTTTACGTGATGCAATATAATTACACACATTGCATGCGAATGGACGCTCCTTAGTATGCGATCGAAAATGTACTCGTAAATTACTTTTTGCTGATGCGGTATAATGACACAAATTGCATGCGAATGGACGTTCGTTAGTATGCGATCGAAAATGTACTTGTAAATTTTTTTTTTCAGATGCGGTATAATTACACAAATTGCATGCGAATGGACGCTCGTTAGTATGCCACCGCAAATGTATTTGTAAATGACTTTTACGTGATGCACTATAATTACACAAACTGCATGCGAATGGACGCTCGTTAGTATGCGATCGCAAATGTACTCTCAGATTACTCTTTGCTGTTGTGGTATAATTACACAAATTGCATGCAAATGGACGCTCGTTAGTATGCGATCGCAAATGTAGTTGTAAACTATATTTATATGATGTGGTATAGTCACACAAATTGCATGCGAATGGAAGTTCGTTACTATGGCACCATAAATGTACTTGTAAACTACTTTTATGTGATGTGATATAATTACACAAATTGCATGCAAATGGACGCTCGTTAGTGTGCAACCGCAAATGTATTTGTAAACTACTTTTATATGATGTGGTATAATTACACAAATTGCATGCGAAAGGACGCTCGTTAGTATGCGACCGAAAATGTAATTTTAGATAAGGTTTTTGTGATGTGGTATAATTACACAAATTGCATGAAAACGGACGTTCGTTAGTGTGGGACTGCATCATGCTTCGTATTTTTTTTAACAATTGTCAAGCTTTACTAATTAAGTATCAATTATTAGTACAAATGCCTATTGCTTCAATTTGTTTCAGAGCAACCCTATGCGCTTTTACGTGAAAGGCGGTGCACAAGATTTTCTTTTAACAAAATTTTCAGATTGCCCACTGTCAATGTTAGTGTTTTCTGGCGTATAAAAATCGTTAAAAAGCCCCCTTAGGGTGTATGCATGTTTTAGGATTGGTGTCAATTTTGAGGATAAAACTGTTGTTGAAAACTCTGATAATTGGCCTAGTGGAACCGAAATACGACCATATATTTTTCGGAATAAACCAGTCTCCATTAATAAGTCTTGAAATCTCTGGGGGTTAAATTGGGAATGGAAACAGGTTGTACAAATCTTTTTGTTTTTATTATCAAAACATGCGTGGTACTAAGACTAAATCGGCGTTATTCAATATTTGATCTGAGAACTTTGATTGCAACATTTTTACAGAGACTTGGTAATCCTGGGATATTAATAATATGGTGCAATTTTTTCCAATGATTACAACGTTTTCCGTTGTGATCGGAAATATGAGTTATTAAGTAAACAGAGGGGGGGGGTGTACTTATTGCAACTAAATCAAACATTAAAGCTAACTTACTACTCGGGTCTGGATCTCAATTTTTTGAAGACATTTAGATCCAATTTGTTTATTGTTTTTATAACTTAATAGTTGGAGTAGTGTATTTCCCTCCTAAAGCATTTCATGAACTGTACCAATTGTTTGTGGATACATTTGAGCGTTTAAGAACTACTATAATGGCTCGGAGAATTTTTTTATTTTTGGCGACTTTAATGTTAGTGATATTAAATGGGTTAGGATTGATGGTGAGCTACTACCTGCCAAACTTACATCTTTGGTTAGTGAAATTTTGTTAAGTGGTATGCAAATGACTTCTTTAAATCGGATTAATTCCATTGCAAACAATCAGTGTAAACTTTTAGATTTACTATTTTCGAATTTATAAATCACTTCATGCCTTTAGATCCAATAAAACGTCAAAGAAGACGGATTTCATCTAGCTTTGGAAGTAGTCCTACCATTAGAAGTGTCTACTAATTCCATCTAATGTGAAATCTGTAGTATATCAATTTAAAAAGGCATCTTATTCTGATATTAAAAATTTTTTTTAAGAAGCTGACTGGAATTTTGTTCATCATCTTGATATCAACACTATTGTTGACACTATTATTTACTAATTAATGTTCTAGCAAGTCGCTTTGTTCCTATTAAACTTTCTCAATCCAAGAAATACCCGAAATAGGATATAATCAAACTAATTAAGTTATTATAATAAACTGTACTTTAAGTACAAGAAGTCTAAATTAAAGAATCACTACAATGAGTATTCAGAAGTGCGACAGTTAAGCGAAATTGAAATTAACAGTTGTTCCCGCTTGCTCATCATGAATTATAAGCGAATACTATGAGCTTTTGGTCATATATTAACTCTGTTAGGAAATAAAAGGGTATTCCCCATTGCATTATTTATGATGGCAATCTTCTCTCTATCCCTATAGTAGGGGATAAAGAATACTACTATAGTAAGCCTGCTTATCGTAAAAGGCGATTAAAAGGCGCAGCAAGGGGCAGCAGCCTTGCTGGCTAAAAGATATTGGAGGAGGGTCGGTTGGTCTCGGGCGATCCTCAATAATTTACAAGCTTGTTGGGGGTTGGCCGTGACGGATACGGCTTTTTCTAAAATCTTTAAAAACTGCGTTGTGGAAAGATATGGGAGCCTACCACAATATTTCCCAGGTGTGCGTGGCCTAAAACACGAAATATATATGATGGAGAGCTCACAAGTAAAATTCTTGTCCGGAGGTAAAATACTCCCTCATTCGGATCTCCGGGAGGGAGTACTTGGGGCTCGTTATCATAAGAATATAAAACAACAATTCGATTTAGTGATAGGGACTTGGAATGTTAGGTCATTACTTAGAGTAGATAAGTTAACGAATTTATTGGTCGAAATGAGAAAGGAAAAGCTGGACATTTTAGGTATTAGTGAGGTGAGATGGCCAGATAGTAATGACTTTTGGAAAGATAATTATAGAATAATTACAACTTCTTCAACTAATGGACAGGCAGGGGTAGGAATAGTGTTAGGTAAAAGATTAGGGCATAAAGTTAAAGAGTACTTACAATTTAGTGATAGAATAATTATGGTTAGATTGAGTACAAAACCCACAGACACTGTTTTAGTACAGATTTATATGCCCACAACTCAGTACGGAGATGAGGAAGTAGAAAAGATATACGGGGATACAAATGGTATAGTGAGGAAAGTAAAGGGAGATGAGAATTTAATGGTTATGGGCGATTTTGATGCGTCAGTGGGAGAAGGTAGTGAGGGAAAAATGGTAGGAAAATTTGGGTATGGCAGACGAAATGATAGAGGAGAAAGATTAGTTGAGTTTTGCCAGGAACATAGATTAGTAACTGTAAACACCCTATTCGAACAACATGTTAGGAGAAGATATACCTGGAAAGCGCCAGGTGATAGGGCTAGATACCAAATAGATTATATTTTAGTTAAACAAAGATTTAGAAACCAAGTTAAAACTGTCGTAGTTATCCAGGGGCTGACATAGATAGCGATCATAACTTAGTTAAAATGAAGTGTAAACTAAAATTCAAAAATTGAGAAAAGTTAAAAGAGAGGATGGGATCTAGGTAAGCTTAATGATAGTAGGGTAAAGAGGAATATAAACAAGTATTAGATAATAAGAGCAAAGAGATAGCTGTAGGAGGGAATGTAGAAAATAGATGGAAAGAAATAAAACTGACTGTACATGATACAGCAACACAGACTATAGGTAAGAAAAAATAGAAGCGAGAAACCGTGGGTAACAAAGGAGATATTAGATTTAATAGAGAATAGAAGAAAGCTTAAACCTTTCAGAGAAGTGGATAGTGAAAGTAAGCAAAATATAATACAGTTAGAAATAAGATAGTACATGAGTGTAGAAAAGCTAGAAATAAATGGATGGAGGAGAATTGTAAGGAATACAAGATGATTTGAGAGTAGGTAAGACAGACAGGGCTTACAGGGCAGTTAAAAGTTTTTGGGAAGGTAGGAAAAATATAATGGTATTAGAGACGAGAATAATGAACTTCTAATAAATAAAGTTGAGGTAGCAGATAGATGGAAAAGATATTTAGAAGATTTATATAAGGGAGACGATATAGATGAGTTAGAGAACGACCAAGAAGAGGATGTAGAAATAGGGTTCTCAATATTAAGAGAGGAATTTGATAGAGCTGTTCGGAATCTTAAACTAAATAAAGCGCCAGGGATAGACGATATTCCGCAGAATTAATAAAATATGCTAGTCAGAAAACTTTAGATAGATTATATGAACTAATAAAAGTAATATATGACACAGGTGAGGTTCCAACAGATTTCGAAAAAAATATTATTATCCCAATCCCAAAAAAGTCAGGAGCTGATAGGTGTGAGAATTTTAGAACGGTTAGTTTAACTTCTCATGCTTCCAAAATACTAACAACAATAATTAAAAATAGAGTAGAAGCTTTGACTGAGAATTATTTAGGCGAAGACCAATATGGTTTTCGTAAAGACAGAGGGACTAGAGAACCGATACTAATGATTAGGGTAATTATCGAAAAAAGGTTACAAAAAAATAAAAAGACTCATTTTGCGTTTGTAGATTTAGAAAAGCATTTGATAAGGTTAATTGGATTGTTATGTTCAGGGTTTTGCAAAAATAGGAATCTCTCATAGGGATAGAAAATTATTTACAGTCTATATAAAACCAAAGCGTAGTAATTAGATTGGATGAAATAGAAAAGGAAGCTAAGATTAGAAATGGTGTTAGACAGGGTTGTATACTGTCTCCTTCATTTTTAATGTTTATATTGAGGAAGCTTTAAACTTAGCTAGAGAGAGAAAGAGATAGGTATTAGTGTACAGGGACAGAAAGTAGACATGTTACGTTTTGCAGATGATATAGCCATTATAGCAGAGTCTAGAAAAGAGTTAGGAGAGTTTTAAATATTTTAGATGAGATACTACAGAGTAACTATAGTATGAGAATTAACTCAGTAAAGACAAAGATAATGACAAGTGAGTTACAGCCTAGTTCTAAACCAAAATTAAAAATAGGTAATACCGAGTTGGAGGAGGTAGATGAATTTTGCTATTTAGGTAGTATAATTACAAAGGATGGACGTAGCCGAAGGGATATAGTAGCTAGAATAGCTCAAGCTAGAAAAATGTTTTAAAAAGAAAACTTACTAATAGCTAATAGTATTAGTTTAGATAATAGAAAAGTTCCTTAAAGTCGTACGTATGGAGCGTTCTACTATACGGTAGTGAGACTTGGACAATTAAAGAAGTAGATAAGAAAAAGATAGAAGCTTTTGAAACTTGGTGTTATAGGAGAATGTTAAAGATTAGTTGGACAGATAGAGTAACAAACGAGGAAGTTTATAGAAGGATAGGTGAGGAACCCTGTATGTGGAAACAATTGAAGGTCAGGAGAGATAGAATGATAGGGCACCAGTTAAGACATGATGGACTATTTAGTAAAGTCTTAGATTATAGACTACCAAATAAAAGTAGAGTAGGAAGGCCTAGACAAAGCTATATTAGTCAAATTATTAGAGATCTAGGTTGTGAAGGGTATGCAGACCTTTTTAGACTAGCTCAGAATAGAAAAGAATTTAGAGCTGCGTCAAACCGACCTTAAGTAAGGTCGAAAACAAAATGATGATGAATCTTCTCTCCTCCCCACAAGAAATAGTTGATGGTATTGCGAATCACTTTAGTTCCTGTCATTTTTGTGATCAGAATATTATCAATGGTGCATGTAATCCATAAAATCTATGTACTTCCTATGCTCGCTTGGGCAATCATACATCCACAACTAAAAAAATTATCGGTAAGTAAGCAATTTAGACATCTTTAAAGGGACTGGTCCGGATGGTATACCACCCATATGGAAAGAGTGTTGTATCGAACTTGACAAATCACTATTAACTATGTTTCAAAAGTCAATGGACTTGGCCATATTTCCACAACTGTAAAAGAAATCTTTTCTGTATCTGGTTTATAAAACTGGTGATAAAAGACATATGTGTAAATTACAGAGGAATCTCGATACTCTCCACTATTGCTAAGACCTTTGAATCTATTATTTGTGGTGAGGTATTTAACACGTTTAAACATACCTTAGCAAAGCAGCAACATGGTTTTTATAAAGGAAGATCAACTTGCACGAATTTGGCCATTTTTCAAGACTTTTTAGTTAATGGCTTAGAGGATGGCAACCAAGTTGATGTATACACACCGTCTTATCTAAATCATTCAATAAGGTTAAACACAATTTATTGCTTGACAAGCTTCGTGCATTTGAAATTCATGGGGTTTATCTTCAATGGGTTTCTTCTTTTTTATCGAGTAGATTACAATATGTAAAGTTATGGGGTGTTAAATCTAAATCGATTACTGTGACATCTGGAGTGCCTCAAGGATCACACCTTGGCCCAATATTATTTACACTTTTCATTAATGATCCAATTTCTGTGTTTAAGTCAACTCACTGCCTTATTTATGCCGATGACCTGAAATTATATACCTACGCAAACTCTTATTCAGATTGTCTAAGTATTTAATGCGATTTGGATAATTTAATTGATTATTATAAACATAATCAGCTTAGTCTTAATGTTAACAAATGTAAAACGATTAGCTTTTACAAATGTAAGAATCCTATAAGATTTATTTATCATGCCAATGATATCCTTTAGAATCTGTTAACAGCATTTCTGACCTAGGAATAATATTTGATCGTGAACTAGTTTTTTCTTATCATATTGACCAGATACTAATGAAATCTTTCCAAATATTTTGGCTTAGCAAAAGAAATAGTATATATTTACATGATTGTATTTTGAAGTTACTGTTTAATGCTTTTGTTTTAACCATTGTTGAATATCTCTCTCATCTGGTCTCCTTATTATAAATGCCAATAGACAGATTAGAACATGTTTAGAACAATTTTGTAAAATTTTTGTTTGGAAACTAAAATTTCCTTATGGCAAGCTGGAGAAAATTAGGAGTGCAAAGCTTGCAGCAGAGAAGTGTGAACAATATGGCCTTTTTATATAAGCTTTATACAACATCATAGATTGTGAAGACTTGTTGGGCATTATTGGTTTTAGGTCAGCGGTGAAAAATACTTGATACAAGGCTATTTTTAGTGAATGTAAGCATAGAACTAATTACGGATCGACTAACTGCATGTCGAGGTTATGTACGATCTATAATAGGTTTTTCGCAGAAATTGATATCTTTGACTCGAACTTCGCAGTATTCAAAAACAAAATTCTACAATTATTATGAATTTTTAAGATTAGTAAACTTGATTTCCACTTTTTATATCATTTGGAGTTAATCTGTAAATATATGTTGATAAACTAAATAAATAAATAAACACAAAAAAGCTTTCTCGATACTGCCGAAAAATTTAAACCTAAACCTTGTACCACTATATCTATTCTGCACTTCTTTAAACCTAACTTTTAGCGGCACCTTTCGATAATAAAATTTTCTTGGCTACGGTTGTCAATCAAAGCCTTAGCCGCCTGCAATTTGCTATTCCCATACTCTACCACAGTCATTCTCAACCTCTGTGCCGCTGTGGCACTTTTGCATGCCGCCAAATTCTTCTTGAAGTCTACCACCAAATTTTACAAATGCAAACAATAAAAATTATTTTGTACGTACTTTGCAATCATTACAGCGTGTCGTCAGCATTATTGTTATGCCGACTCAATTATTCTGCCAAGCCAAATCAAACGTGCACAGCTTTTACATGGTGTATTGTAGGTGTTGCGGCGAATCCGTCCCTACCCCTTTATACGTCACAAGGACAACGAACAAGAATAGACTAGCACCCCTACGAGAATTGGTTCCAGACGCTTGCACGGTCAAGATGCTCTGTTCAGTTACAGTTAAATATATTTGGTTTACTTAAAACATGTAGTTATTTTTACAATTGTAATTATTACAAATAAATTTGTGTACTTTACGTGAAATTCTAAAAAATGTCACTTTAATCACAAACATCAATTGGTCCTTCAGAAGCTCGAATATACTTAATTAAAAACCAGCGATAAATTACTGCTACATACATCAACGTTCAAGGTTGAAGTTACCTGCTTAGAATTGAATGTTATTTTCTACATTTTACTGCAAGTTCGTTCGTCCAATTCTACCTGCTTTCGTTTAACACAAGGTTGACGGAGTGCACCCTTATACAATACAACTGGTTTGTATACAAAAACACCATCACTTCAGGAAAGGTATGTGACCTCCTTTTAATACATCATTCCAACAATTTTATAGGTAGAAGCTGTATTTTACTTACACATTTCAAACAGCTGTAAAGCTCTAATTAATTACATAAAACACGACACGCTTTACGGTGTTTCTTTGCAACCTGCATTTTTTACTTGTTTGCTACATTTTACGTATTTTATCACAATGTCTAATACAGACAAAAACAAGCGTACAGCTATTAAAAGCTCTTTAACATGATTCAATAATTACTTTCATTCAGTTAAAAATGCAGATTATGATTTGAATGAATTACAAGACCGTCTAAATAAATCTGAAGCACTTTTAGATGAATTTAATACGGTTTTCAATTACTTATTGAAAATGCTGATGAACAATGCGAATCTAATTATGCTACCTTACATGCTCCACAGAGAGAAAAATTTGAAAATGATTTTTTTAAAATTACGGCAACTGTCAAAAAATTTATTTGTTATAAAAACGGTACTGTTAAAGCTGGTTCTCTAACGAGCAACATTAACAGTGACCACAATGATCAGAACTCAGCCAATTTTCGTTTACCGAAATTAATTCTGCCTGCTTTTGACGGGTCTTTTGATCAATGGTTATTTTTTAGAGACAGTTTTGTGTCAATCATTCATTCAAATACTAGCATTCCTAACATCACTAAATTTCATTATTTGCGCCTTCAACTGGTTGGAATTGCTGCAGATACAATAAAATCTTTAGAGGTATCAAACGCTAATTATTTGATAGCTTGGAAATTAATTCAAGAAAGGTTTGAAAACAAACAGTTGTTGGTCACTAATCACATTAAGGCACTTTTTAATTTACCTTCCGTCGCAAAAGAATCTCACGAAGCCTTGCGACTACTATTAGATGGCATGCAAAAACACCTACGCGCTTTAAGGGCTCTCGAACTTCCCACTGAACACTGGGATGATTTGATTATATTCTTAATTACTAACAAATTTGACAACGTTACACGACGCGCGTGGGAAGCGGAAAACAAAACTGGTGACCTACCAGAGTTACAAAACTTAATTGATTTTTTGAAAGAAAGATGTCGAATTCTTGAATCTTTACACGTCAATATTGACACGAAACCGCAACAGTCGGTTACACCACAACAAACGAACAAAGCTTCTAAATCGTTTGTTACAACTTCTACAAAATCATGTCCTTTATGTTCCAACAATCACGCAATTTACTATTGCACAGAATTTACAAAACTCAATGGCTCGAACAAATTAAATACTGCTAAACGTTTACGGCTATGCATCAACTGTTTAGGTGCTAATCACTTAACAAATAATTGCAAGTCTACAGGGTGTCATAAATGTGGAAAATTCCACCACACTCTTTTATGTTTTAAAAACAACAATGCAAATGTGCAGTCTACTTCTGCACAAAACACTTCACAGAACCTTACTACTGCTGCTGCAAATGAGCAACTCATTCCTACAACGTCAGCTACACCTGTTAGTCTGACCGTTAATACTTCTGCGAAGTTATAAGTTTTACTTTCCACTGCAGTTGTTACAATTCTTGACGCTTTTGGCGATCCACACGACTGCAGAGTTCTTTTAGACAACGCAAGCCAATCGAACTTTATATCTCAACGTCTTTGTGGCATTTTACAATTGCCAAAACGCAACACAAACATTTCCATTTTTGGGATTAACCAATTGAATCATGATGTCACTCACATTGTCACAGTCACAATCAAATCTAAGGTAAACAATTTTGAAACAACACTTAATTGTTTAGTCTTGCCAAACATTACTGGTCACTTGCCAAGCACTTACATTCGCAACATGTCATTAGACATACCCAAAAATATCAAACTTGCTGCCTAAAATTTGGTCACTTTGTTCCAGTAGATTTATTAATTGGTGCAGACACTTTTTGGGATTTATTAGGCATTGGGAAAATTAAACTTGGCGACAATGGTCCCATTTTCCAAAAAGTAAACTTGGTTGGCTCATTTCGGGCAAAATGTATACACAAAATGCTATTTCCAATACGTTACATTGTTATCACTCTTCTAATGCTACTTTAGAAGCACAATTGTCTAAATTTTGGTCCATTGAAAAATATCCAAAAATAAAATTCTTTTCTGACGAAGAAAACTATTGTGAAACACACTTCAAACAAAACACATCTCTTAATGTTGATGGTCATTTTATTGTAAAAATTCCAATTATAGAACCTACACCTGAATTAGGAGATTCTAAAACTACAGCTACTCAGCGCTTTCTTAAACTAGAACAAAAACTTGAGAAAAACCCAGGTTTAAAACAACAATATCATGATTTTATCCATGAGTACATACAATTAAACCACATGTCACTTTGCAGTGATCAACAAGACAACTCTGAATTCTTTCTACCACATCATTGCGTTCTTAAAGACACTTCTACTACTACTAAATTACGGGTCGTATTTAATGGCTTTGCTAAATCCTCCTCTGGATACTCGCTGAACGATTTAATGTTGGTCGGTCCTAATATACAGGACAACTTATTTGATATTCTACTTAGGTTTAGAAAACGCAACATTGTTTTAAGCGGCGATATTGCAAAAATGTACCGAAAAGTATTTATTCATGAGGAACAACGCCACTTACAAAAGATTTTAAGGCGTTTTGAGTCAAACAGCGAAATTCTTGCTTACAACCTTAACACGGTTACTTACGGTACAGCTTCTGCGTCATTTTTAGCCATCAGAACTCTTCATGAGGTTGCACATAGACACATACATTAAAATCCCAAAATTGCTTCAATTATACTCCACGATTTTTATGTAGACGATCTTCTCACTGCAGGAGATACTGTTGAAGAGGTTAAACAAATAAAAACTGAAATTTCTACTCTTCTACAATCCTACGGATTTCCTCTTCGCAAATTTGTTTCAAATGTCAAATCTATACAATACGATTGTGAGTCAAACATTATACACTTAGGTGACACAGGACAAAATAAAACCTTAGGATTATTTTGGGACTCTCACAATGATATATTGCAATATGCAATTAATGTTCCACAACACACGTCCAAGGCTACCAAACGACAAATTTTGTCATACATTTCAATGATTTTCGACCCGTTAGGTCTTCTTTCACCTGTAATAATTACTGTCAAAATTATCTTACAACAGCTTTGGAAATTAAAAATACCATGGGACGAAACCATTCCTGCAGACTTATACTTGCAATGGCAAAATTATCGCTCTCAACTGGAGGAATTAAACACATTAAACATTCCAAGACAAGTAACATGTTCTAATCCCGTTTCTGTTCAGTATCATTGCTTTTGTGATGCTTCAGAGACAGCCTATGGCACTTGTATTTTTATACGTTGCACGGATGCTCTTGGAAACATTACTTCGAATCTTTGTTCCGCAAAAACAAGGGTTGCACCTTTAAAACTCATTACAGTTCCTAGACTGGAATTATGTGGTGCTTTTCTTTCAGCTGAACTTTTAAACAAGGTAGTTACGTCTAGTAATATACACTTTGAAAGGGTCTTTTATTGGTGTGATTCTACCATAGTTATCTCTTGGATAAATACATCTCCACATTTATTAAAACTTTCGTTGCGAACAGAGTTTCACAAATACAGAACTTAACAAATACTGATTCTTGGAGGTACATTAACACTTTACACAATCCTGCTGATTTACTGTCAAGAGGAATTGATCCTAAAACTTTACTGAATTCGGAACTTTGGTTTCATGGTCCGAATTGGCTTACCTGGTCTGAAAATAATTGGCCTGTCTACTCTTATCAATTAAAAAATTCAGAAATTCCGAAAACTCGTTCTACAACTTCAGTACTTGTATCAACTTCCGAAGATTTTGATCTCATAAATCGATTTTCTTCATTAACTAAACTACAGCGAGTTTTTGCTTGTATTCTTAGATTTAAAAACAATTCTTTAAAACCTAAGAACATGCGTACTATTGGTCCGCTAACAACACAAGAATTAGCTGATTCTTTAAACACACTTGTTAAAATTGTACAAATAGAAACATTTCCTGACGATTACAATACATTACTTAAAACTGGTCAAGTGCATAACAAAAGCAAACTTTTAAGCTTAAACCCATTTCTTGATCCACTTACAAAAATTATTAGAGTCGGTGGTCGTTTGGAAAACTCCAACTTTAATTTTCTTAAAAAACACCTAGTGGTTTTGCCTTCAAAACATTATTTTTCTACCTTAATTGCTCAACACGAACACTTAAGACTGTTACACGCTGTCCCACAGGCCTTATTGGCCTCAATTAGAGAAAAATTCTGACCTATATCTGGTCGAAACTTGGTGAAAAAGGTCGTGCATGACTGTGTACGATGCTTTCGTTTTAACATAAAGCCTGAACAACACATAATGGGAAATCTTCCAAATTCCCGTACAACGCCTATGCGTCCATTTTATTACTCCGGTGTTGACTACGCTGGCCCATTTTCCCTTCGCGACAGAAAGGGTAGAAACTTCCAAACAACTAAGGCTTACGTGTCTTTGTTTGTCTGCTTTACCAGAAAGACTATTCATTTGGAAGTCGTTAGTGACCTTACAACTGAATGTTTTTTAGCTGCTTTGCGCCGTTTTATGGCTAGACGTGGAAAATGTGCTGTAATATTTTCTGACAATAGTACCACCTTTGTGGGGGCAAATAATGAAATTAAAAAATTTGTTGACATCTGCTACACTAAAATTTCTAATGACCTCTCTGACAATGGAGTTCAGTGGAAATTTACTACACCTCGTACGCCACACGTCGGTAGTTTATGGGAGTCAGGCGTGAAATCCGTGAAACACCATTTTGTACGGTTCTTTGTCAAATAGAGGCTTGCCTAAATTCCAGGCCCCTTTATCCTTTAACACATGATCCTAATGATACCAATCCTCTTACTCCTGGTCACTTTTTGATCGGCGAACCTTTGTGCACAATACCAGATCCGAATTTGTTGCACTTAAATGAAAAGCGATTATCGAGATTTCAGCGAATGCAACAGCTTACACAACATTTTTGGTCCAGGTGGTCAAAAGAATATATCTCGAACTTACAAATACGCGTTAAATGGAAAGAAAATTTTCCGCAACTATTAAAACCTGGCACACTTGTCATTATTAAAGAAGACGGTCTTCCACCCCTCAAATGGCGGCTTGGAAGAATTATTGAAGTTCATTACAGACTTGATGGAATAATTCGTAGTGCAACTATCAAAACCACTTCGGGCAACTTTAAACGTCCAGTAGTGAAACTTTGTATTCTACCTAATCAAATCTCATAACGAGATGTTTATTTTAATGCTTTTGACATTCATTATTGTAGTTTTTTCGTTACAAGCATTTACATATTGTAAGTGTAGTTACTTTTATGAACTTTAATTTATGTGTGCCTATGTGGTTTAAACACTTTACAAAACTTTTATGGTTTTCATACTTCTTTTGAAACCTTAGAAGATTTCAAGGAGGGCGGCTTATGTTGCGGCGAATCCGTCCCTACCCCTTTATACGTCACAAGGACAACGAACAAGAATAGACTAGCACCCCTACGAGAATCGGTTCCAGACGCTTGCACGGTCAAGATGCTCTGTTCAGTTACAGCTCAATATATTTGCTTTACTTAAAACATGTAGTTATTTTTACAATTGTATATATTGCAAATAAATTTGTGTACTTTACGTGAAATTCTAAAAAATGTCACTTTAATCACAAACAGTAGGTAAGTAAAATTCTATTAAACTTATTTTATTGTTAGTGTGCCGCCAAATTTTGAAATTGTTAAAAGTGTATTGCAACAAAATAATTGTTGAGAAATATTGCATTTCAATAACGGATATTGCTAAAAGGCTATTGTACGATCAAACGAAGTCGAAATCAATGAACTGGTGACAAGTTTTTGTTGCACTATCGTAGTTTCAATAGAAATGGTCCTTTCTGCAGAACGTACAATTGCATGATGAGGTGACATAGTTGAACTATGTAGTGATACCGAACGATTTTCAAAGTGTAATGAAGAATTGTGTCGTTAGAACATCTTTTACCACCCAATTTGAGCGTATAATTTTTTACAGCACGTGAATTGCTGAAACTGTGAATACATAATCTATTTTGCTTAACAATATAAAATCTAGCTTGCGATATTTTGTCAAGAAACTATTTACATTTGAACAAAGGCTTTGCATACCACACATCTTTCCACCACTAGTGGTGACAAACAACGTTCTAGCACAAGAACCACTATTTTTCCTTTTCTGAAAAACTGTCATTGCATTTTACTTAGATTCCACACCTACATTGCATGAAATTTATTTTGAAGACCTTACAACGTTTTTCAATAAAAGTTTTTAAACCTTCAAATGACAAAATTTCCAGAGCATTTTTCATTTCAAATTTTTTTCATGACATCACTATCAAATTTCTAGCTAGCAAGTTGAACAATGCAAAGTCTAACAAATCTATGTCTATGCTTTTCAAGGCATGTATATTTTCATGTAGACAACTAATTACAATTTGCTGTTCTTTATTAAAGTTTCCACTTGCTTTAGGGCCTTGCTTCAAAACATTCCAATATGTTGCACCTAGCAATCTTTTGGATTGAAATTTATTTAAAAGAATGGAATATGTTTCTGGTAACTATCTTCATTGATGGGCAAGTGTTTTACCAACACATGGCTGGTTAGATCAAGAGCGATTAAGAGAAACAATAATTTCTGTAATTGATTTAAGCCAGAATTACCAACTAGTTTTTTAAACACCAAATTAAATCCTTCCTAGTTGGGGAGTTTTCCTGAGAAGGCAGGCACTTTCAGTTTCGTCAAACGTATAGTAGTATCTAACGAGTTATAATTTTTGGCAATGGGTTCTACATTTAAATTTACTGTTTTATTTTCTAGTAAACCTTGAAACTGTATGTCAATCAAATTAATAACTTTGATTTTACCAAGAATAGATAATAGTATAATATCAACAATCTTGACGTCTCCAACTGATTTATCGGGTGTATATCCCATTTAAGGTACGTTATTAATCACAATTCAAGAACTAAATTAATGTTACTCACTATTGAATAAAAAACGAAACGCATTGTAGTTCAATATCTAAAATAATTTTAAACCTTTACGATGAATTGTTTCACAAAACAACACTATTTTCAGGTACTCCTAACAATAATTGTAAGCGTGATTGGTCTCATTAGTGGCAGCAAAGTAAGGATTGCACACTGTGAAAAGTGTTTAATAGGTTTGGTTGCCAGTGGCTAGTTTCAAAATTTGCAAATTTTAGTGCTAGTTCAATTGTCTTCCTTAAGATTCCATTATACCTCTTAACCTGTCCATTTCCATTCGGGTTATAAGCTGTAGTTCTGCTTGTTGCAATTTTTCATTTCCTTGGAAATAAATGATGCACAGGGCACATGTGGTTGACATATCACTAAAAGGAAAAGAAATTAAGAAGATATGGAATATTCATCCACAATCACAAAAAGACACAATTTTGATTAACAGACAGAATAGGTCCTAAGTTGATGCTTAATCTCTCAAACGTAGCAGTAGCTTTCATAAGAACACTTTGATGTTTATAAAATTTAGGTTTGATTGTAGCACAAATATTACAAGGTGTTACGTGCCAAAAATCGGCACTAAACATTCTTATAAGTTTTAATATGTAAGAATTTCGCGCCATAAATTTCAAAAGACTTGTGCACGTATTTCCATCACTTCAGACAGTGCGTTTGCGCCAGATCGCGCCGACGTGTGTGGATGAAGGAGGATAGTGGGAGATTTCCGAGAGAGGCGTGAGAACTAGCCTCCGAGATGTGAAGAAGGTTGTCTTTTGTGTCTTACCGTATCTTTTCGTTATGTAGGTCCCTTTTTGCCTTCTTTTGATTATCGTTCCTCAAACCCGTTCCTGTCGTTCCCTACATATAGAAAGAAGAAATTTGAATTTGCATTCAACCCGGCTCAAGAATTTCCACGCCCGAGAAAGAGCAGCGAAGCAGCTGACGCCCGAGAAGGGTCGACAACGGAGCCCCGCTGTACCCATCATGGAGTGAGTAATCCTGAAGGAAGCCGCCGCCATCATGGAGTAATCCTGAAGGAAGCTCTACATGTTCACGTGAGTGCCCCCTTTGGGGTTTTCTTTAAAATTTATTTCCTTTAAAATTGGTGTAATTATGTTGCATTAATTTGCATATTGTGTGACGTCATAGATAATTTGCGCGTCAATTTTTACATTATGTAATATCGCTACCAACTGTCATCAGTGGCTCGCGTAACTCGTTTACGGGGGTGTAATAAAGGAACAGTAATTCAACGTACTTTTTCTAAAGAAATCTGAAGGTTCTTACTAAGCAACTAATAATATAAAGAATTATTCCTGAATGATACAATAACCTATGAGATACATTTGATTTTTCAACAGGATATATTATAGCTGAACGCATCCTAGATAGAGTACCAACGGCCTGGTTATGTAATCCCGATCTGTAAACCATCTCATCATTATAACAAGATCTCTAATCTCCATCGCATGATTTTTCTTTTCTTCACTTTATCATGACAAGTACTGTCGAACATTAAAGTTGATCTGTTATCAACTTCATTTACGAAGAGCTTTAACTATAACTTGTGCTTCTTTTTCAATAGCCGAGTGTTTCAGTTCAGACCCAAGCCATTTAAAGTTCTTGAAGAGAATGTCACAGGACGTTCAGATTGTGACAACGTTGCAACCACAGCATTTTCAGAAGCACGTTTTAACAGTAAACAGGATATCATTGTCAATACAATTAACAACAGATTTTTCTATTTCGTGTTTTAATTCATCGACAGCTTCTTTTGCTTTTTCTGTGTTGCACAGAAAAATTTGGAATGTACGATGAATAATGCGAAAACGCTTAATGCTCTTTCCGAAGAGGCAGGTTTTTAGTGATTTGAGCCGACTCGGATCAGGTCTGATAGTTCTATTTGGTATTTAATAAGCTAGTAAGTTGATTGATCTACATGAAAATGGCGATTTTTATAATTAATAGTTAGATTATATTTCGTTTGCCGTTTCAGTAAATTGCTTAAAGTTCTTTTGACTTTTTCCGCAGATGGATACATAATCTAGATATGAAGCAGGTGTCTACTAATTTCTCGGCTTAAATTATTTCATCAATGATCTTTTGAAACGCAGCCACCCCATTGGTGACAGCAAGTTTTGAAAATGTATACCTTTTAGCTTCTTTTTTGATAGTAATTTAATGACATGCACTTCAAATCAATGGTATTAAAAACATTGTTTAGCAATCTTATTATCTCCATCTTCAATTTTTGGCAATGGGTAACTGTTTAACAAAGTAAATCTATTGATAGTTCTTCAATTGTCAACAACCATATTTTTTTATTTTTGTTTGAAACAACTAAAACTTGCGCTCTCCAAGGGGATTTGCTAGGTTCGGTTATATTATCTTCCAGTAATTTCACTACTTCACTTTCGATTAACCTGTAGTCATCAATAGAATGTTGGCTCGACTTGATTGCAATTGGTTTACATTCAGCATTTAGGAGAAATAAATATGCAAACGGTGCATTAGCAGCAACTATGCAACATATGACTAGGGGGTCTTTATCACCTCCAAACTCTAATCAAACACTTTATGTAGTTTTAAAATGTCATGTCGTATTATGTCAGAGCATAGATTTTGTAAAATAGATAGCTTTACATTATCATAAGAAGATTAATGTTCATATTACACTAACCTTCAATTTTAGTAGTCATAGTAGTTGATGCCATAGATACAGACCCAGCACAAGGAACTACAGATAAACTCAATTTAGATGCGGTTTTCTTGTTTACGAAACCTAAGGAGCTTCCCATATCAATTACAGCGAAAACAGGATATTCATTAATAGTAATAGGACAGTACTTTTGGTTAATCGTTTTAAAGAGGTTGAGAATTACATCTCACTACTTTCATAATGTAAACTGTTGACCATCGCCTTTGGGTCTTTGCAGATCGGCTCACTTTAGCAAAATGACCTAATTGCCAGAAGATTTGTAATATAAATTTTGTACCGAACAGTTACTTTTAGGGTGTTTAGAATAACCATAAAACAAGCATTTTTCATCACAATCAGTTGCGGTAGTTCTAGAATTATTATCAATTAGTGATTTATAATGATTGATTTTAGGTGGAACTGCATTTAAGGAAAAACATAAGGCTTGTTGTTGTGCAAATTCAAGAGAATACGTATCTTCTAAAGTTAACGTAACTTTTTTTCCAAAAGACGTTGGCATATTATAGATGACTTGGAGTCCATTAATAAAAACATACCTCTCAAAATTGTCAAGTGTTCCACACTGTAGTAACAGCTTTAAAATGAATTTGTGCGTGATGGTTTTAACGCTTGCAAGTACTGATTAACAATTTCATTAGATATTTGTTTTCATGTAGATAATACATGCATCGCAAAAATCTCATTTACTAGTTTAATATAAACGTCTTTGAATATAGTGTTAATGAATAACTTTAGAAATTGTTTGAAAACCGCACGAAATGTGAGTACAAAATGTTTAACCTAATATTACGAAAATTGGTGTAGTTAAAACGAAAATACACTCACCTGAGAAACTGTTTCACTTTCACCACAAGCGACTTTCTGCCATTAGTCACCACATAGATTGAAAATTGATGGCAGCATTTCCTGAAGTTTTACAAGGCAGCCCCTTTTATGTCCACCATGTTGCACACCGAAATAACAAGTGATAAGATGCACTTGTTTTTGACAAAATATGTTGGCGGGAGTGATAACGTCCCAACACACCAATTTTATAAACACGAAAAATATAGGTATATAGGAATGAAATAAATTGTAATTTACAAAATAAAAAAAAAATATTTGAATTTGAATAATGAAATTAATCAATCCCGAACATACCGCTCACCAAAATAAGCAATGTTATTTTAATTAATTGAAAATAAATAAATGAATGTATATCAATATACTTGAACACATGAATACAAAATGTAAGTTGAACAAAATTTGATTCTACACACATAAATAATTATAATTGTACATATGACTAATTACACAGTGGTAGTGGGCACAACTTAACTAATGGACGATCTAATTCGCCATTTTGAGTGCGCACACGAGCAACCCTAACTACCCCGTCACGACCTGGAAAAAGAGCAACTACTCGACCAAGTTTCCACTGTAGTGGGGGCGAATTGGAATCTTTGATTAACACCAAATCATGAATATTAACATGGGAAGAGGATTTTATCCATTTCTCACGCTGTTGTAAAGAATGGAGATACTCAGAAGACCAACGCTTCCAGAAGTCTTGGTGCATTCTCTGCAACAGTTGCCACCGAGAAAGTTTATTAAGTTTCAGATTTGTAACGTCAGGATCCGGAGGACACGTCAACGGTTCCAAAGTAAGAAAATGTCCAGGTGTAAGGACCGATAGATCATTTGGATTACAACTGGGACTGTACAAAGGACGAGAATTTAAAACAGCCTCAACTTGAACAAGCACTGTTAAAAGTTCTTCGTACGTCAACACTTAATCGCCAATAACTCTATATAAGTGAGTCTTGATGGACCGAACACCTCCTTCCCAGATACCACCAAAATGGGGTGAGGCGGGAGGATTAAAATGCCAGTTGATGGCTAAAGATCCCGATACCTATTGAGCATAAGCAATGAGCAACCTTGATGCTCCGACGAAATTGGTACCCTGGTCGCTATACAAATCGGAACAACGACCTCGTCATGCTATAAAGCGCCGCAAGGCAGCAAGAAAAGCATCAGATGGAAGCTCAGAAACCAGTTCAATATGTAAAGCCTTTGTGGCCATACACACAAAAATGCAAATGTAGACTTTGGTATGTTTTGCACCTCTACCACGCCTTGAAGTCATAGCAAGAGGATCAGCAAAATCTAGTCCAGCATGACTAAATGGTTTATTTTGAGAAATTCGAGGATCAGGTAAGTCACCCATTAACGGAGACAATGAAGTAGGCTTGACTTTAAAACACTGAACACACTTTGAAAGAACACGATTAATAACACGTTTTAAACCCAACACCCAAAATTGTTGAGAAATCAAATAACCTAAAGTTTGAGGACCTGGATGTAGATATTTACGGTGTGTATATTCTACAATCAACTCACTGAGTCTATGATCTCGAGGAAGTAGTAGAGGATGCTTAGCATCATATAATAATTCAGAATGTCGTAAACGACCACCAACACGCACAAGGTTATCAGAATCGATAAACGGAGCCAATTTTTGAATTGATTTTGCACACACTTTCCCTTTCTCAATACAATCTATTTCATTGAGAAAAACTTCATGCTGTACTATTTTCACAATCACTAGTAATGCTTTATGGAACTCGGTCATAACAAGCGAACCTGTTTTTCTTTGATGAACTTCACTTCGCAAATTATTACCAAAGCATAAGCAATAAGCCACAACACCTTGTATTTTACGCAATGATGAAAATCTCTTCAATAAGACATTTCTCTCATCAAAGGGGACAACATTTAACAAATTTAATTTTCTTTGTTCACTTTCTACTACTGGGTCTATTTCCAGTGCATCAAATGAAGAATATTCATTCGAGTTGTAAAGAAAAGTTGGACCGAACCACCACATCGAATGATTTACAATATCGGAAGGCATTAGTCCACGCGAAGCACAATCTGCGGGATTGTCCACTCCACTGACATGATGCCACTGATGAGGGGCAATCTTATCCTGAATATGACTGATGCGATTACTGACAAATGTCTTCCAACGATGAGGAGACGATTTGATCCATGATAACACCACTGTCGAGTCTGACCAAGCATATATCTGATCAGGAGTAATCAGGTTTTTGTAAACACAAGACACGTATTCCACTAAATTGGATAAAAGCACGGCTGCACATAACTCTAAACGCGGTAAAGAAATTCTCTTAAGAGGAGCAACCTTAGATTTAGCGTATACTAATTTTACGGAAATGTTTCCTTCGAGTGTAACACAACGAATATATATGGCAGCAGCATAACCTGCTTCAGAGGCATCACAAAACCCATGAAGCTGCACCGATTGTGCATTATCTATTTGAATATGTCGAGGAATGGTAAGATTGGCTAAACATGGTAATTGTAGGTTATAAGATAACCAACGATCAACTACTTCTGAAGGGGGTTTATCATCCCAATCTAAACTTAAACTCCAAAGTTGTTGCATCAAATGTTTAGTAAAAAAAATCACAGGAGTTAAATAACCAATCGGATCGAACACTCTAGCAATATCTGATAAAATACCTCGTTTGGTACAAATTTGAGCTGAAGGTTCTACCTTATATTGAAAACAGTCTGTTCGAGGATCCCACTGAAGGCCCAATACCTTCACTGATAATGAATCTGAATCATCAAAACATAACGGTTGAAGATCTTCCACAGGAAGCGACGATAATAATTCACAATGATTACTAGCCCACTTACGGAGCATAAATCCAGCACTGGATAACAAAGATATAAGTTGTTGTTGTAAGTTTAAAGCACTATCTATAGAATTACATCCAGTCACTACATCATCGATGTAGGTGTCAGACATAAGCACCTTAGCAGCTAAAGGATAATTTCTCTAATTATCTTCAGCAAGTTGCAAAAGAACACGAATTGCTAAAAAGGGTGACGAAGAAACACCGTAGGTTACAGTATTCAATTGGTATTCTCCAATAGAATCACTTTTAGAAAATCTCCACAGAATGCGCTGAAAAGCACGATGTTGTTCACATATTTCAATTTGACGATACATTTGTTTTATGTCTGCGGTCAGAACAAATTGATGTAACCTAAAGTTCAAAAGAATACCTGTTAAATCTCTCTGTAACTTAGGACCAACTAATAATATATCATTTAAGGATGTACCATTTGAAGATTTTGCAGAAGCATCAAACACGACTCTCAACTTTGATGTAGCACTATCAGCTTTGATGACACAATGATGAGGAATGTAAAAACCTGTCAATGGTTCACCACTAAATTTAGTCACTAACGACATATGACCTGAATCTAGATAATCCTTCATAAAGGCTAAATAGTTATCCGCAAGATCACAATCTCTAGCTAAACGTCTTTCTAAGAATTCGAGTTTATTAAATATGCGTTTTCTAAACGTACGTTTACACTAAAGAGGTTTGCTTACGGACGTACTGAAATACGTGTTCACGCTTCGAGATCTCGCACGCAACTGGGGGCCGAGAACCGGTGCTATTCAACGTGGTATGGTCGTTGTCTATATTAAAAGTCGCGTTCCCGGTATGTAAAGTGCTTATGCGAATGCACCTAGCAAATATTCGAACTCCGCGTTTTCTTAAAATTACTCGAAAATTTAATATACGACGGCCGAGAAGTGGACCGAAAGGCGAGATAATCCTTATATCATAGCGAGCACCCTCTTCTGCAAATCCAATTTCGGCTGCATGAGATGATGTACCATCCTTTACGAAAATCATACGCAGCACCGAAACTTGCATTGAACTCGTGTACGGGATTGTTAAAAAATTATGTACTTCCATGTCGAGATATACTACACGGCCCTGCAACTGCTATATGTATAGGTACGTTGCTTAAAAAAAAAAAAACAGGGTCCACCCACCCAAGTACTGACCAGAGCGAGAGGTGCTTAACTCTGTAAACCTGCGGACTGCAATAAACGCGCACGGCTGTCGCTGGTTCACCACTAAATTTAGTCACTAACGACATATGACCTGAATCTAGATAATCCTTCATAAAGGCTAAATAGTTATCCGCAAGATCACAATCTCTAGCTAAACGTCTTTCTAAGAATTCGAAACATCTTAGCGCCATAGAATAGGAATCACCTAATTCCACACTTGTTTCACGAAAAGGTAAATGCAAAACAAATCTACCTTCTTTATTACGTTTATAAGTTTCTTTGAAAATAGCCTCACATTGACTATCTTCGGGAGAAAGTAACACTGTTTCTGGAACTTGTTCGGTTTCCCAGAATTGTCGAAGAACTGTATCAAATGGAACACTCACAGTTGTACACAATGATTTCACTTTTGCATTAGAAGAGCAACCAGTTTTCCACCAATTACCCAACCAAAACTGTATTCACTGCAGTAGGTTCACCAACATGTCCATGCCGTAAACCAGGTAGCAACACAGAAGAATAAATATCTGCTCCTAATAACAAATCTACTTCACGGGGGCGACCATAATAAGGATCGGCCAAAGATAAATCCTTAAGATGATCCCAACGTTTCGAAACTGGGGCAGACGGTACGGAATTAGCGATTGAAGGCACAATAATCACGTCAATTTCAAATTGAATATTAGAATTTTGTATAGGTTTTATAAAACATGAAGCCACACCACAACTAGACATAGTCATTGTATTTAGACCATGAACATCTATTGAGGATGGAACTGCTTTTAGACCTAATCTTTTCACACATGTTCGAGTCATAAAACTTGCTTGATTTCCATTATCCAGTAACGCTCTACAAGTTTGAAAATTCCCGGCACTATCACGAATATGCAAAAGAACTGTGTACAGTAAGACCACGGAATGTTTGAACACTGTATTGGTTAGAACCGACAATTGTTCAGATGCACTAGATTGTTGAAAAACTTCTTTATCAGTAGAACTGCTAGGATGGGAAGTTTCCGGTTTTGTAAAATGTAAGTATGTATGATGTCGCAGTTTACATATACGACATCGAAACTTTGACAAACACTTCGCCAAAGCATGTCCACCAGTTAAGCAATTGAAACACAGATTAGAATCCTTCGCCAATTTGTGGCGATCAAAAGGTTCTAATTGCAAGAAGCGATCACACTTTAGAAGTGAATGATCTTCTTTACAACACACGCCCTTAAAATTGTACAAAGTATTGCTATTAGAATTCTTTGCACTGGTCACAAATGTAAAAGATTGATTAGCACGATTTGCATTTTGACCACATTTCACTGATTGTTTTTGTTCTGGTTTTGATTTAAGAGATGATGTAGGCTGTCCTGTAATCACTAAATTAGTCTCTAATGCGTTACAATGTTTTAACAAAAAGGCATATAAATCTTCATACGTTGGTAGCTTCACATTATGAAGTTCAACTTCAAAACGCTTTCTAGTAACACTATCTAATTTTTGTAACAACAGATTTAATCGAGTAAAATTCCACATATCATAATTAAATTGCTCAAGTGCCAATGAATTTTCCGAGAAAATTGCTAGCAATGAACGCAAAGAAGTTGCAGAATCCATATTAGCTTTTGGAGCATTATATATGGACTGCCAATAACTAGTAAGCAGAAAACGTTTGTTCTGATACCTGTCCACCAATTGTTGAAAAGAAATTTTATAATTATCTGAAGTCAAAGGGAGTCCCTGAACCATAGTATACATGAGTATGTTTTTTGAAGTTATTGTTTAATGCTTTTGTTCTAATCATTGTTGAATATAGCTCTTTAATCTGGTCTCTCTATTATAAATGTCATATAAACAGGTTAGAACATGTTTAGAACAATTTTGTATAATTTATGCTTAGAAACAGAAATTTCGCTATGGCAAGCTGGATAAAGATGCCTGGAGAAAATTAGGAGTGCGAAGTTTCCAGCAGAGACATGTGAACAATATTGCCTTCTTTTTATATAAGCTTTTGAACAACATCATAGATTGTGAAGATTTGTTGGGCATTATTGGTCTTAGGTCAGCGGTGAAAAATACAAGGCTATCTTTAGTGAATGTAAGCATGGAACTAATTACAGATCGACTAACTGCATGTCGAGATTATGTACGATCTATAATAGGTTTTTCGCAGAAATTGATATCTTTGACTCGAACTTCGCAGTATTCAAAAACGAAATTCTACAATTATTATGAATTTTTAAGATTAGTACACTTGATTTCCACTTTTTGTATCATTTGGAGTTAATCTGTAGATACATGTTGATAAACTAAATAGATAAATAAACCCAAAAAAGCTTTCTCAATACTGTCGAAAAATTTAAACCTAAACCTTGTACCACTATATCTGTTCTGCACTTCGTTAAACGCACAGCTTTTACATGGTGTATTGTAGGTAAGTAAAATTCTATTAAACTTATTTTATTGTTAGTGTGTCGCCAAATTTTGAAATTGTTTAAAGTGTATTGCAACAAAATAATGGTTGAGAAATATTGATTTAAATAACGGATGTTGCTAAAAGGCCATTGTACGATCGAACGAAGTGAAAATCAATGAACTGGCGACAAGTTTTTGCTGCACTATTGTAGTTTCGATAGAAATGGTTCTTTCTCCAGGATGTGCAATTGCATGATGAGGTGACATAGTTGAACTATGTAGCGATACCGAACGATTTTCAAAGTGTAATGAAGAATTGTGTTCATTAGAACATCTTTTACCACCCAATTTGAGCGTACAATTTTTTACAGCACGTGAATTGCTGAAACTGTGAATACATAATTTATTTTGCTTAACATAATAAAATCTAGCTTGCGATATTTTGTCAAGAAACTATTTACATTTGAACAAAGGCTTTGCATACCACACATCTTTCCAACACTAGTGGTGACAAACAACGTTCTAGCACAAGAACCACTATTTTTTCCTTTTCTGAAAAAAACTGTCATTGCATTTTACTTAGATTCTACACTTACATCACATGAAACATATGATTTATTTTGATGACCTTACAACGTTTTTCAATAAAAGTTTTTAAACATTCAAATGATGAAATTTCCAGAGCATTTTTCATTTCAAATTTTTTTCATGACATCACTATCAAATATTTTTATGTAGACAACTAATTACAATTCGCTGCTCTTTATGAAAGTTTCCACTTGCATTAGGGCTTTGCTTCAAAACATTCCAATATGTTGCACCTACCAATCTTTTGGATTGAAATTTATTTAAAAGAATGGAATATGTTTCTGGTAACTATCTTCATTGATGAGCAAGATTTTTTCCAACATGTGGCTGGTTAGATCAAGAGTGTTTAACAGAAACAATAATTTCTGTAATTGATTTAAGCTAGAATTCCCAACTAGTTTTTTAAAAACCGAATTAAATCCTTTTACAGTTGGGGGAGTTTTCCTGAGAAGGTAGTGTTTCGTATTAGTTAAAACAAACTATAGTGGAATAAAGTTGTGCAGTGCATTTGCGCGTCTTATAGAATAAACGCGTGCGAAAGTGGTTTTGTTACGAAAATCGAGGACTCTTCTTTCGACCTAGTACCGAGACGGTTGTGCGGAACAAGCTATGCAAATAATAAAGTATAGTGCTTGTAACAGTGCATTCAACTGACTCCCCCCGGGGCATTGCAGCAACATTGAAGAGGAACACACACCAAGGACAATATTGGTGAGTGAATTTATCGCTTCTGTTTATTTTTACATGCATACAATTTTCGCATTTAAAGCTCGCGTTTTGTTATACCTTAGCAATACAGTCCACAAAAACTAATAAGACGCGCCAGCACATTATTCTAGTTAATTAATTACATTTTGGTCCTTCTTCGCATGATAGAACTGTCCATGGTTAATAAATTAATTCATTTCGTTGTAGCTTGTATGTATGTAAAACTTCGATTAGCAATATTAGCATCATATTTCTATTTACTTATATATAAAAAATTCCATACACAAGTCTATTAATTAGAAATCATTATTTAATTATAGATATATTAGGATTTAGCAATAATTTAGTTAGAGAGCATCATTAATCATTTTACAGATATAGTTAAATAGTTCGTATAGAAAACCTGTTGCACATTTTGGCTTCAAAGTTTGTCTATTGTAAAATTTCGTTTACCTGTCTAGTAGGTCACTCCCTTTGGCTTATGTACAGCTGGAAACAACATTCCACTTTTATCGAAATACGTACCTGCATTCTTAAGGGTTTATAACCACTAAATATTTTAGCTATATTTCTTGTTTGAATGACTAAACCCTTGGGGCATTCTATAAACCTTTTTGTTAAGGGTTGTCATTTCGTTTAAAATAAGTTTTAAAATACAATAGGAAGCTTTAGGTATCTAACTACTCGTTACGCATTTTACATTACAAATTGGGTAATGACTTTATTGGATCCTTTTCGGTGATTGAATTTACAATAAGATTATTGTGGGTCCTTGTTAATTGAAATAATTGTCGTTTGTTATTTTTATACAAAATGCTTGACACAAATACGTCTGTAACTTTATTAAAGCTCTACGCTGCTAGGATTCATGAAATCTTCGAACTTTCTGAGAAAGCACAATACAATGATTTTGCCCATAAATTATTTAAGTTGAAATGTCGAATGGTTGAATCTATCTACAAGGATTTATACTGAAAAATATGTTACTGTATTCGTAAACACACAATCAGAATTGCAACCGGCTTTTGAGAATTTGTGTCGAAACGTAGATGACGAATATTATTCTATCCTTTTGATACAGCAATTGATATTTTCTGCTGAAGTAAAAACTCCGTCTGCGAATCACACAATTCGACAAGACAATAATTTTACACCTAGAGTAAAATTACCAAAAATTTCTCTACCACGTTTTGATAATGACCCTAAAAACTTTAAGACTTTCAAGGATATGTTTGATGTTTTGATAGATAAACAACCGCATTTAATGGACATCGAAAAGCATTCCTACCTTCTTTCAAGCTTGTCGGGTGAATCATTGACATTGTTGCGGTCTATTCCTCTTTGTCATGAAAATTACAAATTAGCATATGACACTCTATGTTCTAGATATAATAATAAACGTCTTTTGGCTAATCACCATTGGGGTTTAATAAAAAACTACCCGCCTATGCATACAAAAAACGTAAAACAACTTCGAAATTTAATTGACTGTTTCACAGAAAACTTATCGATTTTGGGATCGTTACAATTTGATGTTGAAAGTTGGGATTTCGTTCTTGTAGATCTTTTATTATGTAAACTCGATGAGGAAACTCGTAAACGATTCGAATTGCATTTCAATTCTACTGGTGTGCCTACATTCAATTGTGTCAAAGACTTTTTGTCAAAACAATGTGTAGTCTTAGACAATCTTGTCTCAAGCAAACTGACGAAAGTGCCTAAAGGTACTATTAATAAACAAGGTCTCACTCGTTCAAATTCTGACTTGAAGCCTAGGACATTCTTAGCTGAGACTAACACTTCTCCTAAGAACAATTCGTTCTCCTGCATCCTTTGCAATGGAAATCATGTATTGTATTCGTGCGAGCAATTTCTTAAATTGTCTCCAAACATGCGTCACGAGCAAGCCAAACATCTTCGGTTATGTTTGAACTGTCTTCGACCAAATCATAACATGTCGTCTTGTCCGTCAAAAGTTTCGTGCAAAACTTGCAATAAAAATCATCATACATTGTTACATTTTGTGCAGTCAATTGCTACGTCACCACCTTCTTCAACTCCAACTCGTGAAGAAAATTTGCAAACCAGTTCGTCTAATAATGCTACTTGTACTACAACAGTTGGGTCTGAGGCGACAACTTGTCTAGCTCTGCTACCCACGGTTTGTTTGGGAATTCTCGACAAGAGAAATCAACCTCAAATTATTCGTGCTCTAGTAGACACTGGAAGTCAAATTTCATTTATTACGGAGTCTTGTCGTAAGTCTATTGGTATATCGTCTCGTCCGTCTTCGATTCCTATTTCTGGTTTGGGCCAGACTTCACACCAAACGTTAGGTGTGATATCTGGAACAATTCGTCCCATTCAGGAATATGATTTAGTTCCCACGGACAACAATTTGAAAATAAACTTAATGGTTTTACCGTCTATTTGCGGTAATCTTCCAAACAAGTATATTCAATCGTATTGGTCTCATTTGGAAAACATAAAACTCGCAGATGAAAACTGGAGATATCCCTCTCCAGTACAAATGTTATTGGGCTCTGATGTTGTCAGTCGTATTTTGCTTAATGGGAAAATTGATGGCAAAGAAATTTCGCCTGTTGCTGTCAACACCATATTTGGTTACATGATATTTGGTACTGTCGATCCCATCTCAACCAATGTTATTCGTTCGTTCTTTGTATCTATCGATCCTTGTATGGATATTAATCTTAAACATTTTTGGGAGCTTGACGACATTCCATCGAAGAGTTTGTCGTCCCCGGAAGATGACCTTGCTCAACAATCTTTTGATAACTCGTTGCATCGGTTACCCAATGGTAGGTTCGGCGTGAGCCTCCCATTTAGAGAAAATGTTCGTGAGTTTCCGGACTCGAAATCTATTGTCATTAAACGTCTATTGTCACTAGAGCGTCGTCTCGAAACTAATCCAGACTTGCGAAATTTGTATGTAGATTTCATGCGTGATTACGAAACATCTGGTCACATGTCGCTTTTATCAACGCCTCCAGCTGACAATAATGCCTATTTTATTCCACACTATGCCGTGTTCAAACTAGAAAATAATAAACCTAAATTGAGAATTGTGTTTGATGCTTCGGCTCGAGCTTCGAATGGTATTTCATTGAATGATACCTTACTCACTGGACCTAAGCTCCAGAATGATATTGTAAAAATACTTTTGGCATTTCGTATTCCCGAGTTCGTTTTTGTCTGTGACATAAACAAATGTACAGGCAAATATTGATATCAGAAACGGATCGTTCTTATCAATTGATACAATGGCGATGGAATCCTTCAGAACCAATTTCAACCTATCAGTTGAACACAATTACATATGGAGTTTCATCCGCTCCTTTTCTCGCCATTCGCACTATCTTAAAACTAGCTGAACTAGGAGAAAATAGCTACCCATTGGCTGCTCATGCTTTGAGAAACAATTTGTATGTTGATGATGTATTGACTGGGTCGTCCACTCTCCAAGCAACTCATGAACTAAAACGTCAACTCATCGAACTACTACGTGCTGGCTGCTTCGAACTACGCAAATGGGCTAGCAACAGTCCACTACTGTTAGAAGATATTCCTACTGAGTATCAACAAGTAAAACCAAGTTTAGTCGCAAATGATCTTCAGCTTACCATAAAAGTGCTTGGTCTTCAGTTGCACTCGATACCTGATAATTTTTCATTTGAAATGCAGCCTTTAGAAAATCGTCTTTCCAAGCGGATTTTACTTTTGACAGTTGCTAGGATTTACGATCCTCTAGGATTTATTACACCAGTTACCTTTGTACTCAAACAACTCATTCAACAATTTTGGGTGCTGGGGTTGGATTGGGATGATCCTCCTCCTGAATCTATTGTCATATTTTGGAAAAAATTTGTTGCTGAATTTTCATATATTGATTCAATTCAAATTCTTCGTTATATCCTTATTGATGAAGCCTGTAGTATACAACTACATGGTTTTTGTGACGCGTCCGAAAAAGGATATTCGGCTATTGCATATTTTCGGTTAGGATTTCCGTCAGGAAAAATATCTGTTCACTTTGTTATGGCTAGATCAAAGGTCGCCCCCTTGAAATGTCTTTCTATACCCAAGCTAGAACTATGTCCTACCGTACTTTTGTCTAAATTAGTTCATTTTGTTAAAACTACATATTCAAATGTAACCTTTGAAAAAATTTGTTGTTACACTGATTCTTCTGTGGCTTTGACTTGGATTAAGTCACCTACCTATCGTTTAAAAATGTTTGTAGCTAACCGTGTTAGTTACATCCAAGAACGTATTTCTCCCGAATAGTGGAGTTACATTAGTTCTTTAAACAACCTATCTGATTGTGCTACCAGAGGTTTATTTCCTTCGATATTGCCCGCGCATCCGCTATGGTGGGCAGGTCCTGAATTTTTGTCGTTGTCTGAAGAAAATTGGCCTTTGCCAAAATTGTTCGTTCCTTCTCTGGAAGCATCTTCTGAGGAGAAACGCATTACTTTGATTGTTACTGTAGAATCAACTTGGCTGGAAGACTTATCAAACAAATTTTCGTCGTTACACAAAATTCAACGTATAGTCGCATAATGTCTGAGAATCTTTAATGTTAGAAAAGGTACCATCAATTCGCTATTTTTATCGTCGGTGGAGCTTCACACTGCTCTTATGGTTATTGTCAAGGTGGTCCAATTTAGTTCACTTAAAGTTGAAATCAAAGCCGTTCGTCAAGGTGAGCCTTTGTCTAAACATCTGCAACGTCTAAGTTTATTTCTTGATTCGAATGTAAGAGTAGGCGGGAGATTGATTCATTCCAATCTTCCAGATTCCGCAAAACATCCAGCGGTATTACCCAATAAACACCGTATAACAGATTTGTTGATTAAACAAGTGCACACACAAAATTTACATTCGGGAGTAAACACAACGATGTACTTGCTTCAAGAACGATTTTGGATCATCTCATCGCTTCGCGCAGTTCGTAGAATACTATCTAAGTGTTATCATTGCTATCGTCTTCGCCCTATTCCTGTCAGTCCAGTTATGGGTGAATTGCCTTCATTTCGTGTGTCTCAAGCCAAGGCTTTTAGTTCTGTCGGTATCGATTTTGCCGGTCCTTTTACGATTAACATGCATCGTGCAAGAGGCACCAAGACTTGCAAGGCATATCTTTGCGTGATTGTTTGTTTCGCCACTAAGGCTCTTCATTTGGAAGTCGTATCAGACTTGTCGACTGATGCCTTTATCGCTTGCCTTCGTCGTTTTATTGCTCGTCGTGGTCGGTGTCAACACATTTTCAGCGACTGCGGCACAAATTTCGCCGGCGCTAGTCGCCAACTTTTAAAGGATTTCCGACACTGTGCAGAATCGTTAGCCATTTCGTGGCATTTTAACCCCCCGTCTACCCCTCACTTCGGAGGTATTTGGGAAAGCGCCGTTAAATCGGTGAAAACTCACTTATTTCGTGTTGTTGGAAACCAAGTGCTCACGTACGAGGAGTTTCATACTTTAATCACTCAGATTGAAGCATTGTTGAATTCAAGACCCTTGTGCAGCATAAGTTCGGATCCGAATGATCTTTCGTCACTGACACCAGGTCACTTTCTAACTTTAGAACCCTTGACAGCACTTCCGGACCCAGACTTGTCTCATTTGAAAATCTCTAGGCTCTCTCGTTGGCAGTTGATTCAAGCTATGCATCAAAGTTTTTGGGTTCGATGGCACAATGAGTATTTATACCAATTGTATCATCGCGGTCGGTGGTACAAGTCCAAGAGATTCGACGGCGTTGACATTGGTACTTTGGTGCTCATCAAAGAAGAGAGTGTTTCTCCTTTAAATTGGAAACTCGCCAGAATTATAGAGCTTCATCCTGGAAGCGATGGGGTACCTCGTGTAGCCACCGTAAAAACTTCACGAGGCAATTTGAAAAGACCAATGGTCAAACTATGCCCATTGCCGTCTCAATAATAAATATCAATTATTTTAGTGCTCTTTATTATAGTTTCGTAAGCATTATTATATTCATTTAGTTCTATATACATACAAGACTCGGTCAAAGTTAAATTTTTCGTGTTAAGTTTAAAAAAAATAGCCCAAAGCTATTTTGGTGGGCAGAATGTTTCGTATTAGTTAAAACAAACTATAGTGGAATAAAGTTGTGCAGTGCGCTTGCGCCTCTTATAGAATGAACGCGTGCGAAAGTGGTTTTGTTACGAAAATCGAGGACTCTTCTTTCGGCCTAGTACCGGGACGGTTGTGCGGAACAAGCTATGCAAACAATAAAGTATAGTGCTTGTAACAGTGCAATCAACTGACTCCCTCGGGGGCATTGCAGCAACATTGAAGAGGACCACACACCAAGGACAATATTGGTGAGTGAATTTATCGCTTCTGTTTATTTTTACATGCATACAATTTTCGCATTTAAAGCTCGCGTTTTGTTATACCTTCGCAATACAGTCTACAAAAAATAATAAGACGCACCAGCACATTATTCTAGTTAATTAATTACAGGTAGGCACTTTAAATTTCGTCCAACTTATATTAGTATCTAACGAGTTATTATTATTGGAAACGCGTTCTACGTTTAAATTTACTGGTTTAGTTTCTAGTAAACTTTGAAACCGTGTGTCAATCAAATTAATAACTGCAGTATAACAGTCTATTTCTAAACACAACGAAACCAGTTGTAACGTTCGGTTTAATTCAACGTTTAGTATTATATAGTTCACTTTAGCAAGCATATTAAACATGCCGATTTGTGATAAAGGACAGTCAAGTAAACTGTACACTTTTTCAAAATTGCGAGGAAGGCTAGAAAGTGACAGGGGGATTGTCAAATTTTTTTAAAGTGTTGAGTCGCGTTTTACGTTTGGGTGTGTTTTAATTAATCTTTTGTAGGTCCACTCTAACATCCGATTTTATATACCGTCATTATTATACCTATAAGATACCAATTCATAGTGGGAGTTTATCTGGATGAAAGAAAGGTGACCTCAGATTACATTTGCCGTACGCTGTAATTAACCGATTTAGTTGGGAACCTGATGCATTAACACACACCTATGGTAAAGTTAGTGGAGAGGTTGCATTATCCCGATAGCCACTCTCCTCGCTGTGTCTATAGTGACCTGATTCACCCCACAAACCCTTCAAGGTAAGCGTTGCACTGTAGTAGTTACTGAGTGACCAAACTAGTTCGCACGCTGGTATTGGGATATTTTACCCTGAACTATAGAATGTTCTTTTGCATCTACCGTCAGTGAAGCTGAAAGTAGATAGTGTATTTCGCCTCGTATTTACCCTACTTTCACTGTAGTCAACCGTGTAAAACAGAAAGCCGCTTGTGTGCGCATTGTATATCTATTAGTCCGTAAAATTTTAAAGCTGCGATACTTTTCCAAATTGTACAACTTGTTTCATAACGTAAGACTGTACCAGTTGTAGCGCCTAGATAGTTCAAGTAGACTTACGTCTACCGTCCACATTGTTACCGGAGGTTTGCATGCACCTGGTGTAACACGCGTGATATTTCGGGCTATAGTCTACACTCTTTTGGTCGTCAAACCTAAGAACCCGTACTGCCGTGATGCCCAGGTGCATTCAACCCTACCCCCATCTTAGAAATAATTGTACCCACAAGTATATCTTTGGTAGCCCTGGCCAGTGCGAACTTACACTTAGTTGTTACTTTTGGTTAGTTATCATAGTTAATTTGATCGTAATTGGGGCGTATTCCATATACGCCGCACCTACATTTGCTTATATACACTTTTGTTCATGTTAATTACTGTACTTAATTAATGTGTTCTTTTCAGCCATGTATTTGTAAATAGAGTTAAGAGTATAATCCAGGTGCATTATTCTGTTGTAGTAATTTGCGTGAGTAGGGTGAATCAGTACATTCTACACCGTAAGTTTTCCTTATTTTCATATTGTCTTATTATAACAAGTGCAGGGGCGTTTGCTCGACCAGTAACGAGATCCCCGAATATATCTAACACAGTGACATTACTGGTGGTGCCCACCCCATTTTGCCGTCATTCCCGATTTTTGGCATACTACCAAGTTTACGCCCCACTATAATTGTCATCTTAGGGCGTTTAGCAATCCCGACCTACGACTTTTATCATACCCACCCCTCGCCGGCTAGAGCTAGGCCGCGCACGGATTCCGATCCGTCCCTTGGTGTCGTAGTGCTGAATTGGCCCGTAACAAATTAATTTAGCGCCCATTGCGTGAGGCCCGTTGGTGTTCGTACAAGTTGGAAATTTTTTTTTTACGCGTGAAGACTATTCTTTTGGTATTGTTGTTTAAAGATTTGTCAGTATGGGTTTGCGAATGATTGTTGAACGTTTGAGTAAAGAGGAGTTACAGTATACACTTGGTATTAGAGGTTGTAAAACCGAAGGTTTAGTTAAAGAATTACGTGCTAATTTACATAAGGTTCTTAAAGAAGAGAAGGAGAGCGGTGAGGTAGCTGTTGTTAAGATTCCAGACTTCTCCGTCGATGTTGAAGCTGTTGAGAAAGGTTGTATTTTAGGGAAATTAATTGATGCTTATGAATGTACGTCATCCAAAGAATTTGCCTTATCCATTGAGACAAAATTATCACACTATCTAGATCGTGCGAATAATAGTTGTCCTACTAGTGAAGAGAATTGTGTAAAAGAAAAACTTTTATTGAAAGTATCATTGCTGTTGTCCCGTTATCAGTTGGTTGATTCTGAAGAAGAAATAATTGAAGGTACTAGCTGTGTTGAAGATACAGCTGACGATACTAATCCCGTTATGAAAATGTCAATGTGTCATAATTATTTGATGAAGTCAGTCCCAGTCGCAAAGTGGGGAATTCAATTTTCCGGCGATCCTCGAACAATGTCGTTAAGCGCGTTTCTGGAACGTGTAGATGAGCTTAGTATAGCTCGGAATGTTACTTCTGTTCAATTATTTTTTGAATGCGTAGACCTTTTTACTGGTAGAGCATTATTATGGTATAGGGCCAATAAAAGTTCTGTAAGTAATTGGGAGGAGTTAGTTCGTTTGTTGCGTAGGGAATTTCAGCCGATAAACTATAACGAACGCTTGATAGAAGAAATTAAGCGTCGCACCTAAGGTTCAGAGGAGACTATGGGGATTTATATTGCCGTTATGCTAAATATGTTTAGTAGATTAAATGAGCCTATTTCTGAAGCAGACCAACTTAAGATTTTAATGCGAAATATTGCTCCCTTTTATCAAAGTCAGTTAGCATTTATTGAAGTACGTTCTGTAAATGAATTATTGTCGTACGGTAGGAAAATGGAAGAGAGACGTTTTTCTATTGATAGTTATGTAGCGTCTTCTCCTCGTCGTACTGATTTGGAGGCTGATTTGGCTTATGAGGGTTCTTCTAATGATTTATGCACTTCTGAAGTTTCTGCAAATACACGTCAAAGATTTGAAAGTGATATTCGTCAGAAAACACTCCGTTGTTGGAATTGTGATAAGAGTGATCACAGAGCCACTCAATGTGATATGCCGCGTCGACGTCAATATTGTTATCGATGTAGAAATCCTGGTTTTACCGTGAACACTTGTAATAAATGTCGTAGATTTTCGGGAAACGACCCGGCGGGAAATTGAATGGTCGAGCGATTTTATCCCGTACGTTTACTAACTCGACTGTTTATATTTTATATTTCGTTAAAAATAAAGATATTTTAGATTATGTTTTTGAGAATTCTACGCCTGACGCGAGACCTCATGTTACTGTTGATATTATGGGTTATAAGTTACTTGGACTTTAGGATTCTGGTGCTAGTAGAACAATTTTAGGTTCAAAAGGTTGGGATTTATTAAGTTTGTTGAAGTTGCCGTTAAGAAAAGATTCTCACCCTATCTGTACCATAGCGAATGGTCAGAAAGTTAGTAGTTTAGGAACAATTACTTTACCGATTACTTTGAGAGAACGAACCGTTACTATTGAAGTATTAGTTATGCCTGAAGTTAAGCATCCATTAATTTTAGGTATTGATTTTTGGTCGTCTATTGGTTTAGTCCCGGATATCATGAAAGGCCAGTGGCAGTTTACTAACCCCGATGTTTTGTCTATTGAGGATGCGTTAAGTAATTCTGTTCTACAGTCTACCCATGATTTGTCTTTTGAGCAACGTATGAAATTAGAAGGGTTGGTAAATGAACATTTTGCCTCCTCGAAGCCGATTAGGCAAATATATTATCCGGTGTCGCCGGTTATGTAAAAACATATTGATGACGAATTGGAAAAGATGCTAAAATTAGGTGTGGTGGAGCGTTCGAACAGCGCTTGGTCTAGTCCGATTTTGTTGGTGAAGAAGCGTGATAATACGTTTCGTTTTTGTGTCGACTTTCGTCAACTTAATAAGGTTACGGAAAAGGATGCATACCCGTTGCCGTATGTTTCGTCCATCTTAGATCGTCTATGTGATGCGAAATATATTACTTCGTTGGATATTAAGTCGGCATATTGGCAGGTCCCTGTTGCCAAGGAATCTCGTCAATACACAGCTTTTACGGTACCGAATCGTGATTTGTTTGAGTTTTGTCGTTTGCCGTTCGGATTACACAATGCTCCGGCTACGTGGCAACGTCTAATAGATACTGTGCTAGGTCCTGAGTTGGAACCTTATGTTTTCATTTATTTAGACGATATAATCCTGTGTACTGTTAAGTACACTTTGAATGGTTGTTAAATATATTTTGGGATATTGGCGTAGCAATGGTAATGTGATGGTAGATTCTTTAGTTGCGAGAGGTGGTACTTAACTCAGGTCCTAGGGACCTAGGGATCTTTTGAGAAGTAACAATTATCTGAATAGAAGTAATGAAACGATGAAATCAAACAATAGTATTTAATAATGAATTAACTTAAAACTAAACAACATGTTAATAAAATACGAAGAAATAAATAAGTTAAACAGTTATAATAATAAAGAGTTAACTTACGGTTGGAATTCTAAGTGACCATCTTAATTAGGTTTTCTTCAGCATCTATAAAGGGTTAAGTCACCATTTCGATAAGAGCCAACTTGCTCTTCAGCAGACTACCAATGACTTGGCTAGCTGTCTAGCTGCCCACAAACTACCGATGAGTGGGAGGGTGTCTTGGCCTTTTATACATGCTGATCCAAGGATACTGGTTTCTACGGAAGGTTTTGGCATATGATAATCAGTACAGAGGTTAGCCAAAACTTCCTAGTTTGTAACAATTTTACAGGAAAACTGATTATGAAAATTACAAAGTAACTAACTAATGTGGTATAGATTAAGAGGAAATAACATGAAACATTACGGTTTGGTTTGAACAAGATAATGACAAAGTAGATTGCAAAGTTTCCTAAAATACATGATGCGAAATGTATTGATTGTTACAATGTTGCAATTCTAAAAGTAATCTAAAATAATGGCTTCGCTATATACAACAGTACACCTGATTTTGAGAGACATATCGAAATACTGCAAGACATATTTACCCGTTTAGGTAATGTTGGTCTAACTTTAGGTCATGAAAAGTATCAGTTTTGCAAACCTGAACTTAAGTATCTTAGGTACGTTGTGAATAGTAAAGGATTACTCCTTGATCCCGAAAAAGTTACCGCTATTCTGAACATACCGCCACCGAAGTCTGTTAACGAAGTTAGGAGAATTGTAGGTATGGCTTAGTGGTATAGACGTTTTATACCGAATTTTTCGTCAATTGTCGCCCCATTAACTGCTTTGTTAAGAAAGAATTGTAAATTTGATTGGTCTGAAATTTGTAATGCTGCGTTTACTACTACTAGTACATCGAGTTTTGAAGACTATGTTGTCGTCATATGTGAAAGACCATCAGAAGGATTGGGATTGATATTTGCCTAAGGTAGCGTGTGCCGTCCGCACTGCTATCCATGATGTTACCGGTATGTCACCGTATTTTGCTAATTTTGGTCGTGAGATGAATCTCGAAGGAAGTTCCGATGTGCCTGATAATATTCATGATTTGAATGACGTTGATTTTGCTGATCGAAAGGATTTTCTAACGCGTTCTGCTGCGATGCAGAAAATTTATGATGATGTTGTCAAGAGACTTAAAGTGGCGTATGATCGCGCTAAAATTAAATATGATCTACGTAGGCGTCCTGCAGATTTTGAGGTTGGTGATTCTGTGTGGAGAAGGAATTATGTTTTTTCTGACGCATCGAAACATTTTACCGCGAAGCTAGCACCTAAATTTATTGGGCCTTTTATTATTCGTAAAAAAATTTCCTATTCCACTTATGAACTCACAGATTCCACTGTCATGTCTAAAGGTGTATGGCACACCAAAGATCTTAAACACCATCCAGATTAGTTGTAGATATATTTTGGGTTTGTTTTTCCTTTGTTTTTTGTTCCTGGGTTGGTTTTCTTTAAATTTAGGTTTTGGTTACTCAAGCCAAAAATGGGATTTTCGTCTTCACGTTAGGGAGGTGTAACGTTCGGTTTAATTCAACGTTTAGTATTATATAGTTCACTTTAGCAAGCATATTAAACATGCCGACTTGTGATAAAGGACAGTCAAGTAAACTGTACACTTTTTCAAAATTGCGAGGAAGGCTAGAAAGTGACAGGGGGGATTGTCAAATTTTTTTAAAGTGTTGTCGCGTTTTACGTTTGGGTGTGTTTTAATTAATCTTTTGTAGGTCCACTCTAACATCCGATTTTATATACCATCATTGTTATACCTATTAGATACCAATTCATAGTGGGAGTTTATTTGGATGAAAGAAAAGTGACCTCAGATTACATTTGCCGTACGCTGTAATTAACTGATTTAGTTGGGAACCTGATGCATTAACACACACCTATGGTAAAGTTAGTGGGGAGGTTGCATTATCCCGACACCCACTCTCCTCGCTGTGTCTATAATGACCTGATTCACCCCACAAACCCTTCAAGGTAAGCGTTGCACTGTAGTAGTTACTGAGTGACCAAACTAGTTCGCACGCTGGTATTGGGATATTTTACCCTGAACTATAGAATGTTCTTTTGCATCTACCGTCAGTGAAGCTGAAAGTAGATAGTGTATTTCGCCCCGTATTTACCCTACTTTCACTGTAGTCAACCGCGTAAAACAGAAAGCCGCTTGTGTGCGCATTGTATATCTATTAGTCCGTAAAATTTTAAAGCTGCGATACTTTTCCAAATTGTACAACTTGTTTCGTAACGTAAAACTGTACCTGTTGTAGCGCCTAGATAGTTCAAGTAGACTTACGTCTACCGTCCACATTGTTACCGGAGGTTTGCATGCACTCAGTGTAACACGCGTGATATTTCGGGCTATAGTCTACACCCTTTTGGTCGTCAAACCTAAGAACCCGTACTGCCGTGAAGCCCAGGTGCATTCAACCCTACCCCCACCTTAGAAATAATTGTACTCACAAGTATATCTTTGGTAGCCCTGGCCAGTGCGAACATCCATCTAGTTGTTACTTTTGGTTAGTTATCATAATTAATTTGATCGTAGCTGTGGCGTAGTCAATATAAGCCGTACCTACATTTGCTTATATACACCTTGTTTATGTTACTTACTGTGCTTAATTAATGTGTTCTTTTCAGCCATGCGTTTGTAAATAGAGTTAAGAGTATAATCCAGTTGCATTATTCTGTTGTAGTAATTTGCGTGAGTAGGGTGAATCAGTACATTCTACACCGTGTGTTTTTTCTTATTTTCATATTGTCTTATTATAACAAGTGCAGGGGCGTTTGCTCGACCAGTAACGAGATCTCCGAATATATCTAACACAGTGACATTACTGGTGATGTCCACCCCATTTTGCCGTCATTCCCGATTTTTGGCATACTACCAAGTTTACGCCCCACTATAATTGTCATCTTAGGGCGTTTAGCAATCCCGACCTACGACTTTTATCATACTCACCCCTCACCGGCTAGAGCTAGGCCGCGCACAGATTCCGATCCGTCCCTTGGTGTCGTAGTGCTGAATTGGCCCGTAACACAGTTTCTTGTGATCTGAGGATCGATTCTTGAAATTGTTCCAATGACAACCCGCCATTTTTTCCCATGAGAATATACAAGTGGTATTCTGGAATCGCTTCGTGTGAAAATGTTCCACCAAGTTTCGTTGGAATGTATTCACATGATATTTACCATGAGAATTGAATAGTGCACATGCGTACTTGCTGTATGGTATTTACACTGTTGACGTTTCTAGTTTCGTTATATTTTTGACAATCACTGCTTTGAATATTACTAAGAAACGACAAATTTTGGTGAAATTGTTCGAGTGGATGCACTAGAAGTTTCCCATTTCAGTCAAGCATGTAGGAATGTAAATTTATTAGAAAAATTTCCCTTGCCGAGATGATCTTTTTGCTGCATAATCTGAATGAGGTTTTTTTCTCTGACCCTCTGACAGGTTCCCACAGCGTGCTGTTTTACATGATAGTAATTCCCTTACTTCACCAGGCTTAAATAACAAAATGTTAAAAGAAAAATATCTACAAAGCAACACCAACACAATTTATGGCTATAGAATAAATCGTATAGTTATAAAATATATCTATACCTATGTTTAACTGCAACAATTCTATTGGCTGTCTACTAGTAAAAATCACCGACATACGTATTTTGTTACTCTCATGGGAAGTTAGATTCTAATACCTTACAAGAATAGCTACAATCATTCCAATGGGAATTTCATCCTGAGAATTTGTTCTCATGGGAACAAATTCGTACGACTTCAAGATTCGACCCCCTGGGCCCGTATTCTTGAAATGTAGGTAAGGTAAATTACTGGGGAAATTTAGTATTCCCCCCACCCCCTAATTTACTTGGAATATATTCTTGAAATATCATAGGGAAAATTTTGAGGTATCCACTAATGGAAATCAATTACCGAGATATTTATCAAGGTAATGTTCCTTATAGCAGTAGAACTTTGGTGAAAATAGATAGTAGATGTAATTTAAAAAACACGAAATTTTGTATTAAACAACATGTAGGAAGATTTGGATTACATTTATCTTGTACAAATATTAAGTGATCTACAAGATGCAGAAAAGACAGTTGAAAATCATGAAGAAGGATATATTCGGTTTTTACCAAAAGTTGACCCATTAGTCAAGGTGAGTGATACAAAATTCAGGGAATTTTTCAGGTTAAAATTTCATTTATATTACTTAAATATTTATCAAACTACTTTTACATTATATTTAAACAGGTTGGATAAAAGAACAGCCAGATATTTAATTATTCTATTATTGCCAAATATGCAAGATGCAACAAGAAAATCTGCGCTGGGAGTTGAGAATAAAGTTATAGTATAGAGCAGAATTTAGTTGTATTTAAAACTTAACATTTTTAGGTTCTTGTAGTATTAAGGTTTTTCGTCAGTGGTAGCTATCAAGAAATTACTGGGAGCATTATCTTCACTGGCATTAGCCAGCCATCGGTAAGTAAGGCAATTCATGAAGTCTGCAATGCTTTAACAAATGCAAATATATTTGGAAGATATGCCAAAATTTCCCAAAAGCTTGAGAAATTAAGAAGACTGTGATAACAGTAATGATTATTCCATCAAAAATTTGTGTATTTTTAAAATTCTCATATCTCTTAGATTTTTTAATACATATGTATTTCCTGGTTTAGTTGGTATTATTGATTGCACTCATGTTAGTATTATAGCTCCTCAAGGTGTTGAGAATCATCCTAAGCACATATATGTAAACCGGAAAGGGTATCACTTGTAGGCTATTATTTAAATTTCCCGCCAAGCACCAACTGTAAGCTATTATTTAAAGTTCCCGCCAGGCACCTACCTTATGATTGGCTCTTGTGACAAGTGGGAGCTGAAGAGGGACTGCGCACGCAACCAGCATTATGATTACTACAAAGAACATACATAAATAGAAAAGAAAGCTAGGCAAAGAGAAAAACAAACTTATTGTGCTGCTTGCAGCGGGTGCGATCCGAACTATTGTAGGCGGGAAGTTTAAATAACAGCTCTACCTTATTCAAATATAGTTATTAAATTAAATTCAACCAAATACATTGATTTGCTTAGTAAATTATACTTAATACATCTTGCTGATTATAAAATAAGCAAAGAACATGTTAAGTAAAATTGTTTAAAAGTAAACCAATGTTGGGTGAATTTAACTTGTGTATAAACTTGTATTTATAATATCCATGCATTTTCACAGTATTCATGGGATAGCAGCAACATTAAATTGAGGATTTTGAAAAGAACAATCTTATTGTTAACTGGAATTTTAATTTTAAATATGTATTCCATTTGTAGGAGGAGATGCTATGTGTACTAAAAGAATCCATTATATTAAATAATTTTATTATTGGAAATAACAAATAACAATCACAATCACATATGAAGTAAACCTCATAATTATTAATTATTATTAACAATTATTAGAAATTCTACCTTATGTATTTAGTACAATCATAAAATCATTTTTACCTGTGTGCAATATGTTATGCACATTTACAACATACCAAATGCAAATTAGTACATAATAACCGACAATATTATTTTTAATCTTAAATAATAGTTTTAGTACATTAAAGATGACTGCATAATATTTAAGATACTTCTTCTGTCCCAAAATGGGTACCAGATTTCTATACTTCCTAAAACTTCGTTATCTCTCCAATTTCAATTACAATTCTGTATTCCATATTAACGAACCTACATCAAAAATTACATTTGCATGTTGCCAAAAAGTTTGAACACCCAATTTAACTTTTGGGTAATTATTTATTAACCACATGTTCTAAAAAACTGGTGTGGCCACGCAATAAACGGTGAAGTTGCTCTATTTGCAGGCCCAAAAAGTCAATACAACACAGTAAGCACATCAAAGCGTCTATCATTACTTGCTACAACCAAGTGTAAATGTTAAACCTATAAACATGAGTCAATAAAATGCAGTCACTGATGGTCTGTATAGGAGAGGATAATCCAAATTTGGCATCGAGGAAAACTATGTTTATGTAACTGATCAGCAAATGTAAATGTAAAATCTCACAAGTAATGTATGTTAGAAATGATGAATGTCAGGGACAGCAACAACTCTAAATCAACCCATTTAAGCAAAGATAAATTCCAACGTGTATGAATGCTATCACTCTGTCTTAAATGTGATATGGAGCTTATCGAAGCTACCCAGACAGAGATTAGCATTTACTACTACTACTAATCATTAAGGTCGAGTGTTGATCCTGGGCATGATGGTAACCTTTGTCATGTTAAGGTACTACATAAAATGTTTTGTTAAGTTGGAAATAGATTCGGTTGCATATATCCTGATTACATTATTCTCGAATTTAATTTTTACCAAGTCGGACACCTATCATGGGACAAATGAAGTATAATGTATCCAACATTGTAAATGATAAGTACTTACTGCGGTCATTGCATATCAAGTTTGTTTAGATCATGCACTAGGATACAACAGTATTTAAAATGCAGTGCAATTAATGTCTTATAAACAAAGCAACTAGAAAATACTGTAAACAAATTTGATCTTCGGTATACAAATCAAGCCTTGTTTGCAATATTTTAATAATACAATCACAATTAGTTTTGAAATCTAAATATTGATCAATAAATTAACCTAAATACTTAAACTGTAAATTGTAATACTTTCTTAATATTAACTTTATCAATTATTAAAGGCATAGTTATTACTGCATGGTTCGTGTAATTTATGCTTTTCCTAATAACGCATATTTACATTTCTTGATATTCAGTTTGAGTTTGTTGTTGCATAGACAAAAAGATTACTTAAATTATGACTATTACCACTGTATGGTTTGGTCTAAATTAGACCCCCTACTGTTGTACCAGCATAGTATGACTTACAAGCAATAAGTGGATTGCAGTGATATACTCAGTTGACTATCATTTATGAACCCATTATAATAATTTGAAGATAAACTCGAATGCTTCCCCATAAAGATTAAATTTAATAAACCATAAATAAGTTACATGTTTCAGGCTCATACTAAGCCCATCCTCAGACGGTACAAATCAAAGCATAGTTCAAATCATAAAACATTAAAAAAAGCATGGTCACAACCTCACAATTTTATTTAGTGACCATGCTTGTTTCGATTTGGACTATGCTGATTTGTACCGCCTGAATAGGCCTGTATGAGCCTGAAACATAAGAGCAATATTTCATGGTTATATTAAATTTAATGTTTATGGATATTCAACACTTATATTTACTTATGATTTGATCAGTTATATAAAAGTATTAATTCCATGCAGATCCTCATGGTACTAATATCGGTGGCTCAAGATTTTGTACTGGCTACACAATTAGTGTATTGTACACCGAACATGAGCCGCTGCACCTCTTATCGGGATCTGTACTTAAAGTCTATGGTTCCTCACTGAATCAACCCTACTACTTATGGTTGGACGTGTAGTTTGGCTCTTTAGCTCAGTTAGAACACAAAGCCTATTTCACCTGTTCTAGTAATCTTAGAACTTATGGCAAGGTGCAGGTCCATTCGAAATGGAGTTATTCAATAGTACTACAATTGTCTAGATATTTTGCAAATCCATAAAAATTTAGTAGGCAATCTCATATTATCTGTTTAAGTTTCTGGTAATAAATTTAAAGTAGTTGCATTTAAAGCTTCCACTATATTTTAAGGCATCAACTGTAATTCACCTTGACTATAATTAGCTTATTAAGTTAACAGCCATTTTAAATGCTTTCACATAACGGTATTATTTAGTTGACATCTGTTGGTTTATTTGTTTGTTTTATACGATAACTCGACTGTTGTCATTGCAAATAATACCCAAGACAAACTATTTCTGTAATAGAAAATACTATATTATTCAACGAGCCTATAATGATGGCTATTATTCATAAGGTCTAAGTTTACGACAATGCCATTTTAACTCAAGTTATTACAGGTTTAAATTGTTAAATAATATTAAGGAAGTGTTATTAAAACAAATGTTATTTTTTCGATTTTTTCAGTATAAAGTTCAAGCTTGCAGTTTTTGCTGCTTCCCTTAATCTAAGGGAGCACAAGCCATCTTATTTTCACTATACAGTGTGTACAGTATAAAATGCAGTACATGGGGATCTTGGAAACTGTAGGAGATACGATCTTGGTTAAATGGGACAAAAGTTGCATAATTATGAGGGTATCTCAGATCGGTTTTCAAATTTCAAAAATTTTTCATAGGTTACTAGATAGAGGCAAAAAACACAAAATTGACGATTTCTTTATTTGCTCGTAGTTAGTCTACTAATTGAAATAGAATGTTCAAATTTGGTACATCAGGGTTATTCCCCATTGCGCTTCACATTTTCAACTTAGATTTTGTCTAGGGCATCTAGATTTTGCGTGACCATGTTCAACTTTTATTTTTAAATAGCCGCCATATTGGATTTTTACATTTTGAAATGCTGACAAAAACCATTTCCAAAGAGGTATAACATGGCTATGTTTGATTGAATCAAAACACTAAAAATCACATAATTATGTTTTGGTTAGTAGGCTTTAATTTCCATTATGACAAAGAGAAACAATTGCTCAACATCTGAGAAACGTTAAAGTTTGTCCATTATTTTATGTTTCAAGTAGTGCAGTTTAAAAACAGTTAATTAATTTACATAGAAATTTAAGCAAAGCATTTGTGCTTCAAATGGATCGCTTTACTAACCGTGATAAATATCAAATGTTAGAATGTTTTATTCTTTCTGGAAGGAATGATGTTAAAGCCGCTGAATTGTATTTAAATAAATACCCAGAAAAACATCAACCAAACAGATGTATGTTTCGAGATTACAAAATAATTTAATAAATTATGGTAGTTTTGGCTTGTCTAAGAGAAATAGGCAAATTAAAAGATAATGAAAACAACTTTTACAAACAGTTGTCGAAAATCCTCGTACTTCTCTTAAACAAATTCAGAATATAACAGGTGTTGCTCATTCTACGGCAAGAGCTATTTTAAAACGTTTCAAGTACCATCCATATCATGAACGACCATGTCAGGGATTGCATACTGAAGATCAAATTCGAAGAATGGAGTTTTGTGCTTGGTACATCAGAAAGTGCAACGAAAATTCAAATTTTGCATATACAATTTTGTGGTCTGACGAAAGTCGATTTACGAATTGTGGTATGTTCAACCGCAAAATACAATTTTTGGTCAGATGAAAATCCACATTTGAACCGCCAAGTTAGACATCAAGTTAAATGTGGATTCAACGTCTGGATTGGTATTATTGGAAGGTACATTATAGGTCCGTTTTTTTATGATGCAAATTTAAACTCTGCGAGATACTTAGATTTATTGTATGGAAATGTGGCAGATAGACTAATGGAGTTTCCACTTGCTACTTTGCAAAATATGATTTTTCAAAATGATGGTGCTCCACCCACAATGCTCTGATTATTAGAAATTTTTAATTCTGAGTATAATGAAAACTGGATTGGAAATTGAGGACCAATGAAGTGGCGGGAGATCACCGGATTTAACTCCTCTAGATTTCTTTATATGGGGCCATTTAAAAAGTCGTGTGTACTCAGAAACGTATGATAATGTAGGCCAATTACAACAAGCAGTCCAAGAGGCCGTAAATAAAATAACTCCAACTATGATAAGACGATCTTGTAAAATGTTTATAAAAGGTGTCGGTTGTGTGTTCAACAAAATGGGGTTATTTGAACATTTAAAATAAATAATGAATTCATGTGGCTGACTATTGTTATATTTTTTCCTTGATTGTTAATTTGCAATTGTCTGAACATGAATGACAACTAACAACAGCTTAAATAATATTTTGTATTGAATAGATGCTAGTTTGTATTTATTCTTTGTTAATGCATAGTTATGTAAGTTCTGATTAATACAGATTTATTTTCAATTTTCTACGTTTTTACTGTTTTTATTACCACTGAAAATTGAGTTTAAAATTTTAGAGCAATTGTTTCTCTTTGTCATAATGGAAATTAAAGCCTACTACGACCAAAACATAATTATGTGATTTTTAGTGTTTTGATTCAATCAAACATAGCCATGTTATACCTCTTTGGAAAGGGTTTTTGTCAGCATTTCAAAATGTAAAAATCCAATATGGCGGCTATTTAAAATAAAAAGTTGAACATCGTCACGCAAAATCTAGATGCCCTAGACAAAATCTAAGTTGAAAATGTGAAGCGCAATGGGAATTACCATGATGTACCAAATTTGAACATTCTATTTCAATTAATAGACTAACTACGAGCAAATAAAGAAATCGTCAATTGTGTTTTTTGCCTCTATCTAGTAACCTATGATAAATTTTTGAAATTTGAAAACCTATCCGAGATACCCTCATGATTATGCAACTTTTGTCCCATTTAACCAAGATCGTATCTCCTACAGTTTCCAAGATCCTCGTGTACTGCATTTTATACTGTACACACTGTATATACTCAGTTTTTACTGAAGTACTTTAAAAGCATAGTGTTTAAATAAATTCTCTAGTGAATAATGGATATTCCTATGAGTAAACACACATATAATGAATATATTATAAATGGATAAAAAAGCAGTATGGTTTGTTTCTCTGGTTTCACTCTTCATGTTTAAGGATAATAAAAATAACAAAGAACCTAAATTTAACGCACACAATAGTTGTAGCAAATGTTATTTCAAAAATTTTAAAAATTAGCATTATTTAACAGCTCACGGCTCAACGACAAAAAATTAATAACTATACAAGAATATTTAACAAAGATTAACTGTAAAAATGTTTCTCTTCAAACGTTAAAAAATTAGGTCATTATTTAACTGCGTTGGCTATGGAGAAATGTCACTTCTCCACCGGTGACAGTTTTACTTTTCCTTTACCATCCATGGAGGTAAAAGTGTAGTCATGACGACAAATCAAGTAAGTTCCACGAAACTACAATATACAACGATAACTAACCATCAAACGTCATTCCTCTTTTCAGTGTAATATTAAATGTACAGTTTTTACGAGTGACTTCATTTGCAGCTTATACAAATTTGGTACAATGAATGATTTCTTATTTAACAACATACCACGTAGTAATTGTGTCAAAAAGATAAACAATTGTAGGCAATTTTTGATTAATCAAATACCGAAAATTCATACCCGTAAAAATAAATAAAAATTACTAATGTTTGTACATTTTGCAGTACGTTTGAAAATAAAATAGTATATTTTATGTGGAGGAGAAGTGACTTTTCATAGCTCGCCTTTGTTACCCGCCTCACTATCGTTCGGCAGGTAAATAGAGGTTCCCCATGAAAAGTTACACTTCTCCTCCGTATAAAATAATATACTATTAGTAATTCTTATTTAATGTAATGTTGTGCCGTTTCATTGCATAGGGCATTAATTGCAGCCTGATTTGCACTTCCCTGATCACATACAGTTGCGATTACATTTAAGCCAATTGTCTGGCATTGACAAATGCACTCTTTGATCATTTGTTTCAAACAAATTGATTTTATTGGGCCACTTGTAAATGTAAACGCAACGGGTTGCTTCCATTGACGATGTATACCTTTAAGCATAAAAACATTAGCATGATCTGCTAGAAAAGGTTTCCTCTTTTTGCCAGTGTCCTCGATGCCATCTATACAGTCGTGCTTTCTATTATAGTGCACCATCGGTGTGATTGCCATTTCATCAAATATTAGAGAGCAAAATTTATCTGCAGGTTTCATGTTCAGAACAGCATTTTTTAAACATTGAAACATACGCTTGTTAATGCCGGGTCTAAATGGCAGTCGATTCAATAAATTTGTTAAAGTGCGTCTCGATGGCAAAACAAAGATTTTAGACAGTAAACGGTATCCTCTGCCACTAGCTTTTAATATAGTCAAAGCTAAAATCTTTTCGTCTAGAGTAAACCGTCTGGCCCTTGGTTTTTGTTTTTGCAGTCTGATTTGCGACATCACAAAGTTAACAGTTGTTTGATTAATATGTCTTGTTAAATACCTAAATGGAGCAGATTTGATTGCTTGGGTGGCATTTTCTAATCGTTGCTGAAAATTCGAGAGTTTCTTATTAAGGTTTGCTTTTTGCTTACTCCAATCGACTGCCAGTTTGTACAAAACCTTGCACTTTGGACTCAGGTGTTTCTGACGCGTAACTATAAGGCCCTTAATATTTCATTTCTTCTATTACCTAAAAGATTTAATATTATTATCTAAAATGCTTAAATAATTTATTCGTAATTAAGAATAATAATACACAGCACAAACTACTCTTTGATAACAAAAATTATATGCTTCTATGGTTGAAGATGTTTGGTCTTTGTATATTTGCTAAATGATGTATATTATCTGTAGTATTCTTATAGATTTTATGAAGTAGTAGGTTTAGAATTAAAAAGAATAGAAATGTCAATGTCATGTAATGAATGAGTTCATGTACATATTACAATAATATACTTTATAAAAGTTACAAGAAATTGGCGACGAGGATTAAAGGAAACATAAATAAAATATGTCTGAACTCCAACAAGTATTACAAGCACTTACATCAATTACTCAAAATCAAGCAGATCAAAATGCAAAACTTCAAGATCAACAAGCAGAGATTCTCAAAGGACTAGCTTTAACAAAATCAACCCCAGTAAATAATGTATCAAATTTTCAAGATTTTGACGTTACGAAGAATCATTTAGTCAATATAGAAAGCGGTTGGAAAATTGGTTTGAATTAAAAGGTATTGCAGAAAATCCAGACAAATGCGTAAAGGAACTAATTCATAATATTGGTTGTGAGACATATAATATCATGTGTGCCTTAACTACTCCAAATGACCCATCTACTAAGACATATATCGAACTTGTAGAATTATTGGTAAATCATTTGTGTCCTGTTCCAAATGTTATAGTTCAACAGCATCGATTCTTATCACGAATACAGCAGGAGAATGAAAATATTCCAACTTACGTAGCCGAACTTCGAAAGTTTTCGTCAACATGCAAATTCGAATGTGATTGTAAAAGGAGTGTTAGCAACATTTTTCTACCAGCTCAATTTATTAGGGGTATCAGAAATACTCAATTTAGAGAGAAGTTGCTACAATCAATAGAGGCAAATTTTGAAAAAATTGTCGATATTGCCTTAGCCTTAGAAGCATCAAAACTAAACAACAATGAGATTTCTCAGTCAATGTCGAATTTGGCAACAGGTTCTAATACAGTTAACCGAATATCGTGTTCCTCATCTAGAGGGGCAAAAAGCAGTCAAAATAGAAAGTCATTTCCACAACGTCATCGATCAAAATCTCGTAAACGAATTGATTTTAAAGTCTTAGGAATTGATAAAAATTGTTTAAAATGTGGAAAAGACAGCCATTTAGCAAATGATTGTCAGATTCCTAGCGAAAAGCTGTATTGTTTTCATTGTAATCGAGAGGGGCACGTACAAAGAGTTTGTATATCATACCTATTGCAGAAACAATCAAGTCATAAGGTCAAAGCTCTCACACAAGTGGAAGAAGATACAGAATCTACAAACTTTTTAGACGATCTTGTTGGATATAATAAAATTTATAACATTTTTTCGATTCCTACGGAGTATGTCAAAGATACATCAAAATATATGTTATCAGTTTATTTAAATGGGAAGCAACAAGAATTTGAGGTTGATTCAGGTTCAAGTTTTACCTTGCTGCCCGAAGATCAATTCCGAAAACTAAAGATCGACACTGTAATAAAGAATACGGAAATACAATTCCGTTCTTATAGCCATGGTGTGTTTCATCCAAAGGGGTATGTTATTTTGGATGTTGGTTATAATGGGAACACATCAAGAGAATTATTGTTTATTGTACCAGACAATCTATCTCCGATATTAGGACGAGTTTGGATTCGTCATTTAAACATTGACTTAAAGGAACTTGATAGTACAAAAGTTAATGTTGCACAAGTTTCAACATCAACATCCAACCCATCAATTGAATCAATTTTTGAAGAATACGCCGATATTTTCGAAAAACGTGTTGGACGCATTCCTCATTTTACCTGTTCGTTAAAGCTCCGTAAAGATGCAAAACCAACATTTATCAAGGCTCGTGATGTGCCTTTTGCTCTTCGAGAATCTATTGAAAGAGAATTGGATGCTCTCATAACTGATGGGATAATCTGTAAGGTAGACCAGTCTGATTGGGGTTCACCGTCAGTTCCCATCCCAAAGCCTGACAACCAAGTACGGCTCTGTGTTGATTACAAGGTAGCAGTAAATAAACAACTTCAGGATGCACATTATCCAATTCCTCGGATCGATGAAATCATAAGTAAATTACGTAATGCAAAATACTATTGTACCTTAAACTTTTATAAAGCGTATTTGCATGTGCCAGTAGACAGTGATAGTTAAGTTGTACAGACAATGTCAACACACCGAGGCACTTATGCCGTAAAAAGACTTTCTTTTGGAATAAAAACAGCTCCCGCTGAATTTCATAGAATTTTAGATAAAATTTTGGCAAATTTGAACGGTGTCACTTCATATTTCGATGATGTGGTTATATATGGAATTGATATGACCACTTGTAAAGAAAACTTATTTAAATGCTTGGACCGTCTACGTGAATACGATTTACATATCAATCGAGAAAAGTGTCAATTTTTCAAAACATCAATTTCTTATTTGGGATATATAGTCAAATACAATAAAGTAAAAATGAATCCTGATAAGGTAAAAGCAATTATGCAGACTAATAGTCCTCGCAATGCAGAAGAAGTTAAACGTTTTTTAGGAATGATTACTTACTATTCAAAGTTCATTCCAAATTTATCTATCAGGTTATCATAAAGTAAGGAATATATTTTAAATTATGATAACTTTTTAACAAATTAAGTTAATAACAAGAAATAAATGAAATCTAATTGCTTATGAAATGGGATTTAGTATGCCCAAAACAGATTACGGCAATTGCTCAATATGACCTCCATTTTGTTGTTGTAAGATCACCATCCTTAGCTCCAAATTGTACACAGCATTTCGTAACATTTCTGGTTGAATTGTACCAATTTGCTCCGTAATACTGTCTTTTAATTCTTGTAGCGTAGTTGGTCGTCTTCTAAACACTAAACTTTTTAAATAACCCCACAGCCAGTAATCCGCTGGGTTTAGATCAGGTGATCTTGGTGGCCATGAATTTACGAAATGTCTGCTTAACACGCGATCTTGAAAACGTTAGTTAACAATTCTTTGACTGGTCGAAAAATGTGCGGGGGTGCTCCATCCTGCATAAAAATGATGTTTTCAATTCCGTAGTGATCGTTTTACAGCTGTGGAATAACATAATTTTGTAACATTTGCAAGTATCGTTCACCATTTACAGTTACAGATACGGCTTGTCCATTCTGCATTTCCTCGTAGAAATACGGACCAATAATAAAATCAGCTGTAAAACCGCACCAAACGGTGACTTTCTTGTCATTAAGACCTTTTTGAACGATTTGTTGCAGATTTTCTGCAGACCAGATTCTACAGTTTTGAGTATTGACTCCACCATTCAGAGTAAAATGTGCCTCATCTGTCCATAAAATACGGGATAACCATTCGGATTCAATTTCCATCTGAGCCATTACTCGTAAAGAAAAATCGTACCTAGTAGCCAAATCTGCGTCCTTTAATTCAAACAGCATTTTCAGTTTATATGGATACATGTTTAGAATTTTGCGTAAAATTTTCCAAACCGTGGTATACGGCATTTGCAATCACTTGGATATCGCATTTGCACTGCTGATTGCGAGTGAATTGCTTCTGGCTAGGTCTTGATTTTCATGAAGAACCTCTGCAACTTGGACATCACTAATTATTGGTCTTCCTGATCTTGGTAAGTCAGTTACAGACCCTGTTCTTTCAAATTTTGTATCAAATTGCGGTACGCTTTCATTTGACAGGGTCCCGCTCTCAAACCCATTCTCGTGCGAAATCTTCGTAATCCAGCGGTGTAATTTCTGCCGGATTCATAATAGCACTGAACTAAACCAATTCTTGTTTGTAAATCCATGTTATTACAGTTGAGTCGTTTGAACTCAACGTTTACTTGAGTTTTAATTTCAAAATAAAACTTCAAATTGAATAATTTCGTTTTGACACTAGTGTCAACAATTGTTATGACAACGCTTTTGTTTCTCATAGATACGGTAAAATCCCATTCATTAAGCAACTAGATTTCGTTTATTTTATGTTACTAACTTAATTTATTAAAAAGTTGTAATGATTTAAAATATATCCCTTACTTTATGTTAACCTAGTACATTAACATATCCACTTCGCTTACTTATTAGGAAGAACTATCTATTTCAATGGTCAGCCGCTTGCGGACGAGCAATTCAACGACCAAAAAGAAATAGCGAGTGATCGTGTATTAACTCCTTTCAATCCGGACTTACCAGTGGTAGTGGCATGTGATGCAAGTCCCACAGGGATAGGGGCAATTATATCACACACAATTAATGGAGAAGATAGACCTATAGCTTTTGTATCTAGGTCTTTGACAACGGCAGAGCAAAATTATAGTCAACTTGACCGAGAGGCTCTAGCTATCATATATGCAGTCAATAAGTTCTATATCTATTTATACGGGCGTCAATTTATTTTAATCACCGATAATCGCCCTTTAACTCACATTTTCCATCAAGATTCAAAATTACCCATTATGTCTGCATCATGCCTTCTTCGGTATGCTACAATATTAAGCGGATTCAACTACCACATAAGTCATAAAAAGGCGGATCAAAACATTCATGTTGATTACTTATCTAGAGCCCCTTCCGGCAAAATTACCAGAGCTTAATGAGGATGATATACTACTTCATCAAACCATCAATCACATATCATCAGCAACCATATCTGCGAAAACCATAGCAGTTGCTACTAAGATAGACCCTGAATTATTATGTCTATATAATGAATTATCAAGGGGTGTTCAGAATAATCCAAGTTATACTCTACAAGATGGTGTTATATTTAGGGGAAATCGGGTGGTTATTCCCAAAACCCTGCAACCAGATTTATTATGTGAATTACATGCAACTCACATCAAAACGTCGAAAATGAAGAACCTAGCTCGTAGGTAATGTTATTGGAAAAATATAGACAAGGATATAGAGCTATTTGTGAAGTCTTGCCAAGGATGTGCTTCTACAGCCCAGAATGCAGCACCAGCGCCTCTACACCATTGGGAAGAGCCAGAATCAAATTTCCAAAGAGTGCATATTGATTATGCTGGACCAAAGGAAGGTTATTATATATTTATTTTGGTCGATGCTAAATCAAAGTGGCCTGAGGTCCGGCTAACAACGTCAGCACCCACGTCAAAATCAACGATTCTATTCTTACAAGATATCTTTAGCATACATGGTTTACCAGAAATGTTTGTGTCTGATAATGCCAGTATTTTCACAAGTTCTGAATTTATTGAGTTTTGTGAAGAATATGGCATTGCACGGCGATTGATTGCACCCAGATATCCACAAACTAATGGACAAGCGGAACGTTAAGTCCAAACTCTCAAATCAAAGCTAGACGCAATGAGTGAAGTTGGTTTAACCTTGCCATTCAGAATTCGTGAAATATTATTCCGATTCCGAGCAACACCACTAAAGGATAACACAACACCAGCTGAACGGTATTTAGGACGTCAAATTAGGACAAAGTTAGATTTATTAAAGCCAAGGAAGGAAGCTCCACACTTGCAGAACCTAAATCTTCACTACGTTCGTACAGCGTAGGAGAAAGGGTACAATCCAGGACTTATGTAAACAGCAAGCAAACTTGGAAATTTGGAATTGTGACGGAAAAACTTGGTAAATTACACTATACTATTAAACTAGATGATGGCTATATTATTAAGCATCACATAGATCAATTACGCCGCTGTGAGGTTGCAAAACCGCACAAAACGGTTACCTTCAATACACCACAGTTGGGATGTTCTGATGTGCCCGTTTCATTACCTTCTTGTTCACCGATGCAGCACAGAATAACCATACCTGATCAACCTGCTGAATTAGGAGGAGAAGAACAACAACCTCGAGCACTGCCAATTCCAAATATCCTAGAAAGACTAGTGAGGATACGTAGACCCCCAGCATATTTAAGGGACTATGTACAAGTTATGGTTCAGACTTAAGAAAAAACTTAGTTTACAACTTATTAAATATGAAAATTGAATTAGCGTGGGAGATTGTAGTATTCTTATAGATTTTATAAAGTAGTAGGTTTAGAATTAAAAGAATAGAAATGTCAATGTCATGTAATGAATGAGTTCATGTACATATTATAATAATATACTTTATAAAAGTTACAACATTATCCAAACTTCTACTAATTTTCACGATTCACGATTAGACAGTTTCGACAGCCTTTGCTGAAACTGTTTTGATTTTCAAGTTTTTTTATTGCATTGGCTGGTAAAGTACTCATTAAACGATTAAAATAAATTTTCAACAATATTTTTCTTAATAATAGTGTTGTACACGTCAACAAGTAAAAACAGAATAGGTTTTTAATTTGAAATAAATATACACAATATCATATTACATGTCAACAATTTCCAGACATTTTTCATCAGTTAATAATAGTTAATGAGTGTATGTTTTATTGTATATTATGTTAATCAATTAATCAGTCACTCCGTTTACTTTAAAACATGAACAGTAAAATACATTACAAATGTGTAGGGATTAAAACATATTGAGTGACTCACAGTATACAATATAGCTACAATGGAAAATCACAGAAATAAATTCGCAGCCTGTTTTCTGTTCTTAGGTTAACAACGTTCACCATGAACAGTGATTTTTAAACTTCACGCCCCATCACTAATTCCCATAAACTAATTGTTAATCGTAGGTAATTCGCCTTATACTGTAGCCAACAAAAAGTAATATGAAGTCAAGTACGGTAAGTAATTATTTAAAGTTAAATTGAAAGTAAGAATCAAAAATGTTGAATAAAGTAATAAGATTAGTTCTCTCTCAAAAAAAAATTATCACTACAGCCCTAATCAAATAATAACCACATATCAATATATCGTATTAAGTTACCTATTATATAATATCAACTACGTATATTACCCTGTAATCCTTCTACGTAGCTGCCACTTATCTGAGAGTTGCTCATAACCTTTTCTGTTGCCATAGTATGCACATTATCTAAAATGGACAATGTTTAGCTTGATTCGTATAATATTAAAAATATTACCCTCTAGTACTTCAACAACGCTGGCGGTAATCTGTGGATCATCCCCAATTTTTTGTGCAGCCATATTAATATCTACAAGATTCATATTATACATTTAAAAAATTCTATTACTTAACCTTTAGTACATTGCCATGCAATACTTCAATACAGCTTCCACTTATCGGTGAGTCTTCTATGTGATTCATAGCATGCACATCATCTAAAATGATTATATTCAACATAATTTATTAAATAATCGTATTAACTAAAACTATTACCCCGTAGTACTTGAATAAGACTTCCACTCATCTGTTCATTTTCCAACTCAATTATATGTGCATTATCTACAATAGGCGCATACACTTTAGTAAATATTAATTTTAGTTAAAAACTTACAATTCAGATGTAAGGTTGGTATAGCACCTTTTTGTAAACCTCTTCTAGTTCCAGGTACCTTGAATTCCTCGATAAAATGTCTGTCACACACATAATATGAATTATACACCTTTTTCGGGGCTACATTAAATAGCTTCGGATTATTAATATTCACAATCCATCAACTGTAAATGTCCAGATCTTTACAAGGAAAACGATGTCTTTTACTTGTTTTATCCGTACAGTTTAAAACACAACACGTTTTCACATGGGACATCGTCGCGCTACGTTATAAATAACCGAACAAATAATTTACTATAATTTACGTATATAGGAAAAACTTGGAACAAATATAAAACAGGTAAACGCACAAGCAAAACAAAACAAAGCGGAAATGGCAGTGGAGCTTTTGACAATATATATTCTAAAAATTGGTTAGCAGTGCTATCCAACGGGTGCGATCCGTACTAAACTTTTGACAGACTTCTCAAGGTCACTCATTTAGCTTACTTTTCTATTTGTATATGTTCTATGGATTACTACGAATGTCCGGTGATCGAAAGCAACCGTTTTATGCTCGTCACCAGTACTTATTTTTATTTTGTTTATTATTCGGTTATTAAATCTGACAATTAGTTCTTTTAGTTTTATTTATTCTGCCGCTCGATCCACCCTACAGATTTCAGGTGTGGGCAACAACAAGAGAAATTTCAATTTTACAAGTACGTTACGAAAAACTCCGGGTCAAACATGGACGCCATGACTGAACAAATTATTCAAGCCGATTCTGATGAAACCAGAAGAAGCAGCCCCGATTTAAATGCGAGTGTAAGAGAACTCAGCACATTAAGGATGAATGATATTATTCAAACGACAGTTCGCGGAATTATGTTATTCCAAGAGCAACAACCTGTAGATAACGCTACAAAACCACGAGGTTCTGTAAGCGCGAATGCAAAACCTACTTTTAGTAATCACGAAATAAGCATGTTACTCCCTGAATTTAACGGAAAAGACGTGGATATAAATGTTTGGCTGGAAAGAGTTAATGCAGTACAAACCACGTATCAAATTTCAAATGAGGTTATGCAAATAATCGCCGTAGGCAAATTTATTAAACACGCCAGGAATGGTACAATTCAAAAGTAAGTTATATTACTATGGATTGGATTACACTTAAATTAGAAATGCGCAAAATGTTTAATGCTCAACAAAATATTGTTGTACTTCGCAAAAAGTTTGAAAATCGGTTATGGAAATCTAATGAACATTTCACGTCGTATTATCACGATAAAGTTTTGTTAGGTAACAACGCTGCTGTTCCAGAACAAGAAATGATTCAGTACATTATTGATGGGTTGAATGACCGCACTTTACAAAGTCAAGCTAGAATGTTACTCCACGATATTAAAACAGTCGAAGATTTATTCAAAATTTTAAATAATGTCGTCGTGATGAATCTGCATCATATAAGTCTACATTTATTCCCTCCAACAGTTCAATCTCGAGGAAGAATTTTAATGGTAATCAATCATTTCACAATAACAGAAAACTCCGCTGTTACAATTGCAATGAGGATGGTCACGGAATTAACAATTGCAAGAAACCAATTAGGCCAAAAGGATCATGTTTTCTTTGTGGGAAAATGGGTCATCGTCAAAAAGACTGCCCAGACCAGAGAGTCGACACAACTGCACATGTTATTGAATGCAATTCAACTAAACCGTATGTAATTAACCTAAAATTTAACGTTAATTATGATTATTTAGATGTATGTACATTTTCAATTTGCAGCCTTTTAGATACAGGGTCGCCAATAAGTTTAATTAAGCAAAAATATGTTCCTAATGAATGTATTATTAAAGAATTTTAGAGAGAGACTTCAAGGTATTAATGGTTCAAAATTGGATATTTTGGGTATATTTGAAACCGATGTCTGCATTGAAAACGAAGTTAATACGAAACTTAAATTTTTGTAGTACCAGATTCTACTATGACATATGGTTCTATTTTAGGAGAGATTTTATTTCACATCCTAATGTACAAATCGATATCGATGATAATGAATTACACATTAAGCTTAAAGTGAAGGATCCTACCATTGAGTCAAATGATAGTGGTAAGAATATTAATTTCCAAAATGAGGTTAGTGAACTTATGCATATCAATTATGTTCAGAATCCAATAACGGTTACTGAAAACCTTTTAATAAATAATAATTTACCTAATGATATTAAAGCACAAATCGAAAAACTCTATCATAACGATTATTTGGTGGCACCAAAACCACATCACCCTAAAGTAAATTTTGAAATGAAGCTTGAACTTGCCAAGCACGAACCTTTTTCATGCAAACCAAGACGTCTTTCATTTTATGAGAAAAACGAATTACAAAAAATTTTAGTTGACCTTCAAAGTCAAAATATTATCAGGGAAAGCGAGTCTCCGTACTGCTCTCCAATTATTCTAATCAAGAAAAATCAGGCGAGTTACGTATGTGTATCGATTTCGAAACTTAAATAAATATTTAACACGTGACGTATATCCGATCCCCTTAATTGATGACCATTTAGAGCATTTACAAGGAAAGAAATATTTTACAAAACTTGACCTGAAAATGCATTTTACCATGTTCCTTTATCAGAAGAGTCCATAAAATTTACTGCTTTTACGACCCCTTAGGTCAATTTGAATTTTAAGAATGCCTTTTGGTCTTAGTACAAGCCCGTCTGTCTTTGCTCGTTTTGTAAACAAAATTTTAAAGATTTAATTAGGGACAATAAATTATTGATTTATTTTGATGATCTTTTAATCGCCACAGAATCAATTTATGAAAATATTGGTATTTTAAAGCAAGTCTTCAAACTAATGGTTGATAACTTACTAAAACTGAGAGTAGACAAATGTTTATTTTTAACCACCGAAATAGATTATTTAGGGTACCACATTAATCATGAAGGAATCAGTCCAAATGTTAATAATATTTCAGCCATAAAGCAATACCCTGTACCAAACAATGCCAAACAGCTACACTCATTCCTAGGTATGGCCAGTTATTTTAGAAGATTTATCCAAAACTTTAGTATCATAGCTGCCCCTTTGTATAACTTATTAAAAAAGGATTGCAAATTCGATTTTAGAAGTCAACACTTAGAAACTTTTGAATTACTCAAATCAAAATTGATTAGTCGACCAGTTTTATCTATTTATTCCCCCTTTAATTTAACTGAGCTGCACTGTGATGCAAGTGCTATTGGTTTCGCTCAATTCTTATGCAGAAACAATCAGATGGAAAGTTTCACCCTGTGTTTTATTTCAGCAAACGCACTTCAGACACTGAATCCAAATACCACAGTTACGAGCTTGAGTGCTTAGCGATTGTTTACTCCCTTAAACGATTCCACACTTATTTGCAAGGAATTAATTTTAAAATAATCACAGATTGCGACAGCTTTAGGCTTACAATGAACAAAAAAGAAATAGTACCTCGCATAATGCGTTGGTGTCTAACATTACAAAATTATAATTACTCAATTGAGCATAGGCCTAATAAAAATATGCGCCATGTGGATGCATTAAGTAGAATTAATAATATCCTAGTGTTAGAGGGCAACACATTGGAGCAGACTCTTGCCTTGAAACAGAGCAGTGATAATCAAATAATAATTATTAAAAGAAGTTATTGGAAACCGAGCACCCATTTTTGAGCTGCGCCAAGATTTGGTTTATAGGAAGTTAGGTGACAGTATCTTATTCTATGTACCTGAAAGTATGGAATACTCAATTATACATACTTATCATAATAATATGGGCCATTTTGGAGCTGATAAAACTATCGAGCTCATAACCGCACTTACTGGTTTCCCAAAATTAAATCTAAAGTGAAATTACATATTGAAAATTGTCTCAAATGCATAGAATTTAACCCGAAATTTGGAAAATCCGAAAGTCTTTTAAATAATATTCCCAAAGGTAAAGTCCCATTCGAAACTTTACATATTGACCATTATGGTCCATTGGAAAAACTGGCAATAATGCTAAATATATATTTGAAACTATTGACGGTTTCACTAAATTTACAAAGTTTTATCCATGCAAAACAGTAAACACACAAGAAGTCATTAATCATCTTATTTCTTATTTTAGGAACTATAGCAGACCGACAATATTAATCTCTGATAGAGGTTCTGCTTTTACGTCCCAAGATTTCAAAGAGTTTTAGAACAAAACAATGTTAAGCATATTCTGATAGCTTCGGCCGCACCTAGAGCTAATGGCCAAATGGAGCGCATAAATCGTTTATTAACCCCCTTATTAGCTAAAACTACAGATGAAAAACAAGTTCCTTGGTATACCTTATTAGGCGAAATGGAGTTTTGTATTAACAATAGTTTAAATCGCTCCATCGGAAATACCCCAGTAAATTACTTTTCGGACGTCATCAATTAGGCATCATTCAAGACAATTTAAGACTAGCCTTAGAATCTTTTAATGAAAAGAAATTGATTTAGAACAAACACGATTAAATGCATCTAAAAGATTGATCAAGTGCAAGTACAAAATAAAAACTATTATGATAAGCACCATAAAGTAGCGCACAGATATAATGTAGGAGATTATGTGATGATATCAAATGTTGATACATCCATGGGTGTTAACAAAAAACTCATCCCTAAATATAGAGGGCCCTACGTTATCAATACAGTTCTACCTCATGACAGATATATAGTGACGGACATTATTGGATTTCAGAATACCCAAATACCCTATAATGGTATTTTAGATGTTAGAAGGTTAAAACCTTACTCACAATAATATTTTTTTATCATATAATTACCTGATTATTAACCGAATATTATTAATACTTACCTTATTGTATTTACTCACCTTATTATCTTTGTGAACTTATGTATGCTCAACATTAGCAGAATGTTTTATTATAGCTAGACCCATGGGTCACTTAAGTGGCTAAATTATGTAAAACTTTATTAAGGTTTTATGTTATTCTTTATTAATCACAAATATGTATTTATGATTGTCCACAATTTGTGATAAAACTTTATTATGAATTATTCCTTATTCATCACAAATATGTGCTTATGTTTATTGTCATTTGTGATAACTTATTTTATGATACATCATTGCTTATTCGATGTCAAACATTATTCAACCTTATGTTATGTTAAAATTTATATTTATTAATTATGTAGAGATCGAGGTCGATCTTAGGGTCAGGATGGCCGAACTGTAGGCTATTATTTAAATTTCCCGCCAAGCACCAACTGTAAGCTATTATTTAAAGTTCCCGCCAGGCACCTACCTTATGATTGGCTCTTGTGACAAGTGGGAGCTGAAGAGGACTGCGACGCAACCAGCATTATGATTACTACGAATGTCCGGTGATCGAAAGCAACCGTTTTATGCTCGTCACCAGTACTTATTTTTATTTTGTTTATTATTCGGTTATTAAATCTGACAATTAGTTCTTTTAGTTTTATTTATTCTGCCGCTCGATCTACCCTACACACTCCATAAATGTTCAGTTGGTATGTTATTTTCGAATGTAGTGTTATATGTTTTAACGTATAATAAACTCATAATCTAACAGATTTGTGATGAGAGGCTAAAAATTATTAATGCCGATGCACGATATCCAGGTAGTACCCACGATGCATTTATCTGGAGACAGTGTAATATATCAAACATGCCGGAAGCAATACATAGAAATGATCGTAATGAACATTTTGATTCAGGTATGACACATGTAACAATCCCTTTAATTCAGTTTTGTATAGGATATCCATTAAGACCCTGGCTGCTGACCCCTATACGAAATACTATACCCGGTACACCTTAAGAACATTTCAATGATAGATTTAAAAGCATTAGATCTAGTATTGAAAGGTGCAATGGTGTGCTCAAACATAGATTTAGATGTCTTCTTCGACATCGTACTTTGCATTACTAACCTCAAATTGCAGCAAATATAATTTTATCGTGTATAGTGCTTCATAATATGTGTATTGAAAATAACATTCCACAACCAGAAGGAGAATATTCTCCAGAGGCTCAACTGGGCATGGACATTCAGATCCAGCATTTTCACGAAAATGATCGTGATAATAGAGATCTAGACAATGGAAACATTTGCAAATCTGGATTGCAAATGCATTGTTTGCGTAAAGTAAGCCCAAGATTGTAATTATTCCTAGAATGTTGGTTTCTAAATTAGTATATGGATAATGATTTAATGAATTGTTTTATTTAACTAATGCATTCAACATATTATACAAATGAAATTAATACAATAAAAATGGCATCTTAATCTTACTGCCCATCCTCGATACCTATTTCAGGTTGTACTAAATAAGTTTTTATCTCATGTAATTATCCAACAATAGTTTGCAAGAGATTTAATTTTCTTTCCTCGTTCATTTGCCTCAGTTCCTGGTTTTTTCATTAGTTTTAATTTTTCTTTATAATAATTTTCCACGAAATTTGACCTATTGTTCACTATATCAACATACTGCTTAGAAATTACAAAAGATTCTCGTAATCTTGAGGATGTGTAGGTCCTTTCCTAGGTATAAATTGCTGTAATGGTGTACTTTGACTTGTACAGGGTAACACATTATCTTCTTTAGGAGATTTCAATTCCTATATAAAAACGAATTAGTCTAATGTTATAAAATATGTAAGCAATAGTTATTTTTATCACAAGTTGTGAAAATCAAACAAAATATTGACTAATCGTATTATTTATTTATTTAAATCAATATACTTACAACTGTATTGCTATTGATTACATCTACTTCTCCTAGAAAGGTGCAGGTACTTGATGGTTCAGTGGCTGCCTAAACAAGATAGTCTACAAACATTATTACATAACATGTATCTCACCTCATTGAAGTAAAAGCTGCAGGAACTCTCCTGTATTTCTTCAATACCAAACGCAGATGTAGGGGTTAGAATATTTAGCACTTTCTCTTCATCACTGTCTATAATGGAAAGGCCACCGCCTGTTCTACTTGCATTTTTTCTATTTTGTCAGCTTTGCTTTTTGTGTGTTTTTTTTAAAATCTTTCAGGTCCAAAAAGTAAATTTTGATGACAAACTGTTTATCAATATTGTAATCTAATGTAGGATACCTTCCTCCATTGAAGTGAATCTCAATAAGCCCCACCACTGAATTTCATTCGGAAGTAATTTCTTCCCACATTCTTGTCGCTTTGGTGCGCATAAATTCTTTGGCGAACTTTCCACTACTTAAGTCCGGGTGCTCTTTCATGTAGTCAATCAACATTTCTTGTTGAGTCTTGGATATAAAAGACCGTTTTCCTTCTGTCATCTACAAACATAAAAATCAGTATCCACAACAATAACGTACTTCATTTACCTTGTATGTGAATGTACGTATTCTGCGCAAGAAAAACTAATAAAAGTAGATGCAAACAGCCAGCGCAAACACAAAATATAGGTTAGATAAAAATTTGTGCGACCAAAATATGTGAGGTTCTTGTTTATTAAACTTCATAATAGTGTCAACGGGATCTTTAGAACAAATAAGTCAATCAAATGACCTACAAAGATTAGACAACGTGACATATTAATTCCCTTCAAATTATAAGGTAATTCTGTTTCCACAGTGATTCAGGAATACCGTCTAGGGAATTCAGAGTGGAAAGGTAACGACAAAAATTCCATAGGGAATATATATCTACCGCCATTTTAGTGAATCTTCATCCGATATTGTAGACCAAACCAAAGTCGAGGATTTCTCAAAGATACACCAACCAACTAAAAAAATACTTTAGTATTACTTCGCAGCGCCTATTTTAGGAATGGCTAAAAACGTAGATTTTGTAAAAAAATATAAAAAAATTATGTCTGCCGAGGGAAAGTGGGGCGGTGATGTAATGAGGAATTAGTATACAAACGTATAGGTTGTAATGAAATGGAGAACCTCTTTTAAGGTTTTAATAAACAGTTAATTAGAGTAAACATTAAACACATTAAAGCTAGTGACAGATAGGAAAGTAAATGGTCTATAAACAACATCAGGCAACTAGATCATAATTATATCACATTCACCCCTGCATATAAATTATAATACGTATTGTTCGAGGTGAGAAGGTAGTTTTCTTGTTCTACAACTTCTACGTACACTAGGTTGAACGTTTGGAGAATTATTTAATTCGACTTGTAATTCAGGAGTGTCTGATTGCATTTCGTTAGTTTCGGGAGTTAAAACTTCTTTTTCGGAGTCTCTAATGTGGACATTAGGAACTGGAGCTAGATCTCTTGTAGAAACAGAGATCATTCTTCCTTCAGACTCTCCAATCTGAGTATATTCAGCATTACCAACTGGAGCCAAATCCCATGTAGACACAGGTAATTCTTCCTTCAGAATATCTAATATGAGCATATTTGGTATTACTTTCGAGTAGTGTAACTTCTTTGACTATGGGATCATATTTGGAATTACGAACAAATTGTCGTAGATAAACAGGACCTGGACTTAAAAGCCACGTTGGAATCGTTTCTCCATTACCACCTTCACCTTTGATGCCTGAACAATCGTTCATGCGGAGTTTTATTTGTAGAGGTACAGAGTAAGCTTCTTATTGAATGTAGTACTTCTGGAAGTACACTTTCTCATTCGCTTATATTCTTATTTTCGGATTTTAGAGCTAATTGAATTGTATGCCAGATGATACCATTGTACTTTTCAACTTGGCCATTACCGCGAGGGTTATAAGGCGTAGTTCTGCTAGAAGCGTTTCAATTAGAGTTCAAAAACATTTTTCATTCATTAGACATAAATGAGCTCCCTCTGTCAGAGTGAATATAAGAGGGAATTCCAAAGAGATAAAAGATATTTTTGAGAGCAGCAATGATAGTTGAAGAAGTCATATCTGGACAGACGATTGCAAAAGGATATCGCGAGTATTCGTCAATGATTGTGAGAATATAACGATTATTAGTACAAGATGGAAGAGGGCCTTTAAAATCCACATTTAAACGTTCAAAGGCGGAAGTAGCTTTTATGAGCTTTCCCTTAAATATATAAAATCTAGGCTTAATTTCGCAACATACTGGACAAGAAGAAAAGTCATTTTCTTTACATCTTCCATAGAATAAGGTAAATTTTTTATTCGAATCCAATGATACATTCGAGTAATTCCAGGGTGACAAAGTATTATGTAAATCCATAAATCGAGCTTCGTTATCAGTTGTTGCAGAACAAATACGGGAAAGTGCATCCGCAGCAGTATTCTAAGGTCCAGGTCTATAAATGATATCGTAACTAAAACACGATAATTCTAATCTGCACCGTAGAATTTTTTTTGTTCATTATTTTGCTTTTGGATTTTAGATCAAACATAAATGTAACAGAGCATTGATCGGTGATTAGCTTAAAATATCTTCCCATTAGGAAATGCTGCCACTTCCTAGTTGCTTCAACGATCGCATATGCTTCTTTTTCTACAGACGAGTGTCTATATTCTGATTGAGAAAGAGTCCTTGAAAAGAAGGCAACAGGACGCCCAGATTGTGAAAGAGTTGCTCCCATTGCGTCATTTGAAGCATCAGCTTCTACTGTAAACATATCCTCACTATGTATAGGTGCGAACGAGGCATTTTCTATCTCTTTTTTTATACTATAGAAGACTTTCAGAGCTTCAGGAGATAGTGGGAATTTGCTATGAGAAAGGATACTTATTTTGTATGAAAAACGAGGAATACTATTTGAAAAGTGTGCAAACATTCCAACGACTCTTTTTAGTGAAGTTGCGTTATTTGGAGGTGGAATTTCATGAAACGCTCTGAATTTATCAGGATCAGGCCTAATAGAATAGTAGGATATCAAATACTCTAAGAGGTGAATCAAATGAAGAGAGAATTCGCTTTTCTCATTATTTATGGTTCGCTTGAGTTTCTGAGTAGCTTCTATAAAACGTCGAAGATTCTCATTATGTTCCTTCTGATCTCTACCACAAACAGCGATATCATCCAGGTAAGTATATGTATCTGATAATTTTTCATGCCGAATAATGTAGTCTATGCCGCTTTGAAACGCAGCTACTCCATTCGTTACCCCAAAGAGGATCCGCTTAAACTGTAAAAGTATACCGCAAGCCTCGAATGCAGTATATGGCCGGTCTTCCTTTTTGATGGGAAATTGATGATATGTACTTTTCATGTCAATTTTGCTGAAGACTTGATATTTAGACACACTATTTACAATATCTTCAATACGCGGAAAAGTGTCTAACTGAGTGAATCTATTGATTGTCTGAGAATAATCGATTACCATACGTTTGCGGTGATTTTCTAAAGATGTAACTAGCACTTGCGCTCACCATGGTGATTTACTTTCTTCAATTATATCCTCAGAGAGTAAGCGTTTAATTTCAGCTTCTATAAATTTGGAATCACTTTCAGTTTGTCTGCGGGATTTTATAGCAATTGGCCTACATTCAGGTGTTAAATTTTCAAAGAGAGTTATAGGTTCAATACTAGCTGTAGCTAAAGCACAAACTTTCAACAAACGTTTTAAGCCACCAAATTCAACTTCCACTTTAGAGTGTTGTTTCATAAGATCGTGGCCAATTATTATATCTGAGCAAAGATTAGGGAGAATAGACAGACGAACATTAGGATAGAAGTGATCTTTGGTACGAAGATTAATAATACACTGTCCAGATGTTCTAGAGTTAAAGGATGTAGATGCCATTGTAACAGACTCTTGTGAATACATTATAGGTAATTTAAGTTTATTTACAGCTTGGTCACTAATAAAACTACAGGAACTACCAGTATCTATTAGTGCATAGAGAGAGGAATTATTAACTTCTACACGAATCACAGCTTTTGCCAAACATTCAGGTATGGGTTTGGTATTGATAGAGCTAATTATAGAAGCAGAGTGATTTGAGTTAGACCCATTCTTTTGTGATTTACATACCTTAGAGTAGTGACCTTTTATTTGGCATATATTACAAAGACTATTTCGAGCTGGACATTTGGATCGAATATGCCATTTAAATCCACAGTAGAAACACTTTCTATGAGTAGCCGCTAATGTTTCTTTAGTTTCACTATATGGAACGTTTTCATTATGAACTTCTTGCTTCAAAGGAACCACATAATTGACCGGATTGTGAGTTTGCATAGAGTTTACATTCTGAGATTGATTGTAAAGCATCGATTGTTGTAGTTCTAATGATCGAGCTTTTTCATATGCCTCGCTTAGGCTCAATAGAGGACTTTCCAAAAGTCTCTGCCTAATATTGGTTTCAGATAAACCACAGATAAAGGCATCCTGAGTGAGATCTTCTCGATGCTTTTCAGCGGTAACAGATTTAAATTTACAATCTTTAGCTAGAAGATTTAAAGCTTGTAAAAAATGGTCAACATTTTCTTCAGATAGTCGACTTCGAGTGGCTAACTTATGCCGATTATAGACTTCATTAACTGGCTTCACATATATATCATTGAGGATTGAAATAGCATCTTTAAATGCTCCAGCAGCACTCATATACTGGTAGACTTTGGCAGAGATGTAATTATAAAGGATTTTCAATTTATCAGGGTATTCTTTTCCAGATGAGAAATTAAGAAATTTTGTATACCAGTGTTCCCACTCCAGAGTCGCATTTATAGAGTTCGGGTCGATGTCGAATCGTTCTGGAGCCAAAAAACGATCCATTTCTATTAGTTAACTGTTTATAAAATTGTAATGAAATGCAGAACCTCTTTTAAGGTTTTAATATACAGTTAATTAAAGTAAACATTAAACACATTACAGCTAGTGACAGATGGGAAAGTAAATGTCTATAAACAACATCAGGCAACTAAATCATAATTATATCACATAGGAATTCGTAAATGCATTATTTTGATGCACTACATTTAAATATAAAGCATTCAAATAAACCTTGGTTACTATGGGATTGCACATGTTTTTTAGATTATTTTTCTTCGATACAAAATACTCACATATTGCAAATAAATTCATATTCATGACCATACAACCGAACAAGTTTTTGTGAAAAATTTTTGCGATATAAAAATAATCACACAAATGGATGTTTCATCGAATGCGACATCAAATGAATTTTTAGAGCACTTTTTGTATTGCGGCATAATCACACAAATTGCATGCGCTTGTTAGTATGACGCTCGTTAGTATGCGCTCGAAAATGTACTTGTAAATTACTTTTTCGTGATGCAGTATAATTACACAAATTGCATTCGAATGGACGCTCGTTAGTATGCGACCGCAAATGTACTTGTAAATGACTTTTACGTGATGCAGTATAATTACACACATTGCATGCGAATGGACGCTCGTTAGTATGTGATCGAAAATGTACTCGTAAATTACTCTTTCCTGATGTGGTATAATTACACAAATTGCATGCGAATGGACGCTCGTTAGTATGCGAACGAAAATGTACTCGTAAATTATTTTTTTCTGATGCGGTATAATTACACAAATTGCATACAAATGGACGCTCGTTAGTATGCGATCGAAAATGTATTCGTAAATTATCTTTTGCTGATGCGGTATAATTACACAAATTGCATACGAATGGACGCTCATTAGTATGCGATCGAAAATGTACTGATAAATTACCTTTTCCTGATGCGGTATAATTACACAAATTGCATGCGAATGGACGCTCGTTAGTATGCGATCGAAAATGCACTTGTAAATTACCTTTTCGTGATGCAGTATAATTACACAAACTGCATGCGAATGGACGCTCGTTAGTATGCGATCGAAAATGTACTCGTAAATTACTCTTTCCTGATGTGGTATAATTACACAAATTGCATGCAAATGGACGCTCGTTAGTATGCGATCGCAAATGTGATTGTAAACTATTTTTATATGATGTGGTATAGTCACACAAATTGCATGCGAATGGAAGTTCGTTACTATGGCACCATAAATGTACTTGTAAACTACTTTTATGTGATGTGGTATAATTACACAAGTTGCATGTGAATGGATGCTCGTTAGTATGCAACCGCAAATGTATTTGTAAACTACTTTTATATGATGTAGTATAATTACACAAATTGCATGCAAAAGGACGCTCGTTAGTATGCGAACGAAAATGCATTCGTAAATTACTTTTTATTGATGTGGCATAATTACACAAATTGCAAGCGAAAGGACGCTCGTTAGTATGCGACCGAAAATGTACTTGTAGATAACGTTTCTGTGATGTGGTATAATTACACAAATTGCACGAAAACGGACGTTCGTTAGTATGGGACAGCATCATGCGTCGTATTTTTTTAAACAATTGTCAAGCTTTACTAACTAAGTATCAATTATTAGTACAAATGTCTTTTGCTTCAATTTGTTTTATAGTAACCCTGTGTACGTGAAAAGCGGTGGGCAAGATTCTGTTTTAACGAAATTTGCAGATTTTCCACTGTCAATGTTAGTGTTTTCTGGCGTATGAAAATCGTTAACAGCCCACTTAGGGCGTATGCATGTTTTAGGATTGGTGTCAACTTTGAGGATAAAACTACTGTTGAAAATTCTGATAATTGGCCTAGTGGAACCGAAATACGACCATATATTTTTCGGAATAAACCAATCTCCATTAATAAATCTTGACATCTCTGGGAGTTAAATTAGGAATGGAAACAGGTTATATAAATCGGATTTTCGTTTTTATTATCAAAACGTGCGTGGTACTAAGACTAATTCGACGTCATTCAATATTTGATCTGAGAACTTTGATTGCATCATTTTTACAGAGACTTGGTAATCCAGGGATATTAATAATGTGGTGCAATTTTCCCCAATGATTACGTTTTCCGTTGTGATAAGAAATATGAGTTACTAAGTAAACAGAAAGGAGGGGGAGCACTTATTGCAACTTACTACTCGGGTCTGGGTCTCAACTTTTTGAAGACATTTGCTTTCAAATTGTTTATTGTTTTTAAAACTTAATAGTTGGAGTAGTGTATTTCCCTCCTAAAGTATCTCATGAGCTGTACCAATTGTTTGTGGATACAGTGAACTGCTAATGGCTCGGAGAATTTTTTAAATTTTTGGCACATTAATAATAGTGATATTAAATAGGTCAGGATTGATGGTGAGTTACTACCATTATCTTATAACAAGTTTCAAATATTTAGAAAGTGTTTAAATTTGTTAAATTTTTTAATTTGTTTATAAGTATTGCAGAATTGCAAGTGGTTGTTAATATATCCAATTTAAAATACTTTGTCTTTTGCTTGTTAATATAAATTACTTTAGTTGACTTTTGTCAAGTTTAACACTTCTGGTTTTATAAATGATTTAGTACTTATATTATAATCACAAAACTAAAATTGTATTACTTAATAGCAACTAAATATACGTGTTATTATGTTAGTTATAGGGATTTGGAAAGTAAGGTCATTATTTAGAGTAGATAAGTTAACGAATTTATTAGTCGAAATGAGAAAAAGAAAGTTGGACATTTTAGGTATTAGTGAGGTGAGATGGCCAGATAGTAATGACTTTTAGAAAGATAATTATAGAATAATTTCAACTTCTTCAACTAATGGACAGGCAGGGGTAGGAATAGTGTTAGGTAAAAGATTGGGACGTAAAGTTAAAGAGTACTTACAATTTAGTGATAGAATAATAATGGTTAGATTGAGTACAAAACCCACAGACACTGCTTTAGTACAGGTTTACATGCCAACAACTCAGTACGAGGATAAGGAAGTAGAAAAGGTATACAAGGATATAAATACTATAGTGAGAAAAATAAAGGGAGATGAGAATTTAATAGTTATGGGCGATTTTAATGTGTCAGTGGGAGAAGGTAGTGAGTGAAAAATGGTAAGAAACTTTGGGTATGGCAGACGAAATGATAGAGGAGAAAGATTAGTTGAGTTTTGCCAGGAACATAGATTAGTAACTGTAAACACCCTATTCGAACAACATGTTGGGAGAAGATATACCTGGAAAGCGCCAGGTGATAGGGCTCAAATAGATTATATTTTAGTTAAACAAAGATTTAGAAACCAAGTTAAAAACTATCGTAGTTATCTAGGGGCTAACATAGATAGCGATCATAACTTAGTTAAAATGAAGTGTAATTTAAAATTCAACAAATTGAGAAAGGCTAAAAGAGAGGGATGGGGTCTAGGTAAGCTTAAGGATAGTGAGATAAAAGAGGAATATAAACAAGTATTAGATAATAAGATCAAAGAGATAGCTATATGAGGGAACTTAGAAAATAGATGGAAAGAAATAAAAAGGGCTGTACATGATACAGCAACACAGACTATAGATAAAAAAATAGAAGCGAGAAAACCGTGGGTAACAAAGGAGATATTAGATTTAATAGAGAATAGTTTAAACCTTTCAGAGAATTGGATAGTGAAAGTAAGCAAGAATATAATAGAGTTAGAAATAAGATAATACATGAGTGTAGAAAAGCTAGAAATAAATGGATGGAGGAGAATTGTAAGGGAATACAAGATGATTTGAGAGTAGGTAAGACAGACAGGGCAGTTAAAAAGTTTTTCGGGGAAGATAGGAAAAAATATAATGCTATTAAAGATGAGAATAATGAGCTTCTAATAAGTAAAGTTGAGATAGCAGATAGATGGAAAAGATATTTAGAAGATTTATATAAGGGAGACGATATGGATGAGTTAGAGAACGACCAAGAAAAGGATGTAGAAATAGGGTTCTCAATATTAAGGGAGGAATTTGATAGAGCTGTTAGGGATCTTAAACTAAATAAAGGAATAGACGATATACCCGCAGAATTAATAAAATATGCAAGTCAGAAAACTTTAGACAAGTTATATGAACTAGTAAAAGTAATATATGTCACAGGTTAGTTTAAGTTCCCACGCTTCCAAAATATTAACAATAATAATTAAAAATGGAGTAGAAGCTTTGACTGAGAATTATTTAGGTGAAGACTAATATGGTTTTCGTAAAGACAGCGGGACTAGAGAATTGATACTAATGATTAGGGTAATAATCGAAAAAAAGTTACAAAAAAATAAAGACTCATTTTGCGTTTGTAGATTTAGAAAAAGTATTTGATAGGGTTAATTGGAGTGTTATGTTCAGGGTTTTGCGAAAATTAGGAATCTCTCATTGGGACTGAAAAATTATTTGCAGTCTATATAAAAACCAACGTGTAGTAATTAGATTTCATGAAATAGAAAAGGAAGCTAAGATCAGAAATGGTGATAGACAGGGCTCTATACTATCTCTCTTGATTTTTAATGTTTATATTGAGGAAGCTTTAAACTTAGCTAGAGAGAGAAAAGCGATAGGTATTAGTGTACAGGGACAGAAAATAGACATGTTATGTTTTGCAGATGATATAGCCATTATAGCAGAGTCTAGAAAAGAGTTAGGAGAGTTTTAAATATTTTAGATGAGATACTACAGAGTAACTATAGTATGAGAATTAACTCAGGAAAGCAAAGATAATGACAAGTGAGTTACAGCCTAGTTCTAAACCAAAATTAAAAATAGGTAATACAGAGTTAGAGGAGGTAGATGAATTTTGCTATTTAGGTAGTATAATTACAAAGGACAAACGTAGCAGAAGGGATATAGTAGCTAGAATAGCTCAAGCTAGAAAAATGTTTTTAAAAAAGAAAGACTTACTAATAGTATTAGTTTAGATAATAGAAAAAGTTTTTTAAAGTCGTACATATGGAGCGTTCTATTATACGGTAGTGAGACTTGGACAATTAAAGAGGTAGATAAGATAAAGATAGAAGCTTTTGAAACTTGGTGTTATAGGAGAATGTTAAATATTAGTTGGACAGATAGAGTAACAAATGAGTAAGTTTATAGAAGGATAGGTGAGGAACCCTGTTTGTGGAAACAATTAAAAGTCAGGAGAGATAGAATGATAGGGCACCAGTTAAGACATGAGGAACTATTTAATAAGGTCTTAGATTATAGACTACCAAATAAAAATAGAGTAGGAAGGCCTAGACAAAGCTATATTAGTCAAATTATTAGAGATTTAAGTTGCGAAAGGTATGTAGACCTTTTTAACAAGCTCAGAATAGAAAAGGATTTAGAGCTGCATCAAATCGACCTTAAGTAAGTTAGAAAACAAAACAAAATAAAACAAATGTCTCGACAAAGTTGTAAATTAATCTGTTTTAAATACAACCTTTGGAATCTTCCGAACTAACTTGGAACTCTAGCTTCCGCGGTTGTTTCAAGAGACTAATGGGGGGGGGATCATATTAACGGATAATAACACGGCGCCATTACTTTGTAAATTTTTATCTCTTACGGGAAAACACTAATAGAAAAAAGTAGAAACCACTTAGCATATAAACGTTTCTGCAAACAAAAGTTCAGTACCTGCAAGGAAAGGTAGATATTTAAATGAAAGGGACCACTATTTGCGCCCCTGGATATTTTATCAAAAATATAAAAAATATATCACCTTCTACTGCTGTACTGGACCCAAATTTTATATACCTCCTAGTTCGGTAAATATGGTAGAAATTGGAATAACATGCTAGGGTCACTTGTATACACCTAGTGTTGTTTAGAACAACACGAATAAGAGTTAATACCAAAATTTATACATCTGTTATAACTGAAAATTTATCTGTACAATTTATAATCGATAGCGAAATTTCTAAATCGCCCTTAATTAGTATTTGGGCCTTTATAAAATTTTATTGACAACTCTAGAGCAGATCTGGCAACTTTCGATTTAGAACGCATATTCTAACAAGTCGAGTCAAGGACAATGAATTCCACTACAACAATGTGCGGTAGGGATTTTTTTTGCTTCATCCAAATTGCTGATTCGATACGCCTTCACCTAATTGCGGTTGTAGTAATTTTATACCATCTTTTACAAATGAAACATATTTTTAAAATGCCTTCTGGTTAGGAAATTTATAACATTATTAACTGTAAAGGTAATAAGTTTTATAGCTGAGATTAGTTTGCTATAATTGTACATAAATAAATGATTTCACATAATTTCATACAACTTACATAACTCAATTTAACTGAATATATTTTAGTATAATTTCATAACTGCGCATTCATTAATATCACCCCAGTTTCTATTGTAACAACATTTAAGGAAGTCGCAAACTTAATGCTATTCTCAAATCTGCTGTCCTAGAAGTTGGAAAAAACATCCTTCTTCTACGACAGATAAGCAACGACTGCGCTTTTTCATACCTTACATATGATTTTACAATGCTCCACCCGAAAGTACTACATTGGCCAGAAAGCGGGTTTTTTTTACATGGAAAATTTAGAATTTTGCCGAATCCTTGCTGTTCCAAGCAAGGTAGGGATCTTTAACGTACGTGACAACACTCACACACGGGACCTCCATTTTACATCTCATCCGAACGAGGGTGTATTTTTGTGAAAAATACTCGCCTAACATTTTTCAAGCGAACCGTGTCGGGATTCGAACCCTTTTATATTTTTGATAAGATATCCAGGGGTGCAAATAGCAGTCCCTTTGATTTAAATATTTACCTTTTCTTGCAGGTACAAGGTTAGGTGTGCAACAACTGAACTTTTGTTCCCAGAAACGTTTATACGCTAAGCGGTTTCTAGTTTTTCCTATTCGTGTTTTCCTGTTAGAGATAAAAATTTACAAAGTAGTGGTGCCATGTTATTATCCGTTAATATGAACCCCCTGTTAGTCTCTTAAAACAACCGTGGAAGTTAGACTTCCAAGTTAGTTCGGAAGATTCCAAAGGCCATATTTCAAACAGATTAATTTACAACTTTGTCGAGGCATTTGTGAATATAGAGGTGAGTTGTATTTTCTTTGACAACCGCCCCGGTCCAGTGTTCTGTCTTGTAAAGTTTAACCACCTTAGGTCAAAAGTTACAGTCGAACAATCTATAATAACATCAAAGTGCTATAAAAGTTTTATTTTTTCTCGGAAGTCTGTGATCGTTATATTGGCATTTTTTATTTTTCGATACAATATGTGTGCATTCACAACAGCAGTTCCCAGAACTACTTCGATGGCTATTTTCATACCACAATCTTAATGATTGTTTAAGCCCATATATTGCATTTTTGAGCAAACAGACTTTATTTTCTGAACCCGGTTCCTCAATCCGGCTGAGCAGTCAGATCACCATTCAGAAATGCAGTCTCTATATCTAAGTGTTCAACTTCGAGATTTAATTCGGTAGCAACTGCAAGTAAAAGTCTAAGATTACTAAAACGAATGACAGGAGAATACGTTTCTGAGTAATCTATGCGTATTTTTGTGTGAAACCCTTAGCAACCAGCCTTGCTCTGTATGTAACTATATCTTCATTTGCATTTCTTTTCACCTTAAAAAACCACCTATTTTTAACTATATTTCCATTTTTTTGTTTATCTACTAATTCTCAAGCATTTGTTGTTTTGAATGCATTTAGCTCCTTTTTAATGGCACACTTCCATTCAGAACTTCTGGCACTTGACAATGCATCAGAAACAGTTAATGGTTTTAAACATGAGATATAGGTAACATAGGAATATCTGGGTTACAATCAAAATTATCCTCTAAATCTAATAAATAGTCATCATACCTTTTGGGCTTACTTATATTACGCTTCGGGGACCTATGTACTACACTTTGTTCGTCCACAACTCTTTCTCCCACCTCACCTTCTTCCACTTCGCTAATATCATTCTCATTGAGCATTACCTTGTTCATGTGAATGTTCAATTGGCTCCTTGTGTGGTTCACGTGAGAAGGTTGTATCAAGTGTTTTGGTTGCAATCTTTCTGTTTCGATTTCATCTTCTAAAAAGGTCACATCTCACGCAATCTTTAGAGAGTGATTCTGGGGATCCAGAAATCGATAACCAGCTGTTATCTCAGAATATCCCACAAATATATATTCCTTCGCTTTTTCGTCAAGTTTTTTTTCTTGACATTTGGTATATGTACAAATGCACGACAATCAAACACTCGATATGACTCAGATCAACTTTAGATCCACTCTATTGTTCCTCTGGTGTTGTGTTGCGTAATTTTTTAATTATGGAACAATTAAAAAGATAAATGGCGGTATTGGCAGCTTCTGTCCACATTTGATTCGACCAGCATAGATCTAACCTTTCCCATGATTGATCGGTTATATCGTTCAGCTACATCATTCTGTTCTGAAGTGTACGCAACAATGAGTTCATGCTTTATTCCTGTGGTTTTTAGGAATTTATCTAAGCGATTATTAAACTACTCACCACCGTTATCTGTGCGTAGCATTTTGATCTTTCTGATTTTCAATGAATGTACAAAAATCTCTGAATACATCTGGCTCTTCTTCTTTTGTCCTTACGAAATAACAGAATATTTTCTCGTACTGTCATCGATTAGAGTAAATATGTATTTACAACCACTCCATGACTCAACTTCAATTGACCCAGCAAGATCAGAGTGTATTAAATCCAGTTTATCCATTGCCAGTTTTTTAAATGGATTTTTAGGAAATGATTTTCTTGTCTGCTTTCCTTTAATACAGCTCTCACACAGTACAGGATTTTTATCTTCTTTATACGACATACCAGTTGCAAGTCCATTTTTCAAAAGACGCATACTGTAATGGTTAAAATGTCCTAATCGCTTATGCCACAGCATTTCTGAATTTGACACTTTACAATATTAGTTTGTTCCTGGCAGATATCTAACTTATACAATCTACCAACATTTGTAACAGTGGCTATAGGTTCGTCCTTAATACAATATGCAGTTCTATCCAAAACTATACACCTTTTGGAATCAAAAAAGATACACCTACCTTCCGAAACCATTAAATGTACTGAAAGATTTGGCACATATTTAACATCCAAAATACTACTTTCACTACCATTCGGACTTAATTTCACCAAAACATTTCCAATGCTTTTGACATGCAGTTTAGAATTATTAGATACTGATATTTCTTGTCCTGAATTCTTATCTGACAAATTGGTTAACAACTCTTTATTTCCAGTCATATATGATGATGCACCACTGTCAATATACCAATTGCTGCTATTCATATCGACGCATAAAGCAGCAGTAATGAGAGTATTCGAACATTTCTGGTCAGATTTATTGTCCGTTTTTAATCGACATTGATTTTTATAATGGCCTTTTTGACGGCAATTCCAACACCAAGGAAGTAGTTTTTATATTTGTTACTAGGGACTGCTAGTGCCAAATCACCACTATGCTTTCCATTTTGATATTTGATATCTTTTCACAACTTAACCTTAACAAAATCAGATGTAATTATTGCAGCTGAATTTTCAAGAGCCATGAGCGAGTCCACAGCATAATGGTGCCAAGAAATTCATCATCAAGCGGTTTACCAATAGTTACAAGTTGTTGGGATAAAGCCATAATTTCATTTACATATGCCTCCATATTATTAAAATTTTCAAGCTTAATTGAACATAATCTTCTCAGTAATCGTAATCTACGATGTAGACCTTTATTATCAAAGGCCTTTTCAAGCGCTGTCCATGCAGCTCTAGCTGATTCCGCTTGCATAACATGAGGATATGTAGCTTTATCCAAGGAAAGTATTATTTTTGACAAAGCTTTTTCTTCACGTCGAGCTTCATCGACTTTGGTGTCAATAATAGTGGCTGCTTGACCAGAGATACAATTCTAAAGACCATCCAACTTCAATACAGCGGTCATTTGGAATTTCCAGTCACTGTAATTCTCACGAACTCTGAGTTTCTCAACTGTTGTTCCAGCACCAGTACCATCATTGAAAGACACGATACTTTCAATTATTAATTTTTTTAAAAATAGAAGTAATTCCTTACTCCAAGGATGCATAACATTTCATGTGTATTGTAATATTAGGATTACCTACTTTAAATAAATATTATTATTATTATTATTGTAAATTCCAACATAAAAAAAACTTAAGAACTATTTAAAATGTAACAAGTTGAAAATGCAAGGCATTGTCGCAATGAACTTCCAAATGTAGACTTACTTTAAAACAATTTAAAGAAATTAAAACTATTATGTTGTAATAATTATAAGTATTCAGATAAAATATAAAAATTTATAAACAACAAAAGAGACATTTTAATATATTTTATTTTATTGAATAAATATTTTTAAAGCTATATATGTGTGTGTGTATGTATGTATGTATGTATGTATGTGTCTTTGTGTGTGTGTGTGTGTAAATAAGGGGGCATCATATTTCGATTCAGTTTTTTCAGAGGATTCTAAATATGTATCGCACATTAATTTTGGACCTATTTGAAATTTTTGATAAAAATTTATTCCCCGGGGGGGTCGGGTATCCGTGGTCAGATTTTGTGGGGGGTACCATATTTCGACTCAGCTATGTTAGGGGAGTCCAAATATGTATCGCACATTAATTTTGGACCTATTTGAAATTTTAATTTTCCCGACGGAATATCGCGGGGGCACGGCGTCCCCGTGGCCCGATTTCAACTGACATCAAAACTTAAGCTCAGGACACCGAGCTGAATCGATTGATGTATCACACATTGATGTCCGACCATTAGAAAGGCCTCAGACGGACAGACAGACGGACGACAAATCGTCATAAACGAACGAAGTTCGTTGAAAAGTTCCTATGACTGAAATCACGTTTCTATGCTGAATTGCTATTTCAATCCTTTGAATAAGAAAAGATTGTGAACGAGGTTCTCCAGATTGATGAGCAACAAGTTTTCCAAGTTTATTTATGAAATTCGTTGCTTCTTCGCACCAAGGTCCCATGGTCTCTACTGCGAAAGGGAGGAAAAAGTAGTTAAAATTGACGACAAAAGTATATTTCCGAATTTTCGCTTGAGCTGCTTGTTTAGCTGCTGAACCTGTCAGTTTGGTTGAGTCACATAAGAAGTATGAGTATCTGTGCAAGTGGCGCCTCATACGAGGTACTGTAGTCTTTCCCAGGGAATTGGGGTAATACTAATACCGTCAGCCCTTTTCCCATCAGTTCTGAATAGCCCAATTGGTTCCAAATGACATGGAATTTTTGTGGAATTTGGAGCTCTGCTGATGATATTATTGAGCTCCTGGTGTCTCGAGTAACGTCCCATACTCTTCAAGCAACTTAGGCCATGAATTCCCACACATACAAATAAGTGATTTGCATATTTTGGAACATAGTCGTAGGCCAATAGCTATTCTGAATGAGTTATTGTCTAATAGTGTACATATAGGATGTGAAGAAAGGGCTTTCAACCAAGCACTTGCTTCCGGTTTCTCGGTAGCTAGTAAAGTGGCCTTTTCTAATTCTGATGAAGGTGTATTTATTTATATTTATACATTACATTTCCAACAGGTATATATCCCAATTACAGGAAAGAATAAAACACTAGACATTTTAAAAAACTTAAAAAAAAAAATTAATTAGCAGTACTTGATCTGTTTACAATATTCAGAATACTCTTCAATGAGTCTACATTTATAACACATTGGCCACTTACACAGTTGTAGCTTGAGCATATCACATGTAAGGGCGATTTCAGCAACAAATTAGTTCTGGCAGTAGGCAAAAAGAACAAACTTGTATGTCTTGACTCAGAACGTGGAACTAAAAATTTTATACAGGCAAGTAACTCGGCAGAGTCTATATAATTATGGAGTAATTGGTATAAGAAAGTAAGACCAGCAACAGTTCTGCGAGATTCTAGATCAGACAATTGATACATGTCTAATAGCATTTTCTGACTACAACCCTGCTCTGGGTAAACACCCTCAATACTCAGATATAAGAACTTATGAAATTTTCTCTGAACCAACTCAATTAAGATTTTGTGGTACTTATAAAAAGTAGATCATACAATACTGCAATACTCAAGTTTTGACATGACCAGTGCCTGGTAAATTGATTTCAAAGCGTCAATATTTGTAAATATTCTCCAATTTCTTATGATGAACTCGAGGGTTTTGAATGATTTAGTTACAACGCTGTTGATGTGAGGAGTAAACGAAAGTGAAGAATCAAAAAGAACACCAAGGTCTCTGGTCATATTACGCCTTAATAAGATATGTGTCCCCACATGATACGTGTATAGTGCTGGTTTCAGTTTTCTTGTATAAGTAATGGCATGGCACTTATTAGAATTAAGGTTGAGCAAATTTCGCTGGCACCACTCAGCTAAATGATCAATCTGAAGTTGTAAATGTTGACAGTCAAGTAACTCTTTTATTGGAAAAAACAATTTTAGATCATCAGCGTACAACAGCTTGCCACAAGTGATACTCTCAGTGATGTCATTAAAGAAAATAAGAAATAAGAGAGGACCTAAGTTGGAGCCTTGTGGTATACCTGAGGTAGGGCTAAAAGGTGCAGACTTGAAACCATTATATAAAACAAATTGAATGTGGTCTATTAAATAAGAAGCAAAGAACATAAGTAAGGGTGAACTGAGACCAATTGCACCCAGTTTGTATAACAAAATATTATGGTTAATGTGATCAAAAGCTTTAGCTATATCTGTATAAACAACATCCACTTGTCCCTTATCATCCAATATCTGTGAGATGACTTGTGTCAAATGAACAAGGTTAGTTGTTGTCGATCTCTTGGAGAAAAATCCATGTTGGTATGGAGAAATAGTGTATTCAGCAGCAGAGTACATGTGATTGAAGATAGCCAATCTCAAAAACTTTAGCAAAGTTGGACAAGATGGATATTGGACGGTAGTTTATAATGTTACTAGGATCACCCTCCTTTAAAACTGGACAGATTAAAGATGTTTTCCACATTCTAGAAAAATTAAAAGTTTTGAGTGATAAAGTGTAGATTATAGACATTGGATATGCCAACACACTAGCACAGTCTTTAATTAAAAAAGAAGGAATACGATCAATACCAGATGTATGTTTATTTTTAATTTCCTCATACACGATTCTACCTCAGTAATAGTAGTTTTCCTAATATGCAACTGAGAGGAAGATGTACTTGAACTATTCCTTGCAAAAGGAACCGTTCGTGGCACATAAACGGCACTAAAGTAGTTTCTGAAAGCATCAACAATTGAGTTAGGGGTTTCATAAAACTGATTATGTATTGTAGAAGATTTTGGCAGGTATACGAGTTCTGTTTTGTTTAGAGCGAACAAAGGACCAGCAAGCTTTTGGATTATTCTTAAGCTTTTCTCCATTTGATGTTCATAATCATTATAAGACAAGTATTAAAGCTTTAGATAAAGCTCGCACCTTCCTAAATTCAGAGGAGTGATGATCCAACCTCAAGCACTTATATTTACGAAATGACTTGTTCTTTACTTTAAGTAAGTGAATAATTTCAGGTGTAAACCAAGATTGGATAGTGGCGCTTTTTGTTTTTGTATAAAGGGACAAATTCATCTGGTATGGCAAAAAATTTGCCATAGAAAGCTTCGCAAGCATCATCCGAATTCTCTAAGTTTTCCAGAAAATACCAATTAGCCTTAAACAAAGCATTGTAAAGATTTCAAAAATCAGCCATTATAGGATTTAGTAGCAGATTGGGGAAAACCACTATATGGTATTTTAACACCTAAACATATTCTAAGTGCAGGGTGATGAGTGTCTAACCTTACCAGTGGCAGGATATCCTCAGAAATGTCACAAGAAATATTTGAAAAAACTAAATCAAGCAATCTTCCATTGCTGTTTACTACTTTATTATATCGCACTACATCAGCAAACTGCTCAAAGTTTTTCAGCAAATAGGTTCTAGAATCATTAAAGTTAGCATTATTATAGAAAGGTACATTGAAATCACCCATTATTAAGACTTTGAAAATAGCGAAACGCTCTAAATACTCAAGTAAAGTCTCAAGTAAACAAATAGATATTGAAGGTGGAATGTAAATCACAAAAATATACAATTGTTCGAATTGAAAGCTACATTTACAACCAACAATATCAATTCCACTAAAAGAACTGCTAACACGAAAGATCAAGTTTCAGCACTGCATAGCAATTCCTAATGGCAAGCAACAATCCTCTACCTCATGAAAGACCACTCACTTCATAGCTACGATCAGATCTGTATACAGTATATAGCTCAGGAAATACTTCCAAATCACTAATATCATCTGTAAGCCAAGTCTCAACTAATGCTATAACGTCATATTCACAATCATGAACAGACGCATAGAAAGGAAGAAGTATGGTACGGATACCACGAATATTTTGAAAGTAACACAAAGATATATTTGTTACAGTAGCATGACAAACCTCAACTGCATAATCTCCACTGTTATCATTATGGGACAATTGAAACGTACTCTTTTGTTCATTAATAAAATTTACTTTGTAGGGTGATCGGGTACTGTTCCTTCCTCTAAAAAAGTAGTTATTTTAACAGTATTGTGCAAATTTCCTTCAGGTAACTTAAAAATAAATTCTCTAATTTGTACATTAGCCGGCCAATACGTAGAATCCATGTTTACTTTTAATATTTGTAGGAACACCTATTTTGAAAGTACTAAATGTTTTTGTACTGCTAATGCGATAGCATACTACATCCGCTGCATCCTTACGGAAATAACTAATAATGTCTTTAGGTTCACGTTGCTCACCATTAATCATATGGGCAACTCTACTTAGGTGTAACCATTGCCGCTTTTGAACTCCAGTTAAGGCCTCGAATCCATTTTGGTTAACTATCGGAGCAGACCCAACGATAATATTTGGTTTCCTTTTTCCACGAGTTACAACTTTCCATCCCTTAGTTTTTTCTAAAGGAATTTTAATATTAGTTTCACTAGTAGCCATCGAAGTACATTTATGTGGAATTACTTGTGCTTTAGTATGATTTATATTTTTAATAGGAGTTTGTAAACACTTGATAAAAGTATTGAACTCTTATCATACACATTGTTAACATTCTCACTATCTACACATGCCTTATTTTGATACATATTAATTTTCTCTGCAGGTGTTGGGTTTAAATCAATATTCCCTATCTCTACATTTGGATTCATTAAACTTGTAGATTTAGCATACTTGGTGGATTTAATATTGCTGGTTAATAGCCTGGTTAGATCAATGTTACTATTTCTTAAGATCTCAATTTCAGCCTGAAGCTCACATAGTTTTTGGTGTAACTTTACAGTTTCAGATTTAGCTGCACTAATAATTAAATACTGAAATGTACTACTTTGCAAGAACTTAGTGAAATCATGTTCCAGATCAACACCATCTAAATCTTCGGTTACAAGTGACCCTTTTTGTACATTTAAGACTAGATTGACTGATTGTATTTGAAGAAGCTAGTTCCTCCTTTTCTGTCATATGGCAATCAAAACATGTAAATATTTTCATACCATTATCATCCTTAATTACACTTTTTCTTTCACTACATGATTGATGTACCTTTTACCACAATTAGCACACTGTAAAGACTTAGTCACTACACTTTTTTACAATATATGCATAATTTTTGCTGAGCAAGATTTTTACCATTCATATTGTCGGCCATTTTGCTTTAAAAAGTTTGTAGCATAAAAAGACGGATGAATAGATTATCCCAACTTTTTTGTAAAGCAGGTGTCATCAGAATCAGATAGTTGTAGCTTCTAGTATTCCATACCGAGTCCTTTGCCATGAAAGGTGATTCGGGGCTTGTCTGTATTCTCAAGATTTAACATCAAATTGACAAGTCGAGATATACCATATACAGATGAAAGGAAACCCGGCAGTGCGATCTGGGCTAGTTGTCGAATTCCTAATTCACCAAATCGAACAGGAAGAGAAGCACGTGCAAATTGAGAAGTAGATAAATGGCAATTAATTATTTTTTCCAGCGTTCCTTGAAGTTGACTATCGAAAACTGAGAGCGAATTTTCAAAATGACATGGTCCTCAGAAGGTGTCATCTTGGGCACGGCAAGGCAATTTCTTAACAAATAGTAAGCGATATGACAATTGCCTAGCTTCAACAGTCTTGAAAATAAAAGCTTAAGTTCCTTCATTATTCTTTCCCAAACTGGTTGTAAAAAATTGTCGGTGATAGGGGCCCCAAGTAATGATAACTCCTGAACAAATTTAATTCCCGGAGAAATTAAATCAAATTTTGTAGCAATGTCTTCATCAATATCTCCACAAAAATATAATTCGCATTTGGCTGGGTTGATGATTAAACCTGGCAGTTATTTTTCAAAACTTCGAAATCTTTGAGTACAGACTCCGCATCTCCAGCAATCAGGCCGTCATCCAGGTAGAAACATACTTCAGAAATCAATTTTTTTATAATGGGCTGAATTGAAATGCAGAATAGATAAGGACTGGCCAGGTCGCCCTGTTGGCAGCTAGAAATGGATGGGATTAAGGAGTCACCAAAAAAGAGAGTACTAGTGTTGAAATAGGCTTGCCAAATGAAAGCGAAAATAGTAGGGCTCACTGCTTTCACAGCATGTAGCATTGAATCACGGTTAATTGAATTTAAAGCGTTTCTGAAATCAATCTTTAAAACTACTTTCTTGGTGGTTTGATTACTCTTCACGAAAGTTCTGGTTGCATGAACGACTGCCTCACATCCCCCCTTGGTTGCAAACCCTAGCTGTCTTGGACGTAGATAATCACCAGTTGAATGTCATCGAAAAGCAAGCCAATTTTGCAACTAATCGATGCAATGTGGTTCCGACAGCTATTAGGCGAATTCCTCCGTCTTTTTTTCTTAGTGCACATAAGTTTGCCCCAAAAAAAAAAACTGGAATAATTTCAGCATTCACTTTCTCAGATAAAACAAAATTGCAAAAGTTTGTTAGCGATCCTACTAAACGTGTACTTCCATCTCCATTTCCAGGAGAGATCAGATCTTTTAAATGTTGAGCTCTGAGACTGTCAATGCCAGCGCTTGAGCCATTGGAAAAGCTTAAAATTGCTTGTTTGACTTCCTTTTCTGTGAGTGTTAATGTTTCCTCACCATTTGGTGGTTCTGGGAAATTGAGATGTTTTGATGGTGGGGGTGTTTATTTAAAAGTTCGTTGAATGTGTCTACATTTTGAGGCGTTAGAAAGTCACTCGAAAAAAAGGATCTTGACTGCTTCGTTTATATCTCCTTCTCCGACCTTTGACTTAACTTGTCTGTTTAGTGAGGTTGAAGAATGATCTGATGAACAGCAGTTTACAGTGTCTCCATTAATATTGGTTATGATGATACAGAATGTCTATTGCTGTTGTTGCCAACTGGTAATAATCAGGCATTGCTGACAATATCTAGGTAATTATTTCTCCTTTAGATACCGTACCACCACACGCTTTTAACTCTGATACTGTTTACTCGCAGTTCACAAGGCCCCTTTCCGTAAAAGACTGACTGCAAAAAGGACAAGGAGAAGTATTGGAATTGTAAGGATGTGTGTGGATGGTCTGCTGTGTTATCGTTGCTTGCTCAAAGGAAGCGCAAACCCATTCAGTGTTTTGAAGGCTAAGGTTCCTGGCTTCTTGTTGGATATTCCTACGCATGTTGAATGGAGCCACTGGTCACAGTTGTCTCATTGAATCCAGTATTTCGAATTGCTATCCGATTGATAGACCAGTCGACTATTACATATTACAAAACATATGTATCTAAAAGTATTGCACAATCCAACAAAACACTCAGATGCTTTATGGTTTTTCTTGCCACAATTATAGCATTTTATAGCTCTTTTCTTTGGTGCGCTTTTAGAAAACTTTTCATTACTACTAAAAAAAAAACATTTTGGTCGGGTCCAGAATAATCGTCTTCTAATAATTTTACATTAATTGAATCACCAGTAATTTTAATACCACTGCTTTCAATTCCCATTATTAAAGGTTTGAATTCATCCGTCAGGCCTGCCAATTAAATAGCACCAATCCATTCTTCAGTTATTTTTATTGGAATTGTACAATAGTAAACTGTGCATATTTTAATTTCATTACTTTAAACTGATCACACCACTTGGTTTGACAATCCTGTCACAATAATATAATAAAAGTTTTTCTTTACAAAAACATATTTGTGCTTTACTTTTTATTTGCTTAATTTAATTCTCAGCTGCTCAACTCTTGCTTCAAGTGATTATTTCATTAGGTTATGGGCCCATGCAGAGTTATTGAGAATTAAATTACAAATTTAGTAAAAATAAATTGTCGGCATTGGTTGACGTACTAACAAAAACTGGCATTCCGTTATTCGATGGAACAAATTTCAACAATTGGCGTTTTCGGGTTGAAAATGCGCTTGATGAGAAAGGGTTGTCCAAAGATATCGAAAAAACGTTGGATGAGTTATTGAAAGGCGTCAAGGCAGAATAGGATCAAATGGTTTTTGTAAACAATGAGAAGAAATGCAAATATATTATCATACAAAGTGTTCATGATTGCCACCTGGAAAACATTAAAGGAAAATCATTACCAAAGGAAATGATGGATGGCCTGGCAAACATATTTGAGCGTAAAAGTATTGCAAATCAACTTTTGTTATGGCGTCAATTGCTCACAATGAAGTACAACGAGTGTCAAGATATGACTGGACACATTTTGAATTTTGATCGTAAAATTCGTGACCTAAAATCTTATGGTGCCAAATTGGAAGAATTAGATATTGTGTGTCATTTACTCGTTACTTTACCAACTGCCTATGATGCATTGGTCACAGTAATTGAAACAATGGATCCAGACAAAATAAAAATGGATTTTGTGAAAAGTCGTTTACTGGACGAATACAACAAAAGAAAACCGGGAGGTTGTGAAAAAGTAACAAATGCAGCCATGCATACCAATGTTAAATGTTTTGGCTGTGGTCAGATAGGCCATTTGAAATCTTGTTGCCCTAAATACCAGAAACAGAAAAGAAAGAAGAAATTTTCGAATAAAAGTACTGAAAAAGTAAATGCAAATGCGATCAAAACTGATTCAACGTCAGTGATTCTTAGTGCAGTCACTGAACCTGTGTACAAAGATTCGCGCACAGACATGAAAACTGTATATAGTGCAAAGGCAATGCGACAAAATGACTCGTCAAAAATTCGTTTTATTATCGGAGCCATTGACAAATACAAGGCACGTTTAGTGACGAAAGGTTTTTCTACAAAGAAGCGGTTTTGATTATAACGAAATATATGCTCCGGTGGCAAAATTGGCAACATTACGCACACTATTATCCATAGCTGTCCAACATGATATGAATGTTCATCAGATGGATGTTAAAGGAGCATTTTTAAATGGTGAATTGCCTGAAGAGATATATATGGAATTGCCTGAAGGATTTGAAATTGATAATAAAGTATGCAAACTAGATCGTGCGTTATATGGTTTGAAACAAGCTTCACGAGCTTGGAATGAAAAATTCAATTATTTTATGCTGAAGATTGGTTTCAAACATTGCGTATCGGATCAATGTCTTTATATCAAGGTAGAGAATGGTATGATGTGCTATGTTTTGCTATATGTTGATGACCTGTTGATCTATTGCAAAGATGAACAAAAATTAAAGGTCATCAAAAGATTATTAAACAATCAATTTGAGATGACTAATATTGGAAAGGTTGACACTTTTTGTTGGAATGAACATTAAGCAAAACATTGACCAAGGTACAATAATTTTGAATCAAACGCAATATTTAAACAAAGTTTTGATTAAATTTGGCATGGATCAATGTAAGAGTGTCGATACACCAATGGAAGTTGGTTTGGATTTAAGGAAAGGAGACCCAAACAAATTGCCTGATGTTCCATACAAGGAACTAATTGGTTGTCTAACATATGCAACACTCACAACTCGACCAGATTTATGTGCAGCTACAAACTACTTCAGTCAGTTCCAAAGTTGCTATACAGTTGAACATTTTACACCTGCCAACCGAATTTTGAGGTATATTAAAGGTACTCTGGATTTAAAGATGATTTATCGAAAGGGAAAGGATAAAGATTTGTTGATAGGTTGTACGGATTCGGATTGGGCTGGAGACAAAAATGATCGCAAGTCGATTTCTGGATATGTATTCAAAGTACACGGCGCCACAATTAATTGGGCATCGCATAAACAGGCTACTGTAAGTTTATCATCAACTGAAGCTGAATTTATATCACTCAGTCAGGGCATTTGTGAAGCAAAGTGGTTACGAAGTTTACTAAACGAAATCGATTTCAAATGCATGAATGCAACAACCATTTTTGTGGATAACCAATCATGCATAAAGGTGGCAGAAGAGCCACGAGAACACAAACGAATGAAACATCAATGTCAAATATCATTTTATTCGTGAATCGATCGCCAATCATGCAGCGAAGCTGTTTTTCAAACCCAGCACTGATCAACTAGCGGACATAATGACGAAAGCAATTGGACGGATACTGTTTTATAAACATCGAGAAAATTTGAATTTGTTTTAAAAATTAATTTTGAATTCAAGTATGTGTACAGCTATATTTATTGAAATTAAGAGGCAGTATTTGAATTGTACAATAGTAAACTGTGCATAATTTAATTTCATTACTTTAAACTGATCACACCACTTGGTTTGACAATACTGTTACAATAATATAAAAAAGTTTTTCTTTACAAAAAAAATATTTGTGTTTTACTTTTTATTTGCTTAACTTAATTCTCAGCTGCGCTACTCTTGCTTCAAATGATTATTCCATTAATTTTGAAGCCGACCTCTTAATTTGTTTGCTGTTCCAATTATTTCGTTTATGTTAGAGAATGAGGGAGCATACAAGAAATAACAGGAAATCATGAAGTGTAGATAAATTTCAATTTAATGTTGACAGCATACAAATTTATTTTTATAATAAAAAATTATTATGACAGACTAGGCCAACCTATTATAAGTGTCTAACTATAAACAAACTAACACATACTACAACCAATATTTGAGTATGCACTGCATCCAAAGACACGTAGGTGACTAAGATTAATTTTATTACCAGTCCAAATCTCCATAGGTGTAGCTCCTACAATAGTTGCAATGGGACTCCTATTTTTTAAGTATACTGCTTTAGACACTGCTTCAGCCCAAAACTTTTTACTTAAACCTGATTCGTAAAGCATCGCCCTAACCTTTTCCATAATAGTTCTATTTAATCGCTTGGAAACTCCATTTTGCTCTGGCATATATGGTACGGTTGTTTCATGAATAATACCACATTTCTCTAAATAATTGTTAAAAATTTTGTTACAATATTCTGTGCCATTATCACTCCTAAAACGCTTTATTTTGCAATTGGTTTGATTTTCTGCTAAAGTTTTAAATTCAACGAATACATTAACAATACTTGCCTGATCTTTAGCCTTAAGAAAATACACAGATGTGTATCGGGTGTAATCATCAATAAATGTTATGAAATAACGAGCTCCACCCCAACTATTCTCAGACATAGGTTGTTATACTCTAGGTTTCTCTACTCTAAGGTCTACTTTTAAAGTCCCGGAGCGTAATTTATAAGAGCCACTACGATAGTTGGTAACATAATAAACATTTGACTAATATTGAGCAATAAGGTGTAACGTCATTATTACGCCACAAATTATTATCACATACAAAGAAAAGATAAATGTACTCGCGTAAACTGTGGAACTTGTCACGACATTGCAGCAACTCTCACGTCAGGCTCTCGACGTTGGTTGAGCGTGGGTCGTCCTTTGCCCCCCGTCGAAACCAAATTAAATTTGTCTTCTCTCTTCTGTAGCGGTACGATAAAGGATACTGGTAAGAGGAACGGTAACAGGTACAAGGCAGGAAACCTACATATCTGAAAAAAGAAGACAAATGCACAAAGATAACCACAAGGTTCGACGTTTCGTTGACTAGTCCATGACGTGACGGAAATCACCACTTCCTTCCCCACTCCGCGTCTGCGCAATCTCGGGCGCCGACGCAACTATCTAAAGCAACGGAAATACACGCACAAGTCTTTTAAAATATTGGCGCGAATTCACTTGCAAATTAGAAACTTACAGAAATGTTTACATAGCCGATTTTCGGCATGTAACAAGGTTCACATAAATCTGAATGAATCAGTTCTAGTTTTTGGGTTGACCGTTTTGCTACACTTTTTGGAAAAGCAGACAAACCTTTTTAGCTTCCCCTCAATGCAAGAAATGCAAGGGGTCAAAGAGTCATTTTTAAAATTAATACCTTGAGCTAAGTTATTACAAAGCATCAACATACCATTTAAACTGAGATGTCCTAATCTTCGATGCCACATATCCAGAGAAATCTCTGGTGAACTGAATAAAGTCATCTTTGTTCCATTCAGTTCTTTGTGTTTGACATACTGATATTTGGAACATTCTTTTTGTTGAGTTTGTATACCCCATTAACATTTGTTGCTGAAAAATGACAACGTCCGTTTACTTTTATGTTCGACTGATCAAATGCATAACAATTTTTGTTGTCAAATAATAATGCATAACCTTTGTTAGTTAATTTATGTACTGAAAGCAAATTAGCAGCAATATCAGGTACATACAAAACATCAGTAATGGTTTTTTCTTCATCATTATCTATAGAACATTGACATCTCCTACACCCTTACTGTATATTTTACTATTATTAGCTACCGTAATTTCAGATATTTGATTTGAATTAGAAAAATTCGTTATCCAATCATGACGATTTGTCATGTGGCTTGTACAACCTGAATCAAGCAACCAATCATTAGATTTCGATGCATCACAGCTAACAAAAATGTTTTCAGTAGAAAACATAGTTTTACTATCTTTAACAGTATAAGAATGATTACCATTAGAATTAAATTCGGAGCTACTTAACTCATGTGAATCTCTCTTCATTCTTTTTTGTTCCTTCCTGTACAATGTACATTTTGGCTTAATATGACCTGGTTTGTTACAATGATGGCATACAGCTACTGTTTTCTTTTTAGTTTTTCCAACAAAAGCAGTAGATATACTTGCACCAACATTATCATTCTTACGATGAACATCCAGCATCAGTCTTGATTTAATAAATTCGCTACTCAACTTTGTTTGTGTAGCTTCAATTCCCATGACCAACGAATTGAATTCATCAGGAAGCCCAATTAACATCAATTCAGCTATTTCTTCATCTTCAATCAGTCAACCTATATCTGCAAGCTCTTGTGTTAAAGAAATAATGGCCCCAATGTACTGATCCATGGTTTCAAAATCGTTGTACTGAATATGGGATAGTTTACGTTTTAATGCTAAACATCTACTAATACCTTGGTTTTCATATGCAATTCTTAAATTATTCCATGCTTCTTTGGATGTTTTTGCATTGCGTACATGAGGATAACATGAAGGTTTAACACACAAGCATATTTTTGCATAAGCTCGTTGATCTTTATTAAAATCAGTAACAGACTTATCCTCTACACATTCCCATAAACCGGAATCAATCAAAAGTAATTTCATATAAAATTTCCATGATGCATAGTTGTGAACGCCATCAAGTTTATCAACATTACTTAAAGAACTTCCACTATTTATTATAATAGGTGTAGATACAGCATGAGTAGCATCAATTTGTTCGTTTTGAGTCATATTAGAATCTAGACAAACTTACACTATAATGTACAAACAAGTTGTGAATAATGTTTAGAAATTAAAACAGGACAAAATAATTGAAGTAGGCTGGAAAATAGATTTGATAGGATAGATAAAAATATTTTTGAAAAGTCAATTAATTGTCAATTTATTATGTTTAATCTTGCTAAAATATCTTTGTTCACTTTAAAAAGAGAGGCAACTGTAAGTAATTTAGAGTTTGCATATTTGTGGTAAAAGTTATATTTTAGGTATTTGAGTGTTATAGTTACAAAATATACAGAAGTTAAATTGGCTCTGTAGTTGTTCTTATGGTGTGGTTTAACCGAATATAAAAGTATATTCTAACCCGTCATACATCTGTGCAACTCTTGTAACACACTGCAAATAATTGCCTGTCTGAGGAAGTTTCGTAGTTTCCCAACACAAGTCAATACTGTTCTTTAAATATAAATCCACAAATTCACTGTATTTCAGTTGAATTCCCTGCCGGACCCATAACCAATGTTAGAGTATGAGGGAGCATACAAGAAATAACAGGAAATCATGAAGTGTAGATATATTTCAATTTAATGTTGACAGCATATGAATTAATTTTTCTAATAATAAATTATTATGACAGACTAGGCCAACCTATTATAAGTGTCTAACTATAAACAAACTAACACATACTACAACCAATATTTGAGTATAGGAACATATATATTTTAATAGTTTACATACTCAGATATTAATTCAAAACTTTTTAACTGTACTGTGATTAATTTACGTAACAAACTTATCTGATGAGTTAATCCATGGTTATCAAACAAGTTTTCTAGCGCCTGCCATATTTCTAAAGCTGTATTTAGCGTTTGAATATGCACATATAACGGTTCACTGACTGATAACACTATGCGAGCTTTTGCCTTTTTGATTTTAGACTAATCAGTTATGTACAAGGATTTGTTTGCATTTTACAAGTCCATGAAATTACAAACATATTCTCCATGGCGAATTTCCACGTGTGGTAGTTTTCACTTCCTTTGAGCTTCTCTATTGTACTTCCTTCTTGATTAGACATTTTGGAGTACAAACATAAACCTTACGCAGATCACTAGCACTTATTACTGTTTGCCATACCTGGGCACATAACCTAATGACGTTAAAAGTGGAAATTTAACCAACAATAAAAACATGGTTATTTAGATTCTTAATAAAACAAATTGTTGTATAAATAATAGATTGTACTATTATAATTTAATGGTTTTTATGAACTAATAAGATAAATAAAAGGGCTTCTTCTTGTTGAACTTTTTGTCAACTACTTCTAAAAAAACTACTGTCAAAACCAAAGTGAACTTAATTACAGTATAAATCTTGCGAGCATACTAGCAATACTTCGGGTTTCAACAATTATCCTCTAAAAATTCTAGATATATTGTAGGAAAACTTTCAATTTTGTTTACAACAGATGGTTCTATAACATTGTACTTAAATTCTCATTCGCTTATACAAAATATTTTTATTTAGAACACGATATAGTTTCACTGTACATACAAATATATTATAGCACTTAAAATTCGTATAACCTACTAATTACAAAATAAAGGTATATTTAATAAACCTACTTGTTAAGTTTTTTAAGGCAATTTTGATGAAATATATCTACTGTCGTTTCGTGACATGGTCGTAAATCCATCTCATATGTGCCAATACAAAATTTGTTATCGGTAGCTTTAAAATAATCTAATCCTCTGCCAATTTTTATAATCCAGCCATTACTTAAACTAAAAAAGTTACAAAGTTCAAATTATTTTACAATAAAAGAATGTTAGATTTTTATTAATTAAAATAGGTAATAATGGCTCACCTTATTTGTCGATCATGTAAAGTATGAGAATAGAAAATTTGCAATGTAACGTTATATTGTAATAATGATTTTTTAATATCATCAAACCACTTTTGTTGATCACTACTGTGTTGTATGGTAACAAGTTCTATATTCTTTAATTGTTTACAATTTTTAACCAATAGTTCACATAATCTAACTAGATTTTGAAGTTGATGGTGGGTTCGTATGTAAGGATCTTCTATTTTAACATCTACTACTTCATCATCTAAAAATCTTCCGAATACACTTTGGTAACTGTGACCAGTAGAACCATTCTCGATTTCTATTTGTTCGTGAAAGGTACCATCATTCTTCAATTTTTCTATAAGCTTTTTAATTTGTTCGGCTCGGTTCATATATTCTTCTATTTTGCCACGTAAATATGTACGCTTGTCTCCAGATTCCCCTGTTAGTTTAATACAATAAATGAAAAACGCGAGTATGCTTTTAAACTATACCTTTTAAAACATCTACCAACACTTGTAAACCCTCTTGGTAACATATTAAAGATTCAGTGTATCGTTTACTTGTATCAAACTGTACTGCTCGTTGCAATATACTAGTAGCAGCAGATTGCAAATTCATTTTTTCCAAAACAATCCTTTTTAAAGGTTCGGAAATAAACAAATGGTTCAAGTAGTCTCAAATTGTTCAATGTGAAAACTAAATTGGTTTGGTAATGATACAAAACTAATATAGTAGCTTATTAACATCTGCAGAATAATTGTGATCAATTGCCATTTCGGTATCAAACAAACTTTGTGACTCACCAATTAATCAAAGTTTGTGTTAACTGTATTAATATTTAAATAATATAAAGTTATGTTAAAATATGGCAGTATCCTTAGTGCATTAATATAAAAATTGCAAAAACACATCCAGTTCGTTTTAATTGAAACTTAAATGAAATTTTATTATTTTGGGCTTACATATGCTTGCCATATTATTATCTACAATTTGAATTTCGCAAATTTTTACGACGCAAACGGCTGAGACTACTGTTTGGGTATAGATTTAGGATGTTCTTTTAATGTTTACTTTATTTACGATCATAGATATCAACTTCTAACCTATAAGTATATATATTGATACATGTAAAACGCCATGGCTAACCACACGCTAGCGTACGAGGTTTTTGAACAGTACGCTACCCGCTAAACGTCATTCGTTAGGGACCGTCATGAACACTGACGTCATCAATAATATAATGGATTTTCGATTTTATGGCTTTCCCCGCTGCTTAAAGTTTTAATGTAACTTCAAAATATGATGACTATAGGCGATTTTCGCGACATACTTGAATTGTTCGAGTATGGTATGTTGAAGTATCCCCCCACTATTTAAAAAACATTTACTTGTGCGGCACCGCGAAAACGTATTGTAGTTTCCTAACCTCGCTTTGAATAATTACCCAGTAAAAGTCAAGTGTTTAACATACACAAGCATAACCTGGTACAGATCGGGTATGTTCGATTATCTGATAGAATGGTGCCGTACAATTTCCCCTCCAGTAAATTTTATCGCCAAAACGCAAGTTCAACACATACACACATAATTAAGTATAGTCAAAACCATTTAAGCTGACCTATGACTCACCGCGGTACATTATTAGAAATGATAATGAAAATTGCATGTCTTTGTCAGTATAAGTAACTATTTGCCCTAAAACAGGATGGATAGAAAAAAAATACGTCTTTTAAGGATTGGTATGGCAGCATCAAAACGTATGTCTGTTATAACTAATATTTATGCATTATTATAACCTATAAATAATTTTAGTTTCCTGTCACTTTTTGTTGTCTTTTCACCTAGTTCTTGATTTTTTGTTGTATTTATGTTTTTACATTTAGCTCAAATCGCAAATATAAAACTTTTTTTCAAAAGTAAAAGGATTTCTTACACATTATAAAAGGTAAATACAGCCATCCTATAACAACACTAAATACTATCACCTCTTTGTTTTTTAGTTGTTCAAAATGCTTCGAAACAAACATCTCAAACCCCAAACATACCAGGTGATTTTGAACGTCATGGATTATTTTGAAAGAGAGCGTGATAATGAATGTTTTAGTTTCGTTTGGAAGTGTTATGCAGCTACAAAAAGAAATACACTTAATCCTTCAAATCAATTAATTATTTCTTCAGCAAACCTCTGAAGCATGTGGTTTAGCCTTAGTGTTTTAACTAGGATTAAGAGTGGAGGCTCACAAGCTCTAAAGGAAAATTTTCCAATTCATTCGACGTGCAGGAAACGCAACCAAACAAGAAGCAAATCTTGCGATGTTGAAGATTTTTTAAAACATGCAGTTAAACGTAAAATTTATGAGATGCACTCGAAAAGTAATATGAAAATTAATTGTAATTAGTAACTAATTTTTATATTTGTAGGACTTCATGTAACTGCACAAACACTCCAAAAAGAGCTTGTTACTGCCGGCATATGTAATTTCAAATTAACTAGCTTAATAAGACTTTTACCTACTATAGGTTTTTTTTATAAAGTAGATGATGGAAGGCAAGTATTGTTCGAGAAACAACATATAGCTGCTGCACGAATAAAATTCTTAAAGGATTACCATTCCAATAAGGAAACGCAACTATATGAACCTGTTTTCTTGACGTGACTTGGCTTTTTAGTAGGGGATCTGCCAAAAAGAATTGGCATGATAATTCTTGCAAAAGCATCAAGAAGAAGCCATTTGGAACAGGAAGACGGTTAGTTGTTAATTTGTTGCTGTCACTGTGCTTTGTATAGTTACCAAATGTTGTTTTAAATTTATTGTGATACATGCTGGAAATAAAAATGGTTTTATACATGATGCATCTCTTTTGTTTTCTTCAAAATCACAATATGCAAATTATCATGGTGATATGAACACAGAAATGTTCACAAAATGGTTCCAAGAAAGTTTATTACCAAATTTAAGCGGTCCAAGTTTAATCGTACTAGACAATGCTTTATATCATTCGCAATTAGTCGAAAAGGTTCCTAACAATTTTTCAAATAAAGAGAAATTAATTAATTATTTGCTTCTACATAACATATTTGCTGACACTTCAATGTTAAAAAGAAAATTACTTGCATTAGTGAAGGAAAATGTTCAGCCAAAGATATACATACTTGATGAACTTGCAACACAAAGTGGCCATAAAGTATTAAGGCTCCCTCCGTACCATTGCCAATTTAATCCAATAGAATTAATTTGGGGTAATTGCAAAGGCTATTACGACAAAAATATTGGAAGATTTAATGAACAATTTAATGACGAGCACGTACAATTAATATAGCATGAAGCACTTGGAAGGATAGATGACCAATATTGGCAAAAATACACTCACCATTCACAAAAATGTATGATAGAATGGTGGCAAATTGAAAAAAACTTATAATCAATTTAGAGGATTCAAGCAGCAATGACTCTTATGAAGATGATTCAATTTCAGAATAATTGATTACTATAAAATGAAGTGGTGTCCTAGATTTATACTTTCTTAATGTAGTAGAGCAATATTACAATAAAACAATACAATACCGTTTTGTTTATTTAATACTAAATTTGATTAAATAGTTACAAATACACTTTCATATGCACAATCATGCTTGTTGGCCATATAAAACAGGAATAAAATAAAATCCCGAAACTACAATTTCCTTGATAATTGTGTGAATAACAAGTCTAATTCCAACAGTAATTGTTAGTCTTCAGATATTATCGAATCAATTAGAACACACGCGTCTTTATACTTAATAACAATATAATATCTTGAAAATTCACTTTGTTTTCAATAACCAACAATATCGCGACACCATGCTAAATATCCAGTATCTGCAGTACATTTCTAAACTAAGGTTTTATCTACATTCCTGAAAATAGCTTGCCCATTTCCATATTACGTATTATTAATATCTTCATTTAAACACAATTCATCTAAATAAAATGTTGGTCTATTTCCCTTCCAAACTTCCAATTCACCTTAAATTTTTTGGTTTAATTTTTATAAAAGAAAAATGTATTTGATACTTATGTTAACGCCGTTGGCAACTGCATATCCAACAAACATTTCTTAAAATTCGTAGAAATTAAAGGATCATTTATAAAAGCCCTGGGACATACATTCTCAGCTAGTATTTGTCACAATATAAACTGCATGCCCCATTTTGTATAAACAACTGAACTAATCCAGAATGCTAGAAATACGTTCTGATTGCATTGATGCATATGCTTTAACAAGATGAGTCATCGGTTAGCTTAACTGGTTTTGACTATATGTTAGTTTATGTCGCGAAAAATCGCCTAATAGTAGGAACCACGAAAGAAGTCCTCTACGTCATAGGTGCCTAACTCAATTCAAAACATACGTTTAAGATTATTTAAAAGCTTAACTAACATATATGATAAAGATAGTAATACGATTTGTACGTGTTTTAAATAAAGACATACCTGAACACGTTCATCTGGGAAAACGGCAGAGAAGAGTGTGTCCGTATCGGCTTGCATCTAACATAGTACTTCCGATGGCGGCATTGCTTATGTCCGTATCCAAGATGAATTTGTCTTCCAACCGAGGATAACTCAAGATCGGAGCTGTTGTTAATAAATTACTTAGCAGTTAGAATATATGTTGGCAATGTTCATCGCAAATGCAATCACGCCTTTTTTCAGTCAGATTGGTCAAGGGCTTGGCAACGAATCTTCCATAATAAGTGTACAACCCCAGAAACTATTGGTCTTTTGGCGCCGTTCACTCTTATACCGTCTTAACCTTTTCCGGGAGCTTGGCTTGCTGTTGTTGCGTGAAATTATGCGCCTTAAGTATTTCACTTCTTCGCCTAGTAGGTGGCACTTCTTTGGATTCGGCTTCAGAGTCTGCAAAAACTTCTTCTAAATGTGCCAAGTGTACCCCAGACATTACATGTGATTTTCCAATGCTCCACCCGAAGGTACTACATTGGCCAGGAAGCGAGTTTTTTTTTTTTACCTGGAAAATTTTGAATTTTGCCGAATCCTTGCTGTTTCAAGCAAGGTAGGGATCTTTAACGTGCGTGACAACACTCACACACGGGACCTCCATTTTACCTCTCATCCGAACGAGGGTGTATTTTTGCGAAAAATGCTCGCCTAACATTTTTCAAGCGGACCGTGTCGGGATTCGAACCCGGGACCTAGGGCGTAGTAGTCACACACATACCACTACGCCGCGGAGCCGCCTTGTACCCCAGACAACGATAACGTCATCCAAACATACATGGCACGTGTACCAGGATAGTTCATGCAAGATGTTATTTATTAAACGCTCTAAGGTGGCAGGAGCGTTACAGAGCCTAAATGACATGACTGTAAGCTGCTGAGGTCAGTACCAATAGTAAAGCAGTCATTTTTCTATCTTTGGGTTCCACTTGCAAGTAGCCGCTTCTTAAATTCAAGGTTAAGAACAATTGCGACCCTGAATGTTGTCTATTTTTGGATGTATGTAGCTATCCCTTTTGGTCACGTCCTTCTTCTTTACATGAACAACAGGCAAAGTCGAAGGGCTATCAGAACGCTCAATCACTCCTTATCTCTTCCATATCTCCAATTATTTCTCGACCTTTTCGCGTTTGGTGAATGGGAGTCCTCTCAGCTGCTCTATTGGACGCGCATCTCCCGTAGCGACTCTGTGCTTGACTACTGTGGTCTTTCCTAATCGCCCACCGTCGACCGCGAACACGTCTAAGTACCTTACACTTGCTTTTCCAATGCTCCATCCGAAGGTACTACAATGGCCCGGAAGCACTCTTTTTTACTTGGACATTTTCTATTTTGCCGAACCCTTGCTATTCCAAGCAAGGTAGGGATCTTTAATGTGCGTAACAACAGTCGCACACGGGTCCTACATTTTACATTTCATTCGAACGAGGGCGCATTTTTGTTAAAAATGCTCGCCTAATATTTTTCAAGCGGTCCGTGTTGGGAATTGGGCGCGGGATCTCCGGTTTAATGGTCACACGCGAATCAACTAAGCTACAGAGCTCTCTACGTTCGAGTATCGTCGGATCAAATTTTTAAGTCTTGCAAGTTGTTGTTTTTAATGTACTGGCATGGATTCGTTAACTGGTCTAATAACTTTGCAAAGCACTCTGTAGTGAGTCGTTCTTTCTCAACATCGGCACATTCCGCCACGTGAAATACTGAAGAACACTATCCAACCGTTACATTCTTTTGCAATGCGATGTAGTTATTGGCGTTTAAGATCTTAACAGTTTACACAAGCCTTTCCAACAATTCAGCTATAATGTAACGATGCATCGCTTAGCCTAGCCTTGAGCGGAATAATGCAGAAAATGCTGAAGATGTCACGCTACAGAGTGCCTACCAATTATCTTTTGAATATGTATACGTTCTGCTGCATTATTCTGTTCAAGGCTAGGCTAAGCGATGCATCGTTACATTAATTTTGGATATTTGAAATAATTTAATAAGTTCATGAGTTAAATACAAAAGATGAAACACAGGTACAAATTATAAAAACTATTACAAAGTAAGTTAATGATACCGAAAAAGTATACACACTTAAAAACATTCAATTGAAAATGTTGGAAAAATTAGTATCATTGTGGTTGTTTACTTTTGATAAATTAATTTTTATATTGAATCCAATTTCACTTGAACAAAATATTTAAATTGGTGGCTAGAAGATTAATAAACGTTGCTGTATTTATTTTCAGTCTTTAGCAAAAATAGTTTCTTTTGTTTTGCTTAAATAAAACAGTGACATTGAGTGAGCAGATTATGAGTTGATGAAACGCTACGCTTACCAGCAGAATTCCTGACAAATTCGAGTAAACCAACAGAACAAACACATTCTGAGGCACTTTCAAATTAGCTTAGAACTTAAGAATAGTGCAAGTCGGAAGTCACCAAGCTCTCCTCGTCCACTAAAGACCTTCCTTATCTCGTTGTGATCACTAAATCCAATGGGATAAATAAAATGAACTTTCTCAACACTATGGACAGGATGTCACCATAACACAGATTGCGTGCATACCACTTCTTAAACCACGGTTAGCAGGATTACCTCCTAAAACACGTGATGCTAACAAGCACACTAGTATTGGGAACATTCCGCTATCGTTTCGTTTCAATTTCTATCAACCAAGGAAGCAGACGTACGTCAGCATCAGCCCATCAGCTGCTAGGTACCGAAGCTATATAAACCCTACTGTAATCACCGCCACGAGGTGCCGCATTACGTTCAGCGTAACTCGTGCAAGGGTTACCTCAATCATGGATATCTTCACCTACACGACACTAGACTAAGGTTTCGTCATGAAACTGCAACATCTAATTTTTCAACATAGAACGCGTTTCGCAACTTTGCAAACTAAAGTGTTTTCAGTTCTGGTGTTAAAGACATTTGCAATTTAATTATGCACACATAAACTTGTAAATATTTTTTGTGCTTTTAGTGTTAGTGTATAATAAGTTCATATCAATGTTTTAACTTGCAAATAAATGTTATCTCTGTTACTACCAAGCATTGAAAAGGTGACCATAAAAAACCAGAATACCACAGTGGTTTAATAAATTTGTTGTTATGGAGTGTACATTTTTTTATTTATTGAGGCATCATCGGTATAACCTAAAAACTACAGCTCGTTACTTTAATAAGTGATTATTTTCTTTAGTTTTCTGCATTTTTATGTCCCACCAAAATGTCATTTATAATAATTACTTAAAGATACCGTGTTATGTAAAATACTAACGAATGTTTCAAGCTTCACTCCTCAAATCGACTGTTGAGTTCAACTGTAAACTCCAGAATACAACCTTCTTTTAACCTAACTGCACTAGTCTCCTAATTGTTAATTTTGCTTGTTGTCCAAAATAATTCTTGAACCTTGCGTATATGTTTAATTTTGATATTGTATTTTATTTTGCGTTATTTGTAGAAATATAGTAACAAGTTTTTTTGCTCTGACGGGTATTATTTTATTACATTATAATGTGAATAAGCGCCGTTATACTTGCGGTCACGTCTCCAATGCTCCATCCGACGGTACTACATTGGGTTTAAACGTTGATTTTGGAGTGTGTCCGATTAACAAGACACAAGGAAAAGTAAAATGGGAGGGATCCGTAATACCGGATAGCAGTCGCCAACTCTGCTTACTGGTGCGACCTGAAGGATCGTCTTATTAAAACTATCCAAATCTAGCTAGCTAATTTTAAAAATTTAAATATTTAAATTCTTAGGTGCACTCGCATAAGCATTATGTCGGCTAGCGCCATTACATCCAAAAACGTGCTCGTTAAATTACTTCAAAACCTTCTTGTTTAATGCGAGTACAGCCGCCACAATTTTATTCTTGCCTCGATAAAAATTTTCCCAGCATCCGAGGATCTGGTCGTCTTCGTACATCTATTTACGTCTAACTGAACCGCTAAAAGGTAGGTAAGTATGCACTGTTAAGTCCTGGTTGATATACACTAAACGTTCTGGGGGTCACAATCACTATCACTTTTAAGTCCTGGGGGGTTGCGCGGTTTCACTCTATTTTATTTACTGATTTAAATTAATGAGGGTTTTCTGATTTATTTTGTTATTATTTATTTGTTTTGTTTATTGCCGATTTTCCGCGCGTAGAAAGTGGGACAGTGATTGTTTTAAAATTCAACTCAAGTCAATTTTTGCTCTATGTTCGTCATCACCTAATAACCGTCCTGCTATTTCTCTAAGCCCTATTATCGGCTTCAAGCCTAACCACCCTACCTGCAATTTTTTTAAGCGCGACCCAGAACGTATTCTGGTTCGCGATTTCCTGGACCTCCTCCAAGTTCTTAGGCAATCTTAGACCTTCGATAGCCAACTTTTTGTCAGCTAACCCCGTATTTGAAGCCTTGATGGGTCAATCAAAGAGCACGTGTACAGCACTTTCCGATCTCCCGCCGCACTCGCAACCGCCGTCATTTCCAAGCCCGAACTTTCTCGGGTATGCCTTCAACGCCCCATGACCTGTAACGAGCTGCACCATTTTATGATCGAATGTAACCTCAATTCTGCCCCTAGCCCTTATACTTGGAATAAACTACCTGTGGTGGCGTTATTCTACCTTTCCTCCCACCGACTAATCGATCTTTCTCGCAGCTTATTCTTTATTAACGATCTTGGTATTAATGAATATGACGAAGGAAACTCCCCTGTGGCGGCTTTCTTAGCCAACTCGTTGGCCCTATTGTTCCCATTTTTCCTGGTGTGACCTAACCCAAAAGAACTTCAAATCTCGAAAACCTAGCGCTATACGCGCTATCCTGCCGACATCGCCCTGAAGATCGGTCGAAGTAAGCATATTCGACAGGGCTACTAAAGAGGATTTACTATCGCTGATGATGTAATACCCACTTGCGCCGGAGTGGTTGACAACATACTCTATAGCTTCCATTTCAGTCACCATTTCGCATTGAAAGATGGTGCTCCAATCCGCGAGTTTCGTTTGGAATAAAACACTTCCCTGTCCTCCTTGTACATAACAAACGCAGTGACAGCCTGCCCGTCGTCCATTCTTGAGCCGTCCGTATAGATCCTAACGCCTCTAGCACTTTTATTCCGAAATTACTATATTTCTCTCAACCTCTCTGTCCTCAAGGCCTAAGCTTTCGATGGCACTCTGTCCTTCCCTTGTATTTATAATTCTGCGATCTCTAATTTCTTTTATAACGAACTCGATCGGAAGAACCCTACTAATAACCAGCACTGCCTCCGTAGCGACGGTCCTGTATGCCCGTGCCGCCTTACATAATAATAAAATTAAACGCAATAAATAACAAAGCTTCAAATAATAAAATATAATAAAAAATTCTATATAAAAACTTACTTGTTTGCTGCTGAAGCGGGAGCTACGTAAAACACGTCCGCTCACTTCAAGCGCTAACTATAAAGTATTATTTTATTACAGCCATACTTTGACGCAGAAGCCAGTCATATCTAGGTTTGTACCACTACACTTACAAGAAGTAAATTTTAGATATTTCTAAAAAGTGTCCTTATTAGTGTTATAAAAAAATATATTGAATATTGGAAAAAAGAAAACGGGATTTTATAAACCGCATAACAAATGTTTGAAAAGTAGGTATAGGAGTTTAAAAATAAAAAAAATTAAATACAAATAAATATTTTTTTAATAATATAAATTATGGTAACAAAACATAAAAATTATAAATATAAAATTAAAAAGTGGTAAAATAAATACGCACTAAACATAACTTTCGTTTTGTGTCGAGTAGGTTAAAAATGAGTCTAATAACCTAGGTTTTACTAATTCTTGAAGGTCCTGAGTATCAATAACAGAATTTCCACAAGTGTCTGCAATTTTACGAAGAGTTGCCTATAAAAATTAAGCACTATGGATGAAATATCTCAATTATATAGAAAAAAACTTACCAATGCTGCAACTAGTACAGCATCACTGTTGTGCCTTTCTTTTCGTTCACGACAAAGTAGAACCAATTTGCTTACACCGTCAAATTGTACTATTTGTTTCGCTGCTTCAACATTACAGCTTAATCTAGATAAAGCAATCACAGACTTTTGCTGTAACCTTCGTTGCACCTCTTCATCAGTGTGAGAACAATGAAGGAATTGTAGAAGTGAAGCCGCGGCATTTTCTTCTGTTAAGAATTGTCGTGCTTCTGGTCTTATGCAAATGTTAGCTATGAGTGTTGCCACTTGTTCCAATAAATAAATAGAAATAAGTGACGATTTTGCCTTTAAACTGTTTAGTAGCGCACCCACGCTATTTTGATGGATAATATACTTAATACTTTTAGGTTCTATTTCTGTCAAGTTTGCTAGGGCTGCAGTGCAAAGTAGTAAGTTCTGGCAACATTTAGTAGATACAACAAAACTAGTTAATGCTTTAACTAAGGGTCTGACATGTTCATGCAGTCCTCTTACATTGTTGTTGTCTTCTATCCAAGGTGCAGTTATTTGTGCTAAAAGTGCAACTGCTTCTGATCGTTCAGGTTCTGGGCGTGATGGTTCTGATATTGTTTCGGCGATTAACTGAACACCGGACGCGTTCTCTAACTGGCGTATTGCAGTATTATCACAGCAAATTGTTGACAAACTTCTAAGCACTAAAGAACGCACTGTAGAGCTGTCACATTTTTCTCCAAGAACACAAAGACCTTGAATTGCATTGACTTTAATAAATATGTCTATAACTTCTCTATTTCGTAATGCAATTGAGGTCAGTCCAGTTAAAGCTGCACGAACATGTAATTCAGAGTGAGGTGCTTCGAGTTCTCCTATTAATTTTTTGATTTCTCCAGTTAAAATATTTTTGTATGTATTTTCCCAACTGTTTCCTAATTTAGTAATGAGGATATTTAGTTCATCTGAAGGTGAATATTTTATCTGACTGCATAACTTTAGGACATCTTTTTCTGTGTTATTAGCATAACTGTGTAAAAATTCTTCAACGAGCCTTGCTATACTTTGAGCCAGTGGAGGTATATACTGCTTCTGACTAAAACAAAAATAATGTTATTTTTTTATTTGTAAGTAAATTGTTTTTAGTTATGACACGCTAACGACTTTTCCCACTTAACAAATTTTAAAAAATTACAAGAAATGTTGCTCACCCGGCTTTGAAGAAATGCAAAATATTATATAACAGAAGGGTTGTCAAGCATTAATTTAATGATATCTCTACAACGTAATCAATACAAGAAATGCGAATTAATAAAAAGAAATTAGTTCAAAAATGAAATAGGAAGTGTAAATGTTAAGTCCGTTCTAAACGGACTTGCATCTTGAAGAAGTTCTAAAATACTAGAACGTGTAGCATCGCTTGCATGTTTAAGTGAGCTAAGGAGCCAATTTATAGGTTTAACCACATTAGAGGGGTCTTTAGTAAAGAACCAAACTAAGACAAGTCCTCGAAAGAAAGCCGCAGTTCTTTCGATTCTTAAAGTGACAGAGACCATAGGAGTTGGTATGGCATTCTAAGACACTACTGCGATGTGGAAGGCAATGGAAAACCATCGTATTACCTCCCAAGTACATGGAGTACTTAAATTGTTTGTTAAGATGATGGCATCCTCTGGGTTAAAAGATTCCAGAGTTAAAATAGTTCCCCAGTCAGATCTCCGGGAGGGGACTATTTCGGAGGATGTGATCGGGAAGATTAAAAGAAGAACCAAAAACATTTTGCGAGTCGGGGCGTGAAATGTTAGAAGTATAAAGCAAATAGGTAAGCTAGAGAATTTGAAAATTAAAATGGATAGATTAGCATTAGATATAGTACGCATTAACTAAGTTCGGTGGCCAGAGGCAAGGGATTTTTAAAGCGGAGACTTTAGGGTAAATTCATACAGGATCGGAGGAAGAAAATGCGGGTGTAAGGATAGTTATGCGGGAAAGGATAGGAGATTGCCTCTAAATCTACTTACAAAAGATCAAAAGAGTATTCGGGATTAAATTAGAATCTAAACCAGCAAATACGCTAATAATACAGGTTTACATGCCCCCCTCTAAGTACTGTGAGGAAGAGATGGAAGTGATCTACTAAGATATCACTACATTTGATTTTTTCAATGCTCCACCCAAACAACACTCACACACGGGATCTCCATTTTACCTCTCATCAGAACGAAGGTGTATGTTTATGAAAAATGTTCGCCTAACATTCTTCAAGCGGATTGAGTCGGAATTAGAACCCGAGACCTTAAGCATAGTAGTCCCACGCATAACAACTACGCCACGGAGACGCTTCCTGAGAGTGGATACAACCGGATCCCTCTTAGTTATATACCCGCCGATCTACAAAGATATCGAAGTCGTATTAAGATTCGTAAAGGGGCATGAAAATTTAATAATTACTGGAGAAATGTCATAAATGTCAAACTTGAAGTTTTTATTATTTTGAAAACGACCTAGGTTATGGATCGAAACGTTAATAAAGATAATTTTAAAAACTATGAGTGGTTTAATCCCCAAAGAAGATTAAGAAGAATACTAAACAAACCACAACAAACATACAGGGAGTAATTACTGGAGATTTTAATGCAGTAATGGAAAAGGGTAGGCAAAAAGAGCGGTATCAGGTTTATTAAGTTTAGGCACCAGAAACGACAGAGGAAATAGGCTAGTTGTTTATGCGACAAAAAACAATTTCACCATCACAAACAAATCATTTCAACATCATACTAGAAGACGATACACGTGGAAGATGCGAGGAGACATAGGGAGATACCAAATAGACCACATGTTTGTTAGTCAATGATATATTGGTTGTCTTTGTGTTTTGGTAGCTTCTAGTTGGGTCGAGCTCGTCCACGTAAACCTAGTAAGTAATTAGGTAAGATTTATTTTTATAGTTATTTAGGTTTATTGGTGTATTTAGAATTCAAAATTGTTTTACGCTTGCCGTCATATTTTCCATCTATCATCGAGTTCAATAGACGCAATCTGAATTAGCCATGTTATTGTGTTTTAATCGTTGTGTAATTGCAATTAATTAGTTGTTCGCTGTACCAATGCAGAATGTTATTCATTACGTTTGTTAAATGCTAAACGCCCATTAGCTTGATTGTTACTTAGATATAATTAATATTTAATGTTATTACACGAGGAGTGAAGAATTCAGATGTTCGTCTTTAAATCAGTAGTTTAATATTGTTTGCTATCTAGATTCATAGAAGTTACTTATTAGTTATATTTTACACGTGTTTTTGTGTTTAATTATAGTTGTAGGTACAGCTGTTCTAAAAAGGGTGAATTGGGTCGTGCGTCCTGTTGTTTCGCTTTTTAAACCCACTCTCCGACTGTGTTAGCGTGGTATCCCTTTTCTTCATTCACGCCTAATTCGGGCGAACATTCTGTTACTGATTTCGTTCTTTTCTGTCTGGCCGGCTCTTCCTACGTTAACGAATATGAATAAATTGTATAGGTAGCCTGTTAGGATGTGATCAGCATTAAATAAGGGCAGGCCCAACAGTTCATCAAAAATTAGAAACTTCTGCAAGAGTGTTATGTATAGAAATAAGGAAATTGAAAATGAAGCCATAAAATTAGTAGAAACAAAACATATAACAATTGAAAATCGTTTCATTTTGCTGAACAGAATTTAGCGAATATGGAAGACAGGTTAGGTAGATGACCAATGTTACGCCTCATTGACTTAATAAGCTTTATTTTAATATTTGGTATATGGAATTTTAACTGAAATTGAAAGCCTTGTATTTCATCATTAATTTAAGTAGGTTATGACGCATAAAAATTGCGGTGGTTAAATTATTATGCACTGGTAGGTAAAGAGCCGATAATTTATTGTATGTGATCATTATTAAATGCAGCAAAAAATTTTTAAAAGCTCTTCTAGGTTTGGCCAACTATGTATTTGGTGTTTAATATTACGGAACCAAGCTAAGGCACTATCAAAGAAGAATTCAATCGCACTTTTAAATAGCTGTTCCTCGGTACAATTTCTAGAGATTTTTAAGTCGTCAATTCTTTCAAGAAAGGAGTAAAGAAAACTTTTGAATTATAACGTGATAAAGCTAAATTCTATTTATATACTGGTGCTGGTTTACAAACGTCTTCATTTCCTGCAGATAAAGATAGGTTATTTAAATTTAAAGCAGTTACAGGGATATCATGAATAATATCTAACTTTTTCAGAACGAAATTTTCGACAAGAGGTAGTTCAGACATGAATTCGCTTTCAATTTTTCAATTTTGTCAGAGATTAAGGAAGATAACAAATCGAGACGTGGTTTCAAATGAATTAAGCGTGGACGGATTCATAATAATTCTATTTTTATGGGTGCAGGGTCAGAAATGTGCAAAGCTTCAATATCGTCCAACGAATTGGTAATTTTTCTACATTTTTATCAAAATATAAATTCATAGTGCGTCGAAGTTGTGTTGTATACTGCCTCTCTCTTGAAGAAGCACTGTCTTAAACTGCAATCTTCTGCATTTTTAGTTTGTTCAGGGTAAATACTACGTAAAATAAGCTCAAAACAAAACTTCCTTCGTTTTTGAATGTAAGTAGTTCATATTGGTTTGTTTTTTAAAACGCGATTTTTTAGTACTAATTTATATAATTGACGTAAAACGATATTTTGAGTAAAAAAATTGGAATATTTATCGTAAAATGACTTTAGATAGAGAGAAAATTATATATAAACACCGAAATGGGTTATTATTATAACAATATTAAATTTAATAAAATTTTGCAGAACAACTTTAATGTAGAAACAATATTTTTTTCTTTCACACGGCAAATTACAGGTTAAGTTTAATTTAATTAGAAATATTAATTTAAATTAAAAATATAACTTCTATTTTAATTTTGTCAAATCAGCTACATACACAAAAGCAAAGTACGTTTTACAATAACTAGTTACAAATTTGGGGGTGGGGGAAAATAAGAGAAAACGAACTATATGAGGAAAGAGAATCACCCTCAGATTTTGCAAAGAGTTAAATTAGTGGTATTTCCAAAGTAAGCAGACTCAAATGAATGCAAAATTCTTAGTCATTGTTAAAAAATATTAACCAAAATAACATAACAGGATACAAAATAAAATAGAAGAGATATTAACAGAACATCAACTAGATTTACAAAAAACAACGGTGTTAAGGAAGCAATTCTAACACAAAGATTAGTTTTGGAAGAAAACAAAAATAGAAAAAGCTACAGTAATGAGTTTTATAGATGAGGTTAAGGCTTTTGACAATGTACATTGGAATACACTGTGTAACGCGCCCTTATGTAGTCCTGTATTAACTGAATGTCATCTTAGTTACGTTTAGTTATTAGGTATTTTATTAGTGCAGTGAATCTATATTTAAGTGCTAGCAGGTATGAACAACCATGGACCCGGGATGCGGGAGATTCTCGCCAGGACGCTAATGCCTCAATTGTAGGTAGACGCCAGGGAAGTAGGGTCTTGTTTGGTGGGTGTACAGGAGTAAACTCTCGTAAATATTAGTATACTATTTAATTAAAAACACACAGGAAAGTGTATTGGTATAGCTAATAATAATAATACAGGGTGACATTAGTTTTATGTCATTAAATTGAGGAAGTGATAGAGATTGATTGGCTAAACAAAAATTTATAAGGACCTCTTGGACCGTTTTTTAAATGCCCGACCTAAGTCAACTTAAGTAAAAGTTTTAGGACTACTGTTTTGTTACATGTTTTTAAGAAATAACCTTCATATGATAGTGTTATCCTGATTCACATCACACACGTGAAATGATTTCACATTCAGTGTTCGAAATGACCACCGTATCTTGAAAGTTCGTGGTTAGTATAATTCTCGGCCATCGTATTTTCAAACCACAATTCAATAAGATACTGCGCGACAAAATATCACTAATTACCTACATGCAATTACAATTAAGTCCCAACACTACGTTTAAGTGTATTACCTAAGCTGGTAGGGGAACACAAGTAACAAAATCAAACAAGTGCAACACGCTTACAAATTATCTAACCCCGGTTACGAACTAATTCAATGAAAAAGTACAAGCAGCTTAAAGTAGGTTATCGTATGCCGCATAAACGTTGAATTGCAACATACTCAAGACAATGGGGTCAGAAATTCAATACAGTCGACCACATCAACATTATGGAATATTATTTTCTGCTGTGATTACCATCTAAATCATCCGAATGTTACAAAAAATTGCAAACTTATTTTAGTAGCAGCTAAAGTGCATTGGGTTATTTCGTTTGGCAGCTAAAATGCAGTATATTTCACTAATTTATGTTTACAGAATGTCATAGCTGGTTTGGTCGACTTTAAAGGATGATGCTATTGTGTGTTTGATTGGTGACCTAGCTAACATTGCAGTGACTTTAAAACATTTTAAATACTTTTTATGTGTCCGCTTGTAGTTTAAACATTTGCTCTAGACCACAGGTTGATTAAGAATTTTTGTTTGTCTTATCGGTCTCTACACTTCTTTTAAATTAATGACATATAACTAATGACACCCTGTTTAGTTGTTTATGCTAGTATCATAATCATCATTAGACCTTTCTGATATGTCTATATAAAGTGGTTGCTTCTAAGGTGTTGTTTAAGGTCAGCAAATGGTGAGATCTGAGACCTTTAACGAGGGACGCGCGATGCTTGTAACTATAACCTGTGTAAATTGCAAACAGTGAGTTATATTTTCATGATTTAATCGGTTCTTTATCTATTAGGTGTTGAATCATCAACATAGTTGTAGTTTTCTTATGTAGCTTAGGTTATTTTGATGTTTTATGCAGCGCTATTTGCGTTCAAATAAAATTGTGTTATTTATTATGCAGTTGCGGTAAATCTTATTCACACCCCGACCCGCAATAAAATTATTAGTTGTCTTTGCAACTGTTTAGGATTGTGAAAGAAGCAAGAATATATTGTAGAGACATGAGGATAATTTACAATTTATATGGGAAACAAACAGCTCATGTGAAAATAGATAATAAGGTAGAAAAATCTTAAATTAAAAGCGGTGTAAAACAGTAATGTGTTTAATCACCATCTTATTCAATTTGTAATGGAGTAAAAAATAGCACTGAATAAATAAAAAATATTGATGTCATAAGTTAAGGTTAGAAAATTTAAATGTCGACGAATGCAGATGATATTAGAAAAAACGGTTCCGAAGTTATAAATAAAATAAAAAATTAGAAATAGATTTAGGTATAACATCAAAAAAGTCATAGAAAGATAATGAAATGTCGTAAACAGAATAGTAAGAAAAGTGAAAATAAAACCTGGCTTTGAAATATAAGAAATAGCAAGGAAGTTTTACTACTTAAGAAGGTGGATTACAAATGACAACAGAAGTAAAAGTGATGTAAAAAGAGATAAGCCAAAGCAAAGACGACATTTTAGGTGCAAAACGCAATACCAAAATCCAAGATAGCTTTAGCTGTTAGGAAAAGACTATTAAAAGCCTATGTTTAGACTATAGATACGGCTGCAAAACATGGGCATTAAACAAACAAAGAAGTTATAAGGTACTGTAGCACCAATTGGTCTGCTTCCGACCTGAATAATTACATTAAAACGTAAACAAGGGGTTTGTGCATAAAAGATGATTAATAGGCCCAACGGCGCGAAATACTCGATTGACAGGTACAAGATTTTGCATTTAAAAGATTACAATAGAAAATCTCGAGAATATTATTTGCAGACTCGAGCATGTTCTCGAACGATTGGATAAAATATAAATTGCCATAGTGAGCGTTAGTTGGTTCAGTGCATTTCTGATTAAGCTTTGATTACGATATGTTTTGGTTTGCTTTGAAAGATGTGATATAAATTTCTGTGTACTGTCGATATAAATTAGTTGTTGAGATAAATTATTGCAGTGATAATATAAACTAATAACGTGTGCTTGAATACTTAATTGTAGTACTTCCATTGTAATTTAGAAGGTAGCATCGTAGTTTTAGAAAATAATACTTCTACTATTAGCGATTAGTTCAGAAAATAATTGTTGGGAGAGCTTTTAGCAAATTCCATTGTAACTACGAGTTGCAGAAGATGCCTATATAATCAGTTTGAAGATAAAGAACTGTTATTGCAAATAGAGTTTTTGTTACAGTACAAAGCTTTCAAGATGTAGTGCTTAAGATTAGCTGAAAAGATAGAGTTAGTAATGATAACGCTCTAGAAATGATGCAGAAATCTAGAAGTATCCAAAGTATAATTAAAATAAGAAGTGCATCATATTTTGAAACACGAAGCAATGATTAGGATAATAATAGAAAGCATTAGGGATGGCTTCGGGCCTAGCTGGTCCGAACTATTTGAAAAACATTTTTCAACACCAGCTCGGCCGGTCAAAAACGATCAGCCCGACTCGAAGCCCTGTCCAAATTTGAAACTATTTATTTCAGTTAAGTTAGGTTTATTTAAGCGTCCAATATTTAATAGTGTTTGTACAATTCCTACCACTAACGCAAAGTTATTGGAACTAACTAAATTATTACCAGTCCTATTATGATTATGAAGCGGGAAGTTTATGCGTAGAATAAAATGATAATTACACCCTGATCGAGAAGTCCCTTTACATGCTATTAGCATAGAACAGTTAGACATATAGATACACTGTGAGGTCACATTCACTTCGGCAGTGTTAGTGGGGGGACAGAAAAACGACAGTGGATGAAATTAAACTACGGCGGATACCAGTGTTTTGTGTTGAGGATCGTTTAGTGACTTCTGTATGGGTTTACCAACGTCACAGTACGAAAAAAACAATGGGAGACATTTTGAGGGACTTTGCTGTACGTTTTGAAAAACCGCCGCCATCACGACCAACGTTATTCGTAAGGTAGAACAAAACCTTTCCAACAGGAAGTATTCGTGATGCACCATGTAACGGGAGGCGCAAGACTCGCATTAAAACTTGTGCTGCTGCGGCGGAATCAATTGCACGATCGCCGATTAAGTGAACTCGTAGTCGGTCAGCAGAATTAGACGTCCCGTCATCAAGTATGCAAGACCACATGCGGACTTCCATGTCTTATGCTTTCGGTCATCCTCAGTGAATGAGTTGAGTGATTGTGAATTGGAGCAATGCGTGCATGCACGTGAAGTTGTGTTCTCATGTTTCCGGCATATAAACGATATTACAAATACCCCTTGATCTTACTTAATTAATTTTTAAAGTTTATTTGTTGAAATTTTTAACAATGAATATTATATGGTAAAAGCACTTATATTATACCATTTTTCATTGGCCTCCGACGACGAGTTCATTCTGAGAGAAACGTGGGTTCTGATTTCAAAATTCGGTACTACATGGTTTGGCGGTAGCCTCGTGTAGTACCTTAAGGGAAAAAGGTGCTACAGGTATGGAAAAAACACTCGTGCACCATTTTGACGTACGGTAACACACTCCGATAAAACGCTGTCACTTCTCCGAAATCCGGTACTAAAGTGAAGTTTGTAATTCCCGACAGAAATAGTTTGAGGTATAATAAAACCCGCATAATTTTCCCGAGCGCGATGAGAAATTCCCAAATGGTACCTTCGCGTATAATTCTTATTGAAATATTTTATTCAAAACTAACCAGCACCGGATTCAGGAAACAAAGGGATTTCTTCTTTAACTTTTAGCCAAAACAGTAAATTTAATGCATATAAACAGTGGAAATTTGTTATTCGATAAACGAAAAGACACGTTACAGGTTAACTCACTTAACACGTAACAATAGTAGCAAAACTACAAAAAAACCTACCCACATTGAGCGCTAATTACTACAAATACTTCTAATCATCCATTGACCTTACTTAATTAATTTTTAAAGTTTATTTGTTGAAATTTCTAACCAGGAATATTAAAAGGTAAAAACACTTATATTAGTTCATTTTTCATTGGCCTCCGGCGACGAGCTAATTCTAAAGGAAACAAGGGTTCCATTTTCCAAATTCGGTATCACACGGTTTGGCGGCAACCCTGTGAAGTGTCGTAAGGGTAAGGAAATAGATACTAAAGTGCTACTTCGATGTACGGTAACACGTCACGAAAACGCCGTCACTTCCTTGAGCTCAGAACGTGATAAAAATATCCCCGAAACGGTACCTTCGCTTATTTACGCATATTAAAACATTTTACTTTTAGAATATACTTAGTAACTTATAAACTAACCAGGACCCAATTCAGGAAACAGAGTGAATTTGTTTAACTTTTTGACAAAACAGTAAATTTAATGAATATAAAAAGTGGAAACTGGTTATCCAATAATTGTAAACGCAATCTATAAAAAAGTGTTTTGTTGTGGGACGAGTGTGCAATTTATCGCGGCACGCGAAATCGTAATATTTGTTTTTGAGCAAAAGACAATTCGTACTTACATGTGGAAATCGATTGCAATTGCTACGTGTTACGATTTGGGCAGCGATGACATGGGACCATTTGCTTGGACTATATTATTTTGATGGTCCTGTAAACCAGCATAGTTAGCTACACGTGGTTAATATGGTTGCTTTCGGAATTAACGGTCAAAGGAATAGCTGACATTTTATCGCTGCTCAAGTACATTATATTGTGAGTGTGTGCACCCGTCTGAATGAACTATTTCCAAACTGCTGAATTGGACGTAGATCGCGAGACCTTCCTACCGTTGTCGAAGCCCGGACCTCACAACAATGCACTCTGGGGTTTAATAAAAAAAGAGGTTCGTAAACAAGGATATGTGAACGACGCTTAACTGATAGACGGACATTATAAAAGATCACATCTGTTATGCTGCAGCGGATGAACACAAGAACGTGGCGTCGTATCAATTTTTGGATCGAACATGGAGGGGTGCACACAAACGTTGATAAATGGACAATGAACTCGAATCTTTGTAGATACAATAGTAAAATGTTAAAATGTTTTTATAATAAATGTTAACACTGACTAATAAAATGTTTTTTATATTCATGGCACTGCTTATCTACATTCTACACATCTAACTGTTCTATGCTAATAACATGCAAAGGGCGTTCTAGGTCAATCTGTATATATAATGGATTATTATAGCCCATAATATAGCCCACAGCCGTAGTGTCAGCAGAAATCCCATATAATGTACTTATATCAACACTCAACGGTAACCTCGCAGTGACGTACATTAACTAAACAATTTCCAACTATACAGTGAGTCTCAAATTAAATACCGTTTATGGGGGAATAATATCTAAGATTCTCGCCGGTGGCTGGATTGTAGGCATTAATGCTATTTTCTGATACTTTTAAAAAGGATCTTTGTAATAATCGTTTTCGCATCACAGTCCATCTGACCATACTGCAAGGTAATCTGGATCAAAAACACAACTCAAAAATGCATACACTAATTGATAAAGAAACCCAGCAGCACAACCCTGCTTTATTTCAATACTTTGTACAAACAATTACTGCAGCTTCAAATTATTTTTAGCACATCTATACCATTTACAAATAAACGAATGTTCATCCTTTTCTAAAAAAATTGGGACCGAGTCGAGATTTTTGAGCTGAACTCATAAAAGAGCCCAGTCCGTCCTGGTCAAAGTACATATAGAGTTTGGTCTGGCGCAGCTACAGTATATAAACGACCGGCCAGAAAGCCAGGCCCGAAGTCGGGCCTGGTCGGGGTGGGTTCGGTCTCCCTAAAAAGCAGGGCCCAGAGGAAGTATGTAAAGGAAAGCAAAGGTTTAAGTATGTAGATCACATTTGTAACGCGATGCGTTACGTTAACGATCAATTAGATAGCAAAGAAATAATAATTAATCTAGAACGGATTAACTTGTTATTGAAGCGCCCTGTAGAATGTAAAATAGTGTTTAAAAACAAACTTGCAATAAAATCCGTAATTTTATTCCAATCGAAATGAAAACCACCAAGATTATTGTTTTATTTCTGTAAATACATAAGAGAACTTGAATAGCGGGTTGTACATTACTTAAACCACAAAAAGGCAAATAAATCAGTTACAACTATCAAATTTTATAGCAAAAGCGTGTCCTAAAAAGCTTTCACAAATTGTTAGGAAAATAAGAGTGAACTCAAATAGGTACCCCAAATATGAGCTTGGTTATTAAATTTAAGGACAAGATCATTAGTAGTAAAATATTAAGCAATATGTACGCGTTAAGTATTTTGGAAAGGACAATGTTATAGTGCAAAGTTGGTAATGAACTGTTTTCTGAAAGTTAATTATATGTTGAAGTTTATTTAATTTATTTAGGGAGTAGTTACAGACAGTGGCTTGTAAAGGATATCCAGCTACCCCGGTAATAGTAGTATCTGGAAGGAGTATTTTAACTTGAGAAATCTCGTTACTAATGACAGACTTTAAAATAGCAAAGTAAGGGAGTTTTATGCGGAATAAGTCTTCCACATAAAAAGGACATCACAAATCTTACGGTGACAGACTGTTTGGCGCCCCTCGCTTTTGACAAAGACAAGAATTTTTAGGATAAGTGTTAATGTAATATAGAAGTTAAATCATGTTATTTATTATTTTTGTATTTGTTTACTTTTTTTTTTCTTCATTTATTCATAGCGACACACTTCCGCACCACTGTAGTTAGCCGATGTACCCTTCTATTTTTACGGGGTCCCGTCCGTTCAGGGCAAATCAAAATTTAAATTGTTTTAACGCCTTTTTCATCCGTAACACATTAGGAAAGACAGGACACTAAAAAAGTTACCTCAGAATAGGAAACAGTGGAGAACTGCGGCAAACCACCCTTAGGATTGTTACTAAGAACGAGAGAGTTGAATTGCAAAATCTGGTTTGGAATCACAATCTTCTAAAAGAACAGAAAAAAAGACTTTGAACCGTCTAGTGCCTACTTTTGATATTAAGGAAGACGAAGAAGAAGAAGATCATAATTATTTCGAAAGGTTGATACATTAATTTTATATTTGTTTTATGTATATTTTTGTAATTTATTTATTTTATTCGATTTCCACAAGTAAAAAACACTGTGTACGCAAATTAGTTCCGGAATTAATTCCTTTAAGTTTTTGTTCACAAGCTCCCTTGTACTTTTATTTTAGATTTGTTCGTAATAGCCATTTTGTATGAAACATACTTCAAGCGTACAGCTGAAGTCATATCTAAACGTTATTCATTATTTTTCTATTCATAATGAATCAACGCTATTGTAATAACAAATAAAGAAATCGCGAAAGGAATTTATCGATTCCAGTTTAATCATCTAAGGTCACTCGCACTTTAACAAAAGACTACTCACCCTTTAATATTGGAAAATTCCATTGTTATTACTTCTGCATCTGCAAGGATTTTTCTCAAGGCAGTTGTCATCTGTGTTGCAAGAAGCGCAACATTTTGCGCCAATTCAGCAGCAATCGATTTACTCTGAAGAATTGTCATACATTCCGGTTCGTAAAGTTCACGTGCTTCTTCTAACCATTTTTTAACGGCTTCTTGTTCCTCTTCAAAATTCATTGGTGGTAACCTAAAAATATATTTTTAATTTATATTTTTTAAAAGGTGTTTTATGTTACCTTTCATGATCGTCCCTTGTTCTTACAATTTTACTACGACATTTACCACTTCGTCTATGTCTCATATGTAAATGCGTTTCAGATTTGGGCGTTGATGTATGTCTGGGATGTTCAAGTACTCCATGAAACGCATTTTCTAATTCGCTTTCACATTCGCTGCTATTTAAAGAAACGTCATTAGGTTTTAATAAATGCACTGGATTATCTTCATTTAATTGTAGATTAGTAGGCGCAGATGTAGTTTGTAGTAACACGATAGATGAATTAGTTCCTAACGGATGTGTGTTGTTAACATCAAACACTTCAAGCGAGCTGTCTTTAGATTTTAATATGTCGTGAGTATCATCGGGTATGACCTTACAATTACCATAGGAGAATTCTGATTCGACATCGTCATTGATATCTCTTGCATACTGATAACTTAGTTTACAATCATTGGAACGTTTAAATAAACTTCTACTAACTTTCAATGAGCTGTTTCTTTGAAAGCGATGTCTTTTAACTGGATCAGATTTCGTTAAATTAGTTATGTGTCTAGGTGTTCGCGGAATTTCAAATGAAGCGTTTCTATTTTCAAAATGGAGGTTTAGACTTTTTCTAGGTGTCGATTTTGGTTTATAATTAATTGAAAGATTTTGTGCTCGTACCGAATCGTCTTCAGAGATGTCTTTTAAAATGTCATTCGATGTGCAGTTTTTAGACGTTTCTCTGTGCTGCTCCAATAAATGTTTCAAAGGAGGAGAATCGTTATCCGAGAATCCTGAGTCCTGACTTCCTGGACTTCTAGAAAAATTAGGCGATGAGTAGTATTCGTCGCCCCACCAAACCTTACTAGGACTTCTTTGGAATGCAGCCATTATGCACACTGCAATAAAAAATAGTGGTAATATTATTTTATAAATTAAACTAGCGGTGCACATAAAAATTTACAATGATATTTAACGGTTTTCTAGAATACGTGTAGCGCATAATAAGATGACCTACGTCCAGTAAAATAAGTGGCTTTGACATTATGAAACAAATTTATTTCAGTAGTAGTTTATTATCGGAGTAGTATCATAAATAAGACTGTACTTTGGGACAGCAGTTTGTACAAAAAATGATATTCCTATTTAAATAATAAACGGTTCTATAGATTGACCAAAAAGCGAAGCTCACCTAGTAAGGAATCTAAAGCCTAATTATACATTTGCCTAAGAAGTTTATTTGTAGTAAAATGACTTGGATAAGATCAATTACTACGAACAATATAAAATTGTTGCAATTGACTCACTGAATGATACACGTTAATGGTCATGCCACTTCGTTTAACATAACATATATTTTTCTTCAAAAGTTATAGTTAAATGTCAGCTTCATTAAACAAGTAGTTTATAAAAACGTGATTCTAGGTACCAATGCTTCGAATTTATTTGTACATGCGTACGTGCACACGTGTGCGTGTACGTGTAGGCGTGCGCGTGTGTCAGTCTGTATCTATCCGCGTCGGTCATATAGAAAAGAATATTTAAAAGTAAATATCTATTAAACTTAGTAAGATTTTAAAAGTAAAAGAGTTTGTCTAAGTATACACTGTCATTGAAAGGAGTAAAAATTAAAGTATTCGTGGGCATGACTGTTAAAACGAGAATTTTTTAAATAATTGTAATTATATCTTACTCAATTAGGGAAGATTGGGGATCAAACAGACTATTTTAATTAAAAGTAATATTGTAAACATTCCTAAACCAAATTGTTTTTATTTTGCATTTTTATTATACGAAGAAGATGCGTGAAAGGACATGTAAGTAGAGTATTTTGGATGTATTTGGCACAACACCACCACCACCACCACCACCACCACCACCACCACCACCACCGCCGCCGCTATCTAACCTAGGTTTTACATGTAAATTCCCATAAGGAGGAAATGAGGGGAGATGAATCTTCGCCTTGCTCCGCCTTGCTCTCCGCCTTGCTCGGACACCCCCCAACCATTTTGATTACGTCACACCCGCATTCTTTCCATCCGCGAGATAAATCTTTTTCCACACTTCCACACACGAGATAAATGTACATTGTTTGGTATCAATTAATATTAGAATTTTCTCGGCTACTGAATCTATAAGAATTTTTCAGATATCATCACCCCAAGGAGTTACCCAATTTTAAGATTTCTTACCTGTAGCGACTTTTGAGCGTTCTTATAAATTTTCTTAGTCATGCGATACATCTTGTTAGTCTAAAATTTTACGCAGAATTTGAATCTGCAAACAGATTTAAAATCGGACAACGCCCTGCAAAATTACACTTTAAAGTCCTGATCTTCTAAATTTTCTCTTTGCTCTATAAGCAAACCTAACAAATAGTTTTCCTCGTCTAGCCATTGCATCTTTCGAGATAAACCTACCTTGTTTGGTATCAATTAATATTAGATTTTTCTCAGCTACCCGAATCTTTTTATTTCTAATTTTCAGATCTCCGCGGCTAGCTCTTTTTCAACGTCTTAAAACCGTAGAAATTGTTTTGTGAGCCTTAGAATTTTGGTGTTGAAAATAAAAACTAAACATATTAAATAAAATTTATTGATAAAATAGCCGCCACTGAACACCTTATCCATCTAACGTATTGATTTTTTAAATAATATTAACAAAACGCTAGTTCGCAGGATCTGAAATTTGTGTAAACAAGGATGAACTCCATTCAACGGTACATCAACTACTTATTTTCTTTAGGAATATACACCAGAAACTTGTATGCTTTTAATTAATTAAAAGCAGAAAGTTTTGTCCGGAAACGCTACTGTAAAATATATAGAGCAAATAAATTATTCCCTGAATGTGTTTTCAATTGCAATAACTGACTATACAATCACAATTTAAATTACACTTTATTTAACTAAGTTACTTTAAACAAGAAATTACCGCATCCAAAAATTCCAATGCATGCTTAACAATAATGTAGAAATGGCAAGGTCGACTTTTGATGTCCAATGTAATGTGTTTTAAATATCTAAAAGAAAGCGCATTTTGCTGGTATGAAATCTATGGAATTTCTCCTGTAATGAAAGAAGAATGCATTCGTAATTGAAAATGCGTGCTACAACTTTCGCTAGATACCACCCATGTATGTTAATTAGAAATTTTGTATATGCTGTTTTATAATTTCTTTTCTTGGACTTTCTATTAATTATGTTGAGAATATGTTTCAATGACGCGCATTTCAAATCGAGATATAATTGTTTGTAGATTACCAATACCACGAGGCGCTGAAAAGTGCGTATTTACGGAAAATACAAACCTCATTTAGTAGTATAATTAACGGAGCTTAACAGTGGACGATGTTACACCACGACATTAAATGGTGTGCTTGAATATTTTCTTTGAAACAATCGAAGATTGCCGAAGACACTCGAAGAGTGCACAAACGCGGTCACTAAACCACAATTAATAATCGCCTTTATAGGTTTAACATTTTACCATTACCAATGACTTTAATTTCTTATTGGAGAGATCTTATTCTCCCACGCACTGTTGCGTAGCTGGATGCCCACCCTTTTGGGAATATATGCTCGTTATAGGTTGTAGCACCCGCGGTTTTACTTAACTACACTTTGAGAGATCCCTTTAATCTTTTTAATCGTGTCCTTCTCGCGCACAATACAGTAGCTTGCTACACTAACACCAAGTTTAATACGTCTAAATTAATAATTTATGGTAATTTGTAAGCGATACCATAATTTATATGTAAAACAAACTTTATCAAGAAATATGTTTTAATAGAATACATACATGTATTGATAACATCTATAAACCGCTGTGGTAACCAGAGTCTGGCGAATCTGGGATAGCCAAATCTCTAAACATTTGCGCAACGATGCCTTGCAGTGCATCTTTTAGACTGAATGAAACATTTAAATTAAACACTGTCAAGTAATTTAAATTGCTAGCAATCATTCACGCAGGAAAACATCTTATCTCTTCCTCAAAACGTGTTGAACTTATCATTCATCGTCGTATTTCCACATAACAATTTAGTATATACATTAACAAATTTTCGAAATAAATTCTGGAAAGTTCTCTACACCTTGAACTCAACCATGTTTAAAAAGACCAACATTTCATCGCAATTTAAACTTAGATGATGTACGCAGATAGGAACAGTTTATAACACAGCCATCATTTCGAATCTTCATTTATATAAATTCTCGGTTTCAAAATATGTCGATAAAACCATATATTCATAAAGGTTTTGCTATAATTTGAAACATCCAATTAGAACAATTTTATATTAAATTAAATTTTTAAAATCTTAAATTGGGAAAAATTTTCACTTGAAAAAAAATTTTTCCAATAAAAGAAATATAAATGCAAATCCCGAAATTTTAAGACATTTAAACCCAATTTAAAAAAAACCAAAAAAGGGGAAATTTAAAAAATTTTAAATTTCCCAAAATTTTTTTTTAAAATTAAACCCTTTAAACAATTCATTTAGCAGTTATCATTTTCTGAAATTATTCAACCACTCGTTTTTGCATAACTACTTTTGATCAGCACGATTGTATTAATCATTAAAAGTATCGCTTTTCCTTCGAATAAGGTGTACGTAAATCGACTCCACCACAAACCTTGATGCAGTTAAGACACCATATAAACAACAACTCAATAATGGTGTATTGGGAATCAACATTTTACCCATGTTGTAATTGGACGCATACGCACACAGGCAAAGCATGCTTATATATTTTCAAATAACAGTCTTGCGATATTGACTGGACATGAGGATCCACGCATAATTGCTGTTACAGCACTCCATAGTACAACGCCTATGCAAGTCCATACTGAAAATTTAAAATTGTAAAATATTTTGTAGAATAACCAGAATCTCGTTCTTGAACTCTCTCTGACTTGACATCCTTACAGATTATATCCCCCAGTCATGAATGATCAAATTCATTTCGATCTGATTTAACATCATCACAGCACTATTGCCATAATTGAGTTTACTATTTAACATTGAGTATTTAACCAGCGTCGTTTAACCTGGAGTAACATTCAACATCTATTCCACGTCGGTGAACACATCTAATTCTGCACGGACTACTATATTATCGGATGTATCAAATCGAGAAGCAAAGTTAGACGGCTAGATATTTACATATTTTCGATCGAACAGGAATAGCATGCATTTGCATTTTGATAAGTAAACATCGTAATAAAAATGAGCGGGAACAAGTCATATATCCTAGATGCTATAAAATTTTAGAAAAGTTTCAGGAGATGAAAACAAGTTTATCAAACACCAATCAGCCAACATTTGAATGGTATGTTCAATGAATCTCTGGTAAATACAAAATGTGCAAGATAAACCACATGATAATGTTGATGCGAAAGATCAGAACATGACTCCAAGTCAGACGTTTCTGACAGAAAGAAAGAGACAACTTAAATCGTATACTAAAGAGGATTTAATAAGCTTGACGAAATAAACAAGCGATTGGATTACTGGTTCAGAAGCATCCGAAATCTACAATGTTCCAGCACACTACGAAACTCAGATACAAATCGTGCACAGAATTTGGATATGTATACACATTGCCAATTAAGGAGGAATAAATGACTGTTGTGTGTGTGTGTGTGTGTGTATTAGTTTTAATGAACTAAAATATATTTCATGAACGTGTACATGTTAGTATTTGAATTGTAATATAAATATTTCAAACGTTTTGGTTATTATATACGGTATTGTTAGGATACAATACGGAAGCAGCAAATTTTGGTTTATGTAATATCAAGTTGAAAAAACAAAAATCAGGTATGTTTGAAACACGTAGTTGAGTCATTTCATTTTAATAGGCTCTTTGTTATAATTCTAATACAGATCATTTCAGTTGGACATTTGAAAAATTAAATCAACGTATGCTTTATATTTAAACATAAACAACTAATAAATAATTTCTAAATCATCATTCATTTCATGATAACAGTTGTGGTGGTTAAATTTTATTTTAAAACTACAATTGTATATATTCCATTTGAATATCGCCAACAGTTTTATAAACCCCATCTCCTCGATTATTTCCATAAAATCATCAGATCCTCGGCTGATAACACTGCAGCAGTGCTGTATTGCTTCCTCATGACGACACATAAGACATTTTCTCCATCTATCGAGCGTTGCCCACATTCTGCTTTACCGTAGAGCATTGCGAAATCTTCGATAACCTCTCCAAGATACATTTTATATTGTCTCTTTAAACCGTACAATCAACAAATAATACTTCACGCAACAGTCCATGAGCACTCATTCGATATGCGATCACGATGTGTCACGCACAAGCAACCGTATGGAATGATTCATGAACAATCAATTTCTTAAGTCTGCACTTTAAATAGATTATAACTCTTGTTGACCTCATCTCCGATAAACGATTATTTTGTTGTGCACTGTTTCAAATCACAACTTTCCAAATATGCGTACAATTGCTTATACTTCTGAACAAAGATTGTATATTTCTCTTCGTCTCTACTAACATGCATATAAAGATGGTAATCATTCTGAACAGTTGCATTTTCTTTATAGTACGTCCATGTTCATTTAACTAGGTATACGTTTCGATCGATTGTCAACTGGAAGCGGTTAGTCACCGATCGATCAATTGTTTACTCGAATTTTCGAGATGTGCATCTCCATCTTATGCACAAACTTTTTCGCAGCATCCTGCATAGATGAACATGCGTTTACATGTTAACGTCCGTCACATACTGATGAACACTTTGAATATATCATTCTAACTCGTCGAATTCTTCTATATCGACCATTCCAAATCAAAACTTTACAACAGTTATAAAATTATGTAGCTTCAACACGAGCACATTTCTTTAAATTTCGATATCAGTCACCATTATATGATCCGGAGACATGTCCGGATTTCATCCTGTTTCATACACGCAGATTACATTGTATCTCCAGTCATGTTTTAAGGACTAGCGTAAGTTTGACATACGATAGAACGAATCGTTTATGTCGACGAACGACGAAACTGTGATACTTTGTCGTATGCAGGCTCGAAACCAATGAATCTTTGTTCGATCACACAAATTTTAACTCATCAATCTTCTTTAATGGTATTAACATCATTCGAACAACCTTAGAACATAGACATTTTTGAATCAAACGTCATCGCAAGATCAGGACAGCGTGCCCACAGCGCTGTACGAACAGCATTTTACACCTGCATTACCAGCAAAGCATCTTTATTTCAACTTCGAACATGCATGTTGCGTATGTAACCTTCAATTTCATTGCATAACTGACACACTTAAATTCAGGATATCCGCACAGATTGTCCAGCTATGCGACATTTTCGAAAATGTCTACTCATGTCACCAACATTCATAACCATTATTCACAAATGAACATACCATGACCACGCATGACACGACAATGACAGCACAGCAGACATGAGATGACGACCACATGACGACATATGACACATGACCATCGACATATGAATGACACATGACATTGACATACACCACAGACATTCACCCATTTAATGAGTTTATAAAACCCTAATTGACAATTGTTTTTAATGAGTTCCATTAAAACATTTTTAATTGCTTTTAATGAGAAAACCTCATTAAAAGCAATTAGGTCATATGGTTGTTATGGTCATGTGGTCATGGTCATTTGGTCATATGGTCAGGTCATTGGTCATATGGTCATGTGGTCATGTGGTCATATGGTCATGTGGTCATGTGGTCATATGGTCATGGTCATTGGTCATATGGTCATTGGTCATATGGTCATGTGGTCATGGTCATGGTCATGTGGTCGTGGCTGGTCATTGGTCATGGTTATTGAGCAGGAGATTAAATTTGGTATATAAGGAGTTTTGGGTAGCTTAGTTATAGTAAGACATTTTTTCGAAAGATGTCGCATTCAAGCAATCAGTGGTGCCCAAACAATCTATTACAAAAGCAGCAGAGGATATCCTGATGGCTCGAGTTTCTACGCTGCTAGTAAAAATATAATATACCTAGAACAACGTTATGCAGATATGTTAAAAGGTTGCAGAACGTGAAGAAATTACATAATTCCAACGATGCATCCAGAGATGTTATACCAGAAGTTAAAATACCTATACAGAATTATGATAACTTTGCTATTGCTAATGCAAAAGAGGATGGTAAACATGGTCCTTTGTTCCGTCGAAATTTTAAAAAACCAAAATTTTATATCACTTAAATCATTACCTTGACCTACCATCAAAACATTACAAGAAAAAGTGCGGTAATTTTATCATATTTCGAATTTAATGAAGCTGCATGATTTATATACACTAAAAAGAGAATATCCTAACATAATTTAGAAAAGTTGTAGAAAAACAGTTATCAACAACAAAGCAACATTGATTTATATCGGAACAATATATACAGATATATAAATCAAACTTTGCTCAATAGATTTCTCAAAAAACAAAAATTTTAAGAGTTTAATAAACTTACAAATAAACAAAGGATATTACTGGTTCGTAAGCATGTCTACAATGTGTCAAGCTCTCATACGAAACTCAGATCAAAAAAATCGTCAAAATTTGGATATATACTACATTGCCAATTAAAAGGAAAAATTTTATGTTTGGTTGTGTGTGTGTGCATGTTTAATGAATACAATATATTTCTATGTGAAGTGTACATGTTAAGTATTTGATTGTAATATAAATATTGTTTCAAACGTTTAGTTTTAGTTAAACATTTTTCGAAAGATTCGCATACAATTACTCGGGCATAGCAAAATTTTATGAATATCATAGATAGTTGAAACTCATTACCTGCTAAAAATGTATTGAAACACCGTAGAAACGTTTGCAATAGTTAAAAGTTGCAGATGTTATAATTCTTTTAATTCACTTAGATATCCATTTCAGTTACCAGGAATTTGAAAATTAAACAATACCAATGTATGCTTTATATTTTAAAACATAAAAAGATGTAAAAGTATTTCCTCTAAATACGAGCTATATTCGTGGACCATCGAGTTGTGGGAAGACCAACGCTTTAATATCTCTGATCTTGCACGAGAACGGTCTTAGATTTCAAAATGTCTATGTATTTTCGAAGAGTTTGTATCAACCGAAATACGAATTGTTAAGAAACGTTTTACACCATTAACATGAAGAAATTGGTTACCATGAGTTTGAAAATAGACGATTTGATCGAACCCGGAGATACCAAAGAAGATTCAATTATGGTTTTCGATGATTCGAAATCTTCGAATAACCTCTCCAAAGTTTTTATACTGTTGGTTATATTGTCTCTTTAAACCGTACAATCAACAAATAATACTTCTACGCAACAGTCCTACTCATGAGCTACGCCAATTCGGAATGTACCGATTGCACCCGATTTGAACACCGAAGCAACCGGTATGGAATGATTCTATGAACAAAATCATTACATTTCTTAAGAAAATGCTAAGGACTTTAAGGACTCAAATTATAACTCTTGTTAGACCTTAGTCTCAAGATAACGTTATTATGTGATATGGAACAGTTTTCTAAATCAATTTCCTACATACTTTTCCTAAAAATGCGTATCCATCAAGTTTATTTGACTCATAACGATTTATATATTACGTCTTCGTCTCTATGCAACATGCTGTAGTAAAAGATTGGAAGGTCAAAAAGGATGACATCTGCAAAATCAAAGGTGTACAAAAATTGATCGATCACATGTAACGCTTCCGTTGATGAGTAGGAATATTCCGGTGATCAACAAAGGTTAAAGTCGAAAACATGGACGTACCTTAAAGAAAATTAACAACTCGTTCCAGAAGAACCGTTCCATTTTACTATCGGATGTGCTAGAGACGAAGACGAAATATATAATGGAAGTAAAGTAAACCGTCAATTGATACGCATAGTTTAGAAAGTATGAAAATTGATTTAGAAAACAGTGACACAACCTAAAATAATAACGTTTATCTAGAGACTAGAGGTCTAACAAGAGTTATAATTATTTTAAAGTCCTTAGCATTTTTCTTAAGAAATGTAATGATTTTGTTCATAGAATACATTCCATACCGGTTGCTTCGTGCGTGCACAAAATCGGGTGCAATCGGTACATATCCGAATAGGTAGCTCATATAAAAGGACTGTTCGCGTAGAAGTTATTATTTGTTGATTGTACGGTTTAAAGAGACAATATAATAAATAGTTAGTTTGGAGAGGTTATTCGAAGATTTCGAATGCTCTACGAGTAAAAAGCAGAATGTGGGCAACTTTTGATAGATGGAGAAAATGTCTTATGTGTCATAAGAGGAAGCAATACAGCACTGTACTGCAGTGTTATCATTGCGAGGATCTGGATGATTTTATGGAAATAATCGAGGAGATGGGGTTTATAAAACTGTTGGCAGATATTCAAATGGAATATATACTAAATTGTAAGTTTTAAAATAAAAATTTAACCACCACAACTGTTATCATAAGAAATGAATGATGTGATTTTAGAAATTATTTTTGTATATATTAGCTTGTTTAGTTTTAAAATATAAAGCATACATTGGTATTGTTTAATTTTTCAAATGTCCACGTAACTGAAATGGATATCTAAGTAATTATGAAAGAATTATAACAAAGAGCGCTAATTTAATTTTAATAGAAATGACTACAACTACGTGTTTCAAACATACCTTTAGTTTTTTGTTTTTTTCAACTTCTATGATATTACATAAACCAAAATTCTGCTACTGCTTATAATTGTATCCTAACAATACCATTATATATAAATAAAACCAAAGTTTGAAACAATATTTATATACAATTCAAATGCTTAACATGTACACTTCACATAGAAATATATTTTATATTCATTAAACTACACAACACACACACACACACAAAAGTCACTTTTTCCTCCTTTTAATTAGCAAATGTGTAGTATACATATCCAAATTTTGCACACGATTTTCGTTTGATCTGAGTTTCGAATAGAGTGTAGCTTTTGGAACATTGTAGATTTCGGATGCTTCTGAACCAGTAATCCATCCTTTGTTTATTTCGTCAAGGGCTTTATTTAAACCTCTTAGTATACGATTAAGTTGTCTCTTTCTTTTCTGTCAGAAACGTCTGACTTGGAGTCCATGTTCTGATCTTTCGCATCAACATTATCATGTGTAGGTTTATCTTGCACTATTTTAGTATTTACCAGAGATTCATTAGACATACCATTCAAATGTTGGCTAGTTGAATTGTTTGATAAACTTGTTTTCATCTCCTTGACAACTTCTTCTAAAATTTTATAGCATCTAAGGATATAATTCTTTCCCTGCTCATTTTTATTACGATGTTTACTTATCAAAATGCAAATGCAGACTATTCCAATTTCACAATTTCGAAAAATATGTATAAATATTTACCCCGTCTAACTTTGTTCTCGTTTGATACATCCGATAATTATAGATGAGCGTAAGCAAGAAGTTAATTGATTTTCACCGACGTGAATAGACTGTATGAAATGTTACTCAAGGTTAAACGACGCTGGGTTTCTCCTAATTTAAAAGTAAACTACCTAATTAGTGGCTACATTAAGATGGACAGTGTAGAGGATGTTAAATCTTTCAACACTCAAATGTTGTGCCACTCCTCCAGTAACCTAGGGAGATCTACAACTTTGTGGAGAGGATGTCAGCTAATCAGAGGAGTTCCAAGAACGAGATTCTAGTTAGTTTCACAATAATTTATTTTTCTAATTTTTAAATTTTAGGATGGACTCTGAAACAGGCGTTGTACTTGGAGATGTAAACAAGTACAACCCTTTGCGTGATCCTCATACATCGAGCTCAAATGGGTTCGAAACACCAGAGCTGTTATTAATATACAAAATGACGACAACGCATGCTTTGCCTGGTGTGATAGCTGCGTTTACCAGTGCTCACAATCCGCAAAGGGTCGGTAGCTACATTACAGCACCATTCTCAATTTGACAGGACTGCAGTTCCCGATATCCATAAAGGATATACGGTTCGAGGAATTAAACAACATCAGTGTCAACGTGTTTGGGGTGGAAAGGAAGTCGATTGTGGGACACACCAGGGATTTATCTCAAAAGACAGAGCGATACGGTTTAGAAATAGATTAAAGATGAATTATATACGGTGCTTGCAAAAGGTTATTCTGCAAATCAGTAAGGTGTCATTCGATTTGGAAAAATTCCGAGGGATTTGAAACCTGAGGAAAACACAATAATAATTGAAATCTTACACGATGGTATATTAAAATACTGCTAAGAGTAATTTTGTTTAATAATTCTAAAATGGCGTTGGTGGTTAAATACATACAGGTAAAACCCACTATAAAACAATTATAGACGTCACTTTTCCAGTCAAGACTTGCATATAACGCCAACTAATATAATAAGGAGCTGCGCACGCTCGACCATCGGCATAAAAGGCGAGAGCTATGTTCCAGTGCATTAGTCGTCAAAGTATCATCGAGTTTGATTAAAATTATAAATTAAAGATGGATTTTTCTTGTGTTGACGTTACAAGTGATGTGCGAGTACCACAATTAAATATCAACCAACTGGTTGGTAAGTCAACCTATAGGTTAGGCGAATTTCCTTCAAATTATCACCACCATATATTAGAAGTTGGTTTTGATTTATATGGTGGTCTTCAACCTGTCATCCAAGTGATTTGCTGTAGTGGTATGTGTGCTGATTCTACGATAACATTCTCTTACTTCGATTGGAAGAAATTGTGTACTTTTCAAGTAGAATTTCAAATTCGCCAATTTGCTCAAGACTCAAAACAAGTACGATTAAATGATCTGACTACTGGAAACGATGTTGTTGACATACAATTGGATCAAGATTTCAAATTGCAGCTGAGCACAGCCTTTAATAGAAGTATATGGTTTTAGAACAATTTTGAAAAAGAGAATTTATATAATATGAAGATTACGAAAGATGGGAATGTTATTGTCCTACCTGCGTACGAGTGCATCAAGCTATTAAATTTGCGAGAATTGATCTGTTTTAAAATGGTTGAGTTAAGGTGTAGAAACTTTCCAGAATTTTACGAAAAATTTGTTGGTGATATAAAAAAAGTATGTGGAAATACGACGGAGGAAGAAAGGGTTCAAACGTTATTAGAGGGAGAGAGCAGTGCCAGTATTTCTCTGTCTAATGATTGCAGCAATTTAAATTACTTGACAGTGTTGGAACTTATTAAATGTTTCCCCATTCAGTACTTAAAAGATGCAACTGCAAGGCAATCGCTTGCGCAAATGTTTAGAGATTTGGCTATCCCAGATTCGCCAGACTCTGGTTACCACAGCGGTTTATAGATGTTATCAATACATGTATGTATTCTATTAAAACATATTTCTTGATAAAGTTTGTTTTTACATATTTGTATCGCCAACATTACCATAAATTATTAATAGACGTATTAAACTATCCTGTTTTTATTTTTAGGTTTAAAGTGGTGTACGCGGAAATAATAAACACAATATACCGCATGTTAACAAAAAGTTGTGGGGGAAATTTAAAGACGAGTTTAACGGTGACTTGGTGTTAGAATTTGTAGGTAGTAAGGCTAAGTCCTACTGTATTGTGCGCGAGAAGGACACGATTAAAAAAAGATTAAAGGGATCTCTCAAAGTGTAGTTAAGTAAAACCGCGGGTGCTACAACCTATAACGAGCATATATTCCCAAAAGGGGTGGGCATCCAGCTACGCAACAGTGCGTGGGAGAATAAGGATTCTCTCCAATAAGAAATTAAAGTCATTGGTAATGGTAAAAATGTTAAACCTATAAAGGCGATTATTAATTGTGGTTTAGTGACCGCGTTTGTGCACTCTTCGAGTGTCTTCGGCAATCTTCGATTGTTTCCAAAGAAAATATTCAAGCACACCATTTAATGTCGTGGTGTAACATCGTCCACTGTTAAGCTCCGTTAATTATACTACTAAATGAGGTTTGTATTTTCCGTAAATACGCACTTTTCAGCGCCTCGTGGTATTGGTAATCTACAAACAATTATATCTCGATTTGAAATGCGCGTCATTGAAACATATTCTCAACATAATTAATAGAAAGTCCAAGAAAAGAAATTATCAGCATATACACAAAATTTCTAATTAACATACATGGGTGGTATCTAGCGAAAGTTGTAGCACGCATTTTCAATTACGAATGCATTCTTCTTTCATTACAGGAGAAATTCCATAGATTTCATACCAGCAAAATGCGCTTTCTTTTAGATATTTAAAACACATTACATTGGACATCAAAAGTCGACCTTGCCATTTCTACATTATTGTTAAGCATGCATTGGAATTTTTGGATGCGGTAATTTCTTGTTTAAAGTAACTTAGTTAAATAAAGTGTAATTTAAATTGTGATTGTATAGTCAGTTATTGCAATTGAAAACACATTCAGGGAATAATTTATTTGCTCTATATATTTTACAGTAGCGTTTACAAACTTTCTGCTTTTAATTAATTAAAAGCATACAAGTTTCTGGTGTATATTCCTAAAGAGAAAATAAGTAGTTGATGTACCGTTGAATGGAGTTCATCCTTGTTTACACAAATTTCAGATCCTGCGAACTAGCGTTTTTGTTAATAATTATTTAAAAAATCAATACGTTAGATGGATAAGGTGTTCAGTGGCGGCTATTTTATCAATAAATTTTATTTAATATGTTTAGTTTTTTATTTTCAACACCAAAATTCTAAGGCTCACAAAACAATTTCTACGGTTTTAAGACGTTGAAAAAGAGCTAGCCGCGGAGATCTGAAAATTAGAAATAAAAAGATTCGGGTAGCTGAGAAAAATCTAATATTAATTGATACCAAACAAGGTAGGTTTATCTCGAAAGATGCAATGGCTAGACGAGGAAAACTATTTGTTAGGTTTGCTTATAGAGCAAAGAGAAAAATTTAGAAGATCAGGACTTTAAAGTGTAATTTTGCAGGGCGTTGTCCGATTTTAAATCTGTTTGCAGATTCAAATTCTGCGTAAAATTTTAGACTAACAAGATGTATCGCATGACTAAGAAAATTTATAAGAACGCTCAAAAGTCGCTACAGGTAAGAAATCTTAAAATTCGGGTAACTCCCTTGGGGGTGATGATATCTGAAAAATTCTTATAGATTCGAGTAGCCGAGAAAATTCTAATATTAATTGATACCAAACAATGTACATTTATCTCGTGTGTGGAAGTGTGGAAAAAGATTTATCTCGCGGATGGAAAGAATGCGGGTGTGACGTAATCAAAATGGTTGGGGGGTGTCCGAGCAAGGCGGAGAGCAAGGCGGAGCAAGGCGAAGATTCATCTCCCCTCATTTCCTCCTTATGGGAATTTACATGTAAAACCTAGGTTAGATAGCGGCGGCGGTGGTGGTGGTGGTGGTGGTGGTGGTGGTGGTGGTGGTGTTGTGCCAAATACATCCAAAATACTCTACTCATGTAAATTTACTAATTACGGAGAGGGTAGAGAAGGAGCGGTAGTAGGTTTATTTGGGTTTGGCACGAGAAACGACAAGACTGGTAGAATTTTGAGAAAAAAACAACTTAACCATCACAAACAGCGTATTTCAACATCATGCTAGAGAACGATACACGTTGAAGATGCTAGGAGACATAGGGAGATATGAAATAGATTACCTTCTTGTTGGATAACGGTTTAGGAATCAAGCGGGGGACTGTAGAAGCTGCCCAGAAGTCTATAAAGACGTTGAGTACAGCATCCTAATTATGAAGGCCGTGCTTAAATTTAAAAATTTGAGAAAAGAAACGAAAAAAAGCTCATTGACTTTGATAAACTAAAAGATACAGATATCCACGAAAGATTTGAAAAAAAGTAAAATGAATTGTTGAAAGACATCGGGAAAATTTCTGATACTAAGAAAGTAGAAAGAGAATGAAATAACATTAAATCCAGCCTAGACATGGCGGTCAGATATATTCTGCAGTATACACAAAAACAAAATAAGAAACCATGGATAACAAAGGATATCCTGAATTTAATAGAAAAAAGACGAAAATACAAAAATAGACCAGCCGAAACATGAAAATAGAGATACAAAACCATAAAATGGGAAATTATTTGAAAATGCAGGAAAGCTAAAGAACGGTGAATTGATGAAAAGTGCAAAGAGGTGCATGCTAAAAAAGAAATAGGAAAGATAAACGAAGCATACTAACTAATTAAAATGAATTTCAGGAATATAAAACCCTATAGCAAAAAATATAAGAGACTCAGGAGGAGACATCATTACAGATAATGTAGAAAAATTGAATAGATGACAAGAATATATGGGGAATTTATATGCAAGACCTGAACTAAAAGCATTAAAACAAGAAACATACAATAAACGGAATGACTTAGGATATCCTTTACTTAGAAATGGGTTTGAACTAACATTAAAGACCCTAAAAACAATAATTTAGAAATATAAAACCATATATATTGAAATGATAAGGGGTCACGAGAGGTCATTGAAATCCAAATTATACAAATAAATATCACCAAAAAATAAAAGAAACCAAACAAAACGGAAATTTCCGTAAATTCCTGGTTATAACCTGTAACATACAAGTATACTTTTATTCATTACAGTACCATGCAAAAACGCGAATTGCGTGTGTATAAATAATCACCCTGTACTATATAAGTGTCCATTCTGAACGAACCTGCACCTTGACGAAGTTCTAAAATACTAGAACAGGTAGAATGGCTTGCGCGTTTCAATGAGCTAAAGAGCTGAACTATAGGTTCGACCAAATTAGTGGGGTCTTTAGTGAGAAACCAGACTAAGACAGGTCCCCGAAAGAGGGCAGCAGCTTTTTCGGTACTTAGAGTGGCAGAAACCATAGGGGTCGGTATGACATTCTAAGACACACTACTGCGATGTGGAAGACAACAGGAAAGCACCACATTACCTCCCAAGTACACTGCGTACAAAAATTGTTAATAAACATCATGGCATTCTCTGGAGTAAAAAATTTCTGAGGTAAAATAGTCCCCCATTTGAATCTCCGGGAGGGGACTACTTCGAAGGATGTGATCCAAAAGTATAGGAAAAGATTCGTGAACATTCTGCGAGTCGGAGCGTGTAATGTCAGAAGTATGAAACAAGTAGGTAAGCTAGAGAACCTGAAACTCGAGATGGATAGGTTAGCACTAGACATAGTAGGAATCAGCGAAGTCCGCTGACCAGAGGCGGAGGATTTTTAGAGTGAAGACTTTAGGGTAATTCATACAGGATTAGAGGAAGGAAATTCGGGGGTGGGGATAGTTATGAGAAAAAAAATAGGATATTGTGTAGAAAATTACTTACAAAAGCACGAAGGAGTACTCATGGTTAGATTAGAATCTAAACCGGTAAACACAGTAATAATACAAGTATACATGCCCACCTCTAGCTACAGTGAGGAAGAGGTAGTGGCGATCTACAAAGATATCGAAGATATACTAAGATACGTAAAAGGACATTAAAATTTAATAATTACGGGAAATGTTAATGCAGTGGTAGGTGAGGGTAGTGAAGGAGCGATAGTAGGTTTATTTGGTTTAGGCACGAGAAATGATCGGGAAATAGGCTGGTAGAATTTTGCGACAAGAACAACTTAACAATCACAAATACATTATTTCAACATCATGCTGGAAGACAATACACGTGGAAGATGCCAGGAGATATAGAAAGATATCAAATAGATTACATTATTGTTAGACAACGGTTTAGAAATCATGTAGAAGACTGTAGAAGCTACTCAGAAGCAGATATAGACACTGACCACAACATCGTAATTATGAAGGCTGCACCTAAATTAAAAAATTAAAAGAAAAGAAACGGAAAAAGGCACCTTGACTTTGAAAAGCTAGAAGATAAAAATATCCACGAAAGGTTTGAAAAAAGTTAAATAAATTGCTGAAAGATATTGGGAAAATTTCTGATACTACGGAAGTTGAAACAGAATGGAATAACATTAAGTCCACTTAAACATGGCGGCCAGAGATATTCTGGGATATACATAAAAAGAAAATAAGAACCCATGGATAACAAAGGATATCCTGAATTTAATAGAAGAAAGACGAAAATACAAAAATAGATCAGACGAAACAGGAAAACAAAGATACAAAGCCATAAAATGGGAAATTATTCGCAAATGCAGGAAAGCTAAAGAACAATGGATCGATGAAAATTGCAAAGAGGTACAAACTAAGATGGAAATAGGAAAGACAGACAAAGCATACAAATTAATTAGAATGAATTTTAGGGATATAAAACGACATAGCAAAAATATAAGGGATGCGGGAGGAAACGCCATTATAGAAAATGTAGAGAAAGCTGCTAGATGGCAGAAATATATAGGGAATTTATATTCAGGAGAAGAACTAACAGCGTTAGAACAGGAATCAGACATTGAAAATGATGACCTAGGATATCCTATACTTAAAGATGAGTTTAAATTAGCATTAAAGGGTCTGAAAAATGGTAAGGCGCCGGGTATAGATAAGGTGCAAGCAGAAACTCTAAAAGCCGCTGGACAAGCAGTAACAGAACGTCTCTTCCGACTTGTAAGCTATATCTATGAGACGGGCGAGATACCCAAAGATTTTAAACGTAACATCATAGTAACTATACCAAAAAAAAGAAGCGCGGATAGATGTGAAAATTTTTGAACAATAAGTTTGACAGCACACGTCTCAAAAATATTAACTAGAATTGTACAAAAACGAATGGAAAAACGAGCTGAAGAAATATTGAGGGAAGATCAATTTGAGTTTAGGCGAAACAGGGGAACACGGGAGGCTATTTTAGCTCTGAGGGTGATAATGGAGAAAACAATAGAGAAGGGGGAAATGGTATATATATAAGGTTTGTAAATCTGGAAAAATCATTCGACAATGTAAAATGGAAAACAATGTTCGAAATACTCAAAAAGATTGGAAAGAGTTTTAGAGATAGACGGATAGTGCATTGCTTATACAAAGAGCAAACAGCGGTAATAGAATTAGAACAAGAAAGTAGAGAAGTAAATATTAGGAAAGGGGTGAGACAGGGATGTGCCTAATCCCCATTAATTTTTAACTGGTACCTAGAAGAGGCAATGAATACTGTCAAATGTAGGAAGACATTTGGAATTAATATGCAGAGACAAGAGATTGAATTGCTTAGATTTGCAGATGATATAGCGGTATTAGCATCTAACAAAGAAGAGTAAGAAGCTGCTCTTAATGAAATGGAAACAGTTCTAACGGACAGATACGGTATGAAAATTAACAAAATAAAACCAAACTTCTAATATGCAAATGAGGGGAAAATAAATCAAAAACAATACAAATAGGTAACGAGAACTTACAAGAGGTTAAGGATTTTTGCTACCTAGGAATCAAAATAATGCAAGATGGGAAAAGCACAAAAGATATAAAACAAAGATTAGCAAAAGGCCGTGCTACATTTAACAAGAAAAAGCAACTACTGTGTTCAGAGGCAACAAACATAGAAACAAGGAAAAGATTGCTTAAAACATATGTGTGGAGCACGGTACTGTCTGGCCGTGAAGCCTGGACAGTAGGGGAAGTAGACAAGAAAAAGGTAGAAGCCTTTGAAATGTGGTGCTACAGACGTATGATGAAGAAATCATGGACAGACAAAGTTAAGAACAAAGAGCTAGATAGGATAGACGGATAGTACATTGCTTATACAAAGAGCAGACAGCGCTAATAGAATTAGAGCAAGAAAGTAAAGAAGTAGAGAAAGTAGACAGGGATATGCCTTATCCCTATTAATTTTTAACTTGTACATAGAAGAGGCAATGAATACGGTCAAATGCACGAAGATATTTGGAATTAATATGCAGGGACAAAAGATTGATATGCTTAAATTTACAGATGATATAACGGTATTAGCATCTAGCAAAAAGAGTTAGAAGCTGACCTTAATGAAATTGAAACAGTTCTAACGGAGAGATATGGTATGAAAATTAACAAAAATAAAAGTGAAGTACTAGTACGCAAAGGAGGGGAAAATAAATCAAAACCAAGAATACAAATAAGTAACGAGAACTTACAAGAGGTTAAAGATTTCTGCTACCTAGGAAGCCAAATAACGCAGGATGGGAAGAGCACAAAAGATATAAAACAAAGATTAGCACAAGGTCGTGCTACATTTATCAAGAAAAAGTAACTACAGTGTTCAAAGACCACAAACATAGAAACAAGGAAAAGATTGCTTAAAACATATGTGTCAAGCACGGCACTGTATGGCTGTGAAGCCTGGACAGTAGGAGAAACAGACACGAATGAGGTAGAAGCTTTTGAAATGTCGTGCTACAAACGTATGATGAAGATATCATGGACAGACAAAGTTAAGAACAAAAAGGTATAAGAAATGGTAGGGGAAGAAAGAAATATGTGGACAACAGTAAGAAATAGGATGATAGGCCACATACTAAGACATGAGGGAATAGTGCAGAGTATATTAGAAGAAGAGTAGGAAAAAAGAAAAGTAGAGGTAGACCTAAGTTAGACTACTGCACACAGATAGTGAAATATGTAAGCTGCGAGAGTTTCAGGGAAATGTGTAGGCTAGCTCAGAATAGAAATCAATGGAGGTACGCTTCCAACCAGTCCCAAAATGGAAAACTAATGACAAAAATAATAACTGTACTTAAACATGGTGATTATTATAAACAACCACAGATATTGGTTTTGCAATACTCTCAACTAATGTTAATTGTGCGAAAGGATTTATTGAAAAACTATTAATTCGGCAAATGTCTAAGTGTTGGAGGATCCTTGGCAGCCACAGGCTGCTTACCCCCTTCACACACCAATCTCGGTGAAATAGGGCATAACATTAGAAAATAATAGAAGGGAATCGAGCTGTATATAGGCTGTTGTGAGAATTGCACGGAACTGTGTAGGCCAGCTCAGAACATAAATAACCTGAGGTACAAGTCTAACCAGTTTCAAGACGTAAAACCCAATGACGAAAAAATAAGTGCTCTTAAATCTGATGATTAATATAAACAACTGCAGGTATTGGTTGTGAAATATTTTCAACTAATGCTGATTGTGGGAAAGGATAAATTGGAAAAACTATTAATTCAACAAAGGATCAAGTGCTAGGGAAACTTGGCAGCCAAAGGCTGCTTACCCCCACTTCACATACCATTGAATATCGGGGAAATAGGGTATATAACTGTAAAACAATAGAAGGTGACCGAACTGTATCATCAAACAAAAAAGAACAGCAGCTATGTTCAAAGACAACAAACATAGGTAAAAGAAGAAAACTGTTCAAAGCATAATGTGGAGCACAGTACATCTATGAAATAGAGGTAGTAGGAAAAGCAGACAGAAAGAGATAGAAGCCTTTTGGAATGTTGCGCTTCAGATGTATGAGGATGGTAGCATGGACAGACAAAGTTAATAACAAATAGGTTGTAGAAATAGTAGAGGAATAAAGATATCTGTGGAAAACGAAAAAAATAGGAGAAATAGATGGACAGGATAAGTTTTAAGGCATTCCTGGGGAATAGAACGGGATATATTACAAGCAGAGATAGGAAAAGATAGGTAGAGGTAGACCGAGATCAGACTTTCGCGCACATATAGTGATACATAGACTGCAAATTTCAGAGAATGTGTAGGTTGGTTCAGACTAGGAAACAATGAGGGTACGCGTCCAACCAGTTCTAGGACTGAAGACCTAATGATGATGATAATAATAAAATAATGATAAATACAATAAATTATAACCTTTTTGATGTGCGCGACTTTATGAACGCACTGTATTTGAATTTTCCTTCAACTTACACCAGTGGGCGTATAAAAATTTCCCCAAAAGCAAACTGTTGAGTTCGTGTGTGATGCTAACTACTTTAAAATAACAGCACGATCATGTTGTATAGTGCTTGTATAATAGAATCTCTGACAATTTGATTTTCATAAATTTATGAAATTTTACCGATAGATAGTACATGTACATAAGATGGCATTCTGAGGAAAGTGCTTTGCTCTTTTATACAAAAAATTCATAAATTTTATACGAAAGCAAAATTCTCTATTTTTATTTGAAGTAGAACGCATATGTAGCTTTCTGGTTTAGTGTGTTGCTGATTATGCTCAAAAATGGCAATAACGTCGATTATCTAAAAAACTGTTAGTTTTAGTTGAGGATAAAATTCCTTATTTTTAAACTATCAGTGGGTACGATAATTTAAATTTCAAAATTTCTTACCCAAATGTACACTCTTACTAAAAGTTGTCAAACTTCTTTAATGGCGATTACGACTATCAAGTTTCAATCACACATGTCTTTTCCATACCAAATACTAAACTGCATAAAAAGCGACTTGGCTAAATGACATCGTAAACTGACACTACTCACACAATGTACAGATTTTCAACTCTTCGCGTATTTAATATTACCTTATAAATGTTAGTATATACTAATAAAAGCAGTAAAATTAAGATGGTTTTGAACACCTCTTGGAATTTTAAACTTTAAACGTAGCTTATCCACTGATTTTCCCTTCCATTTTGTGATTAAAAATAGCATTAGTTGTTTTCGATCTCATTAATTTAATAATCACGAATTTCCATTGCATCAGCAAGTGGTTTTTATGAAATTTAATTCGAAATTCCTGCATTTTAATTAAGTGGTATTTGCTTCTGTTTACTGAAGCATCAAAATTGTACTATTACTAATACATTGCTTTGTGATTACTTGCTCTGTATAATTATAAGTAAATTATATGGGTGACAGTTTCCAGTAGGAGTGTCTACCTAATTTCCACAAAATAACAAATAGTAATTTACTGAAGGTTAAATGCATTACCTGGAGATTCATGGTATTTAGCTACTACATGATGAGATAATTTTGTGGTTTCCGGATGGCAGAAATTACGTTTGCTATTATTTCCAAAGCTATTTAATTTTTTTCTAAAACTATTAAAAACAATACTACAAGAAAAATAATATATGGTGTACCTATTAGTAAAGGTGCAAAATCTTCCACGACAGCGCATTTGTATCCGATAATGCGTTTTTACTACAAGGTACACGTACTATTTTTCTAAAATCGCAATCATGTAAATAAAGAATTTTTTAAAATGCTAATAAATGTTATAAATTAAAGAGTTTTCTTTTCATTATAATCTAGTTGTTTATAAAAACCTTTCCATTATTACACTTTTTTTCTATATATATAGTGTGTTTACTCTACCTCATAGGCGGCAGAGCCTCTCTAAATTATGAGGGGTTCCTGTCTAAGGTTTAAGCCCAGGGTAAAGAGGATGTAAAATGGCTCTGAGTATAAAAGGGCCCTCTAGAGAGATCTTCCAGACAGCTAAGCTTCTTCAACTTAGGGCAGAGCTATGAACCAGGGTCGTAGGATAGTATACGATAATAAAAGAATTTTTAATGGACGCCACCGTATCTTAATAATAGCTATAATGAGAAACAATCTGAAGATAAGATACGAAACTCTTCGAAAAGAAAAAATATCCTTAACGAGCAAAACATAGAAATATAATACTTACTTGTGACTCTGCAAACTGGAATTGGAACGACGATCTCGTACTATCTGAAAATTTAATTACTTCTTGACATTTTAGAGCTAGGGCTACATTAGAGCCTAGTCAATTTATCACAAAAAAATTAATTCCAACAAGATTACCTTTTAAACACAATACCAATAATCTATCCTTCTTCACTACAAAATTTTTTATAAATATGGTTGCTTGCTTCTATAGAAAAATTATTGTTAACTTTAATGAAAGAAAGCTTTAAAACAACTTATTACACTTTCTATTGATTTACAAAAAAATATATACATCATTTGTACAATTTTATACGTACTGAAACTTTTGAGATATCTACTTTTGATAATGTCTAGGAGTAGTCTCTGATTATTTGTATGAATTTTATAATTGTAAATTTATTATAGTTCTCTAGAAGAATTTTAGTGTTTTTGTTTTTATTCTACAATTTGTATTTGATACCTAAATAGGATCCTGTTTGGGTTTACATTTAATTAATTAAAAAATTTGACTTTCTTTAAATTGCAGAACTACATTTTTAATTAATTTAATTGATGGAATCAAAGGTCAAAAATACTTATGGTCTGAACTAATCTGTACTTCAAGTGTACTGTTCAAAAAGAAATATATTTTATGACGTGACAAACAAATATTAACGTGTCACGTGCTTAGTGACGAATACATTTTAGTATCACCTTGTAAATTCAAATAGAGTTATTTTATAGAAATTTCTTTGAGTTCATAAGAACATTTATGCAATATCCAACTACTAAATTCTGAACAAAAATTACGTGTACCAATTTAAATGACCATATAAAGTTTACAAAAGTTATTATTATATTTTCAGTAATGGTTGCGTGAAACGAAAATTGAATTAAAATTGGAGATGACTAACCACAAATAATCTGCTAGGTATCAGATTTCGTCAACCATCTTGAGTACTTACGACAACAGGTGCGCACGGCTTGCACGTGCACGGCTCTACAGCTTGATTTCTATACAAAACAAAATTTACGGAAAATTCCACCATACTCCATAGCAACATTTAAGGCTTTGAACTTTCAATACTGCATAACAAAAAATTGTGCTTCAGTGTTCCATAACGATTAGATACATAAAATTTAGCGCTCCAATACTTTATACATTACGTGTTTGCGTTTCAATACTGTATAACATAAAACTTGTTTCGATACTGGATCTACTTAAAATTTGCGTTTCAATATTGGACCTAAAACTTGCTTCGAAACGGTAACCACATTAAACTTGCGTTTCAATACTGCATCTACATTTTACTTGCGCTGAAAAGAATCGAGAAAATGATTTGGATGCAAAATTGAAAATTATTTACCTACCGTAGATGATGTTTATTTCACAGTAACAATAGGTCGATTAAACTACAAATTGATGTAATGGTATACGTCGACACCATTTCACCTGCCTTTGGGACTGCATGTTTTATAAAACCTGCTGGCCCACGTTTCAACACTTGCTTATCTGATTGCATTCGGACGTTAAATGATGAACCTTGACCACAAGGCAATTTTATTATCCAAGCACGCACAGAATTGGATTGTTGCATCAACACATACACAGATAAAAAAACGTAAATTTTACTTCGAGTCTTTAGATATAGGTGGAGTTCTAAGTAACGAATTGGTAGTATATTGCTACAATAGGTATTTAATATTTTCTGTTTAATAAAGAATTTTTGTTAAATAAATATTTAGAACAAAAGCGTACATTAATGAAGCAGGTAATTGTATTCGTTACACCATGACAACGATTGTTTATTTATTTATTATGGAAAAGTCGGATTCTCGTAAGTTTGTGATAAAATTGTATTAAAATTATTTAAAATGTTTAGGTGTTAGGAACATCACCAGATTGGCAAATCACTCTTACTATAGTAGAAATCACGAAAGAAGGCATTTACGTCATCAACCGTATTCGTATGAATTGAATGTAAATTAAGGTTAGGTTATGTTGTATGAAAAACTACATGTACTCAGAAACCACGCCATTCAATTTAGACCCTCTATAAACATAACCGTAATGAAGGTAGAATATGCGACAGCTTACTATTTATTCTCTTTCTTTACTTATCATAAACTCTACAGCGTATGGACGTTATTTAGCTACTTTGCTCGAAACACGTGCTACTTATATATTTCTACATCTTATTGGTTGTCAATTTATTTACAAGCTCTTTTCATGAGTTTATGAAAAATAAATAGTTCAATATATTTATTTCTCAAATGGTCGAATTATTTCATATTTTGGTATAATAAATTAATTTATTATATTGATAATAAGTAGTTGGCCGCGAAACAAACTGTAATCACAAAAGAACAATTTATTATTTTACCACATTACATTTATAAACAACAAGGTTTGAAAACTAGACGAACACAACATCATAACTGTATATATTACAAAATTTAATGACTACATTTTAAATTAGAAATTCTATTGCTTTGTCCAGATATAAATGATCTATATATAAACACACATATATACACGCAGGCGCGCACACACACAAACATTATTAATATATATATATATATATATATATATATATATATATATATATATTTATTGATGTGATAAAGAGGTCACGAGAGGTTATGGAAACCCAAATTCTATAAATAAAACGCACCCAAATAGAAGGAAATAAAAAAAAATTGTATTTCCGAATATTCATTGTTCCGCCCTGTATAAAAATAAGCGTATTGCATGTATAAAGTCACTAAATCCAATTCGCTTTAATAAAAATAATATTTTCCGTATATCAAACAAATATTATTGTATGTGCTTTTAAAGTAATAGATAGTTTTCCATGTGTGCAAATAATCATTCTAAGAGATAAAAAGAAAGTCCTCATCAAAAGTACTAGAGATAACTTAGATTTAAGCCATTCATTTCAATTGTCATAAAAACACACTTCCCCTGTATTTAACAATTATTATGATATAAATACAAAAAGCCATTTAATCCGCGTAAGAACAATATCAAATTATTATCTTTATTAATTAAAATACTAAATAAATAATTTTGTGTATAAAAGCACGTTTTATTTACCGTAAGGCGTCTTTTTTAGCAATTATTAAGGATAAACGGCATATTCTACCGCATACATAAACTATAGTAGACAGTAATTAGATCACTGAAACCGTGAAACTTACAGAAATATTGCATCACGTAGGTGACAAAGTTTCGAATTAAATCGCGAAAACTCTGTCAGAATGACGTAGTTGGATAATTTAGTATATAAGTGGAAGTAATCCACATTTATTCATTTCAATTTACAAGATCGGTCATGTAGGATTCATAAATTTGCAATTCATTATAAGACGTAAAGCATGTTACTTTGAGTAAAGTCATTTATTAAGTATGCGGCACGCATATAGTATTTGACATTTAAGATGTAACTTTGAGTGAAGAATTAATTCTTAGAACGTAACTCTGCATAAATATGGAAAATAATTATTCTGTAAAACACTACGAAAACTGAATGGTCCTGATGCAAAGTATACGCTGAGTTAATTAATTAAAAATAGAAGATGTACTTTGAAAATTAATATTCTGAATGGAGATTTAAAAGAATGTGAATAATCTTGTACAATGATATTTTGACGTCAATTTAAAAATGAAATCGAAAAGTATTTAAAATCATTAACTACGTTGGAGATAAGATAATAATAAGCGTTGTATGATCTACCAGTATACATTTTAGATTTCTTTGTTTGTAACTAATAAACATATTTGTATATTAGTAAGTTAGTATAAGTTCTTAATCCTATAATATTTTATCTATGTGAGCGGATAATTACCAGAAAATTTGGAGGTCAAAGTTTGCAGCATCTTGACCTTTAATAAATTATTTGTGAGAGTTATTGACTACTCACAATCACAAACATGGCAATAAAAGAGAGGTGAATTGTCCACGTATTAATTAAGGAAGATTTGTACCTATTAACAAAGATTAGGCATGGAATATTTTAGTAATTAAATAACTCGTAGGAATTACTGTAAGTATAAACTGAAACTGTAAATTGTTTTCTAAACTGTTTTGTATGAAAGAAAACTGTTTTTGAATGTATAGCTGTTTTCTTGAGCTTGCTGTGTTTTATTTAATTTGGTAACTACAGTATAATTTCCGTTGAGCTAGCCAGGCAAACTAATGAAAAGAAAAGTAAGATAATAATTTGAAATTTCCCATTTTTGTACCAGTGCAAGCACTCTTTTAGCAAAACTCCAACTTTCGGCCGTGCTACAGCAATATATATATATATATATATATATATATATATATATAACACTAGAACATAGATGGGAACACTACAACAATTTTATTTACTGACAATTCAGAGATATTTTTCAAACTGGCCTCCATTCTCTCTTAAACAAAGTTAGCATCGTTTTATTACTGAGTTAATATAATTTAATAAATAAACTGGTTTAACTTTATTCAATGCTGCATCATTTAAATTCGGCAATTCTTTAATACCATGATGCTGGGTTTTATAGATTTCCTCTTTCAAAAAATTTCACAAGAAATAGTCCAACATCGACAAGTTAGGTGATCTAGACGGCCACTGAACAGGTCTAAACGTACCCATTCATTTATTGGCATATTTTTTATTTAAATAATCACGAGTGACTATAGCGTTGTGCGGGGAAGCACCATCTTGTTGGAACCACACTTTTCGTCTATTTTCGAGAGGCATATCCTCCAGTAATTCGTGCAAGTTGGTATCCAAAATTTTAATATAGCAACCAACTGTAAGATTGTTTTCAAAAATATAATATCGAAATTTGCCACCAACGATGTGACAACAAACATTCATGCTAAAACAGGCTTGTTGACACTCGTATACGTTTGATGGGTATATTCATTAGACCAGTGTCGATATTCGTATTGGTTAAATATATCAGCATTACTCACATGTTACATAAGATCATATAAATTTTATTTCCAAAATTGTTAGTAGCAGTACATATAGGAATATACCATTGACAAAATCGCCTTCTTTTGATAATCGTTCGGAAACAAACTGTGTATAATTTTAATTTTATAGGATCGATATTTATTACGCTTCGATATCCTTGAAGCTGCTGATTTGGAAACACCCATTTCCCTTTCAATTTTCCTGCATGGTGTTCTCGCGTTCGTCTTCACACATGCTATGGTTGCAACTGTAATTTGCTCTTGATTAGAAACTGCATATCGTCTCGTTCTAGGTTTATCAAAAAATCGAAACTGTTTTAAATTACTTTTTAACTTTTAAAATTTTAATATTTGGTTGTCGTCTTTCAAAATACCTGTATTATTTACAAACGAAATAGTAATATTATTTGGTATTAGTCACACAATTACCTGTTAAAATACAACACTTATATATATAGAAATTATTGCAGACTCAATATATGCAACTAGTATATAGTTTTTTTCATAATTTTTAAAATTTGCCATTTAGTAATAGACTGCTCCACTTAAAAATTAACAATACTATTTATTGGACGTGCAACAATTATGATTGAAGCTGGTTGACGTTTGTTTTACAAACAATTGTTATTTTGTGTTTACCTTTTATTTCGCGGCCAACTATATATCACCAATATTATAAATTAATTTTATTATACCCAGAACATGGAATAATTTGGCCATTTGAAAAATAAATATATCAATCTAGCTAATAAAAAGAGCTTTTAAATAAAGTGGCAATTGCGATTTCCATTTAAAAATGCAAGTTAATATTATAACGTACGTCGCTGTATTCTACATAAAAAACTGTATAAGAAACTAACAGTATTTTTCGATATTTTAGCAAGCAAACAAGTTATACAAACTAATGAATTGTTAAAATTATCAATTTTTGGCTACATTTTGAAAACTAAAAAAAATCCCTCATTTTTAATTTTACCATTATAGTAATCTCAAAAAGTTAGCCCATAACTACGCAAATAGTTTTATTGTATCTTTAATAATAACCAAGTTACCCATTAACGACATCAAATTTAGGACACTTACAACTACGCTATCTACTCTTTATCTGTTTAATGATTTGGCGTCTAAAGTCGTGGTTTTATTTATAACGCACTGATTGTTTATCTGACTATAATTTTCTTTCTAGGGTTCGGTCATTTCAAATTTAAAAATTAAAAAAAAAATTAATTTGCTTCATTCGTATACTAACGTAAGATAGTGATCGCCATGTTTGTTTTGGTTAACCACTCATAATTTATAATTTTTTACATATACTGTTAATGTATTAAATTACGTACGGTATTTATTAAAAAACCCGTTAATAAGGTAATAAATCATAGTTAGTTTTGTGTATTCTGTGTACACTTACTTATTAATGAAAACTGGTGTTTTAAAAACACTTGGATATTATCTTATTTATAGAAGTAGTAAACAACTTTTTATAACTTTAAAATAAGCTCTACATGCCTGTAACTGTTGTCTAAAAACTAATAACTTAATCCCAAAAGGAGGAATTTAATTAAAAACTCATCTAAAACATAATTTAATTATGTATTTTTAATTGAAAATCCTTTATTTAGTAAACTTTCAGCTTTATATTTGACTTATAAAAATTTGTATATTCATTCACCTTTAAATAAAAGTCTGATAGTGTTATTATAACAAAAAAAATCGGTAGTTACCTTTATCTTCAAGCAAATAAGCTTTTAGTAACTTATTGTATGTATAAAATTATCTATCTTCAACAGGCGAGATGATTGAACCTTCTGTTTGTATGAAAAACTGTTTTAATTTCGCTCTGAAGAGTAAATATTTATAGCTATGTATTCATAGTAATTACTACTTTTATTCTTTATGTATAATAGTTATTTTGTATGAAAAAATACTTTAAATTCTTTTTAGAAAAAGTAAATACCTGCACTTGTTACTCGCATTATGAGCGAACCAGTAAGAACAGAACGCCCAGAATGCCCGTATTACGAGGTAACAAAGGAAGGAGATAGAAAAGCCAGAAAACGAATGCCACGTTAAACCTAGTCAGAGATTTGAGAGGGGGGGAGTGGTCATTAAAAAACGAAACGATGGTACACACAAACTAATTCACCATTTTCGTCAAGCATATGTAACTACAAGAATAATTAAATACAAAACGCACATAAAAATTGATTTTAATAAATAAGTTCTAATAATTTAAATAGAAAAACAAAGTTTAATTGTAAGGACAAAATCATCTGTGTCCTCCACTCCTTAAATACTACTTACATCTTGTAACAAACAACTCAAAAGGTCTTTTGGAAACAAAAAGCTAGGCAAGTATACATCTCCTAAAATATTGCCGCATATAATAGAATCACAAACTAAGTAGATTTAACCACAGTAATTAATAATGATTTGTGTTGGCACAGCAAGCAATTAATACTAATCATACATACTTATTTACTAAATTGATGCACATCGATTTCGCTCTCACTATATACTGAAACAAGTAAATACACGAAACCCATAACTACGCACAATAATACATTTAAAGATGAAACCACAATTATTAGATAGATCCTAGTCTAAAGTGTTACTCTTAACATTTTAGAATGTACGCAAACTTATACCATGCAGGAGTGAAATCAAACAATTGGCGGTCACCAACATCTAATATACTTTCCCGCAGGCTGTGAAGAGAATGGGTAGCCAGACAAAATATGCTGTACCGCTGTACCGATAACGTAAATTTCTAGGGTAAAAGGAAGCAACACGAGTTCAAAAACTGAAGAATGTTTCGTATAAATTGGGATTTCTAAGAATCTGAGTATCTTAGTCCTAAGAGCCAAAGAACTTTAAGTAAAAATTCGGGCTAAAAATATTAACAATGTTATTAAAAGAATCTCACCCTGCAAGTACTTATCACTGACGTAAAAAGAGAGAGTGCATTTTTCATGAAAGAATTTGCAACTGACCGATTTAGCAGTGAAGAAAGAAAGCAGCCAAACGCTAAGTATCAAGTGAAGTCATTCGCCCAATGTAGTTATAAACTTGTTTTCCGAAGAAATAATCACGGAAATCTCAATATAATAGGAATAAATTAAGCAGGTGTTAATCTTGTTAAGATAACACAGCTGATTTAATTAATACCATTAAACTACTAAGATTCAAGAAAGTCCTAATTAATAAAGATTACATGTCTAGATGAGAATAATAATATAAACAAACAAACTCGTGAATTTAATGAAGGACGAGCAAAGTTGGCTGCCTGTCTACGCGGGCTGCTTAAAATTATAGAAGTGTAGCAACTGCTAAATTTAAAATTATTGGAAACCGAATGTTTTTTAACGTAATGAAGCAGTAAATTTCAAATATGAACTTGGACGTAACACACGTTTTTACCTGTATGTTTTGGTGACTAATTTTATTTTTTATAGTAAATTAAAAAATATGATTTTCTACACACAAAGCCAAATCAAATTATCTTTAAGTTTATACAATTAATAATGAAACAAAATCATTCCTTATGTAATATCATTAAGAATTTCTTTCTAAAACTACCTTTTAATTATACCTTACGTAAAGTATATCACATGGTCCCTGTATTAACTAATATACCATAAGATTTTGTTGGTAAATTTCAAGTACCATGGCATATTAAAAACTTGAAACCTTTTTCTTTTGTTCTTGATGATCAGTAGTCAGTGATACCTGTGACCTTATTTTTAATTAAAGATGTGTGTGTGTGTGTGTGTGTGTGTGTGTGTTGTTTTGTACCTAAAAGGTTCCTACCTTACATGGAACAACAAGGATTTGGTAAAATTCAAAACTTCCAGCTAAAAAAAGAACTCGCTTCCTGGCTAATGTAGTACCTTCGGGTGGAGCATTAGAAAATTAAATGTTGTGTGTACCATTAATTAGCGGACATTCTGTATATTAATAACTGAGTATGCGCTTTGCCATAGACCGTTATGCAGAATGCGAACACACGGTTACACTTTCGTCTCGCTATATCACTAAAACGGTTGATTAAAATAAAAAATTGGTAGAACCTTTTTTGTAGAGATTTTGATGGTCTACAATTTGTATAAAAAACCTCATAGCCCTCTAAGTCATAGGAAACGAAATTCTTACAAAAAACCCTTTCGTTGTTACTTTTGATCTCGGATATTTCGCAACGCCGGCACGATATTTATGGGAACCTTTTATGCTTATATTAGAACACGTAAACGAAGCTGCAAAAGAATTTGGCTAACTGAAAATTTTTCCGAAGATTGATTATTTTTCTAACTAAAATAACTAGTCTAATATCTTTTAAGATGAATCATATTTGTAGAATGTAAAGTTAAATGGTACATTTAAATTTGTGTACAATGATATTTTTATAACAATTCGTGACATTTTGCTCAATAGATTGAAAAGAATTTACCATTTGTTGTTACAACGTAAAACGTCACTGATGAAAGAGACGTGGGCAGAAATGGCAATGCTGTAGCTGGAGAAATTTGTGTACACATTCAGGGCCCATATCTAGATCTGAAGTGAAAGAGAGGTACTCCCTAACATTCCTAGGTACTCGTTGAACCACTGAGAAAACGTAGTTTAAAAAATAAGTCACACAGCGCTTTTTTCTCTTACGGCGACGTCTATATTCACCTTTTGGCGCTTTGTTTCGTTAAATTTTTAACTTCCTTCCGCCTTACTACTTGCTCATATTACTACATTTCGACGTTTCCAAATAACTTTCAACTGTGGTTTTTAGTTGTTATACTACATTTCTTCCTTTATAAAATTTCGTTCTCTCAATGTATCATTTTCTCTATGCTGAATAAAACGTTACAATCATGTCACTTTTTATATAATGTGTATTACCTTTGTAGTATGATATTATTTGAATGTTCTTGGTAATCGGGACGGGCAACATCTGTCTATTGTAATTTGTCTTTTCGTGGGAAATGTATACGTAGTATCTTGTAATATTAAGAACTGTTTTCATTTGCGGTTGTAAAATAGGTCATCGTCCTTGATTATTACGTTTACAATGTGTTTAAATAAGAAATAGTGCTAACCTTCATCTAAATTATCTAGATATAAACAAACCTTCAAATATCATGCTTAATTAATATTATTGTTTGTAAAATCTTACTATGCAGCGTGAGCTCATGTTTACTCCCTCTAAAATTAAAATTTTCCTTCCCCCATCTAAGGTATAGCTAGCGTAACGCGCACACCTTACAAATGAGAATTTTTTGCATTAAATCTTTTAACCGAACAACCGTCATGTCATTTCAGTTCAAGTGCAAATTAACAGTCTTTAGTAAATTCATAAAGACAAAAAATTAAAAATAAAGGTAAAAATAAAAAAGAAAAAATAAAAGTCTTTAAACCATAAAGGAAACAACAGTGCAAATACCGCTTAAAGCGAAAAGAAGTAGAACACTCACAGGGGCCAGGTTCTTCATCCCTTGGCGCTGAAGTGCTTCGATAATACTACTTGAGAAATGAAGCAAGCTACATTCACCAGTCAAGTGTTACCCCAACCCTCTGGGCATAGTTCGCGAATGGACGATTAACCAGAAGATCTTTTCACAAATTGACCTCAATTACCACTTTCTTTTCCTCTATGTTATCTAACCCCTAAACCCCCAAATTAAACCCTTCTGGGAGATCTAGTATTAAGACCACCAGAACCTCTATCAGGAGGAACTGTCTTGATAGCGATGCGCCAAACTAGTACCATGACACTCGATAGAGCCCCGAACCCAAAGCCCAACGCTAAGATTGTCTGGAGAAAGACCCAATGAAGTTGAAAATATATACGGATATAAAAAATTAGAATTTTTTTTTAAGAATTGGAGGATGAAGTACAGAGACAAGTGTTATCACAAACTAGAAAAAGCAAATGTTGATTGGAAAACCTTATTTTCAAAGGAGGACTTAGGGTGAACAGCACAAGGGGGTAAGTTACTGCTACCGAGCGACTGTTCGAAAAATTTATAGCGGGATAAGAGTAAATTACCTCCAAGGCTAAGTATCAAGAAAAGTGAAAAAGATAAGCCGTGGTGTCAACCTAAATATCTGTAATGTTAGTCAACTTCAACATCTAAATTCTTATTATAAAAAAAAAAAAGCTAAAGTTATAAAGGTACATGTAATTAAACGCGTTTACGTTACTCTAGCTATAAATTAGATCGAAAAGAAAAGTTTAATTTTGAAGGGACAGAAAAATTATGAACTGACCTTGTATATAAAAATTTTTACGAACAAAATATTAATTAAGCATGATATTTCAAATTTTTGTTTCTATAAAGGTATAATTTAGATAATAATGTATAACATTATTTCTTTTAAATACATTGTAAACATAATTATCGAGGACAATGACTTTTAAAACTCCAAATAAAAAAAACATCTTAATATTACAAGGCACTAAGCATACGTTTCCCATGAAAAGATAATTTACAATAGACAGATGTCGTCCGTCTCGACCACCAAGAACATTAAAATAATACCATACTACAACAAAAACTACAAATTACACTCAAAGTAACGTGACAGTAACCTTGTATTTAGCATAGATAAAATGTTACATTGAGAGAACGAATTTTTATAGAGGAAGAAATGTGATATGACCCCTAATCACCACAATTGAAAATTAAGTTTTGAAAATTATTTATAAACATTGAAATGTAGTAATACGAGTAAGCAGTAACACGGAAAATAAGTCGAAAGTTGAACGAAACACAGCTTCAAGATGGGAATCTAGACGTCGCCACAAGAGAAAAAACGAGGTGTGCGACTTATTTTTTGAACTGCGCTTTCAAGGACAGGGTAGGTTGCAATTCACGTGTTCCAGGGATTGACCTTGTGATAATCGTAAAAGGGGGTAGGAACTTGAGAATTGACCTACAAATATTTTGGATTTTGTATTGTGTTTAGGAAGCTGTGTTGGCTGAAAACAAGATTGAAAACTGGAGCTTTCTGGACATCCTGAAAGTTTTAAAGGATAAATTGGAATTTAAACAGTAGGTAAATATGAGCTTTATGTCTATAATTATGTATATCTGAATTTTAAGTGTAAAGGGGTTCGTATTCTTGTAGTAGGAAATTAATAGAACGCTATAGAATTTATTTTGTTGAACGTTGAATTAGCGACGTGACTAGTTTTGGTTAAATTTAAGCATAATATTATTGTGAAAGTAAGTTGGAACGTTTAAAAATTAAGAAATATGTGCGGATTGATTTTAAATGTAAACTTTATTGGTAGAATTTAGTGTTAGTTACAGAATAAAAATTCAGCATTTTGAATGGACAATGAAATAATCGGGAAAGTTTTTCTATGCATTCTTGTGTAGTATTGTTTTGTCTATTATAATATTTTGATTCCAGTATAGTTCATGTTTGGTGTTTTCCAGTGTGCTTCGTGCTATCTACTTGAATGTTAATGTGTGTTCTTCTGTTGTTACTATTATTGTTATATAAGTAAGCTGCAATATTATTTATTTGCTATGGCATAAATCGACACCAAAACATTGGATATTCTACCCGTTTACGTAGATTACACAGTTGAGCAGTCATCGGAATTTCAACAAAATCCATTATTATTGCGTAGATAGAAGCGATAGAAGTGCAGTAATTTATGCAAGTTCTATCGTAATCCGTTAGCCATATCTGCTAGATCTCATAATTATTCATTCAGGCATTAAAACATATGTCAGCACGTGTTAGTGTAAATCTTTTGCGTAACTGTATCATTGTAATTTAAATTTTTCATATTAGTGCATTTTTCTGTCCAGAAATTATTCTATTTTATGGTCATTCTCATTTAAATTTAAATATACTGCATTGTAATTTGTATAAGTCTGTACAAATCATGCAGTTTGTTAAAACTCACAGAAGGGTGTACATGCTACCCTTAGAATTCTACCCTCTTTATTATAATACCCATACCGCGAATGAAAACACACCTGGACTTATATCAGTTAGCTTGGTAAATGCGAGTTTTGGAATATGCGTTTTTCTGTTAATTGGTTGTATTTTTGCAAGTAAATTTTGATTCGATAACAATGAATAAACAATAACTAGATTTAATATTGTTGAAACAAAATGCAACCATATGATGCAGCCCTTATATTTGGTTTAGTATAATGGTGTTCTCCTTTCGACTCAATTATTGTGCAATTATATTCGATCAACCAACGATATAATCTGAAACAATCCTATTAACACCACGTTCATCATTTAAAGCGGCAAATTCTATAAGAATAAATATATTTTTTCTGTGACGGGAAAAAAATTTGACATTTAATGTTTCTTGACAGGTTGCAAAATGTCACTTTTTATGAATTTACTTTTTTCACCGGGAAAAAAATTAGCACTTTTTTCCCGTGTATGTGCAAAGGAGAAGAAAATAAATCAAAAACAAAAATACAAATATGTAACACGAACTTACAGAAGGTTAAGGATTTCTGCTACCTAGGAAGCCAAATAACGCAAGATGGTAGGAGCGCAAAAGATATAAAACAAAGATTAACACAAGGTTGTGCTACATCTAACAACAAAAAGTAACTACTGTGTTCCAAGATAACAAACATAGAAACAAGGAAAAGATTGCTTAAGGTATATGTGTGAAGCACAGCTCTATACGGCTGTGAAGCCAGGACAGTAGGAGAAGCAGACAAGAAAAAAGTAGAAACCTTTGAAATGTGGTGCTACAGACGTATGATGAAGATATCACGGACAGACAAAGTTAAGGACTAAGAGGTACTAAAAATGTTAGGGGAAGAAAGAAATATGTGGAAAACGGTAAAAAATAGGAGAGATAGGATGATCGGCCACATACTACGGCATGAAGGAGTAGTGCAGAATATATTAAAAGCAGAGATAGGAAGAAAAAGAAGTAGAGGTAGACCTAGGTTAGACTACTACACACAAAGAGTGAAAGATGTAGGCTGTAGGAATTTCAGGAAAATGTGTAGGCTAGCTCAGAATAGAAATCAATGGAGGTACGCATCCAACCAGTACCAAGATGGATAAATTAAAGACGAAAAAAGTAACTGTACTTAAACATGATGATTATTATAAGCAACTACAAGTATTGGTCGGGCAATATTCTCGAATAATGTTAATTGTGTGAAAAATTTACTGGAAAACTATTATTCGGCAAATGTCTAAGTGTTGGGAGATCTTGGCAGCCACAGGTTGCTTAACCCCCTTTACTGAATCTCGATGAAATAGGTCATAAAATTAGAAAACAATAGAAGAGAAACCGAGCTGTATACAGGCTGTGTGAAAATTTCAGGGAACTATGTAGGGTACCTCAGAATATAAATAGGTGGAGGTACGTGTCTAACCAATTTTGAGATGAAAAACCTAATGACGAATAAATAAGCGCAGATAAATCTGATGATTATTATAAACAACTACAGGTGTTAGTTGTGAAATATCTGAAACTAATGTTGAATGTACGAAAAGTTATATTGAAAAAAATATTAAAACGGTAAATGTTCAAGCGCTGGAGGAACTTGGCAGCCACAAGCTGCTTAACCCCCTTCACAACCACTGAGTGTCCGAGAAATAGGGTATATAATTGTAAAACAATAGAAGGCGACCGAACTGCATCTAACAAGAAACAACATCGCCTAGGATGAAAGACAACAAACCTAGAAACCAGAAGAAAATTGTTGAAAGCATATGTGTGGAGCACAGCACAGTATGCCTATGAAATACGGGCATTAGGAAAAGCAGACAAAAAAAACGGTAGCAGCCTTTTGGAATGCTGTGCTTCAGATGTATGAGGATGATAGCTTGGACAGAGAAAGTTAATAACAAACAGGTTATAGACATGTAGGGGAACAAGGATATCTGTGGGAAAAAAAAGGAGAAATAGAAGGGCAAAATACATTCTAAAACATTTTTGGGGAATAGTATAGGATATATTACAAGCAGAGATATAAAAAAGAAGGTAGATGTAGACGTAAATCAGATAATGATAGATGCAGACTGTGCAAATTTCAGGGAAATGGGTAGGTTAGTTCAGAATAGGGAACAATGATGGTATGCGTCTAATCAGTTCCAGAACTGAAGACCTAATGATGATGATGTGCAAATAAATAACCACTTACAGAAATAAATTGCCAGATTTACTTTAAAAGTTTCCTTAGTAACGCAAGTCTAACTGTCTCTCTAAGTACAACAGCCTACTTGTTTGCAACTTCAAATTTGACATCGATTGATTTTTTGACTTTAATATATTGTAATATTTTTTTCAATATTAAATCATCGTTTTGCCTGTCACAGAAAAAAATAATGTATTGTACACGTGTAAAAATGTAAGATTTTAACTCTTTGTGTTTTGTCTCCCTCCCCTTCGCGCCGGGAGACAAGTACCTCGAACTAAAATCTAGTACTTTTTTCCCCTAATATAAGAAATAACTATTTGTACCTTTTTGACATACCACATTCTACCAGAAGTAGTAAATTTTATATTGGGTGATTCGTTAGGGGTTTTTAAAAAGTAAAAAAATCGAAAAATTCAATTTTAGCGGATAATGTTTAGTGTCAAACAAAAAATTATATCTAACATTGATTTTTTAAAAAGTATGTTTTTCAAATATTGACCTTGACAGTGCCTAACACGGTCCATTCTAAAGTTCCTATTTTAGATGACGTATTGGAGCATTTCGAGTGGTATTTGGTGAATGACACGAGTAATGTTGACTTCCAATTCCTCAATCGTAGCGGTCTTATTTTTATAGACTTCGGACTTCACATAGTCTCAAAGGAAAAAGTCTAGAACCTAGACGGCCAATTCACTGGCCCGAAGCGTGAAAGTAACTGTTTACTAAATTGTTCTCGCAATAATGCCATGGTTTCACGGGCTGTATGACAAGTAGCACAATCTTGTTGAAACTAAATGTCGTTGAAATCACGGGCTTCCATTTCAGGCAGCAAATAGTCCCTTAACATAGCGCAATAACTCACAGTTACGTTTTGGCCAGCCTCATTTTTCAAAAAATATGGACCGATGATTCCACCGGCTCACAAACCACACCAAACCATTGTTTTGTCTAAATGTAATGGCAGCTCTTGAACCTCTTCGGAGTGCTCTTCAGCTCAATAACACAATTTTGTTTATTGATGTAGCTATTAAGCCAGAAATAGACCTCATCGCTAAACAAAATGTTGATCGAAAATAGTAGATCTTCTTCAAACTTTCCAAACGCCCTAAGACTAAAACGGCGACGATCCGGAAGGTTACTCTGGCTTCAATTCTTGCACGAATTGAATTTTGTATGCTTTTAAACCAAGATCGTTACAACACTCAGTTGTTGTATACGACAAGCCAAGCTGTTGATAACGCCGCCGAATCGATTCATCAGAGTCATCGAGTATACTCTCAGCTACTGCCGCTGTATTTACTTCATTACGTGCTGGATGTGGTCTATTTGGTCGAGTATTATCTAATTTCCTGACGGTAGTGCGTTAGGTAGGCCTATTATGTGAACCATAAATTGCTCTAAGTGCAAGAAACGCTGATTTTTGTAATACACCTGAATAATTTGTAGACGATGTGTCGGACTGTCTTTCAATGAGAAATGTCAAACTATATTGAACACAAAGACCATAACAGTTTGAACGTTTGACAGTTTAATTTGTTAAAGAATCCCTACTAGAAAGAGTAGCTTTAAATAAATCATCCGTTACTAGAATCATTTGGGTGGTGTTGCTATTCAGGCTCAGTTCCAGATTTGAGTCCAATCGACCAATTCTTTTTTCTACAAATTACGGGAGCTCTAACTGCTAATGTTATACGATTCTATTCAACATGTAATCCACCATAAATATCCAAGACATTGACGACAGTTCAGTAAAAAGTCGATGCCATAAGCAGGAAGGCGGCTCCGTGGCGTAGTGGTATGTGTGTGACTGCTACGCCCAAGGTCCCGGGTTCGAATCCCGACACGGTCCGCTTGAAAAATGTTAGGCGAGTATTTTTCATAAAAATACACCCTCGTTCGGATGAGAGGTAAAATGGAGGTCCCGTGTGTGAGTGTTGTCACGCACGTTAAAGATCCCTACCTTGCTTGGAACGGCAAGGGTTCGGCAAAATTCCAAATTTTCCAGGTAAAAAAAAAAACTCGCTTCCTGGCCAATGTAGTACCTTCGGGTGGAGCATTGGAAAATCAAATGTAATGCCATAAGCAGGAATTGAGTCCGTTAGCCCAGTGTTCCAGAATTATTTAATAAACATCGAACAACTACCGCAGATGTCAATTTTGCCACATATCTTAATGCTAGATAAATATTACTCCTTTTATCGGACTCAAATGGTGCTAGAGTTTGTCCAAAGAAAATTTCAACCCCCTAATAGAAATTATATAAACAGACGAAATATCATAACTCAAAGTGCCAATTGTACTAAATGTCTACAGCTAATAGGGAAATGGTAGTTATTCAAACGACTGAGCATAAAGTGCGTTGTTCCTAATGCACAATTCTTCCTTTAAACGGAATATTTTAGACTGATAGGAACAAGGGATTTTAGTTTAGATTGGTCTTCGATTTAGGACTTACATAATGCGAGTATATATGTGCCATTTATTGATTTACACGTAAAATAAATTTCACGGAGGAGAAATCTATCTATAAAATGGTAGAAAGGTAGAAAAAAATGTGGCATGTGCAAAACATTATAGAAGACACGAAACAGCAGTGGGCAGAAAAGAACGGAAATCGGGAAGTTAAAAGTAATAAACAGCAATACAATGAAAAGGAGTGATTTCGGGATTGAAAATATGAAAAGATTGAAAAAAGCTCGTGGAAAGCGAATAAAAAAAACAAAGTAAAAATTTAAATAAAAAAACAAAGGGAACAAGAAAATGAATACAAAAGAAAAGTAATAAGAAAATGATGATGAAATGCAAATGCGATCAGATGTAATAATAAGACTACTATCCACTAATAATGGGTTAATAAATTAGCAATAATATACTGAAACTATAAGATTATAAAAAACAATATTTTTTAGTCTCGATCAAGGCATATAGTGTAATCAACCATAAAACTTAACAAAAACAAGTTGTTCAATTTTAAAATTGCATACTCAATTTTATCCATACAAAGGTGTGCAAAGAATCATATAAAAATAGAAAACATAAGGTAAATATTTTCTAGGGGACTCCATTAACTTGTAAAAAAACGAGTATATAATTAATAATAAATTGTAAAACATGAAAAAGAAATAATTGATTCTATGGAACTTTTTCATTTTTATTAATCTTCTTTGGGAATTAAACCACTCATAGTTGTTAAAATCGTCTTTATTTACGTTTCAATCCATGACCTAGGATCGTTGTCAAAATAATAAAAACTTCAAGTTTGACATTTATGACATAAATTGAAGGCGACTTTGATTTATTAATGTTTGATTTGAATACATTAAATGAAAATTTTAAAATTTAGAAGAATGAGGGCCTTCAATTCGTGTTGCGCCCTGGGAGCGACTTTGAGGTAGCCAATACGCTTAACGTGAAATCAGTTGATTAATTTTTATATTTAAATTTCATATAAATTCAATAACTTGCGGATTGGAAAACATGTTTCTATTTATACGGTTGAGGGGATGGCTATTAAATAAGTGGGCGTTTACGTTACTGTAAGGCTTAAGCAGCCGTTTGTTTATATCTATCTTGAGAAGGAAAACTGCCCTATTTCCACGATATATAGTCTGTAGGGGGTTAAGCAGAATTGCGACTACCAAGATCCCCCAACATTCGAATGCTTAAGCCTAACGGTAACGTAATCGTACATTTCTTTAATAACCATTCCCTCAATCGTATAAATAGAAACATGTTAAAGAACATTTTCCAATCTTCAAGTTATTGAATGTCTATGAAGTTTAACTATATAAAAATTAATCAACTGATTTCACGTTAAGCGTATTGGCTACCGCAAAGTCGCTCCCAGGGCGCAACACAAATTGAAGGCACTCATTCTTCTAAATTTTTAAATTTTCATTTAATATATTCAAATCAAACATTAATAAATCAAAGTCGCCTTCAATTTATGTCATAAATGTCAAACTTGAAATTTTTATTATTTCGACAACGATCTTAGGTTTTGGATCAAAACGTAAATAAAAACGATTTTAACAACTATGAGTGGTTTAATTCCCAAAGAAGATTAAGAAAAATACAAAACTAACCACAACAAACATACAGGGAGAACTTTTTCATTCTCGCAAAAAGAGCTAAAGTCTATTATAGTAAAGCTCAAAATAAAAAATATCTGTATGTTTCGTAGAATTTGAATCAGAATGTAGATAAGTATGGGGTTCATAGAGAAGTGGTTTTATTTTTACCCAGTCTGTAGTATGCCTGCTGGACGACATAAGGTGCTCTAATTCCTCTCAAATCATCGGGTTCGTAGCCAACATCCCTCGAACCTCTTAATATTTTCATTCCGGCATGTAGAAAGTCTACTATCACCTCGTTTGTCTGCACGTGGTTGCCATCAGTTTTTCGTAACCTGACCATTTCCGTTTTTACTGTATTATCCGTTCCATCATATCTTCCGCGTATTTCTGTATTTCTCACTCGATTTGCAAATTTTGTGTCTAATAGTGCGTTTTCAATTTTCTTTAATTGACATTCAATTTTTTCATTACAGTTTTTAAGTGTTAGTGTTTCGGCACCATTGGTCATGACGAGTAACTAACTGGTTGAGAGAATTGCAGCGCGTTCTATACAATAAATTGTGAGAGGTCGCCTGGAGTTTAGTTCTTTTTATTCAGAAATAGCAGTAATCGGCGGGTGGTAGACGAAGGACCAGTTCTGACTGCACGCTCAGCTACGTGTCCATTTGTATTGATATGTTGATAGACCTCGTCGTTTAGTAGATCTTGGATTTTACTATCATTTCCACGGTCAAATTTCGGTTGGTTGTATAATTATTTCTTTGTTTCTTGTTGTGCCTAGCGTTTTCAGTTCTTCTGAAGACAAGTTTTTGCTGGATTTACGATCCTCAATGCTCGTAATACGTCTTGGCGTAAGATCTCTGTCATGTTGGTGTGTAGACGTCTTGGTCATTGATGCAACTACTCCGCATATTGTTTTCGACAGGTATCTAAGATGGTGCTATGAGGCAGCTTAGCTCTTTTGGCAATAGATTTTTTTTTGTTTTGCTTAATGTTGGTTTTGAAATATTGCGTATCATTTCTTTTCCTACTAATGTATTCGATTTTTGGCCGTTGTTCCGCTTGAGGTTTTTTGTCGTTTTGTTTTTATTGATGCGTCTGTTTATGATCAAAGTGCGCCAGTTGCTTGACGGTTTCCGAAGTCAATGGGTGTAGTGTGTTGGCTAGTTTGATATGGGGATCTACTAGCTAGGTGTTGACGTTGTCTGAGATTCGTCTCGTAACGTCTATGAATTCCCTTATCAGCGTCAGACTTGTGCCTTTCATGAACTTTTGCCTGTTGTTTGTCTCTGTAGGATATGTGCTTTTATATAATGACGTGTCAAATAGTTTACACTAGAACGGAAATACGGTATCCATACACAAAATGTGAGGTACAGCTACATTTGAACGGAACAATGGGATGTCACATCTTCACACAGTATGATTGAAGTTTACAACAAGATGCACTTTAGACATTATAAAGCGTACAAAAGCAACTTTCTAGAGGTTAATTTGAATGAATCTTGTTTGTTCTCTTTTGTATTTAGAACATTCGGGAATAGTTAAATTAAGTATATATAGTTGCAGATCGCGGGGATTAAGGAGTTAAAATTCCAAGTTCTGATCAGAGTACAAATTGTAAAGTCGTGAAATGAATTAGACTAAGTGTTAGCATAGATATAAGTTATCGGAGTTTAGGGTTGACATAAAGTAACAGTTTGTAATTAGTAAATTTATTGTGGTTCGATTGTTAATTATAAATGCGGCAGTGCTGTTGCTTTAAAGAAGTTGGTAACGTTAGTGATTAGCTGGAGTAAATTGTTCTCAGTACATTAAAATTTCATTGTGCATGCTGGTAAAAAAGCTTGTGTAATCTGTTAATAATAAAGAATTGTTACAAAAGAAACTTCAGTACAATAACCTGTATTTTATAAGTGTTGAGGTACTAGCTATCAGTTTCGGACTGACACTTTTTTAAAGCGGTGTCAACAAAAATTTGATTGTTTAGTGTCTATTTTTTGTCGTTAACAAGACTAAGAGATAAAAGAACCACCTTGCAAATTGATACAATAATTCTTTATAATTTTTAATCCTGTAATGTGTGCACTTTTTGATAATTTATTTTATTATATTTTAACGAGTAGTAACCACCCTGCATCCTAACCTGCTGGCTCTGTGATTAACGCTATTTTTTTTGTTTACAGGTCTTCCTGCATACTTCATGTTAAATTAATAAGTAAAAGCGTTTTGCCTGTTATGTGAGTTAGAACCAGGAGGGTACCTATTTTTTAGTGATTGGATTCGGTGAGCGCACACAGCTTTACTAAGAAAGCAATGGAAGATGTAAGTATTTTTGTGCTTGTAAATTTTAAATACAAACATTACTCACCGCAAAAATTACTTGATTTCATCTAAGTGCAATCTATGCTAGAAAATTGTAACATAATCTACAAACACTTAGATATACTAATTATTGCGTAACACAAATAATATTTTGTTGTTTTAACATAATTTACTATTTTCAATTTATATGATAACAAAACACTCACATTAAAAAAATAAAACAGTATGTAACTGCCCTAGTTACTCTTATAAGATGGCGATTGTATGAAGGTTATGAAATATGACTGAATAACGATGTATCCACCTATTTCTAAAACATGTTTAATTGTGTAACAACTTAACGAAATAAATTTCCATTGGCTTCTTATTCTAAGAAAAGAATTGCCAGAAAGTCATTTCTTCGAAGGGTGCTTAAAACCAACCCTTGTGGCCGTTACAGCAGCTGCACGAAAAGATATGGGACCGAGCGTTCACAAGGGAAGACATTGTTCCTTATTTCCCCACGAGTTAATATTTACAATGACTATTTGCCTGTGAAAGTCGGTAGGGAATAAAATCAATTTTTTGCATCTACTAATATGCATTTACGGTTACACAACACGCTAATCAGGAATTCGCTAAGACTTATTTAAAGCAGACTAAAAATTTAAAAAACCTTAAAAAATAAATAATGTAAAAAACAGAAAACTAATTTCAGTGTTTTAAGTGCATTCTGTTAATACAAATGAGTAAATAATATTTTTTTAATGTGTATTACTTGGAGTATTCATTTCCGTGTGTTAAAATATATAATCTTGAAATGCGTAAATAATAGAGTAAATCACCCTAAATCTATAAACTGAAGTGTCAAGTTAATTATTTTCTATCTAACACAAATTTTTATCAACATCCAACTATTTTACATAATGTCGAATGAAATTATCGACTCAATCATTCAAATTTTTGAATAATTGACCAATTGAATCGTTTATTTCACAAACGAGTTTAACGCCAATTCTTTCCTTTTGAAAACTCAACAAAATTTCCCAGCAAACAGTGTTTCTTATTCCTAAATTTAAAAAATTCTTTATTGAAGTACTTTGTATATTTTGCATAATTTTTATTTTCTTTACTAATCCTTTTTTGCATAACAAAACAATAAAACTTTTGTACTAAACATGTTTCTTGCAGAAAATGTCTTTTATTACTACATCTTGTCTTGCAAAACATTACTTTGAAAAGGTTGATTGGCTAGAATTAAAGGAAACCAGTATCTTCATGAATAAAAGTCCGTATTTGACGATAAGAAAGAAGATTCGTGTACAAGTATGAGATGTGCGATTTGCTAATCGCCTCGGGATCATTGCCAGTTTCTGCCTCTGTGATTGTTCATTCTAAGATTTGGTCACACAAGTGTTCATATTCACCAAGTAAGGTCTCAGTTTTTCCAAATTCGCTATATTCTTCTTGTTATATGAATACCTTGAAATCTAAAGGAAAGTAAGGGACACAGAAAGTATATTAAGTGCGTATGCCTTGTTACGTGCCATTGCACTTAAACATGTTTTTAGGTTAGTTTTTGATGCACAGAAGTTTCGCGGCATATTTTCAAATACGCGGTGCGCGGGAATTTTAAATAGACTAGGCGTGTGCTTCCGTACGTCATAGTAGTGAGTTTGCGCAGATTGCACAACACTAGAGGGGTAGATGAATAACTTCGCGCCAATGGAAAAAAGACAAGGGTGGGAGAGTTTTCCGGTTCTCTCGATATAACTTGGCTGTTTTCCTTTGATCTTCAAGTGAAGTAGTCGTGCCGGTATCGTATCTTATCTTATTATGTAGATTCCCTTGCCTTGCTTATCTTTGTTTTGTCTTTCCTGATTAAACCTTTCCTGTCGTTCCACTACATTTAGGACTCCGATACGACCCTGGAGCAGCCCACGACCAGAGATGACCCGGATGTCCATGCTCAGCCAACACCACCGGAGCCCGGAGCAATACCATCTTTATCGACCCGGAAGGGTGATAGGCGTACCTGGGGAAAAACTGGACCTATCATGTGAGTTAATTCTATAATTTTCATTGTCCTAATTTTATGTAAATTTTCCGAAGTATTGTGCAATGGGTGACGTCATGGTGGTTTGCAACGCGGAATCTGTAATAAGGTTCGCGCTTCCGGCCGCCAGGGCGTTGCATTGCTTTTTATCCATTGCGCTTGCGCGATGTATCTTATGAACTTTGGTAACTGTATTACCGACTTTTAAGATCTATCACCATATAAATGTTTCACCATCTAAAGTGCAATACTTTGTTAACTGTTTTATCGACCATATAAATCTATCACCAAGAGTAGTGTAATAAGAATGGCGTCTTTAATGTGGAGGTTAGGAACCGGGGAATTTTCCTTTGTTGTTTTTATAAACATTCAATGTATTATCAATGTTATTTAAAAAAAAGCTTTTTCACTAAAAATGAAGTAATTAATATCTGTAATCTCGAAACTTATACGTGTTTTGAAACACGCATTCTTTTAGATGTCAAAAAGTAAACTTCAACTATTTAACCCTACCTTATGCAAGTAAGTATATAAATAAATAAGCTTTCACCTTATTTTATGTTTTTAAACACTGTTTATTACAAAATTATCTACATATATTAAATTAAAATATCTTTGTTTGTTTTCCTAACTTTAGAAGATCTTTTTGAACTTGAATACACTGTCTTGTACGTTACGTTTTAAAAAATGCCTTAGTGATTTACCGATTTAATAACAAAATTGTTTGCCTAAATATAGATTTTTTATTTACCTAAGTTTTTAGTGTCTTTTAAAGCGTTATTTTGACCTAACCCTGATATATTTTTTTCTCTTAGATATTATCTTGTTTGGATATAGTTTTAAAAGTTTTTCTGCTGTATGTTTTAAACAGTATAACCTATAAATGCGTTTTATAAAGGTTTTTGCCTTATATATAGTAACGAAATTACCTAGACCATATTTTTACCTTTCAAAATGTTGTAATAAACTGCATCCCTTTATATCTGTTCCTTTGAATACATAAATAAAGAAATTTCCGTTAACGTTTATTATTTAAACTCATTTACGATACTTCTTGATAACTTCTGCAATATTGAAAGAACATTCCAATAATTTGGAATACCTTTTGTATAGGTATCGTGGAATTTTTCTTTCATGTAGCGAGTTTGATTTTGTTTGATTGCATATTTTTTTTAGTTATTGATATTTCAACGTACCTTAACATCCGTTAAGCGAGGTTTGCTGTCGGATTTGGTCGTATAGCCCTGTAAGTCTAGAACGAGACCCAGTCGTATAGCATTATAAGTCTAGACGAGAATTCGGTTGGTAAGTTGTCGCTTTACAATTTGTAAATCATTTTTTTTAATAATGATGTTGAAATTTTTCCTTATTGGTTTGGGTAGAACTCAAATGAGAACTTCCCATCCCAGTAAAAATATGCTTTATAGAATGTCTTTTTGTTTTTCAACAATTTTATTAGTGAATCGAGTTTTAATTACTATTATCTCTTCACATATCGATTTAAACTTCATTAAATGCCTTAAAATTATCTTTAAAATCGTTTAACTTTATGTATATCTAAGAGCTTGTCACGTTTACTTCTTTGACAATGTACCTAATGTTCTTAGCTTGCACTTGGCTTAATAACTTAAAATAACCCGCAGGTTGTTTGGCAAGATGGCACTTGCGTATCTCTCAATTCACTTTTGACGTTAGGCATAGGCCTGGCAAATTAAATATCGTACCTGATGCCTTATCTCGTGATGTTGTTTCTCTTAACCTTCCAAATTTAACCCCTGATCCCTGGTACCTTAATATGATTAAACCCTCATTATTTACCTAATATTTTTTTCTGTTCTCACTACTAATTGGTTAACTTTAATTACTTATTCCTTCTCTCATATAGTATATAATTTCTTACACGTTTAACTTTACTTATCTTAATTTAGCTATCTTTTTCTTTTGGTTGACTTTCCCTTGACCATACCGTTAGATATATATCACTTCATCCTCTACACCCCCCAATATAACTGTCGTTTCATTTAATTAATCCTAGAACTTTTCCTACAGCATATTATTTGGTTTTTAGTATTTTTCTTACATGGTTTAATTGTGTGGTAATTGTCGTAACTTTGGTTGCAATAACTCATTGAATTTTTATGATTGGTTTTAGCTGATGTTGAGTGGATGATTTTTTCTTTGGGCCAACATAGTAGTCATGACCTATGCCATTGTAAGAAATAGTTCATATTCGCAGTTGCAAAAATTAGGATTGTCTATTCCATGTGTTTTTCTTCTGAATTATTGCAGTCGCCCACTTTATACTACATCATTATACTATATCTTTATTTGTTTTTTCTATTAAATCAGCATAACTTATAAACATTTTTTTTTTCATTGTTTTTTATTGAACTTTGTGGTGAGGTGCTATTGCTTCTTATTGTTATCTTATTAAATTCTCGGTTGTTTTAGCATATTGGGGCAGTGTACCTGTATTTAACTGCTTATAATTGGGCATTTTTGTGTGTTTAGGGTGCTACCGTTTTGAGAAACTACCTTAAAACAGTTTGTTTTTGTGTGTTTGTATCTGTAATGATACTTTTAAGTTGTCGTGTCTACCTTTGTCTGATTTTCTTATCGTAGTCAAAGCACTCGTTAGGAAAATGATCGTACTAGTTCTCTTAAGAGTCTAGTGAATTTTATATGTCTATACTTATCTTGTCGGATTAATATCGCAGGTGGTCCTTCAGACTGCGCTGTGTTTAATAGGGACAACTCTCTACCTTCTCTTGGACGCTTGTCCAAAAACTATACTTTTTTCTTAACCCGCTATCTCCGCTATGCCTTATTCTTCTTTCGGTGGACCTGTTCTTGTCCCGGAACACCCGTCTGCCACATAAGAATGATGTTCCCTCATTCCGAGCTACTGACCACACTGGTTGGTTGAGTAGCGCTTCGCTATCCACCTTTCCCTCTGTCGCTTTTGCTCAATGCGAGCCCTTCCTCTACTTTCTTCTACCTGGAAGTGCCTCTTATGCATTCCAAAAAACCAACCTCCTTCTTTTTACCGTTCCTGTTTCTCTACTGCCTTTTCATTTCTGTTAGTCACCGTGTGGTTGCGCGGGAGGTTTTCACAGACACCTGGACCATGTCTCTGCGAATCTTTCGTGGGGTCATGCGGTGCCGCTGTCAGCGCATGGGCACTGGCAGTGAAGGTATGTATGAGTGTGTGAATGTGTGAGTGAATGTGTATATATCTGTATATCGTTATATACCGTGTGGGTATCGGGTGATGGTATCACCGATATCGATTATCGCCCGGTGCAGGGATGCACCCAAATGTCTTTGCCGGTCTCTCGTGCTGTTTCGTGTAAACGGACCTGCTTCACAGATTTCTCTTTTTAGAGGGCACGAGTTAATCCCATTTAAACGGCTCTACTGGAGCCACTCTTTTGTTGTTATTCATTGTCTTGGGTAATAACTAGACCAATATCTTTGTCTTCTTTATTATCTTTGACAATACTCTTAGTTTTAGTCTCGTTATCTTACTGATTACCTTCAATAATAACTTTAGTTTAGTATTGTTATCTTACCGACTACCGTTAGTAATAATTTTGGTTTAATTTCTTGTTATCTTACCGACTACCGTTAGGAATAACTTCGAGTTATTTCGCGTTATCTTACCGGTTATCTTTAGTAATAACTTTTTTAAATTCATGTCACCTTACCTACTATCTCTTATAATCACTTTAGCTTAATATCGTGTTATCTTATCGAGTATCTCAAATAATAACTAAAGCTTAATACCGTTATCTTATCCATTACCTTTGAGGATAACAATTTAAGCTTAATATCATTATCTTATCTACTATCTTTAACAACAATTTGAGATCTTGTTTTATCTTTTTATCGTCCTAACGTGTGGTATCTATGACCAGACGTGGGAATTATCTTTTTTTTGAAATTGAAGTGAAAAAGCTAACCCGATATAGAAATGTAATTTGTCAGGTTAGCATATAAGGATTTAGTAGGGTGGTACTTTTGGTAAATTTGTTGATTCACAACTATGTCATGGGCAAGTTTTAAATGTGCATCGTTAGAAAGCCAAAGTACCAGTAACAAAATTTGCTAGAGTGCAGAGTGACGCACTCCATGAACATTTTTAAATTTGGGCACTTCTTGCCAAAAGAGAAGAATAGTTTTGTTGCAACACTCATGTGTGTTTGCACATAATAACTTTTATGTTAGCTTTAGTTAGATAGGTTTAGATAGTTTAGGCGACTTGTCGTACCCGTGTTAGTTTAAGTAGTGTTTCATGCTCCCCGACAAATTTGTGCTGTCGATAATTAGTGTAGTCAAAGACTATCGGGCTACCTATTCCGTTTCCTGGTACTTCGGTAGACGTGCTATCGGTCAAAAAAACCAGGTGGCGCCTTATATAAACATTTTGTAGGTTTAAGGTTAGGGTTTATGTAGGGTAGTTAGGACTTAGATTTTAAGCTGTTACTGTGCTAACAGACTTTTTCTTTTTTTAAGTTTTTTCTTTTGTGGCTTTGTCGCGATTGTTACGTGCCATTGCACTTAAACATGTTTTTAGGTTAGTTTTTGATGCACAGAAGTTTCGCGGCATATTTTCAAATACGCGGTGCGTGGGAATTTTAAATAGACTAGGCGTGTGCTTCCGTACGTCATAGTAGTGAGTTTGCGCAGATTGCACAACACTAGAGGGGTAGATGAATAACTTCGCGCCAATGGAAAAAAGACAAGGAGTGGGAGAGTTTTCCGGTTCTCTCGATATAACGTGGCCGTTTTCCTTTGATCTTCAAGTGAAGTAGTCGTGCCGGTATCGTATCTTATCTTATTATGTAGATTCCCTTGCCTTGCTTATCTTTGTTTTGTCTTTCCTGATTAAACCTTTCCTGTCGTTCCACTACATTTAGGACTCCGATACGACCCTGGAGCAGCCCACGACCAGAGATGACCCGGATGTCCATGCTCAGCCAACACCACCGGAGCCCGGAGCAATACCATCTTTAACGACCCGGAAGGGTGATAGGCGTACCTGGGGAAAACTGGACCTATCATGTGAGTTAATTCTATAATTTTCATTGTCCTAATTTTATGTAAATTTTCCGAAGTATTGTGCAATGGGTGACGTCATGGTGGTTTGCAACGCGGAATCTGTAATAAGGTTCGCGCTTCCGGCCGCCAGGGCGTTGCATTGCTTTTTATCCATTGCGCTTGCGCGATGTATCTTATGAACTTTGGTAACTGTATTACCGACTTTTAAGATCTATCACCACATAAATGTTTCACCATCTAAAGTGTAATACTTTGTTAACTGTTTTATCGACCATATAAACTTTCACCAATAGTAGTGTAATAGCCTGCAAGCAACGTAAGTAGGTGTATTTTAAATTAGGGTGTGTATATTTTTAATAAATCAACCTTTGCTGATGAATAGGCAGGTTCTTTGGCGTTAGACATCGAGAAAGTAGATTTAGTAAACTCATTACATGGCAACAACTTTCCCACGGGTTTCGCTGTTCAAAATTCTTTGTAAGTGGAAACTTTTCTCGTTTTGGAACTGTTTCTCTCGACATTTCACCAAAATTATTTAATTTTTCTCCCTCTTTCATAAATAAACGCATATTAACTCAACCAAAATTTAGCTTCTATTAAGATTGCATAATCGCAATATGAATACAAATATTTTCCTAAAAAACTTATTTTCCTAACATCAGATTGGCCAGGTATAACCAAAAAAAAACCCCCTTAAAAACAAAAACAATAAATGAAATCAATCAACAATACTATTACGCCATTGGTCTCGTTTCCCATATTGATATACATAACATTATAAATCCCATTTCTCGAGATGTCCTTAATAAGGATACATTTCCCGTTTATCATTTCATTATCCATTCAAAATGCTAAATTTTCATTCTATAATTAACACTAAAGTCTACCAATAAAATTTACATTTAAAATCAGTCCGCACATATTTCTTAATTTTTAAACGTTCCAACTTCCTTTCACAATATCATGCTTAAATTTAATCAAAACTAGTCACGTCGCTAATTCATAGTTCAACAAAATAATTTTTTAAGGGTTCTATTAAATTCCTACTACAAGAATACGAATCCCTTTACAATTAAAATTCAGATATACATAATTATAGACATAAAACTCATATTTACCCACTGTTTAAATTCCAATTTATCATTTAAAACTTTCAGGATGTCCAGAAAGCTCCAGTTTTCAATTTTGTTATTAGCTGACATAGCTTTCTAAACATAATACAAAATCCAAAATATTTGTAGGTGAATTCTAAAGTTTCTACCCACTTTTGCGATCATCACAAAGTCAATCCCATGAACAGGTGAATTGCATCCTACGATGCCTTTGAAAGTGCAGTCGCACACCACGTTTTTTCTCTTGTGGCAACGTCTATATTCCCATGTTAAAGCTGTGTTTCGTTCAACTTTCAACTTTCTTTCCATGTTACTGCTTTCTCGTATTACTACATTTCGATGTTTATAAATAATTTTCAAAACTTAACTTTCAATTGTAGTGATTAGTGGTGTCATATCACATTTCTTCCTCTATAAAAATTCGTTCTCTCAATGTAACATTTAATCTATGCTAAATACAAGGATACTGTCACGTTACTTTGCGTGTAATTTGTAGTTTTATTGTAATATGGTATTATTTTAATGTTCTTGGTGGTCGGGACGGACGACATATGTCTATTGTAAATTATCTTTTCATGGGAAACGCATACTTAGTGTCTTGTAATATTAAGATCTTTTTTTATCCGCGGTTTTAAAAGTCATTGCCCTCGATAACTACGTTTACAATGTATTTAAAAGAAATAATGTTATACCTTATTATCTAAATTATACCTTTATAGAGACAAAAATTTGAAATGTCATGCTTAATTAATATTGTTGTTCGTAAAAATCTTTATATACAAGGTCCGTTCATAATTTTTCTGTCCCTTCAAAATTGAATTTTTCTTTTTCGATCTAATTTATAGCTAAAGTAACGCAAACGCGTTTAATTGAGTGTACTTTGTAACTAGCTCTTTTATTTCAATAATAGAAATTTAGATGTTGAAGTTGACTACTTACACTACTTACAGATATTTAGGTTGACACTACGGCTTATTTTTCTCACTTTTTTTATACTTAGCCTTGGAGGTAATTTACTCTTATCCCGTTATAAATTTTTTGAACCGTCGCTCGGCAACAGTAACTTACCCTTCTTGTGCTGTTCACCCTAGGTCCTCCTTTAAAAATGAAGTTTTCTAACCAACATTTTCTCTTTGTAGTTTGTGATAACACTTGTCTCTGTGCCTCATCCTCCAATTCTTAAAAAAAAATTTCCATTTTCTTATATCCCTATCTATTTTCAATTTCACTGGGTCTTTCCCCAGACAATCTTAGCGTTGGGATTTGGGTTCGGGGCTCTGTCGAGTGTCATGGTACTAGTTTGACGTATCGCTATCCTCCTGTTAGAGGTTCTTGCGGTCTTAATGCTAGATCTCCCAGAAGGGTTTCATGGGGGGGGGGTTAGGGGTAAGATAACATAGAGGAAAACAAAGAGAGAGGTAACTGGGGTCAATTTGCAAAAGGATCTTCTTGTTAATCGTTCAGTCGCAAACTATGCCCAGAGGATTGGAGTAACACTTGATTGGTGGATGTAGCTTCCTTCAGTTCTCAAGTGGTATTATCGTAGCACTTTAGCACCAAGGGATGAAGAGCCTGACCTGTGTGTGTTCTATTTCCTTTCGCCTTCAGGGGTATTTGCACTGTTGTCTCTTTTATGGTTTAAGAACTTTTATTTTTTCTCTTTTACTTTTATCTTTATTTTTAATTTTTTTGACCTTATGAATTTACTAAGAATTGCTACTTTGCACTTGAACTGAAATAACATGTGGGCTGTTAGTTTAAAAGATTTTATGAAAAAATATCATTTGTAAGGCGGGTGTATGCGTTACGCTAGCTATACCTTAGACGGGGAAGGAAAAATTTAATTTTGGATGGAGGAAGTAAATATGAGTTCACGCTGCATATTAAGATTTTACAAACAATAATATTAATTAAGCATGATATTTCATATTTTTGTTTCTATAAAGATAATTTAGATACAGAGTAACACTATTTTTATTTAAACACATTATAAACGTAATAATTAAGGACGATGACTTACTTTAAAACCGCAAATGAAAGCAGTTTTTAATATTACAAGATACTACGTATACATTTTCCATGAAAAGACAAATTACAATAGACAGATGTCGTCCGTCCCGATTACCAAAGACATTCAAATAATATTATACTACAACAATAATATACATTATATACAAAGTAACCTGACTGTAACCTTTTATTCAGCATAGAAAATGATACATTGAGAGAACAAATTTTTATAGAGAAAGAAATGTAATACAACAACTAAGCAGCACAGTTAAAAGCTAAGTTCAAAAAGTTATTTGGAAACATCGAAATGTAGTAATACGAACAAGCAGTAAGGCGGAAAAAAGTTAAAAATTGAACAAAGCAGAGGCGCCAAAAGGTGAATATAAACGTCGCCGTAAGAGAAAAAACACGGCGTATGACTTAATTTTTTAAACTACATTTTCTCAGTGGTTCAACGAGTATCTAGGAATGTTTTAGGGAGTACCTCTTTTTCACTTCAGATCTAGAGATGGGCCCTGAACGTGTACACAAATCTCTCCAGATACAGCATTGCCACTTTTGTCCAGACCTCTTTTATCAGTTGAGGTTTTACGTTGAAACAACAAATGGTAAATTCTTTTCAATCTATCGAGTAAAATGTCGCGGATTTTTATAAAAATATCATTGTACACAAATTTGAATGTACCATTTACCTTTACATTCTACAAATATAATTCTTTTTAAAAAACATTAGACAAGTTATTTTAGTTAAAAAATAACCAATCTACGGGAAAATTTTCAGTTTGCCAAATTTTTTGCACCTTTGTGTACGTGTTACAATATAAGCGTAAAAGGTCCCCATCAATATCGCGTCGGCGTTGCGAAATATCGTAGGTCAAAAGAAACGACGAAAGGTTTTTTCGTAAAAATCTCGTTTCCTATGACTTGGAGGGCAATGAGGTTTATTATACAAATTGTAGACCATCAAAATCTCTACAAAAAAGGTTCTACTAATTTTTTTACTTTAATCAACCGTTTTAGTGATATAGCGCGACGAAAGTGTAACCGTGTGTTCGTATTTTGCATAACGATCTATGGCAAGGCGGCTACTCAGTTATTAATATACAGGATGTCCGTTAATTAATCGTACACACAACATTTAATTTTCTAATGCTCCACCCAAAGGCACTGCATTGGCCAGGAAGCGAGTTTTCTTTTTACCTGGAAGTTTTGAATTTTGCCAACTCCTTGTTGTTCCATGTAAGGTAGGGACCTTTAACGTCCATGACAAAACAACACACACACACACACACACATACGCGCACACGCACGGAACCTACTTTTTACCTCTCATCCGGATGAAGGCGTATTTTTGTGAAAAATGTTCGCCTAACATTTTTCAAACAGACCGCGTCGGGGTTTTGACCCGGGATCTTGGGCTTAGTAATCACGCGCTTACCAACTAAGCAACGGATCCCCCTTTAATTAATGATACACAACGAAACTGTAGATTCCTTGGATAAAAATATTGAAATTTGGTCAAACTTACCTCTGTTAAAATGTCGATAATAACAAAGATACAGGGTCAAAGTTTAAATCTGCATTTCGATTTTTCTTAGCAATTCATCAACAACGCAACATTATGACACGGAATTAGGCATTTAAGGTTTTGTGACGCGAGAAATTCAAATTCGTTCGTAGTTTAGATACCACTTATAGAGGGTTCCACTTACGGTACATTAAATCTCTTTAAAATGACTTGAAACCAAATATAAACTATTGTAAAAAAGAACAGTTACTCGAATCGCCGACGTTAAAATGTTGATTAAAACTTCGATGTGGGTAGATTATTTGACGTATTTATAATGATAATTAAAAATACTTTAAACTACCACAAGATAACGTTTTCTTAATTGGAATGGACATTTATAGTTTGGAATGATTTGTTATGTGGCAAATGGGTCAATTTGCATGAAAATGTTTACTTTTTAAAACGATTTAACTATTTTCGAGCTTGGATTGGTAATTACGTTCTGGAAAACATCAAGGCTAGTAAATTCAACGAAAATCTGTAATGGTAAAGTTTAAAGCAATTTGTTTATATTTTTAAGTGTTTCTAAACACTCTTAATTAGTTTAATTTTAGAGTAAGAGTGGTGTGCAAAAGTGTCAATCTAATTTAATTTTAAGGGTTTGGTGTCCTACGATACAGGTATTCCCCAGTTTACAAGGTAACAATTGAACCTAGCTGAATTAAGATAAGGGGAAGGATATTAAGTTACTTGACTTATAAAGGTAATTATTGTACATATTAAAAAAAGTTTAATTATGGAGTTGTTAATGATTGATGATCACGTGCTTAAGATAGGATATTCAATTACAGGACTTACAAAGGTAATTGCGCTCGATGTGTGTTAGTGCCCAGCATGTACGTTCTAGTGGTCGCAACGCGGGCAACTTTCTGCTGGCTTACAAGGTAACCTCCTCGGAAGGGGGAAGTTTTAACTTGTATTGAAAGACGTTAGGCACACCTGGAAGATTGGAAATTGTGGCGACGTCTGTGGCAGAAAGGTTAAGCATAACAACACTGAACGGTAAGGTGTTGTTACTGTTAGTAGAGAGAGCTACAACGGCACGGTTGCGATCTAGATTGGTAACCTGATTCAACCTAATTAAAATTTATCAACAAGACATTTGTGAAAGCTTTGGACCGTTAAAGTCATGGTGGACGACTGAGACGGAAAATGGAGATTTGGTACTTGGAATGTCAGGGGAGTGTACGGTAAAGAGTATGAATCATGAAAGAAAGACAAATGAATGTGATGTGTATGAGTAGAACCAAGCGGAAGAGGAACTGTTGAATTAGATGACGGTATGTTGAATGTGTGATCTGGAGTAACAAGTAATGAGCTCGGGGCAAAAGTAAAAGCATGCATGAAACAATATCAATAAATGGATTAGGGTAAAAGCGGGATTAAGAATGATCTTCTTAGTAGCATGTTATGCATCTGTGAATGACAATAGAGAGTGTGAGTATTTTTGGCAGGAGTTAGAAAATGTATTAGACAAAAACAAAAGGAATACTCGTGTGGTTCTATTAGTTGATGTGAATAGTTGGATCGGAGTACACAAAAAAAATGCTGAACATGTGGTAGGTCCGTTTGGTGATCCAGGAACGAACAGAAATGAAGATATGTTAGTTATGTGTGTATGGAAAGAGAGCTATTTGTATACAACACATGATATAAGCTTAAGGACATACACAAATACACATGGCAAAGAAGAAATGCGAGAAGTCTAATTGATTTGGTCGTATGTGATGAAAGTCTAGGAGAACTGGTAAAAGACACGAGAGTAATGAGAGGATCTGAGTGTCGGACTGATCATTTTCTGATTTTATTCAGAATTGAGCTTAGCCGAAAGTGGACGTGGAGAAAAAAAAACAGAATGTGAGACAATCAAAAGTGAAAGTAGAACACTTATTGGAAAAGTCCACTCAACGGGAAAACGACTCTATGTTAAAGAGAGAGTTGTATGACTGCAAACTGGAATGTGGAGAAAACATGAGATTGTTTGAAGAACAGAGTGATGAAATGTGCTTTGGAAGTATGTGGAACGACAATGCTTGATACAGATAATAAAAATGCACGGTGGAGCGATAAGGTAAAAAAGGTTGTCGGGGAAAGAAAGTGGCGTATAAGAGAATGATTGCAGAAAAAGATGTTGAGTTAAAAGAGCAACTTCTGAAAGTATATAAGGAGAAAGAGCGATATGTGAAAGAAATAGTGAAGGCAAGCAAAGAGCAACTGAGAGAGAAGGAGGGTGAAAAAATGCAGAGTGATTTTGAAGGGACTAAAAACTTGCTTTGGAAATTGGTAAGGAAGACAAGAAAGGGTGGAAATAAGCGTGTGAATGGCGTTGTTAGCGGTAGAAATAAAATTGTTTGGGACAAAGAGAGTGTAAGAAACTGTTGGAAAGAGTATTTTAAGACGCTGTATGGTGGTGGCAAGAAGGAAATAGATGAGTATGTGGAGGATGAAGAGAGGTAGTGTACTGGTCGAAAACGTATATATTAGTATAAAATTCGAACGCAGTGTACATGAGGCATGGAAGGCGGTGAGGATTCTCAAGACCGACGGATGTGGAGAAAGATTGTAAATGGTACTGGGAGTAAAAGTAAGGTAGTAGTCTAGAGCTATACCCTGCATTTCCTCCCAGAAAGATGTGCTAGGTTTGAGAATACTGTGTTTGGTGATTGATTGATTGACAAAGGTAATTGTTGTAAATATTAATGAAGATTTAATTAAAAAGTTGTGTATCAACGATAATCACGTGTTTAAGATTTCTTTGGGATACGTGAGTGATCAATCTGGTTTTAAAGAGAAGTTCTAGACCCTATAAGTAGTATATAACATATGTATTGGGAGGAAGTTGTTCATTACTTTTGTAGTTGAGATATTGTTTGTAAGAGAAGTATTTCGTATTATTATAAATACGATGTATAATTGCAGTGGTTTTATTAATTAAAGAGCTAGCAAAAAAGACAACCGGCAATTAGAAATATTCATCACAGCATCTTTTATCGATACTCAATCTGAGGCTCGTTTATAATCATATTATTCACAGCAATCTATATATATATATATATAAATATATATATAATATATATATATATATATATATATATACATAATATATATATATATAAAGAGTGATAAGGCCTCGCATTGAAGCGTCGCTAAAAGAGTGCTGTGACAAGGGCCGCGCTTTGTGGCGTCACTAAAAGAGTACTGTGATACAGATACAGCAATTTGTAAAACTTGAAATTGTTCACTTACTTTCCCTTTTAACTTTGCCTGGCTAGCTCAACGGAATTGACGGATTCTTCAAAATGAAATAATACACAGCAATTTCACAAAGCATTTATACAGTATGAAATATTTTCTCTCATACAAAAGCATTTACAACATCTTTTCTTTCAAACATAAAATAATTTCTAAGAAGTAATTGTTATATAAAAAAAAAATTTGTTCCTTACCTTATTTTAAATTTACAGAATTAAACTTATTCTTTTGAGGATGGTTTACCTGGTTATAATTATTTCTACGCTTGTAAGATTTGTTTTGGCCAAAAAAATCTTAAACTAAATACAAATACTCTAATATTAGTTAAAATAAATTTAAAAATAATACTTGCAGAATCCACGAAAATGTTTTTAGTAATTAAAAATCTTCTTGTTTTAAATTGACATCCAAATCAGCTTACAAGATTAAAATCTTCGTTTCAAACAGCAGTTACCAAAGTACATTTTTGATTAAATCTTCTTTTTGATTATTCATAAATTTTTTTAAAATAGCGTTATCTTGAAGAATTTTGTGTCTTTATCGTAATTGATAATTCCATTTTTGTATGTAATTTGCGTTTAAAAAAAACATCACTTCTGTATTCATTGCAACCTCGCAACTATTAAATTGCAGTGTGTTTGCTACATACTTCAAATATTATCTTTGCAAAGCAACAGCTCGCGATCGAATTTATGAATTGAATCGAAAGAATGTAATGAATGAATAAATTTCGAATGAATCCCGTTTTTAATAAACGCTCTTTATATACTCTAAATTATCTATATCCAGAAGTTACTAGAATAATGTGGAACATTATGATGCAAGGTTTCACAGAAAAACCAATTAGCATCTAAAATTGCGGCATTTATCACCTTGTCGTCTAGTTCCAGTTATTCGTGACGCGCTCATTATGTCCCGCTCACGCATATACTATTATTGTGGCGTAGCATACTAATCCAAAAGATAATCAATTTTTATCGGTTCTTCCAGGGATTTTACGATTTATTTTCAATGTTTAAGCTATTTCTTGGAACTAATGTTTATTTATTAATTAGATATTTGCGTAGTTCTAAATCTCGATGACAGATCCTTTTATAGTATAGAAAATTCTTTATTTAGAATAAATTGCTATAATCTACGGGGTAATTAATTTAAACTTTAATTGTTTTTTAATGCAAAAGGGGTTGCGTTTTATAGAAAATATTTGATTTCATGTTTCAGTACGCAAGATTAAAATTCGAATTGGTTTTTTAAATACACGAAAATATTTATTTTTATGCTAAATGCGTAAAGCTAGTACTATTCTTTGCTATTTACAGCAAATAAAATGCATTTTTATCAAAAATGTATTGATAAGTAATAAATAAAATAAATGGTTTTGTATTTATCTTAAAACGATCGATTTGCGCTCGCATTTAATGCGTTTTACGGTATCTTACAATTAATTGTTTTTACATATACAACTTACGTTACTTGATATTTATAATACACTTATATCATACAGGGTGATTATTTATACACGCGCAATTTGCGTTTTTGCATTGCACTTTAATGAATAAAAGTACGTTTGTATTTTACAGGGTCTAACCATGAATTTACGGAAATTTCTATTTTTCCAGATTCTATTATATTTTAATGGGATTTATTTGTAGAATTTTCGTGACCCCTTATCACGTCAATGTATATTATATAAAGTGGAATAATTCAAAACCAAATTCGATGATAATGTAGAACTTTATTAGAATGTACTACTTAACACCCGCAAAGAGATTTCAAACCGAAAATTATTCTATATTAAAATAGCAATGTATTTGTAAAGAGAAAACGACCAATGATACGATTCGATGTATTACTGAATAAGTATCAAATTATAAACAAACGTATTGGATCAATCTTGGACCTAAAATTATTTTAAAAACGTACAAAAAAATGTTTCAAATAAAAATAGTGGTAACAACAATTTATGGTGCTTAGGAAAGTAGCCACGCATATTACTTTTTAAAACAATACTAAGCCAATATTCTACCATTTACCATTTTTATCACACTTACCTCAAGTAGCGTTAGTATTTTACACCACACAATCAAAGACTTCAAAACGAGATTGTAGAACTGTAAAAACTGAATTTTTCTTGGCGAACACTATTAGTATTCGAAGAATGAAGGTATACAATCAACGTTGCACCAAATAAGCATAAAAAATTAGTATTTGTAATCTCTCTCCATAGATATTAAAATTGAAATATCGTCTTAAACAAATATACATCGTTCATTGCTCATTCCCCAGTGAATCACAAGATATATAAAACAATCATGCTTTATATTTTTATCAGTAATGTTTACCTTATATAATTCTGAAATTCCTGAAATGTTTTATCAAAATAAGTGGGTCGTCTCACAAGGATGGTACAGTATTTAAGCAAATGCTTTCAACTAAGGTTCTTATAATAATCTAAACTATTTGTATACAAACAAACCCGCTACATCGATTGTGCTATCTTGCATATTTTCAGTGTATGTCAACAATGTTCCCTGGTTCTAATAATTTATACAGTGTCGGCGTTATATTGTTATTTCAAACTTTTAACTATTTTATATATTAATAACAAACGGATCCCTGAATGAATAATGTATGAAGTGACATAACAACGTGGAACGCATTTATTAATACAAGAAGTGCGTTGGGCTCAGTATGGACCCTAGAATTAGTCAATCACAGTTGTAACGCATTGCGTTACTCTAATAAAAAATTAGAAGTGAAAGAAAGAAAATTTAGTCTTGGACAAGCTTGTTATTGAAGCACCCTGTAATTTTAATTTTCATACGGAATAGTGTTCAAAAGCTAGGCAGGCAATTAAATCCGTATTTGTGTTCAAACCATAAACTGAAAACCACAAAGATACAGTTTTATTTCTGTTAAATACAAATTGGATCTCAAATCAAGAATTGTAGACTATTTTAAACCATGGAAATGTAAATATTTATGGTTCCGGGTTGAAACCGGGTCGTTTTATACACTAAGATCGACGTTTTGCTCACTTTTGTAAAGTTATTTCTGAACTAGCAGACTCACCAGCCCATTTAGCCAAAGGTTAATTTGCCACAAAACACCTTTTGACTTAAATGAGCTGGTAGGTCTGCTAGTTCAGAAGTAACTTTACATACTGTTGCGAGCTACTATTAGGTAACCCGTCAAACACAGAAGCGCCGTAAGCACTGTATATTCTCCATGGACCGAGAATCTTCTAGCAATTACTGGAGGATGAATCATCCTTTTTAATTCAGGGTATAAATAAGACCGATGAGGAAGTACAGAGTTAGTCTATATCAGAATGTCGAATATAAATTATATCGTGTAAAGTTAAATAGTTGAGCTTTTGGAACTCCAAGAGTATACATAAATGTTATATTATGCGTCTAATGTACATGCAGCTTGTAGAATACATAAATAGACAAAAGTGTAATAAATAAATAGTTGTGTTAGTGTTGTTAATGGACTTATAGTTAAGAAGTTAGTTATAGAAGATATTAGTGCTTGTAAATTCATTAGTGTAATAGTGCTTCATTGTTAAGTGGACTGAAAACATCTATAAATAAGGCATATACTGTTAATTAGACTTGTGAACATTGAGTAATAAAGACTCTTGTTATTACTTGTTTTAAATTAGTGAAACGCGGTAGTAGTAGCCCGCTACAATACTCTTTACACTTTAACTTGTCTACTTAATATTATCATTCTTATCATTATTACTATTTTTATTTTTATTATTTATTTTCTTTTCTTGTCCCGATGAAGCCCCTTACAAAAGTGGGCGAAACATTGATCTTAGTTTATAAAATGACACGGTTCCAACCCGGAACCATAAATATTTATGACGTCGACCGTGAAAGCCTCCGACAATATCACAAGGAAATGTAAACAAAATATAACGGTAAACGTTAGTAGTGAAATGAGGTCATTTTTTCAGTAAGCTTTAGATTTATGAAATAGCAGTAGATTTGTTAATGTATGCATTCCAAATGTGAGCTATAGAAATTTTAGTTCATTTAATATACGTAGTTGAAATTATCACAAAGGGAGACCACAGAACAAACCAGACGCCGTTCAAGAAGAATGCGTAAGTGTAGAATTACAGAGATAACTTAATAATTTCTTGCAATAGATTATAAGGTGTGCATTTATATGACTTCAGATAGAGAAATAAAAATATAAACCTACGTAATTTACATGGTAACACGCACGTCCCGCGTGTCATTTATCATAAACCAGTAGTAAGATTGTTCAATAACATGAAAACCGCCGACAGCATTCGAAGTAAAGGAATTAAACGACAATAATTACATCTGACAGATTTAATTTTAATTAATTGTGAACCAGCAATACAGTGACATCAAGGTGTAGAGATACGTGCGATTAGAACCCGGGGGTTAAAGATGGTAGAATATTAATTAAAAAGTGAGGTTGAATGTACGGAACTCCAAAAAATTTTGTTGCATTCCCGAAGGGAAAAGATGGAGATCAACATACAAAGTGAAATACATTGCAAGTGGCAGGGTAGGTTGATAAATGCACAAGCGCGAATATAATGTCGTAGTAATCGGTTTGAAACAAAGGGGCAGGAACTTGTGAGTCATTTCTCCATTCAATCGGAACTTTGTGGCATATTCAAACAGGAAGTTCTTGTATTTGGATATATAAGAAATAATTAGAGGGAGAATACTGATGGTATTGGAAATCCCGGAATTAAAAAAAAAAGTGATTACTATTATGAACTTTTATGTAACGTTATAAGGGCAATATTATGAATTTTGAATGTCAATTTTGCGTAATTTACTAATAAGACATTAATTAAGTGGAAATAATTATTTAGTTGGACTAATTAGTGATTTGAAATGCCAGATTTGTTAGTGAAATTTAGGGTAGTATAAGTATTAAATTTAGTAATTTTGGAAAGGACAACGAAAAGATACAGAAAAGATAGGGAGTTAACTGTCTTTTTATTATTTTTATGATTGACATTGCCAATAATTTGAGATTGATGAATGCCTTATAATTAAATATGAAAACAGGAAAAATTTGTAGTGGTGAAAAGTTTTGTCAATGGCTTAGATATAAGTCTCCTTTTAAGATTTCTTTTAGGATATTTTTATTTTAGCAACACCTGCAAGATTTTAGGTTAGGAATTTGTTTTTAGGAAAGTATATTGTATGTGTACTGAAAGTATTTTTTTATTAATAGAGGTTGAGTTTAGGTGGATTTTTATTTCACTTTTTTTTAGGAAATAGGTAAAGTCGGTGATTTATGAAGGATATTCAGCAACCCCTGTGATAATCTTATTTGGAAGGAGCATTATATTTTGAGAAATTTCTTTAATTATGACCAATTTCAACATACCAAAGCAAGGGAGTTTTATACAGAACAATCGCCTTCCGTATAGAAATGACATCAAAAGAATTGCTCTTTTCAAAATAAAGCCACCAGAAACAGACATCAGATTTATAATGATACGAAATTTCTCTGTTATCGTATCGTCGTGCACTCTGTGTGGGGTTGAACTGAGCTAGTCGAGGCATTATAAAACAAATTATTTAAAATTTATCCTAGGTTACTTAGAGCGGTGGCGAACAGCAAGCAACTGGACGTTAAATTCATCGGATTACGGCGATGTCATACCAATATATATATATATATATATATATATATATATATATATATATATATTGCTGTGATATTCTCCTTTGAATGCGGGAACTGGGTCCTTTCAACAAAAAAATTCTAGTCCCACAGATTGGGCGTCATAAACGGCTGTGATCCTCTTTTCGCCTCGGCTGCTCACCTAATGTTATAAACCTCCTCATTCATAAAAAAAAACAACACATTCCTACCAAAAACATCAACGTTAACTCTATTTACATCAATATTCAGAATACATTAAAATTTCAAAATTAAAACTCAGCATAAATTTCAGTTTTAAAAGAATTTCAAGATTAATTTTATTATCATTTTAATGTGCATCCAAAATTAAAGTCCTTGTTGGATGCCTACTAATTAACATAACAATATAAGCAGACCGGAGTCTGAGTATAAAGGAGCATCTACCACCCTTTACGTTAATTAACCAGGTTTGTCTAATTGAGCTCAAAGACATACCCAAATTTTCATCATATTACCGAACATCAAAACTAAATACCCTTTCTACTTCAACAAGCAAATTTCATCTTAAAATTAAAATTTTATGGTTAGTACAATTTCACTAATGTCCATTTAAAGTAAATCAATTATAAAGTTATTCAACACACACAAAATGTCAAACAAAATAGTATAATTTACCTGAAGGTCACCGTCCTCGTAGCTTCAAAGTACATCGTCCCTTTAGTTAATCACACCATTCCAACAGGATTATATTTACGGCTTCTAATTCTCAACGCTTTTAAAATTTTCTCCATCACCATTTATTTAAAGTTGTTTCTGGGCTTTTCCGGAATTCATCTGTGTATATCTGACCCTTGTTTCGTGGATCCAGACACGTATTTGAACCATTTAATTATTAACACCCCGAAAATAGCAAATAACTTCATACTTCTTTCACCAATATACGCCAAAACTGCCTACTTTTGTGTATACATTTGTCGTTGTAAATTTTGCTAATTGGTACAGTGAAACTAAATTTTATTACCTTGTATCTAAGTGCACTGAAGTACATTCATGTTAGCACGTAAATAACCAACTATTTTGAATCACTAAAATATACGAGCAAAATTTTAAATTATTTTCTCAAACTAAAATGCACTGTTCAACATCTTCAATCAAGTCGCGGATGTAAGAGCTTTTAACGCATCGAATAGTCAAAAGTCTAAGAGAGCTTGTTTATATTCATCTCGATATATATAGCAAAAAGCCGGCACGTCGCTTTTGTCCTCAAAACGGGTAATTCTCAAGAATTCCTCATTCTATGTTCCCAGTCTGTCGCTCGCGCGTCGATTTTACGAATTTTCACTCGTCCCATTTAAATCTCAGAAATTTCAACACACGGCACGCAAGCATGTCCGAGAAATAACTAATTGACTTTTATACCGAAATTGTTGTTTCTACCTCTGATATTTGCATCCTATTTTCAACCAATTGTGACCCTCGTGACGTTGCTTAAATCCCGCCTTTTACTATATGTGTCTTTGCTTGACGCATTTCTCTTTCCTTTTCTAACCTGTTCGTATTGGTGCAAATTGATATTCTTTATTATCGATTATATTTTAGTCCATGTGGACTGTTATCTGGGTTTAATAACCCCGTATCGCACATTCTCGTGAATATTAAGCCCCGGTTTCTCCAAGATTCTTTGAAACTATTAATTATCTACAAAATTTACGCCGTATGTGATATTTAAACTACGCAGGTGTTCAAAATAATATTAATTCTCAGAGCTTTATTTTCTGGTATTATAATCTTGGGTTTTACAAGTTTCTATAGATATTATCTGTTACTAACGGTTCAATTAACTTCAATTAAAATTAATACTCTTTAATTTTTAGTGAATCCTAATTAAATATTCAATTATTATCTGTACGTTTCGTTTAATACTCGTTGCCCAAACTTGAATCAATTCATATAAATCTTGCACGTAATTTCCATTTGATTCTTTACTTTGGAATAATTAAATTACACGTTGAGCATTTTAAAACTGCTTATTTTTATATGAAGCGTCTTGTAAATAATTTTAATCTCTTATTTTTAATAAAACGAATGAATTTTTATTCTCCACGGGTTTTTAATAAGGCGTATTATCTAATAAACTTCCTTATACACGGTGATTAAAATTATTTGATGTAATCCATTAATTTTCTACCCTGGTCTAAATATGAGTATTTTCCCCCTATTTGAATACAAATAATCCCACTTATTTGACTTCAAATATAACATTTAGACAAAAAAAATTACAAACAAACTGCCTATCTCTCTCTACCCTTATCTATCTAACTTACCTACTTTGTCTCCAATCGAAAAAAAAAATATTTACACCTATCCTATATCCCTATCCTATTCCTAACTCTCACCTCATTCTATAAACTGAAATTATCCCTAACTTCATCCTACTCATCCATCTAATCCTATATACATCCTATATACCTATCCTATTCCTAACTTTTAACTAATCTTCACTATACTTTACTTCCCCCTACCTAATCCTATATGCCTATCCTACTCTTACTCTATTCCTAACTCTCCACTAATCTTCTATGAAATATCTACACTTAACCTATCTTATTTTCTTCCTACATTTACTCTTTATTCTCATCCTAAACTTATTCCTAATTATCTCCCATATTTATCCTATACCTAGCTTTATTTTCTATAAACACTTACTTCTACTTTTCTATATCCACCTATATCTACTCTCTATTCTATTCTTATTCCTATATCTATACTAAAATTCACCTATCTCTATCCTTTGTTCATCAAGTTATTTAAATCTAACTCTCTTCTTGACCCTCCAAGTCTTTCGTCTAACTATCCTAATACTCTTCAACCCTATTTCTCCCCCTTCTATATCTATACTTAACATCCCTATTATCTCACATACAATAAACTTATCATCCCTCTTATCCTGACTCTTAAATATTGCTTCTTCTTCAGTCCCTACACTTGTCTGTTTCTTATTTATTCTTATTTCCTTTGCTGCCGACAAACCAAACGATACTACTTTACAATTATCGATTTTTCCCTCTATGGAAAATCCTATGTACCTTCTAGAATTCTTATGTAATGGAATCCGCCAGAATGAATTCCTTAAATCTACTTTATTAAAAACAAACTTGCCACTTAACCTCGTCAAAAATATTTCTGCCTTCACCTGCTCCCGATATGCTGCTTCTACCCCCACTACTTCTGCATGTTTTTGTATTAAAGCTTGAACCTCTACTCTCCTATCCTCTGGACATCTTATTGTGTTGATCTGTTTACCTTCATCATCTTCTACCTTTACTACATTAATACTAAACCCAGTGTCATCCTCTGTGACTTCATAACTGCCCTTCCATGGCACTACCCTATCTTTAATCCTTACTACCTTCCTTTCCATATCTATCAAAACCCCTAACTTCATCATACAGTCAACACCTAAAATGCTCTGAAACTTCAGTCCAGGTACAATTACAAACTCCTGTTAACAGCTAAAACCTCCTATATCTATCCTAAGCACCACAACACTATTTACTACAGCAAACTTCTTTTTATTTGGAGCTACTAAATGGCTACGTTTTATAGGCATAATTCTATCACAAACCTTATCCCTAATTTTGCTGACGAATTCCTCCGATATTAAACTCGCCTCTGCCCCTGTATCAAGTAATACTTCTACATTATTTTCAAAAATTTCTAAATTAATAATTGGCAAACATAATTTTTCTACAGTTTCTGGCTCTACTTCCTCCTCAATTTTGAAAAATTCACGTGGATCTTCATATACATTTACACAGAAATCTAGTGGTCTGTCGCGTTCTAAAAATCCTGTCCCATCCTGTTTTCCGTGCTTGGTCCTGGTTGTCCTTCTACAACCTGTGCGTACGTCCTCCTCGTGTTAATATCCGTGTCCCTGTCTCTATTCGGCGTGCTGGTCACAGTCCTGTTTACCTCCGGTAAACTGTTCTGTCGCGTGTAACTAGGTCTTGGCGTCGGTCCCCTAGTCGCACTATTGCTCCTGTATTCCTGTCCTCGTCGTTCCCAATTCGGTCGAAAATTTCTGTTGTAGTCAGGCCGTCTCGGATAATTCGGTGTCCTGTTGTCAAACCTAACTGTGTTAACGTTTCGTTCTCGTATCTCTCTTGTCCGTCCAACACATACATCGTCATATCTCTGTAAGTATTCCAAAACGTCTCCCGTTCTGTGATGTTTTGTAAGGCCACGTGTTGTCTAATTTCCAGTTCAAAATGTCGTGATAGGTACTTGATTATCTGTCTGTCCGTCAATGGTGGATTCAGTTGTTTGGCCACACTGTATTTGCGGATGGCATATTGCTCCCTAGAACCTGCAAACTCTCCCTTAAATTTTCCTGTAATCAAGTCGTCCCTAATCTGATCCTGTTTGTGATCACTCCTGTAATGTTGTAAAATTTGTTTTCAAAGTCCTGATACGTGTCTATGTCCTGTCCTACTAAATTGTACCATGCCTCCGCATTGTCCTTTAATAAAGCCTTTATCGTATTTAGTTTAGTCTGTTCGTCAAATAAATTTCCCACTAGATTTCTTACGCTATTAATAAAAATTTGTGGATTTACCCTGTTATCGCCATAAAACTTCATGTGTTGGTCCAATGATACTCCACCTGTAGAAAATCTGGGACCATCCCCCGTTAAATTTGACATGTTGTATTTGATACTACTAACTTCGCGTTCTACCCTGCCTAACTGATCCCTACATGAGTCCGTCACTTCAGTCATTTTATATTAATCTCTTCTTCACAAAAATGCGTACTTCGGACCTTAAATGTCCCATTTCCTGTCGAAGACCTGTAATATCACGCTCATTTTATCAACCCTATTTTCAACTTCCTCATCTTTCCGGTAAGACTATTTTAAATTCTGAAACTTCTTGATTCGTCTTATCTATTTTCTGACTAATCTCCTCTAACTTCCTGTTCGATTCTTCACTCATTCGGTCAAATTTTCGATTTGAGTCCTCTCTCGCTCTATTCGATTCATCCCTAGCTAATCGCATTTCCTCTAACATTCTCATCATTAACTCATTTCCTGTTTCTCCTGATTCCGTCCTCGACTGATCTCTACTGCCTCCAGCTTCTTCCATTTTCGAAATTTTCTCACACAATGCACTATCGTCACTTCCAATTTCCACTCCTTGACTCCTTAACCACTCTTTTCTCTGCATACGTTCTAATCACTCACACACACTCTAAAAATACTCTTAAATTTATACACAAACAGAAACTCTCTTTCTCAGATCGCCAGTTTCCTGGAATAAAATAACAAAAATTTTATTTGGAACTCGAGCCCTCACGTTGTGGTCGCCAAAATTTGCTGTGATATTCTCCTTTGAATGCGGGAACTGGGTCCTTTCAACAAAAAAATTCTAGTCCCACAGATTGGGCGTCATAAACGGCTGTGATCCTCTTTTCGCCTCGGCTGCTCACCTAATGTTATAAACCTCCTCATTCATAAAAAAACAACACATTCCTACCAAAAACATCAACGTTAACTCTATTTACATCAATATTCAGAATACATTAAAATTTCAAAATTAAAACTCAGCATAAATTTCAGTTTTAAAAGAATTTCAAGATTAATTTTATTATCATTTTAATGTGCATCCAAAATTAAAGTCCTTGTTGGATGCCTACTAATTAACATAACAATATAAGCAGACCGGAGTCTGAGTATAAAGGAGCATCTACCACCCTTTACGTTAATTAACCAGGTTTGTCTAATTGAGCTCAAAGACATACCCAAATTTTCATCATATTACCGAACATCAAAACTAAATACCCTTTCTACTTCAACAAGCAAATTTCATCTTAAAATTAAAATTTTATGGTTAGTACAATTTCACTAATGTCCATTTAAAGTAAATCAATTATAAAGTTATTCAACACACACAAAATGTCAAACAAAATAGTATAATTTACCTGAAGGTCACCGTCCTCGTAGCTTCAAAGTACATCGTCCCTTTAGTTAATCACACCATTCCAACAGGATTATATTTACGGCTTCTAATTCTCAACGCTTTTAAAATTTTCTCCATCACCATTTATTTAAAGTTGTTTCTGGGCTTTTCCGGAATTCATCTGTGTATATCTGACCCTTGTTTCGTGGATCCAGACACGTATTTGAACCATTTAATTATTAACACCCCGAAAAATAGCAAATAACTTCATACTTCTTTCACCAATATACGCCAAAACTGCCTACTTTTGTGTATACATTTGTCGTTGTAAATTTTGCTAATTGGTACAGTGAAACTAAATTTTATTACCTTGTATCTAAGTGCACTGAAGTACATTCATGTTAGCACGTAAATAACCAACTATTTTGAATCACTAAAATATACGAGCAAAATTTTAAATTATTTTCTCAAACTAAAATGCACTGTTCAACATCTTCAATCAAGTCGCGGATGTAAGAGCTTTTAACGCATCGAATAGTCAAAAGTCTAAGAGAGCTTGTTTATATTCATCTCGGTATATATAGCAAAAAGCCGGCACGTCGCTTTTGTCCTCAAAACAGGTAATTCTCAAGAATTCCTCATTCTATGTTCCCAGTCTGTCGCTCGCGCGTCGATTTTACGAATTTTCACTCGTCCCATTTAAATCTCAGAAATTTCAACACACGGCACGCAAGCATGTCCGAGAAATAACTAATTGACTTTTATACCGAAATTGTTGTTTCTACCTCTGATATTTGCATCCTATTTTCAACCAATTGTGACCCTCGTGACGTTGCTTAAATCCCGCCTTTTACTATATGTGTCTTTGCTTGACGCATTTTCTCTTTCCTTTTCTAACCTGTTCGTATTGGTGCAAATTGATATTCTTTATTATCGATTATATTTTAGTCCATGTGGACTGTTATCTGGGTTTAATAACCCCGTATCGCACATTCTCGTGAATATTAAGCCCCGGTTTCTCCAAGATTCTTTGAAACTATTAATTATCTACAAAATTTACGCCGTATGTGATATTTAAACTACGCAGGTGTTCACAATAATATGCATTCTCAGAGCTTGATTGTCTGGTATTATAATCTTGGGTTTTTACAAGTTTCTATAGATATCATCTGTTACTAACGGTTCAATTAACTTCAATTAAAATTAATACTCTTTAATTTTTAGTGAATCCTAATTAAATATTCAATTATTATCTGTACGTTTCGTTTAATACTCGTTGCCCAAACTTGAATCAATTCATATAAATCTTGCACGTAATTTCCATTTGATTCTTTACTTTGGAATAATTAAATTACACGTTGAGCATTTTAAAACTGCTTATTTTTATATGAAGCGTCTTGTAAATAATTTTAATCTCTTATTTTTAATAAAACGAATGAATTTTATTCTCCACGGGTTTTAATAAGGCGTATTATCTAATAAACTTCCTTATACACGGTGATTAAAATTATTTGATGTAATCCATTAATTTTCTACCCTGGTCTAAATATGAGTAATATATATATATATATATATATATATATATATATATATATATATATATATATATATATATATTGTAGTGGTTTTAAAAGGGCTAAATCTACGTTTAAACAAAGTATTTTCAAACACCCTGAAATTATGTGCGAAATTTATTTCATTTAGTTCAGTTTAATGTAACAAGTATTAACAAAAATTTACAATTAATGAATAAAATTTAGTTAGGTTCGCAAAGAAAATAAATTGTAGAAGCCAATGCAATTAATTTATTAATTTAATTGAGTTTAATTGAACGGTTATTTACGTATAATATGCATTAAAGCATGAAAAATCAATAATACCTAGGTGAAACGCGTTGCTAACACATAAACAGCCGTTGGATATAAAATACGTTGAAAAGCCAACTCGTAGAAATGTTATTTAAAACGTTCGTTAAATTGAACACCTGCAGGTTTTGTAAATGTCAAGTTCCTCTTAATTTGTATAGATAACAAGCAAGTTTCAAAGAATATTGGTAAACAACAGTCGCAAAAGCACGTATTCAGGTCTACATGGAGTTGTAGAACGCGGACAGTAATATCGATTCTCTACCACTCAAACAAGGTTAAAAGGAAACATATGATATGCATAAGCAAGGGACAGCGTTAATATAGGCGGGATTTCTAAGACGTCAATGCATATACGATTGGTCCATATCGTTAGTTGTACAGCAGACAAGCACGAGAATATTTGAAGTCGGGTTTATTGGAAAATATCGTAACGACGCCCTAAATTTCGGGATTTCGAAAACGGTTGAAACAAAATTTTAAGAAGTGTTATTTTAAATTAGATTTTTCACGGTAAGAGTGGCCGAGAGGTTACAGTCGAAGCATATAAATACTCTAAAAGATTTAGCATCGCTATCTTTTAACTTCGTTCTCTTAGTACTTTGATCGCTTCAGACTACGAACGAGCTTGTAAGTATATAAAATTATTTTAAAATTAAATAATACAGTGTTGCCCTCATAATTTGATACGCGAATAAGTGTCGAGTCTAAATTCTAATTTGAGGTGCAACATTTATTTTAAACAAGCTCGGGAAGTGACGTGAAGTAACGTAAATTTTAAATTAAATTAAACGAAAGTACGCAAGTATGAAAAAAGTGTAATTAATTTGGATTTGGAATTGGATACACCGTGAAGGCAGCGCAAGCAGCACAACTTAAATGGGGTTCTTCTACAAATAGCTAGAAGCGGCCAGCAGAGCAAAGCGAAACAACTTTACCCCATCGTTAACGGAGTGGAAGTTTTCAAGAAATTCTAGGTAACGCCTTAAAATTGTTGTTGTTATAAACTATGAAACTATGAAAATGGTGTGACGTGTGAGAGTGAATTTTGAAGGTATTGTGCATTGCTTGCGTATTGAAATAATACGTATAACTAACTTTATTAGGGTATTTAAATAGAAATCCAAAGATGTATATAAAGCTTATTAACGTTCCATCAGCAATTTAAAATTTTTATTGTGACGAGTACATGGGTTTGTTTTCTTTTTGTTTGTTGTAAGAGTATGGAAGTACAAAAGCGTACATTATTCATAAGTAACTGGGTTATTATGAGCCCACCATACTCCAGAGTATACAAATTTAAAATAAATTATAAATAAAGAAAGAAAATAAGGTATTATTCAGGGCCCATTTACTCCGGGTATATTCAATGTGCTTGATATTTTAAATTAAAATCCAGGACAGTACAAAAATAGGATTTATTGAGGTGTAACTTGATCTCTGAAATGTGGATAATCTTGAATTTTATTTGTAAATAGTGTTAAATAAATATTGTATGATGGTTGTATTATTTTGTGGTTTTATTGAGAGTGTGCGTGAACGATACAGAGTATAATAGTGAATCTAGGTATTCAAGAGGAGACCCAACTGAGCTAGCCTGGGAACTGAAGAAGAATTAAGGTGATGAAGAGAGAATTCCGGGTAAGAGATTATTTTTATTAAATTTTTCTATTGTGTGAAATTTATTTTCGAGTTTTGGAAAATAAATAAAATTTTCGAATATTTTTGTTATTGAGGCTCGAATGTATTTTTTCTCTGGCGAGGGGATTTAAAGGTTCCACGGCAATATATATATATATATATATATATATATATATATATATATATAGTTGTGATAAGTAGGTCATGAGAGATCTTTAAGCATCATATTCTGCTAGAAAAACCGACCCAAAGCTGAGAAAATAAAAACTTTTAAAATTTTTAATTTATGCAATGTATAATATTTTTAGTAAGATAAGCTTATTATTTGTCTAGTCCATACGTAAAATCTCATGTAAAGTAACACGAGCTATGTACATATAGTGTTGAGACATACCATTTAAAAACGAACTCTAATTTTAAAACAAGTTCTAACCCGTGGAAATACAATAGCATCTTTTAATTAAAAACCCGTGTAGATATTTATCTTCTTGAATAATATCGGTTAAAAACAAGTTGGAAGGTGTAAAGATTCGTTCACTTTAAGTATACTAAATAACTTCAATTGCAAGTTATCCTCTTTAAAAATAGCATTTAATAAACGTTATTTAATCCAAAACAATTTTTCCAGACTCTTCGAAAACTATAAATCAATTTGCAAAGGACAACAAATATATTAATTAAATAATTTGCGGAACGCGATAACTTCGGGAAGGACTATAAACCAGATAGATAACACGTTTTTAATAGGTATAAATTATTACAGAAGCTCATAAAATTATAATATTGTGGGAGACGCCTACTATTAGTTCCATTCTTAATAAGAGATAGTAAAATTTTATGATTGCAATAAACATTAAACTGACGGGCCATTAAAGATACAAACGCACGAACTTACAGTTAATTATTACATGACTCAGATCTGCTTGAATGCAATCGGAACGATCAGAGACAACAACGTATTCAGAATTTTATTATATAAAGCCAGCAATTACTAAGGCACATTCATTCAACATAAGTCATTCAGCATTTGGTCCTTCATAGATAGTTACTGACAACGCATTTTATTGCTCCAATATAAACGATAATTGAACTTGGTGCAAGGTCACCTGTAACTTTAATCTATTAGAATAAAAGCACTTTCAAAAACTGATGAAGTAGATTTCGACAAATAAAGATTAGCTAAACTAGAAATCTAAAAAATGGAACCAGGAATTTTTCGATGCAGTTAATTCTAAACGGAAAAGATGTTTAGCTAGCAATTATATTCAAATGCAGGTTGTAATGGAGATACGAATACCAGCAAAAATTTCACTGTCCAAAACGTTAGAATAACTTTGTTTAAACTCTTAGAAAAACAACTTGTGTTATTAAGTAGATTAAGCCAGTATAAGATTTTTGCGTATAGAAAATTACTTGTGAATGGATTCTTTTTTTTAGTAATTTGGAGGTCAGACCTTGAGGTGGTTTGATCCTTACAAAAAGGTCTGCTCAATGTTGATGATCAGCCATACTGAAGCGCGGTAATAGTAGAACATTGAAATTATTAATCTTCGTTTTAAGAAAAATTTTGTGACTTACATATGGGAAGTTTTGGGGTTTTCTAGTTATTAACAAGGATTAGGTGAAAATTATATTAATGTGTAAGTAGTGATAAAATGTTGTTTCTTTCTAAACTTAAGTTGTAAATTGCATTTGTAAGCTTTCTTCATACTTGTGTGTGTAAGTAAATTTCTTAGAGAATGTGTGTAGAGAAAGATGTTTTTAAATGTATCGAGGAATGTTCATACAAAATTTTTTTTCTACAATTATAACTTATGTTGAGATTTTCTTATTTCATTTAATTTTCGTAAAGTCCATAGCATATTTATCGTTGAGCTGGCAAGAGAAAAGGGGCATATTCAGTAGAAATTCACATCAGTGGACGCAAGCATCCATATCATTATTTCTTGGCTCCCAACGTATGGGCACTTTATCTAGGCATCTAAAGCAATATATAAATATATATATGATATATATGATACTGTAGCAATACCCCTGTACGCCCTTTTTGTGAATTAAAAAGGTAAAAAATTTTAATCTGTCAATTTTTGATTTTTAATGTATAATTTTAATTGGGTCGACTAGCTCAGTTTTAAATTACGCACGGAGCTTGCGACAATACGACAAACAAAGGGTTTTAATTTACCTTTTACCTCTCCTTTCTATTCTAATCTTTAAACCAAAACCCCATTAAGCACAAATTATTATAATATTCTCAAAAATATCTACAACGTATGAAAAGTTTAAAAATTCTCTAAATAGAACTTTCATTGAAAAAAATTAATAATTATCATTCCCAAAGATGATCAAAGAGCCAGCAAAATCACTATTATTATTATTAACTGAAGCTCCAAGAACGTTTATTCAACTTCTTTAAATATTTACGTAATTTACAACGTGTATTAAAAAAAACAATCATTGCCGACCCCTCACATAAATTATAATGAAAGCAATTTTTTAAAGTCTTTAAATTAGAAATATTCAATAAAATGTTAATTTTTAAATTATTCAGTTTAGAAATGTACAACGATATATTCACAAATAAAATAATAACACATTCAGATTAGCTAACCTGTTGTTTTCAGCTCGAATCATTTCCTGGTCCAATTGCTTTAGATATTGTCTGCATCCCTCTTAGGATAGCCTTTAATCACTCTAGCGTCCTCCGTTAAACTCCTTGACAATTCATAGTTGAAGTAAATGCTTGTTGCATTTCCTCATTTGTTTCAGTAACTATTTATAATCGCTTATCCATTAATTATTTAGAATCGTCATCCAGTAATTATTTAGAATTCTTCTCCAGTAATTATTTGGAATTCTTCTCCAGTAATTATTTGGAATTGTTTTCTAGTGATTATTTAGACTCCTTTTTATTAATGTTAATATTAGAACTAAAACAACTTTTAGTTACTTACGCCTTTTGAAGGGTAAAACGACAAACCTCTTAATTTTACATAATTACAATAGCAGTATTTCACACTTCACAATAAATCACTACACGTAAATATCTACGTTTTAAGAGATGTGAACTAAGCCTTACTTCATGTTGAAATGATTTGTTTACAAATCCGGTCGTATTTAAATGCATCGTCTATCTATTGACAAGAGCAGAGTTCGTTGTTGTGCATGTTACTTTCATACCATATTTTTGGTTATCCAGCGTTATAGTATTGTATGTTAACATCAACGCGTTGCTTTTATCACGTACCATTTCGAGTTAATAGCATTGATTCCCTTGGATTTTCATACTTCTAGATAAGTAAACCATTGTTCAAATAAATTTAGTGAACTTTGATTTTATCCACCATGCCTTGCTCGTTTCCAATAAATCAGGTGTTGATTTTAACTTTCTAGTCACGTAGACTTAATACAATTATTGCATTAAATTATATGCGTTTGCTATCTTACGCATTTTTAAACCTGCTTGTTTTAATTGGAATTCTTGACGTAATAATGATGTGTTGTCCATGCGTGTCGCGTTTCAGCTTGCGTTTATGTTGTTTAACGACTTGCGAATTTGTTTATTCAAATAAATCTTCAAAATATTTTTCATTAACTAAATTAATTATGATGTTTATATACAGGGCGTTGTCATTTACTTTCCAGTCTAATCATCGTATTTCTTGTTTTCTTCAGAAAACTGTCTCGTTTTCTCAGCCCTCATGTATTTTATATAAAGTGCGCTATACTATTGGTCCTAACAACCCCTAAATGACCTTATTAACACAGCAATATATTGTTACGATATCGCCACTTACCAGGTGTATATAACGCTCAGTTGCCCTGCTGACCGCCACCTCTCTGTGCCTCTAAATAATCTAGAATAATATCAAAATTCACGCAATTACATATATAGTAAATATGCCCCCTGGCCACGTGCACGTTTTAAATAATATGAAGTCGGGATTGTGGTTTGCGTAATCGTGCAAAAGTAATATGTACTACATACAGAGCGCTTTCGATTTTTATTTTAAATCATCGTCACTGTTTAAGTAGCTACAAACTATTAATTAAATATAAAGAATTCTAAAAATTTACCTTCTGTAGTTGACAAGTAAACAGTTTTGACATTGTTGATGTCATGGGTATCATAGAAGTCGTAAGCAAATAAAGGGTAGAAACTCAAATTTGTTTGAACAAAAGCTAATAGTTTTTTAAGTTTTGGTTTTGGATGTTACATAATTTTAAATTGTTTAATATACTGTTATTTATTTCCAATTCTTCCAGTAGGTCCAGTCTTGGAAGGTTATTTGAGGTGATGTGGTGTAAAATTTTAGCGTCTTTGCTTTTATCGAATTTGTGGCTTTGTTTGAGTAAGTGGTGGCCGAATGCTGATTGGGTAGGTCTGTTAACGTGTTCTTTAATTCTGAAATTAAGGGTTTTTAATCGTTCCGCCTATATATGATGTATTACATTCAGAGCAGCATAATTTGTAGATACCGCTTTTTAATAGGTCTGGTGTAGTGACTTTGGTGTTGTTAAGATAGAAGTTGAGGTTTCTGTGTGAGCGGTAAGTTAGTTTTATGTCGGGGATAAATTTTTTAAACAATTTACATCTCTACAACCTTCGTAGTGTCATTTGCTTTTTAAAACCTTTGACTCAAAGTAAAAATAAATATTCAATTTGCTCTTTACAGAATTATAACTCCTTTTTAATCCATTAAAGCCAGCAAAAATTATGATGTATTATATCGGTGCTTCGTTAAACGTTCAATGAACCTTTCCCCTTTCTTTTAACGTATTTTCTACGTGCTAGAAAAATCTTTTTGATAATCCTTTACACAAAATATTTAAGTACATGTAAGTTGCAAATATTCAAAAATAAGATGCTATTAGTTGAAACATAAATGCCAACCTGGTATTTTTCCGATCGATTTCCTGGTTCAAATCAGTTGCTAGATTCGTGGATTCCAAGTTGTGACCCTGTAGCTCTGCGTGCACCCCAATACTTCGAGCTGCCTCTACACTGCGTGTTGTTATTCAATGACTTCGTGTTGCTTTAAGCTTGAGTTATACCTTTAACGTCTTGATTTAGAGTTTTCCTGTTTATCGTATTTAATACTTAGGGTATTGTAGTTTTACGTCCGTACTTTGTTAGATTTCTTATTGAATTATTTAGTGCCCTAATTAATAAATTGTAAAAATTTGTTTATTACTAAATCAAATTTAGACTTACATTTTATGCCAACGGCGAATTTCTTATACACTCGTATGTTTGAACGCGCACCTGACTTGAAATTTTAATTTCTGTTACTGTCACTTATAAATTTTTGTTTAACTTCACAATTGAACTTTGCGTAATACTTTTATTTCAATTAATACAGTTCGTGCTTCGGTTAAGGAATCAATGAATGTTATCAATTTAGGTGAATTATATAAACTAGCCCTTCCACATGCTGCCATTGGTTGACCGCTTGCTATCTTATAATTCGACCATGGCAAAGCGTCGCCTTGCGCTATCATGTAGCCGGTTGGGTTTTACTTGGAATTACTTACTATGTGTATTGTTTAGACGCTCCAAAAATCACGTAGACCTAAAGCTTTATATTATAAATTTCGTTCGCCAATGGAACTTTGTACTTTTTAACATCACGTAATTGTAATTTTGTACAGGGATTTATCAACTATTATATTTAATCTTGCACGTAAGCTAAAACCTATGGCTTCATATTTTGTTTACCTAATATGCTGGGTTTTATTCGAATTGTGGCAATTTCTACATTTAAAACATCACGTAGGCTAAAGTTTATAATGGGATTCTTTAACAGATGACGTAAATTTAGATGCGTTTATTGACCCCTTGCGTTATGAAATATGCTTGTTTTGAAAAGCCTGTTTACTATAAGCATGCATTGATTATTTTCTTGCGCTAATATGTCAAGTTTGGAAAAGATTTGTTTCGTGTTTGTTTTACTTTGGATACGCCTAATTTTCATATGTTTAAAGTTTATGAATGTATTAATGTTTCTAAAATGAATTTGATTGCATTCAGAGTTATCTGATTTACTAAATGTGGTTAAATTATTAAAGCATGAGCTTACTTTCATTAACTGTAGTTGGTTGTTGGTTTTATACAGGGTGTCTGATATGTTTTTTGCAAAATGAACGAATTGTGTGCTTTTATGTTTTAAATGTTTAGTTTTCTTGATTTTTGTGTTATTTACATGAAGTATACCTCCTTGATGACCTTATATACCCTTGAATAACCCTATTATCGTAGCAATATATATTTTGTTGGTGTTAGAAAATTTTAGAATCTGGTAGTTCTTGAGGAAAAAAATGTATAAAGAACATGCATTGGTTTACTATTTCAATGGGATCCGCATGAAACATTGATATTTTGTTTCAAAATGTTTATTTACAGTGGAACGAAAAGGCAACTGATCATTAGAAAATTAAAGATGTTATTTTTGTTTGCAAATTTTTGGTTATATTTTAAATTAGCAACTGGCGAATAAAAAATGGCGTATTTGTAGTACTTCTAAGTAATGTTTAATCTCAAGAAAAAAAATTTGGAATATCCGTTATTATTAGTGACGTGTAATCTATCTGCCGAATATCCTGTTTCAAGTTTCAGTAATGCGTGATTTTAAATGGTCAAAAAATGTGGATCTTGTACTTTTTAAAATTTTCTAAAAAAACACTTAAAAGTCGCTCTTCCTGTATAAGGTTTAACAAAAACCCTAGGTTCTGGAAATCCTCCACATGATGACGTTCTTACCGCACACCCTGAATTTGTAACAGACACCACTGTTGTATACCACAAACAATTAGTACCAATTCAAACAAATTTCATACCAGTAACTTAAACTAAAAAACTAAAAAGAAAGTAATCACGACAAAGTTTGGTCTTACTTTTATAATTTTCCAATACATTACAAAGATAAGAAAATGAATCAACTATATTTTACTTAAATTAAAGTTACAAAAGTAAACTATTAGAAAACAAGTGTATTACAGCCAGTCATTATTATTTTAGAACGATATCGATATTATTTATACATGCAAAGTAATGAATCACCGGAGCAATAGCACTAAGTAATGCTACACCACACCTACCGTAGGAATTTGACCAACAAGTGATGACGTTTTGTTTACATTTTAACAGTTTCGAGTATTAAATCAACACCTACAATATCCAATATAGATTAGTATAAAACAAAACATTTGCATACAAGGTAGTTTTTGAACCTGTTATAGCATAATCAACACATAACCATGACTTTGATTTTGATATAACCTTGCTATTAAATAAACTCGTAAAAAAATCGCGCAAATTTAAAGAATTTTAATGATTAAAAATGCAATGAGCAATGTAGCTTGTTAACTTACAAAATACTTAATTTTTGTTATTTTGCTCCATAAATTTTATTTTAAAAACAAAGCTATCCACATGTTTTACAAAATGAAAATACTTTGTCGTATGGGATTTGTAAAACCTGATGCTGTAACTTAACTTTATTGCTAGTAAAGAAATCAATTTCAAAACTCATGTGTTTTAAACCAAACCTCACAACAATATACATACACCGTAAATTGTTGAACCTACAGATTGAGTAGTACAGTTATCAGCAATAAATCGCTACGTTAAGCAAAAATAAAATTTTATATTATTACAAATCTTTTATTCAAAAGTTAGCTATTAAAAACCTTTTATCTTGCCAAATATTGCCCACCTGCAGCTTTGTAATGACGATTCGTAAATAATAATTATCCTTAGATACACGGTACCACTAATTCTATTTATCCAAAAAGGAATGCTTATATTTATTTCTTTCTAACGTGGCGCTATAAAAGTAGGTAGAAACTAGTTACAAGCTTATAAAAGTTTATTCACAAAAAAATTAAACTATAAAAACTTGGCATTTAAATAACAAACTAAAGGTTTAGCTGTACTCCACATTCCAACCGAAGTGTAGTTTATATTCGCATACTCTTTAATGTGATTTACTTAATATTAGTTAGCGTGTAGGATCATTACAGAATACTACGGCCAAACTTAGTTCCAGAGTATGAAATTTCGTTAAAATTGTATGTGTAGCAGCTTTATTTATTTAGACGTTTTCGAACCTCTAATGCATTTTAATATACACATCGAAGATCATTGAAACTCACTGAAGCTGGTGAAAGAAGTTGGTGTTCAGTGAGGTCGGCACGGTTGGTTTGTAACCTCTCTGATGAAAGACACCTACTAAGGACTTGATGGTGCTGGAGATTCCTGATGCAATACGGTACTTGATCATTGCGGACTTTGTTATTGATGTGGCTAAAGTGATTTGTTGGAAGGTGAGAGGCTGCTGTTGCTTTATGACCAATCCAACAGCGTGTAGTGTCATGTGTGCATCAGGTTAGATCAATCAATTGTAAAAATTTCTCTTGAGTAGGCGGGATTTATTGTTATGTGGTAGTTCCGTATTACTCTAGAAAAGCTTGGCTAGTTTCAAAATGTTAGAAATAACGGTATGCTTCTAACTGGTGCATGGAAATGCTTTGGACACTATACATATTTAATTACAAATCTGCCACTGTGCTCACATGTCGAGTTTGTGAAGAATAGTTAATTTACTTCCTTATGTTATCGCTTACTAAAACATTATAGCAGGCAACTAATTAAATTCTTACAATAAATTTGATTGGTTAGAAATGCGTAACTTTGCTTCAACTAACTGTTATAGTTTATTGTTTCTGTATACTATTGTATTTTAATTTCGTTGGACGAAAAATACACGATTGAAGTAATTGAAAAAAACATGAAACGGTTAGCATTCAATAACAGAAACAATAATGTACTTAAATGACAATGTTTGGCTTTTAAGGGAAGCTTGAAAATATAGTTTTTAAAATTTGTTGAAACAATTGTTAAATTTTCTATATTGTCTGAACATCATCATCATTAGGTCTTCAGTCCTGGAACTGGTTAGACGCGTACCCTCATTGTTTCCTAGTCTGAAGTAAGCTACACATTTCCCTGAAATTTGCACAGTCTGCATCTATCACTATCTGCGTACGAAAGTCTGATCTCAGTCTACCTCTACCTCAATTTTCCTATCTCTGCTTGTAATATAGCCCGTACTATTCCCCAAAAATGTCTTAGAACATATCCTGCCCTTCTATTTCTCCTATTTTTTTTTGTTTTCCACAGATGTCTTTATTCGTCTACTATTTCTATAACCTATTTGTTATTAACTTTGTGTGCCCATGCTATCATCTTCATACATCTGAAGCACAACATTCCAGAAGACTTCTATCTCTTTCTGTCTGCTTTTCCTGTTACCAATATTTCATAGACGTACTGTGCTGTGGTTGATACATATGCTTTGAAAAAATTTCTTCTTGTTTCTGTTTGTTGTCTGTGAACATAGACGCTATTCTTTCTTGTTGGATGCAGTTCGGTCACCTTCTATTGTTTTGCAATTATATACTCTATTTCTCTGACGTTTAGTAGTATGTGAATGGGGGGGGAGGGGGGGAAGCAGCCTGCGGCTGCCAGGTTTCCCTATCACTGAGCATTAGTTTTTTCAATATATGCTTTCGTACAATCATCAACATTAGTTGAAAATATTTCACAACCAACACTTGTACAATACAGTATAGCGTGGTTAACTGTAATTTCATTCATTTTACGTGTTTCTTATCTTAATTTGCTGTCAGTTTAAATTACTGCGATCGTAGAAATCTTACTCTCTCTTAATAAATGGAAACTATGTATTCGTGCTAGCTGGTTATCGCTCCCAATTATAATTTATGACCATTAAAACGCCGTATCTTACCTGATTTATAGTCTTTACCTGTGTTTCACGAATAACTAATCTGTCTGTATTCATTTATAGTAAAAGATAACTAGCTGTCATTTGCTTATGATCGATAAGTTTATTTGCAATCGGAGTTTTATGCTACCACATTGACCTAGAAACATCTACAAAATTGCTAATTAATTAGAGTAGATTGTTTCAAAAAATACACTAAAAATGAAGAAATCTAAAAAATTTGAGTAGTTTGTTTTAGAACAATATAATTTTAATTATTTTATTCACTGCAATGTTTATTAAACAAAATAATTAATTTCACAATATTAATAAATATTTTGATTTGTATCGTATTGCCCAATCATGAGTTGTATATTATTTGGAAATAACAATATAGACTCAGTTCGTTAAACGAAGGCTGTTTGAACTGTACTTCCGAAGTCAGACAAATTTATGCATCGTGCCCATTCTGTTGACAACAAAATCAGTCGCGCTCGACCTTAGCTACGATAAGAAGCACAATGAAGCTCGGAAAGGTCCGAGCCAGCGAGTTACGCATCGCCATAAACGTGGCAGTGCCTTCAAGTGCTAAATGCACTTGATTTTGTTTTGTTTCTGATAACGGTAAGCAATCCAACTTAATAATTAAAGTAGATTAAATGATTTAATTATAACGCTCACTTATCACATCATCATATCCTCACTCCATCATGTTCCGAATTTTTTTACTTTATCACAATATAATCTCCCTTTAATATAAATTAAAAGAGAAACAAAAAGGATGCACTTTTTAATAGCTCGTTTTATTGCTTTATTGGAATAATCCATTCGATAGATTTATTTTATGTTGAACGATTTATTTGGATGAATTACTCTACAAGTTTACAAAAATGGTTCCCTATAATAGTCCAGTTTAATGCTTTGTTAAGCTTTTAATTCGTTATAAGTTTAAAGGAAGAAGCTCAAATTTACGCTTTTGTAAGATGAGGATATTGAACGTCTTGTGACGTCAGTTGTTTGTTCAAGAACTGCAAACTAAGACATGTGGTAGCACCAAGGTATCTTTTTTGTAATGACGTGACGTGCAACCAAATAGAAAGGTAAGCGTTAGTCTAAGGACATAACCTGTCAACTGCTGTTTTTAAATGACCTGACAACAGAACTAATACTTGATATCTAAAATGGTAGCGTTAGACTAAAATTAATTCAAGTTCAGTGTTATAGAAATTAATCACGAAAATTAATTTTACTTAGCATTGAGTTTATGATAAATATCGGTAAACCAAGGTAAGAAAATCTGTGTATTTTGGGTATTAAAAGTTTACGGTTGTTTAATTCTTTGTTGAGATTAACAAAATTATTATATTTACATATCAGAGTCTAAAAGATTAGACTACGACCTTATTGTACATTTTTGTTTATGAATTTTACAACAGAAAAAAGATAAATTTAATTAAAGAACCACCACTTGATTTAATGGAATAACTGTTTTATTTTGGACAAGTGCGTCCAAAGGTAGAGATAAATAAGTTAAAAGAGAATATATCCCCTTTTATAAAGAATAAGGTTATTGACTGCGATGCAATAAAGAAGTACTAAACAGTGCTTTCAAGAAGCTTGTATCTAAATTTTCTTTTGGCATTTATGTTTAAATTATAGGTATTAATAACTACTCTTTTTCTCTTTGCTGTATAAGGTAGCAAAAGTGCATCTCTTGCATCCTTCGTTATTCTAATAACTATGTTTTTTTTTCAAATCCTGCGTTTTCGCAGTTAAAGCGATTTTTCCCCATGAGGATTTCTAAATTCTTCCTTAGGGTAACCCGTGCTTTATCAAAACTAGGACTTGATGGTGCCCATTTTGCACCCCCTATTTTTATTTGAGAGTCAGTCCACAAAACAATACTTTTGTTGTGAAACCCACGACCACTCGTCATAAGCTCTACTTGAGGAATACACACCTAGCTTAGTCGGAAAACTATCGATTTCTTTCATTATAAAGGAATCGAAAACCCGAGGTACACAAAAAAGTACCGAGGTGTTTCAGTTTAATCAAAATACTCATAATGAAAGCACTCCTTAAAGCGGGTTTTAAAATAGCGTTTTCAAGAATATACGTAAGGCGTTTAATAGGGTCTTTGATACTTCTTTAAGAGAACGTATTTTATAACTCGTTTAATGGTCTTTTCAATCTGCATGAGGTATATTAAAAATGTGTTTTTAAATGATTTTTATTTGAAAATCACAGGTGCTTCAATCAAGAGATGATCTTGTATTTTCACTGATTTCGTAATTATGTAGAACTTGTTTCAAAGACACGGGTTTCACTTATACACTAAAAACAAACTATAATAATAAGCTTATTGCACTACTGGAATATTATACAAGATAAAAATTAAATATTTGAAAATTAAATTTTTTCGGCATTAATATGATTGATTTACAGAGTGTAGGGCTCAATAGCTTTTACATAAACTATTATCGATCAGTATATATGTATATATAGTTAATGAAATAAAATTAGAACTTAGACTTTTATGCAAAGCCTAAATGATCATTTCAAATCGAGCTAGTAATTGAAATATGGAAAATACAAGATCCCAAACAGGTTTCGAACATGCATCTTCCGCTTTTGCGGCTAATGTATTTACCAATTACACTACCGGAACGTGATGATAATTTGAAAATTTTACAAATCTATATCGTGTACACAACCAAACATCAATTACTTTTAACTTTTTTGTCAATCACATTTTGACAGTGTCAAGTTTCTGACTTGTGTCAGATATAGACAGGAAGCGACGTTCAAAATTATGACTGTAAACCAATTATTAAATATATATCTAAGGTAACTAATTGCACAAGGCAAGTTGATAAATACCAAAAGTAATTGAAAGTTAGGTTGATGTACGGTTACATACAGGATTTACATCTGTAAAATTTTCAAATTTTCAATCAGTTCCGGTAGTGTAATTGGTAAATACTTCGACCACGAAAAATGAAGATGCAGGTTCGAATCTTGTCTGGGACTTTATATTTTCCATCTTTCAATTACTAGCTCGATTTGAAATGATCATTTGGCCTTTACATAGAAGTCTAAGTTATAATTCATAGTATTGACTATAATACTTTAGTATTTATTAACTTGCAATTAATTACGTAATATATATATATATATATATATATATATATATATATATATATATATAATGATGATATTCTTGACCTTTCATTATGATAATATAAGAAATTAATTTTTTTCTTGGGTATTAAGGTCTAATTAACTACGTAAATATTCAATAGGATGATTTATTTATTATTTCCTCCAAACGTTTCGGCTGAACATATTAGCCTTTTTCAATGGATATTCATGTCTGAAAGTAGAATTACATAACTAACCAAACTTTTTTATATATAATCATATTTTTGTTTGATGCAAACAGTTTCTTACCTCAAATATAAGATTACCAATAATTAAGTTGCCTACACAATCATTTGGTTTTAATAATGCCAATCCATATCTTGCTAGGATTATACAAAACAGTTTAAAAATTATTTATTTATGTACACTATTTGGTTTGTATACATTAAATGATTCTTATATATTTTATAGTACAGCTATATGGCTGTTTGTCAAGTGCTAAAAAATTTTGTTTTTTGTATTTATTTTTGAATTTTAATATTGGGTAATATTTAAATTTGTACACATATAATTTCTAAACTATAAATTACTCTGTGTTAGTTAAGGTGTTGTATGATAACAAATGAGTTGAAATATTTAATAACAGCATGTTTTAGTTTGTCCTTATCAATTGCACATTGAGTTAACATTATTTATAGGTATACTTTTATGTATGTTTATTTTTCATATAGGATATATTAATTTGAATCTTATTTTAGTTTTTTTTTGTGGGATTTTTTTTTGGTGGTTTTTCCCCTTATTTTATGATATTGTGATATATTTTACTTAGATTTTGTACATCTGAGCGGTCATTAACAGCAGTGGGATGTTTTAATATATATATCATTTCTAGGTACTCTCTTTTCTTTTATTGTGTTCAATTTTAGAATTTTTGTTTCGTTGTAATTAAATTTGTGTTTTCCTGGACTTCGTGTTTAGTTAAAGCTGTTTTATTTGTTTTATCATATTTGTGTCCGTTTAATCTGCTTTCAAGGTATTGTATGCTTTGACCGATATAAACATGTTTGCAATTTAATTGGCATGGTATCTTATATATTGTATGAGTTTTTTATTTTGAGGTGTTTCATCTTTTAGCTTACTGTAGCATTTATTTATTAGATTGATTCCTTTATAGGCTATTTTAAGATTGTGTTTGTTTAGTAATTTTGAAAATTTTCGGATAGGTTTGGTATATATGGCATGGTTATGTATTTTTTGTTAGGATTGTTTATTTTTGAATTTTTTATTTGGCTGTGATTATAATAGTTTATGATACGGTTTTTGAAAATATTGTTTATGAGATTTTGTGGATAATTATTTGCAACTAGGATGTTCTTAGCTTTTGTTATAGCTTCATGCCTGTATTCAGGATCTGACAATTTTATAGCTCTATCAGCCAAGCCTATTATAACCGATTTCTTTTGCGTTAATGGATGTTGGGAGTTATAGTTTAAGTATCTACCCGACCAAGTTTTTTTAGTATGCCAACAAGTTTTAATTTTATTATGTGTACGATGTAAGGTCATATCCAGAAAGTTTAGTTTTTCGTCTTTTTCCCTTTCAATTGTGAACTTTATTTTTTTGTTAAAATTATTAAATACATTTAATATGTGATTGCACTTGTCCTTTGGTATTACACATATGCAATTGTCCACATATCTTAGATATAAAATTATTGGATATGTAATTTGCTTTATACATTCTGTTTCAAGTTCCTCTAGTACTATTTGTGCTATAACACTTGGCAGGGCCATGCCCATAGCACAACCATCAATTTGCTGATAGAACTGGTTTTTAAATGTAAAATATGTGGAAGTTAGGTCCTAAGCTTAGGATTTCTGTTGCATAATTAAATAATTATATATGTTATAGCAAGTTTAGAAACTGCCATAATAGAATTACCAAAAGAAACGCGTGACGAAATCAGAGCCACCGCATGTAACATAATTACTAATTTTAGTAATAATCAAAACACCCAAATAAAAAAATTAAAAGTTAACCAAGATATATTAATAAAAAAAGTTAAAAAAACAGAGAAATACTTAAAAGAAAACCTAAATATCATAGTACTTAAATCTGACAAATCTAATACAACGGTAATTATGGAAAATGAATCCTACATAAACAAAATCAATGAATTATTAGATGACCAACATACATATCAAAAAATAAAACAAAACCCAACAAATAAATTACAAAAATTAAATAACGACTTAGCCAAGGAATGGAAGAATAAAGGTTACATATCCCCCAAAACCTGTAAAAACCTCATAACAAATAATGCAATACCACCAAAACTATATGGTTTACCAAAACTACATAAGGATAATATTCCAATGAGACCTATCGTATCAACTGTCCAATCCCCATTTAATAAATTATCCATCTTATTAAAAGACATTTTGAGCAACATAACAGGCAAAAATGAGTACTTTATAAAAGACTCATGGGAATTCAAAGAAAAAATTAAAAATATTATTATTCCAGATGATTATATTCTAATATCCTTTGATGTCGTGTCACTTTATACAAACATACCTATTGAATATGCTATACAATTAATCAATAACAAATGGCCGGAAATAAAAAAATATACTGACATACCCGTAAAAGATTTCAGTAATGCTGTAAAAACGGTTCTAACTTCCACATATTTTACATTTAAAAACCAGTTCTATCAGCAAATTGATGGTTGTGCTATGGGCATGGCCCTGTCCAGTGTTATAGCACAAATAGTACTAGAGGAACTTGAAACAGAATGTATAAAGCAAATTACATATCCAATAATTTTATATCTAAGATATGTGGACGATTGCATATGTGTAATACCAAAGGACAAGTGCAATCACATATTAAATGTATTTAATAATTTTAACAAAAAAATAAAGTTCACAATTGAAAGGGAAAAAGACGAAAAACTAAACTTTCTGGATATGACCTTACATCGTGCACATAATAAAATTAAAACTTGTTGGCATACTAAAAAAACTTGGTCGGGTAGATACTTAAACTATAACTCCCAACATCCATTAACGCAAAAGAAATCGATTATAATAGGCTTGGCTGATAGAGCTATAAAATTGTCAGATCCTGAATACAGGCATGAAGCTATAACAAAAGCTAAGAACATCCTAGTTGCAAATAATTATCCACAAAATCTCATAAACAATATTTTCAAAAACCGTATCATAAACTATTATAATCACAGCCAAATAAAAAATTCAAAAATAAACAATCCTAACAAAAAATACATAACCATGCCATATATACCAAACCTATCCGAAAATTTTCAAAAATTACTAAACAAACACAATCTTAAAATAGCCTATAAAGGAATCAATCTAATAAATAAATGCTACAGTAAGCTAAAAGATGAAACACCTCAAAATAAAAAAACTCATACAATATATAAGATACCATGCCAATTAAATTGCAAACATGTTTATATCGGTCAAAGCATACAATACCTTGAAAGCAGATTAAACGGACACAAATATGATAAAACAAATAAAACAGCTTTAACTAAACACGAAGTCCAGGAAAACACAAATTTAATTACAACGAAACAAAAATTCTAAAATTGAACACAATAAAAGAAAAGAGAGTACCTAGAAATGATATATATATTAAAACATCCCACTGCTGTTAATGACCGCTCAGATGTACAAAATCTAAGTAAAATATATCACAATATCATAAAATAAGGGGAAAAACCAACAAAAAAAAAATTCCACAAAAAAAAATAAAATAAGGTTCAAATTAATATATCCTATATGAAAAATAAACATACATAAAAGTATACCTATAAATAATGTTAACTCAATGTGCAATTGATAAGGACAAACTAAAACATGCTGATATTAAATATTTCAACTCATTTGTTATCATACAACACCTTAACTAACACAGAGTAATTTATAGTTTAGAAATTATATGTGTACAAATTTAAATATTACCCAATATTAAAATTCAAAAATAAATACAAAAAACAAAATTTTTTAGCACTTGACAAACAGCCATATAGCTGTACTATAAAATATATAAGAATCATTTAATGTATACAAACCAAATAGTGTACATAAATAAATAATTTTTAAACTGTTTTGTATAATCCTAGCAAGATATGGATTGGCATTATTAAAACCAAATGATTGTGTAGGCAACTTAATTATTGGTAATCTTATATTTGAGGTAAGAAACTGTTTGCATCAAACAAAAATATGATTATATATAAAAAAGTTTGGTTAGTTATGTAATTCTACTTTCAGACATGAATATCCATTGAAAAAGGCTAATATGTTCAGCCGAAACGTTTGGAGGAAATAATAAATAAGTCATCCTATTGAATATTTACGTTAATTAATTAATTACGTTAATCACGTTAATTAGACCTTAATACCCAAGAAAAAAGTTAATTTCTTATATATATATATATGTATATATATTACTCATATTTAGACCAGGGTAGAAAATTAAATAATCACATCAAATAATTTTAATCACCGTGTAGAAGCTTTGGGAAAAGATACATAACTCGCGTTATTAAATAAAAGCGTGAAGCATAAAAATTCATTCGTTTCATTAAAAATAAGAGATTTAAATCATGTACAAGACGCTTTATATCAAAAGAAGCAGTATTAAAAAGCTCTACGTATAATTTAATTATTCCTAGTAAAGAAACAAATAAAAATTACGTGCAAAATTTATATTAATTAACTCTATTTTAAGTAACCGGTATTAAACACAAATGTACTAATAATAATCGTAATTGAAGTTAATTGAACCGTTAGTAACATATAATATCTATAAAAACTTGAAAAACCCAATAAAATACCATGAAATCAAGCTCTGAGAATTAATAGTATGTTTAGACACCTGCGTATTTTTAAAAAGCTCATTCTGCGTAAATGTTGCAGATAATTAATGGTTACAAAGAATCTTGGAGAAACCGTGGCTTAATATTCACGAGAAGGTGCGATACGGGGTTATTTAACCCAGATAGTCCACATGGACTGAAATAATCGATAATAAGGAATATCAATTTGCACTAATAAGAACAGGGTAGATAGAGACAGATAATAGGCGCAAGACCGAGACACATATAGTAAAAGGCGTGAGTAGAGCAACGTCATGGGGTTGCGATTGGTTGAAAGTAAAGGCAAAATTGAGAGGTAAAATAACATTTCTGTAGAAAATCCAATTAGTTATTTCCAGACGTTGCGTGCCGTGTGGAAATTTTCTAAGATTTAACTGAGGCGAGTGCAAAATTCGTAAAATTCGCATGCCAGGCTACGGAATGGGAACATAGAATGACGAAATTCTAGAAACTGGCCGTTTTGGGGAACAGACCGATAGACAGGCTAACCGCTATATATATATGGAGGGGAATATGAACAAGCTCTCTTAGATCTTCGACTTGATTGAACGCGTTAAACAGTGCTTTTTAGTTTTCCGGTTTTAATATTAAATAATTTAAACAGTTTGCTCGAATATTATGTGATTTAAAACAGCTTGTTCTTTACGTGCTACAATGAATGTACGTTAGTGCACTTAGAAAAGAAGATACAAGGTAATAAAGTTTAGTATCACTGTACCAATTGGTAAAATTTACTATGACAAATAAATACACAAAAGTAGGCAGTTTTGGCGTATCTTGGCGAAAGAAGTATGAATTTCTTTGTTATTTTCGGGGTATTAATACTTAAATGGTGCATAAACGTGTCTGGATCCACGAAACAAGGGTCAGATATACACAGAGGAGTTCCGGAAAAGCCCTGAAACAACTTTAAATAAATGGTGATGGAGAAAATTTTAAAGCGTTGAGAATCAGAAGCCGTAAATATAACCCAGTTGGAATGGTGTGATTAACAAAGGGACGATGTACATTGAAGCTACGAGTGCAAGTAACCTTCAGGTAAATTATACTATTTTGTTTGAACTTGGAGATTTTGGTGTGGGTTGAATAACTTTCTAATTTGTTTATTTAAAATGGACAGTAGTGAAATTGTACTAACAATAATATTTTAATTTTAAGGTGAAATTTGCTTGTTTAAGTAGAAAGGTGTATTTAGTATTGATGTTCTGGATTATGATAAAAATATGGGTATGTCTTTGAGCTCAATTAGACGAACCTGGTTAATTAACGTAAAGGGTGGTAGATGCTCCTTTGTACTCTGCATATATTGTTATAGTAATTAGTAGGCATCCTACAAGGACTTTAATTCAGGATGCACATTTAAATGATAATAAATGTAATCTTGAAAATTTCTGATACTGAAATTTATGCCAAAATTTAATTTTGAAATTTTAATGTATTGTGAATATTGATGTAAATAGAGTTAACGTTCGTGTTTGTGGTAGGAATGTGTTTGTTTTTTTTTTATGAATGAGGATGAAAGTTATCTAGGGGAGCAGCCGAGGCGATTAACAGAAGAAAGTCAATGGACCAACACAGTTAAAGTAATGAATAGCTTTTCGTAGGATTCACAGCATTCTGGACATCCAATTCGTAGGGGCTCGATTCGAAAAGCGGAGTACCCGGATTTTGGTGGTAATCACAGCAAATTTGGCGACCCAAAAGTGAGGCTCGAGTTCCAAATAAAATTTTTGTGATTTTATTCCAGGAAACTGGCGATCTGAGAGAGAGAGTTTTTGTGTGTGTATAAATTTAGGAGTATTTTAGAGTGTGTGTGAGTGATTTGAACGTATGCAGAGAAAGGAGTGGTTAAGGAGTCAAGGAGTGGAAATTGGAAGTGACGATAGTGCATTGTGTGAGAAAATTTCGAAAATGGAAGAAGCTGGAGGCAGTAGAGATCAGTCGAGGACGGAATCAGGAGAAACAGGAAATGAGTTAATGATGAGAATGTTAGAGAAAATGCGATTAGCTAGGGAAGAATCGAATAGAGCGATGGAGGAGTCTAACAGAAAATTAGAACTGCTAAGCGATGAATCGAATAGAGCGAGAGAGGACTCAAATCGGAAATTTGACCGAATGAATGAGACATTAACAGGAGTTAGGGAAACCATAAGTGAGAAAATAGATAAGACGAATAAAGAAGTTTCAGAATTTAAAAATAGTCTTACCGTAAAGATGGGGGAAGTTGAAAATAGGGTTGAAAAAAATGAGCGTGATATTACAGGTCTTCGACAGGAAATGGGACATTTAAAGTCCGAAGTACGCATGTTCTGTGAAGAAGAGATTAATGTAAAAATGACTGAAGTGACGGACTCATGTAGAGATCAGTTAGGCAGGGTAGAACGCGAAGTTAGTAGTATTAAATACAACATGTCAAATTTAACGGGGGATGGTCCCAGATTTTCTACAGGTGGAGTATCATTGGACCAACACATGAAGTTCTATGGCGATAACAGGGTAAATCCACAAATTTTTATTAATAGTGTAAGCAATCTAGTGGGAAATTTATTTGACGAACAGACTAAACTGAATACGATAAAGGCTTTATTAAAGGACAATGCGGAAGCGTGGTACAATTTAGTAGGACAGGACATAGACACCTACATGGACTTTGAGGACAGATTTTAAAGCACTACTGGAGTGACCACAGACAAGACCAGGTACGAGACGACTTAATCACAGGGAAATTTAAGGAGAATTTTCAGGAAGTAGGAGCAATATGCTATACGCAAGTATAGCATAGCAAAGCAACTGAACCCACCACTGACGGACCGACAAATTATCAAGTATTTATCACGACACTTCGAGGTAGAAGTAAGACAACACGTAGCACTACAGAACATAGTGGACAGAGAAATGTTTCTAGAATACTTGCAGAGGTACGACGACGTAAGTAGTGGACGACCTCGGGAAAATAGGGAAAGACAGATCAACACAGTTAGGTTTGACAATAGACGGGACAACTATGCTAGAAGGGGGAATAATTACGGATACCAGCGACAGAATTGGGAACAGAGACGACCATACGTTAGAGTAATAGTTTAAGAAGGGACCTGCACCGAGACCGGAACCTACCAGAAGGAATAGTTCACCGGACATGAGGGGACTGCTAACACAGACACGGAACGAGTGGAAACGCCTAGGACATACGCTGAGGTGACGGCTAGACCAGGACCGAGTAGGGAAAACAGACCTGGACAGGATTTTTAGAACGCGACAGACCACTAGATTTCAGTGTAAATGTATATGAACATCCACGTGAATTTTTCAAAATTGAGGAGGAAGTAGAGCCAGAAACTGTAGAAAAATTATGTTTGCCAATTATTAATATAGAAATTTTGAGAATAATGTAGAAGTATTACTTGATACAGGGGCAGAGGCGAGTTTAATATCGGAGGAATTCGTCAGCAAAATTAGGGATAAGGTTTGTGATAGAATTATGCCTATAAAGCGTAGTCATTTAGTAGCTCCAAATAAAAGAAGTTTGCTGTAGTAAATAGTGTTGTGGTGCTTAGGATAGATATAGGAGGTTTAAGCTGTGAACAGGAGTTTGTAATTGTACCTGGACTGAAGTTTCAGAGCATTTTAGGTGTTGACTGTATGACGAAGTTAGGGGTTTTGATAGATATGGAAAGGAAGGTAGTAAGGATTAAAGATAGGGTAGTGCCATGGAAGGGCAGTTATGAAGTCACAGAGGATGACACGGGGTTTAGTATTAATGTAGTAGAGGTAGAGGATGATGAAGGTAAACAGATCAACACAATAAGATGTCCAGAGGAAAGGAAAGTAGAGGTTCAAGCTTTAATACAAAAACATGCAGAATTAGTGGGGGTAGAAGCAACAGCAGCAGATCGGGAGCAGGTGAAGGCAGAATTATTTGTGATGAGGTTAAGTGGCAAGTTTGTTTTTAATAAAGTAGATTTAAGGAATTCATTCTGGCGGATTCCATTACACAAGCATTCTAGAAGGTACATGGGAGTTTCCGTAGAGGGAAAAATCGATAATTTTAAAGTAGTATCGTTTGGTTTGTCGGCAGAAAAGAAAATAACAATAAATAAGAAACAGACAAGTTTAGGGACTGAAGAAGAAGTAATATTTAAGAGTAAGGATAATAAGTTTATTGTATGTGAGATAACAGGGATGATAAGTATAGATATAGAAGGGGGAGAAATAGGGATGAAGAGTATTAGGATGGTGAGAAGAAAGACTTGGAGGGTCAAGAAGAGTTAGATTTAAATAGGATAGGGATAGAATAGGTGTATATAGAAGAGTAGAAGTAGGTGTGTATAGAAAATAAAGCTAGGTATAGGATAAATATGGGAGATAATTAGAAATAGGTTTAGGATGAGAATAAAGAGTAAGTGTAGGAAGAAAAGAAGATAGGTTAAGTATAGATATTTCATATAAGATTAGTGGAGAGTTAGGAATAGAGTAAGAGTAGGATAGGTATATAGGATTAGGTAGGGGGAAGTAAAGTATAGTGAAGATTAATTAAAAGTTAGGAATAGGATAGGTATATAGGATGTAGATAGGATTAGATGGATAAGTAGGATGAAGTTAGGGATAATTTCAGTTTATAGAATTAGGTGAGAGTTAGGAATAGGATAGGGATATAGGATAGGTGTAAATATTTTTTGAATTGGAGATAAAGTAGGTAAGTTAGATAGATAAGGATAGAGAGAGATAGGCAATTTTTTTGTAATTTTTTTGTCTACATGCTTTATATTTGCATTCAAATAAGTGGGATTATTTGTATTCAAATAGGGGGAAAATACTCATATTTAGACCAGGGTAGAAAATTAAATAATCACATCAAATAATTTTAATCACCGTGTAGAAGCTTTGGGAAAAGATACATAACTCGCGTTATTAAATAAAAGCGTGAAGCATAAAAATTCATTCGTTTCATTAAAAATAAGAGATTTAAATCATGTACAAGACGCTTTATATCAAAAGAAGCAGTATTAAAAAGCTCTACGTATAATTTAATTATTCCTAGTAAAGAAACAAATAAAAATTACGTGCAAAATTTATATTAATTAACTCTATTTTAAGTAACCGGTATTAAACAAAATGTACTAATAATAATCGTAATTGAAGTTAATTGAACCGTTAGTAACATATAATATCTATAAAAACTTGAAAACCCAATAAAATACCATGAAATCAAGCTCTGAGAATTAATAGTATGTTTAGACACCTGCGTATTTTTAAAAGCTCATTCTGCGTAAATGTTGCAGATAATTAATGGTTACAAAGAATCTTGGAGAAACCGTGGCTTAATATTCACGAGAAGGTGCGATACGGGGTTATTTAACCCAGATAGTCCACATGGACTGAAATAATCGATAATAAGGAATATCAATTTGCACTAATAAGAACAGGGTAGATAGAGACAGATAATAGGCGCAAGACCGAGACACATATAGTAAAAAGGCGTGAGTAGAGCAACGTCATGGGGTTGCGATTGGTTGAAAGTAAAAGGCAAAATTGAGAGGTAAAAATAACATTTCTGTAGAAAATCCAATTAGTTATTTCCAGACGTTGCGTGCCGTGTGGAAATTTTCTAAGATTTAACTGAGGCGAGTGCAAAATTCGTAAAATTCGCATGCCAGGCTACGGAATGGGAACATAGAATGACGAAATTCTAGAAACTGGCCGTTTTGGGGAACAGACCGATAGACAGGCTAACCGCTATATATATATGGAGGGGAATATGAACAAGCTCTCTTAGATCTTCGACTTGATTGAACGCGTTAAACAGTGCTTTTTAGTTTTCCGGTTTTAATATTAAATAATTTAAACAGTTTGCTCGAATATTATGTGATTTAAAACAGCTTGTTCTTTACGTGCTACAATGAATGTACGTTAGTGCACTTAGACAAGGTAATAAAGTTTAGTATCACTGTACCAATTGGTAAAATTTACTATGACAAATAAATACACAAAAGTAGGCAGTTTTGGCGTATCTTGGCGAAAGAAGTATGAATTTCTTTGTTATTTTTCGGGGGTATTAATACTTAAATGGTGCATAAACGTGTCTGGATCCACGAAACAAGGGTCAGATATACACAGAGGAGTTCCGGAAAAGCCCTGAAACAACTTTAAATAAATGGTGATGGAGAAAATTTTTAAAGAGTTGAGAATCAGAAGCCGTAAATATAACCCAGTTGGAATGGTGTGATTAACAAAAGGGACGATGTACATTGAAGCTACGAGTGCAAGTAACCTTCAGGTAAATTATACTATTTTGTTTGAACTTGGAGATTTTGGTGTGTGTTGAATAACTTTCTAATTTGTTTATTTAAAATGGACAGTAGTGAAATTGTACTAACAATAATATTTTAATTTTAAGGTGAAATTTGCTTGTTTAAGTAGAAAGGGGTATTTAGTATTGATGTTCTGGATTATGATAAAAATATGGGTATGTCTTTGAGCTCAATTAGACGAACCTGGTTAATTAACGTAAAGGGTGGTAGATGCTCCTTTGTACTCTGCATATATTGTTATAGTAATTAGTAGGCATCCTACAAGGACTTTAATTCAGGATGCACATTTAAATGATAATAAATGTAATCTTGAAAATTTCTGATACTGAAATTTATGCCAAAATTTAATTTTGAAATTTTAATGTATTGTGAATATTGATGTAAATAGAGTTAACGTTCGTGTTTGTGGTAGGAATGTGTTTGTTTTTTATGAATGAGAATGAAAGTTATCTAGGGAGCAGCCGAGGCGATTAACAGAAGAAAGTCAATGGACCAACACAGTTAAAGTAATGAATAGCTTTTCGTAGGATTCACAGCATTCTGGACATCCAATTCGTAGGGGCTCGATTCGAAAAGCGGAGTACCCGGATTTTGGTGGTATCACAGCAATATATATATATATATATATATATATATATTGCTGTGATATACTCCTTTGAATGCGGGAACTGGGTCCTTTCAACAAAAAATTCTAGTCCCACCGATTGGGCGTCATAAACCGCTGTGATCCTGTTTTCGCCTCGGCTGCTCACCTAATTTTATAAACCTCCTCATTCATAAAATTAAACAACACATTCCTACCACAAACATCAACGTTAACTCTATTTACATCAATATTCAGAATACATTAAATTTTCAAATTAAATTTCAGCATAAAATTCAGTTTTAAAAGAATTTCAAGATTAATTTTATTATCACTTTAACGTGCATCCAGAATTAAAGTCCTTGTTGGATGCCTACTAATTAATATAACAATATAAGCAGACCGGAGTCTGAGTATAAAGGAGCATCTACCACCCCTTTACGTTAATTAACCAGGTTCGTCTAATTGAGCTCAAAGACATACCCAAAGTTTCATCATAATTCAGAACATCAATACTAAATACCCTTTCTACTTAAACAAGCAAATTTCATCTTAAAATTAAAATTTTATGGTTAGTACAATTTCACTAATGTCCATTTTAAAGTAAATCAATTATAAAGTTATTCAACACACACAAAATGTCAAACAAAATAGTATAATTTACCTGAAGGTTACTGTCCTCGTAGCTTCAATGTACATCGTCCCTTTAGTTAATCACACCATTCCAACAGGATTATATTTACGGCTTCTAATTCTCAACGCTTTTAAAATTTTCTCCATCACCATTTATTTAAAGTTGTTTCTGGGCTTTCCGGAACTCATCTGTGTATATCTGACCCTTGTTTCGTGGATCCAGACACGTATTTGAACCATTTAATTATTAACACCCCGAAAATAGCAGAGAAATTCATGCGTCTTTCACCAATATACGCCAAAACTGCCTACTTTGTGTATACATTTGTCGTTGTAAATTTTGCTAATTGGTACAGTGATACTAAATTTCATTACCTTGTATCTAAGTGCACTGAAGTACATTCATGTTAGCACGTAAATAACAAACTATTTTGAATCACTAAAATATACGAGCAAAATTTTAAATTATTTTATCAAACTAAAATGCACAGTTTAACATCTTGAATCAAGTCGCGGATGTAAGAGCTTTTAACGCATCGAATAGTCAAAAGTCTAAGAGGCCGAAATTCATATTACCACCGGTATATATAGCGAATAGCCGGCACGTCGCTTTTGTCCTCAAAACAGACAATTCTTAAGAATTTCTCATTCTATGTTCCCAGTCCGTCGCTCGCGCGTCGGTTTTACGAATTTTCACTCGCCCCATTTAAATCTCAGAAATTCTCACACGGCACGCAAACATGTCCGAGAAAACTAATTAATTTTGTACAGAAATTGTTGTTTCTACCTCTGATATTTGCATCCTATTTTCAACCAATTATGACCCTCGTGACGTTGCTTAAATCACGCCTTTACTATATGTGTCTTTGCTTGACGCATTTTCTCTTTCCTTTTCTAACCTGTTCGTATTGGTGCAAATTGATATTCTTTATTATCGATTATATTTTAGTCCATGTGGACTATCTGGGTTTAATAACCCCGTATCGCACCTTCTCGTGAATATTAAGCCCCGGTTTCTCCAAGATTCTTTGTAAACATTAATTATCTGCAAAATTTTCGCCGAATGAGCTTTTTAAATAAACCCTGTTTTGTATTTCGTGCTAAAGCATCTGACCGTTTCCAATATCCTTAGAATCGACATGTTTATCTAAACAAATTAAACTGAAATTGCCTTTTAAAATACGCAGGTGTGTTCAAACATCCTACTTCTAACTAACACTTCTAGGATTTGCATTTTATTGGGTTTTACAAGTTTCTGTAGATATTATCTGTACGTTTTGTTCAATACCGGTTACTTGAAATAGAGTTAATTAAGATAAATTTTGCACGTAATTTCCATTTGTTTAGGAATAATTACATTACACGCAGAGCTTTTTAATACTGCTTCTTTTGATATAAAGCGTCTTGTACATGATTTAAATCTCTTATGTTTAATGAAACTAATAAATTTTTATGCTTCACGGTTTTAATAACGCGTATTATCTAATAATATTCATTATACACGGTGATTAAAATTATTTGATGTGATTATTTAATTTTCTACCCTGGTCTAAATATGAGTAATATATATATATATATATATATATACGAATGGTAACCATGGTATGCGCATATATTTTTAAATTCCTTGTGATTGTTACAAGTATGATCCATCTATGGTTCAAAACGTTTCTAAAATTTCGAATTCAGATGTATAATAATATAACTAATAAAGAAATCGACCGAAAGTTAGTAACATTACACGAGAAGTGGTTATATGCTTATACAAATACATACCAGCATGAAATTTGGCGTATATCTCACTTCCTTATGCAAAAACAAACACCTTTCGTACATCAATTAACTAATTTTGAATAACCACAATGGTTTTAAAGCACGTCATGCATGATTACAGTTTTACATTTCTTTGAAAAATGCAAATATTTTTATGCTCTAAACTCTAAAGTATTACTAAACACGCTTCTTTTACGAAATGACAATAATAAATTACAATCTACGAACGTTAGACTTAAAACTGCGATCAAACAGTAACGCACGTTCCAGGTGGTGAATACTATCTTCAGCAACACGCGTCCTTTCGTGAATTCCTCCCTTTTCCGGCCGTAGGTTTAATTAGACCGGAAGGATGTACCGCGCTTTGTGACTTTACTGGTTATGTCCGTATCAGAACATCTGTTCTTTATTGTTAAATCAATATCGAAATGGATCTAATCAATACAGCTTCAAAGAACATGTATCTACATTTTAATCCTGTATTTGTGTAATTTTATTATTAGAATAGTTACGAGTGGTTAAACAGTGGTATGAAAACACCAGGTGTACACGTGACTGGCACGAGCCCCGATCCGGCATATGCATATTTCACACCCTCAGTTAGGTTCTGTTATACGGATGGCGGTTGCAGCTGCCGTTTGTTTGTGGGAGATGTGCAAATAAACGTTCAGTTAATATTTATAATCGTGTGCCAATAAAATATCTTATTTGACTATTAAGAAAAAAACGAATGCTCTCCATGTAGTTTTGCCTTATTTAATAGAATAGAAAAATAAAAATTTGAAATAATTGAGACTTGAGATGCATATTTTTAAATTGTTTTAAAATATCTCTCTTAGTCATATGCCAAAAATATGTATTTCCCGTAATTCACTAGTTTTATTTAAGAATATCGTCGTTTACAAAAATGGTAATTTTAAAAATTTCAAAATTTAATAGAAATACAAAATTTTAACCTGCGTTTGAGGCGCAAATCTTTAAATTATTTAAAAATATATAAGGTCTGGTATTATATACACATGTTTTAAATGGAACACTTAGCTCACTCTTACAATGTTTGGCAATACTACACATAAAGTATTTAAGAAAATAAGTATTACAATTTTTCAAAAAATCGTCCCTACATGCACACCCTTTATCATTTCCAATACGCTTATTTTTTTAGCGAAATAGGTTTGACTACTTAGTTTGCTGTTTCCAAATTAAACATATATTCGAAATATGAGAATTGTTATACAGAGTGAGTTGAAATGTGTTTGTATAATTATTTTGTTTTTTTTAAGTTGAGAACTCCGTATTCAATTTTTCATTTGGAACATTCTTTATTCTTTTTTTCTTGTTAACTATTCACTATATGAAATTCACTAAATATTAAAGACATTTCTATTCCATAAAGAAGTTATAATATCAAGCGGTACAGAGTCAATTAAATGGGAAACAATTGCCTACTTTGGAGTATATTAAAATGGTTTTAAAAAAATTGACACTATCTCATGCTGTTGTTACTGTCCATTCCGTAGTTTGAATACTTTCTGCATTTTACACTCTCTTCTCTGTATCGGTAAATGTTTGCTTTCACGTTTGGAAAATTGCTCAATTATACGAGCCGCCTGCGATACGTAGTATTCAGTATTTATTGTAGTAAAATTATCTGGTTTAATTGTAATTAGATAAAACCGTTATTTTTGAATGCTAGAAACTGGTTAATCAGTTGTTGCTATCCAGTAATGAGTTTTCCGTGAAATACTCTTCAGAAAATAAATTTACAATGCGTTTGTTGAACTAGTTTAATATGTTTCGAGTGTTGGTTTGCGTGGCTTCTATTGCGATAAATATAAAACCAACAGGGCCAGTCACAAAATCTTTGTTGGAAACTTGTTTCCTTTCTATGTGACTGGTAGGTAATTGAAGAGTGGTGTTTCTTTGATAAAAATTTTAATATTTTAACCGAGATTGTAACACATTCTCCGGATTGTAACACATATTCTCCGGATTGTAGCTCAAATTCTCCGTATTTTAACCAATATCTTTAGGCCGGATTCTAACCCATATTCTTAACTTTTTTTAACCGATGCTTACGTGGCCTTAACATAAAAGCTTTACTTTGCCGTTAGAATACATTTTGTCTGACTGCCGTCTATACGCAGATTAAGTTATGGTGAGATGGGTGCACATTGCAATTAACAATAACCCTTTATAGCCTACGTCAAAGAATATCATTAAAAGCAACATGTAACGAATGGTCTTACTCTTTTATGGTATGTGAATTTTTGCTTGAATTATATAAATATTAAGATGAGTAAATCACTTTGCTTATTTAATACTGTTTTATTAGAATAATGATATTAGTGTAGGTTTTGTGTGATTCTGTTTTTATTTTGACGAATAACCGAGTGAATTGGTTTCGAAATTATATATAGACTTGATAATTATAGATCACCTGTTGTATTTGATTAGCTATGTTGATTGCGCATAAAGGCACTATTGTAAATATTTACTTTGTTTCTCAGGTTTAAGTAGATTCTATTTTGCGCGAGCTCATCATCATCATCAACGTAAAAAATTAGTAGATAAGATTCTAGTCATATTTATATTTACATTTATATGTGATATTTTTATTTATCTTTGCAAGTGATAATTTATATTTATGTTGTTACGGAGTATGTAAAAATGTGTAAAAATTCATAATTATACTGTTTATTTTTCTGTGTTGTTATTGTATTGGACACACCAGTGTTCTGTCCACATGTATATTTTGTGTATCTACTAATCATTTTTTTTCACGTCGAAGTGGATTGTGTCCTTCGTTTCAATTTTAGCGCACCCATCACCATCCAATCACCGACTGTGTTAGCACGGCATTTCAATTCTCTTTCTTTCCCTTCCTTTGTTACAGTAAATCGGGCGGGCATTCCGTTACTGATTTAGTGTTCTTTTCCTGACCCGCTCATCTAATGTGTAACGCCGTTCTCAAGGGAAAACCAAAAACGTTATTTTTCGTTCGTGCGACCTATAAATTCTATTTTAAAAAATATCAAAAATAGAAAAAAAAGGTTTCTTGATACAAAATTTTGAATAGCTGCTGTTATCAAATCTTTTAATATCTCTGATATAACAATGTTATCCTTTCGTATATGAAGCACTTGAATATATACATATATATATATATATATATATATATATATATATATATATATATATATATATATATATATGATATATTATTAATGGGTTTGAGGTCAGCTGTAGGAAAGTAAACTCTTTTTAAGGCCTAAATTTTCGAATTTTATTTAAATTCTTGATCACAGGCTTTAAGACGAGGTTAAACATTAAATTAACATGAAAATTAAATCGAAATCTTATTTTAAATGATTTTTGCTTCAATTTGTTATAAGAAAATTGTATAACTTGTATAAAAATAAAAATAAAAATAAAAAAAATTTTTTTTCATCATTTAAAATAAGATTTCGATTTAATTTTCATGTTAATTTAATGTTTAACCTCGTCTTAAAGCCTGTGATCAAGAATTTAAATAAAATTCGAAAATTTAGGCCTTAAAAAAGAGTTTACTTTCCTACAGCTGACCTCAAACCTATTAATAATATATCATCATATTTATACAAAGTCATTATCTCTAAACTATATTATATATATATATATATATATATATATATATATATATATATATATATATATTGGGAAGATATTATTTTCATTAATTTAGTAGTTGAGATATTATTATAAATTCGACGCCTAATAAAGATTGCTATGATTAATGTTTCTAATTACCCGTTGTCTAATTATTTTTGTTAACTCTCTGATTAATAAAACCACTGTAATCATGCATCGAATTTATAATAATATCTCAACTACAAAATTAATGAAAAATAATATCCCCTCAATACATATTTTATATACTACATATAGAGTCCAGGATGTTCACTCAACTATTCTAAACAAATCTTAAACACGTAAGTATCATTTATAAACTACGCTATAATTAAATCTTCCTTAGTATGTACAATAGTTACCAGAATGTCATGCAATTTAATATCCTTCCTCTTAAAAGTCATTTAAACTAGGTTCGATTGTTTCCTTGTGTAATAGCAAAAGTTGTATCGAAAGTTTGCCAAACCTTTAAAATTAAATTAGATTGACTTTTACACACAACTCCTACTCTTAAATTAAAAATATGCGTTTTTATAAATTACTTAAAATAGATTGATTTATATTATATCGTTACACATTTTCTTTACTTTACCAGCTTTAACTTTTTGCAGAACGTAATTACCAATGCATACTTCAATTGTTTAGATCGTTTTAGAAAGTAAACGTTTTCATGCAAATTGATCCATTCCACATATAACAAACCATTCTAAATCATATATGCCTATTCTAATAAAGAAAATTTTATCTTGCCCTAATTTTAATTATTTTTAATTATCTATTTTACATTTTGAGGCTTTTAAATAATTCTCGCCATTAAACATTATATAGTTCGTGTAGGCAACTAGTTACGTGCCATTCTTAGTACGTCAAATAATCTACTTACGTCGGAGTTTCAATCAACACTTTAACGTCGGCGATTCGAGTAACACTGATCTTCTATTAAACTTTTATATACATAAATCTTCAGATTAATTCTCTTTTACAATAGTATATAATTGGTTTCAAGCCGTCTATCTTCCATAATGTTTTTAAATAATTTTTACTGCTAAATACTGTACATTTTATGTAGCACTTTTACTACGTAATGGATTATTTAATCTAATTAATAGTATGGCTTCTCTACTACACCGATTGGCTTTTATAAAGCGAGGTCTTCTGACGTAGGCTTCGGGAACTTTTGCGCTAGATTTAATTGCGTCGCTACGTTATTTTCACCTTCTGATTTGTTCTAGAGCGTAGCGCGTCATGTAATCACCATTCCCGTTTGTTCGAGAACCTAGAAGTTAATTGTTTCTCAATCTTTTACTACCGCTTCGAGCTATTTAATCGTTCTAGGACATGGTCATTTAACTACACTTTTAATTAAAAATACGTTTTTTTTCGTTATCAAAATACAAATAAAATCCTTTTAGAATATGTATTTATACTAGCGTAAATTTTTTACTCATGCTACTTACGGATAATTGAGTATTTAAATGCATTTGAAAGTAAATTTCTCTAAACACAATGCTTTTATTATAAAATATGGATGAAATTCTTTTTATAACATATGATTGACTGACTATTCAAATGCATTTAAACGTAATAAATATTTTTATTTTTATTCAAAATACGATTAAACCATTTAATAATCAAGGTTTCTTGCGTAAAATGCAACCATTTTATATAGAGCATTTCACAAATGTTTTCAATACAAATAAATATTTAAATAATTTGGTTTTCTTAAATTTTTTTGAATTTTCTCGCATTTATGAAATCAGATCTTTATCATATTGGAATATGAATTTTCTACGACCTTACACACGCACACGCACACACACACACGCACAAACACACATACATACGCGCACGTACACATTCGGTTAGAATATGTGCATCTTGCATTGCAGGGATTTTTTAGAACGGAATTTTATTCTTATAGAAATTTTAGCTGGTTTAAATATGCAAGTGGCTGGGCAGTTTTCATGCGGGGCATATAGAATATTAAACAAATTAAATACTATTGTTCCCATTAACTAACTAAAACTGCAGATGATTTTAAATTTAATTTTAATTAGAAAAATATTTAATCATATCCTACTCATAAATTCCAGGCTTACCCTAGATTAAACAACACATCCTTGGACAAAAACGGATTCGATCTTTTTCATTGATAAGAGTGAAAATAACATGAAAGCTAAACACATGAAAAGATTGTTAAATGTTATTGTGGTTCCATACACAAGTAGTAATCCTCTGCACTCCTCTATATAGCGTGTCTAAAAATATAAATAACAAGCTTAAACTCTGAAATGCAGGTACCCCTGCATTTGTCGATTCGGCCAAAACCACATGCAAAAATACGAGGCGAATTTTTAGTTTCCTTTTGCTACAAATAAATAAGAAAACTATAATGTTTACTAAATTTTATTTGTATAAGAATGTAGATGGATAAATAAAAGTAGATATGAAAATTGAAATCGTGTGTCTATTTGTAAAAACTATTGGAGAGAAAAATGTAAACAGAACGAAAAGAGCTAAAAAAACTGATTCAAAGAGGAAAAAACTACGAATTTAATCCAAATACAAAAAGTCTACTGCATCTAAAGACTGTATAAAATTCGTATAACTTATTTTGGAGGTAGTAAAAGCTGGGATAATATTTAGTGGAGAACTTTGAATCCACAGTTGTTTAGTTGTAAACCAACAATGCAATACTGAAAAGACTTTGGTACGCTTTAGGTATATAAACAAAAAGCAATCAATTCAGTTAATGCAAAAGCGTGCTTAGGAGTCGTCAGATATCTCCGATACATATATGAATGATATGAAAATTTACTTTTCTAAAACTTGTAGAATACGAGGGGTGCTCGATATGTATCCATAATAAGTAACAAAAACAAAGCTTAAGGTGTGAAAACTTCTTTACTGTTTTTCAAAATATTCTTCACGATGATTGATATACTTTTGCATACGTTGGAAACAATTTTCATAGCATTTTTTCCATTCAGATTGAGATATCTCCAAAACATGGGTTTTGAACGCAACAAATGGTTATATAGCAAACAGAATTAACTGTTCTACGATCCTCTAAAGCAACTGTTATCAAAGGAATGATGATAAAACGGCGAAACCTTTTTAAGCATATATTTTTTTTTTTTTTGTATAACAACAATGGTGATGATTGTGATTATGATGATTATGCTAAAAAACTAAGTCGTGTTCATATCAGTTCCCAGAGTAGATTCTATAAGTTTTATTACAAAGTTCTTTTACTAAAAAATTCTAGAACCCACAAATGCCAAAACCATTTGTCCTTTTTGTTACCCTGCCTACTCCCCAAACTTTTTATTTTAAGCCAATTTTAAATAGTTAGATGGCGTAACCCAACTATAACTCTAAACATACAAAGGTGACATAAGTCAAATAATTAAAACTAGATGGAGTTCCAACATTCTCCCCCCTGGTAAGTAGAAACAATTGAAACAAACAAGCTGTTTCTGCTTAGCCACACATTGTTACACTACATCCAGAACAGCTACTTTCGTAGCAGGACGCGTATATGTCCCGTTGATAGTTTTAACCACCACTTGTCTGACTTGGTCGGAGTGTCTTCCTCTGTGCACTTCCACTACAACTCCTTTTACCCAAGAGTTTCGCTTTGTCTCTTCAACAATTACCACAACGTCCCCTACTTCAATTGGCTTCACCTTCTGAAACCACTTTGTTCTTCGTGCTAAGGTCGGCATATATTCGTGTAACCAGCGTTTCCAAAAATGAAGTGCCATTTGCTGTGACAACTTGTAATTTCGACGCATCGCTATTACGTCAGACTCGTGCACCTCTTCAAGCGGTTTTATTCCTCCTGATGATCCCAAAAGGAAATGATTAGGTGTAAGTGCTTCTGGTTCATCAGCACTAATAGGCAGGTATGTAAGTGGTCTAGAGTTTATAATACTTTCGACTTCTAATAAATAGCAACGTAGATTCTCGTCGTCAGGTCGCTTAGTAGGCATCATACGTTCAAGACAACACTTTACCGATCTAACTAATCTCTCCCAACTCCCTCCCATATGGGGAGCTGCGGGTGGATTTAACTTCCAAGTTATATTCTCAAAGTGCGCTTGAATTTCATCCAATGGAATTTGATCAATTAGTTTTTCAACTCATTTTTACGCCTATGAAATTCGTTCCATTGTCTGTATGAAGCTCAATGGGCATACCGCGTCGAGAAATGAAGTTCCGAATACACATCATACACGAATCCTTGCTTAAAGAGTGTGCAAGTTCAATATGTATGGCTCGTACTGTAAGACAAGTAAACATACACACCCATCTCTTCTCTACACGACGCCCTACTACTACTTCCAGTGGTCCAAAGTAATCTATTCCAGTATAGGAGAACGGTCTTGAATATGCACCTAATCTAGCCTGAGGAGGTCAGACATCTGGGGTGGATTAGGATGTGCGTGTAGATTTTGCAAAACTGACAACGTGTCCGTATAGAGTTCAAAACTACACGCAAACGTGAAATTACATACAATTGTCTGAGCTCGTTCACCACTGTTTCGTGATTCGCATGTAAATACTTCTCATGGTAATGCATAACGATCAACTCGGTTACTTTATGGGACCTTGGTAATATTATTGGATTTTTTACATCAAACGAGATTCCAATTGCTCTTGACGTGCGTCCTCTCATCCGAAGAACGCCTTTCTCATCTAAAAATGGAGACAACTGATACAAGAGGCTGCTTTTCTCCAATGGTATGTCAGGATGGTTTTGTAACTGATTTATCTCTTCCCGATAACTGTTCAACTGTGCTTGTCGGTACATAACTTCTTTTGCTTGGCGTATTTCAGTTGGTAAAAGTACACCCGATCTTTTAGATTTATTTTTAAAGTTGTATAGTATTCGCACTATCCAACCCATAGTTCGATACGCCTTCCTCCATTGAGAACATTTGTTTATAAATTTTTCTAATAAGTTAGGTGTTACGTCACTGTGGAATAGTTGTAACTTTAGGTCGTTTTCAGTTTTCATATTTTCCTCCTTGTTTCTTGTAAACCATTTACTCTCGGGAAGATGTAAAAACTGAGGTCCAACAAACCATCTGCTAGTAGAGGATATCTGCGATTGTGATTTCCATTTGGTTGCATCGTCTGCTACGTTGTGAGCGGATGGAACCCACCGCCAATTTGCAAGGGTTGTGGTTTCTAGGATCTCAGCTATGCGAAGAGCCACAAACTGTTTATATTTCCTTGCATCTGAACGCAGCCAAGCAAGAACATTTGACGAGTCGGTCCAAAAGAAAACTTCTTCAGGTACAATATTATGACCTGATATAATGGTATTTGCTAATCTAGCTCCAAGAACAGCAGCTTGTAATTCAAGCCTAGGGATCGATACTGGACGAAGAGGAGCTACTTTTGACTTTGCTGCTACTAATGAACAGCAGACAGCTGTTGACGCTTTATATCTAAAGTACGCTACCGCCGCGTACGCTAACTCACTGGCATCTGTAAACACATGTAATTGGAGAGTCTTATAATCATACGAAAAATAGCATCTCGAAATCTTAATTTCTCCTATCTTAGGAAGTATTTTAATCCATTTAACCCAGTCGGTAAATTGAGAGTCCGTAACTAACTGGTCCCAACCTATTTCAGAGCGCCAAATGTCTTGCAAGAGAATTTTAAGACCAATCAACAGGGAGGACAGGAAACCCAAGGGATCAAAACCATCATAAGCGTTCTCAAAACTTCCCGCTTAGTGGGCTTTCGGACTCCTGCTACTACTTCCTTGTCTAATCGACCAAAGTTGAGGTTGTAGTAAAATTGGTCGTCCATAGTGCTCCACCACATACCTAAAACTTTAGAACCAGCAAATCCATCGTTGCCGTTTAAATTCTTTAGTTGACTAGTGTTGTCGTCCTCCAAATTCAGCTGGGAGGTAATCAATTTTGAATTTGAAATAAAGTTTCGTATAATGAACTTGGCTTCTTTATGTATCTCAATTACGTCGTTTGCGATCTGCAGAGCTTCCTCTTCTGAATCAAAACTCTCAAGCCAGTCGTCTACATAGTGATTTTCAACAATAGAATTCACTGCTTTTGCATTTGATCCTCCGAACCGTAAAGCATTAATATTCTTCACATATTGAGCGACCGTGGGGGAACATGCAGCCCCAAAAGTCATTACCCTCATGACGTATGTGATCGGTTCATCGTTTGGAGAATTCCGCCAAAGGAATCTTTGGCTTTGTTGGTCGCTTTCACGTATAGCCACCTGATGATACATTTCTTTGATATCGCCTGATAGGGCGAAACGCTTTTCTCTAAAGCGAAAGAGTACGTTGATTAAAGAACACAACATATCGGGACCTTTCAACAACATTTCGTTTAAAGAGGTTCCATTAGCCACTGCCGCAGCATCCCACACAATCCGAACTTTGTTGGGCTTATTCGGGTTGAAAACGGGAAATATTGGTAAATACCATGTTCTGTCCTCAAGTTTAGCAGCTTCCTGATCTGTAAGCTTTTAGTATAACCCTTATCTAAGTAAGCTTGCATTTGAGTCTTAATATTCTCCGCTAAAACGGGATCCTTAGCCAATCTTCTTTCCAAGCATATTAATCTCTTCATAGCCATGTCGCGACTAGACGGCAATTGAATTGAATCGAATTTCCACAGTAAGCCCGCTTCATATCCAAATTTAATTTTGCGTGTTGTTTTGCTAGAATACTCATTGCTCGCCGATCGTCTTCAGATTGCAAATGAAACACAGGACTCTTTGTAGTGAGTGACTCAACGCAAAAACTGTTTTACTTGGTCGTGCAAGTCGTCTTCAAGTCCACAGTCACAGACATGGTAATGATGATTTAGATTACTATTTACTTGATCTGCGTAGTTTCCTAGGATAGTCCAACCTAACTTCGTTTTAGTGGCGATTGGTTCTCCCATTGACCTTCTTTAATCTTCAGTGGTAAGCCCAGTTGCCAGTGTTCAATACCAATCAGTATGCGCGGCTTTGCATCTTTATAGCTAGCAATTGGAAGATTTCTTAAATGGTTATATGGGGTTTCAGTCGGCTTATACTTTAACGACTGAGTAGTTAGATTTAATCCTTGCACAGTACGAACATTGGAGATACGGTACCTTTTGCAACTTTCACTATCACCTGATATTTCTAGAGACACACAACGACTATTTTCTCTTCTCGAGTCGTATCTCCAGTCCATTTTAAATGCAGTGAGCTGATAGGTCCTTTGAGATTTAATTCTTGCGCTATTTTTTCGTCTAAAAGTGTACGGGTTGACCCTTCATCCAGAAATGCAAATGTTTTTATGACTGTACGCGGTCCAAACAATCGTACCGGAATTACACGAAAAAGCAGTCGACTTGGAACTAAGGAGTGAATGGAAATCGTATTCGAACGTTCATGTTCTCTTGGCTGGTTTGCTTGGTTCGATAACATGTTTTACATCATCATGAAGTAAATGATGATGTTTAAATAAACAACCGTTCACATTGCATTTCGTTTGGGAGTTGCAGTGTTTCCAGAAATGTTTAAGAAGGCATTTTCTGCATAAACCATTCTTTTTAATTATCTCCCAACGTTCCTTAACGTTGGCTTTCTTAAACGCAGGGCATTCCGCGATTTCGTGTGCGTCGCTAATACAAACACAACACTTTGAACCAATACGTTGGGCAGACATTATCGATGGATTTCCATTGTCAACGTGAGAATAGACTTTACCCTTTGTTTTAAAGGAACGTTTCTCAAGTTTTCTCCGGATTTATACAATATGTCAAGACTACTGGGTAATACCGTGCCTACTTTATCTGCCTGTATCGTCAACCAGTCATCCAGGGTAGATAAAGTTTCCAACTCAGAGTATTCCCCATATTGCTTTAACTTGAAATCAGCCCATTCAAGCTTAAGCGACCCAGGAGTTTTGTACCAATTCGTTTAACAATGTCGGATTGGTTAGATGATTTGTCATGCCGCAAGCTTGCATGGTAACACAGAGGTGTTGCACCGCTATATGGAGATCCAACAGTGAATCTAATTTTTCTAAATTTACTCGAGGGAGTGCCTGAACGTTTGCTATTAACTCGCTGATTACTTGATCAGGTCTACCAAAACGAATCCTTAAAGCGTTAATAGCTTTAGGTACAGATTCTTCATAAGTAAGATATCCCTTGACTAAATTTAAAGCTGCCCTTTTAGACATTTTTGTAACCGACATAGGTTATCGTAGTTGCTCAACTTTAAAGCCGTGGTTGACCTCATGTAACTTGTAATGAACATCGGCCATAGATTCGGAGAGCCATCAAAGATTGGCAAATCGGGCGTTTGTCTAAGTACATCTCTATAGAAAGGTGTATCATTATCATTTGTCGCACAGCGTTGAGCACTAGTAAGAAACTCTTGCTGATTTTTGCGGTTAACCACGGCAATGGTGCCGACGTTAAAAAGTCTGATGTTTATTGAGTAATATATTCTTTGGGGCACTCGGGATTTGATAGGTGAATTCACATCCTGTGGACTTAATGGTACTTCTTGGCTTTCTACTACTGCTTTCGAATGTGCTTTAGCCCATTTTTCAACATCAGCATTTTTGTTTCAATATCAATTGACACGGACCCGACATCCGAAATGTTTGTACTACAAGCGTCATCCATCTGACTAATCAATAGCTTCTTTTGTGTGAAGTATAACTTATCTTCTTCTTCACGCTGTTTTCTCGTTGCTACTATCATACGACGTTCCTCTTCTAGCACCTCTAGAAGCCGTTGACTACTTAGGCGTTTACTTGAAGCGTTCGTAGTAGATGGGTGGGATCTAAGCGTGGGCTCCTTGGCTTTGTTCAAAACGAGCACCTCAATGTTTGCACGGTTTTCATTTTGAGTATGAGCGTTTTGACATTCATCGATGTTACTGCTGTTCTGGTTTCTACTATCAGCAATAACTTCAAAAACCACGCTTGTGTCCCTTGCCTTTGCTCGCTTAGATTTACGACACTCTTTTTGTTTGTTTTCGGTGCGCATTTTATACATACATACGGCTTGTCTTTTATAGCTTTAGTAACATGCGCACATTCAAAATGACTCCAGCTGAGACATTTTTCACATTGCACCATATCTCCTTCTTCTGGATATTCACACAGATTACAACACAATCTGAATCATTAGGGTTGTTCATATTTGAAGTACTTTTCTGGTTCATATTTTCACTGGTTTATTTTGTGGTGTTTGTTGCAATCAGAGTTACTAGGTTCTAATTCAAAGCATATACAACCATCCACCAAATTAGTCCAAGTGTCTTGTAGCACCAGATTTAGTTTTTTAGAATGTTATCAAAGGAATGATGATAAAACGGCGAAACCTTTTTAAGCATATATTTTTTTTTTTTGTATAACAACAATGGTGATGATTGTGATTATGATGATTATGCTAAAAAACTAAGTCGTGTTCATATCAGTTCCCAGAGTAGATTCTATAAGTTTTATTACAAAGTTCTTTTACTAAAAAATTCTAGAACCCACAAATGCCAAAACCATTTGTCCTTTTTGTTACCCTGCCTACTCCCCAAACTTTTTATTTTAAGCCAATTTTAAATAGTTAGATGGCGTAACCCAACTATAACTCTAAACATACAAAGGTGACATAAGTCAAATAATTAAAACTAGATGGAGTTCCAACAGCAACGGTCGTGACATATCTATTTATTCTGAAAAAACGGGCAACCATTTTCTTCGAAGTGCTTAGAGTGCGAACAACTTCTGTTGGATTACGTTCATCTTGGAAGATCTATGCAGTCGACTGCTGTTTACTCTCGGGTTCATACGAATAAATCCAAGATTTGTCACCTGTGTAGATGTTATACACTGCGTTTGATGCACTGCAATTGTATTTTTCTAGCATTTCTTTGGACCAATCGACACGAGTCTTTTTTGGAGCAATTGTCAAATTACGTGAGATCCAACACGCACATAGCTTTTTCACAGCTAAATGTTCATGTAATATCGAATGTATACTTGTCATACTAATGCTTAGGGATGCCCGAATCTCACGATAAGTCACATGACGATCTTGCATTATCAATTCACGCATAGCATCGATGTTTTTTGACACAACAGCCGATTTTGGACGACTTTCATTTAATTCATCCGCTAGCGAACTACGACCACGATTTAATTCTCTATACCAACGATATAGATTGGTTTTAGTTGGAGTTTCTTCCCCAAAAGTCGAAATAAGTTGATTCAGGCACTGTTGTGGAGTTAATTCCATTTTTTGGACGAGACAAAATTTTCAACTCAATCAAAACAAAACAAATAGTGTTCAGATGGCAAAATGTTAAAAGTATGTATACTGCCAAAAATGTCAAACTTTAGGTTAGAAACGTCAGATCGTACCTAGCAACATTAATGTTGTAAGTTCCCGATATATATCGAGCACTCCCCGTAAGGTATGAATAAAACTGTTTTTAGTTGAGGCTAGTTTGACACTTTCACGTGAAATTTTTGTAGTTTAGTTTAGTCTAAAAAATATATATCTACATTTGTGTGTAATGAATTTTGATCCAAGCTAACGGTAAACTTGTTTTACTTTTACTGTTGTTGAACGTGGAGTGCAATATTAATAACGTGATATATTTGCAGTTACTATTGGGAAAAACTCCTATATACCAGGCGTTTATAACGAAAAAAGCGCTAATTGTAGAAAAGTGGCGAAGTCTATCAAGGTAGGTAGTGAAAATAAACTTTAGCTATAGGACATAAGTTAAGGGTAACATCCGAATTAGAACGAGTAATGTGGAAGTTATAACTTACCCAAGGTTCGTATTGTAAAGTTTCTATTTTGTACAAATGCACAAATAACTAGATTTATAAAAAAAGGTAATCAACAACGATTTTGTAAACTATTTGAGGTTATGTTAAGCATGAGTTTCTCTTAAACTAAGTGTAAGTGGTACTCAGAGACAGCGATATTGAAATGTCCCGTGTTTGTAACGTGCAGATAGGACAACTTTATTTAGCATGCGTAGGATAGGACATAGTACATTTGTAAGATGTAATGTATTTTTAATACATTATATTCTAAACTAGTTCAGTTTCATATTGGGCTAATCATTCATGGTTCAGTTTCATTAAATTCAGTTCCGAGGCATAATTGTTATTGGTTGAATAAAGTGTAGGTTTTTGTATAACAGCGCACGGCAGTAAATTTAATATTTTTCCTTCGATAAGTTAGTGGACCAGTCGTGCATTGTTACGACAAAATCCCAACGGGAAATACGTAATTGGTTGAACAGTCTATAGCAGAAAAACGTAAACAAAGTCAAAGACTTACCGATGTTGATAGCGGCAGCGGTCCAGTTTTATCACTTAAAGCTGTAAGAAGATATTTTGGAAAGAAAAGGAAGCAAACAACAACTTGCACCACGCAATCAGACGGTTCGAGAGCACTCCCGACCCGACAGATTTGCGAAGTTGACGTCTCGGCAGGTACTTTCAAACCCGACTGTCACTTTCAAAGGCACGACGGTCACTGATAACACAAGCGAGGTTTGTATTGTTTTCGACCGCGCGTGCGTTAAGTTAATTTGAAATAAATGGTAAATCCAAATTTAATTGAATATCGCATTTGTTGTGCAAACATAAAGGGCGGTCCTTTTATTCTTATTCCTCATTGGTCCTGACCGATTTTTAATTTAGGTATCTAACCTTATGTTAGATTTGATGAAATTTCATGTGGTTATATTCTAGCCACTGCCGTATAAATTTTAATTTCGACAATTGCTTGATTGGCATTAATTTTAACAGTAAGTTTTTTTGATGATACTGCCGAGGGTTTTTAAGGAAAATAAGTGAGTTTTCTTAAAGGGGAAAAACACCATTCCCCGGTCACTTTGATCCGAGTCTTCCAAGTAACAACATGGTGAAATAGAAATACTCCAGATAGTGATTCAAATTAGTGGACTAAGTGCATATTTATTAAGGACAAGTTAGTAAGCCCTTCTCTGTTTAGAGGATTAACCCCGCACCCTAGTTTTGTCGTGAGCTTTCGAGTGTAAGCTATTTTAGGAGCTGGAGGCCCGATTCACTGTTGTGGAATTTGTCATTGCTAAAGATATTTACTTGGTCGGAAGTTGTTCTCACCATCTAAAGAACCTAGGTGTAGGACCGGTAGATGGACGGATAGTGTAAAATATAGGTTATAAGGACCCAAAACTGTGAGTATTGGATGAGGTTGTAACTAGATGTAAGCTCGTCATGTAGATTAAGTAAACACTTTTGTAGTGCTAATCAAGTGTCATTATATGAATTGTGAAAGTGTTGATGGTGTAGGTATTCTATTATTCTTGTAGGTTAAAAAAGTATTTACTGATCACTACACCTGATATTCACACAAAACGCAGGAAGGTTCCTGCAGAAAATGACCTTCACCGGTAAACATCCTGACGGCTAATCCTCCCTTCTTCTGGAAGCAATCGTCTAGAGAAGCGAGCGTGAGTTATTCTCAGGTAAGGTTATTTTGGGACTACATTTCCGATTGCGACACGATTGCAGGCGCCCTTATTGATGGTAACAAAATTCATACAAAGAACGAAACGACCACGGCCACGTAGGTCCACCTCATTATTTTGTTGAACCCCGCCGATACCCTGCTAGCTGGGAAAATTTCCTTGTGCATGCACTAGCTTTCTTTGGCTCAAAACCCTCTTATTTTAAATTCCTCCTTATCATTGCTTCTTGACCCTTCTGGCGTAGTTTCAATAGCTAGTGTAACAAGGAGGCTATTTTATTCACTTAGGACAAAACTTTTAAGAGATAGATAGGACAATTGGATTTTGTAAAACGAAAGATAATTATAATCGAATGCAAAGATCCAGATAAAGTAACAATGGCAAATTTTGCAGATACGACCTGTCTTGCTAGGATGGCAGCAATGTAATTTAAAGAAAACGCAATAGAAATACACCTTATGTTTTGAGACATGACAGAATTATTAGAGCACAGTGATAAAGGGCGAAGTGGAAGGTAAAATTTATACACTAAGATAAAGATTCAAGTATATAGAGTAGATTAAGATGCTGTAAAGATAGTTTCATGTCACTGAAAGTGTAACCCTGCAATAAAAACACTTCAGAGCTGCGTTAAACTTACCTTGAGTTTGTGACTAAGAGAGATTAAATTAGCAAATATTATTTGAAGTTTTATTTTAATTATGTATTGAAAATGCTATCACTAATGAATTTGAATCACTTTGTATAAATAAAACTCTTTTAAATTCCGAAGTAGAACATGCTGTATGATTATGACTGCATCCTTTCAAATTAATCTCAAGCGGTTATGAAAGACTATATATCTGTCCGAGCTTAATCGGCCATATTCATAAACCAGACGCTCTGATAACGTAACAAACAAGTAACAGAAGATTTCAAGAGCTTTTATATAGCGTTTTATATTACTTTAGTTAATCATATATAATTTGATTAAACCACTTAAAACCATTCGCGTCTCAGTATTATATACTCTTGACAGTTACAAAATCGATTTTCCCTCCGGTACTACATTCAAAAATAGGGACAGTCACCCCAAAATTTAAATAAGGGTGTAAATGGTCACCCAAGTTATGTGTTTATGGCAAAGGAACACACATTAAAAAAGTATGCATGTTTATTGATTCTATTCACGTTTGTTTGTATACGTTATGGGTGCATTTTAATTGTACTTTAACGGTGGATGCAAGCTGAAAAAATATAATTTTAAATTCTTTTTATTTTATAAAAGAAAATAATACAAAAATGGCATAAAAGTAATGACAGGGACAGTTAAAATTTACTTATAACTTACTTCAGCTGAATTCTAAGTGTAATCATAAATTCAGTTTAAAAACTAGCGAACGAAATCGATACAGCAGTCACCGATATCCATGTGTGTGGAGTTAGCACGACGTTTTAATTAAAAAAAACAATACTAGTTCCAGTAGCACCTTACATTGTTCGATAGTTTCTGATTAAAAGAAAAAAAAGTTCTGCATTTATAATACCAGAAAATCGAAAATGATAAACTGTCGTGCTAACTTCATGTTCTAGCACGACACAGCCTTCTCTAAAGTACAAGAAGCAGATGCGTAATATACTTTACGACAAGTGTTCAAGTTAGTCCTAAACTAGTTCCATAATAATAAAGCATTTCAGAATAAAATTTCAACAATTAACAATTTTGTATTATTTTAAATATTTGACGTAAGCACGACACTCGTCAAAGATGTGTCGTGCTGACGGCTTTCTGCACTTCCGATGGTAGTTTTGGCTTGTTCTACTCGAGTTCTATATAATTCATCCAATTTCAACTATTGTTCCATCGTTTAACTATTTTTAAATAAATTTAATCTTTTGGAGCCAGCACAACACTCTACAAAAGTGCGTCGTGCTGACGACTTTCTGCATTTCCGATGGTAGTTCTGGCTTGCTCTGCTTGAGTTCTATATAATTCATCCAATTTCAACTATTGTTCCGTCGTATAACTATTTTTAAATAAATTTAATCTTTTGGAGCCAGCACAACACTCTGCAAAAGTGCGTCGTGCTGACGACTTTCTGCATTTCCGATGGTAATTCTGGCTTGTTCTACTCGAGTTCTATACAATTCATCCAATTTCAACTATTGTTCCGTCGTATAACTATTTTTAAATAAATTTAATCTTTTGGAGCCAGCACAACACTCTACAAAAGTGCGTCGTGCTGACGACTTTCTGCATTTCCGATGGTAGTTCTGGCTTGCTCTGCTTGAGTTCTATATAATTCATCCAATTTCAACTATTGTTCCGTCGTATAACTATTTTTAAATAAATTTAATCTTTTGGAGCCAGCACAACAGTCTGCAAAAGTGCGTCGTGCTGACGACTTTCTGCATTTCCGATGGTAATTCTGGCTTGTTCTACTCGAGTTCTATACAATTCATCCAATTTCAACTATTGTTCCGTCGTATAACTATTTTTAAATAAATTTAATCTTTTGGAGCCAGAACAACACTCTGCAAAAGTACGTCGTGCTAACGACTTTCTGCATTTCCGATGGTAGTTCTGGCGTGTTCCACTCGAATTCTATATAATTCACCCAATTTCAACTATTGTTCCGTCGTATAACTATTTTTAAATAAATTTAATCTTTTGGAGCCAGCACAACACTCTACAAAAGTGCGTCGTGCTGACGACTTTCTGCATTTCCGATGGTATTTCTTGCTTTTTAATGCATAAGGGTTCGCGTTTTATATTATTACACGAAATAATTTATATTTATGCTAAATGCAAAATTTGCTAAAATTCTAGAAAATAAACAATTTGTATATAAAGAAGCGCTTATCGTTTCGAAGGGAATTCGTTAATTAAATGTGATCCGATGCAGTCGATGCTTAAAGTAGATCAAAACATGTTATTTTAAAACACTAGCCGTTGTGTTATATAGAAGTATGCAGTAAAATATAGTTGCGAGGTTGCAATGAACATTGAAGTGATGTTTTTAAACCTAAATTACATACAAAAATGGAATTATTAATTACGAAGAAAAGGCAAAATTCTTCAGTATAAAGCTATTTTAAAGATGTAATAAATAATGGAAGTGAAGATTTAACCAAAAATGTTCTTTGATAATTGCTGTTGGAAATCAGCAATTTTAATTTGGAAAACTTGTAAGCCGATTTGCAAATCAATTTGAAGTAACAAATTTTTAATTACGGAAAGCGTTTTGTGGATTCTGCAAGTATCACCGTTAGACTTATTTTTAACTGATATTAGAGTATTTATATCTAGTTTAAGATAATCCTAATAATTTTTTTCTTGTGCGAGGGATTTTTTTATCAGGAGTTTGTGTTCAGAGTTCGATATACTTTGACCTTGAATAGATTATGCCAATGATTTTTTATAGCCAAAACAAATCTTACCAGCGTGGAAATAATTTATAACCAAGTGAAAGATCCTCAAAAGAATAAGTTTAATTCTGTAAATGTAAAATAAAGTAAGCAACAATATTTTGTGACAAACACTTCTTAAAAATTATTTTATGTTTGAAGGAAACGATGTTGTAAATGCTTTTGTATGAAAGAAAATAATTCATATTGTATAAATGCTTTGTGATATTGCTGCGTTTTATTTCATTTTGAAAACTCCGTAAATTTCGTTGAGTTAGCCAGGTAAAGTAAAAAAAACTAAAAAGAAATGTAAGTGAACAATTTCAAGTTTAGAAACCACAAGTATCGTTTCACAATACCCTTTCAGCGACGCTCTCAACGCGAGACCATTACCATATCACTCTTTTAGCGGCGCCGTGTCACAGCAATATGTACATACGAACTTGTAAATGTAATTATAATTTGGTCATAGAAAAATGAATTAGTTTTACATTTAAGGATAAAAGTGTTAGAAAAGAAGTTTCAAGCTTTCGAAATGCTAACCGTGCGTATTAAGTGAAACGCAAGCTTTAATTGTAAGATGTATTGTTAGTAAATTTTTTGTGTGTAAATTTTATGTTTTTAGTGATCTCAGAATAGTGAAAACAGAAGTTGGGGGTTGTGCTACGTATTCCTAAATCAGTTGCTAATGGCATTACCAAATAATTGGGACTTACAAAATGTCGTATAAGGCAATTTAGAAATCTAGTGCAATGAAATGATAGTATTACTTTCAGATTAAGGTTTCTGTAGGAGTTCTGTTAATAATACCTGGCTAGTGGAAGGAGGATTAAGTTTCGTTTCCTTTTAAGGTTAATTTACGTGAAATGATATATTTTGGAGCTTACTGTTAATAGAGTCTAAACTCGGATGCAATTTTATTTACAATTAGTTATAAGAATAGTAAGATGATCATTGTGAAAGGATATTCAGTTACCCCCAATAATGAAGTCTATTTGGGCAAGGTCGTTATTTCTCAAATTTCTGTAATTGGATAAAAATTCAAGAAGTGTCTTTAAGTAGGGTTAGAAAAGGTAACAGTTGAAGTGATGGGAGTTTGGAATCGAGTTCAAAAAGAGCTATTTGGAGTAATCGTCTTCCAGGTAGCTAATATATCAACGAAATTGCTAAGATATAGTAGTTTGGCGTCTTTAACTTTAGACAGTTAGTAATCCTTGCCAGATAAGTTGCCTTTTAAAAACAGTTTTAGATTTCAGCCATTGTACATTTTAGATTTTATTTTTTTATGATTTTGTCGTAGAAACCCACCCAATCTAACGCCATTTTACTTGTAAACACATTATATATTACTGCGATCACTTCAGCAATCTAAGAAGCCATATTGACCTTGGAGTTCTCATGGTAAAAATAATAGGCCAAGCAAGAATCGTTAACTTCTTCCAACCACCACTCTTAGGAGGGGCAATGCACATCAAAGAAAAATTGAGAAAAAAGACTGTAGTAGGGACAGGGAAGATGATGCTTCCTACTAAAGATATGATGAGTGATTTGAAAGAAGATTTATAGCAAAGAATTGAATAATAATAATAATAATAATAATAATAATTATAATAATAATAATAATAAAATAAAATAAAAAATTCTCAAAACTCTTAATAAAACAAGGATGGAAAATAACTATGCCACAAACATGTGTTTAAAAATGGCAAAAAAATTAAAAAGAATACTATTGATTATTTAATCCATACTGTTCTGTTTATATTCACATCACAGGACTATAACGACATCAATTGACAAACACAACAAAGACAGAAACTTTTCAACGGACATTCGGTATAACAGGCAAGAATGGAACCTATAATCTTTTGCACGTAATTGTTTTCAAGGTGTTCACTTCAAAATTTCAATTTGCTTCCAGAAATCATGAAGCTACCGAAAGGGATCCTTTGTTAGTTGGAAAAACTTATACTAATTACTAACTCTCAACAGGTTCCATATGCCAGGCGCAGTAATTCCGTTGTTTGTATAAGTACATATTTTTAAGACATTTTCAAACTTTAATGTTGTTTTAAAGAATGCCAAAATGACTAATTTTTATACCATTCCTAGAATTTAGCATACATTCTGTGTTTATGCAACTAAAATTTTATTCATACTTAAAATACATCCAGGTGTTTTTATATTAATCACGACATCAAGTTTGCATGTTGTTAAACGTAGGTTTAATGTCACATAGATGAGTTCAAGGTTTGTGGCGATATTATTGTCTCAAACACAATGCCGGCTCTTTAAAATAATTATTAAATTTTTGGGCGTTTTTGCTTTATACTGTTATTACTGTAATGATAATATCTACCAGGAGAGAAACACTGTCATTTGCTCATAGATAAAAATTTTAATCTGGCCTTCAGCTGTTAACGGTCCAAAGCCTTGATCAAGTTGAATGACAGGAGAAAATGGTAAATAGTTTTGGGTTTGATCTAAAGTATCGACCTCTAATTGAAAATGCATTTTAGAATTTGTAAGCGGTTAGAAGCGCATACAATCTTCGTTAATGCTATCCTTCTCTAAAGCAAACTATGAAAACTAAATATAGGGGAAAAGAATGTTTATGTAGGTAAAAAAAAATATACTCAAGTTCTTTTTTACTTACAGATATTCATTATTAAACAAAGTTTATGACATTGAAATATTTTTTTAAAAATTAATTTTTTTTTCAAAACATTAGATAACCCCGAATACCAAGTTCGATAAAAATTGTAATCGACAATTTCAAAACTTTTTGTATTTTTAGGGTTCCGTATCTTAAAAGGAAAAACGTAGCCCTTATAAGATCGCTTTCGTGTTCGTCCGTCCGTCCATCAATCAGAGAGGGTTTTTCTGGAAAACTATGTAAGATAGGAATTTGAAATTTGGCATAATGTTAGGTCCTGATAACGCGCACATATATCGGCAATCAAAAATTAGAAAAAAATTCATATTAAATTTAAATGGCGGGTGAATTTGATCGAAATATTAGATAACCATGAAGACAAAGTCTAGTAAAATTTTTAATCGAAAATTTCTATTTGTATTTTTAGGATTCCGTAGCCTAAAAGGAATGATAATGAAATCCCCAAGACGGCATCTTCGTGTATTTAGGCGTATTGAAATATTTTATTCTTGTAACATAATTAATCCATTCTAAACGGAAAAAAGTTTTAGAATACTAGAACGGGTAGAATGGCTTGCGTGTTTCAATGAGTTAAAGAGATGAACTATAGGTTTAAGCAAATTAGTAGGGCCTTTAGTGAGGAACCAGACGAGGACAGGTCCCAAAAGAGGCCAGCAGCTATTTCGGTACTTAGAGAAGCAGATACTTTAGGTGTCGGTTTGACATTCTAAGACATATTACTGTGATGAGGAAGGCAACAGGAAACCACCACATTACCTCCAAAGTAGAGGGCGCACTGAAAATGTTTTTAAAGTGCTGGCATCCGGTAAAAACTTTCGAAATTAAAATAGACCCCAGTCAGATCTCCGGGCAGGCATTACTTTGGAGGATGTGATCGGCAAGTTTAAAAGAAGAGCCGGGTACATTTTGCGAGTCGAGGGGTGAAATGTCAGAAGCATGAAACAAGTGGATAAGCTAGATAATCTAAAAATTGAAATGGATTGCTTAGCATTAGACATAGTAGGAATTAGCGAAGTGTGGTGCCCAGAGGCGGAAGATTTTTGGAGCGGAGACTTTAAGGTAATTAATACAGGATCAGAGGAAGGAAATTCGAGTCATGCGAAAAAAGATAAGTCACTCTGTAAAAAAATTACTTACAAAAGAACGAAAGAGTACTCTTGGTTTGATTAGAATTTAATCCAGTAAATAATATAATATAATATAATAATATAATAATATCTTTATTATTTATAAGCAAATCTCGATACATATGAGAAAAGAAAAGATACTCCTAGCGAGGTTTAAGCTATAAAGCCCACTCTTACACCTAACTAGGACATATTTTGTACAATAAAATATTTATTTAGTACAAACAATAGCTATATACACTTACATACGCCACCACACTTGCATGCACATTTTTACACAAACATCCACACCCCCCCCCCCCCCCACACGTACAAAAACACATCACGCACGCTGGGCCCACAATTCCCCATTCCATATTAAGAAGTTTAGTTGCAGGATAGTAGATATTCCTGATATGCTTTTCTAAATTTAAGTAATGTTGTGCAATTTCTTATATTTATGGGTATACAGTTCAGAGAGACGACCCGGATACCAAGAACGATGAATGATACATTTCAGTACGGTGCATTGGTATTAGCAGTCGTTTTTCATCTCGTGTGTTATGGTGTCCTGTGGAAACGTAAGAGAAATTTGAGGTTAAGTACGAAGGTCCAAGTCCATGTAGGAGTTTATAGAGCATTATTGCCTGATGTAACTGTCGCTGTTTCACTAATTTTAACCAAGAGAGCTTATTGAAATATGGTGTAACATGCTGACGACGTTTGATGTCAAAAACAAACCGAATGCAACTGTTGTGAACTCGCTGTAAACGATTACTGTTGTCCATAGACAAATGATGATATAAAACATCTCCATAGTCAAAAATCGGTTAAATAAGCGACCTAATAAGTTGTATTCTTAAACGAACTGGTAAAAATCGTTTTACCCTCTTAAGACTACGTAACGAAGCATACACCTTTTTACATATATACATTGTATGGGCTTTCCATGACAGATTCGAGTCGATCATTATACCAAGATTCTTTACTGTAGTAGACAGTGGAATTGCTAAGCCATTTAAATATAAGGGTGCAAGAGTTAAAATATCGATTTTACTCAACAATTTAGATGACCCGATTAAGATTGCTTGGCATTTTAAGGGATTTATAGTTAGTTGGTTGTCCAGTCCCCACGAATTTATACTAGCAAGATCAGTGTTAAGATTATTAATAGTACGATAAATATCGTTGGGATGAAAATGTGAATATACCTGTATATCATCTGCGTAACAGTGATATTTACTGAAATTCAAGACTCTAGAAACATCCTGTATATACAAGGAAAAGAGAATAGGGCCAAGCACACTTCCCTGTGGTACTCCAGCTTCCAAATTCAGCCAATCTGACAAGTTAGCCCCATCCTCCGTAATGACACGCTGTCGACGACCGCTCAAGTACGACTCAAACCATTGCAAAGCATCATCTGAGAAATTATTGAGCATCTTTAACTTGGCAAGTAAAATTTTAAAGTTCACACTGTTGAAAGCTGAACTGAAATCAAGTAATAGTATAATAGTTAGCTGTTTGCAGTCCATGGCTTCCTTCGCATCATCGATTATGCGGATTAAGGCCGAAGTTGTGGAGTGGTGCTTACGAAAACCGGATTGAAATTGGTCAAATAGCTGATTTGAATTTAGAAAATTTGATAATTGATCAAAAGCAATATATTCAATAGATTTAGAGAGGGCAGGAAGAATACTAATTGGGCGGTAGTCAGATGGTGATAAAGGGGATGACTTTTTAGGAAGTGGATGAATAAGCGCCTGTTTCCAATGATGAGGGAAAGTATTTGTACTAAATGAATGGTTAATGATAGAGACAAGAGACTGTAGAGCATGAGGAAGCACCAATGAAAGCATTGCCTTGGATATTTGGTCAGCGCCTATTGCACTTGATTTAATGCGCTGAATTGATTTATACACGATGTCATTTGTAACTTGATGAAAAGCAAACTTAGGGCACATTGGAGTATTTAAAGAGGATAAACTTATAATAAAGTTATCCATGCGCTCTTGATCAGTGATCTTTTTAGAATTAAAATGGTCATTTAGAGAATTAAGGCATAAATTGTGTGGAATACGAACAGGCGTTTTCCCAACCCCTAGTGACTTCAGCTCTTTCCAAGTTTTAGCGGAATTTAAATGCGTGGATAGCGAATAATAGTAGCGTAGCTTGGAGTTTCTAATTAGCTGCTTGGTTTTATTTCGCAGGTACTTGAAGTAGTTATAATTTTCAACTGTAGGAACACGTTTAAACCTAAATGCCGCAGCATTTCTAATTCGCCGCATTTCATTGATTTGATCATTTAGCCAGGGAGCCTTCGGTTTTGTGATTCGAATAGTTTTATACGGAGCATGAAAATCAAAATACAGTATTAATACAAGTATACACGCCCATTTCTAGCACAGTAAGGGAGAGATAGAAGCGATCTACAAAGATATCGAAAACACACTAAGTTTCGTAAAAGCACGGGAATCGAGAGGGGAAATAGGCTGGTAGAAATTAGCGACAAAAATAAGTTAACCATCGCAAACACATTATTTCAACATCATGTTAGAAGACAATACACGTGGAAGATACCAAAACACATAGGTAGATATCAAATAGATTACATTCTTGTTCGGCAACGGTATAGGAATCAAGTAAAAGATTCCAGAAGTTACCAGAAGTAGATATAGATCCTGACCACAACATAGTAATTATGAAGGCCGCGCTTTAAAAAGGAACGGAAAGAGGCACCTTGAGTTTGAAAAACTAAAAGATAAACATATTAAAGAAAGATCTGGGATAAAGTCAAACGAATTACTGAAAGACCTGGGAAAAAGTTCTAATACTAAAGAAGTAGAAACAAAATGGAATAACATTAAATTCAGTCTAGCCATCGCGACCAGAGATATTCTGGGGTATAAACAAAAAGAATATAAGAAACCATGGTAGCATAGGATATTCTGAATTTAATAGAAAAAAGGCGAAAATACAAAAACAGACTAGACGAAAGGGAAAAACAGAGATACAAAGTCGTAAAATAATTATTCGCAAATGCAGGAAAGCTAAAGATCAATGAATTGATGAAAAGTGCAAAGAGGTATAAACTAAGATGAAAATAGGAAAGACAGACAAAGCGTACAAACTAATTAGAATGAATTTTAGGGGTATAAAACCGTATAGTAAAAATATAAGGGGTGCGGGAAAAAATATCATTATAAGAAATGTAGAGAAGGTGGTTAGATGGCAAGAATATAAACAAACTTTAGATGCAAGACCGGAACTAGAAACACTAGAACAGGAATCAGACATTGAAGAGGATAATTTGGGATATTGTATACTTAGGTATGAGTTTGAACTATCATTAAAAGGTCTGAAAAATAGTAAGGCACCGGGAATAGATAAGATGCAAACAGAAAACCGGGGTGAAGAAATATTTGAGAAAACTTAATTTGAGTTTAGGCGAAGCAGAGAACAGACCATTTTAGCTCTGAGGGTGAAAATGAAGAAAACAGAAAAAGACGAAAGAGTGTATATACGGTTTCTTGATCTGAAAAAAATATTCGACAATGTAAAATGGGAGCAAATGTTCGGAATGCTCAAAAAGACTAGAAGGAGCTATAGGAATGGACGGATAGTACATAGTTTGTACAAAGAGCAAACAGCTGTAATAGAATTAGAACAGAAACGTAGAGAAGTACTACCTAGGAAATTAAATAGCACAGAATGGGAAACGTGCAAAAGATATAGCTTAAAGACTAGCCCAAGATCGTGCTGCATTTAACAGGAAAAAGCAACGACTACGTTTAAAGACAACAAACATAGAAACAAGAAAGGGATTGCTGAAAGCATATGTGTGGACTGCAGCACTGTATGGCTGTGAAACATGGACAGTAGGAGAAGCAGACAGGAAAAATATAGAAGCCTTTGAAACGTGGTGTATAGACGTATGAAAAGATATCATGGACAAACAAAGTTAAGAACAAAAAGGTTCTAGAAATGATAGGAGAACGAAGACATATGTGGAAAACAGTAAAAAGTAGGAGAGATAGAATGATAGGACACATACAAAGATAGGAGGGAATAGTGCGGAATATATTAGAAGCAGAGAAAGGAAAAACGAAAAGTAAAGGTAAACCTAGATTAGACTATTGCATACAGATAGTTAGAGATGTAGGATGTGGGAATCTCAGAGAAATGTGTAGGTTAGCTCAGAATAAAAATCAATGGAAGTACGCGTCCAACCATTTCTAGGACAAAAAACTTAAAGATGAAAAAAGTACTTGTATTTAAACCTGATGATTACCGTAAACAATTACAGGTGTTGGTTTTGCATAATTTTCAATAAATGTTGATTGTGTGAAAGGAGTAATTGAAAAACTATTGATTCGGTAAGTGTCTAAGTGTGGGGGATCTTGGTAGACGTCAGGTTGCTTAACCCCCTTCGTGTATCATTGAATATCGGTGAAATAGGGTATACTTTTTAGAAAACAATAGAAGGGGAAGTGCAAAAGGTTACCCGTCCTCCTCGTCCATTTCACTCTGAGACAGTTTTCTTTAAAAGGCATACAGTCAACAATTATTTTTAATCACGTTCTCCAACTAGAAAATCTATCCAAAATGTCGCAAACCACGTTAATAACAAACACCTGCCGAATCGTTCCTTGATCTGGAGTCTCCCCCTCTGTCACCTTCTCGACCCTTTTAAGCCAATTTTCTACATCATCGAAAAGTCGATCCGGACCCTCCCATCTTAGTTTGCAACCCTTTAAACGATTAGGTTTTGTTCCTCTAGATAGTACGTACGCTGGATTATTTTCTGAAACCAGTTTCTGAATTTGCGCTACCCGATTAGCAACAAACGTCTTCCGCTATGTTGGTTTCCTTATTAGCCAACAAAGAACAATAGTTCGGTCGCACAATAAGACAACCTCCAAGGACACCAAACTTGTGTTTAATGAAATATCTTTAATCAATTTTGCCGCTAATAATGCTCCACATAATTCGAATCTAGGTAAGGAAATAACCTTAAGCGGAGTTATTCTAGATTTTGAGCATAGTAGTTGTGATGTGTGTAATCCAGTACTGTGGGTCGACTTAAGATACACGTATGCCCCATATGCCGTTTCAGAGGCATCACAAAAGATACGAGCCTAAATTTCCTTGATCCTTTCGGTCACTAGTAGTGGTATAAGTAAGTAATTTGTATGTTATTTGCTCTAGAAGTCGCATGCAAGAATCTCTTAAATTGTTCGGTACTTCCTGGTTCCATCATAATTTTAACCTCCAGAGAAGTTGCAAAATCAGCTTAATCCGAACTACCTACTAGCCCTATAGGATCAACTAATTGCGCTATCGTCGATAAAATGATTCTTTTAGTACACCGTAGTTTGTCAAGTTTCTTAAAATCCTCGTCGGTCTGAAAATTCAAGGTATTCTTATCCGAATTCCAGGTAAGACACAAAATCTTCTGATTTGAGTTCTCATCAAAAATATAGTGATTGATATGATGCGGTTGTGATACACTATCTGAAACAAATCTACCTTTCGTTGGTTGTCTATTCCCTTCATACGAAACCTGCACTTGCCAATCTGAATTTATTTGGTCTTCCTATAATTTAGCTCTTTCAAACGATTGTGACCCGGTCAACAAATCGTCCATGTAAAAGTTCTTGTAATTACTTTTGAAGCATCCGGAAACTATCCAGTACAATCATGCCTTAATTGCTACAGACATCTCACCGCCAAAATCGACGCCGAAGGTATCCAGTAAGTGATCGTTTTTCATATATAAACACGTACCTCTTGTTCCGTGTTAAACCGCCGTTGAAGATTCCACTACTCTTTCTTAACCTACCTGTCGATATATTTTTTGTACGTTAGCCGAAACAACTGCAGGATATCCCTTAAAACGTAGTAAAATGCTTAGGACCGACCTTAACCTGATTATTTAATGAAGTACCATTATCCGAACAAGTTCTTGCAGCAAAAACTACCCGTAATTTTGTAGTTAGCGATGCATTCTTCGTAACCGTATAATGGGGTGAATAGAATACCTCGTGATTAACTGCTTGAATGGACGCCAAGTTTGAAAACTTTTCTATATGCCCTAGATCCAACTATTCCTGCATAAACTGCCGATATTGACTTTCCATATCCTTATTTCTTTGTAGCTTCCTTTCCATTTGATAAAACCGTTTTAGAGCCCTATTTAAACAAACCTATAATCTGCAACCATTTTCGCGAACTGGTAGAGTAACCATAAACCTACCAGTTGGATAACGTTTCGTGTAATTTACGAAACCTTATTCACAGGCTGACTCTCTTTAGGAAATTTCTCTAACAAACAGAACTTCTCCAATTGTTCTTGTACTGCAGTGTTTGATATTAGATGGCAGCTTTGAACCTCCACTTCTGGCAATCGAGTCATCTGCGTTATCTACCCTGTAACGATCCAACCAAATTTCGTGTATTGCAAAAAGTCTGTTTTTACCCAGACGAATTTGTTGCCCAGAAACCAGATCCCAGAAAACTGCCGAACCTAATAGCAAGTCAATTTTTCCCGAAACCCGAAACTACTGTCAATAATATCACGTATGTGGAATCCCTAAACTAGTCATGTCCAATGAGTAGGAAGATATTTGTTCTGAAGTAATTTCAATAACTAACAAGCTTGTTTTAAACTTGGAATCTCCTGCATTAGATTTTGCCTCAATAATTACACAGTGCTGAATATTCGAAACAGTCTGTTTAATACCTACGATTGTTATATTGCACAGTGTTAATGGCAACTTTAATATGCTTGCAAATTGATCTGAAACCCCGAATCCAATAACGCGCTACACTTATGTAACCTACTATTGTAATCAACAACCATAACTATAGCTGTAGCCAACAATAGATTTGCTTAACTTCTCTTCTGACATGAAAGAGCAACCCCTTTTCGACGAGCCTTCATTCCTTAAACTTGTATAACTGGCCCTATATTGAAGTCCATTGTGACTCCTTCTGAGTTATTCACATGCAGTAAGAATGGTGCCTCCTACTACATGTTTTACAAGCACTCGATTTGCAGTTTTAACCCCGTGATCAAATTTTAAACTGTTCCAGCATAGATCCGCCTTCTGTACTATTTACCATTTGGCACCAATATCTAGGTTCCTAAAAACCTTAGAAGTATATACTGGATGGTTATCTTTATCATCACATGCTTAGCATCCATGAATTTTCATTGACATAAAAACTTTCATGTTATTAGCGTAGACTCTTTTTTCTTGCCCAACCTTATTCCAAGTACTAACCATCGGTTGAGTAGTTTCAAGAAACCCTTATTAACTCCCCCCTGTGACTTAGTGTCCGTTGTCGGTTCAATGGTTTTACTACGAGCCAAAGATTTTCAAATTTCGTCTATTGTGGGAAATTTATTTAACCCTGATTCCTCCTTCCACGCACTTTTAGTGATTGGATCCAGCTTTCTCTCCAAGTGAAAAGTTTGTATCCCATTAATCCACCTTGTTTCCTAACAAATTTTTTAAAAAACGGATGTTTTTCCTAATCACATTCAAAAACTTACTGAATGACTCGTACGATACCTTTCCCATGTAACGAAACTCATCTAGTGCCTCTAAATGACGATAAGTTATAAATTTATTGTTCTGACACCCTTTAAGTAATGATCACGCACTTTTGTAGTAACAGGTCATTACTTGCATGTCGTCTATTAAAGCCACCACCGGTCCTCTCAAACAATTCTTTAAATAGAAGAATTTCTCATAAGAAAATAGTTTGGGTTCGAATGTATTACAGTTTCGAAAGCGTTCTTAAAGCTCCAATTTATATATGACTCATCGTATTTTGGTTCCCCTATAGCACCCAAGAATACTTCAGTTCTCCCATCCAGAGATTTGCCTATTAGATTCTAATACATCAGGATTACTCCTTCCTCTTAATAATGATAAAGCGGCTGCCTTAATAGCAAAATACTGTTCCTCGAATGCTATTCGTTCTTGCAAAGTTTAGGTTCTCGCACTCCCTTTCCCAGTTTCTCAATATCGAATTGAACCTTTTCAAATCCGTCAGAATATTCATCTCATTTCGCCATACGAAGATAAAATTGAGACAACTAAGGTGAATAACTTTCCACTAATGTCTTAATTTTCCTCAAGTTTTCTTTGAAAATTTTTTCTTTTCTTAATAAGTTGCTTTAAAGTGACCATGAGTAACCTAAAAAAAAACAGACGTTTCAGTTCCCAAATAAATGACATTATATGGAGAACAGTCACGCTTTAATCAAGCACATGCCAGAAACTCGAAACTGGTTACCGCTATTATCCAATGTTTGCAAAGCGTAATCTAAATTGGCAGTTTCCAATTCCAAAAGCCATGCATGTCAAGCTTTCATGTAATTGATGTACTATTTTCCTTCGGGCATCTTTCTTCTTCATTTGCGTTAATAAAGATGTTCTAGTTTCCGTATTCCTAATGTTTTGCTTTCCTGTTTGACCAGAATTCCAATAAATATATCTTGAACGTGGTACCGTCAATCCCAGTAACACAGTTAATTAGCGTTTCTTTTCAAAGACAAAGCATGTATTCGTTCAAAGAACCAAAAAGGTTCCGTTCACGCCCTAATTATAAGGCGACCAAAACTTTTAGGAAAACTCTTGAGAACTAAAAAAGTAATTTATTTTGAATTTTTTGGAACAAAACTTGACATTGACGCTTTTATCTTCTCCTGCACTCAACAGTAAAAGAAGCGGACAGGAAAAATGTAGAGAAACCTTTGAAATGTGATGCTACTGACGTATGATGTAGATATCATGGACAGACAAAGTTAAGAACGAAAAGGAACTAGAAATAGTAGGGGAAGAAGAAATACGTGGAAAACAGTAAAAAACAGGAGAAATAAGATGCTAGGCCACATACTAAGGCATGCAGGAATAGTGTGGAATATATTAGAAGCAGAGATAGGAAAAAAGAAAGGCAGAGATAGACCTAGTCCAAACTATTGCACACAGATAGTCAAAGATGTAGGCTGTAGGAAATTTAGGGAGATGTGCAGGTTAACTCAGAATAGAAACAATGAAGATACGCGTCCAATCAGTCTTTAGACTGAACACCTAATGATGATGATTGTAATTAGTAACAGTACCTAGTTCAGAAAACAAATGGAATTGCTCTAATTTTTAAACAAAACACAGCAAATTTAATGAATATAAGAAGTGGAAACTGGTTATCCAATAATTGAAAGGGCATGTTGCAAGAAAACGGAAAAGCCCAGTTATTTCAATACGCTTCAAGATATGTAGTTAATTCTGTTGCAATTCAAACTGAATTTTGTTTTTATACAAGAGATTTGAATTTTTAACTCATTGGGGTATAATAAACCCGCAAGAAAGATTTTCAAAGAACTGAATCTTTTAATCGCTTGTTGTTGAATGAGAGCAAAATTGGCATTACCTAAATTTATATTTATAGCATGTTGTTTTAAAAATTCGAGATTGAAATATGAGCGCATTAGGGCACAATTTGAATACTAACCAACGAAAAACAGAAAATTTAAAAATTAATATTTCCATTTATTATCACCATTATTAAAAATTTATTTGTCATGTGCACGAAACTGACACCAAACAATTTAAATTGTTAATAATTATATTTTTAATGATGCGGGCTTGAGTTTTTGGTGCATTGAGGCGCATTTTGAGTGTAATAAAAGTATAAGTACTACTATTTATAATTTCAATATGCTTCGGTTGGTTGAATATAAACTTTTCTCCAAAAAATTTAATAGTTTAAGATTTTGTTTTCGTATTACAGATTTAAATCTTTGCACAGAATTCAGGCACCTTTCAGTAATAGCATAAATGTCAAACAAAATTGGAAAGAAAACTCCAATATTTTCATATGATTAAAGCTAGGTGATTGTTATATTTTAATTAAAATTGATTTTATATTTTTAATATTGTAACGAAAACTCTTTTGCACAAACAGCAGTCCTTTATTATCAACTAATTACACCAGCCTTCCCAAGAACTCGTAGCTACAGTGAAATTCTGAAGTACTCACGACAATTTATTTCCAGTTAACCGCTAACTGTACAAATATTAATTTCTTGAAAGCTACCAGGCTAATCTTCTTAATTACTATCGAAGGACTATAATTAATTTATAGCGAAGCAATGTAATTAATTATCCAAGCGTTAATTTTCAATGTATATCGATCACTACAATGTTATATCAAATAAGGCATTTAATTTTAACGTTCTCTAATACCACTAATTTATCTCATGTCACGTCTTTATATCTAGTATTATAGTCAAAATTTTAATTAGAACTCAACTAACTACTGCTCATGAGGGCAATTAATATTTTAGGAAATTGTTCAGGATTATGCAAATAGCATCTAAAAATTTTCTATCGTAAGATTAATAAATCTCTTAAATGTAAACTCTTTAACTTAGCAATAATGTCAATCTGAAGATGTCACGTCACAGGGTGCCTATCAATTATCTTTTGTGTACAAATGCTTCGCTTACGTTCTACTATATTATTCTGGTCACGGGTAGATGACGCGGCGTTACACTGCTCCCTCTTAAAGCTGTTCTGTTCCAGAACACTCTGTGACCTGAACGTTTGAAGTTTCTGTGGTGGTAAATAGAGTCGGAACTATTTCTGCAGTTCTCATGTTGATCAGACGTAGCAATAAACACTCTTCATAACAGGCACGTACCATTTGGATTGTAACCACACGCCAAAATCTGGACCCCGGCTTTCTGGAACACTATCTCTGGCATATTTTGTACCACTTTCTAGTCCAGCCCATCGAGCCCACAACCGATCTTGGGTATGGTAAACTTCTTATTTCCAAATAACTCCTTCGACATATCCTGGGAATTCGATTTACCAAAAGGCCTTTGCTTAGTCATCAAGTAATAAATGCCACGATACCGGTCTTTTAGCTGTGTATTCTTCCCAATTTCTGATTGTTGTCGGCGAAGTTGATCCAGACCACCAAGTTTATTTTTAAACACTCAAGCAAATCCTCGGGATATATCAGCGTTCGCCGTTACGCAATGTTTCGGGGAGTATTCCCATGCCACATCAAATAGGTTACCCTGAATCTCTTCCGTGATACCAAATTTTGCTTTACCTGTGTCGTTATATAGAAACAAGATGTAACGTTCACACGTTATTTAAGTACGCATTCGTAAATAAACATTTATCAATTTCAGTTAGTTCAGGAGCTTTAGTAAAAAAAGTACCCCTTAAAATTTTTATGGAAGCTCGAATAATTTACAATTTAGAAAGGGACTACATCAATATAGGATTAAATCAGGACAAACAGATACACCAAAGTATCTTAGTATATTTTTATATAAACAGGAATAAAGATAGCAACCTTAGATTCTTCGTAATCAATTCGAAAAACCACCGATAAAGATCAGAGACATTATCGCCCTCAATAATATTGTTTCGTTTCACATGAAGTGCAAAAAAACTCAATTACCACAAACTCATAAAATGTCAGAAACATAACGCGTTGACACGATCTTAAGATACTGAACTGATCCTACTAAAGCATTAGATGCATAACGTGAGAACAAAATGCAGAATTTTAACAAAGGGTGGGAGATTAAATTGACAATGGAATGAAATTAACACAGATAGCAGACAAGTACAAAAATGTGCGTGAATAACAACGGAAACGTACGCAGGCCATTCACCCTTTGACGAAAAAACAAAATTTTTTGAGTGACAGTAAACGTATCGTTGGCGTGAAGGCAATGGACCCTCGGGGGCCGATATTCAATTATTTTGGGCGTTACTGGATGGGTAGAGGTCAGAAGGTAAACACTTGAATCGTGGATTTATATTCGTATCGGTCGGGGTGATTAACCAGGAAAGGACGATGAATCGATTTCACTTGTCAACAAAAGTTGCAATTGTGAGGAGTTCACACCAGGTATATCATTGGAGTCTCTGGAGATTCTGCACCATTAGTTTAAAGAATCAATTGGAACGTTAAAACCGTGAGTACTCTATGAGCTTTTCTGTTTGCGTATGGAGTATAATTATACGCCTGTGGGTTTCAAATGGAAATGACTTGATGTATGTAAATACTCTCTGTATGTTTGTTGTGGTTTGTTTTGTATTTTTCTTAATTTTTCTTTGGTATTGAACTACGCAGAGTTTTTAAAATTGTCTTTATTTTCGTTTCGATCCATGACTAATACAAAATTTTAAGTTTGACATTTATGACACAAATTGAAGGTGGCTTTGATTTATTAATCTTTGATTTGGATACATTAGGGGAAAATTTTAAAGTTTAGAAGAATTAGTACTTTCAATTTGATGTATGTAATAGGAAATTAATATTCCGTTACCTAAGTGTTCCACTGGATGATGAAATAGCAACAGAAATAGTTTTGTTTTAAGCATAGTATTATTAGCGAAGTAAGTTTGATTATTTTAAGAGAGTAAGAAAAATACACATGCTAGCTTAATCGTGAAATTATTGTTAGTTAAAGGGTGTAACTCAATGTTTTAAATGAACAGTAGAATGGTAACGTAAAAGTTAGGATTACGCTTATGTTATCTCTGTACTGTTGTTAAGACCATTTCCAAATAAATGGAATTTTAAAGTGTCAAATAGATTAGTTGGAGAAAAGTCAGTAAAATGGAACAGTGGTATTACTTTCAGATAAAAGTTTTCTTGGAATTCTGTTAATAATATCTACCCAGTAGGATGTAGTCAAAAAAGTGGTTCTCCAACTTATTTTTTTATTGCTTAAAGTATTGAAGAAAGTTAATTTGCTCGAGTACGATGTATGAAAGCGTTTTGTTGATAGCTTTTTAGACGATCATAAAAGTAATTGATGGTTTTAGTTTTGCGTAATTAATGAGATTAAGTTAATGGAATTTTGATATGAAACCACTTTCAACACATGTGTTATGCATATTTCAACAAGGTCAAGTTTATTTGTGACTAATAATTTGTTACTAACAAAAAGCTTTATGCTATTCTTTGAAAGTAAAGTTTTCTGAGTTATCCATTTAAATAAAGTATTATGTTTAAAGAATAAAATCGATAACAATACATTAATTATAAAGCATAGCTGAAAACGATAGACAGATCTGTTTTTTGGTGATAAACTAGTTATTTACTTATGCCAAGCGTCGTATATTTGAAAATAAAATTTCAAATAATTCATAGTGTGATAAAGTTATTGATTTAAATTGTAAGGCAATGAATATTTAATTTATTTACAAAAGAAATATAATTATGATTTAAATTTTAAAGTGAACTGTAAATTGTTATTATTTGTACCATATCTTGAGCCAATAGACAAACTTTTAATTTTAGTTTCTTCAATTTAGTTATTTAGGAATATTGAGTGTTGATGAGATACAAAAATATGTATATACTAAATATGTATATATTTGTGGAGTGTTTATTCTTTATTACACCTTTCTGGAAAATCTCCCCTAGGAGTTTCTACTTCCTCTGTTAGGAAGTTCACTTCGGTCGTTTATCGTCTGAATGTAGTGGCGCCCACTCAGCTCAGCTCTCCGCGGAACTAATATCCAGCTAGACTGATAAACACGAATTCTTATCACTTAATTTAGCGACTCCATAGGCTCGTATTCACCATATTTCAATTGTGCTTAATTAAATAAAAAAGCTTGAAAATAAATCGATTATAGTGGACTGTATATATTGATTAAAAAAAAAGAATAAACTGAATATAACATTACCGTGCAACATAACACATGTGCATCGATAAATAAAACTATATTACAATTTTTAATGCGAGAGCGATACAACCACGACTCGCCGTTACCATAACGAACGTGCTAATCCAAGCATGGTCAAACCGCAACTGCCCGGTTCTTAGCGCAAGCAGCCCCTTTCTCCTTGAACAATGTAGATATGGTTGCTCGTCGCTACCATAGACCGCAAATCTTCGAGGGAAGTTCCTTTAACTTTTAACCATTGAATACCTAATTTTACCCCGGGCTTTTATTTATTTGCTCCAGAAAGTACCATGTTCATTTTTAAGGGTATCCCAGTTGTTAGTTCACTTTGTACCTAAAAAATGGGTTTCCCAAAGCTCCATTTCCACAGCCCCACCACAATCGAAATTTGACCTTTTTCTACGTCATTCGTTTGTGCATCGTAAGTGCACAAATGTGCACAGTAAACGAACGTTTGTGCACCTCTACAAAGATACGAAGAAATCAAAAATGGGGGTCTGTGGAAACGGCAGCCACCAGCCGAAGAAATGTCGGATTTTTTTATAGCCAATCCTTTGTGCATCGTAGGTGCACAAATGTGCACGGTATACGAACGTTTGTGCACTTCTCTATGCGGAGATACGAAGAAAATAAAGTGGAGGGGCTGTGGAAACGGCAGCCCGCCACCAATGAAATTCCGGATTTTTAATAGTCAATCGTTTGTGCATCATAGGTGCACAAATGTGCACAGTATACGAACGTTTGTGCACATCTCTATACGGAGATACGAAGAAAATAAAGTGGAGAGGCTGTGGAAACGGCAGCCCCCCACCAATGAAATTCAGGATTTTTAATAGTCAATCGTTTGTGCATCATAGGTGCACAAATGTGCAGAGTATACGAACGTTTGTGCACTTCTCTATTCAGACATGCAAAGAAAATAAACTGAAAATATCAGAAGCTTCATGTTGATCTTGGAGAACAATATATTTTACTTGTATGCCGTCGTATGGTGGAAAAAAGCGCTTCAAAAAAAGGTATATGTTCTTGTTATCGTGGTTTAAAACATCCGTCAAAATTGTAAGTTCGATTTACCATGATCAACATTTAATTCTTCAATCGATGTATGTCTCAATACATTTACTACAATAACTTCTGCTTTCGTCCGATTTCTTGAAAAATTTAACATTGAAGAACTCGAAGCGGTGGCACGGTCGACACATTTACGTCTCCCAGACTTTATATGCTGCTCAATATTACCGGTACCGCTATGAGACAGTGAATTCTGTACGTTTACGCATATGACATCCTAGGGAGTATTATTCGTTTTCTTAATAAACGGTTTGCTTGCAAACTAATATTAAATGTGGACTTGCATTTCGGCATAGTTAAAATGAGAGTTTCCAAAACTAAACACTTCGAACGCGAGTGTTAGTGGAAACAACCAACAATTGAAGAAAAGCGATAAGTAGTAAGAAGTACTCAAAGCATGGATGGTTTACTAGGTGGGCGCAACATTTTGTTTTAAGTCGCAAAATAACACCTAATTATGCCACAAAAATTTTTTTGAAATTCAAAAAAAGTGCGGCTAACTTCACACACCTAACCAATACTACCTATGCAGAAATTAATTTGAGTTGTCCATATAAACAACAACACTTTTCCTACGCGCCATACTCAAGATTTTTAGTGATTTTAGTTGGCGTGTATTGCACATACATAATTCTGCAAAAATCTCAACGTTTGTGCACTTGCGTACACTAAAGTAAAACGAAAGCGATTTGCGAAGACCGGAGACCTCAGAAATGGTAACTTCTTTACCAAACAAATTTCTTCTCTTCTTTATGGATAATTGTTCGTTAGGGCGTAGCGTTTGTACACTTTCTCAAACTATAATATAAAAAAAATAAACATAGAACTACCGAAGAGTCAGCGCCCATTAAATGAACGACGTTTTCTTACAAAAATTTTGTTGTGGGCAAGGATTGGGCGGACAGAGGAGGAGCGTTTTAGTTTGCTTACCATCCACGCTTTGAGTACTTCTTACTACTTATCGCTTTTCTTCAATTGTCGATTGTTTCCACTAACACTCGTGTTCAAAAGGTTTTATTTTGGAAACTCTCATTTTAACTATGCCGAAATGCAAGTCCATATTTAATATTAGTTTACAAGCAAACTGTTTATTAAGCCAATGAATATTCCCTAGGATGTCATATGCGTAAACGTACAAAATTCACTGTGTCTCAGCGGTACCGGTAATATTGAACAGCATATAAAGTCTGAGAGACGTAAATGTGTCGACCGTGCCAGCGCTTCGAGTTCTTCGGTGTTAAATTTTTTGAGAAATCGGACGAAATAGAAGTTATTGTAGTAAATGTATTGAGAGTTGATCATGGTAAATCAAACTTACAATTTTGCTTCAAACCACGATAACAAGAACGTATATTTTCTTTTGAAGTGCTTTAGTCCACCATACGAAGGCATACAAGTAAAATATATTGATCTCCAAGATCAACATGAAACTTCTGATATTTTCAGTTTATTTTCTTTGCATGTCTGAATAGAGAAGTGCACAAACGTTCGTATACTGTGCACATTTGTGGATCAAAGAATGCACAAACGATTGGCTATTAAAAATCCGCAATTTCTTTGGTGGCGGCTGCCGTTTCTACAGCCCCTACACTTAATTTTCTTCGTATCTCCATATAGAGAAGTGCACAAACGTTCGTATACTGTGCATATTTGTGCACGTACAATGCACAAACGATTGACTATTAAAAATCCGAAATTTCATTGGTGGGGGGCTACCGTTTCAATAGCCCCTCCACTTTATTTTCTTCGTATCTCAGTATAGAGATGTGCACAAACGCTCGTATACTGTGCACATTTCTGCACCTACAATGCACAAACGATTGGCTATAAATAAATCAGAAATTTCTTTGGTGGGGGGATGCCGTTTCTAAAGCCCCTCCACATTATTTTCTTTGTATCTCCGTATAGAGATGTGCACAAACGTTCGTATACTGTGCACATGTGTGCATCTACGATACACAAACGATTGGCTATAAATAAATCAGAAGTTTCTTTGGTGGGGGGATGCCGTTTCTAAAGCTCCTCCACTGTATTTTCTTTGTATCTCCGTATAGAGATGTGCACAAACGTTCGTATACTGTGCACATTTGTGGATTTACGGTGCACAAACGATTGGCTATTAAAAATCCGCAATTTCTTTGGTGGGGGCTGCTGTTTCTACAGCCCCTACACTTAATTTTCTTCGTATCACCATATAGAGAAGTGCACAAACGTTCGTATACTGTGCATATTTGTGCACGTACAATGCACAAACGATTGACTATTAAAAATCCGAAATTTCATTGGTGGGGGGCTACCGTTTCAATAGCCCCTCCACTTTATTTTCTTCGTATCTCAGTATAGAGATGTGCACAAACGCTCGTATACTGTGCACATTTCTGCACCTACAATGCACAAACGATTGGCTATAAATAAATCAGAAGTTTCTTTGGTGGGGGATGCCGTTTCTAAAGCTCCTCCACTTTATTTTCTTTGTATCTCCGTATAGAGATGTGCACAAACGTTCGTATACTGTGCACATTTGTGGATTTACGGTGCACAAACGATTGGCTATTAAAAATCCGCAATTTCTTTGGTGGGGGCTGCTGTTTCTACAGCCCCTACACTTAATTTTCTTCGTATCACCATATAGAGAAGTGCACAAACGTTCGTATACTGTGCATATTTGTGCACGTACAATGCACAAACGATTGACTATTAAAAATCCGAAATTTCATTGGTGGGGGGCTACCGTTTCAATAGCCCCTCCACTTTATTTTCTTCGTATCTCAGTATAGAGATGTGCACAAACGCTCGTATACTGTGCACATTTTTGCACCTACAATGCACAAACGATTGGCTATAAATAAATCAGAAGTTTCTTTGGTGGGGGATGCCGTTTCTAAAGCTCCTCCACTTTATTTTCTTTGTATCTCCGTATAGAGATGTGCACAAACGTTCGTATACTGTGCACATGTGTGCATCTACGATACACAAACGATTGGCTATAAAAAATCAGGTATTTTTTTGGAGGGGGGCTGCCGTTTCTACAGACCCTACACTTTATTTTCTTCGTATTTCCTCCGTATAGAGAAGTGCACAAACGTTCGTATACCGTGCACATTTGTGCACTAACGATTGGCTATAGAAAAATCCGAAATATCTTCGGTTTTAGTTTTCTTTGTATCTTTGTAAAGAGAGGTGCACAAACTTTCGTTTACTGTGCACATTTGTGCACCTACGATGCACAAACGAATGACGTAGAAAAAAGTTCAAATTTCGATTGTGGGGGGCTGTGGAAATGGAGTTGTTGCCCAAGACGTAAAAAGAAGTTAAAATTATTATAATACTGTCATTCGCAACTTGTAGAAAAGCGAGCTCAGCATAAAGGCGTAATTCAAGTATATGATATCAGCAAAAAGCAAAGTTAATATTTCAATTAGTGTAAAGCGTGAAACTGACGCCAATCAAATTAAATTGTTTATAAAATTTTGTTTTAGATGCTAGAGATTTGAAGTTTTTCGCATTAAGGCATATAGGTGAAACAAAACATCAAAACAAAATCTTTAAAAACCTATATTTCAAATAGCTTATTGTTTAGTCTAAGGTTTACACCACAAAACTTACTCTTTTGTAACTTTTTGTTCCTAATATTATACTGAGATTTATCGCATGGCAAATGTAATGTTCAAGAGCTGACGAATATCAAGATAGAATTATGAATGATCTTGATTGTACTATAATTTCCGTTCGTATACAATCATTAATTCTGGAATCCAACCAGGTGTGTAAAATTATTGAATCATACACAAGGAAATCTCAGTATTGTTAGAACGAAGAATGACGTAGTTTCTTTATTCCAAGTAAATTACTCTTATTTTGTTGATTCATTCTTCTCATCTATATGGAAATAATATTTAATATATGCAGCATCCTTTCAATTTCAATGTCAACAGACTAACGCGCTAGTGGCAAGGTTTATATTTATGTATATACAACAGCAATAACACGATGTAGTAGCGATTGCAAAGACATTAATTATGCAATGTTTAATTAATAGAAACACATTACCTAGACATTCCATAACAAGAGCATTGACAGTCGAACTACTTAGTTGCACAAATTTATCGAATACAATCAACATTTACACATATCAGGAAATACAAATGAACCCATTCGGATACGCGAAACAAGTAATTTAATCCACAGGAAACATTAGCAACTTAAGTCTTACCTTTTAATTAATTCTAATTATAATCCAAAACGTGTTTGTTAACACTTCACTGCACTGTTACAAAAATGTAGCCCTGGTATATGATATAACAGGACAATTATTTAAAATCATAAATTAAATATTAAACAAATGTCTCGCAGCAAACTATAAACCACCGTACACTTTGAATTCGTATTCAACAATACGCGCCGATTTTAATTTCATCGTATCTGGTGGGGACGAATCCTTACAGGCAATGGAAATAAAGACAGAAAGGATCTTGTGATCAAATAAATGAAAGTTTGCTACCACAAAATAGTAATGTAATAGGTAACCAAGATCGAAACAATTTCTCCGAATTTGAAAAACTTTAATAATCACCGGAAAGAATGCCTTCGTCAACTTCTTGGATGTGTCGATTAACCGCAGAATGTATGACAAAGAGGGCAATTAGGTAAATTGAATGTTAATTGAAGGCAAATGTGAATAGAGTTACTTCCTCCGTCCAGTATACATGAAATCCGGCCTGTTTCCTTTGCCTCTCACATCAAGATAGTAAACTCTTTTGCACATCATAGGTTTCTGCAACGTTGTGTACAAATGAAAAATTACATAAAAATATTTTTTAAAAAATTGCTCGAGTTGTTAGAACATGAATTTCAAGATTGCACAAATAAGTTGAACAAAATGAGGTGCACACTCAGGTAATTTAATTTAGAATATTATTTTTTGGACAGTTTTTTTTTAAATAACAATTTGAGGGTGCTTTAGCTAACTACAGTGGCGAGGGAGTGGATTTCTATGAAAGAAATTGTTAAAATGAAGAAAAAATATAAAGAAATAAAAATAATAAAATGACTGAAATACAAACAACTACGTTACATTATTCACTTACTCTGAAACACCTTTATCTTGTCATAATTGAGAGACGTAAAACAGCCTGTCTTAGCAATCCCTTCGATATTATTCCTAAACGGAAGACGGTTATTCCGCACAGGTCTCCTTTGCTTCGGTTTCCTAAATTTATCACATTCTATTTTACCTTTCTTTACACTACCATATAAATTCATTTAATTTTTGCTCAAATTAAATAAAATTGAAAACTAAAATGCTTTCCAGATACCATTCCGTCACTGGGGTGAGTAGATAACCTGTTACAATGGCCTAATTTTTATCGTAATTCATAAATAAATGCAAATAGAATTTATCCTATACTTATATTAACATAACACAATTGCAATATAAATACAAATATACTTAATAAGCCTAATTTCTAAACCTCACTCTGACCAGATATTACTAAAAAAACTAAAAACAAAACTATTTAAATTCATCGATAGTACTATCACTTTAATTTTCCCGTTCTCTTTGTTAAATTACATGACATTATAAATTCCACTTTTTGGAAATGCACTTAATAACAATATAGAACATAGTTAATACCAACGTTTCTTTTTATTTTAAGATATTCCAAACTTCCTTGCACGGTAACATTATACTTAAATTTAACCAACACTACAACGTCGCCGATTCATTGTCCAACAAAATAACTACTTAACTATTTTCATATTGCATAAATATAAATTATTTATATTTTAATTCCGCATGTTTATAATTAATATATCTAAACATTAAAGCTGCGGGAAATCAGCTTTCACATCATGGAGCTCTGTACTTTCAATTTACCTTTTAACTTCTTCTTATACAAACTCCAACAGCCCCCGGCATAACCTTATTACTTCCTCGTACGACTACATTTCGACCTTTTCAATTATCTGCTCACGAATACTTTATTCATTCTTCTCCGTCAGGTTCTAACTCGTTATTTCTCTCACTATAAAATCTTATAAATTGCGGTCAGCATCCGGTAGTACAATGTATCAAGTTTAATCTGGGTTTAATAATGAACTTATTGACCCGTTAATTACATAGCAGTTTCGTACGTTTGCAATTTACCTTTGAACGTTTAGCCATGTCTCCAATATAATCTTTCTTGTTACCGGATTCAGCATTTCTCACGTATTAATTTATTTCATTACTGTATGTCTATTGCATGGCGTCCTGTATTCCATATTTATTTAACATTCTTGTATTACATATTTCATTGAATGATTTATGAAATCTTTTATTTCAGCGACCTTCATTGTTGCGGCATTTATCCTATTTAATGACTAATGCGTTTTCTTAATAATGTATTAAATTGTACCAATTTATTTTAAAAAAATTAATTTTATTGCTTTAATTATACTAGCTGCCCTAATTGAAACTATATTTTCTAAAATTCTAAAACAAAAGAAGCATATGCGCACTTCTCCATTTTAATATTCTTTAAAAGTAACATGTGCGTGAAATTAGCCGCGACTTTGTAGACACTAAAGTTTTTATAGATGCCGAAAGTTAGTGCTTTGTTAGTGCTATTTATAAATGAGATCGCCAAATAATCGTATCGCCGAAAATGGGAACTTACAACTTTCTGACGGAACTTCAATTAAAAAACTTTTTATAGCAGAAAGTTAGTGCTTCGTTAGTGCTCCTTACTGCTTGATATCTCAGCGACGTACGACTATTAATAAAAAATTGTGGCTACTTACATTTTTGCGGTCAACTTCACAAGTGTAGGCGGTTTGTTTCAAAATTAAAAATTCGTTTCAGCCGAAACTTAGTACTCCGTTAGGGTTTTTAAGTACTTCATATCTCAGGGGTGTATTAATAATAAATTAGAACACTGTGGCACGATACAGATTAAACTAATACCCCTTTACCACAAAAAATATTATTAAAAAACAAATACGTATTTCAACCACTAATGTGGTCATCATCAGTACGTTTATCATCAGGAGTTGTTATAATGCATGCGACTATCATAGTCTAAGGTATAACCGTTAAAGTCCCGGCGTAATTGATAAGAGCCATTACGACAGTTGGCAACACAAAATATACACGTACATAATATTGCACAAGATATTACGTCATTATTGCGTCTCAAATGGTATCACATACAAAAATGTTTACTGTGATACTAGCGGCGCCCTAAGGGAATAGATAAAATGTACTCACGTAAAATGTGGAGCTCTTCACGACTTTGCGGTTATTCTTGCGGCAAGAGTCATGCTTTTCTTCGTGGATCTCGGCGTTAGTTGGGCGTGGGTTGGCCTTCGCCCTCGTTGAAACCAAATTAATTTGTCTTCCCTCTTCTTGATCGTAGGTAGGACGGAGCAATAAAGGTAGGCAACGATACAGGGCAGAGATACGATAAAGGAGCCTACATTACCTGAAAGAGAAGACAAAAAAGACACAGATTAACTTCACTGTTAGACGACTAGTTGGCTAATCCCTGTCGTGTCCGAAAACGCGCACTTTTGTTTTTTACTCCACGTCTGTGCATTCTCTGGCGCCGACGCAACTGTCCCAAGTTACGGAAATGCACAAGCCCTTTTTTAAAATATTGGCGCGATTTCAGTCACATATTTAAAACTAAAATCAAAAATGATCCATAGCCGATTTTCGACATGTAACAGGGTGTACTACCGCTAATAAAAAAATTAAGACCCCTACGTTTTTACAGGGGTGTACTACCGCTAATAAAAAAGTTAAGACCCCGTATATTTTTACAGCTGAACGCTGAATATTTCAATTTCAAAAAATTTGGTACATCTTAAAAATAGTGCTATTTAGTACTTCATCTCTTAGTGCCGTACGGCTTCTAATAAAACAACTTTGGCCAGTTACAACTTTCAGTTTGTTTCAATTTCAAAGAATTTTTACGGTTGCATACTCTCGTTATATTTCAGTTGCATGCAAATATAGATATAAGAAATTTAGGAACCTTTTGGGGATACAAATTAATTTGATTAATTTTATACGAAAATAATGTCCTCAAACTCGCTACAAATACTATTTACCAAGTTAAAATTGGAATAGAAAATCATAATAAATATTTCTAGATAGATGCTCTTATACAGCTAGAGTTTAATAAAAAAATTTCTATATTAAACAAACATTTTATAAAGGTAGTTATTGTTTTACTTGCTTGTGTGTAATTAAACTAATTTCAACTTGTAAACAATTTCTTTTGATTCAATTGAATAAAATATTTGAAAAAAATTGTTTTCCATCCATGAAAATTGGGTATTTATAGAATCATATTAAGAAGTTGCGAAATAGGTGTGTTTACAATCTAATCGTAATGATAGGGTAAATCTTAACGCTAGCTGGTCATTTAATACATTATCTAAAATTTGAAATACACATACTACTTTTGGTAATTTTTAGTTGTAACTTATAATTAAGCTGTGAAGTTAGAAGTACCGATATATTCAAAATTAAGCTTTAGAGATAAGCATAATTAAACTGGCGTTGAGTGGTATGAATAAAAAATCCCATGGCAATGCTGTAGCCCCGGAAGGTTGCCTTCACATATAAAGTACAAAAGATGCCATATAGTAAAACGCTTCAAACCCCTTTGTGGCCGTATATTCGGTTTCGGAAATATTCGGACCCAAAGTTCAAATCTAGAAGTTGGTTACAACCTCTCTGAAATGGAACCACTAACGATTATATGCAACACAATATTCAGTGCTTGGTTAGTGATTCATTGTGATTCGAATCCAATTGTGGCCGCAGTTACTGCAAATATTCGACTCAAAATTGTAGAATTGAAAGCCGAATATTGGCTACAGATTTTTTGTTATGGAGGACTAACGATCTTTTTAGCATAATCATTAGTGCTTCGCTATTACTTAATTTTTCTCCAAATTTCAACGCAACCGCATCTCTGGTTTTAGAAATATTCGACTTCAGGTTAGAGAGGTGGAAGCTGGAAGTTGGCTACAGATTTCTTGTTATGGAAGAACTAACAAGTTTATGAAGAATAATCTTTAGTGCTTTATTAGGACTTCATTGAGATTCGAACGCTATTGCGAGAACACTTACTGTTTCGAAAATATTCGACTCCAAAGTTCAGATCTGGAAGTGGGATACAGTTTGAATGGAACGTTTTAGGTTCAGTAAATTGGAGCTTGTTGTGGAAGAAAGCAAAAATGCGGTTTTATGCTTCCATAACAAAAACGCTGCAGCAAACTTCTTGATATGTTGTTTGAAGTATATTTACAAAACAAGAAGTGTGGTGGATTGGGGAGAACTACAAAGAAGGACTAACAAAGCACTAACGATTTGATCACATAAGACCATTAGTGCTTCAATAGTAAAAAAAGTTGTAGTCAACTTCCAGACCTGAACTTTGAAATCGAATATTTCAAAAACGGGAAGTGCGCTGCGTTGGGGATTGCAGCAATAAAGATAATGCGCATATGATCGTTACTGTCTTCATAATAAAAATGTTGTAGCCAACCTCCACATTTGAAATTTAATGTCGACTATTTCACACACCGGAAATGCAGTTGTGATAGCGTTCGAAGCACTGTGGAGTACTAATTTTTTTGCTATATAAGACTGTTAGTGCTCCATAACAGAAATCTGTAGCGAAATTTCAACTTTGCAATTTGAAACCGAATATTTCTGAAACCAAAGGTGCGGATGCGTTATGGTTAGAAACAAAATTTTACATTAACGAAGCACTAAAGATTATGCTATACATGGTGGTTAGTGCTTCTATTAAAAAAAATCAGTGACCAAACTCCAAAATGGAAATTTAAAGTCGAATATTTCCCAAACATGAAGTACAGGCTGCAATGGGCTTTGAATCACAATGAAACACTAACCAAGTACTAACGTTTACACTAGTAAAATTGCTAGTACTTCCATAATAAAAATCTGTAGTCAATTTCCAGCTTCCAACTCTGCAATTTGAAGTCGAATGTTTCAGAAACCAGAGGTGCGGCTGCGGTGGGGTTTGAAGTAGAATGAAATACTAATGATGCACTACCACATACCGTTAGCGCCTCCATAACAAAAATGTGTAGCCAACTTGCGGCTTCCAATTTGAAGGCAAATACTTTCGAAGCTAGAAGTGCGGCTGCATTGAGGTTCGCAGCAGAAAGAAGTACTAGGGAAGCACCAAAAACTATGCTGCATAATATAGTTAGAGTTTCGATAACAAAAAATTGTGGCAAATTTTCACCTTTCCACTCTACAATTTAAAATCGAATATTTTCGAAACCAGAGATGCGGCTACGTTGGGGTTTAAAGCAAGGTGAAGTATTAACGAAGCATTAAAGATTGGGCTACATAACATCGTTAGTACTTCCATAATACAAGACACATTTTGTCTTAAATGGGCTGGTGAGTTTGCTAGTTCAGAAGTAACTTTTCATATATTTTTTTACAATTTAAACTTGTCTATTTAATATTTTATGTCCTGATTAAGCCCCTTACATAAGTGAGCGAAACGCCAACCTTAGTATATAAGATGACACGAGCCTAACCCGGAACCATAAATATTTTTCTGCTTGTAACTCTGCAATTTGAACCTGAATACTTGCGAAACGAAAGGTGCGGCTGCGTTGGCGTTTGACGCAGAATGAAGTACTAAAGAAGCACTAAAGATTATGCTCTATAAGAACGTTAGTACTTGCATAACAAAAAATCTGTAGCTAACTTTTGCTCGGCTGCGTTAGGATTTAACTATATATGCTCGTTAGTGGATCCATAACAAAAAAGTTGTAACCATCTTCCGCATCTGAAATTTGAAGTCGAAATTTGCGAAACTGGAAGTGCAGACTCAAAGGGGTTGATAGCACAATAACACACTAACAAAACACTACAGTTTCTACTACATAAGATCATTAACGTTTCCATCACAAAAAATTTGTGACCTATATCTTTCTTACGTCTTTGCAATTTGAGGTCGAATATATTTAATATCAAAAGTACGACTGCGTTGGGATTCACAGCAGAATAAAGTGGTAACGAAGCAATAAAGATTATGCAACATAATCTCATTAATGCTTCCATAATTGAAAATTTGTAACCAATTTCCTGCTTCCAACTCAGCAACTTGATGTCGAATATTTAAGAAACAGAAAGTACAGCAGTCCTGGAGTTTAAAGTAGAAAAAAGTACTAACAAATCACTAAATATTTTGCTACATAAAATCGTTAGAGCTTCCATAACAAAAAGTTTGTAACCCACTTTCAACTTCCATCTTTGCAATTTGTAGTCGAATTTTCCGAGACCGAAGGTGCAGTACGTAGGACTTTGAAGCACTATCAAATACTAAAGCAGCACTAAAGGTAATGTTACTTAGAATCGTTAGTGCTTTCGTAACATAAAAACTGTAGCTAACATCCTGAATCCAACTCTGCAATTTTAAGTCGAATATTTCCGAAACCGGAGGTAGGCTGCGTTTGGGTTTTAAGCGGAATAAAGTACTAAAGAGGCACTAAAAATTATGTTACATAAGATTGTTAGTGCTTCCAAAGCAAAAAATCTGTAGCCAAGTTCAGGTCTGTTGCTTCGCAATTTTAAATTGGATATTTCCAAAACCAAAGGTGCCGCTGCGTTAGGGTTTGAAGAAGAAGCAAGCACTAATGAGTCACTAAGGATTATGCTACATAAGATTGTTAGTGCTTCCATAACAAACAATCTGTAGCCAACTTCAAACTACCAACGCTGCAATTTGACGTCGAATATTTCCGAAACCAGGGATGCAGCTTCGTTGGGGTTTGATGCAGAATGAAGTAATAACGAAGCAGTATAGATTGTGCTACATAGGATCGTTAGTACTTCCGTAGCAGAAAGTTTGTAATGATCGTCCTGTGTCCAACTCTGCAAGTTCAAGTCGAATACTTTGAGGTTTGCAGCAGAATGAAGTACTAAAAAACAACTAAAGATTATGATCCATAACAAAAACGTTGTAATCAACTTCCGGATCACAAATTTGGGGTCGAGCATTTCCGAAGCAGTAAGTGCGGCCACGATGAAATTCGAAGCACTATAAAGCACTAACAAAATACTAACATTTCTACTACATAATATCGTTAGTTCTTCCATCCAAAAAATCTGTAACTAATTTCCTGCTTCCAACACTGCAATTTAAAGTCTGATATTATTGTAGCCGGTGTTGGGATCTGAAGCACTAACGAAACCTTAATTATTGTGCTATATATGACGGTTAGTACTTCCATAACAAAAACGTTGTAGCTAACCTCCGGATCTTAACTTTGGAGTAGAATAATTCCGAAACAGGAATTGCGGCCGCAAAAGGTTTCGAAGAACAATAAAGCACAGTTTCTATCACATAAGTCGTTAGCGCTTCTATAACAAAAAATATGTGGCCGATCTTTTTTTCGTCTCCCAAATTTGAGGTCAAAAACTTTCGGAACCAGAGGCACGCTTGCGTTGAAGTTTGCAGCAGAATGAAGTAGTAACCAAGCAGTAAATATTATGCTACAAATGATCGTTAGTGCTTCCAATAACAGAACATTTGTAACCAACTCATAGCTTCTTACTCTACAAGTTGATTTCTAATATTTCCGAAACCAAAGGAGCCGCTGTGTTTGGGTTTGAAGCAGAATGAAGTACCATCAAAGCACTAAAGATTATGCCACATAAGATTGTTAGATCTTCCATAACAAAAAATTTGTAGTCGGTTTTCGGTTTCAAAGTCCGCAATTTATAGTCGAATATTTCCGAAACCGAAGGTGCGGCTGCGTGGTGGTTTGAAACACAATCAGGCACTAACGAAGCACTAATGTTTATATTACTTTGTATCGTTAGCGCTTCTGCAACAAAAAATATGTAGCCAATTTTCTGCATCCAACTCTGCAATTTTAAGTCGAATATTTCCGAAACCGGGGGCGCAGATGCGTTGAGTTTTCAAGCAGAATGAAGTACTAAGGCGCACTAAAAATTATGCTACATAGGATAGCTAGTGCTTCTAAAGCAAAAACTCTGCAACTCTGGCTTCGAACTCTGCAATTTTAAATCGAATATTTCAGAAACCAGAGATGAAGCTGCGTTAGAGTTGGAAGAAGAATGAAGCACTAGTGAATTACTAAAGGTTATGCTACATAAGATTGTTAGTGCTTCCATAACATAAAATTTATAACCAACGTACAGCATTCAACTCTGCAATTTGAAGTTGAATATTTCCGAAACCGAAGGTGCAGCTGTGTTGGGATTTGAAGCACAATGAGGCCCTAAAGTTTGTGCAACATATGATCGTTAATACTTCTATGACAGAAAACTTATAACTAACTTCTAGATCTGAACTTTGGGGCCGAATACTTCCGAAACCGAAAGTACGACCGCAAAGAGGTGTGAAGCATTTTGCTATATGGCTTCTTATATGCTTTGAATGTGTAGCCAACTTTACAGGGCTACCGAATTGTCATGAGATTTTTCTATTCATACTACTGAACGCAAGTTTGAAGACATCAATCAAATTAATTTGTATACCCAAAAGGTTCCCATATTTTTAATATCTGTATTTGCATGCCACAGGATTATACAGCACTCGAGAGTACACACACTATGTTTCGGTTATAAAAAATTTTGGAATTGAAATAGACCGTGTTATACCCCGGTTCTACACTCTAAGGTCTACTTTTAAAGTCCCGGCGGGTACTGTATGAGAGCTACTACGGCAGTTGGTAACAACGATAAATGTTTGCAAAATATTGCGCAATAAACGGTTACGTCATATTTATGCTCAAATTATTATCTTATACAAAAGATGTTTATTTTAATTCTAAGAGGAGATAAAAGATACTCACGTAAAACAGTAGAACTCTTCACACATGGGAGCTACTCTCGCGTCAGTTGGGCGCTGCAGGCGTCCTTGGACGTTGCCGGGCGCGGGTCATCCGTTGCCCCCATGTCGAATTCAAATTCAAATTTGTCTTCTTCTTTCCTATTCTATAGCGGAACCACAGGAAACTGGTATGAGGAACGATAATTAGGTAGATAAAAGGAAACCTACATAATCTGAAAGAGAAGACAAGGTAACGGCACAAAGATAAATACTCCGTTCGACGTCTCGCTGACTAGTCTCGACGTGACGAAAATCCCCCTTCTTTTTCACTCTGCGTCTGCGCAATTTCGAGCGCCGACGTAACTATCAAAAGGGACGGAAATGCACGCACAAATCTTTTAAATTATTGGCGCGAAATCACTTACAAATTAGAAACTTATAGAAATGTTTATATGCCGATTTTCGGCATGTAACAACAGTGTAAGCTGTAAGTGACCATAGTTGTTTTAATATGAAGCACTAAAGAGCATTAATAAAATGTCATTTTTTATCTGTGCCAGATTTTTGAAATTGAATGTGAGCCCAAAGAAAAAAAGCATCCACTCTAAACATCAGCTAAAACCAATCATAAAAATTCAATGAGTTATTACAACCAAAGTTACGACAATTACCACAAAATTGAACGATGTAAGATAAATACTGAAAACAAAATAATATGTTGTAGAAAAGGTGCGAGGATTAATTAAATGAAGTGGCAAAGTTATACTGGTGAATCTAAACAATAAATGGATATATGACTAACAATAAATTCAAGGAAGAGTCAACAAGAAGCAAAAAGATAGCTAGTTTAAGGTAAATAAGTTTAACGTGTAGGCGGTACGTGCTGTATAAGAGAAGGAATAAGTAATTAAAGTTACTAATTGATAGTAGGGACAAAAAACATTAGGTAAATCGTTAAGGAAATGGAGCGTGATAAGTGGACTAACGACACGAGTGACCTTATATAGAATGAATTTAGGGGCTAATTTTGAAGAAAATTTCTTAGTTGCATCCGATAAGACATAATTCTTTTTCCAAACCTGTTCGCCTAAGGCAAAGGAAATATTTCGTTTACGTAGATTATAGTGGTCCTTACTTTTTTCGTAAGCTTTTAGCAAATTTTTTCTAACGTCGTTAAAGATAGAAGGTAATGATTGTTGGTCTTTGTCCCAGCGTACTTTTTCGTGAAATTCAATTACGTTAGTATCGTCGGGAACTGAAGCATAATAGCCACCATCGATTGGGGTATATCTTCCAAAAACAAGAAATGACGGAGTAAATTGGGTTGCTTCATGATTAGATGTACGCAAAGCTTGAGCAATTTTAAAAATATGTTCATCTCATGTAGTATGGTCTGAATCAATATAAGAAGAAATAGCGGTAATTAAAACTCTATTTACTCTTTCGGTAGGGTTTACTTGGGGATGGTATTTTGCGTTAAACCAAATTTTTTGTACTTTGTAGCTCTTACCGAAATTTTGAAAATCTTTTGAGATAAATTGTGCCCTATTGTCACAAAGAATAATTTGAGGAACACCAAAGATATGAAATACATTTTGATCCAGGAATTTAATTATAGCGGCAAATGTAGCTTTACGTAACGGTTTCACCATAACAAATTTAGAAAACCAATCGGTGACGACTAAAACATATTGGTTACCTTTTTTTGATCGGCGGAGAGGTCCTAATAAGTCAAGCGATATTAATTGAAAGGGATAAGATACACGTTTAAAGTTACCCATTATACCAGAACGAGCCTCTTGAGAACTCTTGTGAGAACCACAAATTTTACAGTTTCTAACGTAACGACAGACGGATTGTTTTAATGTGGGCCAATAATATAACTCAAATATTTTAGCTAGGGTTTTTGTAACACCAAGATGAGCAGCTATAGGATCATCATGACACAATTTAAGAACCTCACTGCGGTTAGCGGTAGGGACATCAAGTTTCCATTCAGGGATGTTGGATATTTTACGGGATGAGGAAGATACAAATTTATATAATCTATTATTTGTTACACGAAAAGTGGGGAATTTATCGGGATTTTCAGAAACTTCTTCTAATCATATTAAGATACCAGGCATCAGGAATTAAATCAGGAAGGTTAAGAGAAACGACATCACGAGATAAGGCATCAGGTACGATATTTAATTTGCCAAGTCTATGCCTAACGTCAAAGGTAAATTGAGAGATACGCACGTTCCATCTTGCCAAACGACCTGCGGGTTGTTTTAAGTTATTTAACCACCTGAGGGCTGCACAATCAGTAATTACTGTAAAATGTGTACCTTCAACATATCCTCTAAATTTTTCAATGCCATTGATAACTCCTAATAATTCACGTTCGGTAGCTGAATATTTTTGTTCGGCAGAAGTTAAGGCACGACTTGCATAAGTGATAGGATGTTCTAATCCATTGCTCACCTGAAACAACATCGCACCTAAACCAGTAAGTGAGGCATCGGTTTGTATATAAAATTTTTCATCAAAATTGGGCGAGATTAAGATAGGTGCTGAAGTGATTAACGTTTTAATTTGTTCGAAAGCCTGTTGAGCTTCTAAATTACATTCGATAGTTTGGGATTTATTTTTATTTTTAATTAGAGCGGTAATTGGTGTAGATATAGTTGAAAGATTGGGTAAAAAGATGCGATAATAACTAAACATTCCAATTAAACGTTTAATTTCTGTAACAGTTTTGGGTGTTTTGAATTTAGTAATAGCGTCGACTTTAGCTAGATCTGCTCGTATACCAGTTCTATCGTTAGGCGCCACTGTTATACCCTGGTTCTACACTCTAAGGTCTACTTTTAAAGTCTCGGCGGGTACTGTATGAGAGCTTCTACGGCAGTTGGTAACAATGATAAATGTTTGCAAAATATTGCGCAATAAACGGTTGCGTCATATTTATGCTCAAATTATTATCACATACAAAAAATGTTTATTTTAATTCTAAGAGAAGATAAAAAGTACTCACGTAAAACTGTAGAACTCTTCACACATGGCAGCTACTCTCGCGTCAGTTGGGCGCTGCCGGCGTCCTTGGGCGTTGCCGGGCGTGGGTCATCCTTTGCCCCCTTGTCGAATCCAAATTCAAATTTGTCTTCTTCTTTCCTATTCTATAGCGGAACCACAGGAAACTGGTATAAGGAACGATAATTAGGTAGATAAAAAGAAACCTACATAACCTGAAAGAGAAGACAAGGTAATGGCACAAAGATAAACACTCCGTTCGACGTCTCGCTGAATAGTCTCGACGTGACGAAAATCCCCCTTCTTTTTCACTCTGAGTCTGCGCAATTTCGAGCGCCGACGTAACTATCAAAAGGGACGGAAATGCACGCACAAATCTTTTAAATTATTGGCGCGAAATCACTTACAAATTAGGAACTTATAGAAATGTTTATATGCCGATTTTCGGCATGTAACAACCGTGTAAGCTGTAAGTGACCATAGTTGTTTTAATATGAAGCACTAAAGAGCATTAATAAAATGTCATTTTTTATCTGTACCAGATTTTTGAAATTGAATCAAACCGCTGTAAAAATATGAGGCTGTAACATTTTTATTAACGGCAGTACGTCCCTGAGATACGAAGCATTAAAAAGCACTAACAAAACACTAGCTTTCGGCTGAAACAAATTTTTGAATTTGAAACAAACTTTGGCCAGTTGTGAAGTTAGTCGCAAAAGTGTAAATGGCTTTGACCGTTTTATTAACATTCGTGCGCCACTGAAAAGCACTAGCAAAGCACTAACTTTCGGTTTAAATTTTTTGTTTAATTTGAAGCAAACCGCGGCCACTTGTGAAGTTAGTTGCAAAAATGTAAGTGGCTACAACTTTTTTATTAGTAGTCTTACGCGATTGAAATATCAAACACTAAAGGGCACTAACAAAGCACTAACTTTCGGCTATAAAAGTTTTTTGTTGAAGAAAATCCCAGCTAAGTTTGAAGTTCTGCCGGAAAATTTGTGAGTTACCTTTTTCGGCGTTACGATTATTCGGCGATCTTCTTTTGTAAACACAAAGGAGCACTAACAAAACATTAACTTTCGACACGTATAAAAACATTAGTGCTAACGAAGTTGCGACTAACTTCACGCACCTACAAGTAATTGCTTGAGCATCGTACGTTTACAAATGTGCCCAGTGAAATCAGTATTTAGGCATTTTCCAAAATTATCATATGGTAAAAATTAATTTATGGGGCTGCAGAAATAACAGCCTCCCTTCCCTTTGATTGTTTAAAAAATGCCTTTTGTACATCGTAAGGGCACAAATATGCAAAGTGTACAAACATTTGTGCATCACCCCTTTCTGGAGAAAATAGTTTAAGGAAGAGAGGCTGTAGAAACAATAATCCCACCCTAAGGTTTTAGATTTCTTGGAGCCAATCGTTTGTACACGATAAATGCAAAAATGTGCACTGTGTACACACAGCACTCCTTCCTCCCACACCCAACAATTTACCTATTTATCATTGTACAAACAAATGGCGTAGAAAAAGATTTAATTCCATACCGAATAATTAAAACGATTTAATAAAATCTAAATTGCCGTAATAAGCATTGGTTAGTTAAGTTCTCGTTAAAGCTTTAACTACATATGAGTTCTAATTTAAAGCTTAGAAAGTCATGATATGAAATAAATTAGTGGTACATATAAATTGTACTATTTGAGATCAATTATAGTACTAATCGATATAAATTTATTATAGTAATCGATGTAAATTAATTATAGTGCATTGATATAAATTAATTGATATAAGAAAATATAAAAAAGTATAACAAGATAGCATTTTAGTTTTTAGAAGTTAATATTGGTACTGTTAACGATTAACTGGAAAGAAATTGTTGTGAGTTTTTAGAATTTCATTGTTGCTACGAGGTTGAAGAGACTTGAATAATCAGTTTGACGATAAAGAATAGTTGTTTGAGCAAATAGAGTTTTCGTTACATTGGTGTCACGTGGTAGAGATTTAAGGTGATATATTCGATGTGCCATCGGAATATTCCTTGGCACATTGCGTAGCAGCAGACCTTGATATGTTCCGAGGACTTCCTCTGGCGTTTAAAAATAAATTTGGTGGTCTGAATTAGGTTAACCGACAATAGCCAGAGGTTGGAAAAATCATACAGCTAAAGAATCGATATCGTGGCATCTACTATATGGTTACAAAGCAACAACCTTTTAGTACGCAGAATTACCAGATTTTGCAAAAGGTGTTAGTGAACCTCGAGGCCCAAATGATTAAATTTAAAAACAAGAAGTTGGCAATACTCAAAATTGGTTGTGGAATAACCCGGATTGGCGGGTGGTACATAATATGCTAGAGGTACTATTCCAGAAACCGGTGTCCAAATCTTGGTGTGTAGTTACAATCCAAACGGTACGGCGTCTGCTATGAAGAGTGTTGATTGTTACTTTTATTAACATGGAAACTCCGGGAATGGTTTCGGCTGTCCTTATTGTCAGAGCGACTTTCAACGTCCATATCAGAGAGTGTTCTAAGGCAAAACAACATTAAGAGGGAGGCAGTGTAGCGCCGTTTAGTATACCTCTGACCAGAATAATTACATTAGAACGTAAACGAAGAATTTGTACGCAAAATATGATTTATAGGGCTCTGTGAGAAATAGAGTTGATTGACGTGTACAAGAGTTTGCATTTAAAAGCTTTACTAAGATTAGAATAGATACATTTAAGATATTTTTTACGTATCCTGACATGCTCTCGAAATAATTAGAAAGATGGGATAAAATATAAATTGCCGTGATGGGCGTTAGTTAGTTTAGTTCTAATTCAACTTTTGATTAAAATGTGAGTTCTAATTTAAAGTTTTAAAAGGCGTGATATGAAATAAGTTAGTTGTACATATAAACTACCCTATGTGAGATAAATTATTGTAGTGATCTATATATATTTATTATAGTGATCAATATAAATTATTTATAGTGCATCGATATAAGTCAATTAAGAGATAGCATCGTAGTTTTGAAAAGTTAATATTGTATGTCAGTGATCAGCTGGAAAGAAATTGTTGTGAGAACCTTTAGAATTTCACTGTAGCTGTAAGTTGTTGAAAAGGCTTGTGTAGTCAGTTTGATAATAAAGAACTGTTGCTAATGCAAATAGAGTAGTCATTACATTACTATTATTAAGAGTTTTTTTGCCCTACGCGAGAAACTGACACCAAACAAGTTTAATTGTTTATAATTTCATTTTTGATGATAGAGGTTTGAATTTTTGGGCATTTTGAGGCGCAATTTCAGTGCAATTAAACTGTGCAAATAGAATTTTCGTTACATAAGCAACAATATTAACGTATCAAAAAAGGGCTTCTTTTCTGCTTAAAAAAGTGAAAAATTATTTAAGAAATAATATTACTCAAGAAAAATAACTAATTTATCACTGATGTATTTAGAAAATTCTGCTCTAAATGATTTAGACTGCAATGAAATAATAGATAATTTTTCCGAGACAAAATCAGGAAAATAAGTATAACTAAATAGTCGCACATAAAAATAATAAAAATTGAGAACAAGTACATAATTGTATTTATAAGTTTTCTGTTTGGTGAATGATTATAAATTCTATTTTATTGTTTAATGTTAATTATATATTTAAGTCTGCATTATTTAACTTTATTTTGTCTATATTTGTCAAGTTTAATAGCTAACACTACTCGAGCGATTGAATTATACGTAAATAGATTAACAAGAATTTAGATAAACAAGAAAAATTTCAGTCTTTCTGTAATGAGAATATGAATAAGAACAATGTGTTAGAATTATCATAGATTAAAGAAGAGAACTAAGAAATATAATTCTAAATTTGATCCTTGAGACCCCGAATAACACTTTTATCTTGTCTTGGACTACATATTAATTCGTCGTTGCTTGTAATTTAAGTATTGCTAGTTAATATCTAAATATAAAATAGAATCACAAATGGTTAATTGTACTTATCGTGACAATCTTTCATTCCGGTAAATCAGCCTGGTGTGTAAAATGAATCATACACGACGAAATCTCAAGCATTGTTATATAGAATAAAGAATCACGAAGTTTCCTTATTAAAAGTAAATTACTCTCATGCTGTTGAACTATTTTCAATTTCATTACTATCGTCATGGAAATAGCATTTAATACATATTATACAACATCCTTTTAGTTTCAATGTCAACAGACTTCAGCAAGAAAATTTCAATATGCATTACGTTAAGCAGAGAGTGCAGTAACCAGCAATTACTAATACGTTATTTTATGATGTTTAATTAATTGCTATACATTATCTAGACATTCCTTTATAAGTGCGTGAACATTAAATTTCCCTACCAGTTCATTTTTAGAATTTCTATGTTTTAACAAAACCAGTTAAAATATACAACAAAATTATTCAAATAGGCGAAATTAATTTATGGAAATAATCTAATCGCCAGCAAGATCTTTCAAATCTTACATTTTTTAATTAAACCTGAATAATCCACAGGACGTTGTTTTATAGAAGTTAATGCACTATTATTAAAATACTTGAACACTTATTTAAAATGTTAAAATACATTAAACAGGGCAAGATTTTAATGTGCAAACATTATCAACCGTGTTCGTGTATTAGGCCGTCAGATAGTGACAGGTTTAGGTGTCCCATTTCTGCATACAAGTTTCGAAGACGGCTGAACAAGTACATCGATGTTGAGTAGAATGAAGGGCCCCTAGGAATAACATATGGAAAATTCAATATAAGGCGTATGTCGTCCATATTTTCACGCAAACCGTGTTCACTAAATAATTAATTAATAGAACCTAGCTTCGGAAAACCAAAAGCTCAAGGTGGCTAATGGGTTGAAATAAGGGTGTAATTTTGTAGGGGAAAAAAATCGAGATTTTGAATAATGTTGCCACACAAGCCCATTGAAAGTAAGAAAACGTAGATCGTCACTAGCCCGAAAAACATATTGGCAGTAGGGTAAAATAGCCGAGACTGGTGCCACCACTCACCATCAAATAAAGTTGGCGTGAATCTCGCACTTTGATTACCTATTCAGTGAATCCGACAGTCGAACTATTTAACTGCGTTGCAACGTTGGACCATTTTGTCAGTGCATGTTGTCCATGTTTTTTTACGGCGAACCAATAGGATATCTAACGTTTCGAGTAAAATTATTCAACTCTTTTTGTAATTATCATTTAAATCAAGCAACTTCTAAGCAGTTATGCTACAATTGTATTAATTAGCCCCAACTCAGGGAGGGAGAGAGAGGTGAGAATGGGGCATCTGACGCGCAAATACCTCTTCCAACCTTTTTTTTTCTCATTAAAAGCTGTGCCAAAAAGCTCCGCCTTTCCTTAGAAGCATGCTGAAGAAATCTCTAATTACCTCCTCCCGCTACTTTACCTATAGAGTCCACCCTAATAGATCATACACTGTCAAACAGCAAATCCTAATGCAGGAACTAGTGTATACCGACCTCGTTATGCGGGGATCCAATTGGACTGGCGGAACGTTCCGAGTCTAATTATTCGACCCTTCAATTAATGCTATTTAAATTCATCACACAATTGTAATAGAGAAAAAGCACAAGCTACTTCGGGGATTTGAACCGAGGATTTTCAGAAGGGTAGTAACGTGTTGTGCTATTGACCGCATACAATAATATCACACACAAATATATATATATATATATATATATATATGTATACATATATATATATATTACTCATATTTAGACCAGGGTAGAAAATTAAATAATCACATCAAATAATTTTAATCACCGTGTATAATGAATATTATTAGATAATACGCTTTATTAAAACCATGAAGCATAAATAAATTCGGTCGTTTCAGTAAAAATAAGAAATTTAAATTATTTATAAGACGCTTTATATCAAAAGAAACAGTATTAAAAAGCTCTGCGTGTAATTTATTTATTCCTAATAAAGAAACAAAGAGAAATTACATGCAAAATTTATCTTAATTAACTCTATTTCAAGTAACCGGTATTGAACAAAACGTACAGATAATATCTATAGAAACTTGTAAAACCCAATAAAATGCAAATCCTAGAAGTGTTAGTTAGAAGTAGGATGTTTGAACACACCTGCGTATTTTAAAAGGCAATTTCAGTTTAATTTGTTTAGATAAACATGTCGATTCTAAGGATATTGGAAACGGTCAGATGCTTTAGCACGAAATACAAAACAGGGTTTATTTAAAAGCTCATTCGGCGAAAATTTTGCAGATAATTAATGTTTACAAAGAATCTTGGAGAAACCGGGGCTTAATATTCACGAGAAGGTGCGATACGGGGTTATTTAACCCAGATAGTCCACATGGACTGGAAAATAATCGATAATAAAGAATATCAATTTGCACCAATACGAACAGGTTAGAAAAGGAAAGAGAAAATGCGTCAAGCAAAGACACATATAGTAAAAGGCGTGATTTAAGCAACGTCACGAGGGTCACAATTGGTTGAAAATAGGATGCAAATATCAGAGGTAGAAACAACAATTTCTGTACAAAATTAATTAGTTTTCTCGGACATGTTTGCGTGCCGTGTGAGAATTTCTGAGATTTAAATGGGGTGAGTACAAAATTCGTAAAAACCGACGCACAGGCTACGGACTGGGAACATAGCATAAGAAATTCTTAAGAATTGTCTGTTTTGAGGACAAAAGCGACGTGCCGGCTATTCGCTATATATACCGGTGGTAATATGAATTTCGGCCTCTTAGACTTTTGACTATTCGATGCGTTAAAAGCTCTTACATCCGCGACTTGATTGAAGATGTTAAACAGTGCATTTTAGTTTGATAAAATAATTTAAAGTTTGCTCGTATATTTTAGTGATTCAAAATAGTTTGTTATTTACGTGCTAACATGAATGTACTTCAGTGCACTTAGATACAAGGTAATAAAATTTAGTATCACTGTACCAATTAGCAAAATTTACAACGACAAATGTATACACAAAAGTAGGCGTTTTGGCGTATATTGGTGAAAGACGCATGAATTTCTTTGCTATTTTTCGGGGGTGTTAATAATTAAATGGTTCAAATACGTGTCTGGATCCACGAAACAAGGGTCAGATATACACAGATGAGTTCCGGAAAAGCCCAGAAACAACTTTAAATAAATGGTGATGGAGAAAATTTTAAAAGCGTTGAGAATTAGAAGCCGTAAATATAATCCTGTTGGAATGGTGTGATTAACTAAAGGGACGATGTACATTGAAGCTACGAGGACAGTAACCTTCAGGTAAATTATACTATTTTGTTTGACATTTTGGTGTGTGTTGAATAACTTTATTATACTATTTTGTTTGACATTTTGGTGTGTGTTGAATAACTTTATAATTGATTTACTTTAAATGGACATTAGTGAAATTGTACTAACAATAAAATTTTAATTTTAAAGTGAAATTTGCTTGTTTAAGTAAAAAGGGGTATTTAGTTTTGATGTTCTGAATTATGATGAAAATTTGGGTATGTCTTTGAGCTCAATTAGACGAACCTGGTTAATTAACGTAAAGGGGTGGTAGATGCTCCCTTTGTACTCTGCATATATTGTTATAGTAATTAGTAGGCATCCTACAAGGACTTTAATTCTGGATGCACATTAAAATGAAAATAAATTTAATTTTGAAATTTTCCGATATTAAAATTTATGCTGAATATTAATTTTGAAATTTTAATGTATTGTGAATATTGATGTAAATAGAGTTGACGTTGATGTTTGTGGTAGGAATGTGTTTGTTTTTTATGTATGAGGATGAAAGCTATCTAGAGGAGCAGCCGAGGCGATTAACAGAAGAAAATCAACAGACCAGGTAATTCAAGAAGAATCACAGCATTCTTGGCGCCCAACGTGGGGCTCGAGTTCCAAATAAAATTTTTTTTGATTTTATTCCAGGAAACTGGCGATCTGAGAGAGAGAGTTTCTGTGTGTGTATAAATTTAAGAGTATTTTAGAGTGCGTGTGAGTGATTAGAACGTATGCAGAGAAAGGAGTGGTTAAGGAGTCAAGGAGTGGAAATTGGAAGTGACGATAGTGCATTGTGTGGGAAAAATTCGAAAATGGAAGAAGCTGGAGGCAGTAGAGATCAGTCGAGGACGGAATCAGGGGATCAAGGAAACGAGATGATGATGCAAATGCTAGAGGAAATGAGATCAGTAGGGAAGAAGCTAATAGGAAGTTTGAGGAGATTAGAGAAATGAGTGCTGAATCGAATAGGAAAGTTGACCGAATGAATGAGACATTAACAGGAGTTAGGAAACCCTAAGTGAGAAAATAGATAAGACGAATAAAGAAGTTTCAGAATTTAAAATAGTCTTACCGTGAAACTGGGGAAGTAGAAAATCGGGTTGATAAAAATGAGCGTGATATTACAGGTCTTCGACAGGAAATGGGACATTTAAGGTCAGAAGTACGCATTTTTTGTGAAGAAGAGATTAATATAAAAATGACTGAAGTGACGGACTCATGTAGGGATCAGTTAGGCAGGGTAGAACGCGAAGTTAGTAGTATTAAATACAACATGTCAAATTTAACGGGGGATGGTCCCAGATTTTCTACAGGTGGAGTATCATTGGACCAACACATGAAGTTCTATGGCGATAACAGGGTAAATCCACAAATTTTTATTAATAGTGTAAGAAATCTAGTGGGAAATTTATTTGACGAACAGACTAAACTGAATACGATAAAGGTTTTATTAAAGGACAACGCGGAAGCATGGTACAATTTAGTAGGACAGGACATAGACACGTATCAGGACTTTGAAAACAAATTTTAAAGCACTACTGGAGTGACCACAGACAAGACCAGGTACGAGACGACTTAATCACAGGGAAGTTTAAGGAGAATTTTCAGGAAGTAGGGAGCAATATGCTATACGCAAGTATAGCATAGCAAAGCAACTGAACCCACCACTGACGGACCGACAAATTATTAAGTACTTATCACGACACTTCGAGGTAGAAATAAGACAGCACGTAGCACTACAGAACATAGTGGACAGAGAAATGTTTTTAGAATACCTGCAGAGGTACGACGACGTAAGTAGTGGACGACCTCGGGAAAATAGGGAAAGACAGATCAACACAGTTAGGTTTGACAATAGACGGGACAACTATGCTAGAAGGGGGAATAATTACGGATACCAGCGACAGAATTGGGAACAGAGACGACCATACGTTAGGAGTAATAGTTTAGGAAGGGGACCTGCAGCGAGACCGGAACCTACCAGAAGGAATAGTTTACCGGACATGAGGGGGACTGCTAATACAGACACGGAACGAGTGGAAACGCCTAGGACATACGCTGAGGTGACGGCTAGACCAGGACCAAGTAGAGAAAACAGACCTAGACAGGATTTTTAGAACGCGACAGACCACTAGATTTCAGTGTAAATGTATATGAACATCCACGTGAATTTTTCAAAATTGAGGAGGAAGTAGAGCCAGAAACTGTAGAAAAATTATGTTTGCCAATTATTAATTTAGAAATTTTTGAGAATAATGTAGAAGTATTACTTGATACAGGGGCAGAGGCGAGTTTAATATCGGAGGAATTCGTCAGCAAAATTAGGGATAAGGTTTGTGATAGAATTATGCCTATAAAGCGTAGCCATTTAGTAGCTCCAAATAGAAAGAAGTTTGCTGTAGTAAATAGTGTTGTGGTGCTTAGGATAGATATAGGAGATTTAAGCTGTGAACAGGAGTTTGTAATTGTACCTGGACTGAAGTTTCAGAGCATTTTAGGTGTTGACTGTATGATGAAGTTAGGGGTTTTGATAGATATGGAGAGGAAGGTAGTAAGGATTAATGATAGGGTAGTGCCATGGAAGGGCAGTTATGAAGTCACAGAGGATGACACGGGGTTGAATATTAATGTAGTAGAGGTAGAGGATGATGAAGTAAAACAGATCAACACGATAAGATGTCCAGAGGATAGGATAGTAGAGGGTCAAGCTTTAGTACAAAAACATGCAGAATTAGTGGGGGTAGAAGCAACAGCAGCATATCGGGAGCAGGTGAAGGCAGAATTATTTTTGATGAGGTTAAGTGACAAGTTTGTTTTTAATAAAGTAAATTTAAGGAATTCATTCTGGCGGATTCCATTACATAAGAATTCTAGAAGGTACATAGGATTTTCCATAGAGGGAAAAATCGATAATTTTAAAGTAGTATCGTTTGGTTTGTCGGCAGAAAGGGAAACAATAATAAATGAGAAACAGACAAGTGTAGGGACTGAAGAAGAAGTAATATTTAAGAGTAAGGATAATAGGGATGATAAGTTTATTGTATGTGAGATAACAGGGATGTTAAGTATAGATATAGAAGGAGGAGAGATAGGGATGAAGAGTATTAGGTTGGTGAGAAGAAAGACTTGGAGGGTGAAGAAGAGAGTTAGATTTAAATAACTTGATGAACAAAGAATAGAGATAGGTGAATTTTAGTATAGTTATAGAAAATAAAGCTAGGTATAGGATAAATATGGGAGATAAGTAGAAATAGGTTTAGGATGAGAATAAAGAGGAAATGTAGGAAGAAAATAAGATAGGTTAAGTATAGATATTTCATATAAGATTAGTGGAGAGTTAGGAATAGAACAAGAATAGGATAGGTATATAAGAAGTTAGGGGGAAGTAAAGTATAGTGAAGATTAGTTAAAAAGTTAGGAATAGGATAGGTATATAGGATGTATATAGGATTAGATGGATAAGTAGGATGAAGTTAGGGATAATTTCAGTTTATAAAATTAGGTGAGAGTTAGGAATAGGATAGGGATATAGGGTAGGTGTAAATATTTTTTGGATTGGAGATAAAGTAGGTAAGTTAGATAAGGGTAGAGAGAGATAGGCAATTTTTTTTTGTAATTTTTTTGTCTAAATGCTTTATATTTGCATTCAAATAAGTGGGATTATTTGTATTCAAATAGGGGGAAAATACTCATATTTAGACCAGGGTAGAAAATTAAATAATCACATCAAATAATTTTAATCACCGTGTATAATGAATATTATTAGATAATACGCTTTATTAAAACCATGAAGCATAAATAAATTCGGTCGTTTCAGTAAAAATAAGAAATTTAAATTATTTATAAGACGCTTTATATCAAAAGAAACAGTATTAAAAGCTCTGCGTGTAATTTATTTATTCTAATAAAGAAACAAAGAGAAATTACATGCAAAATTTATCTTAATTAACTCTATTTCAAGTAACCGGTATTGAACAAAACGTACAGATAATATCTATAGAAACTTGTAAAACCCAATAAAATGCAAATTCTAGAAGTGTTAGTTAGAAGTAGGATGTTTGAACACACCTGCGTATTTTAAAAGGCAATTTCAGTTTAATTTGTTTAGATAAACATGTCGATTCTAAGGATATTGGAAACGGTCAGATGCTTTAGCACGAAATACAAAACAGGGTTTATTTAAAAAGCTCATTCGGCGAAAATTTTGCAGATAATTAATGTTTACAAAGAATCTTGGAGAAACCGGGGCTTAATATTCACGAGAAGGTGCGATACGGGGTTATTTAACCCAGATAGTCCACATGGACTGGAAAATAATCGATAATAAAGAATATCAATTTGCACCAATACGAACAGGTTAGAAAAGGAAAGAAAATGCGTCAAGCAAAGACACATATAGTAAAAGGCGTGATTTAAGCAACGTCACGAGGGTCACAATTGGTTGAAAATAGGATGCAAATATCAGAGGTAGAAACAACAATTTCTGTACAAAATTAATTAGTTTTTCTCGGACATGTTTTCGTGCCGTGTGAGAATTTCTGAGATTTAAATGGGGCGAGTACAAAATTCGTAAAAACCGACGCACAGGCTACGGACTGGGAACATAGCATAAGAAATTCTTAAGAATTGTCTGTTTTGAGGACAAAAGCGACGTGCCGGCTATTCGCTATATATACCGGTGGTAATATGAATTTCGGCCTCTTAGACTTTTGACTATTCGATGCGTTAAAAGCTCTTACATCCGCGACTTGATTGAAGATGTTAAACAGTGCATTTTAGTTTGATAAAATAATTTAAAGTTTGCTCGTATATTTTAGTGATACAAAATAGTTTGTTTTTTACGTGCTAACATGAATGTACTTCAGTGCACTTAGATACAAGGTAATAAAATTTAGTATCACTGTACCAATTAGCAAAATTTACAACGACAAATGTATACACAAAAGTAGGCGTTTTGGCGTATATTGGTGAAAGACGCTGAATTTCTTTGCTATTTTCGGGGGGTGTTAATAATTAAATGGTTCAAATACGTGTCTGGATCCACGAAACAAGGGTCAGATATACACAGATGAGTTCCGGAAAAGCCCAGAAACAACTTTAAATAAATGGTGATGGAGAAAATTTTAAAAGCGTTGAGAATTAGAAGCCGTAAATATAATCCTGTTGGAATGGTGTGATTAACTAAAGGGACGATGTACATTGAAGCTACGAGGACAGTAACCTTCAGGTAAATTATACTATTTTGTTTGACATTTTGGTGTGTGTTGAATAACTTTATTATACTATTTTGTTTGACATTTTGGTGTGTGTTGAATAACTTTATAATTGATTTACTTTAAATGGACATTAGTGAAATTGTACTAACAATAAAATTTTAATTTTAAGGTGAAATTTGCTTGTTTAAGTAGAAAGGGGTATTTAGTTTTGATGTTCTGAATTATGATGAAAATTTGGGTATGTCTTTGAGCTCAATTAGACGAACCTGGTTAATTAACGTAAAGGGGTGGTAGATGCTCCCTTTGTACTCTGCATATATTGTTATAGTAATTAGTAGGCATCCTACAAGGACTTTAATTCTGGATGCACATTAAAATGAAAATAAATTTAATTTTGAAATTTTCCGATATTAAAATTTATGCTGAATATTAATTTTGAAATTTTAATGTATTGTGAATATTGATGTAAATAGAGTTGACGTTGATGTTTGTGGTAGGAATGTGTTTGTTTTTTATGTATGAGGATGAAAGCTATCTAGAGGAGCAGCCGAGGCGATTAACAGAAGAAAATCAACAGACCAGGTAATTCAAGAAGAATCACAGCAATATATATATATATATATATATATATATATATATATATGAGTATGTATACATATAGAGTATGTAAGTAAAATAAATGAGTTATTCACCTGCCTTTCTCTAAATACATCCTACATTTTAGACAAATACAAGTGACTTTGAATACTTTAGTGACTTTGAAGATTCTGGAAGCGAATTTGATCCAGGCAATGAATTGTTAGAATATTTGGAACCTAGTTCAGGCTCAGAAAAGAATTTAGAAGGAACAAGAAGAAATTGAGAACTACTTTGGAAGAGGTCAGATTTTAAAGGAAGGCCCAGAAAAGGGAGAAAACCAAAATACTCAGGACAGACCTTTAGAAGCCGAAAGAAATTAAAAGATTCCAATAAGAAACATTACACCATTAAAGGAAAATTGGTAGAAGCTAAAGTGATTATGGACTTTTTGTGTAATTGTACGCTGAAATGTAATGAAAACATAGCACAAGAAACAAGAAAATTGTTTTTTGAAAAGTGCTGGGGTTTAGAGAGCTACAATGCTCAGACTGCCTACATAGCAGCCACAGTTAGACAACATGGGATAAAAAGAAAACGAAATAAAGCAAGCAATAGAAGGCAAAATACACGAGTTTATGAAATCAATAATATTAAAGTCTGTAGGGACATGTACATTAAAACATTACAGATTTCGTCAAAAAGAGTAAATACGGCTTTAAGTAAATTAAAACAGGCACGATTAAAGACGAAAGAGGTTTTAAGTGTGGAGGATATAACAATTAAGTAAAGAAACCAAAAATAAAGTTATAAAGCAGATAGAAAGATTTCCTAAGTATCGGGTTATCATAAAGTAAGGGATATATTTTAAATTATGATAACTTTTTAACAAATTAAGTTAATAACAAGAAATAAATGAAATCTAATTGCTTATGAAATGGGATTTAGTATGCCCAAAACAGGTTACGGCAATTGCTCAATATGACCTCCATTTTGTTGTTGTAAGATCACCATCCTTACCTCCAAATTGTACACAGCATTTCGTAACATTTCTGGTTGAATTGTACCAATTTGCTCCGTAATACTGTCTTTTAATTCTTGTAGCGTAGTTGGTCGTCTTCTAAACACTAAACTTTTTAAATAACCCCACAGCCAGTAATCCGCTGGGTTTAGATCAGGTGATCTTGGTGGCCATGAATTTACGAAATGTCTGCTTAACACGCGATCTTGAAAAACGTTGGTTAACAATTCTTTGACTGGTCGAAAAATGTGCGGGGGTGCTCCATCCTGCATAAAAAATGATGTTTTCAATTCCGTAGTACTCGTTTTGCAGCTGTGGAATAACATAATTTTGTAACATTTGCAAGTATCGTTCACCATTTACAGTTACAGATACGGCTTGTCCATTCTGCATTTCCTCGTAGAAATACGGACCAATAATAAAATCAACTGTAAAACCGCACCAAACGGTGACTTTCTTGTCATGAAGACCTTTTTGAACGATTTGTTGCGGATTTTCTGCAGACCAGATTCTACAGTTTTGAGTATTGACTCCACCATTCAGAGTAAAATGTGCCTCAACTGTCCATAAAATACGGGATAACCATTCGGGTTCAATTTCCATCCGAGCCATTACTCGCAAAGAAAAATCGTACCTAGTAGCCAAATCTGCGTCCTTTAATTCAAACAGCATTTTCAGTTTATATGGATACATGTTTAGAATTTTGCGTAAAATTTTCCAAGCCGTGGTATACGGCATTTGCAATCGCTTGGATATCGCATTTGCACTGCTGATTGCGAGTGAATTGCTTCTGGCTATGTCTTGATTTTCATGAAGAACCTCTGCAACTTGGACATCACTAATTATTGGTCTTCCTGATCTTGGTAAGTCAGTTACAGACCCTGTTCTTTCAAATTTTTGTATCAAATTGCGGTACGCTTTCATTTGACAGGGTCCCGCTCTCAAACCCATTCTCGTGCGAAATCTTCGTAATCCAGCGGTGTAATTTCTGCCGGATTCATAATAGCACTGAACTAAACCAATTCTTGTTTGTAAATCCATGTTATTACAGTTGAGTCGTTTGAACTCAACGTTTACTTGAGTTTTAATTTCAAAATAAAACTTCAAATTGAATAATTTCGTTTTGACACTAGTGTCAACAATTGTTATGACAACGCGTTTGTTTCTCATAGATACGGTAAAATCCCATTCATTAAGCAACTAGATTTCGTTTATTTTATGTTACTAACTTAATTTATTAAAAAGTTGTAATGATTTAAAATATATCCCTTACTTTATGATAACCTAGTATATTTCTCATTACACAAGAAACAACAACTGAGGCTAGATTTTTGGCACCTGACCTTACATTAAACAAGATGCTTAGCTAAAACATAGAAGAAGAGCCCGACCATAAAGTTGGATTTTCTTCATACAAAAGTGTATTCTACGAAAACTTCAATTTAAGGTGCAAACCTTCTGTGAAAGACACGTGCAATTTGTGTGATAATTTTAAAGCCAAAATTAAAAATGGTCACCAGAATAGGACAGTCAGAGAGGAATAAACATTGCAACATGATGAACATTTAATACAAGCAAAAGCAGCATGCGATGCGATGAAGTATGACATCGAGTTGGCAAAAACAAATGTTGGACTTGAGACTGCAACTTACGACATGGAAAAAGTTTTGGGGCTACCAAATCTCCCCACTAATATAGTATATTACAAAAGACAATTGTCTATTTATAATGAAGAAGTGCATACGGCGTCTAATAATACACCTTATTGTTTTGTTTGGAAGGAGGGAACTGCCGGTAGAGGAGCCCAAGAGGTAGGTTCTTGCCTTAAAAAATTTATAGATATGTATTTGACCTCAGAAACACAGGAATTAATATTATGGTCTGATTCCTGTGGTGGAAAAAATAGGAACATCAAAATTGTTTCACTATTAAAAGCTGTTTTAGAGTCTCATCCTTCATTAAATATTATTTTTCTCAAATATTTGCAGCCCGGTCTTTGTTTTTTTGCCGAACGACACCGACTTTGGAGAAATAGATAAGTCTTTAAAATACCAACTACGCGTATACACTTTAGATGAGTTTAAAAGAATCATACAGATGTGTTCAAAAAAGAATAAATTTGTTGTTGTCGAAATACAAAGGAAGATTTTCTTGGAACATTGAAAATAGAACAGTCGATAACTAACCGAAAAAATATGTAAATGGAGAGAAAGTTAATTGGCTTCAAGCTCGAGTATTAAAGCTTACTAAAGAATGTCCTTTTTCAACACCCATAAAGCCGAAGAAGAATTTAAAGAAATTATTATAAAGAAGATAAGAAAAGGTCGTCCGGCTACTGATAGTCGTTTTGGGTTAAAACTTTTTGAGCTCTATCCAAACGGAAAAGAAATTTCTGCAAAAAAAATGGCTGATATTAAAAGTCTGATGGCTCTTGTACCAAACGATGTTAAACATTTTTACAAAAACTTAAATACAGCGGATTTTAATGATGTAGAGGCATTTGATGAAAACATCGATTTTATCCTTGAAACAGAAAACCAATAACAATTTTTTCAACTAAAAACTGTTACTTTGTATTTAATATAATGTTTTACATTTCGCGTTTGTATTAAAGCGATCACAGCACCCAAATGGGTGCTGTAATAGGCCTCTTTCCCGCATATGTATATTATGTAGTTCTGTTTATGGTCTCAAGTGCTCAAAAAATAACAAAATAAGTAATATTTACATAATAATGGCGTTATGTGCCATAGTATTTTGCATTATCCAAGAACCATTAACAATGCCCAAAAGGACCCATATACAACATTTAAATTTTATCAAAAAGAAATCAAGCGCCATTTTAAACCACAACACAAGATGGAAAAATAAAATTCTAAAAAATTTATTAAGATCTTTTAAGCTAACATGTTTCCTTTAATAAAACTCCTAGGCACAATTGTTACAAGCACAATTTGATTTTTCAAATTAAAAAAACTTTAACAGCAATTTTCTCGAGATCAGAAAATGGCGGTTGGTACCTTTTAGATAAACGCTATCCAGTTATAGATGAAACATTTTTCACAATAACATAAGGCTAAAGATGTGTAGTCTGTTCAACTTGCATTTTCTTATTAGCAATATACGTTTTCTCAATATTTAAGCTTTACTCCAAAACTGCGCTAGTTAGAAAAAAATTGTATATTACATAATTTGTAGAGAATCGTATTAGAAAGAAAACGCCAAAATCTAATGTATTAGTGTTTTGCGAGCTGCAAGCTCCTTACCAAATTAGTACAGTAGTATGATGCGGGAGGGGGTGGGGGTAAAAGTAAGAGATTTGGCGGTCGTGAATTTGTCGTTGTACAGTCCCCATAAGATGTATTAAAATCCTGCAAAGTTTTGTTTCCCCTAATTAGTTGCGACATGAAACCTTTATTGACTAGGCTTGTAGAACCGAAAATAACAGTTACAAAAATATTTTCATTAAATAGATCCTTTTGAGGTAGAAGTGTACCAAATTTCATTCGATTCCGTATCTCGGTTCATTTTATATAATCGTCTAATGAACGATTGATTTACATCAATCAACTTGAATGTGTTTGTATCAACATCAACTTGTGACCTTGTAACCCAAGTGTATATCATCACATAATAATAAATGGTTTGAATTGTACTATTATGTCGAATCATAAAAAATCATTAATTCATGTAATCAACCAAGAGTGGAAAATGATTAAATCATGCACGATGAACCTCGAGAATTGTTATATAGAATATAAGATCACAAGATTTCTTTATATCAAGTAAGTGAATTACTTTGATTTTCTTGAAGCATTTTCATTACTATTATGTTTCGAAAAAATATTTAGTATATACAATATTTATTCATATTCCATGTTACGTCTTCGGCGGTAAAATTCAATCTGCATTACGTAAGCAGAAAGTACAGTAACCTAGCAATTGCTAGAAATTAACTTTATGATGTTTAATTATTAGGTATACATTATCTACACATTCTTTGATAACTGGGTGGACAGTAAGTACAATTACTTATCAGCGCACATTTTTAGAATTCCATCCGAAATCAGCTTAAATATACAATAAGTCATTCGGTTACACAAATATTCGTAAAAATGTCCTTATTCAGTAGTAGTAATTTTTAAACCTTACCTTTTGTAATTAAACTTGGATAATCCAAGGAAATTTGTTTTATAAAAACCACTGCACTATTACTACAATAATTCTTGAGTTATCTGAAAATCTTAATTATATTAAATACACTATGCTTTTGTACATATAATAAACCAGCGGCACCCATGTGTATACATACACTTCAAATTCGATTTAAGAATACGCGCGTACTATTTCATACCTGGCGGCGGTGGGGACTACTATATGGACGCCATAGAAAGAAGGGAGAAAAGGGCTATAATGAATCAATTGAATGGCTATTGTGATAGTTACCGAGGCTGTCAGGATTACAAAAGACAAAACTTACTATATTACTAAAATACTAACTTGGGAATAGCGTTTTACACAATTCTAATTTATTCAGTTTGTAACATCCGTATCAAAGCAATGGAAGCCCTGAAAGTGCGTTAAGATAGCACTACAACATTGCACGCAAAAATCTTAACACCATTTAACGACTTTTTAACGAAAGTATAAACAACTTGCAGCTTGGTTTATATTGAAAATATATCACTTATAATGAATTCATTCGTTTGGAATAATTGAGTGGCTTAATACCTAAAGCGGATATCTGATTATGTGATCGAAATTTATATAGCGATTGTTTCAAGTGCATAAAGTTAGCCGCCACTTTGTAAGCACTAATGTTCTTATACGCGCAGACAGTTAGTGCGTTATAAAAAAGATTGCCGCATAATTGTATCGCCGAAAATGGCAACTTACAATTTTCCGGCGGAACGTAACACTTAGCCGGAGTTTTCTTCAATTAAAAACTTTCTATAGTCGAAAGTTAGTGCTTTGTTAGTGCTTTTCAGTGATTGTGACCACTTACATCTTTGAGGCTAACTTCACAACTGACCTCAGTTTGATTCAAATTAGAAAATTTGTTTCAGCCAAAATTTAGTGCTTCGTTAGTGCTGTTTAGTGCTTCATATCTCATTGGCGTACGAATGTTAGTAAAAAAGGTATGCCACTTACATTTCTGCGGTTAGCTTCATAACTGGCCGCAGTTTGCTTCGAATTCGAAACTTTGTTTCATCCGAAAATTAGTGCTTCGTCAGTACTCTTTAATGCTTCATATAGTTACTTTTATTTTCAATTCTAGTCATGGTTTGTTTCAACTTCAAAAAACTTTTACAGCCAAGACTTAGTGCTTCGTTAATGCTCTTTAATACTTTAAATCTCTAGGGCACACTGCGGCTAATAAAAAAGTTACGACGACTTACATTTTTACAACTGGCCGCTGTTTGTTTCAATTTCAAAAATTTGGTACAGCCGAAAATAGTACGTCATTTGTGCTTTTTACTGTTTCGTATACCAGTGGCGTACGACTATTAATAAAACAACGGTGGTCACTTACAGCTTACCGAAGTTTGTTTCAATTTCAAAGAATTTTTACGGTTGCATACTCTCGTTATATTTCAGTTGCATGCAAATATAGATATAAGAAATTTAGGAACCTTTTGGGGATACAAATTAATTTGATTAATTTTATACGAAAATAACTCCCCCAAACTCAAGACGAATGCTATTTACTGAGCCACATTTGGAATAGAAAATCGTAATTGTATTTTTATAGACGCCCTTATGCGCGCGCCTACAGTGTACTGCAAAGAATGTCTATGTTAAAGAAACATATCGCAAACATAGATATTGTTTTACTTGCTTATAATACAACAAATTCCAAATGATGAATAAATAAATTTAATACAAGTGAATAGTGTTCGAAAAAAATTGTTTTCCATAAGTAAAAATAATTATTTATACAATTATATTAAGAAGTTGTGAAAAGGCACTAACACACTAATCGTAATTACATGGCAAATCTTAACGTTAGCTGGTCATTTAATATCGTCATCATTAGGTCTTCAGTTTTGGCAGTGGTTAGACACGTACCCTCATTGTTTCCTATTCTGAACTAACCTTCCCATTTCTCTGAAATTTGCAGATTCTGCATCTATCACTATTAGCATGTGAAAGTCTGACATCAGTCTACCTCTACCTCCTTTTTCCTATCTTTGCTTGTAATGCATGCGTACTATTCTCCAACAATGCCTTAGAACGTATCCTGCTCTTCTATATCTCCTATTTTTTGTTTTCAACAAATATCTGTATTCCTTTACTATTTCTATAACCTATTTGCTATTAACTTCGTCTGTCCATACTACCATCCTCATACATCTGAAGCACGATATTCCAGAAGGCTTCTATCTCTTTTGTCTGCTTTTCCTACTGCCCCTATTTCAGAGACGTACTGAGTTGTGCTTCACACATATGTTTTGAACAATTTTCTTCTTGTTTCTATGTTTACTGTCTTTGAACATAGCTGATGTTCTTTCTTGTTTGATGGAGTTCGGTCACCTTCTATTGTTTTACAGTTATATACCCTATTTCCCCGATATTCAGTGGTATGTGAAGGGAGCGGAGGCTCCGTGGCGTAGTGGTATGTGTGTGACTACTACGCCCAAGGTCCCGGATTTGAATCCCGACACGGTCCGCTTGAAAAATGTTAGGCGAGCATTTTTCACAAAAATACACCCTCGTTTGGATGAGAGGTAAAATGGAGGTCCCGTGTGTGAGTGTTGTCACGCACGTTAAAGATCCCTACCTTGCTTGGAACAGCAAAGGTTCGGCAAAATTCCAAATTTTCCAGGTAAAAAAAAACTCACTCCCTGGCCAATGTAGTACCTTCGGGTGGAGCATTGGTAAATCACATGTAAGGTATGTGAAGGGGGGTAAGCAGCCTTTAGCTGCCAAGTTCCCCAGCACTTGAACATTCGTCGAATTAATAGTTTTCCAATATATCATTTTGCACAATCAACATTAGTTGAAAATATTTCACAGATAACACCTGTAGTTGTTTATAATAATCATTAGATTTAAGTGCACTTATTTTTTCGTCATTAGGTTTTCCGTTTTGAAACTGGTTGGATGCATACCTCCACTTATTTATGTTCTGAGTTAGCCCGCACAGTTTCCTGAAATTCCCACAACAGCCTATAAACAGTTCGATTCCTCTTCTATTGGTTTCTAACTATATGCCCTATTTCACCGAGATTCAGTGGTATGTGAAGGGTGTTAAGCAGCCTGTGGCTGCCAAGGATACCCCAACACTTAGACATTTGCCGAATTAATAATTTTCCAGTAAATCCTTTCGTACAATTAACATAGTTGAGAATATTGCAAGACCAACACCTGTAGTTGCTTATAATAATCATCATGTTTAAGTACAGTTATTTTTTTCGTTATTAATTTTTCCATTTTAGGACTGGTTGGATGCATATCTCCATTGATTCTATTCTGAGCTAGCCTACAAATTTCCCTGAAATTCTCACATCCTACATCTTTCACTATCTGTGTGCGATAGTCTAACCTAGGTCTATCTCTACTTCTCTTTTTTGCTATCTTTGCTTCTATTATATTCCGAACTATTCTCTCATGTCTTAGTATGTGGCCTATTATCCTATCTCTCCTATTCTTTACTGTTTTCCACATATTTCTTTCTTCCCCTATCATTTCTAGTACCTCTTTGTTCATAACTTTCTCTGTTCATGATTTTTTCATCATACACCTGTAGCACCACATTTCAAAAGCTTCTACCTTTTTCTTGTCCGCTTCTCCTAGTATCTAGGCTTCACGGCCATACAGTGCTGTGCTCCACGCATATGTTTTAAGCAATCTTTTTCTTGTTTCAATAATGTTTGTTGTCATTGAACGTAAGGCGTCGCCGTGGATCAATGTAGTAAGCGTAAGACTACGGATCCCAAGGTCCCGGGTTCAAATCCCGACACGGCCGACTGCTTGAAAAATGGCAGGTGAGCATTTTTCACAAAAATTACGCCCTCGTTCGGATGAGAGGTTAAATGGAGGTCCCGTGTGTGAGTGTTGTCACGCACGTTAAAGATCCCTACCTTGCCTGGAACGGCAAGGATTCGGCAAAATTTTAAATTTCCAGGCAACAAAAACTCGCCTCCTGGCCAATGTAGTACCTACAGGTGGAGCATTGGAAATGTAAATGAACTGTCATTGAACGCAGTAGTTACTTTTTCTTGTTAAATGTAACACGACCTTGTGCTAATCTTTGTTTTATATCTTTTGTGCTTTCCCATCTTGCGTTATTTGGCTTCTTATGTAGCAGAAATCCTTAACTTCTTGTAAGTTCTCGTTACCTATTGTATTCTTGTTTTTGATTTATTTTCCTCTCTTTTGCCTACTAGAACTTTAGTTTTATTTTTGTTAATTTTTATACCGTATCTCTCTGTTAGAACTGTTTCCATTTCATTAAGAGCAGCTTTTAACTCTTCTTTGCTAGATGCTAATACCGCTATATCATCTGCAAATCTAAACATATCAATTTTTTGGCCCTGCATAGTAATTCCAAATGTCTTCCTGCATTTGACAGTATTCATTGCCTTTTCAATGTACAAGTTAAAAATCAATGGGAATAAGGCACATCCCTGCCACACCACTTTCCTAATATTTACTTCTCTACTTCTTTGCCCTAATTCTATTGCCGCTGTTTGCTCTTTGTATAAGCTATGTACTATCCGTCTATCCCCAAAACTCATTCCAATCTTTTTGAGAATTTCAAACATTTTTTTCCATTTTAAATTGTCAAATGCTTTTTCCAGATCTACAAACCCTATATACACGCTTTCCTCCTTTTCTATTGTTTTCTTCATTATCACCATCACAACTAAAATAGCCTCCCGTGTTCTCCTGTTTTGCATAAACCCAAATTTATTTTCTCTTAGTATTTCTTCAGCTCGTTTTTCCATTCGTCTTTGTACAATTCTAGTTAATATTTTTGAATCGTGTTATCATGATGTTATGTTTGGTTAATACGCCTGTCTCATACATATAGCTTACAAGTTGGAAGAGACGTTCTCTTACTGCCTGAACAGCGGCTTTTAGAGTTTCTGCTTGCACCTTATCTGTACCTGGCGCTTTACCATTTTTCATACCCCTTAATGCTAATTCAAACTCATCTCGAAGTATATGATATTCCAGGTCATCATTTTCAATGTCTGATTCTTGTTCTATTGCGGTTAGTTCCTCTCCTTCATATGAATTACTTATATAGTTATGCCATCTAACCACTACATTTTCTATAGTAACGTTTCCTCCCGCGCTATTAGTTTTATATCCCTAAAATTTATTCTAATTAGTTTGTATGCTTCGTCTGCCTTTCCTATTTCCATCTTAGTTTGTACCTTTTTGCACTTTTCATCAGTCCATTGTTCTTTAGCTTTCCTACATTTGCAAATAATTTCTTATTTTATGGCTTTGTATCTCTGTTTTCCTGTTTCGTCTTTCTTTTATTAAATTCAGGATATTTTTTGTTATCCTTGGTTTCTTATTTTCTATTGTGTATACCCCAGAATATCTCTGCCCTCCATGTCTAAACTAAATTTAATGTTATTCCATTCTGTTTCTACTTCCTTAGTATCAGAAATTTTCCCGATATCTTACGCAATTCATTTGAGTTTTTTTCAAACCTTTTGTGCGTATCTTTATCTTTTAGTTTCTCAAAGTTAAATTGCCTTTTTCATTTTTTTCTTCAAATTTTTAAATTTAATAGCGGCCTTCATAATTACCATGTTGTGGTCAGTGTCTATATCTGCTTCTGTGTAGCTTCTATAGTCTTTTACTTGATTCCTAAGATAAGTCATATTGTAACTCGGTTTTGTGCAATTTATTGATGTCAATCTGCCAGTGTGCCACTTTGAATAAGAATAACTAAAAGAAAATGGAAGAAAAGTAACTAAATGCTAACCAGAACCCAATAAGTACTCAACAAAAAATAATTACTGCGGACCACAGACGGAACAAATTGAAATCCAAACACTAAAATTGAGAGGAGTAAAAATTTATATTCTAGTAATACTAATAGAAATAAGTAGAGGTAACAAAATAGAATCTATAAATACTAATAGAAATAGTACGTCAGTGTCTTCAAAAACTGGAATTGACACCGAAAACACAATTCTGGTAACTCGACATAAAGAAAAATATACAATAAATCACCACGTACTGACAAGGAACAATAAAACGACACAACAGAAATTTTTATCAGAACGAAACAGTGTTTAAACAGAACATTCCGGCCAAAAGTTAAGTAAAAAGATAGGGGTTTTACAAAAATCGAGGACAAACTTTACGTAAAAAGAGCGTTTTCAAAAATCTAGATCTCATGTTAGGTACGTCAAATTTTACGTTACAGTAATCCGTGCAGACTAAAGATACGTAAAGTACAATAAGCAAAGTAACAGTAACCCGCACCGAATACCGTAACAAAAATATAGGGGAATCAAAAAAATTAATGCAACGTAGTATGAGGTCAGTCAAACAGAAAGAAACAATTAAGAATTTCAAGGAATGAATTTTATTTACAGTTACAAACCTCTAGTTAAAAGTACTAAAAATCAAAGCAAAAATAATTAATACATTCCTGACTTATCGTACACTAATTTTTACCCTCAAAAATGATATTTAGATAAAACAGCAATTAAAAGAAATTACATAGTGAGTTGCTTTTGTTACCTGCAATCTTACTACTTACATAATTACAGCAATCAATAAGAGCCGGCGACAAGTAGAAGATGTATCCTTAAATTTATATATACAAATTCAGAAGAAGCAACAATGTGCGGAGTGATTCTTCACTTCACCTGCGCGGTAGCCAGCAGCACACCATTAGGTGATCTCGGGCATAGGTTCATACATACCATGCAGCGACGGATTGAATTAGTCAAAAGTAAATTAGCGCCAATTGCAGTCAATAATTTAATTGTCGAAAATCTTTATCTCTCAAAGAACAACTTCGCACAAACTAATTTCAGAGTTTCTAGCTATACATCCATCAGTGCAGTATTGTAGCAATAGTTCTTAATTTCGATTTGTTATATTGTTAGATCGAGCTGAAATAAAAGTTGGACAACGAATTCTCAAATAATGCACATCAAAAAAACCGAAAGGCAATATCAACTAGCTATCAGAAACTTCTGCAAATCTTTGACATTTTAATGAAGATGACATTGCCAGTCAAAATTTAATAATGACGCGATTTTAGCTTAATTGTGACGTATAATTTTGTTTTGTATTAGATGAGTAGTTCAAGCACAATAAACGAAAATTAAATTGTTGGTTATTTTACAAAGAAAAAAGGTAAAAGCAAATTAACCAACAACTTAATTTTTGTTCACTATGCTTGAACTACTCATCTAATACCAGACAAAATTTTAGATCATCATTAAGCAAGAAGTACGTTTGCTTCTGTTGACCACGTTTTCCATTAAAATTAGGTATAGTACTTTCTTAGAAGGTTTGCTAATGTTATAGTGGGTAATAGATCATTCGTTATTTCTTCTTAGTTGTCATAGACTAGTTATTATTATTAAAGTTTGTCTATCAATGTCATCTTTACTAAAATGTGGGAGATTTGAAGAAGTTTCCGATAGTTATTTGTTTACATTCAAGTATGGGGATGGAAAATGTTTTGTATATATTAATACACCATGATTTTCTTAAAATTCAAGATTCTTGTTGGCGTTTTGCAAAGAATAATGCGCCAGTCTGATGAGCTGCAACCACATCGAAGCAGGTCATTCGCTTTTCTCTTTGTAAAATAACCAACAATTTAATTTTCGTACACTATGCTTAAACTATTCATCTAATACCAGGCAAAATTATGTCCCCATTAATAAATCGAGTTAGCTTCTTTTGACCAAGTTACCCATTAACATTAGGTGTGGTTTTTTCTTAGAAGGTCCGCTAATGTCATAGTGATAATAGGTCATTTACTATTTCCACCGTAGATTGTAGTGCCGGTGACTAACATATAGAAAAAATAGTTTATTTCATTTTAAAAAAAAAGTTGCAAGATTTTATAATATCTAATATTTGAAAAGAGCAAATCTTAGCTAGAAAGCATGGTAAGTAATCAATCGGTAAGTTGTAAATAAAAAACCACAAATTTTGGCGCCAAAATTATTACTAGTAAAGACAGTTATAGATAAACGTACTTTAGTTTAAAGCGTTACCATACAGAACGCGTAGCAATATTACACAGATGTTTAACAAGAGTTCACACGAATTCATCGACATGCCTCCATTCATCGAACGTTCTCATTGATTGAGGCAATGACGGCACATTCTTCAAAGCGTGTGAAAATGTTTATTCGTCGGATTACATGCAACAAATTATAGATTCTTCACCTACCAGTGCATGGGAATTTAACAACCGCAGTCTTATGCGTCATAACCTAATTCAATTATGAGAAATGTGCTTTCAATTTCAAATTGGAAATCCCCTATACCTAATTATTGAACTAAAGCTTGGAACGCCAGAAAAGGTGTAATGGTATATAATTAACACTAGTTAATTTAATTAGCTGAATATGAAAGTATTGCATTTTTTTTTAGCAAAAGCATAAAGGTGTTACATGTGATTACAATCCAGTGATGGTTAATAATATATCGATTATTTATCGGGTGACTTATAAAGTAACTAATAACAGCAACGTGTATCAAGAAACTGATGTTGGTTTTTTTATCATCCTTTCTTAAATATTGATTATATTTATTTATGTTTATATATAGAGACACAAAGTGTTCTCTTGTACTATATTCAAATGAGAATTTTCTTTCAGTTTCAACGTGAGTTGTTTAATTGCAGAAGACCTTTTCATGTTATTTACGATTCACCAAAAGGTTTCTACACTTTCCTCGAAATGTTTTTTGCTTTTTAAATCTTAAGGTGTAGTGGGGGTCTGACAATTTGTTTTAATATCGCCCCTCTCCACCTCGCGGTGGTGTCATCGTTTCCCGCTGAAGTTAGAATTCAGACCGAAAGTCTACGAAAGGCCTTTGAAGAATAACGGATAAACCACCATCTCTTTTGTAAGAATATTTTCTGAATTAACACATTGAGGTCCACCATGGAAAACTTGTTATGAGAGTCATGGTGGCCACATATTTTTTTTACCTTAATTAACTTTTCTGACCTTAATATGTATATTGCCAATTGTTATTTTCTTAAAATTTTTGTAATTAGTGAGAAATTTTGGAATTCTTTTGTCGGCCGGCATGTGTCCCCCACGGATACAACGACTATTGATGTTTTAATGGCCATGGGGGGAACCTGCGTACTGTACACGTGCACCAACAAATACCACCGTCGCTGCGTCGTGCTATAAAATCGTTTTGTTCATTCGTGTTTGACACGCCTAGCGTTGAAGTCTATATTTGTGCATGTAATATAAAATGAGTTATGAAGGTGAATAAATTAGAATGCAAGAGATGTGGACTGATGTAATATCTGCTGATGAAAGAGATTTTTCACCTGTCGAAAGTGAATATGAACGTTCTAATTCTTCGAGTTCATATGACGACTATCCAGAAACACACAGAAAAAAATTATGGTTCACAATAGTCCCAAAAGACAAATCCTACTTTTACCAGTGGGACAGTTTCACAGTGTACTCCGACGTGTTTTACCTGATTCTACAATTAGACTGTCTTCTGAATCGTTTACTTTATCTGCAAAAGAGAAATTAAAAAAAATGTGAAAGTAACAGAACGCATCACGTCATCCAATTGTGAGCATATACCGGCTTATTCTGCTTCAAATGAAATAGATGAACTTATAGAGCAAGCGATTGCACAAAATGCAAATTATTGTTCTGAAACTGAAGAGGAATTAGAAACCCAAAGTCATGAAAGAAGTACACTAATCTGGTCATCAGTAACTGGTTCGTATACGAAAAATTATGATTTTTGCGAACAAAAGCCCGGTATTTATCCGTTTGTTTATGATCTATAAGATAAGTCACCTTACGAGTTTTATAAACTTATGGTCTCTGATGAAATATTTCATTTATTTGTAAATGCAACAAATTTGTATGCTGAGCAAGAGAAGGCAAAAACCCCAACTCCCAGAAGCCGCATTCAACAGTGGAAACCGACAGGTCAAAATAAAATGAAAAAGTTTATCGGCTGTTTAATGTGGATTGGTCTTGTTCAGCTGCTATCATTAGCTGCTTATTGGTCTACAACCAAAATGTTGAAGATCCTGACCGTCTATTTAAGATAACTCCTTTATTAAAAAAACTGATGACAAGTTTTCAAAGTTTTATTGCACTAGGTGAATTTATATGTATAGATGAAACCTTAGTACCTTTCAAGGGTAGACTTAAATTTAAACAATACATCAGCAACAAACGCCATAAATTTGGTATTAAGTTTTTTAAATTGCGTCTTCAAAATGGGTACTTAGTGATGTATCTGTTTACTCTGGTCAAGAAAAGGAGGCTGCGGATGGAAGTTCAGTTCCTACAGCAGTGGTGTTGAAACTAGCAAAAGATTTATTACATAAAAGACGTACAATTGTTGTGAATAACTACTACACTTCTCTTGAATTATCCCAAACTTTACTTAAAAAAAAATATTCTGGGGACTGTACGCAGTAACAGAAAAAACAATTCAAAAAATGTTATACAAAGGAAATTGAAAAAGTGGAATAAATTTCAGAGGAAAGTAATACTGGAGTGTATATGCAGAAGTGGCAAGATAGAAGAAATGTCCTGATGCTAACTACAAAATTTCCACTAGAGATGGTAAATCTAAAGACGAGGTCTGGAGAAACGCACATAATACTGTTGTCGAATATAACAAGCATAAGGCATACATTGATGTATCAGGTAATTTCTTCCATTATATTTGCTGTAATATTAGTTTATGTTTTGCTTACAGATCAAATGAAATTATATAATTCTTCATTACGTCGTGAGTAGATGGATGAGAGGTATCTGGCCCCTCATTATCTTCATGCATCCTCATTTCCTCACACACTTTACATATAAATTCCCATAAGAAGGATTTGAGGAGGAGGAACTCCTTCCTTGCTCTCCTCCTTGCTCGGACACCACCATATCAACCATTTTGATTACGTTAAACCCGCCTTCTTTCCACCCGCGAGATAAATCTTTCTCCACATTTCCACCCACGAGATAAATCTATCTTATTTGGTGTCAATTAATATTAGATTTTTCTCAGCTACCTGAATTTCTAGGAGTTTTTTAGATAGCATCCCCCCCCCCGAGCTAACCCTCATTTTAAGATTTTTTACCGGTAACATTCTGAGCCAAATAGTCTTCTTCGACTAACCATTTTATCTTTCGCGATAAATCTATCTTGTTTGGTATCAATTAATATTAGAATTTTCTCAGCTATCCGAATTTCTAGGAATTTTTCAGATTGCATCATCGCCCAGGGAACTATCCTCATTTTGATAATTTTTACCGGTAACGATTTCTGACCGTCCTAATAAAAATTTTTAGCCATGCGATACATCAAACGAGTCTAGAATTTTACGCAGAATCCGAATCTGTGCACAGATTTAAAATCTGATCACCCCTTAACGTTTTACACATATACCCTCTAGCGAACATACCACCACCGCACCACTACTCACTTTTAATGTCATATCATACTTTCTATCTTGTTTAGCTCATCTTTCTAGATAAATCTATCTTATTTGGTATCAATTAATATTAAATTATTCTCAGCTACCCGAATTTCTAGGAATTTTTCAGGTTACATGATCGCCCAGGAAACTATCCTCATTTTAAGAATTTTTACCGGTAACGATTTCTGACCGTCCTTATAAAATTTTTGGCCATCCGATACATCAGATAAGTCTAGAATTTTAGGCAGAATCCGAATCTGTGAACAGATTTAAAATTTGATTACCCCTTATCGTTTTACACAATACCCCCTAGCGAACATACCACCACCGCACCACCACTCGCTTTTAATGTCATATCATACTTTCTATCTTGTCGAGCTCATCTTTCAAGATAAATCTATCTTGTTTGGTATCAATTAATATTAAATTTTTTTCAGCTACCCGAATTTCTAGGAATTTTTCAGATAGCATCATCTCCCAGGGAGCTACTTTCATTTTAAGATTTTTCACCGGTAGCGATTTCTGACCGTCCTTATAAATTTTCTTAGCCATGTGATACATTAAATTAGTCTAGAATTTTACATAGAATCCGAATCTGCAAACAGATTTAAAATAGGGCCACCCCTTACCGTTTTAGACACATACCCTCTAGCAAACATACCGCCACCGCACCACTAATCGCTTTTAATGTCATATAATATTTTCAATCTTGTTTAGCTCATCTTTCGACATAAATCTATCTTATTTGGTATCAATTAATATTAGATTTTTCTCAGCTATCCGAATTTCTAGGAATTATTCAGATAGCATTATCTCCCAGGGAGCTACCCTCATGTTAAGATTTTTACCGGTAGCGATTTCTGACCGTTCTTATAAATTTTCTTAGCCATGCGATACATTAAATGAGTCTAGAATTTTACGTAGAATCCGAATCTGCAAACAGATTTAAAATAGGGCCACCCCTTACCGTTTTACACACATACCCTCTAGCAAACATACCGCCACCGCACCACTAATCGCTTTTAATGTCTTATCATATTTTCAATCTTGTTTAGCTCACCTTTCGACATAAATCTATCTTATTTGGTATCAATTAATATTAGATTTTTCCCAGCTATCCGAATTTCTAAGAATTTTTTAGATAACATCACTCCCCAGAGACCTACCCTTATTTTAAGATTTTTTACTAGCAGCTATTTCTGACGGTCTTTATTAATTTTTTAATCATGCGACACATCAAGTTAGTCTAGAATTTTACGCAGAATCCGGAGCTGCAAACATATTTAAAATCGAATCACCTCTTAACGTTTTACACACATACCCTCTAAATTATAACTTTTCTACAGCTCATACCTAAAATAAAATCGAAAAACCATTTTTAAAACTTTTTATTACAGACAATTTTTACTAATATAGTTTAAATTTTGTAAACCACATTTCTAAATACGTATTTACAATTTTATTCTTTACCTAGAACTCCTCATATAGGTAAAATCATCACAACGCTATGCTATCGACTACCTAGTTTCGGTTACTTTTCCAAGGTCGTGGTGACGTCATAGCCTTTTGCAAATAAAGTGCAATATAATACTATTCTAAAATTTTTATTCTGATATTATACATAACAAAATTTAAAAATATTTAATATCAAGCATGGAGCCATTTAAACTTAATTTTAATACAAAGTTATACACAGAAAACAGTCCTTTTTTATGTTTGTTTGGAGTGGTTTTAATTTTATCTAATTTTATTCGCAGCTTAAAATTTAAAACGACACCCAAGTCCTCTATCTCCTTTTCTAACACTGTCTAGGTTTTCGAATTGTAAAATGTAGCGAAGTTTGCCTCTATATATATAGTCTTTGATTCCACCGACAACCAGATCCATTCCTTCGTGTAATTCTTGCAGCTTGTAACAATCTTTTAATCGCGGGTCTCCCACTATATCCTGCATACGTATCTTGTTAGCTTGATCGACTTCTTCTTGTCGGTATTGGAGAGAATCCTTATTCTTCCACTCACTGTTGCGTAGTTGCATGTCCACCATTTTTGGGAATATATGGTTGTAAGACCTTCGGTTTTAAATGATCCGAAAGATTCTTTACTAGGCAAATATACAATATTTAGCGGAACCCCTTTGCGTGAGGTGTACGCCAAGGTTACAAAACCCGCATTCCTTAGTTCGTCTATGTTATCTGTCACTTCGATAAATATGTTTTTAGAATAACCTTTTAAAAAGTATACGGATTTAGTACCATCCTTTTCCGCAAGGACGCCTACATAACTAAAAGAGTCTTTTTTACTAACCACAAATGCATACAGCTTGTAGAAACCGGATGTATCTAAGTCAGTCCATCGACACATAAGATAATCTTTTAATTCTTCCTAATTTTTTCTAATAAGAGGTTCTTTGTCTAACACATCTTTGTATTGTTCGCGTATTATCGCAGTGTTTTTCATGTAGTCCAACTTTCGCCTTTTTGCATCCATTTCCTCTAATTCCAGTTGTCTTTTTCTTCCACTTACAGCGTATGGCGTGCAAAATGGGACAATTTCCTTTAGTGTAAACGGATAGAGTTTACTGCCAATATTTACGCGTTGTCGTACAACCTCTGAACGAATGCTAAGCGTATCTATCAACCCCAATTCCGAAATGACTATTACTTTTGGAATTGTAGAATATGGTGTTGCAGAATGAGTAAAATATGTACTACCTGCTTTAATGTAGCACTTGTGTAAGATTTTTATTTTATCTTGGCTATCTTCCTCTACTATCTCCAAATAATTTACAGGCAAATAGTTAAAAGCCGAAAGCTCATACTTTATCAATTTTTCCCTTTCCTCTGGTTTTTCGGACAACTTAATTTGCAAACCCGTCAATTTCTTTGTATTGCCGTTTCCCCCAATACACGTACTGTAGTAGGTTATTATACAATAAACAGCAGTTATTTTGTAGCTTGTCCGATACCTTACTCCACATTTTGGCAAGTGGTACCGAGTACATTGGCGCCTTTAGGAAGTATAACTTACTATCTTCCGATAAGGTTAAACAGTCTTTTAAGGGATTATACACCTGTTCCGCACTGACATAGTTTCCAATTGCACAGTTCTATATTGTCACTTCCAATCGCGTAATACCATATTCTTTGGCCAAAGTAGACGTGAATGCTTCCCTTAAACGTGCATCTGGACAACGTAAAAAATCTAGTATATGATTTCCAAGTTGTTTACTAACACCAGGACTTGTTATCTGACACAAAAGCTTGTTGTAAATATTAATTCTTGCATTGGTTGTTAGCCATGTTAAACAATCGATTCCCACAGTTTTATCGTTGTCAACTATAATATTGCAGTTTTCTTGGTATTCGTCCTTGTAGCAAAAGTTATGGTGTGTAGTTAAATAATTACAAATCTCCATCTTGCTAAATATGCCAGCAAAATCTTGGGTTACACCCATATCAAAAAAATAGTAATAATCTTTTTTTGAGTCCGTCTGATATATCTGGTAGTTCTTCCAATAAAGTTTCCAACTTAACATCTGCTAGTGCCACTTTATACGGAACACATATAGAATTTTGAAATTTTTTATTAATGTTTTCGGGGCCTTCTTTTCCGATAATTTCTTTTACTCACAAGCCCATCTTTTTATTGCTTTCTAGAGAAAACGGAAGCTTAGCTTTAACACCATACCTAGAGGAAACAAATCGGTCGAACTTTCCTCATAGATAGCTGTTCAATGTACCACAAATTTTTTTTTTTAGAATAAACATCCTTTTGTTTGCAGATGTTTGCTCGGCGTCAGAAAGGTCGCAAAATGGTTGTGTAATTGGTGTATGTAGTCCACCAGTTCGAATTTAAATATATTTGCAGATTCGGATTTTGCGTAATATTCTAAACTAATTTAACGTATCGCATGACTAAAAAATTTATAAGGACGGTCAGAAATAGCTGCTGGTAAAAAAAATCTTAAAATGAGGGTAGCTCTCTGGGAAATGATGCTATCTAAAAAAATCCTAGAAATTGGGATAGCCGAGAAAAATCTAATATTAATTGATACCAAACAAGATAGATTTATCTCGAAAGATGAGCTAAACAAGATAGAAAGTATGATATGACATTAAAAGCGATTAGTGGTGCGGTGGCGGTATGTTCGCTAGAGAGTATGTGTGTAAAACGGTAAGGGGTAATCAGATTTTAAATCTGTTTACAGATTCGGATTCTACGTAAAATTCTAGACTCATTTGATGTATCGGATGGCTAAAAAAATTTATAAGGACGCTCAGCAATCGTTACCGGTAAAAATTCTTAAATGAGCATAGTTCCCTGGGCGATGATGTAATCTGAAAAATTTCTAGACATTCGGATAGCTGAGAAAATTTTAATATTAATTGATACCAAACAAGATAGATTTATCGCGAAAGATGAAATGGTTAGTCGAAGAAAACTGTTTGGCTCAGAATGTTACCGGTAGAAATCTTAAAATGTGGGTAGCTCCGGGGGGGTATGCTATCTAAAAACTCCTAGAAATTCAGGTAGCTGAGAAAAATCTAATATTAATTGACACCAAATAAGAGAAATTTATCTAGTGTCAAATCCTTTTTAGGGGAATGTAAACGTAAAATGTGTGAGGAAATGAGGATGCTGGAGGAAATGAGGGGCCAGATACCCTGTCATCCATCTACTGTCGTGGTGTGAAATGGTACAGAAAGTTGGCTATAAAGTTGGTAATTGGATCATCTTTAGTCAATGCATATATACTGCATCAGCAAGTAACTTTTAACAAAATTACCATTACAAAATTTCGTGAGTAAGTAATAAAAGGTCTGAAATATTTAATTTTTAGGTTTGTTAAAAGTGAACGACATTCCCTTTTCTGAAATAGAAAAAACAGTCATAGACTAGAAACCTGTGAAAGAAGAACCTGCAGCGGTTGTTACGCTCTAACTGTTAAAGCTTCTGGTCGATTGGTAGCAAAAAATACTGGTACCGAAAACTAAATTTCGATGTAATGCAAGTAAAAAATACCTTTGTTTAAATTTCTTTTTTAATGTTCACCGGGTAGAGCCTTTAAATCAATAATATATAAAGAAAACTTTATTTTTTAATTACCCTAACTAAAATCATTGTTGTACGTGATATAAACGCCCTACACCAAAACCAAGTATATCAAAATGTTGCCCATAACATCGCCTAACTGTCTACATTACGTTCTACATTGATCCGTCGCACATATGCTGTTCTACATGGCCACGAGTAAAATTTTTACTGTCGGATATTGTGTCCCCCACGGCCATTCTGTAACAAAAGTTTTTTATTAAATGGGGGATATGGCATGTCCCCCATGGCATTCTACGTGTTAAAGGAGTAGTTTTATTTCATCTATAAAACTATCTATCGCGATTAACGTTTAAGTTCTCTCACCCACCAATAAAAATAAAAACAATTATACCCTCGCAAGCTACGATTCTTATAATATAATTCTCTATACAGCTTTTTAATCAAAGGAGATGAGGTACCTAACAACGCTCTTTCGTAAAACCACGTGACCTACACATTCCCGAACCAACCGATCGGTGCTAATTTTGGCGTGTCGTATACTAGCATCGAGGCGCCTACAGACGCCTTCTGTGTTCAGTGCTCGCGTTTAATTTTTTTGTTAAAAGGTGATTCTAGTTTCGTTTTTCTTCTTCTGTAATTGACAAATACAAGGTAAATATACAAAAATTTCAACTCGCTTTATCATCCACGTCTTATTTTGTGTTCCTTGAAGATAAAATACATGAAAACATTTCAAAACTAAGTTTCAACTTGAAAATTTTCCATACAAATTGGTATTGATATGTGGAATGTTAAGTATGTATTTTAGTGAATAACGAATATTCAAGAAATTTGAAATAATCACTTGCCAACAATCAAAATTAGAAATGTATTACGTCAAGGGCATTCAAACAAAAACAGATTTTATTTTGAAACCACCATCTCTGTTTAGGTTTATTTTCAAAATAATCCGCACTAAACAGACGTTTTTCTTAACTTTAATTACTTCTCGACGCCTTGTGAAACTATAAAATCGAATAAAGTATTCGGAATCTTAAAATAACTTGCATAGTAAAATTTCGTTCCCAATGAAAGTTATGAATGAACTATCTGGATCAATGTTACTTCTCCAGGTGCATCAACCATTTTCAATATTATTTAACTTATTTTTCTAATGAAAGGTGTTTCGTTGGGAAATTATTCAAACATCTTGGAACATACACAAGGACAGAAATTCTTTATGCAATGTTATATGATTTTGCCAAATATGCGACTTTTAATTAATAAGGGAATTATTTGTTGCAGGATTGGAAATGATCCGCGTAGATGAAGAGGACCCCGTGGGAGGTATGAACCGCGAATTATTTGTTAAATGTGTGTAAATTTGCAAGATGCCAAAAATAATTTGATAATGTAACATTTGGCAACAATTAATTTTATAGTCGCTTTTGTTTGAACAGTTTGCAATTTATACTGCACGTGTCGTATTTTATCAAACGCTATTTGAATGTAAGCAGTCGGAAGACTTAACATGTTTTTATAATGTAAAATAAATTTCCGTGTTCTTAACGTGTAGTTGCAAAGTCAAATTATAAATTTCATTTTTATTGCGGAAATCGAACGGCGATGACCTCAGATTTCATTGCATTGATGTATGTCTGTTTATAATAATTAATTTAATTTCTGTTTTATACACGTTCCATTTTTGCGATTCATGAAATTAATTTTTCTGCTTATACGAATCTGAGATAATGATAAGAGTAGAAGGTAACGGGAACTTTATCCACACAAATTATTCTTAGTGAAACGCGTATATAAGACCAAAAAAATGGTCCTTATGTCATTTCCAATGTAATTTTTTCATATGTACTTTATGCGAGTGCAGAAGAGATAAACATATTATATTATTATACATACATTTCCTTAATTACATTTGATTATTTATATCAAATCACTACACGCATATTAAGTTTCCATTGCCCTTTTCACTAATCCTCTTTAATTTTCTCGTTTAAACCTTTAATCGTTTTGCTTATCTCTGTACCCGATTCATATTGCGCCTACAATATTACGTACATATGGTAAATAGCACGTATTCATCACCAATGGATCTTCAGTCCTGGAACTCATTAAACACGTACCCTCATTGTTTCCTACTCTGAGCTAACCTACACATTTTCCTGAAATTTCCAGTCTGCATCTTTCTGTATCTGCGTGCAATGGTCTCAACTAGGTCTACTTCTGCTTCTTTTTTACTATCTCTGCTTCTAATATAATCCTGTACTACTCCCCAAAAATGCTTTAGAACGTACCCCACCTTTCTATTTCTCCTATTTTTTTTCGTTTTCAACAGATATTATTCCCCTACTATTTTTATAACCTCTTTGTTTATGAACTCTGTCTGTCCATGCTATCACCATCAGACATCTAAAGTACAACATTCCAAAAGGCTTCTACCGTTTTCTGTTTGCTTCTCCTACTGTCCCTATTTCGTAGACGTACTGTGCTGTGCTCCACAAATATGCTTTCAACAATTTTCTCCTTGTTTCTATGTTTGTTGTCTGCAAACATATCCGCTGCTCTTTCGTGTTAGATGCAGTTGGGTTCCGCTTCTATTGTTTTACAAATGTATACCATATTTCGCCCATATTCAGTGGTATGTGAAAGGGGTTGAGCAGCCTACGGCTACCAAGATTCCCCAACACTTGAACATTTGCCGAATTAATAGTTGTTCCAATATATATTTTTCGCACAATCAACATTAGTTGAAAATATATCAAAACCAACACCTGCAGTTGTTTATAACAATCATCAGATTGGCGTTACCTCCACGTATTTCTATTCTGAGATAGCCTACACAGTTCCCTGAACTTTCCACAGTCTAGATACAGCTCAATTCTCCTTTTATTATTTTCTAATTATATACCCTATGTCACCGAGATTCAATAGTATGTGAAGCAGGTTAAACAACTTGTGGCTACCAAGATCCCCAGCACTTAGACATTTGCCGAATTATAGTTTTCTAGTAAATCCTTATTCGTCATTAGGTTTTCCACCTTGGAATTGCTTTGACGCATACCTCCATTGATTTCATTCTGAGCTAGCTACACATTTCCTTGAAATACCCACGCTTACATATTTCACTATCTGTGTACAGTAGTCTAACCTAGGTTTACCTCTTTTTTATCCTATCTCTGCTTGTAATTATTCCACACCAGTCTCCCTGTGTTAGTATGTGCCCTATCATTCTATTTCTTCTATTTTTTACTATTTTCCAGATATTTCTTTCTTCCCTACCATTTCTGTACCTCTTTGTTCTTAACTTTGTCTGTCCATAATATCTTCATCATACGTCTGTAGTATCACATTTCAAAAGCTTCTATCTTTTTCCTGCCCACTTCTTCTACTGTCCAGGTTTTACAGTCGTACAGTGCTGTGCTCCACACATATGTTTTAAGCAATCTTTTCCGTATTTCTATGTTTGATGCCTTTGACCACAGGTAGTTGCTTTTTCTTGTTAAATGTTGTTCGACCTTGTGCTAATCTTTGTTTTATATCTTTTGCGCTTTCCCATCTTGCGTTATTTGGTTTCCTAAATAAGTTCTCGTTACCCAATTTGTATTCTAGTTTTTAATTTATTTCCCCTCCGTTACATACTCGTACTTTAATTTTATTTTTGTTAAATTTCATACCGTATCTCTCTGTTAGAACTGTTTCCATTTCATTAAGAGCAGCTTCTAACTCTTTTTTGCTAGATGCCTGTACCGCTATCTCATCTGCAAATCTCGGAATATCGATCTTTTGTTCCTGCATAGTAATTCCAAATCTCTTTCTGCATTTGACAGTATTCATTGCCTCTTCGATGCACAAGTTAAAAATTAACGAAGATGGGGCACATCCCTGTCTCACCCCTTTCCAAATACTTACTTCTCTACGTTTCTGCTCTAATTCTATTACCGCTGTTTGCTTTTTGTATAAGCTATGTACTATCCGTCTATACCTAATATAAATTCCAATATCTTTGAGTATTTTTAACATTTTTTCCATTATACATTGTCAAATGCTTTTTCCAGATCTACAAACCCTATATACACGCTTTCCCGTTTTCCTATTGTTTTCTCCATTATCACCATGAGAGCTAAAATAGGCTCCCGAGTTCCTCTGTTTCGCCTAAACCCAAATTCTTGTTCAGCTTCTTCAGCTTGTTTTTCCATTTGTCTTTGTATATCTAGTTAATATTTTTGACACGTGTGCTGTCATACTTATTTTTCGAACATTTTCACACTATCCGAGCTTCTCTTTTTGGTATAATGACTATGATGTTACGTTTGAAATCTTTGGGTATATCGTCTGTCTCATACTTATAGCTTACAAGTTGGAAGAGACGTGCTGTTGCTGCTTATCCAGCAGCTTTTAGAGTTTCTGCTTGCAATTTATCTGTACCCTACCATTTTTCTGACCTTTAATGCTAATTCAAACTCATCTCTAAGTATAAAATATTCCAAGTCATCCTTTTCAACGTCTGATTCCTGTTCTAGTGCCGTTAGTTCCTCTCCTGCATATATATTCCCTAAATATTCTTGCCATCTAACCACTTTCTCTATATTTTCTATAATGACGCTTTTTGCCGAGTTCCCTTATATTTCTGTTATATGGTTTTATATTCCTAAAATTCATTTTAATTAGTCTGTATGCTTCATCTGTCTTTCCTACTCCCATCTTAATTTGTACCTCTTTTCACTGTTTATCAATCCATTGCTCTTTAGCTTTCCTGTATTTACGAATAATTTCCATTTTATGGCTTTGTATCTCTGTTTCCTGTTTCGTCTGATCTATTTTTGTATTTTAGTCTTTCTTCTATTAAATTCAGGATATACTTTATTATCCATGGTTTCTTATTTTCTTTTTGTGTATACCCCAGAATATCTCTAGCCGCCGTGTCCACGCTGGATTTAATGTTATTTCATTCCGTTTGACATTCCTTAGTATCAGAAATTTTCCCAATATCTTTCAGCAATTTATTTGTTATCTTCCTATATCTCCTGGATCTTCCACGTGTATCGTCCTGATGTAGAAATAATATGTTTGTGATGGTTAAATTGTTTTTGTCGCAAAAATCTACCAACCTATTTCCCACGTCGTTTCTCGTGTCTAAACCAAATAAACCTACTGCCTCTCCTTCCTATTCTCGCTTACCACTGCATTAAAACTCCCATAATTCTTAAATTTTCATGTCCTTTTACGCATCTTAGTATGTCTTCGATATCTTTGTAGATCGTTTCTACCTCTTTCGTTCTAGTAATCTAGAACTTTTTAAAGGTGCAAGTCCATTCGGAACGGATTTATATTAATTGCTCTGAATTCAAGCTCCTCCTTTGGGCGTCATAACTGCTACGAAATTACAGTCAATTAAAGACTGCTTAAACAAATTAAAAACCTTTAAATTACTTACTGGGTGCTACTAATTGCTGCAAACTCTAGAGCTGATGGTGTGCCTGAAACGCTTAAAAACAAAATACATGCCACGGCTGCTCAGCTTCTTTCTACAATTTATCTAACACCAAAAAAAAATATCTGCCACGAAAATCACATACATTTATTACATACTCGTAATAAAAATTATACACGCCAAATCACAATTAAAAATCCATGTTCACACATTATTTATACGTTATGTGCAACGCCTTTATGAAATAATACATGTCATAATTTATTTGGCATCAATAATTACTCCAATCAAGTACTCTTTTACCTTGTACATACCCAAAATCTGTTAATATCAATCATTTTTAAATCAAAATTTCCAAATTTAAATACAATACAATAATGCAATATAAAAATTTTATCAGTCACCTTTCAATTTGTTCTTTTTAGTCGGAACTTAAACGCACAATGCACAAATAGTCATTGAACACTATTTCATATACGTAGAAAATAAGAAAAAAACAAAACCAACACTTAAAGCAACAGTTACCTGGATATTCTTTCAGCAAACGGCTGTTATTCCCACCTAGACTGCGGCATACTGGAACACCATCTTGCCTTGCCGTAACCATATTTTCCAACGATCATTTACCATACTAAATGCATCCAATTTCTCCAAGCTCCTCGACAAATACCATTAAATGTTGATGCACAACCAATTTTAACAACTACCGATATTTATACCATCTCCATATGTACGCTCTTTCTGCATACTTATTGCAAATTCAAATTAAAACAATTTTTACTTACTCTTACTCAACTTAGAGTATATTAATTTCTTAGCCAACAGCTGGTTGAAAAGCTTTTTGCTATTAAGACTTGTAGACTATCATCGAAGGATTAAGAGCACTTCAAGAGAAGTTTCAGAGAGCGAAATTTTTAAGAGGCTTCCACAACAACCTGCTAAAGTTTATATACGGTTTCTCGCTTCACAAAAGCCTGTCAATACAAACATACCATTCCACGTAAATATTCAACCGTCTTCATTTCTCACAATTTCACAATACAAACAACACAAACGGCCACTGTTTTCCCGTAATTTTGTAACGTGCGTTCAAAACTCTTAATAAAATCTACCAACCGCCACAATTTTTCAAAAACAATTCTTTGAAACGCTAACTAACGTTCGCAATCCACACTCTTGCTTGACTGCTATCCCCGTATTCAAAACATCTGTCACCAATCACGGTGCGTATCTTAGACAACCAATTTGACAACGCTAATATTTAATACGCCCCTAATGCACAAAGGTGACATCCATCTCTCTTCAACCTACGCTCCAACATCATCTCTCTCTTGCTTTATACCCCTTCCAGTTTGTATTGCCACCTCTTTGCTACAGTTCCATTACCCTAACACGAGTTATCTTTATCTCACTTGTACTCATTTTATCCCCTACTCCCCCTCTTTGTTTCTCGTTAGCAAGTTGAATTTGTAACGTCCACAGTTATCTCCACACCTAAGTATAAATATAATTTAATTGACAGCGATAACCAACTCTAATGAGAATTAGCTGTTGTTTGTTCAACGTTATCTTAAAATATACCGGGAAAATAACGACGGTTAAATTCGTTTCTTATTTACATGTTATTAGAAAAGCTTCGACAAACAGTTTCAAAACTTGCAACACCTGTAACTATACTAAAACGGTTTCAAATACTAACGTCTTTGAAATTACACATCCCTTTTGTTATAGTTAAATACAAAACTTAAATTGTTATGGAATTTAGATGTTTGTTTCTCCCTTGCATATTCCTATGCACAATTTTTAAGTGTTATCTTATATACACTATCTTTACGAATATTTACACCTGCAAGATTATGAAAATAAACATTTAGCTTCCTACATATAGCCGTCGAATTATTAACTTCCACACTACCTATTTAAAAAGCGTTTTCAAAGCGTACTCTGTTGTTTTATATGCTAAAACAACAAAATAGACTGTACAAATAAATACCAATACTATTCTAACCCTTACATATCACAGTAATATATATATATATATATATATATATGTATATATATATATATATATATATATATATACACGTGATAAGGATCATGAGAGATCATTGAAACCCTAATTCTAAAAATAAATCCCACCAAAATATTATATAATTCGGAAAAATAAAAATTTCCGTAAATTTATAGTTACACCCTGTAAAATACAAGCACACTTTTATTCATTAAAGTGCCATGCAAAAACACAAATTGCGCGTGTATAAATAATCATCCTCTATGATATAGGCGTATTGTAAATAAATCGCAAGTAACGTAAGTCGTATATGTAAAAATAATTAATTGTAAGATACCGTAAAACGCATTTAAATGCGTACGCGAATCGATCATTTTAAGATAAATACAAATCCATTTATTTTACATATTAATTATCAATACATTTTTGATAAAAATGCATTTGGTTTGCTGTAAATAGCATAAACGATCACTAGCCTTACGCTTTTAATTTAAAAAACTACAATTAACGTGTATTTAAAACCCCTTTTGCATTAAAAAGCATTTAAAGTTTAAATTAATTACCCCGTGGATAACAGGAATTCATTTTAAATAAGAAAATTTTCTAGAACATAAAAAGATGAGTCATCGGTATTTAGACATACGTCAAATTCGTATAAACTCATTAATAAATAAACATTTTATTCCTAAGCGGCCGAGATACGAAAAACTTGCACAATCCCTAGAATAACTGATAAAAATAATTAATGATTTTTGCATTCACTGTTGGAGACAACAGATACGTCATAATAATAGGATATGTGAGACAACGATATATAGAACGCATCACGGATAACTGGAACGAAATAATAATAAAGTTTGACGAATTTAAGCGTTAATTGGTATTTCAGAGAATCTTGCATAATAATGTTCCACATTTTCTAGTAAGCTTCTGGAAACAGATAAATTTGTATTTAAAGAAGTGTTTATCAACTAAAGAATCATTTATTCATTAGACTTCAAGAAGTTCATTCATTAATTTGATTCGATTCATTCGAGCGCCAAATGTTATTTTACATCGCGAGCAGTTGCTATGCGGAAATAGTATTTGAGTATGCAGTAAGCATATTGTACTTTAATAGTGGCGAATAGATAGAATAGATAGACCGCGAGCGGCTATCGTTAATTAGTACATTTTACACTCATCTGTTATCTTGAAGATTAATGGCTGTCACTCGTTCATTTTTATGACCACTATTGTGATTTATCACTTTTGTTAATTGTTTTATCTCATATTTTAGTTCATAATTCCTTTAATAAAATGTTCTCGAATTGAACGATTCACTTTGTTACCCTTAAGTTATGGTGCATTTTCATTTTGTTTGAACATTAAAAAGCACACGCAATTAAATACTGTATACGCGGGCTTTTCAATGCTTTTAATCCCGTTATGAAAATGAACTGAAATTCTTTTTAGAATGCGTTTAAATGATGTATTATCATGTTCCATCATCGAATACTTTTCTGATAGCAAATTTATAAATGCTCAGCATTTTCAAATCCGAATTTTTAATCATGGTGTAACAATTTTTTTTATATATAACAAAATTTTTTTTCGGAGCAACATAGAGGTATTAAGGCAGTGGTAAAAAAATGAAAAAATTACCAAGTATTTTATTTGCAAATTTAGATGGATTTTGGAATTATTAATAAGTCCTTGGTCCCATATGGAAAACAACATACGGTCTGGTTAAATTGTAAGGCTAAGTTCAAGATTTTGTACCCACAACCATATACAAAACAATTCAGGTGTTTTGAAACCTGGTTTGAAAAGTCGTAAATAGCAATATCATCTTTCAAAAGTCCATTTTAACATCTTATTGTTCATGATATACCTCAAGGTTTTGAACTTGTTTCATATACATGGGGCATGGGCACCAAACATTTGTTCTAGTAAGATTTCCCCCGGTTGAATTGTCGTTTTCTCAATCCGCTCACTTCCACATCATTTTCGAGTCAAACAGGATGTACAATCACCTTCGAGCACAACCGTCACGTTATTGCACTTTTCACCGCAAGCAACCAGCTGGAATCTGGGACCAACCAATCTAAGAGCAGCGACCAGTGGTTAAGGGCGAGTTAATTTTGCCAAATCCCAAAACGTATTTGTTTCACAACCCACTTTCCCACAAATGGTTAAGTTCGAGTCACGAAATCCTCTACCGTTCCAGCCTGTAAGACCCGGTACCCAACTGATTTGACTTTTGTTGATTAATTCTTTTTTTTTTATTACGACCGCATATTTTCTTGAAAGTAATATTTTTATTCAAACTTAGTTTTATTTGAAACTCTCATTTATAATTATTTTAAGCTTAGTTGAATTACTGTTTTTGATTAAATTTGTAAGTGATTATCAGATCTGATGATTATATTACGTAACGAAATTTTGTTCAACTAATTTTTTATAACTAAAATATGTAACATTATTTATTTCTTTTGTTAAATATTGTTATTGGATACAGATTATTTATTATAAAATAGAAGTATTTTGATTCTATTTTACAAGAGGTTAAATCGAATATTTTAAATTTATCTACTCCGAAAGTGTTTCCGTATCTACAATAAAAATATAAATTTTTAAATACTTGCTAGATGTTGTGACGTCCAACTTCAAATTATTTTGTTTTCAGTTTTGCAAAGAATATTTCAACTCAGCCCATTTCAAACTCTCCCTTGGGGTAATGGCTACGTTAGCCGTCAGCATAGCAGTTTTTATCTTTCAATCTTATACGCATAAAAGTTTTAAATTCCTTTGAAGTTCTGAATTACCGCGTCTCACGTTCATTAATAATAATCAAGCCCGTCTCGATTATTTTAAACATGTTTATTATTATAATTAAAAATGTTGAACCGTTACAATGGTGCTTGCATCGTGAAGCCCGAATTGTTGCTCTATCTCCTCCCCTAGGACAAAGTCTCGAAACGCGTTATCAATAAATAAATAAAATTAAAAAAACTTACGTCGGAATAATTACAGTATAATTACGTTACGTAATGCAAATTCTGCTTGTTAAATCACGCTTTAATGCATTTTGAGTAGAATATACTGAGTGCTCTCCAACTACTAAGTGTTTCTACTGTTACGTTACTCTGAATATAGTGTTTACAAAAATCTCTTTATTTTTCTCAAGCTTGGAGTGTTGTACGTTCACAGAATGGTGATAAATGAGCTTTATATATAAATGTATCTTTAGACATTGATGTGATGAAGAGGTCACAAGAGGTCATTGAACACCCAAATTCTATGAAAAAACTCACCCAAAAAACTAGAAAACGGTAAACATTAAAATTTCCCAATATTTAATCCTTCTACCCAGTATAAATATAAGCGTATTTCATTACCACTAAAATACAAAGCCATTCATTTCAGTAACGTCATTACAAAACATAAAAAGATGCCCTTATTATGTAATTGAATCCCGTTTTTGCAGAGTGTGAAAAGATCATAAACTTAAAAAGTTCACTTTTAAGCCATATGCATAAATAAGTACTCTTGAGAGACACTTTCTACAAATAAAGTCATCTATGCTTAGTAAAAACGAGTTTTCATTATAAGATATGCGCATAGAGCTACATTACTGAAAGGTTGACTGCATTTAACGATCATTAGAAAAGCAATCAAGCTTTAATTATTTATGTAATTGACTTCCGTGTATCAATATATTATTTAAAAAAAAATTAAAATAATCATTCGTAGTAATAAAGTTTTCATTCATCCGCGGAGAAGCAAAGCATAAAATTGTTTAACGCATCTTTAAGGCAAAGATAAATTTCGTGTGTAGATTGTTAAAACCAGAAATAAAATACCAAACATATTCTCCGTGTGGAAGATATTCGCTTCATTCACCGTAAAAACAAATCTTATTGCATTTATAAATAAAGCCTTCATTAATAGTACTAGAAATAACTTAGATTTAAGCTATCTTTTTTAAAATATGCATCCTTACCGTGTAGGATTCAAATCAATGCAAATCTTACTGCTTTTGCAAAGCATAAAGATGCAATTGTGAACCTTAGATTCTTGAAGAATTTGAAACACAACATTTTAATTCAAGAATTTTCAAACGTTATGGTGTTTAATGTTGATGAATCCACATCTACAAAAATACAAGAAAATATTGCTGAAGATATAAATAAAGTTAAGGAAATTCTTAATACAGTGGAAATCGAAGCTGATGATATTGTTAAAGTTTTACGTATTGGCACAAAACCAAGGCCTATCAAGGTCATGCTTAAAACCCACATCGAGTAGATCAAGCATTGAAATCAGAAAACAACATGTGTTCAGTACTCACTCTGGCCCTAACATTTTAATAATCTAACATATAAAAGCGCCCCTGGTATGCTTTATTAAACTGCTTTAAAAAACGACAGCTAAAATAACGATTTAAGAAAATTCTAATTTAGAATGCTACAGCGCTTGTATGTGGATGAATGCGCCCATTCAGAAGATACAAAAGGATCATGTTTTCATGTAACAAAACTATGTATTTGGCAGAAAATACTATTTGTTGATAAAGGTAACCAAAGCTTCTTCTTTTTACAATATTTAGTTATAATTTAGAAGCTGTTGTTTCACGTCTATGGAATTACAGACACAGTTTCCTCAGAAAACGTCGCCAATTTCATTGTGTAAGATTTGCCTTCCGCGTAGTCAATCACAAGTGCAGATTTTAACACATGAAATTTGAAATGCTCTCCTAAGTTTAGTAGCAGAGTATAGTACGTCATTCTTTCAAAAATGTGTTGTAGTTACCTCTTCACTAATCATTTACCCTAAGGGCTTTTTCTCTGTCAAAATTGAGGAGCACAAAACCATCTCCACAGCAATTTGATATTATTTCTACATGGAAACAGTTATTTCACATAAATCTCCTTTGCTTCGGTATCTTTCCTCTAAAATACCTTAAAAACTCCTATTAAACTTTTATCAAATTACATAAATTCTCAAAATGAAGGTTTCTTCCAAACGCGATTCAATCACTGGGGCAGTTGGATATCTTTTGCAATTGTGTGTATTTACCTAGATGTGAAATAAATTCAATTGAAATTTCATTTAAACCTAAGCTCTGTTAACACAGAATAAGTTCAATATAAAGATACAAATATATTTTCCTTGAAGAACCTAAATTTCTTAAAGTCACTTTGGCCAGATATTCCTAATTTTCCTGTTTTCAATATTAAATTACATGGCATTTATAAATCTCAATATCTACAAATGTCCTTAATAACAAACATAGCCATCAGTTAAACACTAGCTTTTCATTATATTATTTCTTTGTCCATTCCAAAATATCAATATTGAATGCTTTAACTAAAAATATATAAATATTTCTTAATATTTTAAACGGATCTAAACTTCTTGCACGATAATGTCATGTTTGAATTTTAACCAACATTAATTTTCTCACGAATGTATGTATCATTCAACAAAATGATTGCTTTCATGTTGGCTTCATTTCCTATTCCATGAATGCCAACCAATTTATATTTAAAATTCACACATACATTATAAAGAAGTATAAACATGCAAGCTTATAATATTATTCACTGTCTTAAACTCCAAGATTTTCAACATGTCTTACTTGGGTTATCCACCTAACACAACTTCTCTGCAGGTCGTAACCTTTTGTGATCTGTTGTGATGACAATAATTGCACGAATTTGTGAACTGAAAATTCATTGTCCGAGCAAGCGTAAATTCAAATAAATTTAGTTGCATGCCTCGTTTTTCCCTGCGGAAATTTATATTCTTATTTTAAAACTGTTTTTTTCACTACTCAACTTACAACACCCCTTACCCCCATTTTCTTTTCGTGTATATGTCTACATTTCGATATTTTTGTGTTAACTGCCCGTGGATAATTCATTTCAATCCAACGAATCTAATTTCTCCTAATCATAATTCTTGTGGTCAGCATTCAATGATACAATGTAAAATTTTAATCTACGCTTAATTATGAGGTTATTATTTCGTTATTTTGTATGTAATATGCATTATGTTATAATATGGCAACATTTCAATATCCTTGGTAGTTGAGACGGACAATATGTTTATTGTAAATTATCTTGTTCATCAGAAATGCGTACGCAGTGCTTTTGTCATATTGAGATTGGTTTGCATTTGTGGTTAATTAAGTCAATGTCCTGAATCATTACGTTACAATGTTTTAAAAGAATCAATATTATAACTTATTATCTGAATTATTTTTATAGAAACGAAATTTGAAATATCATGTTTAATTAGGATTAATTATTTATTAAATCTATCATACAAAGTACATCCATATTTTAGTTTATTCTTTGAAAATTAATTTTTTCCCATCTAATTTATTGTTAGCGTAGCTCTAAGCATTACATCCTTCTTACAAACGAGTTTTTTTCAAAAATCTTCTACCCTAACATCCCTCAAATCAGTTTAAGTTTGAGTTCGAGTACTATGTCCACAGTCTTTCATCAATTCATAAAATAAAAAATAATAAAACAGCGAAAGGTAAATAGTCACAAATAAAACATTCTTAAACACTAAATTACACATGCTGAAGGCGGCCTTCTCTGCTCCATAAGGGAATTGAACATCCACGGGATCAAGCTCTTCACCTCTTCACTGGGATAATACCACATGAGAAATGGAACATACTACATCCCCCAGTTAAGTATTACCCAACCCCCCGGGCATAATTTTCGATTGAACGATTTAGCCAGGAAGTCCATTTGGAAATCGATTCCAGCTACCATTCCCTTCATCTCTCTTTATTATCCTGTTACATTCCAAAATTGGCATTATACACTTTTAAATTTGTGAGTAAATTCTCGCCATTATTTTTAAAATAGACTTGTTCATTTCCGTCATTTCGGACAGTAGCGTCGGCGCAAAAGAATGCGCAGACGCGGAGTGATGAGTAAGTGCGCGGTTTGGACACGACAAGATTATTAGCCAACGAGTCGTCGAACGGTGACGTTTACCTGTGTCGTTCCTTTGTCTTTTCTCTTCCAGAATGTAGGCTTCCTCTTTATCTTGCTTTATCGTTCCTTACCTGGTTTTTCCTTCGTCCTGCCTACGAACAAAGAAGAGGGAAGACGCTAAATTTGGTTTCAACGATGGCATAACGCAACCCAAACGAGATACATGGAAATCAACATGGCCCCTGCGCAAGAATAACCCGCAAAATCGTGAAGCGTTCCACATTTTGAAGTAGGTACCTTTTATCTTTTTAAAGTGCAACTTGTATCATTGTAGACATATTTGGCATGTGATACAATTTGACACGTAGTTATGTCGTAATATCTTTGTTGTGCAATAATGTGAACGTGGTTAGTAACAGTGTTGCCAACTGTCATAGTGGCTCTGAACGCGCCACGGAACGAGCATTTCACGGCAGTAATGCCGTGGCTGCAATGACAGGTTAGGTTACTGTTAGAAATAGATATTATTAGTAAAAAACACAAATTAGATATTATTATTAAAAAACACAAATCACTTAATACGCATATCAGAATAGTCTGCAATAGTTTTAGCAACAACTGTTCTGATATGCGTGTTAAGTGGTTTGTGTTTTTATAATAATAATATCTATTTCTAACAGTAACCTAACCTATCATTGCAGCCACGGCATTACTGCCGTGAGACCCTCGTGCCACGGACCCGGGGTTATAACAGTGGCGCCTAAACTTGCGTTGAAAATTTGTCTTCACCTCTCATTTATCTTATAAGGGTTAGTTTTTAATATCTTTGTAGAAATTGGGTTTTTTTTCACTCAAATATAATAAACAATAATTTTTTAAATTTTTAATGGCTTTTGAATAGAAGAAATACAATCTGGCAATATTGAATTGGTAAATTTTATCTTATGTTGGCGTAAAATTGAATGCAGTTAAAATGTCAATCTGAAGCATTTAGTCGGCCATGTTTGAACAGTGTTTGTTTACCTTTCATATAAGTTATTTCTAACTAAGTTAATTGGCATTTTCCTCTTATAAAACCAGTGTTTTTATATTTTAAATTCTCTCAAACAATTACTTAACCTAATTTAGGATGAAACTAAAGTATATACCTTTCATGTGTTTAGCAAATTACATAACCTCACTTTAAACACGTGCTTTGGATTAAATAATTCTTTCTGTAAGTATTCTAGTTATAGATAAAAAGCTTTTTATTTACCATTCGTTATGATTAAAAAAAGAAAAAAATTCCTTAAAATGACACTAAGTTTAGTTAAATAATTATCTCAAACGTCAAATTCCTTTAGTTTATTGAAACCTGCTTTTAGTTTAAATTTTACCTATCTATTACATTATCTTAGTTTGCCATAATTCTAAAGTGTTTCCTTACAATCTAAATAATTAACTATAGGTTACGAATTCCTTCTTAAAGAAAATTTTGTCCCTAAATACAGCTGACGCAATTAACTGAATTCTTATCTTAGTATATCTATACCTTCTAAAACACTATAGTACACTTGATTTCGTTATATCTGCTTTCTTAAACACTACAATACTGAAGTTGATGATAATGTTTTGTATTTAAGTTCATTTACTATCCCCTTTAGTTACGATGGTTGTTGATAAATTCCTCGATGTAAAAATAATACTTTAATAATTTGGTATACTGGTTTTTTCTGTACATATATCGCTAGAATATTGCTTTTGTGTAGTGAGCATGATTTTGTTTTGATAGCAAATTATTTATTTTCACTCGGGATTACAACGCAGCATTTTAAGATTTATTTGGTCTAGGCGAGACTTCTCGTCGTGGTTGGTCGCTCAGCAGTATTGAAACATTTTTTCTAACTGGGCTCAGCTAGCCTCACGCATGGGCGCTAGTGAAGCGTTTCTCTTCTTAACACATATATCTGACTTTAAAAGTTGGGTGTCAGCAAAACGAAGTCTTCCGACGTAACTAGGGGTCTATTCCTTGGGTAGAGCTATGAGAAATGGGGGGGTAAGTCGAAATCTGTTGGGGGGGTCATACTCAAACTAAAACAAATAGGCGCCACCAAGTCCGGATTGATTCACGTTAATGGCATGGCATATTTCTAAAAGCGGACGTGGAGACCCAAAGAAAAAAAGATCGCCTTCGCTGACAAAAACCTGTCTTAACAGAATAAGACGCTGCTCCTGTAAGAAAGTATATTAATTAGATCAACATGGAATTGGAACACTGTTTGTGTCCCGCAAACATACCTAAAGAAATATAAAAAATATTTTCTATATAAGGTTGGCATCAAAAATACAACTCTTAAAGATTTTAATTTTCGGTGGTTAGGTTTGATCACATTTGATCAAAATAAAAAACTTTAAGCTTGGACTAATAATTTACTAAAAGGAATCTCTTTTTCTTTAAATAAAATTCAATGCAACAAAATTAAATAATTACTTGAATTACTTTGTAAGTTTAAAGTAAGGTTTATCAACCTTATTCATGATCAAATATATTACAACAAGGTGTAACTTGTTACACAAAGTAATTCTAACCCATTCAGATCTGTTTAGGTCGATTACATTACAAAAGATAATATACAAATTTTTCTCTTTAAGTAAAAGAACTAATTTTAGTTTAAAATGAAAATGATCACAAAAATATTCTTGTTTTCAAAGGTGGTAGTAACACAGTGCTAAGCATCTGCTTTCAAGGATACATGTGTCAGCAGCATATTTCAGACAAACAAGTGACGTAGGTACACCTGTTATTGTAACTAACAGTTTATATTCTTACAAAATCAAGTGAGTGAATTTTAAGTTTGATACTGGGAAATCCAGCTGAGCAATAGTTGAAGCAAATAACAAATTCGTACTTCTCTACACATCGGAACAAAATAGCGTGTTTCTAGAGTGAAACACAAAAGAATTTCTTAGAACTGCTACGAACCAAACAAAACTGCATTCCTAGACTGGATTAGGTACTTGTTTCACCATGCGAAATTTACTGCATATATTCTACCAAAGTAGCATCTTCACTCGGTGCAACAAACGATCTTCTATAAATTAGATCAAATTTCCATCTTCCAAGTACACCGTACACATCGTAAAGTGAAGTGGTTTTCTTAACGTTGATTCTAGTTTTCAAAATTCTAACTGCATCGTAGATTGTAGTGATGTTTCTTGTCGCCTAATCTTTCGTCGCCTAATCTTTCGTCGCCTAATCTTTCGTCGCGCGCTATTCAGAAAATGTGCTCACTCATTAAAATTGATACGCAGGTTACTGGCCATCGTCCTTTCATACATCTTGCTAGTTCTGCTACGTATGGCCGAGTCCTTATCACGCTCGCTCGGACGGTCGGAGGATCCAAAGGGGGAGGTTGTCACACCTAAACGCGCCTGCGACTGGCTGTGGAATACACCGACATCCAACCCAAATAGACTAACAAATCAAGATACTGTTACAATGTATTATTTTACTTGTTAAACGTATTACGACTTTATTTAATAAAAGTGTTTTATTACTTTCGCACTTTTAATGAAGGGATTTATCAACCCAAAAATAAAATTGTTACAGTATATTAGTCTAGACGAGACTCATGAAGAGTTGGTCGCTCAGCATCACATAAGTCTAGTCGAGACTCGTGGTAAGTTTGTCGCTCTAGTAATTTTCAAATCATTTTTTGAGGCTGATGTTGAAGTTTTTTTTATTAGTCTAGGTGAAGCTCAAAGGAGGGCTTGTCACTCTAGCAATTATATGCGTTGTAAGATATATTTTTATGTGTTCTTCAACAATTTTGTTATCAGTAAATCGAGTCTTAATTACCGCTATCCCTTCATATATCGATTCAGACCACACTAGATGAGATGAAAATATCTTTAAAATCGCTCAAGCTTTGCGTACATCCAAAATTTTTCACGTTTCATATCTTTAACGATTCACCTAATGTTTTTGTCCCTACTATGAATTAGTTAACTTTATTCAGCCATTTCTTTTCTTATACAGCACTTACCTTCTACACTTTTGCCTCATTTACATTAAACTAGTGATCTTTTTGCTGCCTGTTGAGTTTCCCTTGAATTTATTGTTAGCCACATATGTTTATTATCTAGGTCCTCCAGTATAACTCTGTTGCTTCATTTAATCAATCTTGGTACCTTTGCCATAACAGATTATTTTGTTTTCAGCATTTATCTTACATCGTTTAATTTTGTGGTAATTGTCGTAACTTTGGTTGCCATAACTCATTGAATTTTTATGATTGGTTTTAGCTGATGTTTTGAGTGGATGCTTTTTTCTTTGGACTCCCATAGGAGTCGCGGCCTATGCCATTGTAAGAAATAGTCCATATTCGCAGTTACAAAAACTAGGAGTTTCTATTTCATGCGTTTTTCTTCTGAATTATTACAGTCGCCCACTTTATCTTTTATCATTACTTGTTTTCTCCTTCTTTAAATCACCAGAACATATAAACTTTTTTCTTGTTTTTTATTGAACTTCGTGGTGAAGTGCTATCGCTTTTTATTGATATCTTATCGAATTCTCGGTTGTTCTTAGCATATTGGGGCAGTGTGTTTGTATTTAACTGCTTATAGTTAGGCATTCTTGTGTGTTTATGGCGTTACCATTTCTAAAAATTACCTTCAAACAGTTGGTTTTTTTGTGTGAAGGTATCTGTAGTGATACTTTTACGTTGTTGCTTCAACCTTTCTCTGATTTTCTTATCGCAGTGGATGCACTCGTTAAAGTCTATAATTTTTTTTAAACTTATATGTCTTATCTTACATATATAACGGCTTCAAGGAGCCACTCTATCTTGTATCTTTGTGATGGATGACAAAACGGCTTGGTGAGCTGTGGAATTCTACGCTATATCTTTAATGTATGTAGTCGTAGCGTGCCTTAACGTGCTGGGACGTTTTGAATCCACCTATTGTTATTTAGTTTTATCTTAATATCTTTATCTTACCTATTATCTTTTATAATAACTTGAGATTTTGCCTTATCTTTTTTTGTCTTCTTAACGTTTGGTATTTATGATCAGACGTAGGAATTATTTTTTGAATATTGAGTGAAGAAGCTAACCTGATGGTAGCAATATAATTTGTTAGGTTAGTAATGTACAAAATTAGTAAGATGGTACTGTTGGTAAATTTGTTAATCCACAACCATGTCATGAAAAAGTTTTGATGTGTAATGTTTATTAAGCCAAAGTACCAGTACATAAAAATTTGCTAAAGTGCATAGTAACTTGCTCTCTTGGACATTTTAAAATTTGGGTATTTTCCTGCCAAAGAAAAAACAGTTTATATGCAATGCTTATGTGCATGTGCACGTTTAAAAAAACTGTAATGTTAACTTTAGTTATAGTATATATGTTAGTCGACTTGTCGCATTTGTTTTAGTTTTAGTAGTGTTTCGTACTCTCCGACAAATTTGTGCTGTCGATTATAACTGCGCTACATCAAAGACTTGTGTGTGCATTTATAGATGTAGTTCATAAACAATGGCGTTACACATTCCGTTTCCTGGTTATTCGTAAGACGTGTTATCGGTTGAAAAACCAGGTGGCGCCTAAAATAAACATTTTCTAGAATTTAAGTTAGGGTATAAGTAGGTTAGTTAGGATTTAGATTTTAAGCTTTTACCGTGCTAACAGTCATTTTCTTTTTTTAAATTTTTTTCTTTTATGGCTTTGTCGCGATTGTTACATGCCAAAATTGGCATGGTACACTTTTAAATTTGTGAGTAAATTCCCGCCATTATTTTTAAAATAGACTTGTTCATTTCCGTCATTTCGGACAGTAGCGTCGGCGCAAAAGAATGCGCAGACGCGGAGTGATGAGTAAGTGCGCGGTTTGGACACGACAGAATTATTAGCCAACGAGACGTCAAACGGTGACGTTTGTCTGTGTCGTTCCTTTGTCTTTTCTCTTCCAGAATGTAGGCTTCCTCTTTATCTTGCTTTATTGTTCCTTACCTGGTTTTTCCTTTGTCCTACCTTACGAACAAAGAAGAGGGAAGACGCTAAATCTGGTTTCAACGATGGCATAACGCAACCCACAACCCAAACGAGATACATGGAAATCAGCATGGCCCCTGCGCAAGGATGACCCGCAAAATCGTGAAGCGTTCCACATTTTTAAGTGAGTACCTTTTATCTTTTTAAAGTGCAACTTGTATCATTGTAAACATTTTTGGCATGTGATACAATTTGACACGTAGTTATGTCGTAATATCTTTGTTGTGCAATAATGTGAACGTGGATAGTACCAGTGTTGCCAACTGTGGTAGTGGCTCTGAACGCGCTAAGCACTCGGGGCTATAACAATCCTACCCCCCCTCCTCTCCTCCCAGTACCTCTAATGTAACGAAAAGGACTATCACGATGGCAATGGGCTGAACTACTACCGTGACTCTTGGTAGAGCCCTGAATTCAAAGTCTAATGCTAAAAATTTAAGACCATCAGTGCTTCAATTTCAACTAACTAACTCCCTTAACACAATCCACTTATTGGAGCTATCCATGCAGGTAGCTATTTTATTATGACACACATGAGTTTTCAAAATCCCATGCATGGAGAAACATTCCTTGCCAAAACTGCAAGCGAAGTTTAAAAAAAAAAACGCTTGATCACCATTTAAAATTTTTCCTTGAGAAGAAAGCCAAGTTACATCTTGAATCTGGTTCCATTCAACGTCTAACTCAACCTCATATCACCCCTACCATGCAGTTATGTCCGTCTTATTACGTTTTCGCAAAACTACATTTTCTATATGTCCTTATTACGGGTTTGTAAATAAATAAAATCAATCTTTTCCATTGGGTCTAAGGAGTTTAATTCCTCCCACTATAAAATCATATTCCTTGCAGTCAGTATTCAATGGTACAATGTAAAATTTCAATCTATGCTTAATAATGAGGTTATTATTTCGTTACTTTGTATGTAATATGCATTATGTTTTAATATAGTAACATTTTAATAACTTTAGTGGTCGAGACGGACGATGCCTGTCTATTATGTATTATTTTGTTTATGGGAAATATGTACGCAGTGTTTTTGTTGTATTGAGATGTTTGCATTTAAATTTCATAAATCAATGTTCTGATTCATTACGTTGCAATGTATTTAAAAGAACCAATATTATACCTTATTATCTGAATTACTTCTAAAAAAATCAAATTTGAAATATTCTGATTAATTATTTCTGAAATCTATCATGCAAGGTGCATTCATATTTTAATTTATCCACTGAAAATTTAATTTTGTCTTTCTTGCCTAATTAATCGTTAGCGTAATGCAACGCGTTACAACACTTTAGCTCAATTGTATTCGAAATATCTTTGGTGGTCTGGGACTATAGCGCACGGACAAAATTTTTATGCAAAAAGTAAAGGAGTATATAATAGTTTATAGTATTGCAAAATGTCATTAAATTTATTTCTGTAATTTTTTATCCGAAATCCAATGCACTAAACTTTAATTGTGAACTTGAAACAGTTAGTGCTGATTGAGCTTATGACTGCCTAGTAATTTGTTTCACTAGATCAAGAGGCAGATGAGAAAATTAATTTATACAATACAAAATTCTGAGTTTTAAATATTTTACTTGAAAAGTACAATATAAAAAATATGGATATGTACCAATATCGAAAAGCCCACAACTTCACCACATCAAGCAAGGTTTTTAAAATCCATCGGTTATTTTCTATAGATTTTGAAATATTTTTATTTAGGCATTAATTTGATTAATATTTAATTTTATATAAAATTAGCTCCTTTTTAAAAATCGTTTCAAATCGTTTTTCTTTGCAGAAATAGAACTGAGTTTTCCATATAGAGACGTTCAAATTAAAAAAGGCATTGAACCCAAGGAGCTGTACGATTTAAAATCTGAATTAGGAAGGTCTGTTAATTCATCTAATTTAAACTATAATGAAACAATATTTTTAGAGGAAAATTTGGAACAGTGTACAGATGTACAGAAAAATCTTCAGGTCTACAATTAGCTGCAAAATTTATAAGTATTATAAAAAAGGAAGACCGCCGAAACGTAGAGAGAGAAGTAGAAATAATGAAATCTTTACAGCATCCAAGACTTTTACAAATATATGATGCGCTTGAAAATGGGAAAACCATGTGTGTTATTCTTGAGTTGTAGGTATTATGGATCTATACTTATTGATCGTCTAAAATACTTTTTATAGAATTGAAGGTGGGGAGTTGTTTGAAAGAGTTATAGATGATGATTTTGTCCTTACTGAAAAAAGTTGCACAGCTTTTATGCGACAAATTTGTGAAGGTGTTGACTTCATACATAAGCAGAAGATTTTACATTTGGACATGAAGGTGAGTGTATTTTTTTTAAATGCTAAGCATATTAAAAAAATTTTCATTTAAGTTGTTGTTAGATATCACTCACATAAATTAATGGAAATTATTCTCATAGTGATAAATATCTTGAGATGAACTTACTAATAAACCTCTTTATTTAGCTAAAGCTATCATACAAACAATAGATTTTCTTAACAAAGAATACATAAATTTGTTACGTCCACTTTCGGACGGTGTAATAAACTTTACGTCTCGTTACTCATTCGCATAGATTCTGCTTCCAATACTCAAACACCACCCTGTATAGTAGACATTCCTACAATAAGTACGCTTTACTATAACTTCATGCAATTCTAGTTGCTGTGGAATAGACAGTTCTTCTATAATCTAAATAATCGGCACCTTGTTTTAGGCATCCGTTGGCTTGATACATATTACTATGGAGTGTGATTACTTTTTGTAATACTCAAACCTAAAGACTCGTTGAAATACTAGATCACAAAGTTTGTTTCGAGTTTCTGTTATCACCTGGTAGTTTGATAACGCCAGGATTGAATTTTAATTCTCGCTATAAAACGAGTTTATTTTTGATTCTGCAGTTCGTGCTTTCATATATTTTCTGGATTGCTTTTCCTATTACTCCAAGAGCGATGCACGTGTGTTTTGACAAGAAGTGGATATCTTGGGTGCATCGGTTAGTTCTTCCGCGCTTATCCATACTAGTAAGATTCTCTTTTTTAGCTCTTAGATATAGGCCCAATGGTTCTCCTGCGTTAGGGCAAATTGTTTTTACGTAAACCAGTCGTCTTTGTCTATAGACCGCTGTTGCAGTTATGTTAGCCGCGTGAAGGATACTGACTCCCGGGGCGAAGTGTTGCTGATTCACCACCGATGGCGTGGCTTTAAGATAAATATCCCGACACATATAGGTATGTGACTTGTTTTGTTTTTTACATATCGGAGGATAAACTCAAGTCGCATGGTGCTGATGAACGAAACATTTTAAAGACCCGCTTGAAAATTAGCTGCGCTAATGTTTCTGGTTATGCTAAAAATCTTTCTAGAAATGATTCTAAATTTAATACTGTTTTTCTTCTTAACGCACTTGCTTACCTGAAAGTATCAGCATTATTCTTTTTACTGATTAGATTTATTACCTGATAGCTACGAATTGCGCACTTTGTGGAACAATTCTTGAATGTATACATAGAGTAAAAGTGCTTTCTTTATTTAAATAGTAACTTTATTAATTGTTTTCTTTGCTCGTTTAACTAGAAAATTTTTTTGTAAATAGAAAATCGATTGCAATATATTTTTCTAGCCTATGTGAATCCCCCACTCTCTACGCTTGTAGTTAGTTTGGCCTTTCTAAATTCCCCTTATCTTTTTAAGCATTTCTTACTATTATAAATTTTAACGCCCTGACGTGGTGCCCTCTATTTTGTTTTGCTTAACTTTTGGCCTAATTTTTTCTGCCTAATTTCCTACATTACCCACTTTTCTCGGCCTGATGTTGCTTATAATTTTTTTTCTTTTTAATTTTATCAATTTATGTTCTTGTTTTTTGCATTACATAGCAATTTTCTTTAATTTTTGTTTCTCTATTAATTATTAGACTTGTGTTTTGCCAATAATTTTAGTCCATTGAAAACGCTGGCGCCATATTCCTAGTTTCTATTTGGTTGCTCCAATCCTATTAGTGTTCCTTAAGTTAAAACGAATGAACTATACCAATTCGGTGTGTTAAGATTTCAATTTCTTCCGTCGGATATATTTTGAATTGTCCTGCGTTTGCAGTAATTTTTTGTTGAGTTCTTATCTAGTTACGGTTAGCATTCATTTAGTTTTCTACCATTTTTTTGTTATTCGTATTCAAAATGGCAGATTATGGGACAAGATTGTTTAATAATATCTGTAATAGACAGTAGTTCATCAGAAAGTATTACTAACTATTTCACGTGTATGGCGGCCCTGTTTCAGTGATATGGTTCTTTAAATGAGAATGATCAATTGTCCATTGTGCTTCGTAATCTCGCTCCATTTTATCGAATCCATTTGCCTGCCGTCCGCTCCTTACAAGAATTAAAGAATGAATGTCTGAAGTTAGAACCGGAAAAGATTCTGGCCGATAATTTCGTATCACATACTAAAGACCAACATACTTTTACTGCTAAAGCGGATTTTGCTTCTAAGTCTGCTACAATTGAAAAAATTCTTTTACTTCACATAACCGGATTGTTAAGACTTCTTCTACGCCTACGGGTAGATCAAATACTTCTTCTGTACTTTCTCCTGTTCTTATTCCTAGTTCTACTTCTATTCGTCAGGTTATAACGTAAATTAATTAATTACTTGTTGGGTTAACTAGTTAGGGGTTATTTTTATATCCCCAAATGTGACCAGTAACCTTTAAGGAAGGATTTCCTTAAAATTGATGGAACGCAAATATCTTCCGACTATGCTAGGGGTCTATTTCTTGGGCAGAGCTTATGAGGATTGGTCGTGGTTTTTTTTACAAAGCATTATTTTATTACTAGGGCTAGATTCTCAACAAAACAGGGGTTTGAATAGGGAGCCACCAAGTCATTAACTTTAAACATAGGGTTTCCCTAAGGGGGACTTGGGCGTCCTTAGGGAGGAATACTGTATTAACTGCTAACGCAGGAGCTGTAAAGAAAATTTAATTAAATATACAAAAATGAGTACACAAGAGGTATTCTCTTGCTACCTCATATAAAAAAGAACAACAAAGATTAATCAGGCAACAATAACATGAACACAGATTTTATGCTTCAAATTCTGAAAAGGTCATTAAAGCTTCTTGTTAAATTGGGTTTACCACTTTACTCTATTTGATCTTATACTTTGTTACCCTACTTCTGAACGTACTTGTTCAGAATAAAACAGTTAATTAAGAAAATTAAATGTTGCTTTTTTAATTAAAATTGTTCTTTCTTAAAAATTGTAAATATAAAATTCATGTTTAAGAAAAGATAATACAAGTTTCATCTACTCATAAGGTAGGATTATATATTCAAAGAAAAATATCAAAAACTTTAAATGTTGCTTTAGTTACAAAAGTTTAACTTGAATTTATACCAGAAATATCAGATCTGTTTTTTCCGTTTACATATTTATAAAACTGTAACTACTTTGTCTATTAATTCATTATTCAAAAATTGTAAGTGAAATCATGCATATATGAAACATCAATAAGAACTTTTTAGGTTTGCCTAACCTCATAAAATTTAGTAACTGTAATTATACTGAACTAGTATTGACAATTTACTACAATTTACTAAGGTCCTTCTTAATTTGCGAAACGGATTTATAAGAATAGATAGTTACAAAAATATTTTCTGAAGCAGCCTCGTATCAAAGATCACCAAATGTAGACGTGAATAATTCTAATCTCTTACCTTGGCTCTGCAGATGTTGTTTACATGTTGTCGTTACAACATGTTAGGGCAGGTGTTAATACATACATTTTTTAGAAAATAAGTGACGTAAAATCCACATGTTCCACAGAACACGAACAGCTGCGTGACCTTTGGACCGGACCATACTAACTTCCATGCGTTTTTGTTATACGCACAAACGGAGCCAACCAAATTCCAATACTAAACTTAGATGTTCTACTGTGTGTAAATCTTGAACGAAAGTTTCAACAGTACCATTCCAATGCATCATCGGACTCAATTTCCAAACCATAAAAATTTCTACATACTTTATAGAACGTTTCCTTAAAATTCGAACTTATTGTTTTCTCTATAACATTACATAAAATCCAACTATCCATCGTACGGTTGAAAGACGTTCATATTGGATCGATACCCTATCGCAAAGTTGACGTGAATGAACCATAAGTTGATACTCGCAGGTGCAAAAGTAGAATTTATATCTTCTTTAAATACAGCATACTCGCTGCCTTAGTTTTATAAAACCAGATAATACAAAACGACTTCTTAAAGTTGAGAATTATAAAATAAATATCTAATTGAAGACTTTCTACGAAGCATTGAAAAACATGTTTTATCGTAACTTTTACGAAATCATTAAAGGAATATTTTAAGTGCTATTTACACAAATGTTCAAAGAATTATTAAATGAATTTATCAAAAGAATTATCCAAACGAAGTTATTTATTAAGTCATTTAAAAACGTCGTTAAAAGGAAAGTTATAACAGAAGAAAAGAAAAAATACGAAAAGAGCGCTACAACAAAATTATTCAGTTGGTCTAATTAATTATTTTTTTAATTCTTACCATCGTTAAAACACAAAGCCTAGTGTTCAGCGCACTAGGGCTCTACTACCGCACAAGAAACCAGACGCAAGTTACATGCCAGAACCCTTATTAGTTCCATAATCTTTCTCGACGAGAGCTCTAGCTAATGTGAGTGCAGATGTGCTATGCACGAAACAGGAAAGCTGCTTGGCCTTGATAATAATTGTATTAACATTCGGCGCCTGATGTTAGCAACCAAACTAGCATTTCTGTATGGCGGTTAGCACGTACAATACCAATACTACTGGTATTTATTTGTTTAAAAATGGTTTGCATGATATTAATGACTATACTAGAGTTATCAAGACTAAAAATTCGTTGATGTTCTGCAGTGGTCAAAAAAACTGTTACAAGGTCATAAGCTTTAATTGCAACTAACCTGGTCATGTTTCGACACATTGTACAAGTCCTCAAGTACTCCATTGCTATGATTGCGGATATAAGGGAGTTTCTCGCCGCAACTTCCAAACTGTCATTTTACTACTAATAACAACCAAATTTCTTCTGCTTCTGGTTCTACTTTCTCTTCGTACTTCAACCAGGTCATCCTACTTCTACTACCAAAACAAGCCCTTCTTCGACAAATATGACCTCAAACAATACTACGAATTCTGTCCTTAGCAATATGAACCAGATTTCTTCCGTCTCTAGTTCACGTTTTTTTCTGTACCTTCTCCTGCTCGCCCTACTACCATCACATCATATCCTTTTCAGCCATATGAACCTTTGAACTACAATATTAACTTTTACGCCTATCACGCCCCTACTTACTGAACCGCTACCAATAAGTACCAAATTTCTTCTGTTTTTGCAATTCAGATCATGATCAAACGGATCCTACGTATTCACTCTCAACTCAGACTGTGCCTCCTCCACGAGTTGAGCCCATACTTCAAATTACTGACTTACAGGTAGCAACTCAAGAGGTTGTTCCTGCTTTCTTAAACGATTCTACCCAAGAAATTTCTGTCGTGTCTGCAATAACAGATGTAGCTGAAGTGACGATAATTTCTAATATAGATAGAGAAGATCCTGTTGAAATTAGTAAACCCGTATGTATGACGCCTGTTACTGTTGTAGTAAAAGTTTTACCTGATCCTGTTTCTTTATCTGATGTTGTCGAAAAAGCAGTGTCTATTGTGGCTGAAGTTTTGCCTGTTCCTACTTTTTTGTCTAACACCGATGCTCGCTCCTGACTTTACTTATTTGACGATTAACAATTTTTGGCAGGTTGTTAATTCTGTTGGATATGTGTACTAAATATCAACTGCATATCTTAATTTTAACAAGTACTTAAACTGTAACTTGTAACTGTGTGTCGTCTTGCTAAAAACGAAGTCTGTTGAACAAAAACCTGAGATAATACATTTGCCTAAGATGGGAATTATACCAACTGAAATTCGTGTGTCAACCCTAGGAATGTCTACTGTAAGTGACAATGAAATTAAGTACTAGCTTCATGAGTTTAAGTGTTACAGTAGGTTTCATCTCTTACAATAACCATCGGTGAAATTTTCAAAAATTTAGGATACTGTTATGCTAGAGTAGCGTTTATATGTCGGGCTTAAAATACATGCTGTATGATATATTACATAATGCAAAATCTTACTAAAGAATTCAACATTAAAAAATTAAGTGCAGAATGGGTACAGAGAATGCTAATGGATTATCAGAAACAAAGTCAAGTATCATTTGCAAACACCTTTCGAGAGTTTTCCAAGATAACAAAGGAAAAGTATTTTCAAAATATTGCTGCTGGCCAATAAATATATGCTGTCTTTCGGTATGATATAGGACATGTTATATCTTTAAAGAATTGCCATTATTACTGGTTACTATTATGCACAATTATTTCTTAATGACATTACGCATTGACGTAAAAACATGGAAAATCGAGTAAGGTGTGCAGTTTCAATAGGGCAATTGATTCCAAGCACATTTTATGCATTGCCCTGGCTGCAATTCAGCTAACAGGGTTCAAATTGGTTGAACAACCTCCATATTCTCCTAATTTGGCTTGTAGTGATTGCACTGTTCAAAAAAACTGAAAATATTCTTATGTAGGAAAAGATTTTCCCCTAACAATAAAGTAATATCGGTTACACACTTTTGGCTTTTGTCGGTTTGGTATGGCGTTTTAATTAATATTCATAGGAATATTCGAAGAAATTCATATACAATTTAAAATCCCAAAACCTAATAAAGTGGCACTGACATTATATTATAAAATTATACCGAGTCACCGAAACAACCGATGCTGTTCTTTATTGAACTATTGATATTACATATTGGTAATTGCTGATATATGTAATGATGGCCTTGAAGATTGATTGACTTCTACTATGTATTTTGAAATTCTATTTCTACTTTGTGTTTATTTTGTATTTGCTATTTTATAGCTTCATTGAATTAAATAATATGGTTGATTATAATCCATCCAGATAGCAAGGGCATATCCTGTGGGTGTCCATATTAGAGTCATTATATGTCCCAACAGACATCTGTGTCCATATTAAATCTATTATATGAGGCGTCTACCTGCAAACGTGGCCACATCCAATTTATGCAAATTTACAGAAACTCAAAAAAACGTGTAACATTTAACAGAAAACAAAATCATTTGTTTATCGATTATAGCAGTATTACATACTGTGTGACATTACTGTAGACGAGAAATTAGAAATCCTGAACAAATGGTTAAATTTTGACAACACTTCAAGGAATGGATGCAGCCCCATTCGCAACAAAGATGTGGATGTGGTCGATTTTGCAACAAAATTTAAACTGAAAGCTAGCTTTTGCATGGTTTATTATAACAAAACCTATAAACAACAAAATAATAATAAGCAATTATTATGAAATATCATTATGATAAACTATTAAATATTAAGTTGTGGTATATTCATAGCACTATGGCAGGATGCAATTTCAAAATATTCAGAAAATAATTCATTTTGGGTAATTATAGCTTCGTAGTACTTTAGGAAATCAATTTCTTTCCATTGCGGCCCATAGTGTTTACTTAGAATTGAGTCTACGTCATGTAATTTTTCGTCCTTTATTTTCCTGCCTTTAGATACATTCTTGAAGCGTATCTTTCCAATTTGTTTTCCCTGTTTGATTATACTCTTTGAGTTTCCTATCTCTGCCCGATAAACTTCTTCGCCTTGCATTACAACATCGTGTTTTCTCGACTTTGTGAGAATGAATCGTTTAGTGGGAAGAAACTTAAAGTGCCACTGAGATGGAGGTTTGATGACTTTTTCCAACTCAGTTTTCCAATTATATGAAGGACACTCTATATCTAAATTTGTCACTGTTGTATTCTGTTTTATGATATTAAAATAGTCTTCTGGTTTCACCATTATTTCAATTTTACGTATTTTCTTTCCAATTTGTGTAAACACTCTATATGGTGGTAGGAAAGAGTGTCCTACCATAGGAAATACAACTTCAATCTTGTCTAAAGTAGCAGGCGCCTTGGAGTGGAGCCAATATGTTTACATTCCTAAAACTATTCTGTTTTTGTTTTGACCTCCACAACCGTCTGCAACATAACGCAGAGTGGAGACCCCAGACAAATCCAACTCTATTAATAAAAAAATCATAAAAGCAAGACGACACATAGGAAAATGCATTGTTTTCTAAAGGGTCTTTGGAATTGCATTTCACAATTGTAAGTTGTACAAATAAATTTGTCGCTTGTAGTACACTACTTGATCGGGAACCTTGGAATTGCAAAATTTTTTTGGCAATCAAACGATATAGTAACAATATGTGACTTCTTCCCCTATTGGTATAAAAAGCTTTATGAAGCTTCTGTTCACATAGTAATGTATTTTTAATAGTTAGATTTTGTACAGTTTTCAGTTTTTCTGACAATTCCATGCACTTAGAACACACATCGGTTCGAGGTGTGTCAAAACCTATAATAAATTTTACATTAAAAGTTTTTCGAAAATACGCGCACTTAACTTGCAATGATTTATCACAAGCGTTTTTTTTTCTTAATTTTTCTTGGGTATTAAAACCACTCAGAGTTTTTAAAATTGTCTTTATTTACGTTTCGATCCATGACCTATCATCGTTGTCAAGTTATTTTGACAACAACCCTAGGTCATGGATTGAAACGTAAATAAAGACAATTTTAAAAACTCTGATTAGTTTAATACCCAAGAAAAATTAAGAAAAATACAAAATAATCCACAACAAACATACAGGAAGTAATCACAAGCGTCATTGTATATGCGATGCATTTTTGCAATGTTCAAGTCGCTACTTGAATAGACCTAGCAGACGACTTTGATCGACAGTAATCTGACTCAATGCACTGAAATGTTTTAATAAGGTTTATTACTGCAGTATTTTTATCAAAATATGATTCAAGATGACGATCACCTCGATTTTCTTGTGGAAGAGTGCCACTAGCAAGGAACCTCTTGGCAACACCCTATACACCATGCTTGTTTAAATTTAAAATGCTCAAGAAAGCACTTCGACATACAGGAACTGTTTTGTATGTACTTTTACAAAATACTTTATTACGTCTGTTGGATTTTCACGGACATCGCTAACGGATCTGCATCTTTTTACTGCGACAGTCATTATACACTTCAAAATAAATCCATCCTGTGCAATTTTAGTTGAGTGTGTATAAAAACTGTTATGAAATTCAATTACATCTGCTTCAGTTAATTCAGAACATCTATACGCCATATTTTTTTATTTATTTGTACATTTGGGTCTCCTAGACCCCATTGTTGGCATATACCTGCAACTACAATGCTAAGTGCAAAATATTCTGAACACTAATTTCATTTTTATTCATGCATTTTATACTAAAATGAAATAAATACCTGTGGCCCTTATTTAAATTTCTTTTCCATTCATTCGCGCTACTAAGCTTTTTTCGTGCTTTATTTGGAACCGATTCTTCAACAAAATTTTTCATTTTATGCGAATACTATTTTACAACAAAGACACCTTTTACTTCCTATCACGACATTCAGTGTCTAAGCCAGTTTTCATACAAACTGATTGCATAGGGTAATAGACCATATGGTGTAATATCATTTTCCACTGCTAGTTGAATTTTGATAAAAATTGGATGTGGCCGCGTTTGCAGGTAGATGCCTCATATGTCCTAAACATGTATATAAAACAGAGGTTATTTAGACGTCCATTGGCGATTTGATTGTGTACATGTGTAGGTGTTTTATTTTTGATTGAAACTTCCTGAATTAGTTATTTTTTGGATATTGAGAAATATATTAAAATTAAATTGTTTTCAAGGCAATCGGAAACGACTATCTTACCCATTATATAATTTCATAATATATTACATACTTTTATCTCTTCCTTTTTGTGTTTACACTGTTTGCATTTTTATGTGTGCATTGTTTTATTTATGATCATATTTCGATATTTTACTTAACCTTAGAATAACACATTAAATTACATGATAATGAATTAAACACCATTTTGTAAATCATTAAAATAAAATATACCTATAACAAAGTGTGCTAAACAAAATCTCACATTTATCTACTAGTAGAAATACAGGTAAAGAAATATTCATGGACGAAATTTGCGTAGGGTGATCACCTATACAAAACTAGTGAAACCTGGTCAAACTATATTTTGTTGCAAGATATCCCGCATGTCATTTCATTTACATAAAAAGTTTTTTTTCCTGTACAATTTTGCATCTTTTTTAGCCAGAAAACATCTTATGCCTGACGAAAACAGGAAATCGAATAAAAATTATAGACTTTGGTCTAGCTAGGCGATATGATCCGGACAAAAAATTACAAGTTTTATTTGGAACGCCAGAATTCGTAGCACCTGAGGTAGTAAATTTTGATCAAATTGGATATGGCACAGATATGTGGTCAGTTGGAGTAATTTGTTACGTTTTGTAAGTATATTTTGCCCATTACTTTTTACTATTTACCAGTACAGATTATCTGGTTTGTCACCTTTCATGGGACATACTGATGTAGAAACAATGGCAAATGTTACTGTAGGTAAATATGATTTCGATGATGATGCTTTCAAAGAAATTTCCGAAAATGCTCAAGATTTTATTGCCAAACTACTAGTAAAAGATATAAGGTAAGTTTAATTAACATAGTATGTTTATCTTAATTAGATTATTCATAAAACTATACATCCAATTTATCTCTAGCAGTGATTTTACCGGTATTAATCGATATAATATCAACACTTCATTTCGGATTTTTAAGTGAAATCTAGTAAATTTTTATACGGCTTAAAATCTTAACGAGTTCTTTCTACTGTATTTTTAGATGTTATTGTCACATTGCTCTTTTTCTAACACAACTGTAACTGATAAATAGATAAATCTTAAACAGTTTTTAAAAATTTTCTATTGATTAAAATTTTGTTACGGGTAAAATGAGCATTAACTAAAAATTTTTTTATTTGCAGTGAAGGGACATAGACCCCATAAAAATATCCTGCACCACTGCAGCTAACTGCAGTGGTGCAGGAGAGGGTTCTTTTGGAAAATTACGAAAGTAAATAAAGAACTTCTAAATAAAAATAATAAAGGGAATAAAAATAATAATAAAAAAATTGAAATACAAAAAATTACGTTACATTATCACTTACCCTAAAAAGCTTTTTCTCTGTCAAGTTTGAGCGGCACCAAACCGTCTGTCATGGCAATTCCTTCTGATATTATACCTATACAGTTCACTCAAAGTGTTGTGTGCATATGGTGGTTTTAAGAGGCACTGTCTGATTCAATAATTTGAACAATCATTATTATTGGACATGTTTTGGAAAATTATACCAGTCTGTTTCTTGCAAGCTGAGGTTTATGGCATTTAAATTTAATTTTGTGTGTGAAATGTCAATCAGCAGCTATAAGTAGTAGTAAAAGAAATTCCTTTTAATTACTTTTGATGGTTGGGCATATGGTCTACAATAAAGTAACTGCTATCAACACATTTTATTGATAACTATACTAATTGTTAACTTTTGTGAACAGATGTAAATCTCACAATTTTGAATAATAGTAGTGCAGGATCTAGGATGAATTTAAATTATATACAATATGTCTAAGACTTGTGGTTTATGTAAGTTAAAAATTCTGGATGATGATAATTATATCTGTTGCGATAGTTGTGGAGTGACATTTCATGCTACTAATAGAAAGTGCTCTATGTTGAATGTCACTGAAGTTAGAGCAGTTCAATTGAAATTCCAAGGTTAGTTATTTTTTTCTGCGAGGATTGTAGAAGTATTGTGTTAAAAACTTCCTTGTTATTGAGAAAGCTTAATATCCTCAAACAGGAATTGGAAACCTTAAAACAGCAGATAACAGAGCTACAGCAACTTAGTAATTCCACTAATATAGGTAGTGCGAGTAACATCAGTAATGAAGATATTTATAAAGAGGTTCATGAGAGAACAGTGCGTACCAGCAATTTTATGGTGTTTATAGCAAGCAAATCTAAATCTTTACATACAACACAGAAAGTTGAACATAATAATTTAATTGTCTCGAAAATTTTAGAGGTAGCTAGAGTGCAGTCCTGTGATTTCATTACAGTCATCAGATTGGATAAGTCTGTTGGTGATAGACCTTGTCCTATGAAGGTTACATTGTCCAGTTTGGGTAAAGTAGGTCAAGTCCTCAAAGCCTAAAGAGTCATCACTAACTGTGGGTATTTGGTCAATAAGGATATAACGTATATTCAAAGTCAACAATATGCATCTGCTGTGAATAAACTTAAGGCGCGATCTAAAGATGGAGAACAACATCTACATATTATCCATTATCCATTATCGTCAAGGATATTCCAAAAAACTAAATCGCAAGTTTAAGACTTCTCACAATCTCTCTTTATATTATCAGAATGTGGGTGGAATGCACAATAGACTTGTTGATTTTGCTGTATCAGCACTTACTTGCAACTATAATATATGGTGCTGACTGAAACCTGGTTGTACAATGAACTTTCTAATGTTTTGATATCTACAGAGTGGACCGTTCATACCTATCTAATACTAAAGAACATAGTGGTGGTGTTCTTGTTGCTACCAAGAAAGTTTTACCATTTACAATCAAAACTGTAACTACTACAATTTTGAATGTTCAACACGTTCATCGAATTTAGGAATGACCAATTTAATTTTATACTCGGTGGTGTTTACGTTTCTCCAGAATGCACAGGAAGTGTATATTGATCACTGTTTCGCAATTGACCAGGTCATGGATAAGTTTCCTGCTTCTTCAATTATTATATTTGGGCATTGTAATTTGCCGGATGCAATGTGAGAGTCATGTGGAGATGATTTATTTGTACATTGCCGACCAGGGTATCCAGCTACAGTGATGGCGGAATATTTTAACTTTATAGGCCTTAAACATATTAATAATAATCCTAATTCCGTAACGCATTTTTAGACCTAATGTTTATTAATATATCACAATCACGCTATGTCACTTGCTGACGATTGTATGTTGTCGAACAATTACCGCCACAATGCTTCTGCATGTAAACTATCTCTCACCGCTAAATTTAAAACTTTGCAATTTGAGGAAATCTATAGGATTTTATAAATGCAGGTTATTTAGGATTAAATAATTATTTTGGATCAATTGCATAGGAACCTCTCCTGGGTGATATGGTTGAGCATGCTGATGATAGCCTTTACGAAGTAATGAATACAGCTATAGATTTGTTTGTGCCATTAACAACACTTAATTCTGGAAAAGAAGAGAGCGCATGCTAGATTTAAGGAAACACGATCTCAGTCAGCTTATAAGCATTTTAGCAATTTATGCTCTCTTTGTAAGCAATTTTCTAAACACTGTTACAATGTTTATATGTCTAATGTTAATAAGAGGATCTGTTTGGATCCTAGCACATTGTTTTTGATTCATGTTCATTTCTCACAGCTCACCAAGTTGACATCCCATTTATACGACTTAGTTTGGAGGAGATCCTCAATAGTACTGTAATCCTCCCTGACAGGTTGTCAACAGTTCCTGAGGATAGCACCTTTTTTTAAGAGATGTATTTTCACTTGAAGTAGGCCACATTAATTCCTTTTTAATTTATCTTTTAGACTTCAGAAATTTTCCTCATTATGTTGTTCAAGTTTTGTCATACCTATTTTTAAAAATAGTAATAAGGACAATATTATAAATTAACGGTCAATTTGTTTGTGTTTGCCATGCCTAAACTATTTGAAAAAGTGTTAATTGTATTTCTAAATTGGCATTGTTGCACATTAATATTTGGCAGTCAACATGAGTTCACTAAGAAAAGGTGGAACGTATCTAATCTGCTCGTCTACCAAAATACCATTATCTCTGCTATGGAGTATTAATTACAGGTTGATTTACTTCCTGTATGTTTGTTGTGGTTTGTTTTGTCAAAATAATAAAAGTTTCAAGTTTGGCATTTATGACATAAATTGAAGGTGATTTTGGTTTAGTAATGTTTGATAATATATTTGGTTTGAATACATTAGGTGATAATTTTAAAGTTTAGCAGAATGAGTGCCTTCAATTTGTGTTGCGCCCTGGGAGTGGCTTTGAGATATCCAATACGTTTAACGTGAAATCAGCTGATTAATTTTTATATAGTTAAATTTCATATAAATTCAATAACTTGAGGATTAGAAAGCATGTTTCTATTATACGGTTGAGAGGATGGTTATTAAAGAAGTGTGCGAATACATTACTGTAAAGCTTAAGCAGCCGGTTTTTATATTTATCTTGGAAAACGCATTATGATTTAGGCTACCTCTTTGGTTGATTTTAACATGGTTTTGAGGTGACCCTATGGCAGGTTTACACTTGTCAGATACCAATGTTGTTCTATGCTTATTTTATATGATTGTGAGGTTAATCTAAGGCGGGTTTACACTTGTCAGATACCAATACTGTTCAAGAAAGATTGTATGTGGATCTGAGGCGACCCTATTACGGGTTTATACTTCTCAGGTACCTATGCTGTTTTACGGGAGCTGTTAATGTACTTATTGTTATGTAATTAGTTATTGTTTGTATAAATAGAAATCATGTATGTAGGCTGTATTTCATGTTAATATTCAAGGAAAACCCAGGAAAAACTTGCAATGCTATCTAGATATTGGGGGCATTTGATTTTCATTTGTTATTTCTTTTGTTATTTCTTTTAGTAATGGAATCCATTGTTTACTGAAAGTCACAGATTCGTTTGTTATTCGCAGTTATTTTTATGTAGGGTTATATAAGCAGCTTCTTTGTTTTTGCGTTTTTGGTGGTTTTCTTCTTTGTCAATAATTTTTACGTCCTCCCATTTTATTTTATGACTGATGTCCCATGTATGTTGGCAAATAATTGATTTTTCAAATTTTCTATTTTTTATATATGAATTGGGTTCTTTTAATCGAACTTCAAATGGTCTGGAACTTTCCTGCTGTATAAGATAATACAGCAATATGTAATATCGTATTAAAGTAAAGGCGTTCCTCCAAAATTTAATAATAGAAGCGTGTGCTTGTGGCACGAGGGTGGGGAAACAGATAATTAGAATGGGAGCCGGGCGATTAGGGATGGTTGGTGATTGTTTTGGTGTTGATCTAAATAAATGGTATTAAGGAGGAGATGAGACCTTTATTATACAAGTGTAAGTGTTGGAGTATACCAGTTTGCCGATAATAATGTTAGTGAACCCAATAGGAAACATAACAGTGGCGGCGAGAAACGGATATTGTCGACATTATATACAGATGCAGTGCATTCGTGAATAGTTAACGGTGAGAAAATAAAAAAAAACACTGTGAAATTATAATTTTTACATCGTTTGTAAAAGCTTAATTTTGGGTAAGAGTTATTAATTCAGAAAGTTATAATATGGCTGATAAAGAAACTGGAATAAAGCAAAACCCGCCTGTATTAATGTTGCCATATGATAATGTTGAATTGTTTGAAAATTATCTAAAACGTCTAGAAATTTTTTTCAAGGTTACTCAAACCGAAGAAAGCGATAAGGTAAATCAGCTGTTAATATTAATTGGGCCTGAAATGTGCCAAATTTAAAAAATCTGGTGATGCCAGAAAAACTGATTCACAAAAGTTTTGAGGAATTAGCTGAAGTTTTAAAGCAACATTACCCAACGGGTCAGCTAGAAGTAACGGAACGGTATAAATTTTGGTGCAGACCAGCAACATGGCGAAAGTTTTAAAGATTTTTTAATTGCTCTTAAACAGATTGCACATAATTGTAATTTTGGTGCTTTTCTACAAGACGCCTTGCGTGATAAAATTGTTCATGGTATTGTTGATCATGCTACTAGAAGTTGTTTATTAAGTGAAAAAAAATTAATCTTTGAATCTGCAAAAACAATCTGTCTGGAAATGAAAGTAATTAAAGCTGAAAGTAAAGTTCTTGAAAGTGAAATTGATAAAAATGCAGATTTAGATCTATTGGTGGTAAATCAACAATCTGTAAATAACTAAAATGTGGCAGCTACAAAAACTCGTTCACGGTCAAGTTTTTCTACACAACCACACCCACATTTACACTCTTCGGCCAGAAATGTAAGTAAGAATTTTCAATATAGAACAAATTCAAGTATGAATAAAAGTTGTTTCCGATGTGGTAAACAAGAACATATGTCCGATGAATGTAAATGTAGAAATTGGATGTGTTTTAAGTGTAATAAAAAGGTCACCTATCGAAAATGTGTAAGACTGAAATTAACTTGCTAGAACTGCAGGAAATAAATGTTATCAACAACAGTAATTATAACGAACCATTGTGGTTCGTCATTTTGGGTCAGCAGTATCAGTGATACCGCGTTTAGTTTATAAAAAATATTTTTATCGGGTACCAATTGTGAAAACAGATATTCGATTTGTTACAGCCTGTGGCGGACCATTAAATTTAACTGGAAAAATTTCGGTACAGTTAAAAACAAGTGTTGATGATCAAAGTTGTAGTGTAGAAATACTAGTAGCTGGTCGGGGTCTAAAAAAGCTGCTATTAGGAAGGGATTTGCTAATTGTTATTAATCCTGAGTGGAAGGACAGTTTGTGTTTACAAAAATTTGTAAATTCAATAAATGATATTGAACAATCGCCTTCCATAATTCAAGAAATTAGTAGACAGTTTACAAAAGTTATTTTTAAATCCAGTGTGGAAGAAACAATTAAAGGTTTTAAGGTAGATGTTGCGCTTAAGCCTAATGCTGTTCCTGTTTTGCATCTTGCATATTATGTACCATATGCATTAAAAGCCACCGTAGCACAAGAATTGGATAGTTTGGAACAAGAGGGAATTATTACGTCTGTGGGCTTCTCCAATATTGTGCGTTCTAAGAAAAAGTAGTGATCGCATTCGTTTATGTTGTGATTTAAGGTCAGTAAATAAAAATGTAGAATTTGAACATTATTCGTTACCAGTAGTTGAAAATTTGTTTACTCAGTTATCAGGTGGACAGTTTTTTCTGAATTAGATTTACCAAATGCATGCTTACAATTAGCTATTGCTGAGGCTAGTAAGGATGTTCTAACCGTCAATATTCATAAGGGTTTATATTCTTTTAAAAGATTACTGTTTGATTTGGCTTCAGGACCAACTATTTTCCAGTTTGTAATGGATACTATTTTAAAAGAGGTGATGGGGGTAGTTTGTTATTTAGATAATATCATAATTACAGCCCCATATAGTGAGCAATACAAACAAAATTTGTGGCAAGTGCTGAAACGTTTAAATGAATATAATGTAAAGTTGAATTTACAAAAATGTAAATATTTTGTTCCAAAAATTAATTTATTGGGTTATAGTTTTGATAAACATGGCTTGCATTCATGCCATGTTAAGGCTAGGGCTATTGGGGAAAGCGCCTAGACCTGAAAATGTAAAACAGCTTAAGAGCTTTTTGGGTTGCTTACATTTTTATTGTAAATTTTTAAAAATGCCTTGTGATGTGCTGGCTCCGTTACATTATTTAGTAAGAATGGATGTTGAATGGATATGGCCTATTGAATGTGAGGAAGCATTCATTAAAAGTAAGGATCTATTATCAAATCGATCACTGTTAGTATTGTTTCGCCCAAAATACCCAATAGTAATTACTTGCGATAGTAGCACATATGGTGTTGGCGCAACATTAGCACATATGATAAATGGAATTGAACATCTCGTTGTATTTGTGTCAAGCACGTTATCAACGGCTGAATGCAATTATTCACAATTGGAAAGAGAAGGGCTTGCAATTATTTTTGCAGTTAAAAGATTTAGTAAGCCTTTAATGGGAAACTCTTTTCAGTTGGTCATGGATCATAAGCCTCTGGAAACAATTTTTAACCCAAATAAACAAATACCGCCTACTGCAGCAGTGGGACTGTAGAGGTGGGTTCTAATATTAGGGGCATATAATTACAGTATAAAATATAAAAAGGCAAGGATATTAGTTTAGTAATGCTGATGTTTTATCACGCTTGTCTTTAACAGACACTACAGATGTGGCGCATGTTGAATGTTTTCCCTTAGACAGTAAATTAGAAAATGTGTTTCTAACGTACAAAGAAATTTTAGAGGAAACCAGTTCTGATTGTGTTTTGTGTGAGGTGAAAAATAAGTTAAAACAATCTTGGTTATTTGAGTCAAATAATAATTTAAAACCGTACTTTAAAATGAGGAATAATATATCGATTGAAAAAGATTGTTTGTTATTTGGACAACGCGTCGTTGTGCCCAAAACGTTGCAATTTAAAATATTAGACATGTTACATGGAAATCATTTAGGGTTGCTAAAAATGAAAATGTTAGCACGTTTGTATGTTTTTTGGCCTGGTATGGAAGCTGATATGATTAAGCATATTCAAGCTTGCGTACCATGTCAGATTACTCAAAAAATAGTAATCGTAAAGTTTTTCATCGTTAGAAAAAGAAGGTACTCTGTGGACTAGAATACAAATAGATTTTCTAGAAGTTCAAAATTGTAAATTTTTTCCTTTAATTGATGAACACTCAAAATGGTTGAGTTGTTGGGAAATGGATAAAACATATGCAAGTAGCGTAATTAGTAAGTTAAAGTCGCAATTTGCAATTTTTGGATTACCAAAAATAATAATGAGCGACAATGGTCCTCCTTTTAATTCTCAGCAGTTTAAAAGTTTTATGAAAAACTTAAATATGAAACCTTTTACTTCGCCAGTGCATCGTCCGTCATCGAATGGGGAAGCTGATCGTTTTGTACAAGAAAAAAAAATTCATAATACGTTCTGTTAGATCAAGTAAATAAAAAGGTATGTCTCTGAAAGATCGTTTAGAAGTTATTTTATTTAGTTACCCCTGTACACCTAGTACTGAAACAAAAGTATCACCGGCAGAATTAATGTTTAAACTTCCCTTTCGTAATGAATTATCGATGTTAAATCCTAAGAATAAGGTAGAAGTTAGAAAATCTAAGAGCATATTTAAGTATCGAGTAAATGATCGTGTTTTATTTTTAAATCCTGTAAAATCTATGTATCGATGGATTTCTGCAACTATTATGTATCCTGTTAGTCCCTGAGTGTACATAATTAAGCTAAATAATGATTCGATTGAAAAGGTACATATAAATCAATTAAAACCTAGTAATTTAGCAGAAAAGGTGCATCCAATGGAGAGATTTGTAAATTGGTGGCACTATCAATTACCCAGCGATATTTCAGTTAATAAAGAAGAAGAATTAGAGCATGGGTGGCCAACCTTTTCAGCAGCCGGGCCAGATTTTAGAAATAAGATTTGCTACTGGGCGTACAACAAATTTTTCTTGTATTATTCAAAGCAAACAAGAAATATATTGTTTTTTTTAATATAACAAAAATGAGAATCAAACATATTTATTAGATTAGAGTTAGGCAATACAAAAAATAATAATAAAAAATAAACAAAATATAATACATTTTGGTGAGACGTCTGATTTTGTTTGTCAGAACTAAGTGCATCAATGTTGATTTCGATTGATGTTGTTGCTACACGCAAACAGTTTTCCAAATGCTCATCAGTAATTCGTGTTGGCATTTGAGATTTAACATGCTTCATTCGACTAAAAAGCTGTTCACACGTGTAAGTGTTTCCAAACAGCGAAATCGTCGATAGAGCATGTTTGTAAAATGCAGGATATTTCTCCTTGTCTAAATATGATTTGTAAAACTCTTCCAAACCAACCTGATTAAATTTCTTCTTTAACTGTGAATAGCATCACATTTCACAATGTTCCATTTGTAAAATTCCTGGCAATAAATTCACGTCTACGGAGAATGGCGTTGCAAATGCAGCAAAAAGCACACGATGCTTTTTAAAATCTTTAAATCGGTTATCAAATTCCAGGTTCAAGTCATATATTAACAAAGCCTATTTATCCGCCGCCATTTGTGTGATGTCTGGCTGCAACAACAATGTCGGAAAGTGGGTGAAGATTTTTGTTCTTAACTGTTGTTCCCAAAGCCCAAGTTTCATTTGGAATGCGGAAATAAGATCCTACATGTTATTAATTAGTTGATCTTTCCCTTGTAGACGAGTATTAACAACATTTAGGTGGCTAACTATATCGACTAGAAATGCAAAGTCGCTAACCTACTCCTTGTCTTCAAATTCTTGGATACTTTTTGATTTGCTTGTGAAGAATGACTGTATTTCTTCCTTCAAATCAAACACTCGTTTCAACATTTTGACACGGGTCAGCCATCTTACTTCTGCATAAAATATAACGTCATTATACTGTGAATCCAAAGACTTGAGAAACTCTTGGAACTGACGATGATTCAACCCTTTCGACTTAATAAAATTCACTGTTTTGATGACCACCTTTATGGCATGATCCATTTTAAGGGACTTGGAACATAAATTCTCCTGATGAATAATACAATGAAAATTTAGCATCGAAGTATTACCAACTTTGCAGGCCTCATTTTCAATCAGTTTTACTAAACCTTCGTGTTTCCCAACCATTGCTGGAGCACCATCTGTTGTTACGCCCGATAGGTTGTTGAGTTGTAACGAAAAGCGATTCAATGTCGATGTATCAGCTCCTAAAAAATCTCGTAAGCGAGTAGTGTCCTTAAGTGGATACAGTGCGCTAATTCTTCTATTTTGTTAAAATGTACATCAACACCCCTGATAAAAATTGCCACTTGGGCGGTATCTGTTAGGTCTGTGCTTTCATCCAATGGTAGAGCATAAAATATGAACTTGGATGCTCGATTTTTCAAATTATCTTCAATATGTTTTCCAATGTCGTCAACCCGCCTAGTAATAGTTTGACAAGACAAGCTTATTTTTGAGAAATTCGTTTTATTTTCTGGGCACAGAATTTCAGCAACACTCTCCAAACATTCCTTCACCATTTCACCATCTGAATATGGCTTCGATTTTTTTGTTAATATAATTGCTACTGCATAACTAGCTTTTACATAGCATGTTGACTCTTGAGCCGCTGTGGTAAATATTTGACGATGTGCAGAAAGTTTTCTTTTTAATTCATTTACTTGGTCTTGTCGAAATTGCCCTTCGTACCTATCAAACTTATTTGCATGCTTAGCCTTGTAATGTCGTTTAATGTTATACTCTTTCAAGACAGAAACAGAATTATTGCATATCAGCATATTGGTTTTGTTTTAAATTCCACTAAAAAATAGTTTATAGTTCATCTGTCTTGAAAACTTCTCAGTTCTTCTGAGACTTTTCTCTTCTTTGGTCTTTACTATTTGACGCCATTATGGTTCTTCGTTTTTAATTTAAAAATATAAATAAAATTACATTATAAAAAAATAAAAGCTGGTTTGCTTACATTACCTGCACTTAATAAAGTAGACAAGACTCGGTATCGTATTAGAAAGGATACTCGGTTATAGCAATTTGTATTCTTATCAATGTGTTTTTAAAAGTGGATTGCAAAATCTCACGAGTCACATGGCGATAACCGCACACAATGCAAAAAAGCAATCACAGGTCCAACAGCGTTGCGAGGTCGCACAGACTGCTGGTCGCCCAACGCATCCCACATTCACGCTCAAGGCTATCCACGCAAGATCGGCGTGCGCGCATTTTAAAATCAGCTTAAAGTTGTGATTGTTTGTTAACACGAATATGCCATAGAGCATAGAAGAAATTGTCACTGAAACAATGTACTGAGATACTTCCGTATATGAGATATGATACGAACTACGCACGTTGGAATGTTCTTTTAGTGGTTTTATGTACACTAAAAGAAAAAAAATTGTGCAGATGCTCCGTGGGCCACAAGTATATACCCAGCGGGCTACACGTGGCCCGCGTCTTGGCCACCCCTAAGTTAGAGGATTCTCACCCTAGAGGTATATTAAAGAGATCCACAAGACCAAAAAGAAATGCATTTATTATAGACCGAGTTTTCTTGTTGACGGTCTACCAATAATTATTAGAATCAATTAGTAGAAAAATGCCTTTTCTATCTAATGCATATGGTACATAATCTGCTTACTTATTATTTTTGAAAATTATTTTATTAGGCATCATTCTGTTAAGACGACTTATAGAATCAAAGCATATATCTGGAGTCTCAACAGCATGCATTTTTTATTAATTCATCAGTATAGTGGCCCTTCTAAGTTACTTATACCTTATAACACATTTTTGCGACACCCTTTGATGAACTTCTAAAGGTGTATATCGAAATTTTATGCGTTCCAACACTGGGTAATTTAATTTAATGTGTAATACACTACTTTATAAAGGTTAATTAACTTTCAATCATGAATAATTTTATGCACCGACATTTTGCTATTAATAAAACACAAGCAGTTTGTAAATACACAGTATCTATACTAACTCTTGACAAAGTCGTTATAGCGGTTTGTTCATTATTATTTGAGCTTTGATCAAGGTTTATTAAGGATCACATAAAGTAGTTATGTTTTTACCTCTGCAGTTTGAGCAGGCAATGCCTTTCGTTTTACAAAATTTCAACTTATGATTATGACTGGTGCACCAATAACAGCCCGAATTATCTTTCAGAATTTTCTTTTTTTTTGTCCAAGCATTAGTGAAACGTTTTTTGCATAATTTGTTTCGTTATTCCTATTTTTATAAAACAATCAACAGTCTTTAACTACGCTTGTGTTGTAAAAGTCTCATTCTGAGATTTAGGTTGAGTGTAAGCTAAACTATAGTTTTTATTAAATACTTTATTCTTTTCGCTCCCATTTGTGTTTTCTACACCACTCTGCGCCTGCTTTAAAGCATCAACTTCAATTTTAATAAAGTTCAATAAATCTCTTATTTGTTTATTATAACCAGTAAACTCGTTATCGCCGATCAATGAACTTACATGTGATTTAGATTCATCATCTTTAGCAGACTTTAATTTTAACTTATTGAACTGCACGAGCAAATTGTAAGGAACCAGTGTAATATAACTGACAGAAAGACGTAATCCTTATCAAATTTTACAGTCAGTAAAGCATAGTCTTTGGATGTAACATTCTATTATACGTTTAGATCATCCAAATTCTGATCTCATAGCATTACTACAAGTGATTTCAGTTAGGTGAACTTGGAATTATTATACAAATCTAAATTATATGTGTAACCTCAAAGCTATGCTATTCCTAAATCTGTGGTGTATAAATAAATATAAGCGTTTTTGTACTTATCCACTTTTTAACGATGTCTTAATAATATAATTTTATAGTGCTTTTATAACTGGAAAAATTGTAGCTTAAAGAAAAATCAAGTTGACTAAAACTTGTTTCTGTACTTACCAAAATCTGCTTTACTAAAATTATCCTATACCAAAACCAGTTTAATAAAACTGCTAAATCAGTTTACAACAACCAGTTTATCCAAATATGCATTACAACTCATTTTAATCAAAACCAAGTTTTACCAAAAGCAATTTACCGACTATGTCAACCAGTTTTATTGCTCGCCTTACACCACACTATACATAGTTTTTTACGATCGATTGTTATTCATGATATAAATGAAATACATTTTGAGAAATCATTTGCTTCCAGCAAAACATTTCATTTAAGTATAGTTTTTTGAATGCGTTTACTTACATTTGTTTTTAAATTAATAATAGTGATATATATCTAGAGATGAATTTGGAGTATAACTGTGCGTAAAACTGTGACAAAGATCCAATTATAGTTGTTCAAGTACACGAAACTAACACTTGATGTCTTTGTTTGTTTTACTAAATTGGGATTTGTCATTGTTTGCATGAATATCCAACTTGTTTTAACCTACCTCTAATTGGGTCTTTGTCTAACTTTTTAGTAGTCGTATGTCCGCCGAAGATTGTCTGAAGCATGCTTGGTTATTACGACGTCCAACGCCTCAGGTATCTCATATGGATGTTGCTAAAGACAATTTGAAGTTATTTGTTGACCGATGGAATGAACATCCTAATTCCCCATATGTATTTGAAGCAGCTTGTCAAATTATAGCTCCTTGTTCTGCAAGAGAAATGGAATTGTCGCAGTCATTCCATTCTTTAGAGGGAATGTCACCTTCACCTTGTGGATCAATTGTATCTTCTGTAGGATCAGATAATACATTTATACCTAACAATGTTAGTGAGGAAGTGGCTGCAGTTTCTAATTCTGATCATATCAGAAGAGCTTCAGATAGTACTTATGTTATGAAAATGCCCGATGTTGTAGAGCGATTAAACCTAGCAGATGAAATAAGAAAATTAACTGATAGACTATTTCAGTTATCATCTACTCCAGTAGAATTTAAAACTAATACAGAAACTATTAATCGTAGCTCTCCTATAGCTATCAAAGGACATGGAAATAAGCTTGAAATTCCTTGGAGAAGGTCAAAGCTTCGCATAACCACTAATAGTCGCGATGTACCACTATCGCCCAAAAATGATATAAATTCATTTTGTAAACAATTTCAAACAGACGTTGCTTCTATTAATACTTACAAAACAAGAAGTCTGACAACATCAACGACAATATCTGGAAGTATCGAAGAAACTGCAAATGGTACCAAAGATATGTTGTTGCGCTTATTAGAGCAATGGGATGGACCACCATCAGTACCACCTACCAACACACGACATAATTCAGTTTCATCCGAATGGAATGAAAACGAAAATCTAGGTCAACGAACTATTAGCTCATTAAATTTATTTTTCCAGTCACGAACTACGAACAAAAAGAATCACCCGTTTATGAAAGCCAATGGGTTTAAATAATAGCATTGATATAATTTTTTGCTTATGCTCAATTTATTGAAGATATTTAATTTTTTGCATTTCTTTGGCTGTTAGTGTTTGCTTCTTCACATATGAAACAATGGGACCACACTTTTTTTTATTTTATTGGATTTTAAGTTAAAATATTTAATTTTTTTGTAAGTTGGCATTCAATTAATTAGGTCCTACAAAAGCAACGATTTTACCCTTGCTACGTACTTGGACATAGCCGGAAGAAAAGTAAACATCAGACTAACTACTAACCGCGGAGAGTGGGGGGATTCGCCTACATACAAAACAGAAAAAAACACATCACCCACGACTATCTATTAACACTGAAAATATATAAAAATTTCTTGATTCACAGGTACATAGAAAAGTATTAAATTTAAGTTATATTTTACAGAACAAATTTTATAAAGGATCCACGAAGTGCGAATTTCGTAGCTAACAGGTAATAAAAATCATTAAAAAAAGTAATGCTTAGATTCTCTCAATCGCAAGTGTGTTAAATTAAAGTATTCAATGTAGGTTTTCTCAATAGCAAGTGGGTTAAATTAAAGTATTAAATGTAGACCAAGGTGTAGTAAGAATTAAAAAAAGATAACCAGAAGCACTAGCGAAGCTAGCTTCTAAACATGGGTGGTGAACTGGTTTCACAACATCAACCGCTGATAAATAAGGATCCTCGATGTACATAAAAGAAAACGAGTCACATACCTCGATGCGTCGGGATGCGTATCTTGCAAACCGCTTGGGGTGAGTCAGCATAGCAACGCCATGGTCGTCACGGTTTATTCATCCTGTCATTGTAATTATAGCAGCGATCCAAAGACAAAAGGCAGCTGATTAGAATGAGTACGCGCGGGGAAACTTTCCGAATACACGCAAGACACCTCCTAGTTGTTGTACATGCATCGCTTTTTGAAATACGGAGACGAATAAAATATAGAAAACACTTCGACATACAGCTGTAAAATCAAATTCAACAATGGTTCAAACAACTCTGGGTCAAACTGCAAATTCTCGCTTATCGAAGCGCGATTAAGAAACTGGAAAACACGGCTTATATCGGATAGTGCGAAACCTTATTTCAACAAGTTGTTACATTAGAACAATAGAGAAAGTCATTATACGGAGGTCGTAAGGTATACCAAGATAGCGGGTACCTAAAAACAGAATATAACTATTTACTTATAGCCTAAACTTGTCGTTTCGAAATAAAAATTTGTAGAAAGCGTATTTATTATTGTAAACAGGTTGTTATTGAAGAATTTAAGAGATTACGGGATACCTAAAACAAGGCATAGACTTTTTCATCTATCAGATAAATTTTCGTTTTAAAAGCAAAAAGGATTTGAGTTGAGTTTATTCGAGAGCGTGTTTATTATTAATTATGTTGAAGGATTTAACAGATTTATAGTAAAACGGGCGTATGAAATAACAAGTAAACTTTATAGGGGGTTGTTGAAGAATTTAAGGATTGGAACGAAGTTTATTCGAACGAGTAGTGAATGAACAAGGGAGAAAAATATGGTAATTAATTTATGCGGAAAATAAACGTAACAAATCCTCTCCCCCAGCAAAATTGACAGGTCTGAGTAGGAAAACAACAGTAATGGGAGTGGGCAGGACAAAAAAAACAAAGAGAAAAAACCCAAAGAGAAAAAGAAACAAAAACCCAAAAAATCGCTTAAAAACTTGTAGTGCGGCATTTTCAGTGCTCCTTTCCCGCGGAATTGTGAATGGTATGCGCAGTGCACCGGGACGATTCGGGTACGTTCGAGAGGCGAGAAGACGCAAAGTAAAAACGATGGTTGGGGATAAGTAGTCGGGCAGAGCGAAGCTACTGTACGGTATTGTTTTGTAATTATTATGAGGGATATATGTAATCCTTTTCGACTTTTGAATGTTTAAAATTTTTCAATGTAATAAAGTAAAACATCTATAGTTGTTTCTTTTAGAAAAAAGACGAACCTCTACAAACTAAAATAAAATTCGCACCTGAAACGAAACAAAAAGAAAACTGAAAAAGGAAAAAGAATCACCCCAAAATAAAAAAAGAACTCTCGTCCGGCTCGAAGTACCAATAATAGAGAGGGCAGAAAAGGAAGGAAAGAAGGGAAGCAAGCAACGAGCACTAAGATGGAACGGCATTGACACTGCAGAAAAGTCGTCGGAGGACGGATATTTCTAGTGAAGAAACAGGAAAGTCTTCGACCTCAAAAGAAGAAAAGGAACGAAGAAGAAAACTGACAGTACAAACCCAAACAGAACCCAAAGGTCAAGCCTTAAGTAAACAAAGGGACAACAAGGGATAACGAGAGGAAGAGAGGAGGAACGCTGGTAAAAGGAAACGGTGTACTGCAAACTGTGGTAACCAAAAATTTCAATAAACGAAGGACCAAAGAAAAGAAATGCTAACTAGTCCTAAAGACGACTAAGCCATGGTTTTCGAAGAACGAAAAACGGACTAGAAAGCACCTACTACAGGAGCGGATGGATGAAACACAATCGGTCTAGGAACCCACAGTAAAGAAGACCAGCAACAGGAAAAATGAGATGAATGTGGAACGAAAGGAACGAGAAAAAGAAAATAAAACCATAAAGAATAACACCAACACCAAGTACAAAACCAAAAAATAAAACTAAAATCGTACAAAAGAAAATAAAACAGAATCCCAGTGTAGTTATGTATGAGTAGGTGTGGGCATGTGCATGCGTGTGTGTGTGTGTGTATGTGTGGGGGGGTATGCATGTATAAAGTGTGCGTGTATGTATGTATTTCTGTATTTCACCACTTTAGTCGCCTCTTACAACAGGCAGGTCGTACCGTGGCACTATTCTATTCCCGAACCCACACGAGGTCAAGGAGTACAAGGAGAGAATGGAAGAAAGAAAAACCAAGAAGAGAACGGAAGAAAGGAGAACCAAGTAGAACTGTGTGTTTATAAAGTGTGTGGGTGTATGAGTGTGTGTATGTAGTGTGTGGGTATAGATCGGACGTGTATACAGTGTGTGTGTGTTTGTATGTGTTGGATGGCTGTAGTCGCCTCTTATGACAGGCAGGTCGTTCTGTGGGACTATTCTATTCCCGGACCCACACGGGTTAAAAAAAAGCAAGAAAACGAAAGAGAACCTAGCAAAACAGGGAAGAAAAACGAAATCGTAAAGTCCAAAAATCAAGTCCGAAGGAGAGCAAAGTCGACATAAGAATTTGGGGCGCGAGGACTAGAAATTGTGCTTAAGGCGTTTACGCCGCCAGAAGGAGAACGAAACGAGATCAAGGACGTTAGGGCTTCGACGACATACATATTCCGGTTCTGAATCAGTATATACAAATTTCTGCCTCTTTTGGGCAGCATTCTGCCAAACTTGAACAGTAGAGGATGTAAGAGTTGTAACACGAGGTTGAGAAAGAGGTGGCAAGGCTGGTTTAGGAAACTCAAAACGAGTTAAGAAAAAAAGTTGTTTGTTATTAGGGTTGGATGTAAGAAAGTTAACGGTAAAAAAGGAACACAAGCAGAACACACTTCAGTTACATGAGATAGAGGGACAGAATTAGATACAATTTCAACAATGTTAGATAAAGGACTAGAAGTATCACAGTTAGGACAGAAAACAGCATTGGCTGTAGGAATATCAACCTTAGGAAAAGGATCAGAATCCGCTAACATTTCAGTAACATTACATAAAGGAACAGAATCAGGTAGAACTTCATCAACCTTACAAAAACAAACAGCATCAGGAAGAACTTCAACAACAGTAGATAAAGGAACATCACCTAGAAGTTCATTAACTTTAGTTAAACGAACAGAAGCAAGTAGAAGATTGTCAGCATGAGATAAAGAAACGCAATCAGAAAGAATTTTGCCAACATCAGAAAAATGAGTAAGAGTAGGAAACGTTTCATCAACGTCCGAAAAAGAAGTAGAATCAAGTAAGATTTCATTACTGTTAAACAACGACGTAGGAACAGACAAAACTTAAGCCACAATAGGAACTGATTTCTTAACCATAGTAGATAACGAAACATGACCAGGTTTATCGCATACGACCTGTCGAGTAGAAGTAGAACAAGAAGAAAGAACAGTAGAACGTACGGAAGAAGTATCAGATCTACTCGTAGGCGTCAGAGAAATCTTAACAACTTGGTCATGTGAAGCAAAAGTATTTTCCTCAGTAGTAGCAAACTTATAAGCAAAATCCGGTGGTTCAAAATGTTGAATCAGTAAATTAGACAACGACTTCCAGTCAGAAAACCTATGCCGGTAACCACGATACCAAAGTAACGCTTTCGACTCAAACAAATCCACTGCAGACTCAAATAACTGCAATTCTGACACATGGTGAGTTCTGCGAAGTTTTTTGATCCGTCTCAGAAAATCATGTACAGTAAGAGTTCCACTCCCACACAGGAAGACCTTGGTAGGAAGCCGAAAAAGAAATCATTTTGAATACGAACAAGAAAGAAAATGGTAGAAAGTTACTAAAGAAAGCCTAACCGTAACTCGATAGAAGCCAAAAAAAAAGTATTGCAAATACAGGACAGTTTAAAACATATCCGACGGATAAACTTGAGGAACACCAATGGAAGCGAAACAATAAAATAGAAATTAGAATAGGGCTCTAAACTTGACGGAGAGAACAAAATATACAAAGAGGGAAGGAAAGAAAAAAAATTGGGCGGCAGCATTTTCAATGGACTAGGATTATTGGAGAAAACACAAGTCCAATAATCTGAAATTAACCAACTGATAATATCGAGCGATTAGGAAAGAAAACAAAACTAAAATTTAAGAAGATTGAACCGCATGTGGGGGACAGCAAAGAGCCGAAGAAAAAAAGCAAATAACAGTTCGACCGTAAAGGAAGGAAAAACAAGTAGCATCAAGCCGAGAAATGCGGGTAACGTAGGAACTTAGGCACTAACAATAAAAAAATCTGAGTAAAAATTAACTAAAACAATCTCGGAGCAGAAATTAATCAAAACCAAATCGAAGTAACTGTTAACTAAAACTAAATCGGGGCCAAAGTTATACGAAACAAAATCGGAGCACAAAAAATTAACTAAGCAAACTTGCAGCCCCACGCCAGGGCATCAGAAATTATGCTACGCACCTGGATGTAGCCGGAAGAAAAGTAAACACCAGGCTAACTATCAACCGCGGAGAGTGGGGGGATTCGCCTACATACCAAACAGAAACAAAAAAAAACACATCGTTCACGACTATTAATTAACACTGGAAATAAATTAAAATTTCTTAATTCACAGGTACAAAGAAAAGTATTAAATTTCAGAACAAATTTTATAAAAGATCCACGAAGTGCATATTTTGTAGCTAACAAGTAATAAAAATCATTAAAAAAAGTAATGCTTAGATTCTCTCAATAGCAAGTGTAAGCTAAACATATTTTAATATGCATTAAAGTTAAACAATAATAGTTAGTTAAGGTCAATGAAACTCTTTATTACTCAAAGAAAAAACCCATTTGGGTGTATTTTGAAAATAGGAATTTTATTTATTAATTTTTAACTCGCAAATTACATATATTTTTGACTGTCTTCAACAAAATAACTTACTATAGAGGTTACTTCTTTTTTTAAAGACCAGGTAAAACATGTGGCCCGACTGGTTGTTGTAGATATTGTTTTTACTCCTTGTTCGTGGTTTAGAATAAATGCTATAGATTTGCGGATTGAGTACTGTGCGTATACCTTCAGGTGGAGCATTGGAAAATCACACGTAAGGATTGAGTACTGTAAAGTTTAAAGTTTTTTTTTCATAGCCATTGCTTGATAAGGTATACCTGAAGCATTTACATAACTACATTCCTGTCTATAGTTTTTTAAACTCTTCTGGTTTTATGCTTGCTGTAGATAATCTAAAAGTTGATGCATACATTATTTAGTTCTCCATAAAATATACAGGCCATCTTTTTGTTTTTTGGAGACACAGTACAACACATTTGATCAAACAGATCGACTGGCCCTTTGCTTGATAGTGAATTTCAATAATTTCTGGTTTTCTGCATTTTGGGAAATACGTTTCTTTCGCGAGGCACCAAAACAGCAGCTACATGATTTCAACTAATCCTTGTTTTTTCTAACTAGATTGAGTTCAAAATAGTAGAGAAGCAATACAGTGACATAAATTTATTTGATTACAATGTAGGACACATAAAAACATTATAGTTGTATGGAAATCAAAAACACACACACTAACATGTTACTAACAGTAGCTATTCGGTTGTTATAGTAATTTTTAGAAATTGATAAGAGAAAGTCTTCAATCAGTCGAGAAGACTGAATACATAATTACAGCAAGTAAACGTGTTGTTAGGACGGCACTAAAGTGATTTATTGATAAAGGCCGTTCTATATATTTTTCAAGAACTTTGGTGCTCTACTACATGAGCTCCACAGTATTGTTTGATTTCTCCAATGCTCTATTGAAACCTACTAAAACGGCATGAGAGCAGGTTTTTACCCAGAAATTTAAATTCTTACCAACTTAAGCAAGGTAAGGATCTTTAACATGCTTGACAATACACAGAACTTCAATTTAACTTCATATTTAAACTAGAGCGTATTGAGAATTAAACCTGGGACCTGGAATTAGTAGTTATACATGAACCTAACTTAGCCGCGGAGTGACTTAAGTCTTGTTTAAAAAGCACTTAAGATAATACATACATTGATTTAGACCAACTTACAAAAATTTGATAAACAATTTTTAGAATAATAATCGATGTTTTACGTTACTAGTAACATAGTCAGTAATTTGCATATATTTGATCAATGTTAAAACATTCATTGTCAATTATAAATAATATTTTCAAAATCCGATTAAAAATCTTTCAATTATAGCTAAAAAGTGATGTAGAATATTCATGTTTATGAAACTATAAATTATTTATTTTTAATTTGTACAACACGTAACTGCCTACAATTTGCATCTAGCAATGAAGAGACTTAATTTGAATATAGTTATTTAAGATTTAATGTGTATATAGGTTATATGTTTGTGTTATTTAGGTATATGTCTAATATTTATTAAATTCGTTAGTATGCGATATTGTTTAAAATATTTTGATTGCTTTTCAGCAAACGATCGACTGCCACAGAATGTTTGGATCATATATGGTTACACCATTCCACTATTCATTCTGAAATGGTTTTAAACAAATCGAAGTTAAAACGGTATGTAATCAAAAAGCGATGGATAAAAGCTGTAAATACTATTGTTGCATTACGAAGAATGGGCGCAAAGTTAGATACAGAATTGATATAAACTTAAGTATTCCTATTTATGTTTAATTACTGTTGTTGAAAAATCTAACACTTATATAATGTGTGTTATCTGTGATTTATATGTATATTCATTTACCATGTAAATGTAAATAACATTGAATGATTCATTAAAATAATGAACAAAAGCCTATATAATAATACGAAAATTCATTTCTTGAAACCAGCATTCAGTGATAAAGCTCAAAATATTGCTACAAATTTTCTAACTGGGCTGACACTACTACTACTAGTGGCTTCAACTCGCCACACGCATGGGCGCTAGTGCTACATTTTTCCTGGCCAGCCTCACACATGGGTGCTAGTGAAACGATATTTTCTTATCCCTCTATATTTACACCAGCTCCACGAAGTCTTCCGACGTAGCTAGGGGTCTATTCCTGGGGTAGAGCAATGAGCAATGGGGGTAAGTCGAAATCTATGGAGGTTACACTTAACAAAAACAAACAGGCGCCACCAAGTCCAAATTGACTTATTTTAGGGGCATAGCAATTTTTTAAGGGCGGACTTGGAGACCCAAAAAAAAGAGATCGCCTTCGTTGATACACAAACTTGTCTTAACAGAATAAGACGCTGTTCCTGTAAGAAAGAATAATAATTAAGTCACATAAAAAATGGGAACACTATTTGCGTCCCTCAAGTATACCTAAAAAGTATAGAGAATATTTTCTGCATAATGGGATCATAAAAATTTAGTTCTTATTGCTTTTGTTTACCAAGTCTGATCAGACTAGATCAGAATAAAAACTTTAAATGAAGAATATTAATTTACTAATAAGAATTTTCTTTGTTTCAGCAAATAAAATATCATTGTAATTAAATAAAAATAAAAATTTGAAGTACTTGCAAAAATGGTAGTAAGGGTTATCAACTGATCCTTACTCAAATATTTTATAATTCTATGTAACTAAAAATGCTAGAGTTTCTTTATAACCCAATCAGATCTGTGTGAGTCATTTACAAATGAATATACGAAATTTTCTCATTAATTTAACAAAGTTAAAATTAGTTTGAAGTCAAAATAATCACCAAGATATTCTCTAATGTTATCAATAGTGGTTGTACTAAAATGCTAAACATGTGTTAGCCATTGGGCAATTGTTGACGACATTGTTCAAATAAACAGGTGACGTAATAGCAGCTGTTAATTTACGTTGCAGCCACGTGTGGTCACATATTTATGAAGCTAAGTGAAAGCAAATTTGATACTGGGGAAAACCAGCTTATTTACAGGTAAACTGAATAATAATTTTTGTACGTCTAACAAACAAAATGAAATAATGTACTTTCAGAAGGGAAGTACTCAGAAATCTTAATTCTATTACGAACCCAAGACCAGCTGTTGTCGTTGGATGTAATAGAAACTACCTCGCAGTGCGGGAACAGCAACTAATTATACTTGCTTTCCATGCTTTAACACAGGTGTAGGAGCAAAGCGGATTCCTTACTTGGATCACGGCAGCATTACTTCGTAACGTAATCTTCCGTTGTCTAAATTTATTTACTAATATAATTTTTCATTGCGTAGCCAACAAATTAAGATTTCTAAATTGTAACTTCAAAGGGATCGTGTTGTCTCAAATTTTACAGTTGCGATTTTCGACGTGGCGTGCGATATCTACGTTATCCATGCAGTTTTCTAATCTCTCGTTGCGATTTCAGATGTGTCGTTGCGAGTTCAAATGGGTCGTTGCGCTAAATAAATTTTGTAAATTAGCTAATATGATAACGAATATACAAAATGTGGATTAGGTACTAACCGTTACTCAGGAAGTGTTTCACAAACATAGAGCGACTCGGAGGTCACTCGTCATTCTCTTAGAATGCATGTTTACGCTGCTTTTAACTATCGACGAGTGCGCTCGCTGCTTTCTTGCATGGTGGGAGGTTCCGGATTTTAGTTCTCGGACCTCTCACGCGCGCGCCAGTGGCTGTGAAATTACACCGAACTCGGAAACAACTCAACTAATAATCCTTGATATTATAACACTATAAAAGTTTGATTGTTACTCGAATATTTATTTTAATTAATAGAGGTATTTTAATATTCATTGTACGTTTAATGAATGGATTCTCCTACTGCAAAAATAAAATTGTTACAATATTTCTAAGATCATAAGTTATGGAGGTATTTATTACTTTAATACATGTTGCCACAAGATGATTTGATTTCCATGCTTAAAGAAATGGTTGCTACGCCCAATTCGCCTTGTTTTTCTTAACATACACGTAGGGCTGATTAATGTTTTTAATATAATAAATAATAGAAAATCGCCAAAATCACAATAAATATTTTTACTATTAATCGATTTTGTTTGAAACTGACTGCAAAACTCATCATAGTTGGTATGTAGTATCTTTTACTAAAGTTTGCTATGTGCATTGACGTTGCCTACAAAACAAAAGGAAGAAGAAAGAAAGAGAAATTGACCGGGCTCAATCGGTGAGTGGGCTGGGTATAATACCTACAAAAATTAACTAAGGCCTGAAATAAAAGTAAATTATTAACTGTTCCATCCTACCTGTAGGAAAAAATCCCCGCCGGCAGTTATACCTAAATACAGAAAAAAACAAAGGAAATAACACATTAACAAAAGAACTCTAATTGGCATAAAAAGAAAAAGATACATTATAATGGGAATTCGCCCTGTTTAAGTAAGTGAGAACAAACCATTTATATTAATATTTGCTAGCTACAGTATTTGTATGCCAAATTTCACAATTTCGTTCAGTAATCATAATATTATGATACCTCACATAGATTCTGATAATGTTAACATATAATACGATGGCAATAATGTCTTCCAATGTGCCAGCAAGTTTTTAACCCATCCCCGCATATAGAAAGTAATTAAAGTTACGCGTAATATGATAATCCCATGGCAATAAATACTTTTTGGTACAAAAAAGTAATTCGAGACCTGTATGAGCCCCAAACAGTAAAATTTAAGTGGGAAAGGTCTCGACACCAGCAGGAACACAAAACACTCACCCACGTTTCTAGATGTTGGATCTCTCGTTCGCTCCTAGAACCGGAGCGGACCAGATGGACCGGAGAATACGTAACGGGCGCAGCCTTCTATATCGCAGGGAGCGGCAATTCGATGACTATTGTGTCCCCGCAGGAAGCTAGAATAATTACGAAAAGTATTAATTTATTTACGCCGACAAGTACAAGTTTATAAAACCATAAATACTCACCACGCTGTAAGGCGTGCGCGAAATTTCCGTAAAGAAAAACAGAACGCAGAATCTGACAATTCCGACGAGTCCGTTTTAGCATTTTCGAAAAGAAAGTTAACATAAATTCGTTTAATTATACAACCAGAGCTCCAAGTCATATTGTTATCGAGGCGCGATTACGAAACTGGAAAACACGGTTTTATCGGATAGTTCAATATACTATGTAGACGAATGTTTAGATGGAAAACACATAATAAGCAATTATACCCTATCGGAATGTTTAACAAATTGAAGGTTACATAAAACAGGATATAACTATTTAATTATAGCATAAACTTGTCGTTTCCAAGCAAGTAGATTTGAGTTAAAATTATGTTAAGCGGGCTTATTTTGAACAGGTACACTATATAGGGTATTGTTAGAGAATTTAAGAATAGAAAGGGAATTTATGTAAATGAAATAACCAAATACCGGATACGGTTTTACTGCCGGAAATAAACGTAACAAGTTATCTACAACGTTTATTGTCGAATTTGGTTAAACCTTGTGGTTTGGCTCATTGCATACTTCAAATACTATCTTCACAAACCAATAGCTTGCGACTTAAATCAAAATGACATTTCGCGATCGAATTTAAGAATCAAACGAATCCTCGTTTTTCATAAACGCTTCCGTATATATCCAAATTATCTATATCTAGAATGCAGTAGAATAGTATGGAACATTATAATGCAAGCTTTCCCAGAAAACTCATTAGCATCTAAAATCGCGCGTGTATTATCTCGTAATCTCGTTCCACTTATTCGTGACGCGCGATTCTTCGTCTTTGTTTAATACCTAAAGTTAATGCTCGCAATCTCCTTCTATCCTACGGTGAATGCCAAGATCATAAATATTTCTTATCAATTTCTATTACATTTTCTGGGTGTTTTAGTGTTTCGCGCCGTTTGTTGGAATAAATGTTTCATTTATTAATTAGTTTATACGAATTTAAACTTTAAACTTATCTATTCCAGAAAATTCTTTATTTAAAATAAATTTGTGTAATTCGCAGGATAATTAATCTAAAATTTAATTGCTTTTTAATGCCAAAGGGGTTGCATTTTATAGAAATATTTGCTTTTATGGCAAAACGTATTTCAATACACAAAATTAATATTAAAATTGGTGTTTTTTTAACATGATTGTAGTTTCTTAAGCAAACTACATTTTTGATTATTATTCTAAATGGATGGAAATACTACTATTAGCAACAAAACAGCAAGTGAAGTTATATCAAAATTGAAACATCATTGCTACACTTGGGGTACCAAGTGTAATCATGGCAAATAATATGCTTTTTGGGTCATACGAATTTAGAGTATTTGCCAGAATGTGGGATACCACTATAGTAACATTCAGTCTACATTATAGTAGATCAAATGGGCTTGCTGAGCGAGGAATTCAGACAGCAAAAATATCTTGCAAAAAATGTGACATTGATGTTGCACTTTTGGAATACCGCACAACACCAATGCCAATACTCAATGTTACATTGTATCAGTTTTTATTCAATAGACGTGTAAAGACAAGGTTACCCATTATAGATGAATTATTAAAACCAAAGGTACAAAATAGTGAGGAGTTAGGCAATAAACTTAAAATTAAACAACAGTTACATAAAAATTATTATGACAAGCATACTAAACAGTTAAAGGATCGTGAAATACGGGATAGTGTTGTAGTTAAAATAAATAGGTCACAAAATAAAGAATGGAAGCGGGGTATTGTAGTTGGTGAGGCGAATACATCACAATCATACCTAGTTAAAAATGAGAAAAATAACATAGTGCGCAGAAACAGGCAGCATATATGGAAATCTGTAAATGAACCCAACTTTGAACATGATAAAGAAAATGTTACAGATACTTGTAGCGATTATGATAAGTTTAATTTAATATAAAAAAAATAGTTTTAATGATTATGTTATGTATTTTTGTCATGTATTTAAAACATTGTCTTTTTTTTTGTAAAAAAAGAAAGAGGTTATGAACCAGCCTTAATAAAAGTAGTTGTTGAACAGGTCACCAAAATACATGAAAACGACGTGATCGGTAGAATGACACCACCACTGATGCCACGAACTTATGGGTTTAATGATTAATGTAAAACTATGTAATAAATGGAAGTTTAAAATATAAGTGTTAGTTTTATTTAACAAGAAGCAACACAACATTGTCCAAAAATTTTCACATCTATCTGTAGCTCTCTTTTTTGGTATAGTGACTATGGTGTAGTAATTGAAATTTTTGGGCATCTCACCTCTAAGTCATTCTTTTCAATGTTTTATTTCTGTTCTAGTGCTTGCAGTTCCAGTCCCGTGTATAAATTCCCTATATATTTTTGTCATCTAATCACTTTCTTTACATTTTCTATAATGACGTCTCCTCCCGTGCGGTTTTATTCCCCTAAAATTCATTCTAATTAGTTTGTATGCTTCATGTGTCTTTTATTGCCATCTTAGTTTGCACCTCTGCACTTTTCCTCAATACCTAGTTCTTTAGCTTTCCTGCATTTGCAAATTATTTCCCATTTTATGGTTTTGTGCCTCTATTTTCCTGCTTCTTCTGGTCTGTTTTTATATTTTGCCTTTGTTCTATTAAATTCAGAATATCCTTTGTTACCCATGGTTTCTTATTTACTACTTGTTTATATTCCAGAATATCTTTGACCGCCATGTCTAAGCTGGATCTAATGTTATTCCAATCTACTTCCTTAGTATCAGAGATTTTCCCGATATCTTTCAGCAATTGGTTTGTCTTTTCTCAAATCTTTTGTGGATATCTTTATGTTTTAGTTCCCTTTTTAAATTTAAGGGCGAGTTTCATAATTACTATGTTGTGTTCAGTGTCTATATCTGCTTCTGGGTAGTTCCTACAGTCTTTTGCTTGATTCCTAAACCGTTCTTGAACAAAAATGCAATTTCGTGCCTAAACCAAATAAATCTACTACCGCTCCTTCCCTAACCTCACTTACCACTGCATTATAATTACCCGTAATTATTAATTTTTCATGTCCTGTTAGAAATCTTAGTATGTCTTTGATAACTGTAGATCCTTTCTATCTCCTATTCACTGTAACTAGAGAGACTTGAATCATCACTGTATTTACCAGTTTAGATTCTTATCTAACCATGAGTACGTTCTTTCTTTTGTAAGTAGTTTTCTACAGTGTCTTATCTTGTTTTGCATGACTATCTCCACACCTGAATTTCCTTCCTCTAATCCTGTATGATTTATCCTAAAGTCTTTGCTCGAAAAATCCCTCGCCTCTGGCCACCAAACTTCACTAAACTCTTCTATGCCTATTGATTACGTAGCCATTTCAATAAACCTCTAGCTTATTTACTCGATTCATGCTTCTGGATTCCATGCTCTGACTCCCAAAATGTTCACGGCTCTTTTTTTAAACTTTCCGATCACATCTCCGAAGTAGTTCTCTGCCAGAGATCCAAATAGGGAATTATTTTAAAATCCACAATATTTTACCGCAGAGGATGCCATAGTTTTAAACGAACATTTATAGTACACAGTGTACTTGGTGGTTTCCTGTTGCCTTCCACATTGCCGTAATGTGTCTTAGAATGCCATACGACCCCTATGGTCTCTGCCACTCTAAGCATTGAAAGAACTGCTGCCATTTTTCGGAGACCTGTCTTAGTCTTGTTCCTGACTAAAGACCTCACTAATTTAATTAAACCTATAGTTAGGCTCTAGCTTTTTGAACTTCTTCAAGGTGCAGGTCCATTCAGAACAGGGCTTCTAATAACTCTCACAAATTTAACATGATTTGCCTTAGTGCTGAGGCATATGAAAAACGAATATAGCCTTTTATTGACTTGTAATTGCGATCCTTTCCGTTCCGTATTAGGTGGCTCCGTGCATCAGGCAGGTTTGTGAACGACTGCTGATTTCAAGCTCCATGGTTTGATTTTTGACATAGACCGCTTGAAAAGTATTAGACGAGCATTTTTTACACAAACACGTCCTTGTTTGGATGAAAGGCATAATGTAGGTCCCGTGTATGTGTGTTGTCACATAGGCTAAAGACCCGACTCTGCCTGGAACGCAAAAATTTGTTTCTCAACCATCCTCCCGAGTCTTTACGCTCGAGGTTACTGTTAGAAATAGATATTATTATTAAAAAACACAAATCACTTAACACACATATCAGAACAGTCTGTTTTTCTGTTGCTAAAACTATTGCAAACTGTTCTGATATGCGTGTTAAGTGATTTGTGTTTTTAATAATAATATCTATTTCTGTCAGTAACCTACATAAGGACTCGTTCGAGCGTAAAGACTCGGGTGGATGGTTAAGAAAAAAATTACTGCTGGGCGAACATCAACGGTTCGGCAAAAGTCAAAATTTCCAGTTAAAAAGCTCGCTTTTTGGTTAATTTGTTACCTTTGGCTGGAGCATTAGAAGTCAAATGTAAGGTTATGACAGCTTAGTTGGTTCGCGTGTGACTACTAATCTCAAGGTCCTAGATTTGATTCCCGACGAGCAATGCGATCATTATATTATAATATAACCACACCTAACCGTTCCTTAGTCCATAATGTTTCTTTTTTTGTTGCTAAAACTAATGCAGACTGTCCTGATATGCGTGTTAAGTGATTCGTTTTTTAATTATAATATCTGTTTCTAAAAGTAACCTAACCTGTAATGCCCTATCGTGTATGCAGAGAGGACTTGTTCGAACATAAAGATTCGGGTAAGATGGTTAAGAAAAATATTAGCGCTTCCCGACACGGACTACTTATAAAATGTTAGGCGAGCTTTTTTTTACAAAAACTCATTTGTGTTAGAAATGTGCCGCCATAATCAGCGCCTATACAATTTAAAGGTGGGTCGGGTTACAGGTGCTCTTTTGACAAATCACCCATAATGGATTTGATTATTTTTGGACGTTGTTTGAAGCATATACAGCTATGTACTGTTTATTGTGCTAAATTTCTACCACCAATAAACCAACATTTTTCTCGTATAGCAGCTATCAGGTGCTGCGCACCTGCATGTAACAACCTTTATGTTTGTTTCTAAAGATTACTGTAATATGATGCCTTTTAGCACAATTATTGGATGTTTTTTGTTTGTGTTGCATATTCGAACGACGATTCCATTTGTATTTCGAGAGATGTTGGACAAGTCCATTACTGAGCGATGTTTTGTGCGTGAACGCTATTTATAAGCATGTCGCGTGCTTATTAATTAGTGTGTTACGTTTATTTTCGTAAATAATTGATTAGCTTATATACAATAATTTTTAACTTACATTCCTTTGGCGTTAAACACGAAATTTAATTCCGTAAATTAAAATAATCCTTTTGCGTGTTTAAAATTGTATTGTAGTTAATAATAAACTTCCTGTATATTTTACTTGATAAATCTTTCTGCTCATTAGAAAAATTAATATCCTTTCTAAGAATTCCTTCCGTGGAATTTACGCCATAATTAGATAGGCGTCTTTCCAAGTATGCAATAATTAAGGCTCGTGTGTTTTCCCTGTTTAAAGAATTCGGCGAAATTGTTTCAATAAATTAGCGTTTTTGTGTTTTATTTCCTTAAGCTTTGGTGCTTTAACTAAACAAATTTAATATTCACTTTCTGTTCGAATAGCAACAAGAAAATATCCGTTCTGCTTTGCTTCGTTCCGCTTTTTCGTTATGCGAATTTCTGGCACGCATTATCTAGCGTGGTGCGTATTTAGAGTTTGTATAAAACAATACTTTTCGGCTTCAATAAATTAATTTATTGTTCGTAATTATTCTAGCTTTCTGCGGTGGACACATTAATCCCTTGAGCTGTCGTTTATTCTCGTAATGGGAGGCCAAACGCGTTCTTCCTGGGCGTAGGCCTACCTACTCGCTGACGTGGACCAGCGACTGACTCAACCCCGACGTCAGCAACTCGAGGATGAGTTTTTTCTTTGTATTCGCTTCTTACTTTGGAACCAGGATGCCTGGGATTTTATCGTTCAAATATGGCATTTCTAAATTTAATTCTTATATATAAAAATTATTGAACTATTTTGGTATTCACTGCTCTTTTATTACTGCTTTACTATTTGTTTATAAATTACCTAAAAACTACAGCTCGCCATTTTTTGAGTAATTTTTTTTTACTGTGTTGTGTAAATATTTTGTTTAATTATAAGTTCTTTCTTTTCCTTTGTATGTTTTGTTCTGAATGTGAATGAGTGAGTGTTTATATTTGTTTTTCTCTATTTATTTTAGGTTTCTTTTTAATTTATCTGAACCATTTATTTTTGATCAAATTTCAATTTAATATAATAAAAGTAAACAAATTTTTGGACGTGATTACGTTTTCGATCGCTCGTCTTCTTAGGTTTATGATACTTTAAAGATTATTACCATGTGTCTTGATCATCCATCAAAATGCTTATTTTTAACTGGTTTTTATCAGTTAAGTTATTGTAATTATTAACTCATACGTACACGCGTGCGTACACACACACACATATTCATACGCACGCACAAACGCGCGCGCACATACCCACACACACACACACACACACAAAATCCTCCAAACAACACACGTATACCCTTAAAAACGTATTAAAACATTGGTATTCTATATGGTAAATAGCAATGTTCTAAATACATCCGTATGCTATTTTTTTTACAAACTTCCTTCCTTTAAATACCTACCTGTTGAAATCCTCGAATAATTAAAATGCATTTATCATGTTACAAATAACAAACAGCCTTTTGGAAATTTAGCTTTAAAAATTGTATCGCCCTCTTCACCACCCTTCTCACCTTGCTTGAGGATCGAAAATTATTTTCTGACATTATTTTATTACTATGAAACGTATCCGACGGTAAATGAAACCAAAAATTAAAATTTGGAAATTTCACTTTGAAAATTATTTCGCCGCGTTTTCACTCCATTCACCTCTTGTTGGAGCGTTATTGAATTTTTTCTTCTTGCATTTGTATTATATACATTCTTAAATCTACTTTGATTAAGTTAATTTAAATTTGCATTTATGACACAACAAAATATGAAACATTCGAACATTTAAGTTAAAAAAATAATCTTTTAATTTTATTTTGACAAATAAATTGCATCCACAATGGCAAAGTACTCTTTATAATAACTAAATTTTGATATAGTTACAAATCGAGGAAAATTAAAAGAGACTATAGCAACAAAAGCACCAGTTGATATCAAATAAATTGCGGAACCTGTTTGAAATAGGAATATTATTGTAAAAAATACGCGATTAGAAGGCGCTTCATACAGTACAACGAAGGAGTAAAATACTAGATGCGTTTAAATAGTTGATATTTATAAAAATAGACGTTAGAAATACAATATTTTATAATAATAATTTGTTGGTGAAAACGCTCTCTACATATACAAAGAAAATGGCAACGTTTGATTTTGTTGGTTACGTATGGTAAGGTTTAAAATGAAATTGTTAAATCTAAATGCTAAATATTTATGAATTTTGTTTCTACTTTTGTTTTCATCTATGAAAATGCGTATTTCCCGCTATAATTTAACTGTATTTCCGGTGGTATGGTAAGATATAATTTAAAGCTCAATTAAATTTTTTAAAGTAAAATTTGTATTTAGATAAATATTTTTTACGATGTTAATTAAAATTTTATATTTTTGTTTTGTGTTAATAATATTATTATGGTTTGCTCGTTTTATGATACGTGAGGCTATAATTGCTATTTTGACTTATTTCCTGCAGTTGATAGTTGATGCTTTCGCAGCTTTCTTGACACTCTTTTTGTGACAGCATTGGTTAGAAATAAGTAATCATGCAAAAGGTATTGGCATTATTTATTTAAATAAAATTTCAATTGAAATTATTAATTACAATTTAAATGTATTTTAGGCAAAACGACAACCGTTACCTTCAGTTCAAGTTTTTGGACGAAAAGTAAGTATTTACACGTGTATCGATTGAGGTTATGGTTCTCCAAAATAATTTTTGTTTCAATATTTTAATTATTTGTTTTATCAAGAAAACAGCTACAGCTGTCGCATATTGTAAAAGAGGCCGAGGTAATCTTCGTGTAAATGGACGTCCATTGGATCGAATTGAACCTAAAATGCTTCAAGACAAGTTGCAGGAACCCATCCAACTCCTTGGTAAAGTAAGTGTCGATTAATAATTTATCAAACTAATAGTATTACGAAAATACATTTAACAATATGGGGTAAATGTGTTATTTTGAAGTTTTTGAACATTCAGATACATACTCTACTTTAGACCCGCTTAAGTATCATACAATTAATACAAATGTTTTATTGTCTTAGGTAATATGATCAATTTTATTATCCCATAATGACTAAGTGTAATGTTAAAGGATTTATAAGCTCTTATAGCATATTTGGATATGAATTTTTGATGTGTACCAGTGGAGTGCCAATATTTAGCATGTGCGCTGATTTTCATCCCTGATAAAATAAAAATAACACATAAAATGTATAAAAAAACTACCCTACATACCTATTATTAATTTACATTAAATTATTAAATTTGTGACAGGTGTCTGCACACTATTTTACATGTAGGGAACACATAACCTCACAGAAATCGACTTCAAAATCAGTTTCAGAAAGTGCACACTTGATGCAACTAACTGTTGACTGTTTTTCAATTGAAAACATTTGATAAGTGCACACATGCAAGGCCACCGAACATAACATTAAATTGAGTGCAAGTAAGTCTGCATTCGTGCAACCACCCAAAAACTCTATTAATTAATACTCTGCCGCTTGTTAAATTTGTCAACAGTTAATGCCGTTTTTTAAATTGTTTTAATTTGTAAACATATTGGTTATGGTAATGATGTTATAATCAATTGTGTTAACCTTTCAGTAGTCACGCCCTGTCCGTGAGACAGATTCGAAATGTAGATGCGTGTATCTTTAGTGTACATAAAGATATTAACTTCTGGCATCAAATAGCTTCTTAATCTGTCTACCCAAATTAGTGATGTGCTAAATGGCATTTTTAGGTCACCGGTAAAACGGCAACCACGACTGGTGGTAGCCGGTTACTTTTAGCAGCTACCTAAGTCGCCGCTACCACTAGTTTTTAGTATAATATTATAGAATAATGATGCTTAGCATCATGGTATAGTATAGGAATGAATTAGGTACAGTGTCATTAATAACTAAAACACCTATAAAAAAAGATTTGTTGAACTGCTTGGTGACATGTACAATTTCCAAATAAACTACGTGGATTTAATTTTTAATTCTTATATTTACACATTAATTCGAATATAAATATCGAAATTTACAAACTATTAAAAATACTAGAATATGAAAGTGGTACGTGGTCATGTTCATTATAAATTATAAAATGCAACAATGCTGTTGTTTATTATCCCTTTCTGCCCTTTTGCTTACACTATTACTAATTCATTATACCTAAAGAATAAATTGCTAGTTGTTTGAACCAATGCAATGTGCTACAAAAATTGTGATTAAAATTAATTATTCAATTGCACTGATTGCTATTTTCTCTTATTTGGAACAACTGAGAGGTTGACCATTTACAAACAACTGATATACATGTAATGAATAAAAAACCTGCGTGTTGTTGACCTTTTATGTAATGAGCAAAAGCAAAAAAAATGTGTACATATAAAATTGACAGAACTTGAATGACATTTTTTACAAGACTATTATTATTTTGTTACAAAGCACTCTATAAAATAAATTATGATGCAATTAGCAATCTATACATTTGAGAAGCATTAACATGTTTAATTCAACATTAACAATGAGGCCATCAAGACCGAACACTAGTAGTGTTTGATTTATTTGGGAAAAGATCAGACAACGGTATGGTGAAAACTTCCACTTCTTCCCCAGAAAGTTAGAACTAGAAAAGAAAATATAATAAAACGTTTGCCTGGACCAACACATCTAACTAAAAATAAAAAGGAAATCTTAGATATTTGGGAGAATTTTTTCACTGAACCAATTGTTGGTACTATAGTGGAGAATACTAACCGAGAGTACTATCATCTGAATGTTTTGCTCATGAAAGGGACTCTTGCCACACAAATTCGATAGAAATTTGTGCACTATTGTGCTTGCTATACTTAACTGGTGTATACCATGCAAACCACCTGAATACGGAAGATTTATGGAAAACAGATGGATCGGGAATTGAAGTATTTCGTCGTGCTACGAGTCTACAAAGATTTATATTTCGTTTACTTGTTGTAAGATTTGACAATAAAGATACTCGTGCAGAACGTTCCTCGACTGATTAAATGGCTCCTATTTGTGATATATTCAACATTTTTTTTGACAATTGCAAAAAGGGCCACAACTCATTCGGAATATGTTATAATAGATGAAATGCTTTCTGGTTTTCGCGGTCGTTGCGTGTTTAAACAGTATATACCATCTAAACCAAATAAATAAGGTTTGAAACTATTTGCAGTTCATGATGCCAGGATGTTTTATACCAGCCGCTTAGAATTATATGTTCGAACACAAACCAAAAGATGTTGTGTTGAGATTATGCAATCATGTTTTTAGAACTGGCCGCAACATCACCATGGACAATTGGTTCACCTCAGTACCCCTAGATGAAACATTAATTTGTGACCACAAAATTACACTAATTGGAACTATAAGAAAAAAGCGGGATATTCCTCTACAACTTTCAAAACCTGAACAACGACCTGAAAAATCTAGCATGTTTGCATTTACCAATGGGTGTACGTTGGTGTCATATATACCAAAAAAGGGGAAATATGTGTTTTTGCTATCCACTATACACCACGACGATAGCATTGATGATGATTCGGCCAAATTCTTGTCTACATCAATAACAATGTTTAATAGTACTAAAGGGGGTGTCGACGTTGTGGATAACCTGCTAGCTACAATTGTGCAAGAAATTCAAGAAGGTGGCCCATGTTGGTATTTTATACCATGTTAAATGTTTCTGGTATAAATTCACAGGTGATATATACTGCTAATAACCCAAACGTTAGTATTATGCGACGAAATGTTTTGAGGACACTAGCTATGAATTTAATTTTACCACATATGTGTATTAGGGCTACAATGCCAAATATACCAAGAACTTTGATACTTAGATTGCAAGAAGTAACTAAAATCGGCAACATGGAGAAAATACCGTCTGAGAATGCTCACTGTAGGTGCATGTTTTGCAATTTAAAAAAAAAATAGAAAAATAAAATATTCGTGTTTTGTTTGCGTTACATTTATGTGTGCACATAACTGTCATGTGTAGTAACTGTAAAGAATCTGAAAACTAAGATAATTTACTACAACCACATTCTTAACATTTTTACCTAATCATTAGATTCTTAGGTTAGCGGTAAATATTTACACTTTTTCATGTTCAATAAACACATAAATTTTTAATTAGCATTTTGCTATTGGTATTGTGTTATTAAAATGAAAATTCTTCATATTGCATTAATATTATCGATAATAAAGTGCGTTATATAACCTTGGTCTGAGAGGACGACGTGACTACTGGCGATAGTATTCTTCATGCGACCACCGAAAGGTTAAACTAAAAATTATGAAAACCATCGGTATACTGCTATTAGGCGTCACCGTGGATCAATGTAGTAAGCGTAAGACTACGGATCCCAAGGTCTTGGGTTCAAATCCCGACACGGCCGACTGCTTGAAAAATGACAGGTGAGCATTTTTCACAAAAATTACGCCCTCAATCGGATGAGAGGTTAAAAGGAGGTCCCGTGTGTGAGTGTTGTCACGCACGTTAAAGATCCCTACCTTGCCTGGAACGGCAAGGGTTCGGCAAAATTCTAAATTTCCAGGCAACAAAAAACTTGCCTCCTGGCCAATGTAGTACCTTCTGGTGGAGCATTGGAAATATAAATGCATGGTATACTGCTATTATGCGATACAAAAGGACAAACAATGGTCTTACAACTATTTATGTAATGCAAATATAATTATTAAAAAATTGATTTTTTAAGCTAGTATCAGCTGTTGTTGTGATCACATAATAATTGACCCAAAAGGTTAACAGAAGTGTGTTCCAAATTACAGAATAAAAACGGTTCAGCTTACCTTAAGCAATCAATTAAAGCACCATACGTCGAAGGCTTTTAACTTCATAATTTTTTTTATTAATATCTAACAATAATGATATTGCTTCAAGCATATGCTTTTAGTAGTATATTATAAATATTTAAGATCTAATTTATTTTAGCATTTAGAAATATGTGTTATTAAATACTAGCCGATGTGGGATATAGGAATCAACCGATTTGGTTAAGTAAATAAATTAGTGGAATTTGAGTAATATATTTTATTAGAATACCAGTACATATAAAATAAACTGTTTACATTTACATGACATTACTCGATTGTTTTTACGACTACTGCGTCTGCCTACTACACCACATTCGTTACCTTTTTCAACAGCCTGTCAGGATTGCCAATTCTACTAATATTAACACCCTCCCTCGAGCCTGGCATTCTACAAAAAACTATTAGTATTAAGATAATCCTAACATTTTAATAAAATTCGAAAACTTCACCTGACCCAATGATTTTGTAAAAATATCTGCTAATTGTTCGTTTGTACAAATATAATTAAGCTGTACAGTGCCCTTAATAATTAAGTCAAACACAAAATGCAATTTAACATCTATATGTTTACATCTTTTATTATTTTCAAAATTCTGCAAAGTTTAATTGCACTTTGGTTATCTTCGTACAATATAAATGGTTAACTTATAATCTAAACACAAATCAGTTAGCAAATTTTTAATATGCAATAGTTCACATGAAGCAGCACAAACAGCAACAAATTCTGATTCAGTACTTGATAAAGTTACAATACATTGTTTTTTCGAACTCCAAGACACTAGATTATCAAATAATTTGAAACAGTAACCACTAACGGATTTTCGATCTTCAATATCATTAGCCCAATCTGAATCCGAATAACCTACCAGACCAGTATCGGAAGAGTAAAAACGTAACTTATAATTAATTGTAGACTTTAAATACTTTAAAACTCGCAAAAGATGTTTAAAGTGTTCATCAGTTGCACAATCTTGAAAACGACCAAAATAACTAATACTAAAACAAATATCTGGCCTAGTACCCATCATTATATACATTAAACATACCAGCAATTCTTTGTAAGGTAATTTGGTATTTAATTTATAATCAAAATTTCTTTGCAAATTTAAATTGTTCTCCATTGGAGTATTAACATGTTTGCAGTTTTCTATATTAAATCTTTTAATCAAATTCTCAATTGAATGCATTTGATCAATAGTGATAACATGACTATCTAAGTCTTAAAATTCTCAAATCTAAAAAATTACTTACATTATCTCACGACCTTTTAAAATTTTGACACAATTTTAACTTAAGCAAGTGTGAAAATTCAATACTATTACTCGATATTAAAATTTCATCCACGTATAGGAGTACATAACATTTCACATTTTCATCAACAAAACTATATAAGCAGTAATCTGATTTTGAACGAATAAAACTAGACATAAAATCACTAATTGTTTGGTTCCATATTTTAGTTCAAATGACCGTAACGTTTATGCCAAAGTTCAATATCAGGTTTCATAGCTAAATTTGCACTTTCTGTTTTATCAGCCACATAAAACACCAACTTGTACAGATTATTTACACTTTTACCTAAGGCATAAATCATTTTACGCTTTCCAATCGACACATTACCGTTACAATAAACTATCTTGTAACTGGTTTTTTCTCTAGTTGAAACTGACGAGTTCACTCTTAAACCAGGAACACACATTACATTTTCCAAAGTAACTGGTATTTTCTTATTTTCAACAAGTGATATAACATTTATATCACTCACACAGGTTGCAGTCATAGACTTGCCCTGAGCAGCTAATTGAATAAGCCTGGGATCTTCAAAACTTCTTTTATTAAATAAAAGACTCTCATCATTCGTATAATGATGTGTAGCGCCCGAATCGGCATACCATTCTATTACTTTTGTTGATTCCAGTTTTAATGCGGCACAGAAAGGAATAGACTGTCTTGAAGATTCACCACTTGATGTAATTTCACATTCTGGTTGCATTGATTCGCCTTATGTCGATACTTATGACAAATATAACATTTAATTCCACAAACACTTTGCATGTGGCCATGCTTGCCACATTTAAAACATTTTATAACTTTTTCTGCTGAAAAGGATGATGCAACACCTTTTTCACTTTTGCTAGAATTTTTATTCACGTTGAATTCTAATAATCTGCTTTCAACAAACTCCAGCTTCAAATCGTTTTCAGATTACGTTCTAATTGCAGTCACAACATTTTCATAATTGGGTGGCATAAACAATAACAAAAAACATGCCATGTCTGATTCGTCAGAATTGCTTCCTAAACTTTTCAGTTCCCGAAATATTTTATCAGATTTTGCAAAGTAATCTTGTAAATCTGTGTTACAGACGTATTTTAAACAAATTAATTCCTCCAACAAATAGAACTTTGAACATGTGCCACGCTTAGCAAATATGCATTCCAGCTTAGCAATCATCTGTGCAGCATTCTCTATACCTTTCACGTATTCTAAATGCGAGTCTGCTTCACTTTGCACAATCACCATCATCGCTTTGTTGTTCTTTTTGTGCCATGCATCATTTTGCACCTCCAGCTTAACATCTTTCAAAACTTCATCTACCTCCATCGCTTTTAGCACTGATTGCATTCTAAATTTCCAATTGTTGAAATTAATTCCCGCAAAAGGTACAATGCCGTGTTTATTTTATAGTCGGGATTCCGTTTCAAAATTAAGTAGAAAAACGTGGTGGCAGCAAATTGTAACTTAACCTCAAAATGATTTCAAGTGTTTCTTGCAACATAAACGCCATTAATTATATATATATATATATATATATATATATATATATATATATATATATATATACTCTTTCCTGGGCCCATAACCAATGTTAAGTAAATAAATTAGTGGAATTTGAGTAATATATTTTATTAGAATACCAGTACATAGAAAATAAACTGTTTACATTTACATGACATTACTCGATTGTTTTTACGACTACTGCGTCTGCCTACTACACCACATTCGTTACCTTTTTCAACAGCCTGGCAGGATTGCCAATTCTATTAATATTAACAGATTTTACTACTGATAATTTACGGGAGAATTGATTAAAAATAAACGTATAAAATAATAAGTAATTTGTCATAAATCATGCCTTTTTTATGTATGTACCCAGTAACAATATACACCTATATGATGTTTATATTATCCCGAATATGAATTTCATGAAATGATAGCCATTTTCTGAAATCTTTTCGAGTTTACGTAAAAATTTTGATGCAAATACCAATTTAAATTGAACCTAATTTTTATAGGAAAAATTTGCTGCTGTAGACATCAGAGTTCGTGTGAATGGTGGTGGGCACGTTTCACAAATATACGCTATCAGGCAAGCTATTTCAAAAGCATTGGTAGCATATTACCAAAAATGTAAGTTTTTAGTATAGTTAAAATATGTCTGTATATGATGATTAAATTTAGATGTGGACGAAGCTTCAAAAAAAGAGTTAAAGGATATTTTAATACAATATGACCGTACTTTGTTGGTAGCTGATCCTAGACGATGTGAACCCAAGAAATTTGGTGGTCCAGGTGCTCGTGCAAGATACCAAAAGTCGTATCGTTAGTTGCACTAAGTGTATTATATTTTTTATCATAATAAACACACAACTCTGAAATTGTTTTGCTGTAATTTAAAATTGAAAGTCTATTAATTAAAATGTTTGATTGAAGTATGTCAGTTCGGCATTTTAGAAGTAGCACTAAACTTTTTCTGTGTAAAGTATATAAAACATTTAGAATGAGTTTGAAATAATTGTTAAAGGCATGGCTTGCCAAAAGTTCAGAATGTGACACATGGGGGGATTCTAGAATCCATTCGTTATTGAACCTGTACGTTTTTGATGTCATGAATGAATAGATTGTCAGAAAGTCGATTCTTGAACATGTTCCTCGAGTACTCTAATAGTAGGGCGATTCCACAGTTGTGTGTGACATTTGCACACTTTTATAATTAAAACAAAAGCTACAATAACTAAACAAACAATAATTAATCAAACTAATGTTAAAATCATAGCTGGGTTCTTTGTGCACGGATTTATACCTATTAATCCATAATAGTATATTATACAACGAGGCTATAATGAAGACTATTATTCCCGAGGATGAAAGTTGCTACACGAGCGAGCGAGTGTAATAATCATCTGAGGGAATAGTTATCTTCATTATAGCGAGTTGTATACTATACTTTATCTACAACTAAGTATCAATATAAGAGAGCATAATTTATATAACTTAACTTTCCAAATTATCGAAATTCTACAATCAATTAGCGAAAATCAACACGGCTAGTTGTTTGTGTTATTGTATTGAGACATAGTATTTGATATTTGGCATTTGACGTTTGTTTTAAATTTCAAAGGTATTGGGATTTAATAATATTATTTTCCAGTTGGTCTACAAGAGGGAATAAAGAGCCATTATTCCCTCTGCTCTTCATTATTCCCTAGCGTGATTAATATATACCATTATACTGCAAAAACCACAAGTGCAATACATATATTATATATTAGTTGTAGATAAAAATATTAATTATACTTTTTATACCCTTTTGAAAGTATTGTAATGTGTGTGACCAAAGAGATCGAATTGTCTTTGTTAAATATGATGTTTATACGTTTTCCTGCAATTTGTGATAGTTAAAAAAAGAATTGTGGTAATATTTTACAAAATTAGTATATGCTCTATATCTAATAAAAATTACATTCAAAAATTTCAACTCTACATATATTTAAAAAAATTAAGCAATTGTGTTGTGACAAATTAATTGAAATGCAAATTGGTGAGAAAAGTTTTTATTTATGCATTGTTTAACCTATAATATTGAAAATTGGCTTTTATTAAAACTTGTAGAGTAGAATTTATTTAAGAAGAGCCTGTACAACATTTGACATATGCGCAAACCTTGAAAGTCAGTTGCGTAGCAGATTTAATGCTTTTTTTAGGGTTTTGAAAATATTCTCATAGAGTAAATATTCTAAAATCAAGTTTTTGTGGATTATATTACCTATTACATTATACTTTTTTCAAATTAGAAACTGTGACAATTTTCAATACTAAAAATTATTTATTTGTATAATAGTAGCTTTTTCATATTATTTACAGAATGGAGCATTCCAGAATGCTGTCAGATGGCAATTCAACATTGCCGCCTAGGGACATCCAAAAATTTCTTAGTTATAGTAATTACTTGTATTCTCTTTAGTATAACATTGAATTTTAACATTCCTCATTACATACAATACACATAATAACTGACGTGTTTGAATTTATAACCACTAGGTGTGCCGATAGGACTCCAGGAAGTCCTTTTACCAAGTTGCTCATTTGTTCAGGTTATAGTTTTTGTTGTTAATCTTTGATGAAGAGTAATAATAAGAATTCTGGTTATAAAATAAAAGATTACAAAAAGTACAAAATTATAAGGGTAAAAATTTACCAGCGACAAACAAATATGGAGTAGAGGATGGTTACTACTATCTCTCTGAGGCATGAGCTCCAAATTGAGGATCAGGTTCATTTGTAGATATGAACCTGCAAAAGAAGATGCAGGTTCTAATAAAAATTTCCTGCAAATGGACAATAATATTTTATAAGTTTTTAAATTGTTGGTGTAAACAACTGAGTAAACGATGGATATAATATTAGAAGCTTTTTTCCATTTAGAAATATCCTACGAAGAACTAATATTTAATTATAGACCAAGTCATGTTGTTAAAAATGTCTTTGGTATTTTTGCACATAAATTTGTATTTTGTTGACTCTAATACAACTGCCTAGAGATAAAGTTGCACTAATAACCCAAGCATGTTATGTATTACACAATTTTATAAAAATGGAAAGATCTGCTATAGTTTTCTATGGGCGGGTCCGTGGCGTAGTGGTATGTGTATGACTACTACGCCCAAGGTTCCGGGTTCGAATCCCGACACGGTCCGCTTGAAAAATGCTAGGCGAGCATTTTTCACAAAAATACACCCTCGTGCGGATGAGAGGTAAAATGGAGGTCCCGTGTGTGTGTTGTCACGCACGTTAAAGATCCCTACCTTGCTTGGAACAGCAAGGATTCGGCAAAATTCCAAATTCTCTAGGCAAAAAAAACTCGCTTCCTGGCCAATATAGTACGAGCGTCTCGCAGTAGAAATAACGCGGCTGTAATGACAGTTGTAAATAGATTGAGGTTATGTAATTTTTTTTGTTTACATAAATTGGATGAGGTCTGTGTTAATGTTAAATTGATTGTTTATCGCCTTATTTATATAGGAGAAGTAAAAAAATGAATATTTGCCTAGATTGTGGTTCTGAATTTACGTAAAATAAAACTTTGTATGGCCACTTAAGAAAATTTCATGATTTGAATATAAGAGACCAGTTTCTATAAGCAACCAACTTTGGATAAAAAAGAAGTTAAATTTAGTGCAATGAAGGAAATTAACTTTACACGAATGTTATCTATATATGTTAGCTCTTGTATGTAAACAACTTGGTATTTTGTATAAACTTGTTGCTATTCTAGGTATCTTTCGTACTTGTGTCAATATGCAGTTTAAAGGTACTTTGCTGGGATTTCTTTAATTTGATTTGTAAATTATTAATTACTTGAGTGAAATGTGTTTAATAATAGTAATAGAGGCTTGAGGTTTCAATAATTGTATTTTTATTTTTTAAAAAGTAAACACGTTATGTACCCATATACATTCTCAATAAATACCTAAATTAATTAAGAAACTAATTTTATTTTGTAGAGAATTTTGTTTGTACTGTCAGTCGACTAAAATATGTAAAAAAACAAGGTAGAAAATTAATATTATTTTGGTACTCCAACTAAAAGTAAAACTAAAACACTGCACTGTACATTTAAGAATAGTCAATCCGACAGAATTGACGAAATTACAATAACTTACCAGCGCTTGTAACACAAAAACAAAGTGAGGACTGAGGATTAAATTAGATTAGTCGCGTACTTGTAGGTTTCCCATCAAAATCGCTGGGATTGTAATGATTTCCAGTAATTTGTACATGTATTTCTGAGAGTGGTTTCCCCATAGGATTTTATTCCCAAACAAGAGAAAGCAGAACAAAATCTAACCTTATAAGCTTTAGTGTTAATTAAACCTACTTTCTACTGAGATAATACACCTTATCTTAACATAAAATCAGGTGATGCATGATCAGATCTTGTATGAACATTAATATTAAGGTTTGAGTTATTAACCAAACCATCCCTAATAAAAATTTCTTCTGTTAGGGTAGGCTTTTTAAGATCATTATTCCTTGTTGATTTCTTCTTTGTTGAAAAAAGCCGCACCTGATGTTCGACTTTTTTTATTAATATTAATCTCCTCTGTAGTTTTTAGATCAATAGATGTTGCTTTATTTAATGTGTCAATGATTTTATCAAATTGCCTCATTATACGCAGATGTTCGTCGTCAGTTAACGAAGCATTCTCACATAGGCCTATTATTAGCTCGTTTTTTTTAATAATATCATTTTTTGAAGATTTTGCTTCATGTAAAATATTACTGCTGAAAAGTTCATTAACGTTACTAATATGCAAAGGTGTCAAGATTCGATTTGTAAAACTGTATCGCACAAGCATGTACGTGTTTGCAAATGTTAAGCTTTATCATGTTGTCAATACAGGTGCATTGAAATGTATGAACACATATGCTGCAATTTGTACAACTTAGGCATGAACCTTCACAGGCCTCAACTACTCTGGTAACTTGATACTGTTGAAAAGCACAAGTGGACGACGTAACTAAAAATTCCTTATCATTTTCAAGACGTCTAATAAAATCTTATGTAATTGTTAGGCTTGCTTTATGACTTTGTTTAATTCTATTAATTTTGTCATTGGAAGTATTCTTTGCAAGTTTAATTATACGTTTAAACAAGCTATCTCGAGCAATTTTCATTACTGCATTAATGCCTTTGTCCAAACGTTTTGCTTTCCGACCTTCCAAATACACATACTTGAAAACTTTGTGCATCGATTCAAGATACATGTTAGTGTTTATTCCTAAACCCAATCGATAGCAATATGCCCAAGATGTTGGACGATTTGCATAATTATTAGGAAAATATTCAGCAAATGATTGTGTATCAACATCGTCAAAGATCTTCTACTACCTGATTTAAAATGTCATTAAATTCATCAATAGATACACACTGTAATAAAACACGAAGGGATTTATATACTACTACTTTCTTTTCAATCCCTCCATTGATTTTTGACAAATTCATGCGCCAATTACGATCCACATGCCAGGTACATAGCAACTGGTGTGTTACCTTGGCCATAACATAAGACCATGCATTATAAAATGCTGGAGCATCATCAGACATAGAAACAGTAGTTGATATAATACCAACTCTTGATTTAATTTTTCCAAAAAACCACTTGAAAATCATTTCGTCAGTACTATTTGAAAAACAAAATGCCACTGGGCACCCTGAACCAAATTCATCCACTGTCATTAGTGTGTAGAGCTGAAAATCGTAACTATTTGTACCGTGTATACCATCAACGCACACCTTGTCGTTCCCAGATTTAAGCAACTGTTCACCTTGAAAAGAAGTGATTATGACTAATGCAAAATCTTGAACATCTAAAATTATTTTTGAGTCATGTAATGAAATGGAGAACCTCTTTTAAGGTTCTAATAAACAGTTAATTATAGTAAATACTAAACACATTAAAACTAATGACAGATAGGAAAGTGAATGTCTATAAACAACATCGGGCAACTAGATCATAATAATATCACATTCACTCCTGCCTATAAATTACAACACGTATTCTTCGAGGTGAGAAGGTAGTTTTCTTGTTCTAGAACTTCTACGTACAATAGGTTGGACGTTTCGAGAGTTATATAATTCGACTTGTGATTCAGGAGTGTCTGATTGCATGTCGTTAGTTTAGGAGTTAAAACTTCTTTTCAGAGTCTCTAATGCGAACATTATGAACTGGAGCTAGATCTCGTGCAGATACAGAGTTCATTCTTCCTTCAGAATCTCCAATCTGAATATTTTCAGCATTACCAACTGGAGCCAAATCCGTGTAGATACAGAGGTAATTCTTCCTTCCGAATCTCTAATATGAGCATATTCGGCATTACTTTCGAGTAGTGTAACTTCTTTGACTATGGGTTCATATTTGGAATTACGAACAAATTGTCGTAGATAAACAGGACCTGGACTTAAAAGCCACGTTGGAATCGTTTCTCCATTACCACTGCCTTTGATGCCTGAACAATCGTTCATGCGGAGTTTCATTTGTAGAGGTACAGAGTAAGCTTCTTATTGAATGTAGTACTTCTAGAAGTACACTTTCCCATTGACTTATATTTTTATTTTTGGATTTAAGAGCTAATTTAATTGTACGCCAGATGATACCATTGTACTTTTCTACTTGACCATTACCGAGGGTTATAAGGTGTAGTTCTGCTAGAAGCGATTCCATTAGAGTTCAAAAACATTTTTAATTCATTAGACATAAATGAGCTCCTCTGTCAGAGTGAATATAAGAGAGAGTTCCAAAGAGATAAAAGATATTTTTGAGAGCAGCAATGATAGTTGAAGAAGTCATATCTGGACAGGCGATGGCAAAAGGATATCGTGAGTATTCGTCAATGATTGTGAGAATATAACGATTATTAGTACAGGATGGAAGAGGGCCTTTAAAATCCACATTTAAACGTTCAAGGCGGAAGTAGCTTTTATGAGCCTTCCTTAAATATATAGAATCTAGGCTTAATTTCACAACATACTGCACAAGAAGAAGTCATTTTCTTTACATCTTCCATAGAATAAGGTAAATTTTTTATTCGAATCCAATGATACATTCGAGTAATTCCAGGGTGACATAAAGTATTATGTAAATCCATAAGTCGAGCTTCGTTAGCAGTTGTTGCAGAACAAATACGAGAAAGTGCATCTGCAGCAGTATTCCGAGGTCCAGGTCTATAAATAATATCGTAACTAAAACACGATAATTCTAATCTCCACCGTAGAATTTTTCGTTCTTTATTTTGCTTTTGGATTTTAGATCAAACATAAATGTAACAGAGCGTTGATCAGTGATCAGCTTAAAATATCTTCCCATTAGGAAATGCCGCCACTTCCTAGTTGCTTCAACGATCGCATATGCTTCTTTTCTACAGACGAGTGTCTACATTCTGATTGAGAAAGAGTCCTTGAAAAGAAGGCCACAGGACGTCCAGATTGTGAAAGAGTTGCTCCTATTGCTTCATTTGAAGCATCAGTTTCTACCATAAACATATCCTCACTACGTATAGGTGCGAACGAGGCATTTTCTATCTCTTTTTATACTATAAAAGACTTTTAGAGCTTCAGGAGATAGTGGAATTTGCTATGAGAAAGGATACTTATTTTGTGTGAAAACGAGGAATATAATTTGAAAAATGTGCAAACATTCCAACGACTCTTTTAGTGAAGTTGTGTTATTTGGAGGTGGAATTTTATGCAATGCTCTGAGTCTATCAGGATCAGGCCTAATAGAATCGTAGGATATTAAATATCCTAAGAGGTGAATCGAACGAAGAGAGAATTCGCTTTTCTCATTATTTATGGTTAGGTTGAATTTCTGAATAGCTTCTATAAAACACGAAGATTCTCATCATGTTCCTTCTGATCTCTACCACAAACAGTGATATCATCCAGGTAAGTATATGTATCTGATAATTTTAATTGTGAATAATGTAGTCTATGCCTCTTTGAAACGCAGCTACTCCATTCGTTACTCCAAAGGGATTCGCTTAAACTGTAAAAGTATACCACAAGCCTCGAATGCAGTATATGGCCGGTCTTCCTTTTGATGGGAAATTGGTGATATGCACTTTTCATGTCAATTTTGCTGAAGACTTGATATTTAGACACACTATTTACAATATCTTCAATACGCGGAAGAGGATATGCGTCTAACTGAGTGAATCTATTGATTGTCTGAGAATAATCGATTACCATACGTTATGCGGTGATTTTCTGAAGATGTAACTAGCACTTGCGCCGCCACGGTGATTTACTTTCTTCAATTATATCCTCAGAGAGTAAGCGTTTAACTTCAGCTTCTATGAATTTGGAATCACTTTCAGTTTGTCTGCGAGATTTTATAGCAATTGGTCTACATTCAGGTGTTAAATTTTCAAAGAGAGTTACAGGTTCAATACTAGCTGTAGCTAAAGCACAAACTTTCAACGAAGGTTTTAAGCCACTAAATTCAACTTCCACTTTAGAGTGTTGTTTCATAAGATCGTGGCCAATTATTATATCTGAGCAAAGATTAGGGAGAATAGACAGACGAACATTAGGATAGAAGTGATCTTTGGTACGAAGATTAATAATACACTGTCCAGATGTTCTAGAGTTGAAGGATGTAGATGCCATTGTAACAGACTCTTGTAAAGACATTATAGGTAATTTAAGTTTCTTTACAGCTTGGCACTAATAAAACTACAGGAACTACCAGTATCTATTAGTGCATAGAGAGAGGAATTATTAACTTCTACACGAATCACAGCTTTTGCCAAACATTCAGGTATGGGTTTGGTATTGATAGAGCTAATCATATAAGCAGAGTGATTTGAGCTGGACCCATTCTTTTGTGATTTGCATACCTTAGAGTAGTGACCTTTTATTTGGCATATATTACAAAGACTATTTCGAGCTGGACATTTGGATCGAATATGCCATTTAAAAAACACTTTCTATAAGTAGCCGCTAATGTTTCTTTAGTTTCACTATATGGAACGTTTGCATTTTGAACTTCTTGCTTCAAAGGGACCACATGATTGACCGGATTGTGGGTTTGTATAGAGTTTACATTCAGAGATTGATTGTAAAGCATCGATTGTTGTAGAGCCATTTCTAATGATCGAGTTTTTCATATGCCTCGCTTAGGGCCAATAGAGGACTTTCCAAAAGTCTCTGCCTAATATTGGTATCAGATAAACCACGAATAAAGGCATCCCGAGTGAAATCTTCTCGATGCTTTTCAGCAGTAACAGCTTTAAATTTACAATCTTTAGCTAGAAGATTTAAAGCTTGTAAAATTGGTCAACATTTTCTTCAGATAGTTGACTTGAGTAGCTAACTTATGCCGATTATAGACTTCATTAACTGGCTTCACATATATATCATTGAGGATTGAAATAGCATCTTTATATGTCACAGCAGCACTAATATACTGGTAGACTTTGGCAGAGATGTAATTATAAAGGATTTTCAATTTATCAGGGTCTTCTTTTCCAGATGAGAAATTAAGAAATTTTGTATACCAGTGTTCCCACTCCAGGGTTGCATTTATAGAGTTTAGGTCGATGTCGAATCGTTCCGGAGCCAGAAAACGATCCATTTATATGAATTAACTGTTTATTAAATTGTAATGAAATGGAGAACCTCTTTTAAGGTTCTAATAAACAGTTAATTATAGTAAATAATAAACACATTAAAACTAATGACAGATAGGAAAGTGAATGTCTATAAACAACATCAGGCAACTAGATCATAATAATATCACAAGTCATTTGGGTTTCCTTCTACACCTTGGCTTTTATAATGTAACACTGGGCAGTCGCTTCCTAAGTTCATCTCCTCTACCCAGAGCCGTACGCTAATTGCATCATTTAGGTGACGTTTCACACCATACTCAATATTGAAGTCCCTAACAATATTGTGCATATCTTTGTTTCTAACAACAAAATGTGAATTTTCTTGTTTTAAAGCAAAATCACGAACATCATCCAATATATGTTGAAATGTAATACCTTCCTTTAATTTTCCTGAAACACATCAATTGTAAAATTTCGAACTAGAACTTTATGTTCGAAAATACCTGCAATTTCTGCTTTACTCTCTTTACTTAAAAACTCGACCAATATCGTTGGTATGTCCAACATGAGTTGTCCAGAAGTCTACTGCAACAGACCCATCGTTCTTTATCATCGCTTCCATTCTTGAGGGACAAACACTTCCAATTTTATTAGTGCCTGTGCTTTTAAGCTTCTAAAACCCTTGCCTTTTGGAATGTAGTTATGCGATCGATGGCAATTATAGTACTCCTTTTGGTGCCATCAGACAATAATTTAGATGAAGTGTGAAGTATATACATCGCCAAAGATTTTTCCTGTTCTTGGTTTTTCAGTTTTTGAACTCTATTGAACAGAATAAAATTAGTATATAATTAACAGTTTGCATAATAATCTTCAAACCTAATTGTGAATTAAAATGTAGTTGATCAAGTTTAGTTTCAATTTGATGTTCATGTCGGAGTTTTTTATATCCCTTTAGATGTGTTGTACAATTTTCATAAAAGCACTTGATCCTTGACGAGTTGCAAATTATTGGAATACTTTTATGAACAGTTCTGCAATGACGACGTAAAGTTACTTTACTGGTCAAGGATTTTGTATCACACAAAAATTTACTAGTTAAAGTACCTATATTCAAAATCATGAATCTTTCTTAAATGGGCATACAAATTCATCTTTTGTGTAAACTCAAAACCACAATCTTCGTAAGTATTCATTTTTACTCCTCGTTTACAAATAACACGATAAACAAAATTAATAGGTAATTTCCATGGATCTCATTCACTATATGTAAACAAAAAAATTACGTAACCTCAATCTGTTTACAACTGTCATTACAGCCGCGTTATTTCTACCGCGAGACGCTCGTAATATAGTACCTTCGGGTGGAGCATTGGAAAATCACATGTAAAGTATAGTTTTCCATGAAGCATACTCAAAACAGAAACTGGAAACCTACGGGGTGGTTTATGGAAACACCATGGTCAAAACCTCGACCAAATCATTCTATTAAAGACAGTATTAGAACAAGAGAACCGTTATAATTTAAGAATTATTTTAATATGTATGAAATATTGCCATTCTAATACACACGGTGTAAGTTTTTTTTTGACCACTCCAGAACGTCAATAAATTTTTAGTTTCACAAACCTTTTGTCTAGTCCATTATATCACGTAAACAATTTTTAAGTAAATAAATATCTGTATTGGTATCATGAGGTCTGACCGCCATACAGAGATGCTAGTTTGGTTGCTAACATCAGGCGTTAAATGTTAGTATCAATATTATCAAGGCCAAACAGCTTTCCTGTTTCATGCATATAGTATCAGCACTCACTTTAGCTAGAACTTTCATCAAGAATTAACATGGAAAACCAAAGGGTTCTAGCAAGTAATTTGTGCGTGGCCTTGAGTCGTAGTGGAGCCCTGGTGTAGTGAACACTAGGCTCAGTGTTTTTAATAATGCGCTCATAATATCTCTTAAAATATTTCGTAAAATAGCTCTTTAAATATTTCTTACAACACTTCGTTAAAAATTGTCAATTAAATACTTCTTAAGATGCTCCGAAAAATCTTCAATTAAATATTTATTTTATAATTCTCCTGCAAATGTAGAGGAAGAACTTTTAAGAAATCGTTTTGTATATCAATTGTAAGGCTTTTTCGTATATTGATTTGTTAGAATGATTCCGCCTTATCTGGTTTATAAAAATAAGGCCGTCTAAATGTTGTGTTTCAAGATGATATTAATTCTATTTTCGCATCCACGAGTACCAAGTTATAGTTCATTCACGTCAACGTTGCGATAAGAAAATATCGATCTAGTATATCCGTCCTTCAACCTTACTAGAATAGTTGGATTTAATGAAATGTTCTGCGAGGAAACAATATGCTTTGATTTTAAAGAAACATTCTACAAAGTCTGTAGAAATTTTTATGGTTTGGAACTAAAGTCCGATAATTAATTGAAATGGTCTTTTTGAAGTTGCAAGTGAAAAAATACAAGTAATTAGGAGGACAACTATACGATGGTAATTATTTTGGTAAAGATCTACACATAGTAGAACTTCTAAGTTTTGTATTGGATTTTGGTTGGTCCCGTTTGTGCGTATCAGAAAAACGCTTTAAGTTCATATGGTCCGGTCCAAGGATCACGCAGCTGATTACGTGCTGTACATGTGGAGCCTATGTCAATTGTTTGCCGAGGAACGTATGTATTAACACCTGTTCTAACATGCTGTAACACCATCACATAAACAACATCTGTGGAAACGAGGTAAGAGATTAGTATTATTCTTACATCACGTCTACAATTGGTGATCTTTGATACAAGGCTGCTTCAGAAAATAACTGTGATGACTTATTACCATTAATCTGTTGAACAATCTAAAAGGACTTTGATAAATTTTTATTGCCAATATAAATGCAGTGTAATCATAGTTACTACTATTAATGAAATTAAGCAAACCTAAAGAGTTCCTATTAAAGTTTCATTTATGCATGATTTCACTTACAGTTTTTGAACGTTGAATTAATAGACAATTTAGATAATTTATTATATATATATATATATATATATATTGCTGTGATAAGGGGTTGCTTAAGGGTGCACGTTATAGTAAAGGTCGTTCGGGAATGAGTAATTAGAATAGTCAGCAGAAAACCACACTTATTTAAGGAAATAATTAAGAAATAGACATAGTTTGTAGATAGTAAGTAGTCAACACCCTGTATATAAAGTAGAAATAGTTTTTGGGCGACGAGTAAACATAGGAAGAGCATAGTTGGCGTAGGAATGAGAAGTACATGTATTAAGTAAATAGTAAATATTAAATACCCTGTAGATAAAGTTTAGTTAATTTAGGTAAAACAAATAAGGATATTTTTCAGTGGAAACACGCGTATATTGGGAAATGAATGATAAAGTGTAATTAGACACGCATTTAGAAGAAGAGTTTCAGACGATTAAATTAATACGGACATAGAGATAGAGTTTCAGGTAGTTAATATAAATGCGTACAAAGATCTAACCATTTTGATAAGAGAAATGATTAAAAATTGCGTGAATCGCATGTAAACATGGAAATTTAAAGTCGGGTTGCATCAGTTGTTTATAGAAAAGCAGATAATCTATCAAAATACAGCATGTTGATAATAAAACACAGCTGCGGGCAGGTGGTGATTATGGGAAAGCGTGGAGCATTGCATCAGAAACATCCAAATAAAATTATTTGATTGGTCAGAGACAAGCGACGAGTTCTAGACCAAACCCATGGATGGAGTGGGAATTCGAGGTTATATTAGCAAGCACTTTGATAAGAAAGTCAGTTTTGAACTCAATGAAGGCCGAAGTGCATAGCCATTAGACAAAGTATTACGTAATAAGTATAGAAGTGAAAAATAAAATGAGTGCAAATATGAAGATTACAATTACCGTTTAAACGTAAGTACGTTTTTAATGAATTTATTGTAAACTAAGACATAAAAATAATGGGGTTTCGAGGTCTGAGGGAAATAGACTAGGATTCTGATGTTAAGAAAAAAATACAGTAATACAATTTAAATGTCAAGGTGAAAAGAAGAATAATACAATCTTGAAGTACAGGGGTGAAATAAACTACAATTTTAAGTCTGGTGCAAGAATGATAAGTTTGAAGAATTGAAATAAATTGGGGATATAATTTAATGGTGATGATCCATAGTGTAATAATTTGAACGGAATCCAGAATTGGGGAAGATCATTTTTATTGGAAGCGTCGATGTGAAAAAGATAAAACCAGGTCAGATTTTTAGTTATAAGACATTTGTTTTTCTATATGAATTTTTATTTTATTTTTAATATTGAATTTGCTAAATATGATATGCTTGTGAAGAAGTCAACAAATGAGGTTGCATACGCATTGAATGAGTAATAAGAAAACAATAGGTTTAGAATATTCTACACTTTGTTGGTAAAGATAATAAATTTTCTTTGGTGACTTTGTGTTTTTGAGTACATATTAAATGGTTGTTAATAAATGAAATTTATAAGAAATGTATTACAAATAATTTCAAAAGCTGTACATAACATATTGGTTTCATTATATAGAATCTAAATTTACTGAATTTTATAATTGCAAATAAATGCTAGCCGAGGTCATAAGATTTAAATACTAGAAAGGCGGAGCCACAAGATAAATAGGAAAGTGATAACCCGCAAAGCGGTAACGTATCGAGTTTTGCCATTGGTAGATAGAGTTGTTTAAAGATAAAGTCCAGTTGATAGCAACATTAAGAAAACAGCTGGAGGAGGAGATAATTACACTTAATCGTGAATATTAAAATGGTGGTCCAATAATTTAGAATTCATAGCAAAATAAATAATGCAGCTCAACGTAAAAGGCTCGATAATTCCGCGAATACCATAGCAAATAAATATAGCAACCCAACATCGGGGCTTGATAATCCGCCAGTATCATAGCAATATATATATATATATATATATATATATATATATATATATATATATATTGCTGTGATTCTCGTTACTACGGTGAAATCTCCTCTGATATTCGATTTCTTACCTGAATATCGCCTCTTGAATCCTTCCACCTCGGCTGCTCACCTAGTTAAAACTTTCATCCTCATTCATAAAAGAAAACACATTCCTACCACAAACATCAACGTTAACTCTATTTACACCAATATTCACAATACATTAAAATTTCAAAATTAAATTTCGGCATAAATTTCAGCATCATAAAATTTCAAGTTCATATTTGTCATCATTTTAATTTGCATCCGGAATTACAGTCCTTGTAGGATGCATACTAATTAAGTTAACAATATTTGCAGACGAGTCTGAATAAAAGGGAACATCTCCCACCCCTTTACGTTAATTTAACAGGTTAGTCTAATTGAGCTCAAAGACAGACCCAAATTTTCATCATAATCAAAAACATAAACCTGATAAATACTCCTTTCTACTTATACAAGAAAATTTTACCTTAAAATTAAAAATTTGTTGTTTATACAAATTTACTACTGTCCATCTTTATCAAACAAATTATAAAGATATTCAACACACACCAAAACATCAAAGATCGAACAACAAAGCATAAGTTACCTGAAGGTTAATGCACTCGTGGCTCCAATGTGCATCGTCCTTGCTAATCCCACCATTCCAGCTGGTTTATGTTTACGTCTTTGGATTTCTGACCACCGTTAAAATTTTTCTACACCACCATTAGTCTAAAAAGGTTTAAGTGCTTCTCAGGACTTCATCTACGTATATCTAAATCTTGTTTTGTTGATCCAATCACGTTTACGAATAACATTTGATTACTAACATTCTCGAAAAATAGCACTGAAATTCATAATTCTTTCACGCTATACCCAAAACTGCATACTTCTATTTATTTATTTATCGTTATTAATTTGGATAATTGGTACAGTAATACCCGCAAATATAACTAGACTTTATTACCTTTATTTTATCTTCTCTCAGTGCACTAATGCATAATAACTGTTATAGTAGCACGTAGTCACCATCTATTCTGCTGGACATATCGAATAAAATCAAAAAATTAAGAGCAAAACTGTTTATATTATCGCATAAAATCAAAAAATAAAAGAGAGAGCTCAACTCCTATCAGCACAGGTTTATATAATGGCTCGCTTACAAGTCGAATTTGTCCCGCGACGGACGATTTTAAGAAATTCGCATTCTATTTTCCCTTCCGATGGCTTGGCACAATGATTCTACTGAAATTTGCACTCGTCTCGCAACACGTCCGAGAACAACTAATTAATTTTACATAGAAATTGTTATGTTTCCACCTCTCCTGTTTGCATCTTATTTCAACCTTAACCGCCAATCTAGTCTGTTCATTCTATCTACAACCTGTGCTCTTGTTTTACACATTTTCCCTCGTTTAACTACCAATGCATTCCATCTCGCTTGTCTATACCACAAACTCGCTTTCTTACTTGCACTCATATAGCTTGGAGCTTATCAACTATCATATACATCGTTGTTTCTGCAGGTGTTCTAAGTTCTAATACGCTGAAGGCTTTTGCGTGCCTTCCCCACGTCTTTTATAATTTCTCGATAGTTTTAGTACTTGGAATGATTAAATTAAATACAAATTGAACCTTTTAACTCTGCTTCTTTTTATAGAAAGCGTCTAGTGAATAATTTAAATCCCTTATTTTTAACGAAACGAATAAATTTTTATGCTCCACGGTTTTAATAGTGCGTATTATCTAATTAAATTCTACATTACGTCCTTCTACACGTTGATTATGATTATATACAAACCCTACGTTCTAATTGAATGATTTAAATCTACATAGTAGGCCTTTAATTAAGCGTTCTGTTTTCCACTGCTTTAATATACACGGTGTTTAACATTATCTAAACAATATAAACCCTATGTTTAGAAGTAAATGACGAATTTATCCAATATGCCTTTAAATGAAGCGTATTAGTACCTATAGCTTCCTTATTCACGGTGATTAAAATTATTTGCTGTCGTTAATTAATTTTCTACGCTGGTCTAAATTTGAGCAATATATATATATATATATATATATATATATATATATATACAGGGTGTACCAAATTGAGTAGGATAGCATGGGTATCTTTCTTATTATTAATGATAGAGATCTGCTTAAATGAGCAAAGTTGTGTCATTTGGATAGCTTATTTAAATTCCGCATAGATACATTCGAAATTCCAAACGGTTTAGAAATTATTTAAAAAAAACTGAAAACTGCCAATTTCTTCGAAGTCGAATATTTTTGTTATAATAGAAGATACAAAAAATGTTTCTTATAAAAGTTATTTAGTTCAATTGTGTGCACTTAAAAGTGATATTAAAATTAAATTCAAGATGGCGGTTATCGAAATATTAGCATCAACTTTCATATTTTAAATGGACGCCATATTGGATTTTTAGATAGTTAGATAGCATATTTTTTTCTCTTTTCAACGATGTATTACAACATATGTTTAAATGAAAAATTTACTGAAAATAATAATTTAAATTTTTTATCAAGTAGGCATCAACACAAATCAGTTTTAAAACAAATTAATCGAAAAAAAAAAAATTAGAATAACATTAAACATCAACTAATAAATCATAGCAATTGTTCGAAATGTTGACCGTTATTATTTAAACACAATCGGCAAGTTTTTAGAACACTTTTTGTTACGCGTCGTAATGTATTCCCATTAAGACCGTTTATTGCCTGCATAACCGCTTCCCGTAGTTCATCTACATTATTGTACTGAAAATTACTTCCATATACATTATCTTTTAAAGTGCCCCATAAATAAAAATCCAGGGGTGTTAAGTCTGCTGATCTACGCGGCCATTTTACAGGTGTGTGGGTCGTGATTACCCTGCCATCAAAACCGTTACTTAAGTAGGTGATAACATCTCTAGCGTTGTGTGGAGGTGAGCCATCTTGTTGATACCAAATTTGATTATTTTGTGCCCAAGGTAGGTCGTCTAATAAATCTTGTAAAGATGTTTGAAGCATTTCCAAATAACGTTGAGAGGTTAAGGTTCCATCGAATATTATAGGACCAAGTAAACGGTTTCCCAATATACCACAAAAACATTACATCCAAATCGAATTTGATTGCGGCGTGGAACTGTTATGCGTGGATTTTCCTGTGCCCAATAGTGTTCATTATGACGATTAAATATTCCACAGTTAGAAAAATAAGACTCATCGGTCCACAAAACGCGATTGATAAAATCATCATTCTCCCTAACTTGATTGATAAACCATCTGCTTGTAAGTTTTGAGCAATGTGAAATCTGTAATATGCTTTTTTAAAATTCTTGATGCTTGAGACTTGGATACGTTTACTTGGGTTTCTATTTCCCGTGTTGAAATGATTGGATTAGCTTCCACACAGGCCAGTGTCAACACCTAATCTATAATGTCTCCATTTATGTTTTCGAGTAGGTTTTTTTAAACATCCATACTGCTGCATATTTGTGTCCAATCTTTGAAAGATTTTAATGTTTGGCTGTCTTTTTTCGGGAAAGTTTCTTAAGTATGTTTCGGCAGCAAGGCGACTGTTCTTATTACATTTTATGTATGTACAAAACATATGATATTGTTCGCTTTTTGAAAAATTTGCCATTTGAATATTTTATAGAATAAGTATATCACAACTTATAACTGGGAAAGAGAATACACAAATGCCAATTATTAGTACAACAGATACACTAATTCAACATGACAGTTTGTTATAATTTCATTTGTTTAAGAGAAATCTGATGATGCCTACTTGATAAAAAATTTAAATTATTATTTTCAGTAAATTTTTTCATTTAAACATATGTTGTGATACAACGTTGAAAAGAGAAAAAAATATGCTATCTAACCATCTAAAAATTCAATATGGCGTCCATTTAAAATATGAAAGTTGATGCTAATATCTCGATAACCGCCATCTGGAATTTAATTTTAATATCACTTTTAAGTGCACACAATTGAACTAAGCAACTTTTATAAGAAACATTTTTTCGTATCTTTTATTATAACAAAAATATTCGACTTCAAAGAAATTGACGGTTTCCGTTTTTTTTTAAATAATTTCTAAACCGTTTGGAATTTCGAATGTATCTATGCGGAATTTAAATAAGCTATCCAAATGACACAACTTTGCTCATTTAAGCAGATCTCTATCATTAATAATAAGAAAGATACCCATGCTATCCTACTCAATTTGGGACACCCTGTATGTAAACCGAATAACAGATCTGGTATTTTTGGTATAAATTCAAGTTACATTTCAGAGTTTTTGATATTTCTTTTGACTTCTAATCCTACCTCAGGGTAGATGAAATTTGTATTATCTTTTCTTAAACATAAATTGTATACTTACAATTTTTTATGAAGGAACAGCTTTTAATTAAAGAATCAACATTTAATTTTCTTAATTAATTGTTTTATTCTGAACAAGTAAGTTCAGAAATAGAGTAACCAGGTATATGAACAAATAGCATAAAGTGGTAACCCCAATTTAACAAGAAGCTTTAATAGCCTTTTCAGAATTTGAAGCATAAAATCTGTGTTCATAATATTGTTTGCCTGATTAATCTTTTCTGTTTTTTTATATGAGGTAACAAGAGAATACTTCGTGTCCTCACTTTTGTTAATTTAAATTTTCTTTACAGCTTCTGCGTTAGCAGTTAATACGGTATTCCTCTAAGGACTTCCAAATCCCCCTTAGGGAAACCCTGTTTAAAAATTAATGACTTGGTGGCGCCCTACCTAAACCCCTGTTTTGTTAAGAATCAAGCCCTAGTAAGAAAATCATGCTTTGTAAAAAGAACCATGACCAATCCTCATAAGCTCTGTCCAAGGAATAGACCCCTAGCATAGTCGGAAGATATTTGTGTTCCATCATTTTAAGGAAATCCTTCCTTAAACTTAACTGGTCACATTTGGGGATATAAAAATAACCCCTAACTAGTAAACTATCAGTAAGTTACGTTTTAACGGTTTAAAAATGCAGATATTAAATGCGTTTCTGTTTTATATACCTGCACCAAATTGAATTGTATTTTAAATATTTAACAATTTAGGGCTCCGAATAAAGATCTAAATGTAGAAAAAAAAGTATATCTAAAGATCTAAATGTATCTCTAGATGTACCTATAAATGAAAATCAATAGATACTTCGAAAGTACTTACAAGGAAATAAACATAAAGATACTAAAAGTTACTCCAGAGATCCGAGGGGAAAAATACTAGCAAGCATTAATCCATCATTCTGGCCAAGTGAAGCAAGTCGAACTGTAACAATCAAGGGGTGCTGACCACAGATACTCTTGAGGCAATTCCAGTGACAACCAAGGAAAACGCAGGTTAGAGATCTTAAATTTTTCATTTGTTAGACTCAATTTTAATATTTGCTATATACTACATATCTGTATGCGTCAACAATAAGGTCAATTGAGAATTTGAAAAATAGAGAAAGATCTTTGAACGTTCAAAAGGTACTTAAGAGTAATTAATTACAAAAATATTTTTGCTGGCTTTCAGGAAAATTAAATTTGGTGAATGTGAATAATTTATTCAGGGGTTAAATTTTGAATTGACAAAACTGTACATATTAGCAATCATTATACTGTGTAATTTTGGATTGCTTCATTTAAATTATTCGAAGTTAGGTAGTAGAAAGAAAAAGAGGTTGAACAATCTTTATTGTCGTGAAGTAGGGTATTCAATCGAGCTAGCCGTGGAAAAGCAAATCCAGGAAATTATAGGATTTTAAAAGGGGTTGATATTCACACTAATAAAAATAGATACATCAATCATAAAAGGGTATATCACAGCAATTAAAAATAACACCAACGTAAAGGGCGATATATCAGCAAATGATAATGACACCCAACGTAGGGGCTTGAATCATAAGGGGTTTATCACCGCAATGAATAGTGCACACCAATCGTGGGGCAACATCATAGCAACATATATATATATATATATATATATATATATATATAATCAATTTGAAGTTTCTTGACCATTTATTAATTTATAACATAACGCTTCATGGATATTGGTCATTCAATAATTCCTAACCAATCTTTCATTCACTTTTAAATAAGATTGCAATTTATATAATTCAATTTATTACGCGTTTCGGTTTTACACCATTTTCAAATAAAATTTTCTACAAATTAAATAAATTAAAATGAGTTACAATAATGTGTACATACCAGAAGTCAATATATAAAATTATTAATCCTTAACATGATACTTTTTAAACATTTTTTTTAATGTATAAATATTTTAGTAACAATAAACTTGTCTCTGTCTCAAGGAAGTCACATTTATAAAGGTTTAATATATACTAATTGCTTTAATCTAATGTTATACATATGCTATTTGTTGAAATGCATTGATAGGAAAAATATGTATCAAGATGAGTGTTTGCAATGTAAAGTAGTATTAGAGAATTAGTTTATTAGGGTCAACAGCAAATTTATTCACAATGTATTAAATTATGGTATACATGAACAAAATCGTCTTGATCTATTTTATAATTTATAGCATTAGGATTTTTTTGAATTTTTATTGTTTCAATTATGTTTCTCTTTTTATCATTATTTTCGGAACCTAAAATTTGTTTTTTTCTTGTTTGTTGAGAATTTATTTCCTAATCCCAAAAAAAACCATTCCAACCGAAGTAGACTATTTTTTGAGATTAGGAAATAAATTCTCAACAAACAAGAAAAACAAAATACTAGGTTATTACAAGCGTAGAAATTGGAATTAAAACAAAAAGTGCCGAAGAAAAATTAGAAATTCGAAATAAAATTTGTAATATTTTAACAAATCATCGTATTAAAAACAACGCTAGTTCCAAGAACTTTAACAAAGAGGATCATAATTACACACATAATCATTTCGAAAATACAGCCAAAAAATTTCTAAAAGAAAATAAAGACATTTTCGTGTTACAAGCTGACAAATATAGAACGACTGTCCTAATGGATAAGGAGGAATATTTAAGAAAAATGAATGAAATGTTGAATGATAAAACTACATATCTAAAGATAAAAAATTGATCCGACCTTACAGCTACAAAGTACTATAAACTCAATGGTTAACAAATGGTATAAAAACAATTTTATACCACAAATTATCAAAAATCAATTAATATGTCATAATGGACATGCTCCGTACATATACGGACTACCAAAGGTGCATAAACCAAATATTCCCCTTTGACCAATTGTAAGCACAAAAAGCGCACCCACATACAATTTGTCAAAATTTTTAATTGCGACCATTAAAAACATAGTAGGACAAGCTCAATATTCTATTAAAGATAGTTGGGATTTCCAGAAATTTATAGTAAAACAAATAGTGCCTGCTAACCATATTATAATCTCACTAGATGTAAAGTCATTATTTACTAACATTCCGTCCGAGTTAGCTTTAAACATAATCCAAAATAAATGGCCCGAAATAACACCTTTTACAACACTGCCTATGAAAGAATTTGTAGAGGGTGTTAAAGTTTGTTTAGATGCTACCTACTTTAAATTTGAAAACAATATCTATGTCCAAATTTTTGGAACAGCAATGGGTTCACCAATATCATCCACAATAGCAAACCTCGTAATGGAGGAACTTGAGAATTATGCCATTAATCAATTAAATTTTATTCCAACATTTTACAAAAGGTTTGTTGATGATTGCATCATATGTCTACCCAAAAACGAAATCGATGAAACAATTAAGGCGTTTAACGGGTTTCATTCCCGATTACAATTCACACATGAGCAGGAGGTAAATAGGTCTATTCCATTCTTAGACATGCTTATCATACACGATAATGAAGGAAAAATAAAAACAAATTGGTATAGAAAAAGCATGTGGAGCGGGAGATATTTGAACTTCTTGTCCTGCGTTCCACAACCATACAAGAAAAACGTTATTAATAACCTTATTGAAAGGGCAGTAATACTATCACATAATGATTATCGACCGGAAAATATAAAAACAGTTAAATGGGTACTAAGAGAAAATCGTTACCCAAAAAAGTTTGTGGAACCAATAATTAGAGCTAAAATTCATAAAATTTATAACAATGATGAAATCAAACAACACCAGCAACTAGATAACAAAATTGGAATTAAATATACCCCGGGACTTTCAGAACGTTTAAAAAGATGTTTAACAGCATACAAGTTGTGCACAAACCCAACAATTCATATTGGAATAATTTTACAAAACTTAAACCTCCAATAGAACAAAAAAACAGAACCCATACAACTTATAAAATAAATTGCACGAAATGTCCCGGAGTATACATTGAAATTCCAAACAATATTTGCATAAACGTATTACTGAACATAAATACACAATAAAACCGGTAATAAAAGAGCACCGCTTTGGCTGCATATGCCATAGAAAAGTTACACAAATTCGATTTTGATAATACTGAAATTTTAGGTTCGAAAATAATGATAAAAGAGAAACATAATTGAAACAATAAAAATTCAAAAAAATTCTAATGCTATAAATTATAAAATAGATCAAGACGATTTTGTTCATGTATACCATAATTTAATACATTGTTAATAAATTTGCTGTTGACCCTAATAAACTTATTCTCTAATACTACTTTACATTGCAAACACTCATCTTGATACATATTTTTCCTATCAATACATTTCAACAAATAGCATATGTATAACATTAGATTAAAGCAATTAGTATATATTAAACCTTTATAAATGTGACTTCCTTGAGACAGAGACAAGTTTATTGTTACCAAAATATTTATACATTAAAAAAAAATGTTTAAAAAGTATCATGTTAAGGATTAATAATTTTATATATTGACTTCTGGTATGTACACATTATTGTAACTCATTTTAATTTATTTAATTTGTAGAAAATTTTATTTGAAAATGGTGTAAAACCGAAACGCGTAATAAATTGAATTATATAAATTGCAATCTTATTTAAAAGTGAATAAAAGATTAGTTAGGAATTATTGAATGACCAATATCCATGAAGCGTTATGTTATATATATATATATATATATATATATATATATATATATGTATCAAGAAGGAGCTTTCCCACATAGTACTTGTACGTATGCTAGTTGTTTGTCCAAATACCTTAACCTTACTATACATGTCAATAAAGGTTTGTCCACATCATACTTGACATATTATACTTACTTGCTATGCACCTTGATACTACGATATCTACCACCACCGAAGGATTTCCCAGGTACTATATAGACATTCCATTTATTTGCTTACTACTTGTACATACTTACGACTGTTATATATATATATATATATATATATATCCTGTTTATATCTAGAGATTTCCGATAAGATGAATTTCGAGTTATGTCAATTGGAATGGGAGAAAATGTTTTTATTACCCCGCAGGATATTGTAATAAGATTTATTTGTAAATATTTTCTCGGTTGTTATGTTATATAGTTTAACCAAATCGTTAAATTACATGCGATTCAATACAATAAGCATTTGATTTTCAGTTATAAATTAGTCTATTTATTTTTATTGCAGGTTGAACCAAACTTTTAATTTTTTTTATTTCAGGCAATATAATTACTTTTTGTCTTGTAAAACCATGTCTACTCGCCGATTGAGCCCGGTCATTTTTTCCCAGTTTACTTTTATATCGTAGCCAAATTTTTTGCATACTCAACGTGTGGCTACGAATTTCGTAACACCCGCCATGAGATTAGATACTAATAAAATATTTTTGTGGAAATTTAGAAAAATCAAGCCCTGCAATTGGATGCCGTATAATATGTTATGAAACTTCTGCTGTTCAGCTAAAACCTCATAACATGCAGTGCTCACAATGAATCCTGAAACAAATTAAAACAAAACTTACCTAGGCCACCACTTCTCCACTAGCTCAGTTCAAATTCTGTAGATGCTACTCCAGTCTGTGTAAAATAAAACCACAAAAAGAATTCCTCCACAAAGAAACAAAAGACAGTTAAAATGTGCCAATTGATTTACTAAAAATCAATAGATTTACAAATTCAAAGTTATGTACAACCTTTTCATTACGGATACTAATATAAAAAAAACAATTTCTCACTAAGTTCATAAATCAATATGCGCAAAACATTTACAGTTTACCTTTTCATTACATGTCACATTTTTTTCATTAAATCTTTTATTAATAAGCCCATTAACATACCAACTGATTAGTGTAGCAAACTACTGGTACAATTAAATTATTTAGCACATTTAAGTCTAAAATATGTTCACCTTGAAGTGATCCGTAGTGTTTCTAAGTTGATTTCTCATTGGTTGATAATTATTGAAAATATTATAGTGTACATTTCGATATTTGAAGGTATTTGTTAGAATAGCTCGGTAACCACTTGCAGGTTTCTGAACGCATTCCGTTGTCAGAATTTATGTTATAAGTGTGCATGTGCAGGATCGATCGATCGAGTCGACAAGGGTTAAACTACTTTGTTTTTAGATTTTCAAGATGGATGGTTGAAACATTTCACTTGGCGTTTTTTTTAATATTAAAGGTAATGTTTTATGTTTATAAGGTAGTTGCTATTTAAGGTAATCTGAATGTTGGTACTTATTGTAAAACCGTTAGTTATTTAATCATTGAAGGAAATATTTGTGTTACCTGTTGCTTTTGACTTAGCATTTGATGTGGATTGTTGTTTAATATATGTAATTTCAGGTGAATTTACTATGTTATTGAGTATGTTTTATGTATAAAGGTGTGTAGTTTGATTTAACAACCGAAAACTAATATTTATTTATTTGAAATAATGTTTATTAAGTATTGAATACGGAGTTGTAACTCCAATTGCATTGCACTTGTTGCAGAATCAATCGTAAATGAACCCTTACTGTGATTGTACAAGCAATTTGTACCAACCTCATCCTTCGATGTATTAAATAAAATTATTAGGCAAGTTTGAATACGAACAGTATTATATTTCAATGTTGTATTTGTTTTGGGTTTTATTGAATTAACCATAAAGTTGTGTATATTTTTTTGTTTGTAACTTGTAATGCTACGGGTGTTTAATTTTTAAAAGTACGTTTTAACTGATGCAATCATAATGAATAATTTTTACCATTTGCTTACTAGAGTTAATATATTTAATTAAAATGCATTTATATAAAGATTTAGTGCCTGAATCTGGGCTTGTACTTGTGCTATAAAATTTTGATATACATTTGCTACCTACATGTTCTATAAGGTTTGATATTTGTGATGTGTTGCATTTGACATTTTATTATGTGTAATTGTTTATTTCAGCATATTAATCACATTTACAACTGCACTGCTCACATTTGGGTTTAACTTAAAGATATGTTTGTTGTTTTGTTTATCCTACTATCTAGCCGATGTTCCTATATAATTAACTAGTATTTAATGCTTGTGATAATTGTTGTGATGTAATTAAATTAAACCTTTGGTATGACCAACCATCTTCGTACCTTTTTGCGTTTGCATTTATAACTATGTTGGAATTAGTCTATTTAATAATAAGCGCCTTTTTAACCATAAGTTCATTTCAGCGATTCATGTCGTCTTGTCAAGGTACTTGTAGTTGTACCCTTTTGCAAATAACAGGAAGTCGGCTGGCCTTTGTGAAATATTTTGTAACACGAGCTGGAAACTGTTAATGTATGTATGTGGGTGCGTGCGATGGAGCCTTGTTGAATATTACTAACATTTAATGTCCATGCGGGGAGGAACATTGGTAGTCAAGGTGCAAGTCATCTTCCTGGTGTCCCCCTCTTCAACTTTAGCTGGACGGTATTGGGCTAGCCGACCTCAGTACCTACCAGAAAAGACTAGCTGGTTGAAACTAACGTTTCTTCAGTTGTCATGTGTGGTATGGCTGGATAACAATTGACATCCCATCAATTTCAGTGTTGGTGATGTGAGTACTTGTACGTTTCCCGTCCTTGTTGAGATGTGCCAAATGCAGTTGGAAGTGTGAGGGCAGTTTGGGTTTTTCTCTGCCGTGCTCTTTCCCCAGTCGCCCAAGTAGAGTACGGCACTGTTTGCTTTGAAAGTCATTTTTCTATGCTTTCATGCCAATGACATATTTAGTGGTTACTGTTTTGATTAAAAGTCAAGTTAGGTAGATAATGTAGTTTTATTTCAAATCTTCCCGCCTTAACACCATCATCCAAGTGTAAATTTGGGTTACATTATAACAACACAACGTATGAGTCGTCGAGCCACTGTCACTAGATGTTAGATCACAGAGCCCAGTGTGCCGTTTATAAAGGGCGTTCGGGTCAGCCCTCAGGTCGGTTACACTACAACCTTCACGATATATCTCCCTATTTACGATTCCTGTTACTACTATTTTATAAATATCGAATTTACATCTACAATAACTAAAGGAAAAATCACACTTGCAACAAGGACGTTCATTATCTATTACAAGCTTGAAACATTTACTATGGAATTTTTAAAATACATCTTATTCACTTTAACGCATACACAATAGTAGAACAAAAAGTTTAATTGGTACCTGTTTTGAATCTTCTACACGAAGCTTCCAACATCCAAACTTTAAATTATTTTGACATTAAATTTCATTGGAACAGATACTTGTGATATTTAAAAGTTTATTAAGCCTCTGACGCAAATTTTTATTCTATTAGACAGCAGAAGTCTTTTATCCCAGTCTACACTAGGATTTTTTTTATTACGTTCCACGCCACAATTACACCACTCCATGCCAGAAGTCCTAATGTAACAATTAAATAGGATTTGTTACTTCTGTGAGAATTCCTGCGTGACTAAATTTCTTTAATTTTTTACTCATTTTTCAATATATACTTAAATGAATTGCAACCTGTAACTCGTTTGTATTGTATTTAAAATCATTCTCATACCACTTTTCGTGTCTTCAATGAATTGTTTTCAACTTAAACTCACAGAAAGAATTTATCGTATTTTTTAAATAACTCTTTCATGTACTGCACACTATTCACTAAAATTTTCTTGGAATATTAATGAATATTCGCATATTATTGTTAAGTACAACCTTATTTAATCCTTACATAAGTTCCAGAATCAACAAATATTTTCCCATGCGTTTAGTTTATAGGTGCCTATTTCGAATGCATATCTCTCACTCCCTTTAATCTTATATGTAGATATGTGTTATCTACACCTATAGTATTTCTTGTTAACGATTAAGCCTTATTGTGTTTTCTGATAAATGTAAAATTTTCATAAGGTCTAGCATTTAGTTATCACTTTAAATGTTTTATTCGTACAAATGAATTTCTAGAACTTAAAACTGTTAGGATAATTTGAACTTGTTTTAATTATGTTGCCCTTGAATATTTAAAATATTGTTTCTAGGAAATGTTTTTAGAAGTTATAATGAAAAACGATTAAATACACATTGTTATTATGTTTGGCATATACAGAATGATACAAAATATGACATTTAATATTTGTTTCCGAATTTGGTGTTGAAATTAAGGTTTTCTTGTTATGAAAAATTACTTATTACGGTTGTAGTAACTAATGCACAGTAATACATATGCATGCATTTTAATAATAAACTATTAATTATAAAATTTTCACTGCACTCTGCTAAGTTCAACATTTTCAGCTGCAAAAACGTACTCTTCGAATAGTACTAGTAACAATTAAGGTTTCAAAATATATCTATTAAGACAAATATAAAACCCTGTAACAGACATTTCATATAATGATACAAATATTTTTGTTAATAGAATAATTCTTATACAACAAGGTTTAGGCACCATTCAAGTGTAATACACATATAACATCAAAACTAATTTGCTACAAATTGGATAGGGGAAGTAAAGTTTCCAATTTAAAACCATCATTTGATTTGTATATAATATATATAGGATGTGCGTATATTAATATGTAAAATTTTCATGCAAGTATAACAATTTTAAGTACAATAGTACCAATAACTATAAATCACAATAAAAGCAGTTCTTAAAAATGATTACACCTATAATTTTGGAATGTTTTTCACCTTAATTTCTAAGTTTAGGCAAGTGGAACATCCCTAGCTGCAGATGTTTACCAATTGTGCACGTATAGTATTGAGAAAGAAAGATTATTATACAAATAAATGAGCTTCAGTTTAAACTATTTTCAGCAAAAGCGAAACACTTTATACCTACTATTACATCTCGGTGGCTACCTCATCTCTCATTTACACAGAGAAAAACTATACCAAGAGATTGATTTTTGCATGATCTAGTGTAAATTTATCAAGCTCTACATCAAGTTCTACATTACAGCTTAGTTCAAAATGAGTTATCAAATATAATTCGAAACAAGCAAGCACTACAATGCATTGTATGCACTCACTTATGTAAAAAAACTCCATATCTCAAAAAATTAAAAAAAAAAGATATTACCTTCTACATGTTTCTAACCGTGTATAATACTATTTTCCATAGAAAAAAATGTATTTGCTAATATTTCCTATATTTATTATAGAAAATTATTTTCTAGTATGTAACATTATTAGCCTTAATACTAAATTAAAACCTCGAATAAACACATCTTTAAGCAAAAACACTGCATTATATGTGCAAATCAGATTGTTTAGTTTAGGAATACCGATTACGGAGCTTTTGCTTCGAAAGCTTGTCACGTCTGCTAGAATTTGCTATAACATTTGTGATGCAGTGTTTTGTTTAAGTAAAGTGTATGTAATAAATAAATTAAATGATTCAGTAAACGAATACTTGGTCTAGTTTATCGCATTTAATTAAACACAAGCGTCAAATTGAAAAATCTGTCAATTCTAAAACAATGTCACCTGCACCAGGCAACGATAATCAAATCTCCTTCAATGATGAACGACAAAACTTGTGCAAGTATTTTGTCTACCACATTACTCTTGCCCATTGTCTATCGTCTCAAAACTGTATGTGAGAAAATGCACCCTGTGACCTGAATGAGTTGAGGTGCCCTGATTGATTGATCGAGAGTTTTAGATTTGTTTCGGAAGTTCCTGTTTCAAATGTCGCTAGATATGATTGAGTATTCTCATCTCGGGGTAAAAATGCTGGTTTCAGTCTATCAATAGAAGTAACTTTATCCGATTTAACAAAAATTTTAAAAAAATTTTCTTATCGGGAGATCACTGGGAAAGGCCCCCTCGTATGGAGGCTGAAACAGGTTGTAGAATGGAAATATGAGAACGTAGTTGAGAAACAAAAGAAGAATCAGTTTTAATAAGGGATGATCCTAGTTGTGAACCATATAAAAGTGCAGACGTAGTAGAGCCAGGATCTTCAGAAAATTTGGATCGTAAGCCGAGGAGGACTAATGGTAAAACTTTATCCAGCGGTTGGTGCTATGAGACTTGATAGCTGTTTTTAGAGTCGTGTCACCGTTGAATGAAACCATTAGCTTGCGGGTGGTAAGTAGTCTTACGAACACGTTGGATTCCAAATAATTGGTTGAATGCAAAATTCAAATACAATTCAAAGTGCGAACTCTGATCTGTTGTGATGGTAAGGGGAACTCCAAAACGTGCGATCCAGTTAGAAAGAAATGTTTCTAAAATAGTTTCGGTTTTGTATCGGAAATAGGAAATACGCCTGGCCATCTTGAGAACCTGTCGATAAACGTTAAAATGTGTATAACTTTTAGAAGAAGGAAGGGGTCTTATTATATCTACATTAATGTGGGAAAAACGTTCTCATGGGATGGAAATATTATTTAGTATGCCTTTGAATTTTATTTTTCTGGCACGACATACATTTCTTAGCCTAAAGCTTGCAATCTTTTTGTATGAACGGCCAAACTAATTTAATGGATGCCCTAATTTCTGAGTGTGCCAGGGAGTGTACAATTTTAAATGCAGCATGTAAAATTTTTTGTTAAAAAGGGCCTGCAAATACCAGAGGAAGTGTCGCAATATATTTCTTGATTACATTCGGGAACAATTTTTTTTTTTAATTTTAAGTGAAGAGAAATTTGAAGATAAAAACTTGAAGTTCCAAGTAATGTTCCCGTGGCTTAATTCTCAATAATCCAGGCTTGGTAAAGATATTAAGATTCTTGAAAGAGTATCAGCTACAGTATTTACCTTTCCAGAAATATGACTAATATCGATCGTGAATTGATCTATTAAGTCCAAGTGTCGAATTTGGCTTGGGGTATAATTATCAAACCTTTTTGAACAGCAAAGGTTAAAGGTTTGTGGTCTGTGAATAAAAGAAATGGACGTGCTTCTAAAAAATATTTAAAATGTCTAATTTCCAGATAAGCAGCCAGCAGTTCTTTGCCAAAGGCACTATATTTCTTTTGTACCTCATTCAATCGGCATGAGCAAAAGGCTAGCAGTTGCTACATGCCATTAGCCCTCTGTTGTACTACGGCACCGACAGCTTCGTCAGAAGCATTGACACGTAAGGAGAGTTGTGCATTTGGTAAGACGTGAGAAAGTAAGACTGCGTTCCCCAACGATTTTTTGATAGTGCTAGCAGACCATGTCAGAACTAGGTTGATCTTAATATTTTTATCTCTGAGAAAATTAGCTAAAACATCCTGAGTTTGGGAAGCGTTTGGGATAAACCTCCTGTAAAAATTAATTAGTCCAAGAAAGCATCTTAGCACTTTAATTGTTTTGGATAATTTATAATCTAAAATAGCTGTTATCTTATCAGTTAAGGAATGGATTCCCGAATGAGAAACTGTATAACCTAAAAATTTGACTTCTGTCATCCCTAAACTACATTTGGCTATGTTAATTACAATTCTGAACTTATTGAATCTCTCAAAAAGGATTCTCAGGTGTTTGACATGCTCCTTTTTATCACACAAGTCTATCAAAATGTCGAGATGAGGAAAACAAAATTCTAGTCCTCTGACAACCTCATGTATATAACGTTGAAACGTTTGTGCAGCATTACAAAAACAAAGGTGATGATCGGGAATTCAAACAGATCAAATGGAGTTACAATGGCCGTTTATAAAATCATTTGACTCGACCGGAATCTGATGGTAAGCACGCACCAGATCTATGACAGAAGAAATTGTTTTGTTATAAAAGTTGTTACAAAAATTGTTGAGGTATCGGTTATCTGTCAGAGACGATAATAGAATTTAACTTACAAAAATCCACAAGGATGCCATTCATCATTTTTTTTGACCATATGAAGGAGACTAGCACATTCGCTTTTTGAAGGTCGACAGATACATATCTCTAACATATATTGAAACTCTATTTAGCAATTGATAATTTATCAGGAGGCAAACGTCAGGGTTTAACGAAAACAGGAGGGCATCTGGTTTCAATATGATTAGTTATATTATAAATTGGATTCAGGTAACGTATTTTTAATAGTGAGTAGTCTTGTTATTTCATTGAACTCGATTAATAAATCTGAGTACTGCGAATCTTAATTATTGTAGTTAAATTTGAGGAAGACCCGGTTAAAGCAATTACATTAGAAGAAAGAGTTGTATTACCATTGACAAGACGAGCCCGTTTAAGATCTACAAGGAGACAGAAATGTATTAAGCAATCTGCAGCAATTATGGCCTTAGAAAAATATGCAACAATAAATTTCCAGTTAAAAGCTTTATAGGTCGAGATCTAAATGAATTAAGTGCTCACCAAAGGCTTGAACCATTTGGAAATATGATAGGGAATCCTTTTGCCTGTCAAGGGGGTGGTACTACTGAAATATCTGCGCTCGTGTCTATAAAAAAGCAATACCTGAGCTCTTGTCCATCATGAAAAGACAACTTGATTTATTGCTCGATCATTCGTAGTCTCTAACGATCGAGAATGTAGTTTTCAGTCCTTTTGTTGAAAAAGCAAGGTTCTTCGCATTTGGTAGCTTGTTTGCCAAATTTTTTATGAAACTAGCATATTTTTTATCCATGCGGTGTCTATCGTGAGATTTGGATTTATTTCGCTCATTCCGTCCAAAAGAGCTTCTCTTCCATTCTATTTCATCTTTTCTTGAAGAATGTTACCTTTTTCGAATAATTTTGTTAAATTGTTTACCTTTTCTTCTAAATGTTGTAATATGTCTAAATAACTGGGTATTCGTGACAATATTAACCACAGAGTCAATTTCATTAGATTTGGTGACTTTTGTAATTTTATCAGCCATTTGGGCTATAGCGTCTCCAATTCTGCTTTGCTAGCAAACAAAATAACTTGAATCTGAGTTGGCAAATGCTGAATCCATGATGTCTTTAATAAATCAGTATGCAGTTTATTTTTACTTAATTCCTTCATTTCCTTAAGTAAATTAGACGGTTTTCTATCGCCTAAGTTTAAGGAGGTCAATAGTTTTTTAAACTGCTTTTCTTCTTAGTCAGGAAACATGGATTCTAACTGTTGCTTTTAAAGTGTTAAACAAATTGGATGAAAGTAGATTTAAAATCAAATCGCTTACCTGACGAAGAACATCCCATTCCATTACAACAACGATTGAATGATATTTGGTGGCATCTGTGGATTTACCTGCAGCTATGAACTGCAATTCGATTTGCTTGAATCATAGGTGAATATTCTGCTTCCAAAAAGGAGGTATCTTTACACTTTGTGTGCAATTTCTCTTTCAGTACTATTGTTCTTCAAAACTTCCATGTTTTTTTTTTAGGAGTTATCTTCATTACCCATGTCGGGGCTGCCAATTTAGTGTTTGTAATATAAGATAAATTTTTTTATTTTTTATTATGTCTATATATTGATGATTTAGTATACAGAAATGTGAAAACAATTAATCTGAAAAGAAAACGAACAAAAATATGTCAGTACTACAATTACAATTCATCTTGCCGTGCAGTATCATCATCTTCAGTCTCTTCTTCAACTGGCTCTTCTGCTGCACCATCCTCAACACCACCTGACTCTACAAACTTAGATAACCCTTCAAAAGTCCTAGGACCATTGTAATCAATAACTTTGTCGTCTTCTTTCTTGTATAGTTTAATTGTAGGGAAGCTTGTAATACAAGTATGTTCGAGTTCATTTGCTGTGGAATCAATTTTAGCAATAACAACATCAACATTACTTTCAAAATGCTCTGCAACTTTTTCATAAATAGGGACCAACTGTTTACAATGACCACACCATGGAGCATAAAATTCTACAAGGGCGTACTTGGATTTATCTAATACAACTTCATCGAAATTGCTTGCAACAAGAACACACGGTTGTTTATTCCAATCTTCAGGAAGTTCTTGACTTAATAAATGTTGTTTAAGCTCACCTTTTAAGAACTTATCTACAAATGTAGTTATGCTTTCAGCATCAAGTTCGGACGATTCAGGTTTGAATTTTGACATTTCTTCCTCAAGTTTAATAATACGTGCAGTGGGAACCTCTTCTTTTTTAATTCCAAAGAATTCTAAAATTCGCTGGTGGTCTTCCTCCTCTACATCGATTGTAACAAACAAAATTTTAGATTTGTAAGGTTTGGCGACAGAACGAGCAGCAGATACAATAGCACTGGTTTTGTCATCACTTTTAGATACAACGATGAGTAAATGGCTCTTAATTCCACCTCCAAAGATCTTAGGTGCCGTTTCATGATTGAATTCTACGAGGTTTGGTAGCGACTCTGATGTAACAAAACTTTTGATGTTCTGTTCAGTATGTTCACCTTCAAAAATGGATTTTCTTTCGTCGAACTGTTTAAATAAGACAATAGAATCACATGTAGCTTCATATTCCTTGTAAATTGCTTCGTCAGAAGTGATTCCGAACTGATAATCATCGACAGCATTAGCAACAGATAAATAAGCTTTAGCTTAATCTGAAGTTTGATCTGAGTTTTTGAATTTAATTAAATTAGTACAAACGTCAAATTGAAATATCAATATAAAAAAGCTGTCAATTGTAAAACGTCACTTGCACCAGGCAACAATAATCAAATCTCTTTCAATGATGAACGAGAACACTTGGGCAAATATCACGGTGTGGGCACGATATACGATTCTGTCGGAGTATTTTAGTATTAACATTATCAGAATAGGTGACGCCCACAATTTTAACAGCTATTATTAATTGTCATTTATCTGACATTATTTTGACGTTTAGAATTGTTAATCTAACCGTAGCCTTATTTAAAGATTCTTTAATTCGAATTGATGTATTTCAAAAAATTCATTGTGAATTATGATTTTGCTAATCGTCTTTCTTGAATATATCCAGGTATGCGTTTACAAAAACTACAATTAGATTTACTTAAAATTACATTAGAGTTGTTTTTGTAGGTACTTATTTCACCGTCAATGGCTGTTATTACATACTGAAATTAAGAGAAACTGATATCTTAAACCTAAAACTTGGTGTTTGTTTATACGCTACTTTTTATAGGGGAGATTCATGTTTATTAGTTTTTGTAACAAATAGTAGAATAATGGATTACATATTTTTATCTGAATGGATTTGTTCTATACTATGCGAGAGGTTGCAGAAATAAGAATGCCACAAGACATAGATTTTCAAATCTTGATAAGAATGATAAACGTTTTTGTTTGCTTTTTTTAATTTGTTCAGATATATTTTTTATTTAAAACAATTTTTACATAATGTAACAAAATATTACCCACATACACGTTGATTACATTTATAACAGGTTTTAGTTTTTCAATCTTTTTTAGCATGTACATGCCGCTGTTTCTCTTCTTTTTCGGTGGTTTATATGAGGCGGCTCCGTGGCATAGTGATATGTGTGTGACTACTACGCCCAAGGTCCCGGTTTCAAATCCCGATATGGTCCGCTTGAGAGGTAAAATGGAGGTCCCATGTGTGAGTGTTGTCACTCACGTTAAAGATCCCTACCTTGCCCTGAACAGCAAGGGTTCAACAAAATTCCAAATTTTCCAGGTAAAAAGCACTCGCTTCCTGGCCAATGTAGTACCTTCGGGTGAAGCATTGGAAAATCACATGTAGCGTGGTTCATATGATGTGCTACTGTTTGGCACCAATCCTTCAAAATTTTCATTATATAGAGCCGTTGTTTCCCCAATTTTATAATAAACTTTCTGCTCTTATAACTTTTTGTCAGAATTTCCACTGACAGGTGACCATACTATGTATGCATTCATAACGCTAATATCAATAATATTGTAAAAAACAATCAATGGCCATCTAATTCTTTTCACAGTGTAAATCCTTGTCATTATGGTCCATGGTGTAGACTCCAACCTTAGTTTTGTCAACGTACAGAATTATTTCAGGTTTCTTTTTGGACCTGTTATCGATTTTCTTATCATTATGTATGTACTAATTAATGTCACAATTTTTCTTCTTCTCGAGGAGTATAAATTATCATTTTATCACTTATGAAATCAAATAATGTAGAGAATGATTTCACGGTTGTTGGAATTCATAAAACAATTTATTTTTTCGAATTATTCCTATTATACAAAGTTTATTTGTTATAGTAAATAACTTGTAAGTGAATATGAAGTAAAAATTGTAGCATGATATATATTTTGTCAAGGTTTTTCAATATCTTTAATTAATCTCTTCACCACATTTTCATATTGATTTTTCTCTTCTCCAGTTTTCCTACATAAACATATGACGTAAATCTGTTACAAATTGTCCAAAACTTGTTTTGGTGTAACAAAATTTTTTTAGACTGTAACAGATCTGTTTGAAGGAAAGAAAAAATGAAAATTGCTAAAAATTATTTATTTGCAAATCTAAATAAGCTTTCGAATTCATAATAAAACTTTGATCCCACATTGAAAACATCAAACGATCCGTTATTTCCAAGTTTAATTAAAACGCAGGGCTGAACACATTTTGAGCAATAATAACATTGAAAATATCTCGTGTTTTGAAACCGTGCTTAGAATGTTTTAAAAAGCATTCTTATCATTGAAAGCTCGGGCAAATAAATTATTGTTCACAAATATGTCAAGCTTTTCAACTTGATAAACGGCACGTGGCCATCAAGCATTTGTTCTGATTAGCAAAAAATTCTGGGAAGATAAAAATTCGCCAGGTTGAATTGTCCTTATAAATCGTTTTCCTAATCCGAACACCTCCATTCTATATTTTGAACAAATTGTATGGAAGTCGTTGACGGTAAAAATTAGTGGTTAAAAGTTGGACAGCGTTTTATTTTATATTCTTGTAATGCAAAAAAACTCAGGGCGATAATACCTTCTTTCAAAGTCAATGTAGTCTTTTGAATTCAATACCTGCAGAAGGAGATTAACAAACTGAAACCTGATCGTATTCAGTACAAGGGCAGCAATCGGCAAGTTGTGGTTAAGGGTGTCTTTTCCTTTTGCCGATCCTTTGGTCGGTTTAGACAACAAACCAGTTGTGTTAAACAACCCTGTTCTTCATGGACACAAATGGCGCATTTAGAGAAAAATCCCGATATATGTCAAAAATTTGATGATAAACAGAGCCTTAGTTTAAAGTTACAGTGGTTTCAATCAGGGTCGTGCTATCCTAGTGGCAAGTGTGTTCACTGAACACAAGCATCACACTAAAAAGACAGCAATATTTGGTAAGTGAAGTGGCGGAAAAGTTGGTTTTTAATAAAAGTATGTCTACTATAAGCAGAACTATTTCCACTGTTGCAAACACAACAAAAGTAAAAAAATTTAATTAGTACATGTGGGTTGTGCAAAGTGAGATTATAACTTCTTCATTTAAAAAGGTACTGTAACGAAGTCATCAGATCGAGGCGTAGTTATTTTTAGCACATTACATCAACTTTCATTCGCCGCACATTTAGAAATCATAATTGCTATCAGCCGACAAAGGCAAAGCTATCAGATACCATTGTCAAAGAAAGCCACATGTATCTTATCAATTGTTGGCTGAGATCGTAAGTTATATAAAGATGCATGTTAGTGGTGGAAAGGGAATCCAGTTTCGATAGTAAGTCACAAGTACATCAGAAATAAATATTCAAAATAAATTTAGTTGTTACTTATTATACGATATAAATTACTCGTAGTGATATATAAATTGTACAAACTAAGTGTTGTAAAATTATAAGTGTAAATATCACTTACGTTAAATAAATTAAGAAGATCTTGTGAAATTGAAGTTATACACACGCTACAGTACTGAGGCAACAGACTATTCCAGCTTATAAAGAAATGATGAAGTATTAAAAGTAGTGAGGAATGAGTATGAGAGGCTATGTTTCATCAGATACTACATATAATGCCTGCACGGTGTGCTGATGTCGTATACTCTTTATCTATTTCACAAACTCTCTTAAGTGACAATTCAGGTAAATGGCCAGAGATACTTTCACATACAGAAAGACATACTTTAATAGAACATGGTTCTATTCAAGTGAAAGGATAAGCATATTCCAAAAATGAGAAAGGTAGAAAATTCTCCGATGATTCTTATTCTTATTTGCATTCAGTGTCTAAAGATTGCGTATTTTACTTTTATTGAAAGTTATTTAGTTCAAAAAACAATACCACAGAAACTGGTACAAAGGACTGGCAACACCTATCTCTCCTGTGATTGCGTCACGAAAAAAGCAAAATGCACAATGATAGCTTTAAAAGCTGGCATTTGTTTTAAAAAGCAAAATAACAATTGATAAACAAGAATAAAAACCTTCTGATAATGAAAAAAAAAGCACTGGCATGATGTAATATTGCGAATTGTGTAGGTTATACAATTTCTAGCTAGACAAAATTTAGCTTTTCGTGAAGGATCAAATTGGTTGTTTTAATAAGACAATGGAAGTTTTTCAAAAGCAACAAATATGATATCAAATTTTGTTGCAACGTTATATGGACGCATTCGTAGGATTCAAACATCTAAAGAAACGAGTAAATGCATACCTACGTAGGTAACAAGATTCAAAATGAGATTATAGCTGTCACCAATTTCACTGCTTTTACTTTCTTGTTTACTCAATACAATAAAACAAGCACAAACTAAAAAAATAAATCGGAGGATTCAGTAATAAATAATAGCGTTTTCAAATTTGCAACCTGTCTCAAACACTTGAGCTGGTCTACAGTTTTTTATTGTCTTCAGCATTCCTATGATAGTTTCTATTGCATTTTGTATTTTCATTTTGTATAGAAATCACTTATAAAAATAAAAGAAGACTTTAGATACGGATCTTTACAAAATAAAAACTTGAAATTACCCCTTAACTCAATAAACTATAAACACTAGAGGCAAAAAGGTCCAAGATCAATATTAAAAATGTACAACAAAAAGTATGTTTTAAAATATAACGGTAAAAGTACATGCAACATCGAGTTGCCTTTAAAATATCTTTTTAGGGATGGTCCAACTGCCTAATAATTGCTTTTCTTAATATTAACACATAGATCTTATAAGAATGTATCAAGAAAGTTTTTAACTTCTTGAAGAAAAATTTATCACGATAAAATGACTAAAAAATTAAGATCTTGAATGTAAATAATGTACGACCATTTATGATTTAAGTAATTGTTTAGGAAATATTTTCATATTAATGTAATCCTTAACAATTTCCTCCAAATTTTCAATTGTTGGTTTTGGAACCGTTATTTCAAAACCTAACTCTTTTAATTTATTACCATCTAAATGTAAATGTTTATGGAGGAGTAACTCAAAGTCCATGTGGGGCGATAATGGAGTATTCTGAATATCAGCAACACGACAAGCATCAGCCCAAGGTCTTAAATGTTTGTCATTTGCTTCATCTGTAGCACCTGGAATATCAGCTGCACTTGATACCAAATTCCCGTAGTAATCAACTTTAATATTTAAAAGATCAGCTAATATGTTAGTGATTGTTCCTTGTGTTGATGCTGCATTATCCACAACATTGTAAATCTGAAAGAATATTTACATTAAAATTACGCTTAAAATTTAGATGGTTTTTATTTTTATGGAATAACGTAACCTATTAAAAAATTAAAAAGTTACCACCTTTTACTAATTTTTTATTGTTGATATTTATTTAAAATATAAGGCCGTTATCAAATGTTTTGGGGTTATTATAAATGCAGTGGATCTCACTTGAAATATTGCACAGTACAATTGATAATTAGTTGTTTAATTAGCAAAAAAGGAATACATGAGTAAATTTCTATTAATATCGTCCACAACAAGGCTCTGATATATAACCCGACCTATTGTGTGGCTTGACTTTTAACCAGGTCTACCATAAGTAAAAAAGATTCTAACCATTATGTTACGAAGGAACGCAGAACAACTAAACAGTAGATCCAATTCAATACACCAAGTGGATTAGTTTGTTAGAAAAGATACATAATTCCAATATTTCCCTTCAATCTTTTACTACAGTATACTATAAGAAATTAACAATTACAAAACGCTAAACCTAACTTTTATCTTGCAATTAGTCCAACTAAGCCCATAAGAAACAATTTGAGCTCAGCCATTAGTTTTGTAAAACGATCTACCTGAGATTTATGTTGCTTTCGATTTGCCTAAAAACTAAGATAATCTAACCTAAGTTAAAATAAACTTAGTTGAGGACACATTCTTTTTACTACTAAGGAACTTAGATAAAGTTAGATCTTTTGCATTCCGCTTACCCCAAATAAGGTGCCTCTATAGATCTACCTTAGATACTAACTTCCCTCCCTAAGAGTATATTGAAGTTATATTTTTCGTGCTGTGTATGATATAAATTTTTATTGAACATTTATAAAAGCAACTATAACATACCAGTTAATACCAAGTTGCTTTTTAACAAGAACCAGTTGATTTTAATATTGTTTTTAAACCCTTTATAGGTTAGTTAGCTAAAATGCTAAGTTGTACCTTCTAATAATCAAATGCAAATGAAGTTAGGTAAGATTGGATTTTTACCTAACCTAATTTTAAGCCATTCTTAGCTAAGGTGTAAATAGAAAGCAACATTAGTCTCTGCATATCTAAGTGCTATAAATCCTTTGTTATACATGTCTAAATATAGTGATAACTCACATCTACATGTTTGGTGCATTTATAAAATTCGGGGGTTTTTCACGAGCTTCAATGCACTCATTTTATTGATTTGAATCACTGGTTTAACTTTTACACCCACTTTACTAGAAGACGCATACATTATACTATTTCTCTTGTTGCTTCTGATGTTGATAAGGCAACACACCATTGTCTAACATTCTTCCACAAAATGGCAGTGTCGTTCAGCTTGCAAATCACACCACTTGATTTCTGTTTTTCATAACTGCCAGCAAAATTTGCATCACTATGCTTCAAAACAACCCTTTTGGCAGCACAAATTAAGACCTTTTAGATAACGCGTTATTCTTTTCACTAAATTCCAATGAGATTCTGTAGGTTGATCCAACGCTCTTGCAGCTAAGTTCACTGCAAAACAATATCATGCCTAGTGAACATTTGTAGATAAATCAGATTACCAACGACTTCTCTGTATGGTATGCTAGATTCAAATTTGGGAGAACCAACTGCTGCACACCTTGTTTCTATACGTGTTGACATAGATTTCGAATCTTGCATCCCATATTTATCAAGAATTTTATGAATATAATTTTCTTGACCCAAAGAAATCGTACTTTGATAAATTTCTATGCCATCCATTCGATGTTGTCAGTGCTCATATAGCCACTTGTTTGAGCTGATGTGTGAGAGCTCGCATTGTCATTATCAAGAATGATTCGGCGTAGTCGGTTTATTTTCTTATTTTTCCGAAAACTTGTAGTAAACAAATGGTTGTATACCAAGCAGAATTAACTGTTCTACGATCCTCTAAAGCAACGGTCGTGAAATGTCCATTTATTCCAAAAAAAACAGGCAACTATTTTCTTCGAAGTGTTTCGAGCACGGACAACTTTGTTGGATTTTGTTCATCTTGGAAAACCCATACAGTCGACTGCTGTTTACTTTCGGGTTGATACGGATAAATCTAAGATTTCTCACCCGTGTAGATGCACCGCAATCGTATTTTTTAGTATTTCTTTGCACCAATTGACACAAGTAATTTTTGACGGATTGTCAAATTATGTGGGATCCAACGCGCACATAGCTTTTTCACAGCGAAATGTTCATGTTATATCAAATGTATACTTGTCATACGAATGCCTAGGGATGCCTGAATCTCATGATAAGTCACATGACGATCTTGCATTATCAATTCACGCACAGCATTGATGTTTTCTGGCACAAAGCCAATTTTGGACGACCTTTAAATTCATCCGCTAGCAAACTATGACCACGATTGAATTCACTGTACCAATGATTAACCGTGGTTTTAGTTGGAGCTTCTTCCCCAAAGGTCGAAATAAGTTGATTCAGAAATAGTAAAAAATCATCGCAGAAAAATGTCCACGAGTTAATTCAATTTCGGGTCGACAACAAATTTTCAACTCAATCAAATCAAAACAGTGTTCATATGGCAATATATTATAAGTATGTATACTGTCAAAAATGTCAAATTTTAGGTTAGAAATGTCAGATCGCACCTAGCAACACTAGTGTTGTCAGTTCCCAATACATATCGAGCACCTCTTGTACTGCAATTGATTTATTGTATTTAATAAGTTAAAGGTTGGCGTATATTGAAACCAGGGTTATTATTTTTAGTTGTCAGAAATGAATTATAATGAATTTTTGAAATATTTGCAGTTAATGTTAGTAGAAGGGAACACAAAAGCAGAAATAAGCACTACCCTAGACATTACATTTGATTTTCCAATGCTCCACCCGAAGGTACTACATTGGCCAGGAAGCGAGTTTTTTTTTACCTGGAAAATTTGGAATTTTGCCGAACCCTTGCTGTTTCAAGCAAGGTAGGGATCTTTAACGTGCGTGACAACACTCACACACGGGACCTCCATTTTACCTATCATTCGAACGAGGGTGTATTTTTGTGAAAAATGCTCGCCTAACATTTTTCAAGCGGACCGTGTCGGGATTCGAACCCGGGACCTTGGGCGTAGTAGTCACACACATACCACTATGCCACGGAGCCGCCACTACCCTAGACAACGAGATTTAATTTTATCCTGTGCATCTTGCTCGCCCACACATTCCTGCCTAAACTTGTAGAGGTTCTATTTCATTTGCATTCCGATTGCCAATTTTCAGATAGCCAACCGCAGGGTAGGCAGAGAAAGAAATATGCGTAAAACGGTAAAAAATAGGAGAGAGGATGATGGGACACATACTAAGGCATGAGAAAATAGTGCAGAATATATTAACAGCAGAGAAAGATGAAAAAGAGAGTTAGAGGTAGACTTAGATTAGAGTATTGCACACAGATAGTGAAAGATGTAGGCTGTGGAAATTTCAGGAAATGTGTAGGTTAGCTCAGAATAGGATGTGGAGGTATGCGTCCAACCAGTTACAGGGTTGAAAACCTAATGATGATGATGAATGTTTAAACATATTTTAAATAAATAATGATCTCAAATTCACACTTATTTTCCATTTTTACAGAAATTTTTGTTTAGCGAAGGTTTTAAAACTATGTAATTCATTGATAGATCGCATTAAAAACAATCGAAATTTTATAGAAATTTGTAAAAACTATCACACATGCATTGTTTTTAATCAAATATTCCATAGTCTATATAATTAATAAGTACTACACATAAATCTCACCTGTCCTACAGTATCATCTCTATTGCACACAAACCAAATTGCTCTACAAACATCGGTAACATGTACAGTATTAATTTTCACATCTTCATTCCAAAGCAATTTCATTGTTTCACCCAACTGCTTATAAACTGCTGCTACCATTATACGTGGCATTAAACCAGTTTTATCACCTAAGCCATAAGTGACAGCAGGTCTAAGGACTGTAAACCGTAAATTTGGTATTGCTTCTAATCCGATTTCAACCTAAAAAATATGTATGCTGTATCAATAAAAATAAGGTGTTAATTACATTTTACTTACAATTTTTTGTTAATATTATAAATGTACATTTTTATGAAACACTAAAACTCTCGTAGTTTTCTCTTTGCTATTTACAGACATCATCCCAAGGTCTATTAAATAAATAACACATGTACGATTAGTTATATTATATAAATTAATTGACCTCATCTCGACATTTTGAGTAAATTAAACTATTAAATGTTCAAAATTCAAATTGTGGATGTATTATTCCAGGTCCCAATAAATTTCAGAATATAAAATTAAGTTTTTATACCTTTATCGATGTGAATTTTTCAATTTCTATAAAATTCAATTGCAAAACTCTAATTTACAACCACCCCTTAAATTAGTGACTTTCAACATTCAGCACTTAAAATTTCTGTTCGCGATTTAGAACGAATTATTTAGGCCAATGACTTAGAATTTATCGCCTCAAAATGAATTATTTCTATCGCGTAATTAGAATTTCTGTTCATGACGTAAAACCCTAATATAAAAATCTTAACGTCACCTAATAATTAAGAAATTGTGTTTATACCTTACAGAAATGTTCTAGACAAAGAATTTAAATAAAATAATTTTCGTTGTGCAGTTTTTTAGATTAAATTTTTGACAAATTGTTTAATTTATTTAAAATTCGATGTTTCCTTCAAAAATCGATGTTAATTAGGAAAATATTAAAAATCAAAAAAGGAAAGAAGTCACTGAAGAGGTTCTATAATCACTTTCTCGCACAAGAGATGCCAGATGTTTCCCTTTGCTCTACCCAATGACATACTTGGAATCCTCAAGATCTACATAATTTCCCCTTACTGTTAATATAACACATCCAAAATATGCTACACAATCAGGAAATTCCAACTTTAATAAATTTGACCATCTATTGCTTCTTATGGACATTAAGCGCTTAAATTTTAACCCAAAATTTCACTAATTAGATGCAGGTTGCAGGTATGCTGATAAAAATCTCACAAGTTTAAATACACATTTTTAGTTTTTTTATACATAGCTTTAATTTAATAATTACGGGGGATTTTAATGCAGTGGTAATTGAGGGTAGGGAAAGAGAGGTAGTAGGTTTATTTGGTTTAGGCACAAGAAATGACAAGGGAAATAGGCTGGTAGAATTTTGCAACAAGAACATTTTAATCATCACAAACACATTATTTCAACATCATGCTAGAAGACGATACACGTGGAAGATGCCAAGAGATATAAGAAGATATCAAACAGACAAAGGTTTAAGAATCAAGTAAAAGACTGTAAAAGTTACCTAGAAGCAAATATAGACACTGACCACAACATCGTAATTATGAAGGCCGCTCTTAAATTTAAAAATCTGAAAAAGAGGAATGGAAAAAGGTAGTTTGACTTTGAGAAAATAAAAGATAAAGATATCCATGAAAGATTTGAAAAAAAAGTCAAATGAATTACTAAAAGATATCGAGAAAATTTCTTATTCTAAGAAAGTAGAAACAAAATGAAATAACATTAAATTCAGCTTAGAATGGCGGCCAGAGCTTTTCTGAGGAATACACAAAAAGAAAATAAGAAACCATGGATAACAAAGGATATCCTGAATATGATAAAAGAAGGACGAAAAATACAAAAATAAATCAGATGAAACAGGAAAACCGAGATACAAAGCCATAAAATGAGAAATTATTCCCAAATGCAAGAAAGCTAAAAAACAATGGATAGATGAAAAGTGCAAAGAGGTACAAACTGAGATGGAAATAGGAAAGACAGACAAAGCATACAAACTAATTAAAATGAATTTTAGGGATATAAAACCATATAGCAAAAATATAAGGGGCACAGGAGGAAACGTCATTATAGAAAATGTTGAGAAAGTGGATGATAGATGGAAAGACTATATAGAGAATTTATATGCAGGAGAGGAATTAACAGCATTAGAACAAAAATCAGACATTGAAAAGGATGACTTGGGATATCCTATACTTAAGAGAGGAGTTTGAATTAGCATTAAAAGGTCTGAAAAATGGTAAGGCAACAAACGGGCACAGATAAGGTGCAAGCAGAAACAGAACGTCTCTTCCAACTTGTAAGCTATATATATGAGACAGGTGAGATACCCAAAGATCTCATACGTAACATTATAATCATTATACCAAAAAAGTAAAGACAGATGTGAAAATTTCCGAACAATAAGTTTGACAGCACATGTGTCAAAAATATTAACTAGAATTGCACAAAGACGACGAATGGAAAAATGAGCTGGAGAAGTACCAGGAGAAGATCAATTTGGATTTAGGCGAAGCAGCAGGCTATTTTAGCTCTCAAGGTGATAATGGAGAAAACAAAAGAAAAAAAGAAGAGCGTGTATATAGAGTTTGTAGATCTGGAAAAAAACATTCGACAATGTAAAATGGAAAAAAGATTGGAATAAGTTTTAGGGATAGACGGATAGTACATAGCTTATACAAAGAGCAAACAGCGGTAATAGAACTAGAGCAGGAACGTAGAGAAGTAAATATTAAGAAAAGGGTGGAACAAGGATGTGCTCTATCCCCATTAATTTTTAACTTGTACATCGAAGAGGCAATGAATACTGTCAAATACAAGAAGAGATTTGAAATTATTATGCAGGTACAAAAGATTGATATGCTTAGATTTGCAGATGATATAGCAGTATTAGCATCTAATAAGGAAGAGTTAGAAGCTGCTCTTAATGATATGGAAACGGTTCTAACAGAGAGATACGGTATGAAAATTAACAAAAATAAAACTAAAGTACTAGTATGCAAAGGAGGGGAAAATAAATTAAAAACTAGAATACAAATAGGTAATGAGAACATACAAGAGGTTAAGGATTTCTGCTACCTAGGAAGCCAAATAATGCAAGATGGGAAGAGCGCAAAAGATACAAAACAGCCCAAGGTTGTGCTACATTTAACAAGAAAAAGGAATTACTGTGTTCAAAGACAATAAACATAGAAACAAGGAAAAGATTGCTTAAAATATACGTGTGGAGCACAGCATAGTACATCTAATAAATAGGGACAGTAGAAGAAGCAGGGAGAAAAACGGTAGCAGCATTTTAAAATGTTGTACTTCAGAAGAATGAGGACGATAGCATGGACAGGCTAAGTTAATAACAAAGAGGTTATATAAATAGTAGGGGAATAAAGATATCTGTGGAAAAAAAATATAGGAGAAATAGAAGGGTAGGATATGTTCTAAAGCATTTTTGGGGAATAGTGCAAGATATATTACAAGCAGAGATAGGAAAAAGGAGGTAGAGGTAGACCTAGATCAGATTATTGCACGCAGATAGTGAAAGGTGCAGACTGTGTAAATTTCAAAGAAATGTGTAGGTTAGCACAGAACGGGAAACAATGAGGGTATGCATCTAACCAGTTCCAGAACTGAAGACCTAATGATGATGATACATAGGTTCAAAATCCATTTTCTCACAGGTACTATTATATTCTTACTTCTCCAAAAATGTTAATTAATAGAATCTTGTTATTACCAAAACAAATGCATTTAGAACTTTAAATAGGTTAAGATGAAGTAGGTAAAGAAATAGTAGAAAAGACAATCATGGCATGAGTAGAAGGCTTGTGTTAGGGTTTTTAATGCCGGTTCTAGTAATTTTAAGCGTATCTTAAGCTAAGTTAAAAATGAATAGAATATACTAGCATATCCCCACTATTGGACTGGCCTGTTAAGGGATTGCTATGCTTGGTTAAGTCACAAAATTCAATATTCTACCTAACGCTCCTAAATAGTATTCTTGTACTTGTGTATCGATGTATTTGCTTCTTGTTATAAAGCTCCCCGTGTTAACGTTATTTGTATCACACTCTGCTCAATGAGGTTTTTGTTGTAAATACTGTTCTAACTAATTGTCTAAACCTAAACAAACTAATAAAAGATATGTATATATATATATATATATATATATATATATATATATATATATATTTATTATTAACTCCCACTTCTCTCACTTACTTACTGTCTGTTCAGTCACTCTCAATTCTTTATTCTTTAAATTTTTATTTTATTTTACCCCTTTTTGTCGCGCCTTTTTTTTTTGTAATGTGCACACCTGATGCACGCCCCGTACTTGCAACGTTTGGTTGGTTCTTTAATTAACTATTTATTTCAATGCCTCGACTATTTAAGCTCTTAAATCTCAGGGTGTTCAACTACTTATAGTGAGTTCTGTTATAAGTAGATGTGCAAAGTCCAACCAAAGTGCACCTCTTTTGTTTTAGTACTAAATTTTTTTACTCTACTTTTTAATATGCCAAAATTATACTGCAATCAGCGTTGCTTTGTGCCAAATTAAATTACTACCAAAATTATATGACTGTTTTTGACGTTTTAAGATATCTCAGCACTCACCTGGTCTATACTTCGTTCTTGGCCGCTCTAACTGCTGGCTCAAAATCCTTGTCGCCGTATGCGTCTTTACACTTTTGTCCTATCTGGTTTAAGTTTGGTACCGCCTCCAGGTGTTGTTCTCAAATTTAGCTGCTCCCCAATACCTGAAATAATTAACCCTAATTTAGAATTTTGAATACCCAGTGCTGTAACTTCCCCTGTGCTAATTTCTGCTTTTAATCCTCCACTACCAATCGATGCTCTCCTAAATTTCGCTCTTCGTGTTCTCAATTACTCCGTCCGCTTCTTCGTATCTAATCCAAATCTACTCGTCGTCCTTATTTCAAATTGCTCTATGCTCCGCTACCTAATAATCGCTATCCAAAACCAACTTCTTTCCCATATATTTTTCCTCTCGATGTCCTGCTACCTAATATCGCTATCCAAATCCCACTTCGTTCCTTATATATTTTTCCTCTCGATGTCCTGCTACCTAATATCGCTATCCAAATCCCACTTCGTTCCTTATATATTTTTCCTCTCGATGTCCTGCTACCTAATATCGCTATCCAAATCCAACTTCTTTCCTATGTATAACCACTCTCGATGTCCTGCTACCTTTAAATCGCTGCCCAATATCGTTCCAAATCTATATAATTTCCCGTCGTTTCGCCGTCGCACAATCACCACTTTTTATACTTATTACTTTCGTCGCTGTTACTTCTTTACCCTTCTTTACTTAATCAAAACTCTTTAAACTCAAATACTTTTATTAACTTCTTTCAAAAATTGTTTACAAATTAGCACAGTATGAAAAACACGTCTTTTTACAAAATGAATTTCGAAAATAATCTCCGTTGTTTGCTTTCCAAGACGACCATTTTAACTTTCCTGCCTACTACACTTTAAAGTACATAACTAAATTGTCCAATAACATCCTAACATTTCGTTTGTGTCGCACATACCATAGTTCATGTCATTTTACACTTTCCTGATTCACATACAATTCTATTATTTGTCCTAAATATTTACAGTTCACCAATCACATTTGAAGTTGTTATAACTAATAATTTTGAGCTTACAAATATTGTCCAAAAGTTGATTCTATTTAAAATGAAAAACCAAAATAAATCGCACTTGAACCTGGATGCGTGGTTGATAGTAAACATCCATAGACGCATCCGGTTTTTGGACGGCAAATGTACTTTCAATGGCCTTTAAAATTCAAACTCGGTATAAACCCTTGAGCACTGTACATCTTACTACGTCACTCAGTCATTTTAATATTACCTTTTGGCACTTAATTTCAACTACCATTTTGAATGGCACTTTAGTATACGTAAAATACGGCAAACCTACATTTTTAAGTTTATGTGATCAAATCTGTGGATTATTTTGCTTGGCATATACTACCTTGTACTAAAACCCTTAGAACTCTTGTTAGCTCCTTATACATTTCAATATATATATATATATATATATATATATATATATATATATATATATATATATATGTTACTGAGCACGCGTTGTTTATTATTTTATTACATGTTCAATCGAAGAATGTCTTATCTAGAAAGGACACTATTAATTTATGTTAAACTTAAATTAAAAACTAAATTCAATATTTTGAAAAGGTGCATCTCATGATTCTATTTGTGGAACATATAAACTGTTAGTTCACAATTAACCAGTTAGACACAGCTAACAACAAATAACTCAGTTATATATATTTTATACAAATTATAAAAAAAGGACATGTAATGGAAGTATGGTGACAGTTATATTTTTCTTTTATTTGTCAGACTACTACTTTCAATATGTCAAATAGACGTTGCAAGCAGCCACAGCCCCAACATAAACCTTCTAACAGCCTGATTAATGAAAAATTAATAAAAATTTCGGTCAGAGTACTTTCAGAAAAGTTGTACACAAATTTTTCATATACAATCATTTTCACACGCAATAAATAAATATAACAATTCTTAACACTGAAATTATTGATACAATGATAATAGGATATTTCATGATAAATAAGCATATGGTCGATCAGTTGTTTGCTGTAGGTTCCTAGTCTTTTTTGTACAAATACCAAAAATGCTTACCTTAAGCAATGCATTGCGAAATACAGACAAAATACTAATGACTTTATTGACCGTACCGGTAGGAATATAGCTTGAAATGTTTTTTTTGAATCATTCAGTACGCCATCATCAATGAAACTGAAACATTGAAATTTACAATCATTCAACAATGTTTAAAGCAGATGCAAGGTGATGTTTTTTGCCCTTGGGGAACAGTGAATAAAGTACAAATACCCGTCCTCAATGCAAACAAAATACCCGGAGAAACGTTCAAGAGATATCACTCTGCTATATGATTAAACTCGGCCTTATGTTTCATTGTGATAAAAGAAAGTATTGAAAAATGAAATGCAGGATTTTAGGGAATGCATTTTACGGTCCAGATGAAGCAACTTATAATTTCCACAATTAAGCTGCTGAAAAAAGTATCAAAAAGTAAGCATTTTATACCGAACATAAAAGTGCAAAATGTTGAAAAAAATTTTTTAAGCAACAGCAACAAGAATTGCATGAGCAGGATATAGATATCGATGAAACAATATAATATATGCCTTAATTTTGGTGGTTATTATTTATAACTATATGTCTGATTCGATTTTTTAAAGACCAAATATCAGTTTTAAGTTAACACATCTCATGCTTTATATGGTGTTTGACATAGTAGGATTTAGGAATAAATTTACAGTTTCAAGGTATTTTGCACATATTAATTAATATTCAAGTAAACGTAATTAGTATAAAGATTAAGTTTTCATAGAGAACCACAAAATATTAGTTCTCTAACGTCAATAAAAAGTATTATAACTAAAATTACCTTATTTTTCCAACGTGCTATAAAAGACCAAGGTGATACAGCATCGCTTTCCTTGTGTGGAACTTTTTCTGAATTAAGCATTTGTCCAGATGATATTTCTATATAATGCTTAACATTATGTAAAGCAGCTTGTTGAGCACAGTTTAAACTTAATGCTAATACCCCTTCTTCGTACACAGGATCGGTTTGACCAGATTTAGTTTCGCATGCACAATTAATGGCAAAGTCCCAGGTGATTGTTTCATTTGGAGGAACAAAGGCAGCTTGACAAGATTCTAAACATAAAAATTAGGTTAGATATCATTATTCAATTGTCATGTAAAAGCAGGAAAGTAAAAGTTATCAAATAAAGTTTAATAAAGTTATAGCAGTTAGCATTTGCAGAAAGCAATAAAAATCCAATCTACATTAAATATTTTTTTTTCATTATGCTGGATTACTCACACCATTTATAAATTTATTACTAAGATGTGAACAATTATTACATATTCTTTTATTCCACACAAGCCGCAACAACATGGCAGTAATGTATAGACATTAATCAAGTGAAATTATTAATCGTCTACCGAATAGCATGTTCGTGTTATTATAGTGTGTAACGTTCCTTTAGATATTAAAATCAGAATTCAATTACAATTAATAAATAATGTATTGGGGTGCATTTTCTAATATTAGTTCATTTTTTTATATTTTGTGAAAAAATCACTAACTTAAAATAAGTGTAGTATTATAATTCTCCTAGATCAAATTATTTTAAACTTAGATACAATTTAAAACCGTAGTTTCTGTATTATGGGAATTTTAATAATTCATTATTATTATTCAGTGAGGAGTAGATCTATTCATTCTTTAAGGTACTATGCAATATAAAAAAGATTTGTAAAACATTTATATTGCCATATCACAAAAGCCATGATATCTTTAGTATTTTAAAAGGTTGTGCAATTCATTTTGTCTTCAAGGTTAGTAAGAATTTCATTATCCTATACATTCCGCTGATCTATTTTCCTGGCCACTATTATCCGTTTGTCTTGAATTTTATAACTAAGACAGTTTTCACAATCTAGTTGCAAAGTTCTGAATTAATTTTTTAAGGGTAGATACCTTGCAGAAGGAAATTAGTGGACTATTGTGTAGTAGATTCAGATTACATGTGACAACCTGATGTAAGTAAACAGCAGCTTGAATAAAATAAAATTGAATTGGACATTTGAAAAGGAAATACCAGAATGTACCGTGGACTGATACTACTTGCAGATCACTCAAATCACGGATTTTGAAAGGCACTTTTAAAAATTTAAAGTTGGAAAATAACTTCCTGTAACAATTTATTTCATTTTTAAAAACATTTCAATGAATTTTGCAATGCGATTTTATGTTATAATTATTATGCCCAAGAATAAATTTATTAATATTGAAAACTTTCTGAATACCTTGATGGGGAGGGAGAATTTGATGCTTTTAAATTATAATTTGATGCAGCCAAGAATTAATGTGTGAGAACTTTTTAAAATAATTTAGTAGGAAAATTTTGATATCTTAAATGATTTGATGTGACAATGAATTTGTGTTCTGAGAATATTTCTGTACAATTTGGCAAAGAAAACATGTTTTAAATAAATAATTGCTGTAATAATTTATTTTGAAAATTATTGTTAATAAGAAAATATAGTAAAATATGTTGTGACAAGGATAAATTCCATTTTTAATGATTCACTTTTTAAAAGAAAGTTAATTGAAAATCTACAATTTTATGATTTATTATGTAGCCCTTATTCTTGTAATCGATCAAATTACAATATGAAATAAGGGATTTAAAAAAAGTGGTATCAAGAGAGATTCATCCTTATTTTAATTTTGTATAATATTTATTAACAGTCAATCCATCGTCAATAATTTAGAAATTAAATAATTGATTGCTTGACTATTTAAAATTTTTTTTTTGTAGGTGATAACTCCTATTTGTTGGTAGCATAAAACTAATATTCTTTTAATTTTGACTAGTTTAAAAATGGCAGCCATTGCTTCATGTCGTGTGAATATTTCTTGCATTTCTAGAGGTTTGCAAAAAGTCCTATATTTCAGTTGTGGTTTGTCGCAGAACTCTGAAACAAATGCCGTTATTCATTGCACATTTAAGACTACTTATTTGTTAAATACATCATTTGTTACATCTTGTTTCTTTGTGCCTAAAACTTCGTGCCAAACTTGACACTTGTTACGAAAAATAAAATTCTGGAAGAGTAATTATTTGAATAGGGTTATAATATCAGACCTCAAAATTTTTTTTTGCAAATACCTATATTAGGATAGTTTATGTAATCACACAATTGAGCACTGATACTTGTCTCCTTTTTATTACAGAGCCCCACAAATATAACATTTTTTTTTTGTAAAAAAACAAAACTTAGAAAACAGCTCAACATCAAGTAACATAATATTATTATATTATATTTCCTAAGAATGTTTCTCGTTTTCATCCACACCTTATTTCCTGTTGACCTTTTGAACTACGTTCTTGGTCCTGCTGGATGGTAAAAGTGAATGAGCACATCCTTGTTTTGCAAACTGATGTCTTCTATTTCATCGAGCCACTCCTGTTCATTATAGACACATGCAACAGTGTCTTTTTCCCTTGGTGTTAGAGGCACTACTTTAGACATGCCAGAAAACATCGATGCTGTGTGCAAATTGATAATGCAAGATCCTCATGTGACATAGTGAGATTCAGGCATCCCTAGGCGCATTAGTATGACAAGTATACACTCAATATTACATAAACATTTAGCTGTGAAAAAGCTATGCGCATGTTGGATCTCACATAATTTGACAATCACTAAAAAAAAACTCGTGTCGATTGGTACAAAGAAATGTTCAAAAAATAAGATTGTGGTGTATCATCAAACACAGTGTATAATATCTACACAGGTGACAAATCTTGGGTTTAATTGTATGAACCCGAAAGTAAACAGCAGTCGACTGTATGGGTCTTCCAAGATGAATGAAATCCAACAAAAGTTGCCCGTGCTCGAAGAACTTCGAAGAAAATGGTTGTCTGTTTTTTCAGAATAAATGGACATGTCATGGTCTTTGCTTTATAGGACCATATAACAGTTAATTTTGCTGGGTACACAACCATTTGTTTGCAACAAGTTTTTGGAGAAATAAGAAAATAAACCGATAAAGCCAAATCATTCTCCATAATGACAATGCGAGCTCTCACACACCAGCTCAAACAAGTGACTATATGAGCACTCAAAACATCGAATTGATGGGTTATCCGCCATATAATACTGATTTAGCACTTAATGATTTCTTTTTATTCCCACACGTGAAGAACAAACTGCGTGGACGGATTTTCCACACTAGAAGAGGCAGTTGATGCGTTCAAAACCCATGCAAAAGTGTATTAATCATCGTGAAGAATATTTTGAAAAACAGTAAAGAAGTTTTCACAGCTTAGTTTTCACAGATCGAGCACCTCTCGTAGTTTTGTGCTGATTCAGGTTACATGTTAATCTCAAAATATGTAAGTTCAAGTATATAAAGCGTAGATAGAGAAAGCGACATGAAGGAGGTCCAATTTTGATACATCCATCCGAAGTTTGCCGATAATGCCTTGCAGTTTCATTCTTCAAAAAAATAATCCGTTTCCAACGTCCAAACTCCAAACGGGCTACTTTGGTAGATTAATTACCTTGAGTAGAGGTTTGCGAACAAGGCAGAGTAGCCTAAACAGGTTCAGATAATTCCTTGCCAAGTGGGCCAGTTTCTTTTTGGGAGACTACTGGGTCCATAGAGATAGTCGACCATTGTGTTGGAAGTTTCATGTTGTAAAAGACAAGGTCGACAAGATAGAGGTGCTCAAGAAGAAGTAGAGGACAACCTTCAATGCCATAAAATTGTAAATAAACCAATGCTGAAACTGGTAGGAAAGTTAGTACCTAATCATAAGAAAATGTATAAATTGAACGTACTTACAAGTGCGTCTGTGTTTAAATTAGGTTTTAGTTAATAGGTTTATGACATACTGGGTGTTTAGACCGTTTTTAGTTAGTAGGTTTAGGACATATGGAACTATTAATATTTGTTTAAGTTGGTACTGTGCAAACGTGTGTATTATAGAATTAACAATGTCGCAGCAAAGTTTATAAAGATTGTATACTTGTCTTAATCTTCTTTAAGATTTAAACCACTCAGTTGTTAAAATCGTATTTATTTACTATAAGCGGTTTTATTCCCAAAGAAGATTAAATAAAATACATAACAAACCACAACAAACATATAGGGAGTATTGTATATTTAGATTTTGTATTATTGTAAACAGTATAGTTACAGTTTTGACGAAAAATATTGTCTTGTCAATTTTGTTTAAAGCATGATTAAATATTTCAACATTTACTTTCAGAAATCTTTGCAGTTATCAGTCATAAATAGGTCTACGTGTTTAGGTTTGTTTTAAATTTAAAATAATTTTTGTTTTGATTAATTTTCAGGTATATTTTAAGCCAGAGTCACTCCTGATACCAAGATTTTGGTACCCCCTTGTTAATCATTCAAGGACTTTTCTCCAGCATCCCTGCGAGACTAGGTGACGTCCAAGGTATTTTCCAATCAAGACCACATTTCATAACCGATAGCACTCTGGAACCCTCATCAAACAACTACACCACCCGATTCACTGAGTTCACTGAGTATTTTACTGGCATGGGATTTTTAGCGAACGAATTCACTGAATTTTCTGAGAATTACCGACTATATATTTTGAGGGCCAAAAATTGTACGTAACAAATAGCTAAATTTGTATACAAGCACTAAAAATAACAAATCTTTTGATGTGTACACTTAGCATGCAACTGTATAATACTTAACCATAATGAATACTGGTTTAAAAATCGGCCAATTATAAATAGCTTCTCAGGTATAATAGTGATGAAATTTTTAACCATAAATCGTTTATACAAGAGATAAAGGGTACATAGGTTGAATATAGGCCTTTTATTTCCTAAAGACATTTATTTCAATAATACCTGAAATACCAACCGGTAATCTATAAGAGCTATTTTACACAATACTCAATTTCAGTCTAAATTTAGTACTAAATTTGTTTCTAAATTTAGAAGTATTTTTAGAAAGGTGTAATACATAGAAATTCAGTTTATAATTTAGGATATAAATTATGTGCATAATTTATAGAACCTGTCCTATTTTTCTCAATAAATCGACTCTCAAATCTGCGCAATAGTTCCATTTTAATTTCATAATGAATTGTTATTGTAGGTTATGTATGATTTTCGTATGTTATACACTCTTGTTTGTTGTCGTTCAAATAAACAGATTTTTCTAACTTATATTTATAATTATTTCAAGGTCTATGATCAAGTGCGCACCTTAATTGATGCCTACTATAACAATCCTTGTTTATATAATGTAAAATCAGGGTTGTATCATAATAAACATGCACGAAATGCAGCCTTAAAAAATATTAAAGATTCACTCTATCAATTACATCCTAATGTAACAATTTCAGAAATAAAAAATAAATGGAATGGACTCAAAACGAATTTTACCACAGAATATAAGAAGGTACAACAATCCAAAAGTAGTGGTGCAGGTGTTGACGATGTAAAAATAATATAACTAACCTCCAAGCGCTTTCATAACAAATCTTAGTTTCAGGTCTACATTTCAACAATTTGGTATTACAGCAAACTTCAATTTTTATTAGATCATATTAACCCAGGAAAATCTGTGGACTCCATTATCTTACAAGATTATGATTATGAATCTACCCAAATTGATTTAAATACGGTTAGGTTTCAAATAGCAAACAATTTCTCAAAAATAAGCTGCTTTCGGTTGTCGTGTTTTAAAACCCAAGGGTGCTCTGCACTAGGTAGCCAGCCAATAATTGAGCATGCTACGGTTAATGTTAAGCAAGTATAATTCCAGTTGTCAGTACTTATATATAGTAAAATACTGGGAACAATTTCTGCATTATATAACTGGAAGTTATTATTAACAATAAGGATCTCAAGGGTATTCCTTTATATATATATTTAATAATACAAACCCTACATTCCTAAGAGCACTTTTAAAATAGAATTTTCTATCCTTGTAATGGAAAATTTGAATTAATAAAATAAAAACTAACCTCAATATATAATTTTTTAATAAGCATCATCAATAATTCACATAATTTCAGCAAAATGATACATCAACAGTGGAACCACTACAGTCAGGGAATATTTTAATTGAATACAGTTCCCAGGACATTGTGGGGATGATGATGTGACTCAATATTATACAGAAGAGGTTATAACAAATGAAAATGTTTCGCTGATCTCTTCGATTCCTACCACTACTTTTAATCCACCATCAACACATCAAACAAAACTAAACAAAGCAAAAAAGCGTGTCTTAGATCCTGCTGAAGATGCAATTAAAGATACTGCAAGTATTTTCAAAAGTCGCAATGTAGTAGAAAAAAAGACTGACAATCAAATATATGCAGATACTCCCTGTATGTTTGTTGTGGTTTGTTTAGCATTCTTCTTAAGCTTCTTTGGGAATTAAACCACTCATAGTTTTTAAAATGATCTTTATTTACGTTTCGAATAAAACCCTAAAAATAAAGAAAAAGAAAACAAAAACAACGATACACACTACAAAATGCTCTCAATACCATACATAAAAGGATTCTCCGAAAAAATTCAAAGAATAGGAAACAAATTTAGAATTAAAACAGTATTTAGAACCAACTATACACTAAGAGCACAATTAACAAAAACAAAACCCAAAAACGCAATACAAAGTTCAAAAAACTGTATCTACAAAATACCGTGCGAATGTAATAAGTTTTATATAGAGGAAAGTTCCAGACCATTTGAAGTTCGATTAAGAGAACATAAATCATATAAAAAATAGAAAATTTGAAAAAATCCATGATTTGCCAACATGCATGGGACTCCAGTCATAAAATAAAATGGGAAGATGCAAAAATTATCGACAAAGAAAAAAACCACCAAAAACGCAAAATCAAAGAAGCTGCTTATATAACCCTACATAAAAATAACTGCGTTGCAAATGAATCCGTGACTTTCAGTAAACAATGGATTCCATTACTAAAAGAAATAACAAAAGAAATAACAAATGAAGATCAAATGCCCACAATATCTAGATAGCATTCCAAGTTTTTCCTGGGTTTTCCTTGCGATATTAACATGAAATACAGCCTACATACATGATTTCTATTTATACATACAATAACTAATTACATAACAATAAGCATATTAACTGGAAAACCATTATTTCGGCAAATTATAAATGTTGGGGGATCTTAGTAGCCACAGGTTGCTTAACCCCCTTCACTGAATCTCGGTAAAATAAGACATAAAATTAGAAATCTCTCAATTGTATAAATAGAAACATGTTAAAAAATGTTTCCCAAATTATTGAATTTATATAAAATTCACCAATACAAATTAATCAGCTGATTTCACGTTAAGCGTATTGGCTACCTTAGGAAAGTCGATCCCAGGTCGCAACACAAATTGAAGGCAATCATTCTTTTAAACTTTAAAAATTTTTTCTTTAGTGTACTCCAACCAAATATTTCAAACATCAATAAATCAAAGTAAGCTTCAATTTATGTCATAAACGTCAAACTTGAAGTTTTTATTATTTTGACAACGATCCTAGGTCATGGATCGAAACGTAAATAAAGATCATTTTAAAAACTATGAGTGGTTTAATTCCCAAAGAAGCTTAAGAAAAATATATGCAGATTATGTTACTTCAAAACTTAATTTGATAACAGAACCAAATATTTTGCTAGATACTGAACAAGAAATTAATAATATGTTATATAATGCAATTAAAAAATGTACATTTGAATAAAATACTGAGAATAAAGTTTACTTTTTTATTACAAAAAAAGGATTTTACAATCTGTCTGTTAATAGAGTCCTTTTGGCCATGGTACTTGTCCAATTTCAGAATTAAAATAAGCTTTATATTCTTCTCTCACTAGCCTTGCCACACATGAAAATTTCTTTCCAAATTTATTTTGCACCTTTTGTAAATTGCATGATATTTTGTCTAACTTTTCAAGGTAATATTTTTTTAAACAGAACGTAAGTAATTATGTAATAACTTTGGCGCTAAATGCATGGGGTTTATAAACACTCTAAATTGGTTTGCTAATATGTCAAAGCTGCTCTCAACTACTCTACGAGCTCTTGATAATTTGTAGTTGAATATTTTTTGGTCATGGTTAAGACCTCGTTGAGGAAAGAGTTTTAGTAAATTAGGCAACAAAGGAAAAGCATCATCTGCAATTACTGCATATGGTACGTTTTGTTAGTTGCCTGGTAAGCATTTTTCTTTGGGAAAATTTAAAGCAATTGTTTATAAAACTTTTGAAAAATTGCTGGCACTAAAAACACCCCCGTCACTAATTCTTCCATTAACACCAAGATCAACGTATATAAATTTATAATTAGTATCTGCTAACCCTAACAAAACATTACTGTGTGTGCCTTTATAGTTGTAAGGATATGAACCATCAGATATCGGTGGTCTAAATGTTATATGTCGACCATCTAAAGCACCCAAACATTGCGGAAATTGCCAATTGTCTTATAATCATCTGCTACTTTTTCCCACTCCGCAACTGTAATGAACCTTGAATAACCAGGCACATTGTACCGCGCATTTTAATGAAAACTACCAACCTCCAAATAACTTTTGATACATTGACTTTTATATAATCTTGAGTCTTGATGAGATAATTTTGGATTCAATAGCAGTCTACAAAAAGAACGACATTTGAGTAATTTCATTCGTAAACATGAAATAACCTCACTTTCATAGATTTACACGCTTCTTCAATATAAATAAGCGGAATTTGCACAAATGAAATAGTAGGAAAGGTTGTGTTCTAGCGGCAAAACGGGAACTAATATTTTCAAAAAATTTACATTTTTAAGATGACAAAAAGAACGGAATTTCTATATATCTACTGAGATCTCGGGTAAAAGGAACACCTATAAAAGTTATACATTTGAATTCCATCATGGGTGTAACCAAGGTAATAATATTAGTCGGGTAAGATGCGGGGACCCAAAAAATTGAGGTTGCGGTTTTATGAATACAGGGTTTGAAATTATACCAAACGTGTGTTTGGCAAAATATGCTTCTATAATATTTATTTTAACGTGTTTTTGCATATTTTATAAAAATCAATATATCAAAAGCTATTTATATATAGAGTGAGTAATTTTCGATGAAACGCACTGCATAACTAGTAATAATTACTATTTTAAGGTAATTTGGTCCCAAAGCTTTTATTAAAGCATCAAAAACCAACGGTACAGATAACGAAATTGTATTTTCGTGAATTCTACAACTATACATCAAGGATCGAAAGGACTCTCCTGTAGCCAAAAAGCGAAGTGTAACTTCTAATCTGCAATAAATTATCAATCTTATATTATATTTGCACATGTATTTTGAAACGGCTACTTACTTATCATGACAGAAATTGCATCTCTCATAAATGTATCATTCTTGTTAAGGTGATTTTCAAGGAGTCTTAATAAATAATCTACTTCCTCTGCACATAGTCGAAGAAAGTTCTTATACCTATTAAGATATTCAACTTTTAACTCTACATTTAACATTGTTAAAATTTCCTTTCCATCGCCACGTCTTAGTAGCCAAGGACGGCAGCACCATTTTTTTGTCTTTCCTGTCTTTTTTTTTACGCTTTTCAGCAATTTTGTACAAACAAATTGCTGCACTCGCTAACAACAAAACTTCATCATCCATTTTCAAATACCAAGATGTTTTTGTTAAATTATTACTAAATTTAGGACAAGTGTAATATTACCAGATTCCATCCATAATTCAATACCAAATTTAGTTCTAAATAGTTGTGTTTACACACAACTAAATTTATTCGTAAATTTAGAAACAAATTTAGTACTAAATTTAGATAGAAATTGAGTATTGTGTAAAATGGCTCTAAAGGGCTAATACTTTAATTTTTCTGTGGTCTGTCAAATGTTAAAAATGCGGGCCAACATTACAAATGTGACAAATATAAAGAAAATGTCCCACAAATTTAATCAAATATCAAATAAGTATACACAACTTTTGTAAATAATCAATTCATGCTATTAGGTCATAAATCAAACAGGTCCGGTATAGTCACAGACTACTCCAAATAAAACTAAAAACTGAAAAATATGCTCTAAAACTGAGGTTTTTGATAAAGACTTAGAAAATTTTGCCGGTTTTTGCTAAATTTTTGAGTAATTCCGAAAAAAAACCAAAAAAATCGATACTACTTACTGTGTCCATAAAATCTCAGTAAAACGTTTTCACTACTATTTCACGGAAGAATACAATACAGAGCATGTGCATTGGATGATCCTGCTATCAATGATGCAATTTAACATCCAGCAAGCAGCCATATTGTTTTTATCGTTCGCCCCTACTACACTAGTTTTACCTTATCTTTGAGTTTATGTTCTCTTTATTTGTGTGTTTATATTTTGTCGACGGTCTTTTTCAAGACTAATTTATCAAGTTATAATATATTTAAAAAAAATGGACTTCGCTCATATCGGCAGTGTTATACAATATTTCGATAGAGATGATGACCTGCTAGTAGCAGACCTACGTGCCCTCCATTTGATTCAATGCAATCTACGTTGTAAGAATAGAAGATGCCGGGCCCAGATGGTAATAGTGATGGATCCAAACCGCCCACTTGGTCGATTTTACCGCTGTCCGAGACACCATACTACCACAAGCTTATTCAAAAATACTTTTTTTAAAAATGCCAACTTTCTTTGATTACAGTTCGACGTGATGTGGTGTTGATGTATAAAGTCACCCATAGGTGTTACATTGAATTTAATAGGAGTAACGAAGAAAAAGTGTCATCCAGCATAATCGTTACTTTCGGGACATTTGTAGTTGGAAGTTGCTACAGCGTCCAGACTTGTTTCAGTGGGGGGGGGCACATTGTACAAACCGATGAAAGCTTAATTACAAGATGGAAGTACAACAGAGGTCGTGTTGTAGAGCAGCGTTGGATATTAGGCATATATGATACTGCAACTAAGTCTGGTTATAACGTTCATGTACCAAATCGTAAAGCGACCATTTTAATACCCCTCATCCTAGCTCATGTCTTGCCAGGCTTGACAATTAGGACTGATGAGTGGCAGGCTTACAGACGTCTAAATAGAATGGGTTACAACTACGAAACCGTCAATCATTACAGAAACTTTGTAGATCCCCAAACAAGAGTGTGTACAAATCAAATTGAAGGTTATTGGAGCAGATTGAAAGGATTTTGTTGTAGATTATCTATATTAATGTCCCCTATGTTGAATGACTACATAGATGAGTTCATGTGAAGGCGCAACACTTTGGCAATGGCTCGGCTAGGGATACTTTCAATAATTTCATAAGCCATGTCCAAGAACGCTACCCAGTGTAACAATACATCAACCTAATTTTAACAATAGTGCTTTCGACAAGTGTTTTGCTGCAGCATCGTCGACTATAACTTAATATCAGTTCAATAATGTGTAACTGCATTTCTACTTGTGAAGTGTTTTCGACAAGTTTATAGTCTACAACACCCGGCTTACCTATAGCAGAACACTATAAAAAAAGTGCAGCGATGTTTCTGGTGCAGTTTTTAGCCAGCGTGTAATTCAAGTAAAACGCCTAGTAAATTATTTTATCACCACTGTTAAGTATTGATGTTTGTAAATACTGTAAAAGGAAATGCTTGTAAATATAAACACCTAAATTGCTCAACCACAAGTCCTAAATGCATAGAGGATTTATATTGCACTTAAAACTTAGTATTGTACTTAATATTTTACAATTAAAATATATTGCACTTAATATTTCATACTGTAGCCCAAATATATTGCACTTCATAATTAGTGTAAGTAATATTGACCTAACAAGGTGTTGTAAGCCGATGAGAATCTGCATGGGTGCACTTACATAAACTTGTTAGTAGTAAACCTGCTTTCAACTGCAACTTAACCTGGTGATCTAAGTTGAAGAGAATCTGCAAAGGGGCATTTTAATCACCCTTATTTTTAATAGTAAGCTGCTACTAACAGTAACTTAACCTAGGGATCTAAGCCGATGAGGATCTGTAGCGGGTGCTGCTTAATAGATATTACTTTAAAAAAAACCTGCTACCAACAACTAACCTAACTTGGAGGTCTAAGCCGATGAGGATCTGTAGCGGATGCTCTTTAATAGACATTACTTTAAGTAAATAACCTGCTACTAACAACTAACCCAACCTGGAGATCTAAGCCGATGAGGATCTGTAGCGGTGCTCTTTAATAGACATCCCTCAATATTTGTCTTTTTTTTGTACCAAACTTAAATATCCGGGAAATCATCAGCTGTGGTTATTTCTTTCAAAACTGAACATTTCAAATCTTTGTCTGAGGTTATGTAGTACTTCAAATTTGTTATTAAAAGTATTGGTTCCTAATTATTCTACATTGGAGCTCCTGATAAATGGATTTCAACATAGTTTTGCAAAGGCACCTACTATTACCAACCATATTTGGTTTTACAACTATATTGATATTTAGGCATGTATAAAATTGAATTTTTCTGCTAAAATCGTTGAAAACCCACGAAAATTTGTTTTGATTGATGATTTATACACAACAGTCCTCTGTTTAAAGTAATGTAGAAGTTTCTACTTGTGGTCTGTAACGGTAAACCGGAGCCAATCAAACTTTTTCACCAACTGTCTTGAACATACACCTTATTATAGTAGTTTCAAAACCAAGACAATATAGAATCCAAATAATTATAATTTAACAGTTCTAAAAATTAGTCCAACACAACACCAGATAAAAATGTTATTTCCAAGAACACTATTTATAAAAAAATTGATTAATCAGTACTGAATTTTTTCGCTATCAACAGTTAGTAATCATTTCTATGTAAACTTAGCAGCAACCCATAATTCCTATTGGTAATAAAATAAACATATACTCAAAAAGATCTTAAATCAGACACCGTGCTTCACAGCATTGTGCTAATGCTTCTTACATACTAATACGAGAGTACCTATATAATGTGTTCATTTACAGAACAATATAACAAAACTTTTGCTCATTTTATATTCAGCTCACAACTTATCCTTGTTTAACCATTTTTATATACACTTACCTGTACTAATTAAATTGGCACTTTTAAATTCAACAATAGGATTATCAAAGTATTCATGATGTTTAGAATTGAGCCAAGCAATTTGTGGAGGTACCTTATCTACAACTCTGACAAACTTTACCAAATCATTAGAAATCAAGTGGCCTACAAGATTTCTTCCAATAAAACCACAACCTGTTCAAAAATAAAATATTAGTAATTTAAAGATTTAAAATAGAATTCAACTTACCACCCAAAATTATAACGGAAGGTTTCTCCATAGAATTATTTACACTCGCAACTTAAACCCAATAACAATAAAAAGATAAAAACTAAAATAAGACTGCAGCTTCTTATCTATAATAAACTTATATCACCGGTTTTTCAGCTGCTATCTTTGTCACTCTTGTCAGGCTGTGCATCCGGTGAGCAATTTTAAGTAAACCGTTGAACTAAACTGAAGTGTAAATGCTGCTGAATAACGGGAAGATAATGGAAGTGTCTGCGAAACCTTCATTAACCTTGTATTATGAGATCTTCAATAAAAACACAAATGTAGTAAAAAGTATGTTATTTTAAATCTTTATTTAATTATTAATATAATATAAATATAAGTAAGTTTAGATAAAATGCAAGAAATTGGTTCTTTTTAACCTACTTATACCTGCTTATTATCAATTTAATAAATTTAAATGTAAGTGTTCTACTCTAACAAATATATAAATGTTTTAATGTTTAAACATTTTCTTGAAAACAAATTTGTGAACTTGACAAACAAGAAGCAAGTATTTTCAGCTACCCTACTAGCCAATTTAATTTTTTTTTATACTGATGATACCAATTTAGATACTTTAATATAGATTATGCACTCTAGATTATGCACTTTTCGAGAAAAACATTCTATATCAATGTCAATAGTTTTAAAGATGAATGCAGAATAAAAGCTATAAATTTGGCATATCTTCAGATTTCAATCAAACCAAAAATCTTAAAAAGAATATAAACTAACAATTTTGAATTTTCTTATCACTATAAATTTAAGTACAATTCATTTTCTCATATACATGTTCAATGTCAGCATTTGATCTAGTTATATAATTTTTATTTCCTAAATTAATTCTACACAAAAAATAAATATTAAATAGAACATTTTTAAGTTTAGGAACTAAAAAGTATTAATTTACAAAAAATGTATGTCTTCATCTATTTCGCAAAAATAAAAATGTGAGATGTTTATAATGTAGTAGTAGCTGTTGATAACAATTTTTATATCTATTATGAGTATTGCTTTAACCGGCTTGTTCGAAAATTGCAACGTGATGCGATACCCTAATAATACATTAGATATGAAAAAATTTAAAGGGACAAAATATATGGACGCGCTTTGTATAAAATGTTTTATAAATAATTTATTCTTCATTATTCAGGATATTTCAATTTTTATTGCTATAAAAAACAAAGTAGTTCTATTTTGAACAATTGAACGTTGTGGCTTTACAACGAACATCGGAATCTGGTGTTGTGTGTGGATGACGTCCATCGGTAATCTAAATGCAATGCGGTACTTGGCGGTGGTGACTATGCTAGAATTTCAATGCTGCGGTGCACTGCGGCTTGTAGGAGATGCGGGCATACGAGCGACGTCCTTGGTTAATAGAAATTGAAGCAAACATGTGGCTGAATGTCACCAATCCTGGCGTGCATGTTGGTGTTACGTGCTCTAGAAGGTAGTGCTGATGGCTTTGGAGATAGAGCGGATTCAAGCTGTGCTATGGTGGGCTCCTGCATCCGTAATATGGATAAAGAGTTTATTTTATCCCGTTAAATTTGGTGGTCACAACGAGATAATCTGAAGGAAAACCCTTAGTGCACGAAAAGCTTGATTATGTCTGTTTTGCACTGTCTTAAGTCCTCTCTAAGAAGTTTGATGACTACCTTCAGAAGAGAACAATTAAGAAGTAATTCACTCTAACGTTTGAAGCTCCTTTTATATCCTGGGTTTGTTTTATTGCATGTTCGGACAGTTCTATAATATATTTCGAGAGGTGTCGAATGAGTCGATTGTTGTTTGAAGGCTGTTTTAAGCGTGCATGCTATTTACTTGGATACTGCGTGCATATGGGAGAATTAGTCAGAAGTTTGGTTGGTTACATACTCCTACATATCTCCCTTTCTAGTGGCTGCGTTAGTCACGATAAAGGTGATGTATTTCTTTAGGAGGTGTATTTTTCTACCGCTCCTAGTAGCTATCGTTGGGAGAGTACAACTTTGTTCTTCTGGATGCATGTTGACTGTTTTTGAAGGCTCGTCCTCCATGTATGCTGATTTGACCCCAGTCGATTGAAACAGTTGTTTCTTGCTCTGTTTGTTGATGGTGACCGGTTTGCGTGCATGTGGATTAATTTGTATGGTCCAGCGAAGTGTATATTGTAAAGCATTTTTCTTGCATCCGCAGTATACAAAAATGTGGCTTGAGTTTTTGAGCTGTTTAAATACGAATATTTATCTACTGCTATGATTGGTGCCTTGTACTGGTTGTAGTCGTCGAAAGTAGTAGCATAGCTGGTTTGCAAATACCTCAGGATGTTTGTTCCGTTGGTTTGCTCGAACTTGAGGAATTCTCCTGGTAGGTGTAGTGTTTTGCCAAATGTAAACTCAACAGCTGTAGCATTTAGTTCTTCCTTCCAAACATTACTGATTCCGAGTAGGACTGAAGGTAATGCATCTGTCCGTTTTTGGGTCTCATGGCAAGTCAATTCAGTCCTCAGTTGTCAGTGAAATCGTTCCACCACGCTATTGGACTGCGGATGATATGCTGTTTTGCGGATTGTCGTGAATCCGATCAAGGTTTCCGATTGTTTGAATGGTTGTGATTTAAACTGATAATCTTGATCTGTTTTGATTCTGAGTGGTACACCAAAGCGTTCGATTCATTGTTGTATGAATGCTTTGACTACCGTTTCAGTTTCAATGTCGTGCAGAGGTATTGCCTCTGTGCATCTTGTAAAGCGGTCGGTGCATGTGAATATGTATCGGTGTCTCTCTGATACGGGTAATGGTCCTATAATGTCTACATGGACATCCTCGAATCTTAAAGATGATAGTTTAAAATTTTATGTTTCTCTGACCATATGTTTTGTGATTTTGCTCTTTGGCATTGGATACAATTTCGTGTCTAGATGCGGCAGTCTTATTTGAAGCCAGGTCAAACAAATTTTTGGTTACCAGTTTCGTGGTTGCCTTTATTCGACGCCCAAGGTCACGGGTTCGAATTCCGACACGGTCCGCTTGAAAAATGTTATGCGAGCATTTTTCAAAAAAATACATCCTCGTTCGGATGAGGTAAAATGGAGGTCCCGTGTGTGAGTGTTGTCACGCACGTTAAAGATCCCTACCTTGCTTGGAACAGCAAGGGTTCGGCAAAATTCCAAATTTTCCAGGAAACAAAAACTCGCTTCCTGGCCAATGTAGTACCTTCGGGTGGAGCATTGGAAAATCACATGTAAGGTTGCTTTTATTTCTGGGTGTGCTAAGTTGTGAATACTTGCGAAAGCTTTTTTTCGTAATTCTTTTGTTACGAATGGGCGAGCTATCGTTGTTGAAATGTCACAGAAAATTGCTTGGTCAGAATTCGGAATTATATGTCTGTAGGTCAAATTTGAGTCGTTGTTTTTCCTGATACTCTTGAACTCTTCATCGTTTTGCTGTGAATTTGATAGGTGTTTGTAATCGAGAGTGTGTCTGCGACACTTTCCTTCCCCAAAATGTGTTTGATTTGTGTTAAATATTGGCTTATGTAATTCATATATGTTAATTTTCTAAGCTTACATTTTTCCAATTTCTCTTGGAAGGTGAAGGTTAGAGGTTCCTGGTCTGTATAGATCGTGAAATATCTGCCCTCTATAACCTGTTTAAACTGTTTGACAGTTAGATAAATTGCAAGAAGTTCGCGATCGTATGCTGAATATTTTGTTTGGGCATTAGTTAGTTTTTGGAATAAAAAGCTAAAGGTTGCCATTGTTGATTGCGCAATTGTTGGATAGCATTTGCTGCCGTCGTGGGTTGTGGGCTACATTGCCGTGTTCGGAACAATGGTTTAGAAGAGCTTTGGCTGCAGTGTTTATTTGTCGCGCTTTGTGTTTACTACAGCTGGATTTTAAGTACGATTATTTCTTTTGTAAGCATTTCCAAAAGTGTAAAGCTTGTATCCGCAATTGTGTGAACGTGATGTGCAAATTGTGCTTCGTGGAAGGCGTCTGCTAAACGTGATGTGCCCTCTAGAAATGCTTGTGGTAGAGTGGGTAGAATCGCTTGCATTTGTATTGGCAATCGGTTTAACAAGATTGATTCTGATAGTGTGTCTAACACGAATGATCCACTCAGTTGCTCTAGGCGCCCTCAAGAATTGTGGGGTGTTTTCTGTCGCCTATTGTTTCGAAAAAAATAATAGTATTTAAACCTGACGAGTATTATAAACAACCTCAGGTATTGGTTTTGCAATATTCTCAACTAATGTTGATTGTGCGAAGAGATTTATTGGAAAACTTACTATTCATTCTGAAAATGTCTAAGTATTGGGGGATCTTGGTAGCCATGAGGTTCCGTACCCCTCTTCACATACCGCTGAATATCGGTGAAATAGGGTATATATTTAGAAAACAATAGAACGGGAGCCATTCTGTATCTAATAAGACAACAAACATAGAAACAAGGAAAAAATGGTTCAAAGCATATGCGTAAAGCTTAGCACTGTACGGCTATGAAATGGGGACAGTAGGAAAAGCAGACAGAAGAAAGGCCTTTTAGAACGTGGTGTTTCATATGTATGATGATGATAGCATGGAAAGACAAAGTTAATAACAAAGAGGTTCTGTAAATAGTGGGGGAAGAAAGATATTTGTGGAAAATTAAAAAAAAAATGGGAGAAATAGAAGTATTAGACACGTTCTAAAGCATTTAGGGAATAGTGTGGGATATATTACAATTAGAGATAGAAAAAAGGAGAGGTAGAGGTAGACCTAGTTAAGAAACTGCTATGTTCGAAGACAACAAGGATAGAAACAAGGAAAAAATGGTTAAAAGTAGATGCGTGGAGCATAGCACTGTAGGGCTATGAAATGGGGACAGTAGGAAAAGCAGACAGGAAAAAGGCCTTTTAGAATGTAGTGCTTCATATGTATGATGATGATGATAGCATGGACAGACAAAGTTAATAACAAGGAGGTTCTGGAAATAGTAGGGGAAGAAAGCTATTTGTGGAAAATAAAAAAAATGGGAGAAATAGAAGCATAAGTCACGTTCTAAAGCATTTAAGAAATAGTGCAGGATATATTACAATCAGAGATACGAAAAAGGAAAGGTAGATGTAGACCTAGATAAGAATATTGCACACAGATAGTGAAAGATGTAGGCTGTGCGAATTTCAGGAAAATGCATAGGTTAGTTCAGAATAGGAAACACGTCAAGTACGCGTCTAACCAGTTCCAGGAATGAAGACCAAAAGATAAGTGTTTCGTGCTCTAACAGTTTTCTCGTTCGTTGTTCTTGCGAAGAGCTTTGCCGTTTAGTTAATTCGACTTTAATTTTGTCTATTTGTCGGTATCGGGCGGTTTAATTATGACGTTCTGGACCTCTTGGCGAATTTAGCTTCGAGTTGTATATTATGTAAGTGTATTTTCTAATGCCTTACGTGATACCGTTAATTTTGAAGCTGTGTTCTACTTGGGGAAACCATAATTCTGGATCCGTTGGTCAGACGGCAATCTTTTTCACTTGCTCGGTTAATTTAAACGATTTAAATTGTTTTAAAGCACTTAAATTAAGCGGTGTTAACTCAGTCGCACTGACCTTTTGGATAATCACGTCGGCGGTCACCAATGTGGTGTTTTGGATTATCTGGGGTCACTTTATTAATGCTTCGTGACAACAGAGATAACATTTATTTACAAGTTAAAAATATGAAACTAATTATACATTAAAAGCATGATGCATACAAAAAATATTTACAACGTTTCTGTGTGCGTAATTATTGCAAATGTCTTTTAACACTGAACACATTATAGTTTGTAAAGTTGCTGGATGTGTTTCCATGTTAAAAAATTAAATGTTGCGGCTTTATGAAGAAGACCTGGATCTGTGTTGTGCAGATGATGTCCATAGTTAAGCTGAATGTAATGTGGCAACTTATAACACACTACCTTTCCAATAAATCCCCGTGCAATGATTGAAGGTTATTACAAACACTTACACTGGAATATTATTTAATGTTGGTGATCTCAAGGGAGCGGTCCATTCTGTTTGGTCCTATTAAGTTGTTGGAATCGCTGCTTCTACCGGTAAGGCTTCACTGACGAAACGATAGGATAGGTAAAAAAAAGGTAAAAACGAAAGCACTCGCGTCAGCACTGCCCGGTAACGGTACGATAAGTCTATCGATAAGGTAGATGTGGCGGTGCGATAGAATCTGCCGAACTAATTGGTGGTTCTTGTTTTAAATGTCTTCTCCCACCAACCGAGATTGACGCACTTTCTGCGTTCGTGGAAAGATGAACTTTTTCTCACGCCAGAACCCTACGTCAGCGCTTAGGTTTGCAAAAATAAGCAACTGGTGCCGAAATCCGTGTAAACTTTACTAATCTCGGGAGTTCACAACATCGACAGAATTGCACTAATTAAGGGGTTTTTTAAATATTAAAATAAAGTCCCTAACTTCTAAATTAATAAATTTATTTCCTGAAAACTTTAAAATAAAACGTAACAACCTAGCGGCGGTGACTAGGATGAAATTTCCATGCTCCAGTACCTTACGGTTGGTAGGCGGAGGTGCTGGTATACGGCGACGTCCTTGGTCAGTAGAAGTTAGAGCGCGCTGATGACAGAATGTCTCCAATTCTGGCATGCATGTTAGCGCCACGTGCTCTAGGAGGTGGCCCTGATGGCTTCGGAGACGGAGTGGATCCAGGCTGTGTTATGACGGGCTAGTGCGTTCGTAGCGCGATAAAGAGTTTACTTCATTTAACTTGTTGCGTTTGGTGGTCACAACGAGATAATCCAAAGGAAAACCATTAGTGCACGAGAAGTTTGGTGATTTTCGTCTTACACTATTCTGATTTTCTCTCTAAAAAGTTAGATGACTAGCTTAAAAAGAGAACAACTACGATATAGTTTGTTCTAGCGCTTGGAGCTTTTTTTACATCCTGGGTTTGTTTGAATTGTACCTTCGGACGCTTTCATCATGTATTTCGAGAAGTGTCGACGAGTCCATTATTGTTTGAAGAGTGTTTTAAGTGTGAGTGGTATTCATTTGCATGCTGCGTGCTTATTCATCAGTTAGTTAAGCGTATGCTTGTTGTATACTCATAGAAAAGTATAGTTTTCTTATAAATCAAGCGGTATACAAACATGTTTGTGCATAAAAAAAATGCATTTGAATATATTTATTTCTTACTTAATCAATTTCATGATAAACAAAATGGTATTACATTATTTTATTGTTAAAGTGTATCTGATCAGATATACCTTTAGACCTTTGAGAGTGGTCGAATTTCATAGAATTCGACTTTAAAACAGTCTTACAATATCCACTTACAAAAAAATATCTGTATGTCAAACCCTTATGTATTTGAACCCTTTAAATAAAATAAATACATACATTTCCTTCAAAAGAATTAGGCAAAAATATTCTTGCATTTTCAAAATAAATTCTTCAAACTAAACTGCGCCCGAAAACTCTTTTTCTCCTGTTTTATAAGTTATTGATATATGTCTTCATAGTATAGAAATCTACTTTAGCATTAAACTTCATTCTGTTTTCCATTTACGTTTAATAATCATTACAACAATATTTACTTTAGTACGCGTTATATTTAATTAAATTTAAACACAAATTGCTTTATATAAGCATTGTGACCTTGCACGCCATATTATTTTTACTGCAGTTCATAGTTTACCAACAAAAAGGATTGTTGATAAGTAACCGATATGCCGACTATTTGTGAATGAACTGTTTACATTCTTTCACGGCTTTACATAATAAAATCTTCAATAAGTCACAAACTCTAGAAAACTTTCACAATTTTCCCATTGGTCTGACTCATCAAGAATGATGAAATTCCGTTAATTTTACACGTTTTTAGTAGTCATTTTAATTTATGAGCCGTAAAAATAGTTTCTTAAGTGGTATAGTTCCAAGAATGAATGGAAATGCTTGCTCACTATCGCGCTTTATCTTTTAATAAATTGTTAAACGTCTTATCGTAAAAATTATGGCCGTAAAAGCTTTTAACTCGCTAATTGGGATGTTCTCTCATATTGTTATAGTAAATATAATTATTTCTCGCATAAAAAGTGATATATGAGTTCATTCCTGCATTAGAAGAATCTTGAAGATTAGTGTATTTTTTTTAAATCTAGATTTCAGGCTTCGTATCAAAAATGCACTTAATGGAAATAAATGAATTGTGAGTACTTTCAATAATGTTTTCAATAAAAAATTCTGATGTTTATGTTACATACCGCGTTATTACTGCTACTTTTCAATCAAAAATGTATTTATTTAGAACGTGTTTTAACTGGTATTTGGGGACAAATATTTACATATTAGAAGTCGTTTTATAACACGGGCTCTCTAAGACTTTTATTAAATAGGATTTATTATATAACAACGATTTTGTAGCTTTACGGATTTCACTTATGTCTAAAAATAAATTAAACTAAGCCCATGGTAATACTAGAATATTATACAGGGTATTTCTTTAAACCAAATTAAGTGTTAAAAAATTTTATTTTTCTTTAGTTTTGAATTGTTTACAGAATATGGTGCTCAATAACTTCTATATGACCTCTTTATCACATCAATATGTCCAAGATCTTATATTGTTATTTTTTCTTATTAACTGTAATTCCTTAATATTTATCAATTAACCCAGTGTAATTAACTAAGCGTTGTCCTAATTATTTTTGCTAGTTCAGTTTAAGTTAAACTTCTAGAATCAGACATCAAATTTATAATGACGTGAAATATTCTTTAACAAACAATCTTTTAAATAACAATTACTACATTAACAACAACTTTTCTCTAATAAGCAATATCTTACATATAACCTCTAAAGAAACACTTTCATACAAATACTAAAATCTAAAAGTAGATTCCAAAATTTTCAGAACGGTTTTGACTTACAAACAATATCTTAAATCTAGAAGACGTATATTTTCTGAGTAGTCACTTAGTTATGCTAAAATTATAGTCTAAAGTCTCTTTATAATCAGGATGTACACACTCCAATCTTAATTTCATTCATCGGTAACTCATTAATTAAATCTTATTATGTACAAAATTTGTCAAGCTAAGATAGATAACTCAATGTCCATCCCCTAAAATTAGGTTTAAACCTATCTGATTAGTTAGTTTTAATCACCTTTTTTATACAATGGCAAAACCTCGCCGTAGGCTGCCACCCCTCAATCGATTTTTCAAACTTGTACACACTGTACTCTAATTTGAAATACCAGCACACAAAATTACTTTTATCATGGAACTTAACTAATACATAGAAATGTCTTTTTTAAAATTTTAAAACAATGTGATTTTTATTTTACTGTGTAAATTATGCTGGTTGTTGCTGTTGCCTCTGTTTGGAACGCAGTTATTTATCCATGTCCAAATCGTTCAAATTGTAAAATTTTTTCTATTAAATATAATCAGAATTGCCTTTCCGATCCAATATATGCTTTCATTTAAATTAAAAAAACTTTATCTTATAGTAGTTAATTATCATTCATTTATTCTCCATTTTTGAAAGCACCTTCGTCACGCTATCAATAAACTCTAGTTGCTGTTTCTGTATTCGGATTCGTGTTAGAAGTGGGCAGGTCTTGTTACATCAACATCGAGAACGTTCATAAATGATGCAACTTTCAGAAATATGTCGTTTTAATAGCTTCAGATTACACAATTAGTTGAAGCCGCTCCCTATCTTTACGACATTCAAGATTTATGGCTGTAATTAATTTTCCTTTATCTTATAATTTCGACGATATCATTTACCTTTTTAACATTCTATTACTGGATTATTCGATAAACACATTTTTCAATTGAAATACACTTTTATAGTTTCTTTGAATATTAACTGATTTTCTAAATGAATACCCTTCACCAACGTTGTGAAATGCCTTTAATAAACAAGAAAACTAGTTTTCCGAACTTTTGGTATTTATGACCTAAGGTGGGATTTGTTATTGAAAGGCGAAGAAGCTAACTTGCATCTCATCGTTGTACTGGATAGGCTAGGTTTAAGAAAATTATGAATCGTAAATGCAGTAGCACTGCCTATTTTATTAATTTAACGTTTTTGCTGCTCCATCATAATTTGTCTTATCCTGTTTAAAGCAAGCAAAAAATTTGTTCCAGCTTAAGAGAAAATTTTCAAAGATATAAATATGAATTTGTATGCATTTGTACGTGAATATGAAAAAGATCTTGTATTTAGATTTATAGTGAAGTCAAGCGTTAGTAATAACTGCGTGAGTCTCATGCTTCCGACTTAATTTGTGCGGTCAGTGCGGCGGCAAACAAGATCTGTGCGCACTGTTGAGTAAACATTAAAATCGGGTGGCTACCAATTCTCTTTCCTGGTACTGCAAGTATTGCTACGGTTTAAAATACCAAATACAAATTTAATATAAGTTTTCCATGAATGTGAAGCAATGACTTTTCTCTTTATTTGTTTTTATTTTTGAAGCCTTAAGGCGATTGTTGCGCTTTTTTTTATATAAAGCTTCAACTTTTCATTATATTATTTTTTCAGGAGATTTTTAAACCTCACGCAGGAAAATTCTCCAGTATTGTTATGTTTAATATAAGCGTTACGTGAAAACCACACAAAGTTTTGGATCCCATGTAAGTTCGGATATTGATTTATAATTTGTGATCTGGGAAGTTGCAAGGATTGCATTTCCCATGCTTAACATGGAGCTGTGCCCACCAATTTGCGTCAGGGGACGATGGTTTGTAAGAGTTCAGGCGTCGAAACAAGCAGACTTTAGTACCGACCGTACTCGAGTACAGACGTGTTTGCTAGAGTTCCGATAGTCGGCGAAGTGGTCCCTTTCCCTTCGTTATCATTTTCCTTTACCGTTATACAACATACCGGCGCTTCGCTGATAAGAGAGTCGTCGTCAAACAAACCAGAGAACATCCGGACACCATCCTAAAGAGAAGGACGCACCGGAATTAGGATTGTCACCGATGTAGCCTACCAGGAAGGTGGGTGTTCCGGATACGGTATAACGATTATCACTGCTGCTGGAGATTGATTTAGCCTTTTATACGCCCTTACCATTTCTTTCCACTAATTTACTTAAAAAAATATACAAGCATAAAAAACGTCTCGTCTTGTATATTTAACTTATATTGTAAAACATTATTATCACAGTAAATAACAACAGGAAAAAAACTAAAATCTACTTCTAATTGGCCAAATATGCCTGTAGCTAAAGCACCTAGTATTTTATGTAATAGTATAAGTTCAAACATGTACAAAATTATACCAATTCAATCCAACCTCTGTTATAACCAAGTCGCCGCGTGTTCAGCGCCACTACTACAGTTGGCAACACTGAAACGCTCTACGTCCACAATATTGCGCAATAATAATATTACGACATAAATGCCTGTCAAATTGTATCACATGCCAAATACGTTTACAATGATATAAGTTGCACCTTAAAAAGATAAAAAGTACTCACTTAAAAAGGTGGAACGCTTCATTTTGCGTGTCATCCTTTCTCAGGGGCCATGCTAATCTACGGGTATCTCGTTTGGGTGTGGGATACGTCATGCCCTCGTTGAAACCAAATTTGTCGTCTTCCCTCTTCTTCGTTCGTAGGCAGAGCGAAGGAACAACCAGGTAAGGAACGATAAGGCAAGATAAGGAAAAAACCTACATCCTAAAAGAAAAAAGACAAAAAAACACAAGCAAACGTCACCGTTCGACGTCTCGTTGGCTAATAATATCCTGTAGTGTCCAAACCGCGCATTTACGCCACTCCGCGTCTGCGCATTCTTTTGCGCCGATGCAACTGTCCGAAATCACGGAAATGAACAAATCTATTTTAAAAATAATGGCGGGAATTCACTCACAAATTTAAAGGTGTACCTCTCCAAATTTGGAATGTAACACCTCGTGGTAACCTTGGCAAACATAAACACAAATTAACATTTAAAACACACTTCACACACAAACACACACACACACACACACACACACACAACATACACACATAAACACACAAAACACCTCTCTAACACTGTACAAACACAAAACACCATTCACACACTTACATTGCCTTTTCAACATCTGGGTTTTCGGCTGCCGATGATCCGGACTGATAAGGCAATATCCGTAAAACGTTCTTCCTTGACGGCTGGGATATCCGGCTGCCGATGGTCTTAGTCTTAGAGGGGAATGTAACACGGATATCAATATCACATACACAACAAACATACACACAAGCCTCTCTCTATCTCTCTCTCTCTCTCTCTCTCTCTCTCTCACACACACACACACCTTACAAACGCAAATGCCTATTCACACACTTACATTGCCTTTTTAACATCTGGATTTACGGCTGCCGATGGTCCGGACTGTTAAGGCAATATCCGTTGAGCGTTCTTCCTAGACAGCTGGGATATCCGGCTGCCGATGGCCCTGGTCCTAGAAGGGGAACGTGACCCGGATATCAACATCATAAACACAACCCTCACACACACATACACATAACACATGCCCTTAAGCGCGCGCGTACACACACACACACACCTTACAAACACAAATGCCTTTTCACACATTTACATTGCCTTTTCAACATCTGGATTTCCGGCTGCCGATGGTCCAGACTGATAAGGCAATATAACTTTGACGATTGGGATATCCGGCTTCCGATGGTCCTGGTCCTAGAGAGGGAACCTAACACGGATATCAACATCACACACACAACACACATACACACAACCCTCACACACATACACACACATAACACATGCCCTTAAACACGCGCGTGCACACACACACACACACACCTTACTGACGGTTACTTTCTGGGGAAAACCAGGTGTGCATAAATTTCAGGTAGCAGACTACTGAAACGTTGGAACAAATAAATAATAAATAAATAATAATAAATAAATGAACACAGTCAGTTAACTATCGCATCTGTTTCCAACGTCCGATGCTTAAGAAATGCATGCAGCCGAATACGACTGGTTAAAGTTAGATTAATCGGTTGTGAAGCGTGGCTTTTACTGTTTGCTCTCGTTAATTCAAAAGGACCACTTTTTTGTGCATTTGATTATGTCGAACGAATAAATAGGGATGGAATGTCAAAAGAAATGTATGAGAATAAGAAAACGGAGACAAAAATTGAGTGGCATCTACCAATTTAAGGTCGGGCGTGGTAGACAAATGTTTTAAAAAACAAAATTAGACGTTTTACAAACAAACGAGCCTGTGTCCTGTATGAATGGGATTGTAGATGTTGAAATAAAGGATAAAAAGGTATGACGGTAAGGAGCGAAAAATTAGAATGATAAAATATTAGGAGAAGCTTTAGTAGACTTTTTGGAATTCCATAAGAGAAAGGTAAATATGAGCTTTTTGTAAACTAAGTGGTATAAAAAATTAAGTCAACATCAAGTATAGCATATGTACAGATACTACGCCCTTAATTAAATAGTTAAGAATTTGTGTTTACGTTTTATGCAAGTTTTTCCACATTTTGGTGTTGTATTCATGTGCATAAATACAAATCTTTTACCCCATTTTCAGAATAAATTTATCCCGTCTTCGACAAGAATTAGCGAAAGGATATGTGAGTTTATAATTGCATTAAATCTATAAATGTAAATAAAATTTTAATGCCTTTATCTGTAACCTAAATGTAAAGAAATCGATACCTGTGGACCACATCGCTAGCTTTCATTGCTGAGAAGAAAATTGCAACTCGCAAATGGTAAAGAGCTTTGCCTAAGTATCAGGAATACAGAAATTTGAAAAGTTTCTTGGTTGCAGTAGTAAAACGGCCAATCAATAAATGTTTTACATGTGACGTACTGCTAACGTTACTACTCCTTTACCTTTCCAATGCCGTGTCACCTCCTTTGTGTCATTCATTTCTGGTATAAGACTTTCTTTAAGTTGCCACGCTCCACGAAACTAACTTGGAAATACTGAAGTTAATTTTACACCTTTTTAGTTACAAGTTACAAGTAATCGAGGAAGTGGCGCTAGAGTTCTTATTCGACTACCAAATAACATATACAGCGTCATTTTAATCGATAGTGAGTATCATTTGCAGGAATTAACTTCTAAACGTACTTCAAAAATTCTCCAAGAAAAATCCAAGCATATAATTTAATATATTGTACATTTAAATTTTTTAGCAGTTTTAATGCTAATGTGACGTTCTGGTTTGTCTGGGGTCACCTTGTTAATGCTTTGTAGTAACAGAGATAACATTTATTTACAAGTTAAAAATACGAACTAATTATACATTACATACATAACGCACAAAGAAAATATTTACAGAAGCTTATGTTTGCGTAATTATTGCAAATGTCTTTTAACACTGAAAGTTCTTTATTTGTAAAGTAGCAGAAGCTATTTCTACTTTATATATTTAAATTTTGCGACTTCGCGACGAAGACCTGGATCTAGTGTTGAGAAGAAGATGTCCATCGTTACACTGAATGCAATGCAACGACACCTAGGGGCGGTGGTTGGGATAGGATTTCCATGCTTTAGTACACTGCAGCTGGTAAGCAGAAATGCTGGTATACGAGTGACATCCTTGGTTGGTTTCCAATCCTGGCGTTTGTGTTAGTGTCACGTTCTTTAGGAGGTGGTCCTGATGGCTTTGGAGGTAGAGCTGTTTCAAGCTTGTTATGATAGGTTGCTGCTGCTATCGTTCGAGTGGGTGGCGCCTAAAAGTATGTAGGCTTGGATTGATTATTTGTTCAATATGTATAAGCAAAATAATTATAAAGTTCATAAATATATACAAATGAAAGTTAAATCGTTAAAAATGAATGATTTGTACAGTTTGAAGCAGTTAGGAAGTCTTCGGAAGGCTTTGTTGTTGCTTGGGGAACCAAGTAAAACTTAACACTTATTGAATGAATATATATAGATATATAGTTTAAGGAGGTGTAAAAGTCTTCCGTAGTCTTCGGAACTCTTCGTAAGGCTTCGGAATTGGCTTGTGAGGTCGTGGAACTTGAATAACGACAGTTAGAAAATATTTACAGTTTGAAGAGGTTCAGACGTCTTTAGCGGTCTCTGGAACTCTTCGGAAGGCTTCATAATTTACTGGTGGGACAACGTAAGAGTACAAAGAATTATGATATGAATATAAGAACTATAAATTGAACATATATACAAGCATAAAGGAATTCAGAAGTTTTCGGTGGTCTTCGGAATTCTTCGGAAGGCTTCGGAATGTACTTGAGAGACCAAGTAAGAACTTGAATGGCGATAGTTAGAAAATATTTAGAGTTTTAAGAGGTTCAGACGTCTTCGGTGGTCTTCGGAACTCTTCGGAAGGCTTCGTGTTTTACTTGTGAGACAATGTGAGAGTATAAAGGGTTATGGTATGGGCGTATGTACAGCTTGGAGTAGTTCGGAAGTTTTCGGTGATTTTGGGAACCCTTCGGAAGCCGTCGTGGTAGTGGTACCTTAAGCCTCGTCGAGTGCGTCGCCGTTGAACTCGTTTAACTCAGTGTCATCACAATAAACGACTACTTGGACGTAGTTTATTAACTATTTATTGATAAATTATAGTGGCGTGCCCCAGCTAAGACGGCGGACAGCGTCACTGTCGGAAAAAAAGCAGGCTATGGGGAGCACTGCTCGCTGAATTTTAGCAGGCTATGGAGAGCATTGCTCACTGAAATGTTAGCAGGCTATAGTGAGCACTGTCAGTTGATTCTTTAGGCTATGGGGAGCACTAATGAATGTCTTTCGGAGAACTTGTTTATTATACACTTCCATTTCCTATGCTGCCTGTGTTGAAAAACGTTAATGATGTCTTTAACCAATGAAATTGTGTGCATCAATTTTCGAATGTAAAAGAATGTCCAAATTTTGTTTGGCCAATCAGCGTGCTGATTTTTGGGTAGCACAAAAAATGAGTTGGAAATTCTCGCGATTCTCTAGTTTGTTCTGTGTTCAGCACGTGCATTTTGATATAGTCAACACTGCGTCCGTAGTGTGGTTATAAGAGTATAGTTTTTTTATCCTGTTAGATTTGTTGATCACAACGAGGTAATCTGAAGAAAAACCCTTAGTGCACAAGGAGCTTGACGACTTCCGTCTTGCACTATTCTTAAGGTCTCTTCAAGAAGTTTGGTGACTACATTAAAAAGAGAGCAATTAAGAGGTAATTTGCTCTGGTGTTTGAAGCTCATTTTATATCCTGGGTTTGTTTGTATTGTACGTTCGAGCGATTCTATTTCTATTCTGTATTTCGAAGAGCATAGGGCGAGTCCATTATTGTCTGAGAAGTGTTTTAAGCGCGCATGCTATTTATTTGCTTGGTGCGTGCTTATTGGTTATTTAGTTAGGAGTATGGTTGGTTGCACACTCCTACACTAAGTTAATCGAGTTATAAGAAGGATACGTAGATATTCTTGCTACAATAAAAACCACTTTAAGTGCTTGTCATAACGTGATACAAGTTTCTGTGTACACTCTTCATAGAAAAGGGCCGCTTGTGTTAATAACCATTTGAAACCTTATCGATGAGATCTTCGTTGTCAAAATGTTTACCACTGAGGAATTTCTTTAGGTGAAGAAGAGGTGGTTATCGCTCGGTGTCAGATCGAAGCTGTATGGGGTATGACAGAATTGCTTTCAGACCACTTTTCACTTCACAGTACACATTCTTTCGTCATTAATTAAACATCCGGACCCATCTTCTATCTATCTATTATATTTGGAAGGGTGGTCAGTGCTACGTCAACCTAGGCCGCAGGGTGGACCCATTGTGCTATCTTCCTTACACTAACATGGTCTTCCTTCACTCTGCCACCCGACTTTACAGGTAAATTTGAGGATGTCAGATCATGGTGTGCTGTTTATTATGGCCGTGTCGGTTTATGTTGGTTAGTTAAGTGCTTTTTGCGCGAAAGGCGCCTAATGACTGATAGCAAGACCTCAGCTTAAGTCTTTGCCCCAAGGACTGTTCCCATCAATCGCGGCTACGTGAGGGCGTCTTGCGGCTGCCTTCCCGTAGACAATGCAGTACCTTCGGGTGAAGCATTGGGGACGTGGCCGCAAGTATAGTGGCCCTTATTCAAATTATAATGCCTCCTCGTAGTCACCACCGACAACTTGAGTGGTTACTCTTCTGTGGTCTAGCCTACGGGGAGGTATCGTCGGACCTAGTCCTCTTCTTAATTACCTTACATGTAATTTTCCAATGCTCCACCCAAAGGTACTACATTGGCCAGGAAGCGAGTTTTTTTTACTTGGAAAATTTGGAATTTTGCCGAACCCTTGCTGTTCAAAGCAAGGTAGGGATTTTTAACGTGCGCGACAACACTCGCACAAGAGGCCTCCATTTTACCTCTAATCCGAACGAAAACGTATTTTTGTGAAAAATGCTCGCTTAACATTTTTCAAGCGGACCGTGTCAGGCGACACGGCCGACTGCTTGAAAAATGGCAGGCGAGCATTTTCACAATACGCCCTCGTTCGGATGAGAGGTTAAATGGAGGTCCCGTGTGATGTTGTCACGCACGTTAAGATCTACCTTGCCTGGAACGGCAGGGTTCGGCAAATTTAAATTTCCAGGTAACAAAAACTCACCTCCTGGCCAATGTAGTACCTTCGGGTGGAGCATTGAAATGTAAATGAACGGACCGTGTCAGGATTTGAAACCGGAACCTTGGGCGTAGTAGTCACACACACACACACACCAACTATGCCACGGAGTCGTTTCTTCTTAATTACCTTATATTGATTTTCCAATGCTCCACCCGAAGGTCCTACGTTGGCCAGGAAGTTTTTTTACCTGAAAAATTTTGAATTTTGTCCAACCCTTGCTGTTCCAAGCAAGGTAGGGATCTTTAACGTGCGTGACAACACTCACACACGGAACTTCCATTTTACCTCTCATCCGAACGAGGGTGTATTTTTGTGAAAATGTTCGCCTAATATTTTTCAAGCGGACCGCGTCGGGATTCCAACCTGGGACTTGAGGTGGAAGTAGATGGTTTGGAGATGAAGAGTGTTCAAGCGATAGCAGATGGTGACAAGGTGAGTTAGCAGTAGGGCTAGCCTTATTTTCGGTAGCAGTCTGCACCTCCAAGCCAGCCTTTCTTCTCCTTTTCTGTTCAGTTCCATCGATACGCTTCTTCTATAGACACTCTTGTTGCTACTACTCCGACTGGTCCTTTACCCCGGATTAAGGCTGCTGTGGTGTTGTAGCAGTTCCGGAGGAGCTGCACTGTATCTGGAGGGGTATCTGAGAACACGCTTTCTGGCGCACAGCACAAACACAAGATGGCATTATCCTATACAAGACTGCTGCCTGCCCAAGCAGCAGTAAGGTTTTGGTGGTTTGGTGCACGATGTGGGATTAGCCTAACCATCATCGTGCAGGGTTTAATCTGCACTGACGTACATTCATTCCCCTGTATGTTGTGATTTTTAGGCCATTCAACGCTCTGGATTTTGTAGGAATGCAAGGCGTATTCTTTCACAGAGCCCGATGGCAGCGTCGATTGCTCAAACGGTGACACTGCCCCCCCCCTCTATCCGCCACCTAGGGCCGCGCCCGATGGGTAACCACCACCAACTACACCGGCCGAACCCACCTTTTAACTATACCATCACTTATTGTATGTTTACCATAAACTTCAGAAATTGGGTGTTAAATTTCACTTGGTCGCATATTTCTAGCGTTTAAAAAATGAATTATACTGTAAAGTTCACAATCGGCGGAATGTTAGACAGTCTTGAACATTTTCTTTTAATTTATTTTTATTTTATTTAATCTAACATTTTGCTAACCTACTACCTAATATTTAACCAGCCCCGTCTTCTCCCCTGTTGTAACTTTTGAATGTGCGTGTGTGTGTATGTGTTGGTTGATTGTGGGTTAGGTGGGTGTTTGTGTGTATGTGAGGAAACATCTATGAAAACAAACGTAATCATTTATTGCCTGTTAATGCATAAAAACTTGTTTTCATACATCACAATGCACTATTAGTGAATTTTAAACATAAAAATTATATAATATTCCTTATACAATGGTTTTAGTTTTCACAATTATTCGGTTTTAGCAGGATACCAAACCACTATCCGTCATTCAACCGAATATTAAAAAATAAGTCGGATAAGCCGGATATCGAATAATTACCGGATGTCTGTTACATCTCTAATTTTTATGTCTATTACAAGAAAGTATAGGTATTATTCGTGTTATGTGAGTTATTCCATTTATGGAAAGCCATAATTTCAGTCACAACCTGCTGAAATGGGATTCATTCTTGCGGATCCACATTTAAATCTCATGGGCACCTTGTTTTTGTTACCGCTGACATGGCTCCTTTGGAGTTCGGAGTTCACCTCTAGGAGTATACATAGACCACTTTGGGAGTCTCTACTATACATCTATCTTTTTATTAATGTAAACACTGTAATTCTCAGTGGTAAATGGTAAATGACACTTACTATAGTTTGAAGAAAACCATTTTTTCAATTATGAACGTGGTTAGGTTTATGGCTTGAGAGGAAATTAGTATTTGGTATTTAAACATTACCATCTTTTAATAAATGGTAGAGAGTTCTAGTTAAGTAATATTTTATTATATAAATAAATACTTAAAAACAAATGAACTTTGGATTATATTTATTAAATCGAAGCTATATAGAAATTCTAAAATAACACATTCCCTTAAAAATATAGGTTACATAAATTAATTATTTCTAAACCAAATTCTAACTTACACAGCTTACAGACATAAATAAGATTTATTATATAATCGGAAAAATTACCCTAATGATAAATATTTAACAAGTGAAGAATATTAACGTTTATACAATTTTCTAAATATTCAATTTAAAAATTAGAAACGCAATTAAACGTTTTAAATTTATCGAAAACCTTTGAATAAGCTCCCGACGTTTTAAATAGTGATACATACTAGCAAACGGCTTTTCGCGTTTTTGTAAAAAAAAGCACCATGTAGGATTCCAAGCAAGGTTATTTAAAAGCATCGACTTGAGCTTTCGGTATTGATACAAGTTGAAAATGGTATATTTCAGTGTAGTCGCAACATTCAAAAATTACATTAGAAGTTTAGCTATTAGTAAAGTTTACAGAAAACTTTATTTATTAACAAATTACCTTCAGAACAATTGCAAATAGAATAAGTACTCCTTTGTTGTTAAAAAAATTTACGTATCGATACTACAAATATTGTAAGTGTTACATTGAGGCCGGGATATCTTAGAATAACATTGTTAAGCTCCATTAAGCGATCAATAGCCATACTTGCTAACTACAATAAGGTATATAAAGAGTAAAATTGAATGATTACAATAAGAAAACACGCGCACATCCTGGGAGCTTTTCAGAAAGTTAGAAGATATTGATCGAATATAAAAGAATCGTGCAACCCCAGGGAGTTTAATTTTTAATTCTAGCACCAGTGATAGGAAATAAATTGTTTGAGTAAGCAAGTTGAAATAAATATGTTAGTGCCTATGTAAATTATTATATAACAGCGAGTTGTATGTAATCGATTAATGCTTGTGCGTTAATAAATTATTGGTGTGTAAAGTCGAAATAATGTTCGCAATTAGTGTTCTTGTCGTTTTAAGAAATAGTTTAGTATAGTAATTATTGTTAGGGTTACAATAGCGGCGTTTTTTGTAGATTAAAATTTTTTGTAAATATTGGTGAATAAGTAGATTAAAGGCTACATACATCGCCTACCGGCCTAAACGACGTGAACGCAAGCGTCGACAACAGAACAGCTACACGAGTACAATAGATAAGGTATGTTCGTACGAGATCAAAAAACCGGTTTTCTTATGGGATTTTACATGGAAAATTATAAATTCCTAGAAGACAATTTTTGTTGGTTCCAAAGGTCATTCACCCCAAATGACCTTAAATATATCTTGCTTAATTAATAAATGTAAACTGGAATTCCTTGCAAAGGGTAGGAGGTAGAGGTGATGCGTGTAGATGGAGGGGTTTAAAGGTGGTATGTGGAGGGGTGTGTGTGTAGGTGGAGGTTATGTATGGAGTTGGAGGTGGTATATGACGGTGTGTATGAAAAGCTCCGTGCCCCGACGCGAGTTACATATCCCCCAATTAATATGTATATAAATTTAAATGCAATTATTATGTCTTGAAAAATAGAATGTTACATTGTATAATTGAGAGTAATAATATAAAAGATTAACGAAAGTTCATATCAGACATGAAAACGGAAGCAACTGCTTTGTATTCCAGACGCAACCTGACACTACAGGTGCAGCACACAATGAACTGCAATAAATGCAGACTTAATTAGGATTACTAAGAAGTAAGACATTGTATGTTATCAAGAAGTAGCAGACGTGAGATCTGCACTCTCCACGAAATGATACGAAAGCAGGGATTACATAAATACCCTGAGGAGCCCCTGATGCCCACTCAGTCTCAAACTTCATAACTTTAACATTGTTGGTGGTTCAAGCTACTCACCATATTTTTTAATTATTAATTATTAATTATCAACTTCAAGCATTTTGTCAATTTCAATTAGTTTAGTGAATATAAACGTTTAAGTTGATTGTAACAGAAAGAAGTCATTTTTGTAATTGTATATTTGAGAATAAAATTGATAGAAGAGTTTTTGGAAAATAAATGTTTTAAAAAAAAAGTTTCCAAAGGCCCAAAACCTATCTGGCGCATTTGGAAAGGATTCCAGGAGGGCACTAGCAATTCCAAAATCGAAGAACTGATGACCGTGAATTTCAATTCTTTACTGGAAACAAAAACCAAACAATTGAACGAAGTACAGAATCGATCGAATCCAATAAAGAAGGAAGGCTAATGTAACTGACAATCAAATTATTGTGAGTACCTATAGTTCATTTTTCCTAACCATTTTCAATTGCATATTGATATTAGCAAATAAGATCGAAACAAGGAAATTTATATTTTATGTACAATTTATTATCGCAATTTATTATTACTAACAGAAATTTACTCAGCAAAAGTCTGAACTCGAATATAGTAAAAGTTTATAATTATATACATTTTATGTACAATTTATTATTTTATGAAACAATTATTCAGCAAAAGTCTGAAACCAATCTAATTATAGCAGAAGTTTATAATTACATACAATATACGTAACAATAAGTGATTCTTTAAATAACTTTAGTACAAACTCGACTGAAGTAACTGAGAATAAAATTTATAAAGATGAACTCTCAAAACTTAAAGCTATATTTAGATTCAATACCAAGGTATGATGGTAAACAAGCGCTATTATGTATTTTTACTACTACTTGTGAGACATTCCTGAAATCTTTTTACAAACAAGGAGACAGTGATCGAAATTTATGGCTATTATGCTTAATCATAAGTAAGTTAACAGATATAGCTTTGACCCTTATTGCAAGTCGCGATGACCTTACAGATTGGGACGATTATGAGAGAGAATTTATTGCGTATTTTGCCGACCAGCGGAATACAAAATGTCTTATTAGACACTTAATAAACCTACGAATGAAAGCTAATCAATCACCATACCAATTTGGTCTGCGATGTCAAGACGTGCGAAGTTTAATCTTAACTAAATTGAAACTCGAGGAACCCGATCAAAACATACGTTTAATATAAACGAAAATGTACGATGAGATGGCGTTAGACACTTACATATACGCGTTACCCGAGCGATTATCGGACAAGATAAGATTTTGAAACCCCCAAAATTAGAAGAAGCAATGAATTTAATTGTAGAAGAAGAAAACGTGATGTATTACAGAAACCGTATTTACAATCCTAACGCGAACAAAAATTACCTACAAATTAAAACGATACAAGCTGCGAGACAAATATTAACACAACTTAAATTTACTTCATATAATGCACCAATAAACCAACCAAAAATTAACGACCCAAATTTTAATATTACAAATTTCAACAGACAATTTCCTACAATTTGAATTTTACAAAACCCACATTTACTCCAAAGTTTAATCAAAACGCGAATCAAACATGGCAAACATTTAGCGTAAATTCTAACAGAAACGTACCCATGACGAGTAATAATAACCCCAATAATTATTACAAAGCGACCCCTATGGACACTTCATCTGGTAACACCAGACAGAACACTAAAATATCTCAAATGAGACCCGATTATACCCAAAACCGAACTTCACTTCCGAGGAACTATTTCACCAAGAAATATAAGATTTTAACAATCAAGGCGGATAATTATGCGAATTCAAGTAGAGACAATGAAACAAATCATTCAGAAAATTACGAATGCAACAACCCCTACGAAAATTACGAAAAGGACGATGAAGAAAATGCGTGCTCAAATTTTCAGTTGGACTAAATAAAATACGATCAGACGTAATAAATCTTAACAATATTAATCAACACATTTTACCCTATATATAAATACCTCATACCAAAATTAAATTATTAATCGATACAGGATCTTCAAAAACTTTAATTAGCTCCAAGACCGCGCAGAAACATTATATAGATTTTGTAGCAAGAGAACCTTTCAAAATCAGAACAGCACACAAAACGACACTACACCAATTTATCGCAAACATACCCTTACCAAAAACTTTCAACGTAAAAATGAAACATAGATTTTGCATTTTTAAGAAAACTAGGAGCGAATATCGATATAAAAAACCAATTATTAAGAACAAAACACGGACAAATTCCAATTAAATTTCAAAACAACAACATTCATACCGATCAAAAGTACACAATCGAACCTACGACAGAAAAACAAATAAAAGTCTTAGTAAATTCAAAAGGCGACAAAGGTATAACAAATCACATGCCATTTCAACAAGAATTAGTAACACCCACAGCGTTAGTACACATAAAAAAAAATTACGCCACAACGACAATTTTGAATTCAAACTATTACCCCAAAAAAGTATCATTGACGACACCGACAGAAGTCGTTTACGTCATTTTGTTTCCGGTAGAGTACAATTAATTCAGATACTTCACGTTAATTTATCACGTAACAATTTCTTAATTCAAATGTTGTTGAGAATAAAAATTTGCATAAAACTAATGTAAATATTTGCATAATAAAAGGATATGTACATAGGGTTACCTTATTCCTCACTCTGTATACACGCCTGGTTGATCTTATTTTTCTTTTTAATCTTCAACCCTGCATCGTATAAAAAGCTTTTTGGTTAATTTTTATTGGAAGCTGCTACCACTCTAAATTCGAATGTCTCAATTTGTAGAAACTCCATCTTTGGTATGTTTAAGTGTTCTTATATATATAACTACAACGCGCCAGATTTCTTTTCTGGTTTACTCGAAAGAAAATTTTTAAAGACTTGTCAATATTTTTGAAAAATGTAGGATCCAATTCTAAATATTCGACGAAATAGGAAGATTGTTCACAAACAGTTTTGCAAATAACATAGTCAGCAGGTACATTTATATTTCTGATTATGCCCTTCCTGGAGATATTTTTCAACAATAATAAAATTTTTTAAATGGCTATGTTGTATTTAAGGCTTTAGATAACAGAGCATTGCTATTTTGGTAGTTGCATCCGTCACTGTAAAAAATGGGAGCAATCAAATGCTATGTTACAAAGTTTTAATATGCACTGTATCGTAAGAATATAGGACGATAACATTATAAAACCGCAAATGAAAACAGATCTCAATATGACAAAACTCTGCAAAAGCAGTTCTTAAAGATAAATACATTGTGATATATTGTTGCGTGATGACAACCTGTGTATTAAACGTAGATTAAATTCACACTATATTAGCCAGATGCGGACCATAATTAATATGATTTACAGTGGGAGGAATTAAATATGTTGAACCCAACAGGAAAGAAATAAAATCAATTATTTATGAATTGGTAATAAGAAAACAACCTAATGTCTAGTAATACAAAAACGTAGTATGGTGGTGACCCGTGAGGTCGGGAGTCGATATAGTAGGAAGTTAATTATGAAAAGTAAGTAAACTTATTCAGACGAAATAATAACAAAAAGTTGAATCTGATGCAGCTGCAAAAAAGTAAAATAAAGATTGATGTTCTCGCAGGGGCAATAACAGCTCGGCATACGATAGAATATGTAAACTTACTCTCGCGCGGGCGAAGGTATCTTTCATGCATCTGTGGGTAAAATTATTGTCACTGTATTCGTTTAGAGGGTTGGCGAATTTGATAGTTCACCGTGCCATTGATTTGGAAATTTGGGTTGTGTAGGATTAATGGCAGCTGTTGTTTGAAGACAGAAAAATGAAAATAATTAAACATCGAAACACTGGAGGTCTCTGGATACAATCGAAAAGTTTTGAAACCTGGAAGTTTTATGTCTATATTGTTTATTTTATGCATATGAGAATTTTAAATTTAAATGCATTGGTATTTATAAAATAGTAAGTTAATCGAACATGAAAATTATTATTTTATTGGTCAATGATTTACCGACGGAACGAGTGTTGATTAAATTTAAGCATAATGTTATTAGTTTAAAATATTAAGGAATATGTAGGTGGTCATTTAAAGTATTTTAGAAAAGACAATAAACAGATTATGAAAAGTTGGTACTTAACTTGTTTTTCTTGTGTATTATGAACATTTCCAATAATTAGGATCTACAACTGTCATGTAATTAAATTTGGAAAACAGGAAAAATATGGAAAATAAATAATAGCTTCGTTGATGACTCAGAGTTAATGTCCTTTAGGATTTTTTTCTTTTAGTAATAGTACCTGGTCAGGTTTGAAGTTAAGAAACTGTTTTTTAAAAAAGTAAATTTGTATTTTTATGGATATTATTTTATGTTAATACAGTTTAACTTTACGTTGAATTTCTATTTGAACTCATTTACTAATTAGGCAAAGTGAGCTAATTGTAATCATATCCAGCTACACCAGTGCTGGAATCTTATTTGGCAGAAGCATTTTACTTTGACAATTTTATTTAATTATGGCCGAAGAATTAATGTGCTTTTAAGGTAGTTTCGCGAACAGTAAGATATAAAATTTTAAAGTTTAGATTATCCGAGCAAGAGATATTTTGAGAAATAACCGTGTTACATGTAGATATAAAATAAAAAAAAATTGGTTCGGCCTTCAATCTTCACAAACGTAACATAATTTTTGTATTTAAGCCATGCTATTTATAATTTTTTTCTTTGTTACTTTTATCCCTTTATTTTTATATGTGCTTTTATAATTTCTTCGATTAGAACCCACTCCTGCACCACTGCAGTTAGTTGAAGTCACTCTTATATTGTTACGGGGTTCCCACCCCTGCGGGGCATATCCGAATTTATTAATTTAACGCTTATTTTACCCGTAAAAAATGTGATATACACTGTTGAACTAGAAATTAAGATTCTTTCGAAACCTAAAATAAAAACCAACTCGTATTTAAAAATTTAAAGTTGATGATGGTGCTGAAGAAAAATCATTATTATAATTTGAATAATTGCAGCTTATAAATTTTGAAATTTAAAATAAATTTCTTGGTAATTTTTTTAAATTTTACAAATGCAAACGCTAGAGGCATAAAATGAAAATTGAAGATTTCGGATCTTTTGTTTCAGTTTGAGAATCTGTAACGCCTTGCTTTACGCTAGCTATAAATTACATGGAAACGAAAATGTAGTAAATTTGAATAAACAGACTAAATATATGAACGCGTATTGTCTAATAGATTTCACAAATAATTAATCTTATTTAAGGTTGATATTTCCAATTCTTGTTTCTATAAAGATCATTCAACCAACAACATTAACTTCAAATGGTATAACATTATTTCTTTTAAATACGTTGTAGGCGTAATAATTTAGGGCGATGACTTCTTTAAAACCTCAAATTAAAACATCTCAATATTGCAATACACTACGTATGCATTTTCTATAAACAAGATAATTTACAATATACGGATATTGTCCGTCCCGACCACCAAGGGCATAAAAATAATACCATATTACTACACTAATACCAATTACCCGTAAAGTAACGTAACAATAACGTTGTTCATAGGTATAGATTAAAATGTAACGTTATATTACCGGATGCTGTTCACAACTACTAAGATTTTTTTAGTGTGAGAATTGACAGAAATTATACACCCAACGGAAAAGAATGAATTAATTATTCGCAAGAAGGAAATTAGAAACGTCAAAATGTAGTGATACGAGCGAGTAGTTGGGGGGTAAAGGTTGAAAAGAAACGCAACCTCAAGTTCAAGATATGACTGGATTTCCTGCAGAGACAAAAATACGAGGTGCAACTTATTTTATGAATTTAGTCTTGCACAAAAAGGGTACGTTTCAATTCAAGTGTCGTGGAATTAATGTCGTTACAACCAGTTAAAGAGGTTAGAATTTGGAGAGTACACCCTTTCCATAATTTAAATTTTGTGTTTGTTGTGTTAAATGGAAACAAAAATTAGAAATGTCGATGGTTTCTGGACATCATGAAATTAAACAGTGAGTAATATATGTGCTATTATGCTTAAACTTTTTATTTATGAATGTGAATTTTAAAACTAAAATTGTAAATGGTTCGTATTTCTGTAGTAGAAATTAATAAATCATGAAAGTAATTATTTTGTTGGATGATGAATTAGCGACGGAGACAGTGTTGGTTAAATTTAAATATAATGTTATCGTGTAAAAAACTATGGAACATTTTAAAATAATAAGAAACATGTACGTATGGAAGTTTTAACGTAAAACTTATTGGTGGAATTTAGTATTAGTTTAAGCATACAATATTAGTATTTTAAATGGACAATAAAGTGGTAAAAGAAAAAGTTGGTATTTAACTGTTTTCTATGTTTTAATTAGAGACATTTCCAGAAATTGGAATTTATAATGTCATCTAATATAATATGGAAAAAAGAAAATTGGAGTGGTAGTATTATTGATAAATTTAATTTGTTGTTTTTTAAGATTTCTTTAGTAATACCTGACCAAGTGGATTTAAAAAATTAGGTTTTTATGTATATTTGTATGTATATTGCAATTATTTAATGTTACTAAGGTTTAAATATAAGTAGACCAAAATTTTGATGAGTGTTTTACAGTATTTTAGAGACAGGTGAAGTATATGTTAATTTAAGAAACACGAAGCAGAGGCGACCTATGCGGAATAACTGTCTTCCATATAGGGATAATATCGAAGAGATTGCTGAGACAGATGATTTGGCGCCCCCATTTATGACAAGAGAAAAAACCTTTCTGGGTAAGTGAATATTGTATCGTAGTTTGTTGGTATATCGACCATTTTATTACTTTTATTTCAAATTTTTTTATTTTGTTTTCTCAATTTTTTCCTAGGAACCCCGAGTAGTTAGCCGAGGCACCTATAAATTGTTTTGGGATCTCCGCCCCTTCAGAGCAAATACATATTTATAACGTAACGCTCATTTTATCCACAACAAACCGCACAAGATTACATCAACTTCTTTTTGTGTTTTTGTTGCTCTCACAAATAGGTAATACTTTTCTCATTTAACAGTGGTTTCAAAGATCCCCACACTAAACATTAAAAAACTCATCCACTATGTAATTAAATAAACCCCTTGTGTATATAAACTACCTTATTCCTTGTATTTTAGGCATTTTCAACATTTTAGACGGGCGCTTCTATGGATATAAGTTTAATAAAAGTTTACAAAATAAAAGTAAAAACCTCGGAGGGCTGATTTTTTCTAATATGTACAATATTTTACACAACTGTTCATATTTAAAAACTAATTAACATACGTACATTTTCTTTATTTTATTTTCAATTTATTAAATAAAAAATTGTAAAAACTTAAATCCTTCATTTTGTGGAGTTTTCGCTTTAACCATCAATAATTTTTTAAACGTATGGAACGTTTTATTAGATACAAAATTCTATTAGTTCCCCAAACAAGCAAAATCTGCTTAATCACCTATTAATCTATGACGCAATAGCACTATTGATTAACATTTCGTCCCTGGTTTCTAAATAGGGTATGAAAACGCTTGTGGCGCCATTTCTCTAACTACGTGAAAACTCATAACTAAAAAGATGGAAAGCCAGTTTCGGCTTTCCCAAAGCTGTTTCCGAGGCGTCACCGCGCGGAGAAAATTTTATACCAGGAGTTAATAACGTAAAGGAGGTAACCCAGCGTCGGCGTCGGGTATATTGCGATCAATATCATTGCGAGGGCGTCGCTACTACGTAATAATACAGACTATTACTTATATTGATTTAATATTTGCGTTCGTAAGCTCCTAGATACTCCTTTAACTTCTGAGACCCGGGTATTCATATGAAGCTTCCCGCCACTTGCTGACACTACTTTTTCTCTCAACGATTTTGGCGTGCATTTACCCTTAGCTTTTAAGTTACATATGTGCGAATAAAATTAAAGTTTTAGTTACAATGACGAATTTGATATAACAGAAAGTTCGATACTACTTTTGCTAATATCCTGTTGTGGTTTTTGTTCACGCGGTATTAGAATACAAAGAAAAGTACCTATAAATAATGTTACGGAAACTATACCGATTGCAACCTTTTCATGGTTATCCACTAAGAATCCAAATGTTAAATTACTTATAATTGCGCCAACTCTTCCAAAAAACATAGATGAACATACGGCCATGGCATTAATAGAAGTTGGAAATAATTCAACCACTACGCTTCCCAAAGCTACGTTGGACGTTGACATACTTGATTGAAAAACACTCGCTGCAATAAGAGCATAAACCAACGAGTTTGTCCAGTAAAAAGAGGCTGCACTTATTGCTCCAGTCAACATTAACGTTAAGGGTATAATGTGTTGTCCAAATTGTCCAGAAAGTAATCCAGAAAATATGGTTGTAAATAAAGACGAAATCCCCATTGTAAAAGTGCTTCCAAATAATTTAAGGTTAAAGTGAAATTGACAGCTAGCGTCGGCTCCATTATCGGTTGTGGTAATGTTATCCTTTTCTTGATATCGTGTCAGCAACTGTGGAAACCAAAGTCCCAAACCAAAGTATCTGAAAACGTACAGACATTAGTTCCAATAGTATTAGATTTTATAATAATAATTTTTTATGGGCTGGAAGTGCAATAAATTACGGTATTGAGGACAAATCCTTTTTTTACTTAACTAATTTCCTCAATAAGCAACTATGAGACATAGCAGGGTGGTTTGAAAAGTTCGCGAAACAAAGAGGAAAATGAAAAAATTTGTTTTTAAAATATAGTTTATTTTTCAACATAATCTTCGTCAAGTTAAATACACTTCATCCAGCAATGTTCCAAATTCATTATGCCATCACGAAAGTGCGATTCAATAAGGCCTCCAAAATAGTCGTTGACATTATAATGTAATTAGGGGCCGCTATGCTTGCGGCCACGTCCCCAATGCTCCACCCGAAGGTGGTTTAAACGAGAAAAATAAACGTGCTCCAAATTTAATCTAACTTCAGGTTAATCAAAACTAACAAACTGAAATTAAAAATAGGGTTTAAAGAATGGCATCCCTAGCGTTGATTCTGGAATTAGCCCGATCCACAAGACACACGCAGAAATGAATGGGGAGGGATCCGTAATACTAGATAGCAGCTGCCAGCTCTGCTTACCGGTTTGACCCGAGGGAACGTGTTAAAACTATCCAAATCTACCTAGCTAATATTAAAAATGAATTCAAATTTTCTAAGCATTCGCCAAATGTTTAATAGTGAATCCAGCTATTTTGCCTGTTCTATATATTTACAAATTCGTCCTCCCTGGTCTAAGTATTTATTAAAATTTCATCCTAAATTTGTCCCTAGCGTTCCCTATCATTCCCTAACTTACATATTATAAGTACAATCTTCTTTCCTATATATACTGCCACCAAAAATTGGCGACAAAACGTCTAGCAAATAAAATCAAGCCACAGAACAAAAATACAGGCAAAAATATAAATATAAATAAGTATAAATATAATGTAAGTATATAAATAAACATATAAAAAATATATAAATAAATTAATAAATATCTAAATAAGCAAAAGCATGCAACAGTGCATAAATTAGCAAAAGCTTCGCCCAATCAGTTACATAAGCATTATGATAGCTAGCGCCATTACGTACAAAACATGTTCGTTAGATTATTTCAAAACCTCCTTATTAATACAAGTCAATGCTTATGCGAGTAGAGTCGCCACAATTTTAATCCTACCTCGTATATAAATTTCGCCAGCATCTGAAGATTTGGTCGTCTTCTTACGTCTATTGGTAACTTACTGCTAAGGGGAGATGATGCACTGTTAAAGCTCTGATGGATATGCACTAAACGTTCTAGGGAGGATCACAATCACTATCACTTTTAAGTCCTGGGGGGAATGCGCGGTTTCACTCTATTTTAGTTTATTTATTTATTTGCTGATTTAAGTCAATTAGGGTTTACTGATTTATTTTGTTGTTATTTATTTGTTTTAGTTTATTCTCGATTCCAGTTTTTCCGCGCGTATAAGGTGGGACAGTGATTGTTTTAGTGGTGCGGGGTTTGTCGTGCATATTAGATTTTGGTTATTGATTTTTGCTTTTCATTTTTTTATATATATATTTTTTATTTATTTTTTAAAATTTTATACAGGTTTTGGTTATATCATGATCATGTCCGTTTCTCATGCTAAGTCAAAATCAAAAATTTTCAATCCTCCCCTACCCCCTCCGATTTACGCGCGGTTATTACCGTTTAATCTCGCGACCCGCATTCGTAGCGGTCGTTGTCGGTTAAACCGAACCTTTGTAAATACGCTTTCAGGATGCTGTGCCCTGTTTTCAGTTGCACCATTTTATGATCGAGTTTCACTTCGATCTTACCTCTAGTTTCTATGCTCGGTATGAATTTGTGGGTCAACCTGCCCGTGGCAGCGTTGTTCCACCTCTCTTCCCATTGTCGGATTGATTTTTCGCGCAGCTTTCTTTTAATTATAGACCTCGGTATCGACGAATGTGATATCCGAAAGTCGCCCGTCGCGGCCTCTTTAACTAATTTATCAGCCCTATTGTTTCCTACGTTACCATCGCGCGACCTAACTCAACAGAACTTTAAATTCTGAAATTCGAGCGCCGTATACGGTATCCTCCAGACGTCTGCTTGGAGGTTTGTCGAGGTGTTCATGTTTGTTAAAGCCGTGAGCGCCGATTTATTATCACTGATTATATAATATTCATCTCTGCCCGTACGGTTTATTACATAATCGATAGCCTCTCGTATGGCTACCAATTCGCATTGGAAGATAGTACTCCAGTTCGCGAGTTTGGTTTGAAACCGAAACACCTCCCTTTCCTGTTTAAACACGACAAACGTGCCTATCCGTCATCCATACGTGAACCGTCTCTGATACCCGTCGCGTCCCCATCACCTTCGACAAAGTCGATTCCTCTAATATAGGCCGGGTGCCCCAACTCTGATACAACGATCTTCTCTCTACCTCCCCATTACCAAGATTAATATTTTCGATAATTTCGCGCCCTTTCCATACATTTATTAATCTCCTATTTCTAATCTCCTTAACGACATATTCGATAGGGAGAGTCCTACTGATCACCAGGACCGCCTCCGTGGAGGTGGTCCTGTATGCCCTCGCCGCATTGAGCGTGGTTATGCATTGCACACTCGTCAATTGACGCATCTCCCAGATTTTACAACCTTCCGCCCATACAGAAGCTGCGTACAGCATTACCGGCTCAATTGCTCCGGCATAAATCGTCCTCAGCGATTCGCCCATGAAACGCCAGTTTATTTTTGGCGCCACAATAATTTTGTTTGATATTTTGCTGCCTTTGCTTTTAACGTACTGCACGTGAGCTTTCCAATTTAACTTATCGTCAATCTTTACCCCGAGGTATGTAATTGCTTCCTTAAACGGTATTTTCTCCCCTCCTAGCTCTAGCCTAAGGGGTCGCTGTCCCGGTTTCTTTCCGAAATAGAGCGCCTCTGATTTCGCCGTGTTAAATTTTAATTTTACCGCCTGCGACCATTCGTGTAGTTTATTGAGCGCCTCGTTCGGTTTTGTGCACATATCCATTAACAATAGCGATCTGACAATTAAAAGCGTATTATCCTCACACCCAACGATTGAGCATCCTGTGGGCAACTTGACCCTAAAGATGCTCTCATACAACAACTTCCAAAATGTGGGACCAGAGCACGAACTCTGCGGTCATCCCCTTTCCACCTCGCGCGACAAAACTTCACCCGGAATTTCAACCTGTGCCAATCGACCCGAAAAATAACTCTTGACCAAAAACATCAAGTTTCGCGGACAACCCCTATTTGCCAACTCGCAAACAATCAATGGCCACGAGGCAGCATCAAATGCTCCTGAAATGTCCAACGCAACAACAACACAGTACTCTTTAGCATCTCTCGCCTGTTTAATTTCCCCGACAACGAACTCTAATGCATCGATAGTCGACTTTCCCTCCATAAAACCGAACTGTCGGTTATTAAAGCCGCCGCTGTCACGCACTAAGTGCTCAACTCAGGTAGTCATAACGCGATCCAAAACTTTCCCCAGCACCGGTAGCAAGCTAATTGGACGATAGCTGCCCGGGGTCTGACGCATCCACCTTTTTAGGTTTGGGTATGAATTTCACGTTTTGGACCTTCCAGCAACGCGGAAAGACGCTCCTTTCTAGACAAAGATTATACAACCCGGCAAAGACACACGGGGCTAACAGGCACGCCTGCAGAGCTGCGTCTGAAGTGATTCCGTCATGCCCCGGTGCCTTCTTAGGGTTCATCCTCCTAAGAGCCCCGACGACCTCGTGCACAAGGATTGCCTTATCGGCACCTGTTTTTTGCGCCTCTGTACCTTCCCGACGTACTAAATCGTGCGACCCCTCATCCTCTTCGGGAAGAATTTCTCTAATAAATATTCCGCAGTGGTTTTAAAACCTTCAGTATATTCGCCATGTGTCTTTCTTATGTTACCGAGCGCGATTTTCTGTTGTTTACCCTTTATTACGCGGTATGCGGTTCCCCAAGGTTCTTTCTGTGAGTTTCGCGTGCAGAATTCTTTGAATTTATTTGTTCGCGTTTCTTCTATTAATATCTTATATTCGCGGTAACTTGTATTGTATTCTATTCTCCGTTGTTTTCTTATATATCCCGAGGCACGTTGATAGCGGCGCCTTAGGTTACGTGTTTCTGCCCGCTTGGTGGTTAGTTCCCGGCTCCACCAGGGTACATTGTTTTTAAATGTTTTCTTTCGCGGCATGGAGTACGATGACGCGTCTACCACCGCGTCGTTTAAATTTTCCGCGAGTGTTTCTATTTCGTCTGCCTCTCGGCAGTTAAATAGCTCGTTTTCGAGCGCAGGGATACTTTCGCCAAGTTTTTGTTTAAACCGCTCCCAATTTGCTTTTTTATTACAGAACCGCGGAAATATAGTTAGCTGTTCGTTTGCACTTGTTTTGGTTTCAACGTCTCATGTTATTAATTTATGGTCAGAGAGCGTTTCCCCGTCCGACCTCGATTTCCAATCACAAATGATCTCTAACATCTCGTGCGAGGCTGCAGTAATATCAATAAAACTGCTGCCTCTATGCCCCTCAAACGTAGGTGACTCATTAGTGTTTATCACACTAAGATCCCATCCGTCAAAAGATCAGCAACCTGTGAACGAACCCCTATCGTCTTCTATAGGACTACCCCATAACGGTGACTTAGCATTAAAGTCTCCCCCAATTATTAGTTTTTTATTCCTTCCAATTTGGCGAAAAATGCCTTCGATGTGATTTATTAAGTCCTCAGTTTGAGGATTTTCCCGTCACGAGTCGAATAGTGGAAGGTACGCGCTTATCACGTAGAACGTGTTTGTCCCTGTTTTAATTTCCACAGTGGTTATAATCTCGTTCGATAAATTATTTAATATTATCCCGGCGCACGTTCCATTATTTGTTATTGTACCGCTGCGCGGTCGTTCGCTATTCGAGTTTAAGACGGTAACCCCCCCTCCCAAAACCTGTTATTTGGTGGCTGTACAGGTGCGGTTCCTGTATTAACCCGATGTCGATATTTTCTTCGCATAATCACTTTACGAGATTTAGTTGCGCGAATTTAATTTTCTTTTCTTTTAAATCTTTCTTTTTCTTCACGGATCTATAATCGATGTTCCGTGTGATTGCGTTCTTCAGCCGTAGCATAGTGGGACATTTACTCGACTTGGCGTCGTGGCGCGTACCGACCTTTGCGCCACCGCCAGTTCTGTCGTTTGCCCTTGCCCAAACCACACAGCAGGGGACTGCCTTCCGGCAATTCTTGAATTCGTGCCAGACTTCGGCACAGTTACCGCACCACTGTACCTTCTCTCTGCACTCCATCGATCTATGACTGTACTCGTAGCACCGGTAACACTGGGTCATCGAGAAATGGTCCCAGGCCCATACTCTTCGCCACCTGAGGTTGATAGCGTCAGCTAATATGCGCCTTCAAAGTGTGGGGGTCACTTCAAAGACTACGTTGGCGAAGGGATCCCTAGGGCCCTTTCCGCCAAACCTGAACTTCTCTCTCAGGTGGTCTTCCAACTTCAAATCGCCGAAGCGGGGATTATTTCAGCAAAGTGCTCTCGAAACCAGAAATAAACTACTGGGTTACGAAGAATAAACTGTTGTCTGTAGTGAAATTGGTAGAACACTTTTATAAGAATCTTAAGGGTCAAAATTTTCAACTGAGAACACGCAGCGCTAAAGTGACTACTGCAGTTAAAGATTCCAGAAAGACAGGCCGCGAGATGGATAGAAATGCTAGAGAAGTACGATTTCAACACGGAACATCGAGCAGATGCGTTGTCTGGACAACCTTGTCCTTAAGATTGTAGCCATTATTCACGACAAAAGACGACATGTAATCTTCTTTGTCGGATATCCTTGATTAACGTCAACTGGCTGCCATAGCAGCTGAGGACCAAACAAGAGAATGCCTCGGACTTAGGTGTCAATATATGGATTCGGCAATCAGAGGGGAGCATCCGTCGTGACAGACTGATAGTCCGCTAAGTAGCACGCTGAAGTTGTACTGGCTACAGTGGGATTCTTTGATGTTAGGGGACGTGATATGGGTACGATTCCTGGAAAAGGAAGATGGATTGTGAGTACGCTTTAGTTGGTGGTTCCCAAAAACCAGGTGCCCGAGGTTTTAGCATATCTATACAATGAGACATCGGAAGGGCACATTGGTGTCAAGAAAACTGTAAAGAAATTTCCTAAAAGATTTTACTGGGTAGGCTGCAAGAAAGATGTCAAACAATGGTGCAGGTGTCAGTTATGTGGGCCGTTGGGTAACCGGAAAACGTAGGAAACCCGTTTGAGAAAGTGGCAATTGGTATTCCAGGCCCACTTTCAAAAACCGACACTTGGGGGCCACAAACTATTTTACAACATGGACTGTGGTGTATATTATACCCAACTAGGAAACAGCAACGGTTGCGTACGTATTTTTCAAAGAGCTTTTCTGCCGTTTTGAAATATCTTTAGAGCTGTACGCTAATCAGGACAGAATTTTTGAGTCGATGCTACTTCAAGAAGTTTTCCGGTTGCTTGTGACGAAAAAGATTAGAATGACACCGTGCTCCCTTAATCAAATGGTAAAATGGAACGCATGAACCGCACCTTGGAAAGTATCTCCTCGAGGTAGTCTCTGCATATCAAACTGACGAAGACCAATACGTACACCTATTTTTATTGACACGCCGATCTGCGGTTCATGAGAGTACTGACATACTCCTGCATGTGTTATGTTAGAACGTAAGATACTTTTACCAAGTGACCTTGAATTTGGTAATAAGCCTAGAGAAGATGTTGTAGGCGAAAGTTCTTGCAAGATACTCAAGCGGAATATTTAGATTCCAAGTGTTAGAATGAAGATCAGGTATGACAACAAGGAGTAAGAGTCTGGGTTAGAAGCAGGTGACCGTGATGATTGTACAATGACAGACGGGGGTGTGGATTGTTGTCAAAGTTGCAAAAACATTAGATGTGTTCATACGAAATACTGAAGCTAATCAAGGATTCGTAAGCTTCCAAAAGGCAATAGTGGTGCACATTAACAGATTGACACCTTATGTGACTACTACGACAATGCCGGCGAGTGTGATATAGCGAGACGAGTATGAAATCAGAAAAACGAATCAAGGCCTGGTCCAAATTGTAAATGGTTCTGTCCGTGTACAGTGGTACCTGCATGGCGAGGTTTGGTATTACTGAAGTGACCCAAAGGGATCTATTTGATGTGTCGTCGAAATACTCTTTTGCACATAGCGTAACGGCGGATTTCAATATGACTAGAGGTATCGCTGCGGTGTTCAAAAATAAATTTTGTGGTTTGGACAGGCTTCGCCACAACAACCAGAAGTGGCAGAAACCATACACTTCAGAAACGGACACCACCGCATTTATTACATAGTGACAAAGCAATTATCCTCTGGTTAACCCATGTACCAGGACCTGTTGAAGGCATTAATGGATTTCAAAGACCAGATAATGGAGTTTGGGTGGCTATGTTTAAGATTGGTTGTGGACTCGATAGATTGGAATAGAAGGTAGTACGAAACATGCTGGAGGTACTATTTCAGAAAACCGAAGTCCAAATCTTGGTATTTGCGACTTTAACCCAAACGGGTTGTGTATATTGTGTTTATTGATTGCTACTCTATCAATATAAGAAATGTAAGAATGGTTCCAGTTGTTCCTATCGTCACAGGGCCATTAGCTTCCGATCCGCAAATTTTCTGGGACGGAACGGCTTTAAAAGAGGGCAATAAAACAGTAATTAAGAAATATATGTAACATTCCAGAAAGGACGCTCATTCGATTATTACTAAGACTGTCTCATATCTTTCTAGCGATAATAATGCGGAATCGGATTCTAATTTGATCACTTAAGACACTTGTTAAAGGTTCTAATCAATAACATTTGGATATATTATTACAATGCACATAAAACAATAAATTTATAAGCGATACATGTAAAATGATGGTAATTTATATTCTTTACAACCTTTTAATACTGTACGTTAATTTTGTACTGACTACTGGTATCACTCGCTGAAATCTTAATTTTTACACCGATACGCTTCAAATAGCTTCACAAAGATAATATTTATTAATTAATCGTAGAGGCCTTTTTTATATAATTAATTGAAGGGTATAATATTTTGTAATCCAGTTAGAAAATAGGTCGTGTGAATTATCCTCGCGATTTTTAAAAATAGCTTGATTGTTATGTATTCTTACGGTCTTGAGTTCCCTGACAGTACTTGGGAAAATAGTTTTTATTTTACATTTCGTGCGAAAAGAATGTCAAATACAATCTCTCGCGGTTTGAAAGGATTTGTGTCGTTGTCCTCGACCAATGAGAACGCGCTACGTTCAAACAAGTGCGAATCAAGTTAGAAACAACTAGCGGCCATAATTCATTTTAAACATAACTACCTTATCTTAAAAAAAGTCCGAGTAGTGCTTTATAAATTCAAGTAGTGAAGTTTACCTGTCGATTCCCTATCTCAATCCTTCCGTATCTTATGTGTTCCTGTTAAATGTTTTAGCTAGCAACGAACTTCGGTACAATTTGTATTAATTAGGTGTTGAGTCGGCTACAACCTGTATTGTGTAAACAAACGATGATCATTGGTTATTCAGCTGGCCGAAGTGAAGTGATCCAAAGGATTGATTAACTGGGTTTACTGAGGATGGTCATAATGTAAGTAAAGTTATAATTAATTTGCATGTTCATGTTGTAAAATGATTTCTATAATTCGTGTGTTAATTCTGTGAAATCGATTACGTCTACTGCACGAGCAAGTGTTTAACTATAATACCTTTTACCTTTGTATTTGATAAGTAGTAACACAAGCAGATGGTTCGTTCAGCTAGTTATATATTGAATCTAAACATGGATAAAAGCCTCTCATACCATAAGAACTCCGCACTTGTTACGGAAATGTAGCTTGTTGAAGATGATTAATGCAAAGACACTTACTTCCCGGGAAATGGGAACATTCAATAAATCGTAGTCTAACATGTCTAAATTTCATTTGTCATAGGGAGTGTAAAAGATTAAAAGCGGAAAAGGAATAGACTTGTACTAAATATTGTAAAATTAAATAAAACGAATGGAAAGAACATAGCGATATCGATTACGAATTTAAGGAGGCATAAATTGTAGAACAACAAAAAATGGTCACAGGAGTAGAATTTATACTAAGCGAAAGCTTGGGAATTATACTTAAAAGTTATGACAATAGTAAATCAAAGCAACTAGAATAAATAATATATCATATAATGTACTGTAGTACAATTTTGCTTGCTCAAAACAGGTCAGAGCAAGGATATGATGAAGCAAGCGTACGAAACGTTTAATACGGTGTTAGAAGGCGCAAAAGCAGAAAACTTTGAACTATTATAGGCAATTGTAGTAGATGAAAGTAGAAAGGATAATATTGAAGAAACGTACATCTTATTTAAAGAAAATAATAGAAAAAATAGGATAGTACAATGTTCCATTAAATACAAGTTGGTTATGATTTACAAATTATAAGCCTCGAAGATGCTATTTGTAAATGCCAGTAAACATCATGTTACGCGTTAAAAGCGATTCACAAATTATTTTATAAAATAATTAAGTTTTAGGGGATTTTTGTATAATTAATTTAGGTATATTACACATATTTGTGTAATATAGTTATGAAAATAGGCTTGTGCTTGTGTGAATTACGTTCGTGTTTCCGTACTAACAGTTTCTATACCGTGGAAGAGGAGTGTGAAATATAATTCCCACGGTTCGTAATAGATATGCTGTTTTCCCGACCAATTAGGACGGTGAATGAAGAAGCGGTGGTGGTTTTACAAGTTGGAGAAGCCTGTCGTTCCTTAGACCAATTCTTTACCTTTATATTATCTTGTGTTTCCGTTTATGTTTTAGAGAAAGCAACACACTTCGTCACGGAAATCTTAGGTAGAAGCGGCAACCCGCATCCGCGCCGAACACTGCGACATATCGTATTCGATACGCAGCTTGTTAACTTGCTTTAATTTAGAAGATAAGCAAAGTTATAATTAATTTACATTGTTAAATTTGAAATGTAAATTATATTATTTTATTTGTAAGTTCTGTGCAATATAACGCACCCTCTGTAAAAACAAGCGAGTAACTCATTTCTTTGCCTATACCTGGAAGTAGTATTCGATAAGTGCCTTATTACGTTTATTTTCAGCATAAATTAGTTACCCTATTTTCTCCCTTGTTAATTCAATACTAGCTCGAATAAATTCCGTTTCTACTGTTAAATCCTTCAACATAATTAATAATAAACACGCTTTCGAATAAATTCCTCAACTCAAATTCCTTTTGCTTTTAAAACAAAAATTTATTCGATAAATTAAATAGTCTATGCCTTGTTTTAGGTATCCGGTAATCTCTTAAATTCTTCAACAACATCCTGTTTACAATAAGTACGCTTGCTACAAATTTTCATTTTGAAATTATTTATTTCGAAACGACAAGTTTATGCTACAATTAAATAGTTATCTTTATATATCTTTATATTATCTGTTATCTTTATATACATTACGACTGCATGAAATACTAACTTTTTATTTTTCTAATCTATATAAATATATGGTGATAAATTGCTTTTATAGCTAATAATTATTCTAAAACTATCTGCGGTAACAAAAAGCAACACAAAAAAGAAATCTATATTAAGTTTAGTCTAACATCTGTTAAATGCATGAATTTTAAATTTCCCGCTAAGGAAATGGGGAGGTTGGTAGCTAGAATCGGCAAAAAAGAAAACTGAACAGGGGGTTGTTGATCGCGATGGCCATTTTTGTTTTTAGTAGTGATGTATGCATTTTTTTTTTATTCAGTATGTTTTGAATGTATCTTGCGATATTTCGCATAACATTCGTGCTATGTATTAAGTGTATTTTTTTAAAAATTAATTACGTGATATTTGTTGTCAAATGTCTATGCCTTGTAAAAGTACCACCTGTGTTTGATTATATACTGATGTGTAGATATTACTAAAAATAAAACTCCAGCAGAGATATAGTTATATTCTCTTCTTAAAATAGTAAGAAAATATTTTTCTTCAACATTTTGTACACTAAGAAAATAAAAGTGCTACAATTGTCGTCACAACGTGGGAGCTCGAAAGTGTGTTTTTGTTTTACTAAGTATTTGTGGATGTACTTCAAATCAAAGTGATTTTTCTTTTCGAAAATAAATGTAAAAACTGTATAATGAGTATTGAAGGGAAAGTAGTGACGGAGTCTGAGTGGAATAGGGCTGAGAAAGAATTAAATAAACAAAGCATGGAAAGTTCAGAAATGTCTAAATTATATATATATATTGTTAGAAAAAATGAATACAAATATTACGAGTGATATGAATCAGATGAATGTAAACATGAATCAGTTTAAAGAAAATATCAAGGCTGATATGGGTCAAATGAATGTGAATATAAACCAAATAAATAAAAAATTGGACGATCAATTAGCAGAATTTAGAAAGAAGCAGGAAACTAAATTTAAGTATTTTGAAACCAATTTGAAGCAAGAAGTAAGTAGTAGTTTTAATGCTGTACAAACTAAAGTAAGTGATATTAAAACCCAAGTTTCAAATGATCGTGACATGGTAAAAAGTAACTTTGAAACAATAAATAAGGAATTTAAGTATACTTCAGCTAGAATAAGTAAAATGGAGGCAGATTTGGAAAAAGTAGACATGGAAGTTAAAGATATTAACCAAGAGATACAAGGATTAAATGCTAAAGTCAATGAATTTAATTTAGAAACAGTAGGAAATGTGATCCATGTTAATTCTAATGGGGGTCATTTTAATCAGGAAAAACTGAAATTTGATGAAAATAGAAAGTCTATACATCCAGTTCGATTTATACAAGGACTAGAGCAATATTTCGATTTAAACCATATGTCTGAAAAAAAGAAAATTTGTTTAGTTTTGAGTTGTTTGGAAGGCGACACATTAATATGGTCATCAAAATACCAAAATCGTTGGAATGACTTCAAGGATTTTAAAAGCGATTTTTTAAATACGTATTGGTCTCCCAGAAAACAGGAAGAACTTCGATATAAAATACATGAACCAAAAATGTATAATTCCCATAATGGTACTATGAAACATCATATATGGTATTGGATTGACAAAATTCAATTTTTACAACCTCCTATGAATGAGTGTATTTTTGTTGATGCTGTTATAAAACATTTTCCGTATGAAGTGGAAAGGACTTTGTTAGCCGCGCGAATTAATACCATAGAGGATTTACTAGAATTAATTGACAGTTTAGATCAACAGGCAAGTAGGTATAACCGTCGAAATAATCGAAATGAACTCAATAATGATAATTATCGGGGTAATTACCAAAATAATAATTTTAGGAGTAACCAAAGACAAAACAGGGGCGGAAATGTTAATTTTGTACGACACATGGGTAGATCAAGGGATGAATATGGGTATAGAGAAAATCCGCATCAAAATGTGCAACAAAATATGATTGGGAATCTTAATAGGGAGCAAGTTAGGCCTGAACCCGAACAACCTAATTTCGAAAACCACCCAAACTAATTGCTACTGTGTTACGGGCTCCAGTAACTCAGTTAAGAAATAAAACTAGGGAGCAGATAGAATATTTAAAATTCTTTACTAAATTCTGGAATGAACATTTGTATAAAAGTAATAATAAAGTAAAAAATCGAACAAATACAGTTGATATAAAAAATAATAATAATAATGATGAAATAGCTAAAGTACCTAAAATAACATGTTACTTAACCGAAACTAGTTTTGAAGGTCTCATTGATACTGGAAGTACAGTTAGCATCATTTCGGAAGAAATGCTAACGCTATTACAGTCTACGATCACAGATCAGATTTTAATTTTACCAGTAGTTGGATTGTCTATACAGGGGGTAACTGGTAAAATAACTAAAGTAAGAAAACAAGTTTTACTAAATATTTTAGTAGCGGGACAGGTGCTACCAGTAATTTTTTTAGTAGTAAAAGGATTAAATACAACTGAAATTTTAGGTACTGATTGGATTGGGAAATACAATATTTTATTAGATTTTGACCAGAATTGTTTGAGTTTTAGGATAGATAATCATAATTATAAAGAATATTTTATTAAAGGAAGCACTACTGAAATTTTAGGTTCGGTTAAATTTAATATTTATTCAAGCAACAATTACTGCGTACAAGATTTAGATCAATTTTTTAAATTATCAGGTAGTGAAAAAAATAACGAAGGGGCATTAAATAGCGACAGTGATGAAAAAAAGCTTGAACAAATTCTATTAGGTTTATTAGGGAGTGTGGATGATCCTGTAGAAGATAATAAATTAAAACAATTTAAATGTAATGAATGTTTTGCAGTACTACCAAGTCACAAAAATGTAATAGATAAACACTTGGAAAGCCATAATAAGATAGTTACTTGTGCAAATGTTGAGCTTTCATATGAAGAAAGCATAATAAATGAAATAAAACAGAAAAATGAAGTAGTTTTCTCAGATCTACCAGGTTTGTGTAATAAATTTGAATGCACCCTTATAACCAAAGATCATGTACCGTTTAAAAAGAAATCATTCCCAATACCATTTTCGAAAAGAGAAGCAGTAGACTTAGAAATTAAAAGAATGTTAGAATATGGGATAATTGAGAGATCTAGTTCACCCTACTCAAACCCAATAGTAATAGTGACAAAAAAGAATGGTAGTGTCCGCATTTGTTTGGATGCGAGGGAGTTAAACAGAGAATTAGTTCCCGATTGTGAATCGCCACCAACAGTCGAAGAGCTGTTACAAAAATTTCATGGTACTAAATATTTAACATCGCTTGACCTCACCAGTGGGTTTTGGCAATTAAAATTAGATGAAAAGAGTAGACCTTTAACGGCGTTCCTAGTTAATGGACGCAGTTACCATTTTCGGGTATTGCCGTTTGGTCTTAATGTATCAATAGCAATGTTTAGTAAATGTCTTGATCATGTTTTGGGACAGGAAGTATTAAATTATGCAACAGTCTATGTTGATGACATTTTGATTGCATCAGCAACTGTTGAAAAACATGCAGAACAACTTGATGCTGTTTTGTATAAATTAAAAGATGCAAATATGACAGTAAATATAAAAAAATCTGAATTTTTAAAAAATGAATTAAAATTTTTGGGTTTTATAGTTAGTGCAAATGGAATTAAAGCAGATCCAAGTAAAATACAAGTGATTCAGGATTTTCCTGAACCAAAAAATAAAAAGGAATTGCAATCGTTCCTAGGGTTTTGTAATTTTTGTAGAAAGTTTGTAATGCAACAAGCAGATTTAACATCAAATTTAACACATTTATTAATAAAGAATGTAAAGTGGACCTGGGGTTTACACGAACAAGAATATTTCAAAAAAATAAAAGAGGCATTTATAAATGCTATAGATTTAAAACATCCCGATTTTAGAAAAGCATTTTATTTAGAAACTGACGCATCTACAAAAGCATTAGGAGCACATTTATTTCAGATAAATGATAAGGGTGAAATTAATAGTATTGCATTTGCAAGTAGAAGTTTATTAAATGCAGAAAAGCATTATATGATTACTGAATTAGAATTACTAAGCATAGTTTTTGGGTGTAAAAAATTTAAGTCCTATATCTTAGGGTATAAAACATTTATTTTAACCGATCACCGAGCATTAGAATTTTTGCTTACAAGTAAAGCTGTTAGTGCCAGATTAATGCGTTGGAGTTTATATTTACAAGAGTTCAATTTAGAAATTCATTATAGAAAAAGTAAATTAAATGTTATTGCTGATTTTTTATCGCGCTATGGGTATGAAGGTAGACATAGGGATGAAGCAATTGTAGTTGCACCTGTGAATAAAATGTATTCTGAAAATAACCTTAGGAAATTATTAAAAAATTTAGAGCAGGAACAAGAAAATGATAGTCAAATAAAATGGGTTAAAAACGAATTAATTAATGATAGCAATAGTAAAAGACGAGAACTTCAAAAGAAATATATAGTTCATGATGGCTTGTTATTTAAAAGGAGTAATAAAAGCGACGAATGGTGGTTGATACATATACCACAACATTTAGTTGACGAAATAATCTGGGAATAGCACATTATATACGAGCATTTCGGTGAAAAGAAATGTAGTGTGTTAATTAAAGAGACATGCTGCATACCAAATTTAAGTACACGGGTTGCAAAGGCAATTATGGGATGTGATATTTGCCAGAAAGCAAAAGTAATAAATAAAAAGCAAGCCGGGTTAATGAAAAACATTATTAGTAAACAACCTTTAGACCTAGTAGCCATAGATATATCCGGACCACTACCAAGAGGTAGGGGGGGGGGGGATTATTGCACATTTTTGTGCTACGTGATATTTTTACAAAATTCGTTAAGCTGTATCCAGTTAAAAAGCAACAGCAAAAACATTATTAAGGAAAATAGAAAATAATTTTATACCAGATTTAGGTAAACCTGTCTGTATATTATCTGACCATGGGCCACAATTTACAAGCAGGGTTTGGGTAGAAACATTAGAACGACTAGATATTAAGCAGAGATATTCAACTATATATCATCCCCAAAGTAATCCCGCAGAAAGAATAATGAGGTAATTAGGGAGATTATTTAGAACAATGTGTCATAAAAAACATAGTACTTGGCCTGATGTCGTACCGATAATCGAAGGATGGCTTAACTGTGTACAAAATGATTCAACAGGTTTTGCACTCATGACTGATAAAAGATGTGAGCAACTAGTTGAAAGATTGATAAACTTCCCTGAAAGGAAAGATTTAAATAAGGTTATAAAAATTGAATTGGCACAAAAACTTCTATTATCTAAAGCTAACATGAGAAAGTTGAGACATGATAAAAATATTAAACCTGTAACTTATAAACCTGGTGATTTGGTATTAACTAAGACCCACTATCAATCTTGCGCGTTAAATAAAGAAATTAAAAAATTCTTTTTGTTATATGAAGGGCCATACAAGATTAGGCAGCAAATAAATGAAAATGCATATATTTTAGAGTGTCCAATAACAGGAGTAACTAAATCAACACAAAATGTAGTAAATTTAAAGCCATATAATAAAATATAAAGTAGACAATGAGTCTCTTTCTCATTTCAAGTCGTTGAATGAAATAAACTAGATGTTACTTTCGTTTGGATGCTGGAATCTTTGTTATACAATGAGATCAGCTCATTTGAAGAACAAATATCCGGGAGTACTGAAATACTAACTTTTTATTTTTCTAATCTATATAAATATATGGTGATAAATCGCTTTTATAGCTAATAATTATTCTAAAACTATCTGCGGTAACAAAAAGCAACACAAAAAAGAAATCTATATTAAGTTTAGTCTAACATCTGTTAAATGCATGAATTTTAAATTTCCCGCTAAGGAAATGGGGAGGTTGGTAGCTAGAATCGGCAAAAAAGAAAACTGAACAGGGGGTTGTTGATCGCGATGGCCATTTTTGTTTTTAGTAGTGATGTATGCATTTTTTTTTATTCAGTATGTTTTGAATGTATCTTGCGATATTTCGCATAATATTCGTGCTATGTATTAAGTGTATTTTTTAAAAATTAATTACGTGATATTTGTTGTCAAATGCCTTGTAAAAGTACCACGTGTGTTTGATTATATACTGATGTGTAGATATTACTAAAATAAAACTCCAGCAGAGATATAGTTATATTCTCTTCTTAAAATAGTAAGAAAATATTTTTCTTCAACATTTTGTACACTAAGAAAATAAAAGTGCTACATGCATATAATAGTTTTCTCTATGGTTCCAATGTAGAGACTGGTTAAAATAAAATTGCGCACTATCCGATAAAACCCGGATTTTCCAGTTTCAATCGCGCTTCGATAAGCGAGGGTTTGCAGTTCGAATTCGTGTTAGTTGAACCATTGTTGAATTTGATTCTACAGCTTGTACGTCGAAATATTTTCTACAGTATTCGTCACCGTATTTCAAAAGCAATGCACGTTTGTTTTTTTTTCCACAACTAGGAGGTGTCTTGCGTGTATTGGTGAGTCTCCCCGCGCGTACCCATTTTAATCAGATTATCTTTTTAGCTTTTTTTAGCCGGAAGCCAAATGGGTTCTTTCTTTATGTAGACCAACTGCTTTTATCTGTAGACCAACTGCTTTTGTCCTTAGACCGCTGCTGCAGTTATAGTAGCAGGGTAAATGTATCCTGACGACCTGGCGTTGCTGTGCTGACTCACCCCCGACGACTTGTAAGCTAAATATCCGGACACCTACAGGTATGCAACTAGTTTTCTTTTGTGTGTGTCAATGGCATATTCCGTATCAACGTTTGGTGTAGTTAAGTGACATTGTAGAACTATTGCTCGTTGCTGCTAATCGATATTATCGCTCTACAGGTGTGATGTAACTTTGTTAAAAATGTTGGACAGACATGCGCTTAATCTTTTATACTGATTGGTTTATTTTACAAACGGTACTATACACGATTTAAAAGATGCCTGACAAAAGCTCCCACACGTTAATTCTTTTCCACTAATTAGTTATTTTACAAAAAGTATTAGGTGAAATTTTAAAAACGCTTTACAAAAACTCTCACATGTTTATTTACTACAGAGTAATTTTATTTTGTGTAAATACGAGATGCGCACTTCGTATCTAAGGTACCAAATTGTCCTTACAATATAATTATTTGCTGTGAAATAATAACGCTTAATTTATTTTCTTTTTGCTTGTTTGTACAGAATCCTTTATTTATTTTTATTTGTTAATAGATAATCGTGGCGACGTGCTTTTTTTTGGTTTTCTTGGTATGTAGGTGAATCACCCCACTCTCCGCGTTTGATAGTTAGCCTGGTATTTACCTTTCTTCCGGCTACGTCTGGGTACGTAGCAGCCTTATTAAGTATATACTGGTAAAAAGGATCTATAATTTGGCAACTAATTTCAAGAACTGTTTAGAAGCTGACATGGATAGTGATTAAAATGTCAAAAAACATGTGCTAAATTTAGACAGACTAAAAATTTCAGGCCTTTCAATAGACATAGAATGAAAGGAGAACAATTAATAAATGACAATACTAAAAACACAAAATCCATATGCAGGCTTCTGTAGTCGGGGTTACGAAAATAGCTAGAAAATGAACGAAAAAGGAAAGAAGTGAAAAATCAATAAATTTTCCTACTATAAAGATGAAACCCGAAAATGTAAAAAAATATGTCAACAAAACATACGACAACTTGAAGTCATAATTGGATATAGCTGTAAAAAAAATTGGGAACGGGTATAGTAAAATGATTAAAACTACTGAACTATGCAGCGTCCAAAAAGAGTGAGAGAAAGAGAAAGAGAGAGTGATAAAGAGTGAGAGGATGGGTAGAGTTAGGGCTGGATGGCGGAAGGAAGGGAGGGAAGGAGAGAGGGAGAGAGAGTGAATTAATTCATAATCTAATATATGAAGCATGACAACCCGCTAGAAAGGTAGAATAGTTATGACATCAAATACGATTTGCGTAAAAAAAAGTTGTGAGTTTAAGATTATCGGTCTATTTATTGTCTAGCGCATTAAAAATTTTGACTAAAATGATACTTAAGATAATAGATATTACTATTAACAAAAAATTGTACATGACCTATTTCGTTGTGGCATATATTTTGTCACTTGCAATATTTAACCATCACATGAAAACAAGCAAGGTTTAAAAAAATTTTAAAGTAGGGATTGAGACTAATATTTAGGGAAAAACACTACCATTTTTACGATTTTCAAAGAATTAGTGACAATTTATGCACAAAATTGTACCTAAAATTAGTTTAAGCACTCATCAAAATTAACTAATAATGTATGTTGTTACGAATTATCACCCTCTTGTTTCCGATTTAACTATACAGCATCCATAGACCGTCGCTTGTCAATACATTGTTAAGAATATTTTTTCAAAAAATATACATACCCAAACATATTAGTAAAGGTGATAACTCCTAAAAGTAAGGTTAATCGCCAAAATGGCTCCTTAAACAATCTCTTTAATTGCGAAGAAATTTCTTGAATCAGACGAGCAATTTTTCCTGAACATTGCACCGCTGCATTACATGCCTTTTTGACTTCCATTTGCAAAGTCTTCACAGGAAACTCACTTGCACCTTTTCCAGTATTTACAACAAATATTTGACTCAAAATAGTCAGTGCTTTTTTGGGGTTACCTGTAGCTAAGTATTTTGGAGTTTCTGGTAAGTACAAGAACCATAATCCAGCTATAAGCTCTGGTAACGCAAGAATAATTAAAAATACTCTCCACGAACTGAATAACACAAAATCTCCTATTTGTACATGTATTTCATATGGTAATATCATCCATGCGACAACAGGTAGCATCAACCAAGCCAATGTGTTAAAAATGCCGGCAAAAAATATACTTCTTGTTCGATGCTGGGGTGCATGGTATTCTGCTAGGTAAGTGTATGTTATGCTACCAGGTGCGCCAATCAAAAATCCATTAAAGAATCTACAAACCACTAAACCGTAGAAATTTTGCATCAAGCTGCAGCAAAGTGTAATGATAACGTCTGCTAGGAGTGTAATAACCAAAATTTTTCGCCGACCTGTTAAATCAGCAAGTACACCCCACAAAAGTGCACCCGATGCTCCTCCGATTAAAAAAGCCACATTAATAAATCCAATTTCTGACGATTGCAATTGCAATTCGCAGTTTGCTGCTGGTAGCATATATGCTGATAAACCGTACTGCAAGCCAACTGATAACAAAGCCAGTGCGCTAGAGGCAATAACTGCATAATTGTAGCGTCCATAACCTAAAAAATTTACATTAATATCAAACATATGTACATATGTCTTTATTGCAATATATACCGGAAACATTAAACACCAAGGTTAGGTAGTATATAATTATAGCACAATTGTTTTCCCAACTCAGGTGCAAGTAAGTATTATTTTTTTCAGTACTTGTTATATTTACACGGCATAATTACCCGCTATTTTGTAACGTCTACAGACCACGTTTTACCGGGTGATGCAATCGCTATCTAAGTCAAATTTGCATGCACAATTTAAGTAAAATCAAATTACTCACGTGGTGGGTATCTCGGAACTTAATCTCAGGATCTAGCAAGTGGTTTGTGGGTTTGGTTACGCCATGTTGAACATCAAATTTGCTATCCGTCCGTCAGGTAACTTTTATTACACTCGTAGGGGAAGTTGGAGGAAATAGGTACCAGGTACAATAAAGGTAAGATACAGGAAACCTACATACCTGTTTCTAAAAAAAACACACACTCCACTCAGATAGTTGTTGCTTCGTCCAGGTCTCGTGGCTTAATCATCCTTTCGACACTTGCGCACATCCGCATTCCTTCTGCGCAGACGCGACTGTCAGCGACGACGAAGTTAGCGTTATTTTCTTAAAAAATACGCGGCAATTAACTGACAAAATATATCTAAATCAAAAAATGATACATAGCCAGTTTGGCATGTAACATACTAACAATATATTTCTATAATTTTTACAATTTTGGGTGCGTTATGACATATGTTACCGTACACCATTTATATTTATTCATCTTTCCTATTAAATTATTGGACTAAGTCGCTCAGTTGATAAGAGCATCCAAGCACAGACTGTAAGGCAACAGGTTCAAGTCCTGTCTGTGGCCTTATACTTTCTTTCTTCCAATTAATAGCTCGACTTTAAATAATCATTTGTGCTTTGATTAAAAGCCTTAAGTTATATTTCGCCTTAGTAACTAATATTGTAATGTATATACAGGATGACCAGAAACGTTCTTCACAAAAGACAACTGTAAATTCTAGAGCTCTTTGATGTCGATTTGATGAAAATCTTGTTATCCAAATAGGCTTGCAAAGGGAGTTGAGCTCTTTAAAGATGACGCAACAAGATTAGTTTAACTCAAATATCTTCAAAACGGTTTTCTTTTAAGTAATTACATTTAGTACATTCATTTGTGGAATATGTCCAATCGTATGACATGGAAATTTTTTTTTAATTGTACTCATAAGCGGCCCGGTTGGGAAGGAGTATTGAACATTTTTATTCATAACTTTTCTGTATTTCAAATTTCACCATTTTCACATAGCAAATCAATAGTTAGAAACAGTTTCTGACATAAGAACAGTTTGACATTCATACGATTATGTTTATTTTCCACAGCCATCTTTCATAATTTAAAAATGAATTTGTTAATCAATGAAGACGTATTCATTGACACGTAAAAAGTTCTAATCGATTTTTTTAAAAAGAGTGCGCCGTAGCGATTTTAGATAAAAAAATTATTTTTTTTTCTAATAAAAACATAATTTGTTAAACGCTATGTTAAAATGGCAAAATTTGATAGAGAGAAAAGTTATAAATAAAAAGTTCAATACTTCACCCAAATCATTTTTACGTTATACGATTGGACAAATTCCACAAAAATAATGTTCTAAATGTTATCACTCAAAAAGAAATCGTTTTGAAGATATTTGAATTATATTGATTTTACGGCGACGTCTTTAAACAATTCTAACTCCTTTAGTTAGTGTTTTCTTTTTTTAAACGGCGTTTCTAAACACTCTGTATATTAATGAGAAAAACGTTTTCTTGGCTCATTAAGGCGAAAATTGCAATAATTAATTATAAGAGCATGGGCGTTTGTTAAGAACGGTCGATGTATAAAACTACGTATCATATTAGTTAAATGGATGGATACTTTACTTGTATCATACATTTATTAAGTATCTAGACAAAAAATTAGATAAGAAAGACAGTAGGAGGAGATTGACAGTTCTGGACCCTCATTTCCTCCAGAATCCCTCATTTCCTCACTCATCTGGACCAATTTACATGTAAATTTTCATAAGGAGGAAATTAGGAGATGAATCTCCACCTTGCTCTCGCCTTGTAGACCGCCTTGTGAGATTTTTTTACGCCAACCATCCCTACCCTAAAAAATCGGTAACCTAACTCGTAAAATTTTCGAGATACCTCTCGGTGCCTATAGGCACCGCACCCACGAAATAAATCTATATTGTTTGGTATCAATTAATATTAGAATTTTCTCAGCTACCAGAATCTCTAGGAATTTTTTAGATTGCACCATCCCCCAGGAAGCTACTAATTTTAAAAATTTTTTACCGCCAACATTCTGAATCAAGTAGTTTTCTTCGACTAGCCATTTTTACCCACGAGATAAAGGTACATTGTTTAGTATTAATTAATATTAGATTTTCCCAGCTACCCTAAATCACTTAGAATTTCTTAGATTGCATCATCCCCCAGGGAGCTACCCTCATTTTAAGAGTTTTTGCTGGTAGCGATTTCTGACCGTCCTTATAAATTTTTTAGTCATGCAATACATCAAGTTAGTGTAGAATTTTATGCTGAATTCGAATCTGCAAACAGATTTAAAATCCGGCAACTCCCTTCAAAATTATACCCCTTTAAAGTCCTGAACCTCTAAATTTTGCTCTTTGCTCTATAAGCAAACCTAACAAATAGTTTTCTTCGACTAGCCATTGCATCTTTCGAGATAAACCTATCTTGTTTGGTATCAATTAATATTAAATTTTTCTCAGCTACCCAAATCTCTTTAAATTTTTCAGATAGCATCATCCCCAGGGAGCTACCCTCATTTTAAGATTTTTTACCGGTAGCGATTTCTGACCGTCCTTAGAAATTTTCTTAACCATGCGACACATCAAATTAGTCTAGAATTGTGTACGAAATCCGAATCTGCAAACAGATTTAAAATCGAACCACCCCCTTCAAAATTATACCCCTCTAAAGTCCTGAACCTCTAAATTTTGCTCTTTGCTCTATAAGCAAACCTAACAAATAGTTTTCTTCGACTAGCCATTGCATCTTTTGAGATAAACCTATCTTGTTTGGTATCAATTAATATTAAAATTTTCTCAGCTACCCAAATCTCTTTAAATTTTTTAGATAGCATCATCCCCCAGGGAGCTACCCTCATTTTAAGATTTTTTACCGGTAGCGATTTCTGACCGTCCTTATAAATTTTAATAACCATGCGACACATCAAATTAGTCTAGAATTTTATGCTGAATTCAAATCTGCAAACAGATTTAAAATCCTGCCACTCCCTTCAAAATTATACTCCTTTAAAGTCCTGAACCTCTAAATTTTGCTCTTTGCTCTATAAGCTAACCTAACAAATAGTTTTCTTCGACTAGCCATTGCATCTTTCGAGATAAACCTATCTTCTTTGGCATGAACTAATAGTAGAATTTTCTCAGCTACCCAAATCTTTTTAAACTTTACAGATAGCATCATCCACCAGGGAGCCACCCTCATTTTAAGATTTTTTACCGGTAGCGATTTCTGACCGTCCTTATAAATTTTCTTAACCATGCGACACATCAAATTAGTCTAGAATTTTATGCTGAATTCGAATCTACAAACAAATTTAAAATCCGGCCACTCTCTTCAAAATTATACCCCTTTAAAGTCCTGAACCACTAAATTTTGCTCTTTGCTCTATAAGCAAACCTAACAAATAGTTTTCTTCGACTAGCCATTGCATCTTTTAAGATAAACCTATCTTGTTTGGTATCAATTAATATTAAAATTTTCTCAGCTACCCAAATCTCTTTAAATTTTCAGATAGCATCATCCCCAGGGAGCTACCCTCATTTTAAGATTTTTACCGGTAGCGATTTCTGACCGTCCTTATCAATTTTTTTAACCATGCGACACATCAAATTAGTCTAGAATTTTATGCAGAATTCGAATCTGCAAACAGATTTAAAATACGACTACCCCTTACAAAGTTACACTTTTAAAGGCTCCCAAACCTCTAAATTTTTTTGCTCATCTATGACATATGCTTTAATTAATTGGGTATAAAGTTGGTGTTTTCATGGTTTCGCTTAAGACCTCGTACATATTTCCCAGATTACTAGAAGACGTTATAATCTATTTTTTGTATTAAAGGATTTCACATCGGTAGTCTCTTTCCCCATTTTTGTGTAAATGCCGTAGAGTTCGCAATTAACTTTTATTGCTGTATGTTGTGTTTTTTTTCATTAAGTAATCGAATAAACCGCTCTTTCTGCTTCCAAGAAACTCGGAGACACCATCGTCGACACTGGCGTACTTTATGCGATAGTTAGCCATACGGTTGTTAAACGCTGTGCTAACCATTTCTACGCCATCTTCGCCAGTGGCGGTAACTGTTGCATTTTTATGTCTGTTGCTTTTCAAGTGTGCGGCATAGGTAATCTTTTCCATCTTGAAGTCGCAAACTTTACACAGAATTTGTGGCTGGCTGGCAGAGCTGAACGTTTACGGCTTAATGACATACCGTGCTGTTTTTCCTTGTGCCGCAGTAAGTTATCCATTCTCGTAAAAGCTATACCAGAAGACCCACAGTTTAAGTACTTTGCTGCTGACGGATGTATAAGCTTAACCGTGGACGATGTTACACCACGACATTTGTTCTGGTGCCGTTTGAGAGCATTTTTCCAGGTATAGGAAGCACCACAAGAGTTGCAATTAAAAATATTTTCGGATGACATTTTTCTTCCACTAACTGCCACGGATAGCGTCATGATTTATATACATTTTGGAAACAATCGAAGATTGTCACAAGCGCGGTCACTAAACCAATTTGCATTAATACCAAGTATTTTGTGGTTTCGTAGGTTGCTCATTTCCTAGAACCAAATCTTCCACATAGCGGTCGGAAACGCGTAATTATTTCTAGAGCCGGAAAGTACTCGATACCACCCAAATAGAGAATTAGATGCTCAATGTCTGTTAACTTCCTATTCCCTCGTAAAAGGTAGAAAAAACTCGGTCAATAGTAGAGGAAAATCAGTGAACCCACCCCCTCATTTCCACCAGCTTCCCTCATTTCCACACACATCTGGACCAAATAGTTTTCTTCGACTAACCATTTTTCATCTTTCGAGATAAATATCTTAAATTTTTCATCTTTCGAGATAAATATCTCTTAAATTTTCATCTTTCGAGATAAATAAGCATCCACATTTCCACACACGAGATAAACCTATTTTAAGATTTTTTTACCGCTAACATTCTGGACCAAATAGTTTTCTTCGACTAACCATTTTCATCTTTCGAGATAAACCTACCTTGTTTGGTATCAATTAACATTAGAATTTTCTCAGCTACCCGAATTTCTAGGAATTTTTCAGATTGCACCATCCCTAAGGAGCTACCCCAATTTTAAGATTTCTTACCTGTAGCGACTTTTGAGCGTTCTTATAAAATTTTTTAGTCATGCGATACATCTTGTTAGCTTAGAATTTTATGTAGAATCCGAATCTGCAAACAGATTTGAAATCGGACCACGCCCTGCAAAGTTATACTTTAAGCTCTCAAACCTCTAAATTTCGCCTTTGCTCGTATATATTTAACTCCATTTTTAAAACCTTTTCGCTACCCAAGGTATATGCTTTAACCAAACAGTTAGAGGTAGTAACACAAAAGTTTAATAATTTATTTATCAATTTACAGTTTAATAAACTATTACAATTTTACAAAGTATAGCATTATTTCCTGTGTGTAGCCGAAAGTTTAACCTGTAACAAAAAAAGATTAATGGGTTGTTTAAAATAGACGTGTAACAAAAGAGATTAATGTAAAAAGAGGAGACGTGTTTTCAGTCAATAAGACATATTGTTGTTAACAATATGTTTTACCGTCCAACGACACCACGTGGAGGTAAACACATGCCGCCGGGAACAAAGGAAATTTTAAGGATGGGGAGGGTAGATATGCTTATAACTAACACATACTATATATACACAATAAAATATAAACAACTTAACCTATATCCTTATGCCCCCATGCGTAGGTTGATATGCTTCCGGGGATGACGTAACGCTTGTCATCTGCGCCCGATAAACTGATTTTATTAATAAGCTGTGTATAAAGTTGGTGTTTCTTACTCCGGATTGATACCATCGTATTCATGAGGGCATCTCTATTATTAATAACAACATCCTAAAACTATCTACACTAATCCCCGCCACCACACTACGACTAACACCCTTAATCTTTTTAACAATGTCTTTCTCACTAATAATGCAGTAGGACTTAGCCCTACTACCTACAAATTCAACACCAAATCGCCACAAAACTCGTCCTTAAACTTACCCAACACCTTTTGTTTATAAGTGGTATATTGTATTTATTGTTTGGAGGGTAATCACTTGTATCAAAATGCTCAATGTTCGCACTAATGTCACTATACAAGTCTGGCGTCTCAACACTATAAACTAAAGAGTCTGTATCCGTATAAAGCAGGGACAATCTGGGACCATACAGAGGATCATAGTGTTGTAGTGAAACTCATACATAAGAGTTTTGACAAATCTAAAATTGACAATCCTGCATAGATTGGTTTATTATAATTAATTTTAACACGATCCATCTGTATAATCGCCAGATCTTCCCCCAACACGGTACAACTATTAAAGTTAGGTTTAGCTATTAGTCCACTCGCGCACAACTTTTGTCCCTCGTGCTCCCACCGCGACACAATCTTGACATCGACCCTTTTGTCCACGTTCTCCATTGTTTTACCAAAACCGCATTGTTCATAAGTTTGAAAAATCTTTTCAAACGCGTTAGCGGCAGAGGTACGGAGATTTGTGTTGAGATCAATGTAGGGTTTGAGCCACGGTGATTGCTCGAACTCCAACACACGGTGAACTGTAGTTAATTGTAAGCCATTGCGCAGAGCCTGTTGAAGTGCTCGGTAATGGATTACATATTTCTTCTTATCAAAAAGTGTGGTGAGTAGCTTTGGAGTCCTAGAAGACAGTGTTGGTGGAACCATGGTCTCGGGGCAGAAAGGCAAGTCGTTATGCAAATCCTGAAGCTGTTGTGGGTAGTGCAGATCAACCTCTAGGATGTACCCCATATTGTGTGTAATGGGGATATTCAAAATGTTATCTTTCAGATGGTTAACCTGATCGATGTTTAACCACCTGAAAAACCCATGTGGTAGTGGTTGACTCATAGCCCATCCATATAGGTTGTTGGCATCGAGGTATGTCAAGTACATGGAGGGTTCACTGGGTTGTACTCCTCCATATACTTGTTGTTGGCACGAGCATACCGATGACTACACTGAGTGAGACCACCTCTAATGCCTTTCTTAATAAAGTGGTGCATATCAACATCGGTTAATAACTCCAACTTCACCTCAGTGTGTTTCAGCATTGCATCAAAGGCTAGAGAAGGAGCTGTCACGTACTGAGCCGGGTCGAGATTGTACGTACTTAGACAAACGTTTCTGAAATTTTCAAAAACGTCTGCCAACAGTAGAACATCGCTCTTTAAATACAGATCGCTGTATTCACCCAAGTTTCGTACGTGAAACTCCTCCCACACCTTCTGCGCATGTTTATAATCCGCATCGCTAATAGTCGTAGAAGATAAGTCGTTGAAGAAAGCATGTTTTGCGGGCAAAGAGGTTTCATTCAATACATTTACATCAGAAATGTATGAATACGGGAAAACACCTTTCCTTGTCAGCAAACTACGCGGTCTATCGTCTGAGAAAAATTTTTGGACCTCAACAAACTGTTGAGGTTCTAAATTCTTCGTCAACTTATCCAACGATGATGCCATAAAACGAAGCGAATCTATGAAACGCAGCTGGATCGTTGAATTGTGATCATCATCTTCAGTATCTGCATCTCCTGCTAATCGAACATACTTCGTAAATGAAATATATCGTTCCTTATTGTTGGGGATCACCTCTACACGTTCTTTATCACATCCTAGCTCCCTTACGATAAAATGTCCATCGTAACCACTCAAATTGTGAAGAATCACTGGGATAAATTTAGGTACCGTGTATTTAATGTTGCATTGGGAGTGTGCGGCAAAGCGAAATCTCCCTGAGAGGTGGCAGTGATCCCTCACCCTCTCATTTCCCAAAGGCTGCTTACAGATGCCACACTCCTCAACCATATGAAGCAACAACTCATCTAGGGGTTCCATTGGAAGCATGGGGGTGTTTGTTTTTAAAATTTTTCCCAATCGTTGGGCTTCCTCTTTCATCTTTTCCATAAAAACTTTTGCGGCTTCAGGTCCTCTGTACAGCTCAAACTTGTTAAACGAGTCATCGTATGAACATTTGATATAGTATGCAAAACTGAAGGGTTCGTGGTGTTGTGTGCTGTTGGTGAAGGAAGAGGTGGGATCCGGAACTGCAGAGCTAATAGGCTTCAACACACTTTCAAAGTCTGCATAAATCACGAACGGTACCCTCATTTGCTTGTGAACGTTCGTGAACTCGAGGATGTTATTGAAGTGGTTCGGCATGGTTGTCACTACATGGTTGCAGTCGTTTGTTGAGTGTTGGTGTAATTTGTCTTCAGATGGAAAAAACACCAAGCATCCATCGCAAATCCATTTGCGGGTGCACTCACGAGAGATCTGCCTTACCACTAAGCTTCCCCAAATCTTTGATCCAACAGTAGTGGGACTTGCATCCATCCTGAATGTACAGTAGGTTCACATGCCGAACCCTTTTATTAGCGGTGAAATGTAGCGGTCCAACGATGAACTTGCCTTCTACCCCAAACACGTTGATGCTGATGTCGTTCTGCTCCTCAAACCTGGGAATGTCCTTTATGAGCATCGGGAACAGTACTCCTGTTACGCCGAGTACCGTCGAGTAATGCGGGTAGCTACTGACCCTTTGCGGATTGCGAGCATCATCAGGATTCAGCGCTGCCACAACACACCAGGCAAAACATGCATTGTCTTGATTCTGGATGTTAACGACGGCTCCCTTATCCTGAATCCATTTGGGAAGCTCGATGTAGGAGGATCCGCGCATTGGTTGGTACTTGTTAACATTTACCTCCAAGTACAACACATGTTTCAGAGTCCATCCTAAAATTTAAAAAAATTAGAAAAAATTAATAATTGTAGAAACTAACCAGAATCACGTTCTTGGAACTCGTCCGACTTAGCCGACATCCTCTCCACAAAGGTGTTGTAGACCGCTCCCAGGTCACTGGAGGAGGTGACCACAACATTTCGGGTGTTGAAAGATTTAACATCTTCAACACCCTCTGCCTGATCATCTTGGTGTAGCCACCAAACAACTCGCAATTAACCTTGAGGGAGGTGTGTATAGCCAGCTGTTCCCCGACTAAGGTTATGAACCTCTCCTTCTGCTCGCATAGAAAATCCAATAGACCTAAAAATACGAACTAAGCAAACACAAAATACTTATAAAAAATACATACCACTAGTATTAGCATTTTTAATTCTGTATGTAGCGATTCGAGTTTTGAACGCGGTTGCTACTACTTCTACACCTCCATCCAGGACGCGGCTAGCATTAGCTTTGTGTGCGTTTGTGCGTTGGTGGGCTACCAAGTTGACAACGTCCACATTGCATTCCGCACATCTCCGCGACTTCTTGGGGCAGGTCCTCAACCGTTGGTGCGGTCGGTCGTTTGATCCCAGATGGTCCGGCAACGGGGACAGCCACACCATGTTTGGCGTCCTTGTGCCGTTTAGGCTATCCTTCCGCGAGAAGGATGCAGGGCATGCATCGCAAACAAAAAGACCGGTGGATTTCGATCCCACGTCATGTTGTTGGAGCTGATGCCTCTTCAAGCTATCACCCCTCGAGAAGACAGCCCCGCAGACGTTGCACACGAATGATGCCATTTCTCTATAAAGAAATTAAAACTGGTCAAAGACTTTTAACAGTTGTAACTAGCCGAAGACTAAACAAAAACTGAATTTATATCGCCTCGTACCATGCTTTTATACATAATTGGTATAATTAGCTACTTTACTTTTAAAAACCCAGCGTCGTTTAACCTTGAGTAACATTCCAAACTAGTCTATTAACGTCGGTGAAAATCAATTAGCTAGTTTACTTTTAAATTAGGAGAAACCCAGCGTCGTTTAACCTTGAGCAACATTCCATACCAGTCTAATCACACCAGTAAAACCTAATATTCTTAACTAACCTTGAATCGGATTACAAACTAGTTCATGCCTGTCTGTAACATACTGCAAATGATAATGAGGAGCATGCGCAACAACAACCCTGAAACATTTAAAGGATGATCTGCATAGCATCCTTCTCAGTCATCTCAGTGAAATCAGTGCAAAGCAATGGAGTCTGCAGGTGTTAATGATGCACAAGTTTCGTATACCGAAAATCTGATTAATAAGTTTACGTATAGTTTAAGTGAATTGGGTGAACACCCTCATAATGTGGAAATTGGGTTTGTTATAAACCAGAGAATAAAACCCGTATTACGATTGGTGTGTAGCAAGAAATATTGTGGCAACCATGTTCTGGAATTGACATACGAAAATTGGTTAGCATTTACAAATTTTCAAGTGGAATTTCAAATCAACGTATTTTCTCGCGACGTGCTAAACACTCGATTAAATGGTGCACTCGAAACGGAAGATCTACACATACAACTAGGAGGTTCGTTTTATATCACTCTGTCGCCAGTGTCTGGATCAACCGAGAACGAAACGTTCCAGTTAAAAATAATAATGGGTAATAGTTCGATAATTATAAATGAATTGGAGTGCCGTAAACTATTCCATATGCGAGAGTTGTTTGAGTATCAACAAACAGTTGGAAAGTCGTGACTTCCCAGCATTATACAGCGAATTAGTAGGGTTTGTTGCTAATTCTAATTTAAATGATTGTGATCGGTTTAATACTATGACTGAAGGGAGAAACGAATTAAAATCTTGATTGAAGGCGAAGTTCGAATTAGCAATATTTTATTCTACAACGAATTGAATCAGAGCGTACTAAATGCATTGGAGCTAGTTATATGTTTTCCGGATATATTTGTGCAAGATGTGATGCGTACAAGAACATTAGTGGAAATGTTTAGACGTTTAAATTTGTCGGAATCTGAAGATTCTGGTTATGGTGATAACTAGAAAGAGTATAAAGACAGCCCAAGAGACGTGGATGTAAATGTATTGTTATTGTAAATATATTGTAAATTTTTTTTTTTTTGAAAAAGTATAAATAGACTCGTTGTTGTTTATTTATTTAGTATAGTTTGAGATTTTTTTTGAGTAAACACATGATTATCTGTTCTGGAGAGGGTTTAATCAACAGCGCTATAAACAGGTTACCGTTTGAGTTGCATATTCCAGGTTATCAGTACTGCGGTCCTGGTACAAAGTTGGATGAGCGCTTAGCAAGAGGCGATCCTGGAATAAACGAATTAGATGAATTGTGTAAAGACCACGACATTGCATACTCCAAGTACCCCAACGATCTTCCAGCCAGACACCGAGCAGATAAAATTTTAGAAGAAGAAGCCTGGGGGAGAGTTAAGTCTAAGAACGCAAAGTTTGGGGAAAAAGCTGCAGCTTGGTTTGTGACAAACGCTATGAAAGCGAAGAGAAAAATGGGCATGGGTTTAAAGAAGAAAATAAGTTTTAAAGGCGGATTCTTGAAGAAAATACGGTCCGCAATAGACCGAGTTGGTTCCGACAACTTGAAAAAGCTACTAGACGTTGGTATTCTAATTGGTAAAAAAATCATAAAAGGAGCCGGTGGGAAAAGCAAAATTAGAGTCCCACGTATCATACCCGTTCCACAGAAAGGAGGTTTTTTACCATTGATTCCTATATTCGCAGGATTAAGTGCCCTAGGGGCACTAACAGGTGGTGCTGCGGGGATAGCTAAAGCAGTAAATGATGTCAGGACAGCCAATGAACAGCTTAAGGAGAGCGAACGACACAACAGATCTATGGAGGCCATTACCGTTGGGAAAAAAGGAAATGGGATGTTTCTAAAACCATACAAAAAAGGCACAGCATTATTCTTGAAACCATACAAACAGGGGCGCAGCATTTGTAAAAAAGTATCAAAAAACTAAGCAAGTTACCTCGAAGAGCTCTCACCGATGTAGATATAAGGAAACACGCATCTAACATTCCTCATTTTCGCAGTGTCTTTTCTAGAGATCAGTTACAGAAGATTAGACCGCATGTCAACGAATCGGGAGTGATTAATTTGGATACCACCAAAGGTTCGGGTACACATTGGGTGGGGTACCGAAAACGTGGAAATAGTGTGTATTACTACGATTCGTTTGGAGACTTGAGACCACCGGAAGAAGTGGAGAGATATTTTCGAGGTTGTAAAATTTACTACAACAGTGCACCGGAGCAGACTTACAACACATACAATTGTGGTCATTTAGTGTTAAAGTTTCTTAGTGACAATGGCTAAAACAGTGAGCGTGTTCGGGTATGGTAATGTCATATCGACAGGATCCATTTACCCACCAATTAAATTGAAACAAGACGGTGAATATGCTTTGGGTCTAGTGGGATTGTACACTTGTAACACTGTGCAAAACATACATCCAGGAAACAATAACTTGTACTTTAACGATCCAGAGCATCGCAGAATAACCATTGAACCCGGATCATACGAATTAGAAGAAATAAATGCATATATACAGGACGTCTTCAAAAAAATGGTTCAGTCAGAAGCCGGACATCAACGAGAACATTGAAAAATATTTTAAACTGAGTGCCAACAATAATACATTAAAGTGTTCTATACGAAGCAGTATACCGATTGATTTTGGGGTAAACCGTAAAAACAATATTGGAAACATCTTGGGGTTTACCAACCGCAAATTGGCTGCAGATACCGTACATATCGCTAATCAGCAAGTGAACATAATATCGGTCTCAAACATTTTGTGGAAACCAATATCACCAGCGGATCGTTCAGAAACAATTTTCTTACCCACAGCATATTCGAATTCAGTCTATCTGTACCACCCGGGTATAATCTGGAAAAGGAACCTAACCACGTCATATATTATCCGCTGAGCGTGACAGAAATCGATAATATTACAATCAGACTAGTCGATCATTTGGGTGAATTGGTAAACTTTTCCCGGAAACATACACCTGTGTGAGACTGGAAATAAAAAGTAGCTGAAAATGCCTATCGATTTTGTATATAAAGCACGCTACAACACCCCAGACGATTAGAAGTGAATACGGTGTCAAAGCGTCAAGTTGTCGAGACTTACAGCAGAAGAAATACGTTTCTTAAAGTCTTTGGGGTTAGAAGTTATAAATGATGGGAGGCAGAAGTAAACGCAGCTTAGATCTCCACGGTGATGAAAACGTTAAACTTGGAAGGCTTAAGTATGAGGACGTTCCCAAATTGGATGTGTTTGGAGGTTATAAATTAGATGAAACCATAATAAAGAAGATTATTATACATATCTTCCTTTACATTGAATGCAGAAAACAACGATCGAATTTCAATTGAAATCCAGAGCAGTGATAACATCACATACCCCATGAAAGTTTTATATTTATAAAGGGTACCTATAAGCCTACGGAAACATTAAGGAAGCGTCAACAACTGTAGACCCGATTAGAGCAGCAGAACCAGACCCTAAAGCTTACGAGTTTACTAGAAATGCACCATATTTTCTGTTTGAGGAAATTCAATACAAATTGGGTAATAATCAAATAATAGATGTCTGTCGAATCCCTGGAATTACAAGAACTATTAAAGGTTTAGTATCCATGGAAGAATCAGAAACAAAATCTATTACACATACCGGGTGGAAACCCGATACCATATTCAAGATGGACGGTTTAGTTGTGCTATACCGCTAAAAACCATTTTTGGGTTTTTTGAAGATTACAAGAAAACTATCGTCAACATGCCTCAAGAGCTGATTTTAATCAGATCCAAGTCGGACGTAAATTGCTACAAGTCGATTGGAAATACAGTAACGTTCAAAATACAACGTATTTCATGGGAGGTCCCGCATATAACATTAAGTGACTTCGCCAAGGCGTCGCTGCTTTCGGAAATGCAAAATCAATCGGTATACTGCTTCGTATAGAACACTTTAATGTATTATTGTTGGCACTCAGTTTAAAATATTTTTCAATGTTCTCGTTGATGTCCGGCTTCTGACTGAACCATTTTTTGAAGACGTCCTGTATATATGCATTTATTTCTTCTAATTCGTATGATCCGGGTTCAATGGTTATTCTGCGATGCTCTGGATCGTTAAAGTACAAGTTATTGTTTCCTGGATGTATGTTTTGCACAGTGTTACAAGTGTACAATCCCACTAGACCCAAAGCATATTCACCGTCTTGTTTCAATTTAATTGGTGGGTAAATGGATCCTGTCGATATGACATTACCATACCGAACACGCTCACTGTTTTAGCCATTGTCACTAAGAAACTTTAACACTAAATGACCACAATTGTATGTGTTGTAAGTCTGCTCCGGTGCACTGTTGTAGTAAATTTTACAACCTCGAAAATATCTCCACTTCTTCCGGTGGTCTCAAGTCTCCAAACGAATCGTAGTAATACACACTATTTCCACGTTTTCGGTACCCCACCCAATGTGTACCCGAACCTTTGGTGGTATCCAAATTAATCACTCCCGATTCGTTGACATGCGGTCTAATCTTCTGTAACTGATCTCTAGAAAAGACACTGCGAAAATGAGGAATGTTAGATGCGTGTTTCCTTATATCTACATCGGTGAGAGCTCTTCGAGGTAACTTGCTTAGTTTTTGATACTTTTTACAAATGCTGCGCCCCTGTTTGTATGGTTTCAAGAATAATGCTGTGCCTTTTTGTATGGTTTTAGAAACATCCATTTCCTTTTTCCCAACGGTAATGGCCTCCATAGATCTGTTGTGTCGTTCGCTCTCCTTAAGCTGTTCATTGGCTGTCCTGACATCATTTACTGCTTTAGCTATCCCGCAGCACCACCTGTTAGTGCCCCTAGGGCACTTAATCCTGCGAATATAGGAATCAATGGTAAAAACCTCCTTTCTGTGGAACGGGTATGATACGTGGGACTCTAATTTTGCTTTTCCCACCGGCTCCTTTTATGATTTTTACCAATTAGAATACCAACGTCTAGTAGCTTTTTCAAGTTGTCGGAACCAACTCGGTCTATTGCGGACCGTATTTTCTTCAAGAATCCGCCTTTAAAACTTATTTTCTTCTTTAAACCCATGCCCATTTTCTCTTCGCTTTCATAGCGTTTGTCACAAACCAAGCTGCAGCTTTTCCCCAAACTTTGCGTTCTTAGACTTAACTCTCCCCAGGCTTCTTCTTCTAAAATTTTATCTGCTCGGTGTCTGGCTGGAAGATCGTTGGGGTACTTGGGTATGCAATGTCGTGGTCTTTACACAATTCATCTAATTCGTTTATTCCAGGATCGCCTCTTGCTAAGCGCTCATCCAACTTTGTACCAGGACCGCAGTACTGATAACCTGGAATATGCAACTCAAACGGTAACCTGTTTATAGCGCTGTTGATTAAACCCTCTCCAGAACAGATAATCATGTGTTTACTCAAAAAAAATCTCAAACTATACTAAATAAATAAACAACAACGAGTCTATTTATACTTTTTTAAAAAAAAAAAAAAATTTACAATATATTTACAATAACAATACATTTACATCCACGTCTCTTGGGCTGTCTTTTATACTCTTTCTAGTTATCACCATAACCAGAATCTTCAGATTCCGACAAATTTAAACGTCTAAACATTTCCACTAATGTTCTTGTACGCATCACATCTTGCACAAATATATCCGGAAAACATATAACTAGCTCCAATGCATTTAGTACGCTCTGATTCAATTCGTTGTAGAATAAAATATTGCTAATTCGAACTTCGCCTTCAATCAAGATTTTAATTCGTTTCTCCCCTTCAGTCATAGTATTAAACCGATCACAATCATTTAAATTAGAATTAGCAACAAACCCTACTAATTCGCTGTATAATGCTGGGAAGTCACGACTTTCCAACTGTTTAAGTTGATACTCAAACAACTCTCGCATATGGAATAGTTTACGGCACTCCAATTCATTTATAATTATCGAACTATTACCCATTATTATTTTTAACTGGAACGTTTCGTTCTCGGTTGATCCAGACACTGGCGACAGAGTGATATAAAACGAACCTCCTAGTTGTATGTGTAGATCTTCCGTTTCGAGTGCACCATTTAATCGAGTGTTTAGCACGTCGCGAGAAAATACGTTGATTTGAAATTCCACTTGAAAATTTGTAAATGCTAACCAATTTTCGTATGTCAATTCCAGAACATGGTTGCCACAATATTTCTTGCTACACACCAATCGTAATACGGGTTTTATTCTCTGGTTTATAACAAACCCAATTTCCACATTATGAGGGTGTTCACCCAATTCACTTAAACTATACGTAAACTTATTAATCAGATTTTCGGTATACGAAACTTGTGCATCATTAACACCTGCAGACTCCATTGCTTTGCACTGATTTCACTGAGATGACTGAGAAGGATGCTATGCAGATCATCCTTTTAAATGTTTCAGGGTTGTTGTTGCGCATGCTCCTCATTATCATTTGCAGTATGTTACAGACAGGCATGAACTAGTTTGTAATCCGATTCAAGGTTAGTTAAGAATATTAGGTTTTACTGGTGTGATTAGACTGGTATGGAATGTTGCTCAAGGTTAAACGACGCTGGGTTTCTCCTAATTTAAAAGTAAACTAGCTAATTGATTTTCACCGACGTTAATAGACTAGTTTGGAATGTTACTCAGGTTAAACGACGCTGGGTTTTAAAAGTAAAGTAGCTAATTATACCAATTATGTATAAAAGCATGGTACGAGGCGATATAAATTCAGTTTTGTTTAGTCTTCGGCTAGTTACAACTGTTAAAGTCTTTGACCAGTTTTAATTTCTTTATAGAGAAATGGCATCATTCGTGTGCAACGTCTGCGGGGCTGTCTTCTCGAGGGTGATAGCGAAGAGGCATCAGCTCCAACAACATGACGTGGGATCGAAATCACCGGTCTTTTTGTTTGCGATGCATGCCCTGCATCCTTCTCGCGGAAGGATAGCCTAAAACGGCACAAGGACGCCAAACATGGTGTGGCTGTCCCCGTTGCCGGACCATCTGGGATCAAACGACCGACCGCACCAACGGTTGAGGACCTGCCCCCAAGAAGTCGCGGAGATGTGCGGAATGCAATGTGGACGTTGTCAACTTGGTAGCCCACCAACGCACAAACGCACACAAAGCTAATGCTAGCCGCGTCCTGGATGGAGTGTAGAAGTAGTAGCAACCGCGTTCAAAACTCGAATCGCTACATACAGAATTAAAAATGCTAATACTAGTGGTATGTATTTTTATAAGTATTTTGTGTTTGCTTAGTTCGTATTTTTAGGTCTATTGGATTTTCTATGCGAGCAGAAGAGAGGTTCATAACCTTAGTCGGGGAACAGCTGGCTATACACACCTCCCTCAAGGTTAATTGCGAGTTGTTTGGTGGCTACACCAAGATGACTGCGGCAGAAGGTGTTGAAGATGTTAAATCTTTCAACACCCGAAATGTTGTGGTCACCTCCTCCAGTGACCTGGGAGCGGTCTACAACACCTTTGTGGAGAGGATGTCGGCTAAGTCGGACGAGTTCCAAGAACGTGATTCTGGTTAGTTTCTACAATTATTAATTTTTTCTAATTTTTTTAAATTTTAGGATGGACTCTGAAACATGTGTTGTACTTGAGGTAAATGTTAACAAGTACCAACCAATGCGCGGATCCTCCTACATCGAGCTTCCCAAATGGATTCAGGATAAGGGAGCCGTCGTTAACATCCAGAATCAAGACAATGCATGTTTTGCCTGGTGTGTTGTGGCAGCGCTGAATCCTGATGATGCTCGCAATCCGCAAAGGGTCAGTAGCTACCCGCATTACTCGACGGTACTCGGCGTAACAGGAGTACTGTTCCCGATGCTCATAAAGGACATTCCCAGGTTTGAGGAGCAGAACGACATCAGCATCAACGTGTTTGGGGTAGAAGGCAAGTTCATCGTTGGACCGCTACATTTCACCGCTAATAAAAGGGTTCGGCATGTGAACCTACTGTACATTCAGGATGGATGCAAGTCCCACTACTGTTGGATCAAAGATTTGGGGAAGCTAGTGGGTAAGCAGATCTCTCGTGAGTGCACCCGCAAATGGATTTGCGATGGATGCTTGGTGTTTTTTCCATCCGAAGACAAATTACACCAACACTCAACAAACGACTGCAACCATGTAGTGACAACCATGCCGAACCACTTCAATAACATCCTCGAGTTCACGAACGTTCACAAGCAAATGAGGGTACCGTTCGTGATTTATGCAGACTTTGAAAGTGTGTTGAAGCCTATTAGCTCTGCAGTTCCGGATCCCACCTCTTCCTTCACCAACAGCACACAACACCACGAACCCTTCAGTTTTGCATACTATATCAAATGTTCATACGATGACTCGTTTAACAAGTTTGAGCTGTACAGAGGACCTGAAGCCGCAAAAGTTTTATGGAAAAGATGAAAGAGGAAGCCCAACGATTGGGAAAAATTTTAAAACAAACACCCCATGCTTCCAATGGAACCCCTAGATGAGTTGTTGTTTCATATGGTTGAGGAGTGTGGTATCTGTAAGCAGCCTTTGGGAAATGAGAGGGTGAGGGATCACTGCCACCTCTCAGGAGATTTCGCTTTGCCGCACACTCCCAATGCAACATTAAATACACGGTACCTAAATTTATCCCAGTGATTCTTCACAATTTGAGTGGTTACGATGGACATTTTATCGTAAGGAGCTAGGATGTGATAAAGAACGTGTAGAGGTGATCCCCAACAATAAGGAACGATATATTTCATTTACGAAGTATGTTCGATTAGCAGGAGATGCAGATACTGAAGATGATCACAATTCAACGATCCAGCTGCGTTTCATAGATTCGCTTCGTTTTATGGCATCATCGTTGGATAAGTTGACGAAGAATTTAGAACCTCAACAGTTTGTTGAGGTCCAAAATTTTCTCAGACGATAGACCACGTAGTTTGCTGACAAGGAAAGGTGTTTTCCCGTATTCATACATTTCTGATGTAAGTGTATTGAATGAAACCTCTTTGCCCGCAAAACATGCTTTCTTCAACGACTTATCTTCTACAACTATTAGCGATGCGGATTATAAACATGCGCAGAAGGTGTGGGAGGAGTTTCACGTACGAAACTTGGGTGAATACAGCGATCTGTATTTAAAGAGCGATGTTCTACTGTTGGCAGACGTTTTGAAAATTTCAGAAACGTTTGTCTAAACGTACAATCTCGACCCGGCTCAGTACGTGACAGCTCCTTCTCTCGCCTTTGATGCAATGCTGAAACACACTGAGGTGAAGTTGGAGTTATTAACCGATGTTGATATGCACCACTTTATTAAGAAAGGCATTAGAGGTGGTCTCACTCAGTGTAGTCATCGGTATGCTCGTGCCAACAACAAGTATATGGAGAGTACAACCCCAGTGAACCCTCCATGTACTTGACATACCTCGATGCCAACAACCTATATGGATGGGCTATGAGTCAACCACTTCACATGGGTTTTCAGGTGGTTAAACATCGATCAGGTTAACCATCTGAAAGATAATATTTTGAATATTCCCATTACATACAATATGGGGTACATCCTAGAGGTTGATCTGCACTATCCACAACAGCTTCAGGATCTGCATAACGACTTGCCTTTCTGCCCCGAGACCATGGTTCCACCAACACTGTCTTCTAGGACTCCAAAGCTACTCACCACACTTTTGATAAGAAGAAATATGTAATCCATTACCGAGCACTTCAACAGGCTCTGCGCAATGGCTTACAATTAACTACAGTTCACCGTGTGTTGGAGTTCGAGCAATCACCGTGGCTCAAACCTACATTGATCTCAACACGAATCTCCGTACCTCTGCCGCTAACGCGTTTGAAAAGATTTTCAAACTTATGAACAATGCGGTTTTGGTAAAACAATGGAGAACGTGGACAAAAGGGTCGATGTCAAGATTGTGTCGCGGTGGGAGCACGAGGACAAAAGTTGTGCGCGAGTGGACTAATAGCTAAACCTAACTTTAATAGTTGTACCGTGTTGGGGGAAGATCTGGCGATTATACAGATGGATCGTGTTAAAATTAATTATAATAAACCAATCTATGCAGGATTGTCAATTTTAGATTTGTCAAAAACTCTTATGTATGAGTTTCACTACAACACTATGATCCCTCTGTATGGTCCCAGATTGTCCCTGCTTTATACGGATACAGACTCTTTAGTTTATAGTGTTGAGACGCCAGACTTATACAGTGACATTAGCGCAAACATAATACATTTTGATACTAGTGATTACCATCCAAACAATAAGTACAATATACCACTTATAAACAAAAAGGTGTTGGGTAAGTTTAAGGACGAGTTTTGTGGCGATTTGGTCTTGGAGTTCGTCGGCACCAGGGCCAAATCGTATTGCATAGTAAGTGAGAAAGACATTGTTAAAAGATTAAGGGTGTTAGTCGTAGTGTGGTGGCGGGGATTAGTGTAGATAGTTTTAAGGACATTGTACATAATAATTCTGGTGTCCTCATGAATACGATGGTATCAATCCGGAGTAAGAAACACCAACTTTATACACAGCTTATTAATAAAATTAGTTTATCGGGCGCAGATGACAAGCGTTACGTCATCCCCGGAAGCATATCAACATATGCATGGGGGCATAAGGATATAGGTTAAGTTGTTTATATTTTATTGTGTATATATAGTATGTAAGTTAGTTATAAGCATATCTACCCTCCCCTATCCTTAAAATTTCCTTTGTTCCCGGCGGCATGTGTTTACCTCCACGTGGTGTCGCTGGACGGTAAAACATATTGTTAACGACAATATGTCTTATTGACTGAAAACACGTCTCCTCTTTTTTTTACATTAATCTCATTTTGTTACAGGTCTATTTAAACAACCTATTAATTTCTTTTTGTTACAGGTTAAACTTTCGGCTACACACAGGAAATAATGTTATACTTTGTAAAAATTGTAATAGTTTATTAAACTGTAAATTGGATAAATAAATTATTAAACTTTTGTGTTCTTAATTTTTGTGTTGGTTAAAGCATATACCTTGGGTAGCGAAAAGGTTTTAAAAATGGAGTTAAATATATACGAGCAAAGGCGAAATTTAGAGGTTTGAGAGCTTAAAGTATAACTTTGCAGGGCGTGGTCCGATTTCAAATCTGTTTGCAGATTCTAATTCTGCGTAAAATTCTAAGCTAACAAGATGTATCGCATGACTAAAAAAATTTATGCGGACGCTCAAAAGTCGCTACAGGTAAGAAATCTTAAAATGGGGTAGCTTCCTTGGGGTGATGCTATCTAAAAATTCTTAGAGATTCGGGTAGCTGAGAAAATCTAATATTAATCGATACCAAACAAGATAGGTTTATCTCGAAAGATGCGTTGGCTAGTCGAAGAAAACTATTTGGTCCAGAATGTTAGCGGTAAAAATCTTAAAAATAGGTTTATCTCGTGTGTGGAAATGCGGATGCTCATTTATCTCGAAAGATGAAAAATTTAAGAGATATTTATCTCGAAAGATGAAAAATTTAAGATATTTATCTCGAAAGATGAAAAATGGTTAGTCGAAGAAAACTTTTTGGTCCAGATGTGTGTGGAAATGTGGATGCTGGTGGAAATGTGGTGCTGGGTTCACTGATTTTCCTCTACTGTCAATCATCCATCTAACTTATACTTCGACCCGCTTCCGTTCTGATAATTTCCAAACATTTTTCAAACGACAGTCAGTCGCCCTTTATACTGCTAGGACCGCTGCAAAGCACCATTCTATACTTTCTTTAAAAGTACAGCCCATCGCGCACTTTTTTGTCTGATAATTAAATTTTGCTTATGTAGGCTTTTACACTTTCGCATATTTAAACATCTAATACGATCGATTAACAACTTTCGATTATTCTAACGGGAACCACCATACATTCCACCGCACCGTTCTTTTTGAATCCAACGATCCGATGGGCTTCCACACACTAACGCCTAACGTACCTTTCCTACTATTCGTTAAACAAAAACTACCGACATCGCCATGTCCGTATGTGGACGTAAGCAGATGTTTGTGGATGTGTCCGAGAATATATAACCATATACATTAATCAGTCTCAGCTATTTTATTTAGTCAACGAAAATTACTATTTTTTCTAAACCACAATTAATAATCGTCTTTATAGGTTTAACATTTCTACCATTTCCCAATGACTGGTGCTACGTACATGGAAACTTTAATTTCTTATTGGAGGGAATCCTTATTCTCCCACGCACTGTTGCGTAGTTGCATGCCCACCCCTTTTGGGGATATATGCTCATTATAAGTTGTAGGACCCTCGGTTTTACTTAACTACACTTCGTGAGACCCCCTTTAATCTTTTTAATCGTGTCTTTCTCGCTTACAATACGGTAGGACTTGGTTTTTTTACCAACGAATTCTAATACTAGATCCCCATTAAATTCGTCTTTGAATTTTCCTAGCGGTATATTGTATTTATTATCCGCGGGGTAGTCACTCTTTTAAGATAACTATATTTTGTTTGGTATCAACTAATATTAGATTTTTCTAGGGAGCCCAAATCTGTAAATAGATTCTAAATAGGACCACCCCATACAAAGTTATGCCTTTTAAAAACCCAAACCTCTCAATTTTACCCATCTTTATTTAACTCCATCTTTAGAACCTTTTTTCGCTACCCAAGACATATGCTTTAACCATCCATTTCCCTAGAAATCTAAAACCACTGTGTTCCGCGAACACCACGTGGAGATAATACGTATACTCTGTCCACCAGGATAGAAGCAGGAAGGATTTGGTGGAGGCAAAAAAGCACGAATTCGTAGAAAAATACGTTTGGATAGGTGTGCACTTTTTGGTGGTAATACTTTTTTTGAGTAATTTCAGTTTGAAAAGCACGCATAATTTTGCATAGAACCAAAATTATGGAAAAATTATGATTTTCTCTTGCGATAATAAGTAAGTGTTTGAGGAAGTCCTCATTTATTAAACACGCAACATTCACGCATACAACAGAAAACGAACTACCCTCAAAAGGTCAGTATTTCTTTTATTGCAAATTAATATTCGAAGTTCTGCACGATTTTGACACAAAACGCAAAAGTTGTTATAACTTTGAAACCATCAACAATTGGATAACAACATATATAGTTATTTGAATAGGTATTAATCTCAGCTATCAAACCCTTCAATTTGGACCATGACTTTTGGGGCACCCTGTATTATATATATATATATATATACATATTACATATATATATATATATATATATATATATATATTATAATATAACCCCCTTTAGGATTGATAATTATAATATATGAGCAAATTAGCAATGCACAAAATTGCCCTATAATTTCCTTTCTTTAATTAATAATTTACTAACTACTCTATTGGGTCTTTAAATCTGCGCCTCGACCAATGAAACTCTTATCTCAGGTTAATTTTGTGAATAAATCTATATCTGCATACAGCGTGAGTTCTGAACCATATACAGATGTATGTGACACTGACAGTCAAATGACCTCTAGTTAATTCTACTAAAGCAATTTCTAAATGTGACAGTGTAAACAATTACTTGAAAAATACGCACAGTAAACAGTTTATATTAGTTAATAATTTAAGACTTCAATCGAGTATAACGGATTAAGTGTTTAAAATATGACACTGATAATAATAATACAACCTGAACTTCCAATGAAACGTCTTGCTGCTGAACAATGAAGCTCCACTGCCTACAGCAACGATTCGAACCAGATGTGGGTTCTTAATACCTGTGGATAAGTACGTTTTAAAAATGTGTATTACTGAACTTACGCCTTTTATTTTAGGGTTTTAGGTACGCCAAAAATTCTTTAGAGACACTTATACTTATCGTCGTTGGTCTTATCAGGAAACTCAGCTCCGTGAAATCAACACCGTGCTCGACACCAAAAGTTCAGCAATTCCAGCGTTTTGATAGCACCACTTTGGAACTCCTCTGTCTACACAAAAACCTCCCAAAAATCCAATGGTCAATAATAAGACAATGACGAGCACTCTTGCATTTATCACTTTTTAATATCAACAGTTCCTTTATATTTTGAATATCACAAATACATTTTTCATACGTTGAATTTTATGTTGGAGATTACAATAATAAAAGGTATACAATTCGTAAACTGTTACAAAAAATATTATACTTTTTGTTCTATAGTTTGTAAAGTTCTTTTTTTCAGTTCTTTTCAAATCAGTTTTTCTCTTAATTTTTAATTTTTAACAACTGTCACTTATCTCTATGGAGATGCCCCTTAAAACATTAAACCAGCCTACTCTTTTACAATTCTATTCCAACTAACATTCTATGATCCAACTTTTTATTAATAGATTTTATTGCTCTTGTCAAATTCTAATTTGGAGTAAATTAATACACAAATGTCATTGGCCGAAAATTTATAAATTGATATTTTAATCCTAACAACAAGTGAAATTCAAATGATATAATAGACTTACAACTAATAATAGACTTACAACTTACTGAAAAGTAAATCAAATTTCTACATCTTATAACTAACTTAAATCTAATAAAAACATACTAATTGACTTTTTTTAGGCTTTACGTACATATTCAAATGAAAGTGAAAGTTTAACATCTTATACCTAACTCAAATCAAATGAAAACGTATTAAGTGACTTCAAATCTTAGCTATACATACATATTCACATGGCTGTGAAGTTTCCTTTTAAATATTTAAACAAAATTTTATGATATACAAGCAACAGCAGTTCACTTCATTGGCACATACTTTTCAAAATTACTTTATGAAATCACCAACACCCAATTTGAAATCTTAAAACTTCATTTTCTCTTAAAGATATATATATATATATATATATATATATATATTGTGGTGATGGATAAGGCTAACCATGTGTAAATAGATCAAGCATGTAGTTATGTAAGCACCCAGTATGTAGAAAACAAGAATTTATTTGTTACGCTTCAAATTAATTCAGTTGGTATAAAAACGGACAGTGTAATATGTAGGTTCAAATTAATAATTTATTTATTACGCTTAGCGTTAATTAGATTGGGATAAAAGGGCATATTTTAATGAAGGTTCAAATCAATAATTTGTATACGATAACTTAATGCACGGTTGAAAATTAGGTACAATAGATTTGCAGTATTAAAGCTCTGCAGGGTAAAAATCAATAATTTAGTAACGTACTTTTATTAGATTCGTAGAATGCTACAATGTTTGAGACAACAAAAAAACCAAGGAGTTCAAGGAATAAACGCTTAGGGGAGATAAACTATTCTAGTGAAGGCTAGAATACGTAACGAAAACATTTCAAACTAGTATCCAACGGACAGATAGAAGGTTAACAAACAGACGACTAGTCTGCAAATAAATCAATAAAATTATGGGACAGAGAATCGTTATAAAGTAACAGAGTAAGATGGAAAATATAGCAGGAGGCTATATGACAATCAGTTTCAAGCGCGTGACAGAAGAGTGTATTTTAAACAATAAACAAGCGGGACGAAGATGCAACATGTTTGTGAACGTTATTAATTTAGCACGGCGCACGTGTAGAAAGGGCACTAGCCGTAGACGACATGGCAATAGTGGGACTATAAGAAGAACGGAAAATATGCGGTAGATAAAGATAGCAGTAGAGTGGAAATAACGTCGACTATGTAAGTAGGAAAACAAGACAGAGACAAGACAAGGTGATTAATAGAGCGTGAGTGCAATAACAATATATACGCGGACATAAGAGGTGTGTTTAGGATTTGTTAGAAGGAATAGTAGAGGGATAGTTTTTTACGGAAAATACGGACGGTTGACCAGTTTAATTAGTTTTTCGGGGTAAAGTGCCGTTGGAGTGGTGAAATTCGTAGTTTTGAAAGTTCGTTATGTTGTTTGTACGGGAGAATTTTGTGGAATTGTGTGGCGGTTGCTACAGTTCAAGGAAAGCTGAATGAAAATACGTCACAAAAGGGGGTTTTAAGCTTATATAAGCCTTGCCGGAAGTGGCAAGAGTCTCTTATTTTTCGCTTATTTTCTGATTCACTTCGCTTACATTGAGTACCGTTGAGAAAATATCCTAGCTTAAAAACCGGGCGAAAGTGCAGTCCGCCGAATGTATTTTTCAGTGTTATAAAGTTCAAGTAGGTGCAATTGAAGCATCGTCAACGGAGCAGAGATCTTCTAGAAATTCCAGGTAACGCTTTAAAATTGTTGTGGTTATGAACTATGAAACTATGAATATTGGGTGACGTATGAGAGTGAATTTTTAAGGTATTGTGCATTATTTTGCGTATTGAAAATAATACGTATAACTAACTTTATTATGGTATTTAAATAGAAATCTAAAGGTGTATATAAAGCTTATTAACGTTCCATCAGGAAGTTAAATTTTGTAAAGAGTACATGAATTTGTTTCTTTTTTTGTTTGTTGTAAGAGTATGCGAAGCATAAGGCCATACATTATTCATAATTAACTGAGCTAATTATCATGAGCTCACCATACTCCAGAGTTTACGTAGATTTAAAATAAATTATAAAAAAAGAATGAGAAATAAGATATTATTCAGGGCCCATTTACTCCGGGTACATTCTATGTGTTGGATAATTTAAATTAAAATACAGAACAATACAAAAATAAGATTTATTGATGTGTAACTTGATCACTGAAATGTGGATAATATTGAATTTTATTTGTAAATAGTGATAAATAAAGGATTGTTGTATTTTTTGGTTTTATTGAGAGTGTGCGTGAACGATGTAAAGCATAATAGTGAATCTAGGTATCCAAGAGGAGGTCCAACTGAGCTAGCCGGAAGCAGTTGAAAAAAGCAATTCAACCGAGGAAGAGAGGAATCTGGGTAAGAAATTATTTTTTTGATTTTTTTTTATTTTTGGTGAAATTTTTGATTTTGTATAAACTAAGTTTCGAAACTTTTGAGAACTTGAGAGTTCCACGGCAAATTTATGACGGCCCAACGTTGGGGCTCGAATTTATTTGTTTTACTCTGTCGATTGTATAGACAGGTTCCACAGCAACATATATATATATATATATATATATATATATATATATATATATATATACACAGGGTGCCCTAATTCTAACACATTGTATGGATAACTCTGTTATTTGTGACATTAGATAAAAGGTTAAATAGGGAAAGTAGTGCAGTTTTTAATGCAGAGTTCAGCCATGAAGAGATAATTAACATACAGGGTGAAGCAAAAGCGTTATACCAAAATAACGAAATTTTGATCTTTATTGTTTTGCTTCGTGGTTCATTTATTGTGATAGATACAGTAAAACGATTAGATGTTTTTTACTTTATTTTAAAAGGAGAATAAGATAAACTTATTTGTTTTTAGATGGCTTTGCTCATGTTCGAGTAAATAAGGGAGGTTATGTTTTTTTAAATGGAAACCATAATTGGTGGTAGTTCTGATAGAAAGACATTTTTTTCTCTTTTCAGTGATGTACTACAGTGTACAGGTTCAACAGAAAAATTTTTGAAAAAATTTTGTTTTTATGAAATACGAAACTTGGTACATGAGACAAACGAATCTTAAGAAAATGATGTATATATTTAAACAGTATGACAACATTGATCCGTGAAATGAACTATAGTAGGTTTACATGAAAAATAGGCCGTTAGTACTTTGCGACAAAAAAATTTAACAATTACAAACATTATTTTAACATCATGCTAGAAAGACGATACACGTGGAAGATGCCAGGAGATATAGAAAGATATCAAATAGATTACATTCTTGTTAGACAACGGTTTAGAAATCAAGTAAAAAACTGTAAAAACTATCCGGAAGCAGACATAGACAATGACCACAACATCGTAATTTTGAATTTAGAAAATTTAAAGAAAGTGGTTAAATTGCAAGAATATATAGGGAATTTATACCCAGGACAGGAACTAGCAACACTATAAGAAGAATAAGACATTGAAAAGGATGACTTGGGATATCCTATACTTAGAGATGAGTTTGAATTAGCATTAAAGGGTTTGAAAAATGGTAAGGCATCGGGGTATAGATCAGGTAGAAGCAGAAACAGAAAGCAAGAAAGAAACAGTAAAAGATAGGAGAGATAGGATGATAGATCACATACTAAGGCATGAGAAAATAGTGCAGCATATATTAGAAGCAGAGATAGGAAAAATGAGAGCTTGAGATAGACCTACATTATTGTATACAAATAGTCAAAGATGTAGGCTGTAGTAAATTTAGGGAAATGTGTAGGGAAACTCAGAATGGAAATCAATGTAGGTGCGCGTCCAATCATTTCAAGGTGGAAAAACTTAATGACGAAAAAAAATAATTGTATTTAAACCTGATAAATATTATAAGCAACTACAAGTGTTGGTTTTGCAATATTCTCAACTAATGCTGATTGTGCGAAAGGATTTATTAGAAAACTATTAATTTGGCAAATGTCCAAGTGTGGGAGATGTTGCAAGCTACGGGTTGCTTAACCCCCTTTACTTACCATTGAGTATCAGAGAAATAGAGTATATATTTATAAAACAAAAGAAGGGAAACCGAGCTGTATCTAGTCGATAGGCGGCTTTGTGGTGTAGTTGGTATGTGTGTGACTACTACACCCAAGGTCTCGGGTTTGAATCTCGACACGGTCCGCTTGAAAAATGTTAGGCGAGCATTTTTCACAAAAATACACCCTTGTTCGGATGAGAGGTAAAATGGAGGTCCCGTGTATGAGTGTTGTCATGCACGTTAAAGATACCTACCTTTCTTGGAACAGCAAGGGTTCAGCAAAATTCCATATTATTCAGGTTAAAAAAAACTTGCTTTCTGGCCAATAATGTAGTATATACGGGTGGAGCATTGAAAAATCACATGTAGCGTATCTAGGCGATGGGAATTTCATGGAAATGTGCAGGTTAGCTCAGAGTAGAAATATATGGAGGTACGAGTCCAACCAATTCCAAGACGAAAAACCTAACGACAAAAAAATATAATTGCAAATAAAACTGATGATCATTATAAACAACTACAAGTGTTGGCATTGCAATATTCTCAACTAATGTTGATGGTGCGAAAAGATTAATTGGAAATTATTAATTTGGCGAATGTTTAAGTGTTGAGAGATCTTAGTAGCCTCACGTTGCCTAACCCCCTTCACACCACTGGATATCGATGAAATAGGGACATATTTGAAAACAATAGAAGGGGAACCAAGCTGTATCTGACAAGAAGTAGCAGCGGCTATGTTAGAAGGCAACAAACTTGGAAACAAAAAAAAACTGTTGAAAGCACATGTGTGGAGCACAGCACTGTATGGCTGTGCAACTTGGACAGTAGGAAAAGCGTACAGGAAAAAGGTAGAAACTTTTGAAACGTGGTGCCTCAAAGGTATGATGATGATAACATGGACAGATAGAATTAGTAACAAAAAGGTTTTAGAAATAATATGAGAAGAAATAGAAAGACAGAACACGTTCTAAAGCATTTGGGGAATAGTTCGGAATATATTACAAGCAGAGCTACCAAACAAGAGAGCTAAAGGTAGACCTAGGTTAGACTATTGTACGCAGATAGTTAAAGATGTAGGCTGTAGGAATTTCAGGTATACGTGTAGGTTAGCTCAGAATAGGAAACAACGGACGTTCGCGTGTAACCAGTTCCAGGACTGAAGACCTAGTGATGATGATGATGATATTATTTAACGAAATTGTCTTGAAACCACCAAACTGAAATAACAGACTGCTAGTCATGTAAATACCAACTTGAATCAAAATAGCGTGGAATGTCTAAAATTTTTGCCTGCTTAAGGTGAAATATATTTTAAAATTTCTAAGAATTATTTATTTTTGTAATCTATCCATAATAAATAGTTTCAAGTTCATTCACATTGTACTGTTTAATTTTAATATAAATTGTTTTATTTCGAGTTATGTCTAAAACTACTATGGTATTATCGCATGTTTATGTATGCAACATAATTGAATAACTTTGATCTACGTCACCAATATAAGGAATTATATCATAGTCTGATACATAAATAATAATTGTTACATGGAACTTTCCTTTCTGAATCTTCTACTCGCTTGATGTGGAAAGTGTTATAATAAACCTAAAACTTTAAATACACCATTCATTATCTGTAAGAAAATAAATATCTAACAAAAAGTACTTAATCTTTGTACATATTAAAATAAGCAATCAATTAATTTTTGATCAATAATTGTATATTTTACATTTTAAAATCAGTACTTGTTCATTAATTTAAATGATATAAGTACAAACACAAACAACGCTAATAATAATAATAATAGCAACCAGTTGCCAGTGTACAAAGCGTTTCTCAATAAACCTCATTAACATAAATTTATATACGATTTAGAATGCTGTGTTTTTATGTGTATAAATGAGAATGGATAGGCGAAATTTTTGAAAATGCCCTTAGCACCAAAAATATTGTCTTTTAAGTTACAGCGCTCGCAAAAAACTTTTTCCATGCGGACGTTGTAACTTTTCTTGTATACTGTTCCTTGTCCAGATACGAGTATTGTGCTCCTGTGTGTGTGTGCACAGTATTCGTTGCCCCTTCGGCATACAAGTTAAAAAATAACTAATAGGGCACAACCCCGTCTTGCCCTTTTCCTAATATTTACTTCCCTACGTTCCTGCTCTAATTCTATTACTGCTATTTGATTTTCTATAGGCTATGCACTATCCGTCTATCCCTATAACTGATTCCTAACTTTTTCTATTGCTTTCTCCATTATCGCCCTTAGAGCTAAATTGGCCTATCGTGTTGCCCTGTTTCGTCTACTAAACCCAAATCGATCTTCTTCTAGTATTTCCTCGGCGCGTTTTTCCATCCGTTTCTGTATAATTCTGTCAAACCTTTTGTTCGAAAATATTCACATCTATCCGCATCTCTCCTTTTTGGTATAGTTACTATGGTGATACGTTTGATATCTTTGGGTATCTCGCCTTTTTCATACTAGCTTACGAGTAGGAAAAGATGTTCTGTTACTGCTTGTCCAGCGTCTTTTAGAGTTTTTGTTTGCACAATATCTATACCCAGGACCTTATTATATTTCAGACTCTTTAGTGCTAATCCAAATGCATCTCTAAGTATAAGATATTCCAGGTCAACTTTTTCAATATCTGTTTTCTATTCTAGTGCTTCTAGTTCCTATCCTGAATATAAATTCTCTATATATTTTTCCATCTAACCACTTTCTCTACGTTTTCTATAATAATGTCTCCTTCCACGCCCCTTATATTTTTGTTATACGGATTAAAATCCCTAAAATTCCTTATAATTAGTTTGAATGCTTCGTCTATTCTTCCTATTTCCATCTTAGTTTATACCTTTTCTTTAATCCATTGTTCTTTAGCTTTCCTATATTTGCGAATAATTTTCCATTTTATGTTTTTGTATCTGTTTTCTGCTTCATCTGGTCTGTTTTTGGATTTTCGCCTTTCTTCTATTAAATTCAGCAAATCCTTTGTTACCCATGGTTCTTATTTTCGTTTTATTTATACGCCATTTCAAAGCTGAATTTAATGTTATTCCATTTTGTTTCTACTTCCTTAGTATCAGAATCTTTTCTGATGTCTTTTAGCAATTCGTTTTCCTGTTTCACAAATCTTTTGTAGATATCTTTATATTTTAGTTTCTCAAAGTTAAAGTTTCCTTTGATGTTCCTTTTTTTTCAAATTTTTAAATTTAAGTGCGCCTTTCACAATTACTATGTTGTGGTCAGTGTCTATATCTGCTTCTGGGTAGCCTCTACAGTCTTTTACTTGTATTGTTTATTGTTCTAATTTTTTGTATCGTGTCTCTGTGCGTGTGTAAATGAGAATGGAGAGGCTGAATTTTAGAAAATGCCCCAGACACCTAAAATATGGTACTTTCAGATACAGCGTACGCAAATGAGAAAACATTGTTTATATGACTGATTTCACCATGCCGGCGCTGCAACTTCCTTTGAATACTATTCTTTGTCATGATACTTTTTGTATTGTGTTTCTGGGTATGTGTGTACATGAACATGAACCGGCCTAATTTTTGCAAATTGTTTTATTTTTGTGTCTATGCATATTTTCGCACTCGGACAAGTTTTTCAAAGGGCCTGGTAACCAAGACTCTGCCTTCTGGGAGATTAGCCACGATTTGTTGCGAAGTTTGATTATTGAACCTGAAACAAGTTACACAATTTCGAATAATCTTCTTAGTATCATTTAATGCATTAATTGGTCAAAATCTTAGCCGAATGTTTCCTATAGTTGTTTGAGCTCCAGCGTGTCCCAAACGTTTGTGCTCACAGATAAGGATCAATTTTGTTATATGTTTCTTAGGAAGCAAAAACAGTGGGTGCTTAAAATTTTGGATAAATTTCAATTTGAATAGATTTTAATGTTTGCAATTTAGTTAGCAATTGTGGGGCTTTTGTCGATGCCCAAACTGTTTACAGTGGTACCATACCTTTTGCACGGTAATCCGCCAATTTGATTTTGAATTATGAAAGAGTTTTGACTTCCTGTGTCTAATATGGCTTTTGCCTAAAATAAATTGCAACTTTCAGACCATAAAGATACTTTGGCGTTGCTAAAGGAACATGGCGGTTTTTTATAGAAAGAGCTGAATGGCACATGGTACGTGAAAGGTTTTCGTTATTTCCGAAAGTTGATGCCTTTGAAATTTCTTTTGACGTCAAAGAGCTAATGCCGTCATTTTCCGAAATGGATGTTTGTTCATTTAGCGATAAGTATTTTCTTTGAAGATTGAGTTTTGGAGAACCATTGGACTTAAGATCACAATTTTTTAAATGAAAGTGAATATGCAACAGAGTATTGTAAGGTTTAGAACAAACATATCATTTTACTGTAGAAGAACAATCGTCTAATATGTGTTTGCCCAAACAATTAATGCACATTTTGTTGGATTTAATTAATTTTTTTTATGATGTAACAAATTTTTAAACGTAAAATAAGTGTAAATTCTGTACACCATTTTATACAAAAAGAGCAGTTAATTTTGAAAGAATTTTTTTATTTTCGCTAGTTGAATGTTGATGACTTGTAGAAACATTAGCGGAAATAAATTTTCGGTGAGCCTTTAGACTTGAACTGATAATATTTTCTAAAAATAAGAGGTTCTTTTTTATAAGAATTTTATAAAGGTTCTAAATAAGGAGTTTGAGAATGTACTTTTTCTGTTTCATAAGCACGTTTGGTATTGAAATATATTTTTGTTAAACAGAATATTACGTTATATTCCATAATTCTTCAGAGGAAAATTTTAAATTTTTTAATGTTTGAACATTTTTATGAATAGTGGTTGTAAATTCGAGCAGTAAACTTGTTTTACATTTTGTTAAGCTAGACGCAACTGACATCGACTCTACATTTCAAAGTAGTTGAAGCTCTCTGAAAATTTTCATTTGTAATTTACGAGTACAATGAGTCAATTAACTGTAAAGGTTTATTTTTAAATATATAAAACGCCGAATATCAGTTAACTGAAGTTTTTTTTAATAATTAATGCTTCAAAAAGTTGATAGAATGATTCAAATTCTTTAAAATCACATGAAAAAACTTGAACCTTTATTTCAGACAATTTAACTGTCATAGCTTAAGAGCTAACTGAAAATGACAAAATAATTATTGAGATTTTCATTTACGCGCATTTAATTTATTCTTAAACTAGAAATATGTTCAGTAAAGTTAGAAGTTAGTGAGGAATATTATTTTCTATAAGCGATCTATCCTCAGTGTCTGGATTTTCTTCTGTTGAAAGAAACAATTTCGTTTTGAACATTTCATAGGCACCAAATAAAGAACGCACAATCTCCAATCTAATTTCAAACTCAATTGGTTTAATACAAATGTCCTTATTTTGAAAAAACATGATTCAATTCGTGGAGGCTCTGGATTTTTTAAATGTTCGATGTTCATTTTTAAACTTTATAATTAATTATAATGTTTTTCACAAGAATAAAGATTATACCTTAACCTTCAAATACATTTTGCAAAAGTTTATACACGAAAAAGGTCTTTATAATAATGAATAAACACGGAATTATCCTACCCAATTAAATGCGGGAGCTTTACCACAGCATTAAACAAGACTGGAACAAATATACTATTCTTTTGTTGGGTGGCAGGTTTTCCAGAACTTCTAGAAAATCCGAAGTCGAAGACCAGAAACTGTGAAAGAGAAAGGGTTCTGATTCTGTGGAAAAAGATAATCAAGAAGTTGATGTCTCCTTAGATACGTAACAAACTGTATTTTTTTAATGAGTATTTTAAAGCTCAGATTTCAAAGAACCGTTAGATTTTAACTTGTAATGAAGCTCCAGAAATTAGGATTGAAACATTTTAATTTAAACCTAAAAGTATTACAACGGAACGGCGTGCTTATATATATATATATATATATATATATATATATATATATATATATACTATTCAGTTTTTCTTTTATGGGTTATAGAAAAACTGAATAGTATTAAACCAGAGGTCGTTAATTCTAACTATAATATATATATATATATATATATATATATATATAAAATTATTTGTATAAAACGCATAACAAAAGAAATTTCTGGGTTTAATACTTAATTGTACCTACTAGAAAAAAGAAACGCAAGTTACATATGTCCCAAATCAAATATATGTATAATTAAATGAAATTATTGAATCTTAAGTTAACTTGCAACATTGTATAATTCAAGTATAGATAATAAAAGGTTAATAGAAGTCAGACAGAAGACATGAAAACGGATGTGAATACAATGTATTCCAAACACAATGTGACACTGCAGGTGCAGGTATGACCTGGTAGGTTATAAAACCGCAATTATTAGAATTAAGATTGTTACCTTGTATTGTAGAAATGAATAAAGAAATAAGCAGTTCACACAAGCAATGTAAGGGGCAGGGACAACATAAATACCCTGGAAAGCCCAAAATAGTCAGTCAGTCTTGAGCCTCACAATTCTAGCATTATTGGTTTTTCAGGCTACTCACCCTAATTTTAATTCATTTAATAGTAATTTCAAGTTAGAATATTTTTGATACAGTACTTGTAAATTAAATTCTAATTGTAATTCAGTTTAACTAAATTTGTTAGAAGAAGTTTTGAAAGAAGACTTTTAAAAAAGCGGCTCCCAAGGCCCAAAACCTAACTGGCGCAGCCGGATCAGATCCAGAATGGCACTAAGAAATCCAAATTCAAGGAACTGGTGGTCTGTAATATCAATTCTTAATCTGGAAGAACAAACAACAAAATTTGGACAGGGTACAAAATCGACCAAGCCCAAAGAAACAAACTTGGATAAGGTACAAAATCGACCAAGCCGAAAGAAGGAAAATAGATGAAATTGGCAATGAAAATTATGTAAGTTTATTTATCCTAATAATTTTCTTTTTCCATTATTGATATTAGCTAGTAAGAAACGAATCGAATTTTATGTACAATTTTTTTTTATTATTATTATCGCAATTTATTATTTTTACCATTTCTGAAAGAATTTACTCAGAGAACTTATTTTAACAAGAGAATTATAAAGACGCATTTATATGTACAAATTATTACAAATTATCACGACAAATGAAACGATTTATTCAGCAAGTCTGAAACTAAAGATATAAATAAAACGCGATTCTTTTTACATCAATTATTACTGAAACGATTCGATACTCATCACATTTTTTTATAAAAGCTTTATAATTAAATACTTCAGAATTAACGAAAGTATACAATTATAAAAAACGTTTATGCAGTTTATTGTAACAAAACGATTTACTCATCACGAAGACTGAAATAGCAGAAAACCTGGAACTTTATAATTAGACATTTTCAAGGCAACGGAATTGTGTAATTATAAAGAAGCATTTTATGCATTTATTAATGCAACACTTAATTAATCATCACAAATCTGAATAAAGGCGTATAATTATAGCGCAGCTATTACGAAAAACCATTAAGAAAATAGAAACTCAAGTCGCAACAATTGTAGCATCTGCAAAGTATAAAAATACACTCAATGCGACAGTAATTGTCGAAACATTACCAAGCAGAAATTCCTTAATGTAATTATAACACCGTATAGCTATATACAAAATATACGTAAAGTGATTCTTTAAATAACCATATACAAACCAAACTAAGAAATATATCTCAGTTTATACAAAAACCTGAAACAAATTAGAACTGAAAGCGACAATTAATTATTAGAACAACCATGAATTCAGACATAAAGCTTTATCTTGTGAGTATTTCGCAATATAACGGAAATCAAGCACTACTAGCCACCTTTATTACTGCGTGCGAGATATTTTTAAAATCATTTTATATACCAGAAAACAACGAACGCAATATTTTACTTTTACGCCTGATAATTAGTAAACTAACCGGAAGAGCACTAACACTAATTGCCAGTCGAGAAGATCTGACCGAGTGGGAGGAATTCAAACGTATCCTAATTGCATATTTCGGCGACACACGCAACATCAAATATCTGGTCCGCGATTTAGAAACCCAAGAATGGAAAATACCCAATCACCCTATCAATTCGGTATAAAATGTCAAGACGTACGAAGTTTAATTCTGACAAAACTAAAAATCAAAAAACTCCATCAAAATATCCGATTATCGAAGACAAAGATGTACGACGAAATGGCACTAGACACTTATATAAACCCATTACCTGAACGGTTATCAGACAAAATAAAATTCCAACATCCCCAAAATTTAAAAGGGGCAATGAACATGATTATAGAAGAAGAAAACGTTATGTATTACTGAAACAGTGTAACAATTTTATTTTTGCAGTAGGAGAATCCATTCATTAAACGTACAATGAATAGTAAAATACCTTTATTAATTAAAATAAATATTCAAGTAACAATCAAACTTTTATAGTATTATAATATCAAGGATTATTAGTCGAGTTGTTTCCGAGTTCGGTGTAATTTCACAGCCACTGGCGCGCGCGTGAGAGGTTCGAGAACTAAAATCCGGAACCTCCCACCATACAAGAAAGCAGCGAGCGCACTCGTCGATAGTTAAAAGTAGCGTCAAGATGCATTCTAAGAGAATGGCGAGTGACCTCCGAGTCGCTCTATGTTTGTGAAACACTTCCTGAGTAACGGTTAGTACCTAATCCACATTTTGTATATTCGTTGTCATATTAGCTAATTTACAAAATTTATTTAGCGCAACGACCCATTTGAACTCGCAACGACCCATTTGAACTCGCAACGACCTATTTGAACTCGCAACGACACATTTGAAATCCCAATGAGAAATTAGAAAACTGCATGGATAACGTATATATCGCACACCACGTCGAAAATCGCAACTGTAAAATTTGAGACAACATGATCCCTTTGAAGTTACAATTTAGAAAGCTTAATTTGTTGGCTACGCAATGAAAAATTATTTTAGTAAATAAATTTAGACAACGGAAGATTACGTTACAAAGTAATGCTGCCGTGATCCAAGTAAGGAACCCGCTTTGCTCCTACACCTGTGTTAAAGCATGGAAAGCAAGTATAATTAGTTGCTGTTCCCGCGCTGCGAGGTAATTTCCATTACATCAAGGGACAACTGCTGCTCTTGGGTTCGTAATAGAATTAAGATTTCCTGAGTACTTTCCTTCTGAAAGTACATTATTTCATTTTGTTTGTTAGACGTACAAAATTGTTATTCAGTTTACCTGTAAATAAGCTGGTTTTCCCAGTATTAAATTTGCTTTCACTTAGCTTCGTAAATACGTGATCACACGTGGCTTCAACGTAATTTAACAGCTGCTATTACATCACCTGTTTGTTTGTTCACTATTGTCAACAATTGCCCAATGGCTAACACATGTTTAGCATTTTAGTACAACCACTATAGATAACATTAGAGAATATCTTGGTGATTATTTTGACTTCAAACTAAATTTAAGTTTGTTAACCTAAAGAGAAAATTTCGTATATTCATTTGTAAATGACTCACACAGATCTGATTGGGTTATAAAGAAACTCTAGCATTTTTAGTTACATAGAATTATAAAATATTTGAGTAAGGATTAGTTGATAACCTTTACTACCAGTTTTGCAAGTACTTCAAATTTTTATTTTTATTTAATTACAATGATACTTTATTTACTGAAACCAAGAAAATTCTTATTAGTAAATTAATATTCTTCATTTAAAGTTTTTATTCTGATCTAGTCTGATCAGACTTGGTAAACAAAAAGCAATAAGAACTAAAATTTTATGATCCCATTATGCAGAAAATATTCTCTATACTTTTAGGTATACTTGAGGGACGCAAATAGTGTTCCCATTTTTATGTGACTTAATTATTATTCTTTCTTACAGGAACAGCGTCTTATTCTGTTAAGACAAGTTTGTGTATCAACGAAGGCGATCTCTTTTTGGGTCTCCAAGTGCGCCCTTAAAAATAGCTATGCCCCTAAAATAAATCAATTTGGACTTGGTGGCGCCTGTTTGTTTTTGTTAAGTGTAACCTCCATAGATTTCGACTTACCCCCATTGCTCATAGCTCTACCCAAGGAATAGACCCCTAGTTACGTCGGAAGACTTTGTTTTGCTGACCCCCAGCTTCTAGAGTCAGATGTATGTATTAAGAAGAGAGCATTAGTTAAGCTCAATTTAGGAAAGAATGTGACCGTTTGGGGTTAGCGATCAAGAAAATATAATACGTTTCAACAGACTATATAACCCTAACGCAAATAAAAACTACTCACCGATGAAAACCATACAAGCCGCGAGACAAATATCCACACAACCGAAATTTACACCCTTTAACGCACAAACGAATCAATCACGAATTAACAGCTCGAACTCGGATAACACAAATTTCAACAACCAATTTAAACAATTTTCGAGACCAACATTTAACTCAAATTTTACAAAACTTACATTTAGATTAGAAAAATATGAATATAAAATCATATATAAAAAGGGAATTTATAACAATAACGCAGATGTAATAAGTAGAATACAACTCAACGCAATAAAAAAGGAGTCAATTATAGGTAACGTAGACAAAACAGAGATAAGCAAAGACCCAAAAAAAATAGACACTATTTACTCAACTCAAAACGAAGAACCAAAGAACGCGATTAAAATTTATAATTACTGAAGTTTTAACCAACCCCAATCTAGTAAAATACACAAAAATAGATTATAAAAAAATATATCAAATTCAGATAACTAAAGACGATAACGAAAATCAGATAATTAAAAATTTTAAAAGAATATACCCCGGAGAAAAAACGTTTTTACTTTTATTTTACCACCGAACATATAAGAGATTTTCAGAATTATACATCAGACTATTTAATAACTCGGGCCGTAAAATTATTAGATGTACAAAAAAATTAATAACTGTAGATGACCCTGACGAAATAAACGACGTAAATAGAAATCAACACGAAGGCAAATCCAACCATCGTGGAATCAACGAAACTCTAAAGCAACTCATAAGGAGATATTATTTTATAGATACGAAAGAATTAACCACGGATTTTATTAACCAATGCGAATTTGCGACAAAGCGAAATACGACAGAACACCCCCAAAAGTACCCTTAATGTTAACTAAAACACCCGACAATCCTTTTCAAAAATTACATACAGGCACTCTAGTAGTAAAAGCGCAAAGCTTTTTAACAAATGTAGACGCATTCACCAAAGTAGGCCAAGCAATACCATCACCTCCAAAAATAGTATTGACGTAACCCAAGGATTCTTACAATAGTTACATTTTATAGCACACCCGAAACAATAACTTTAGATAATGGCAGAAAATTTAGAAATGAAACGATACAAGATACCCCAGAACCCCATAAAATAAAAATTCATTTTATAACCGAAAATCACCCAGAATCAAATGGATTAATTGAAAGATTATACCTAACATTATTAAAACAAATTAGATTATTAAGATTAACTTATAAGAAAGAACATATAATTAATTTAATGTCATGCACTAATTGCGTACAACAACACGATCCATTCATCAACAAATTTTACACCCCTAGAATTAACACTAGGACATTCAGATTCCCGTAACCTTTACGATATACATTATAACAAGGAAGTACACCAACAGTATGCTAAAGGCCATAAAGAAAAACTAAAACTAACTTATGATAGTGTAAAAAATAAATTAGATAACGACAACGAACGTATTACAACAACCCGAAATAAGAATGCCGATATAAATAAATTTGCAGTACGACAAACCGTATATGAGAAAAACTTTCAAAGTAAAAGACGCAAAACGGCTACCAGAAATTTAGGTCCGTTTAAAATCAAAAAGATATCAGACAAAAATGTAACCGTAGCAGACAACGAAAAAATAGTAAAATATATTCATTTAAAAAACCTAAATCACCATGTAATTTCAGATGAACAGCCATTACCCCTGCCGTCAAACTCCACCCAAATAGAACGGATAACGGCATATTAGTTGAAGACATTAAAAACAACCCCGGTATACTACCAGTAAAATTGGGAAGTATGCAAAACACAATAGATTATTGAACATTCGCACAGAAATTTGATTTAGCAGAATTAAAACAAGAATTTAATATAATTAGAGACAACTATTACAGACTGAAACAATCAATGGACACAACCAAATTAGGAAAAGAATACGCGATAGAAATGTTTAATTACAACAGTATAATAGAAAATATTTTAAGAAACATAGAAGATAAATTTATTAGATTAATACCAACAGACCAAATCACAAGACGAAGAAAAGAACTTATTAACGGACTAGGTAATTTTGTAAACGCTATCACAGGCAATTTGGACAACCAAAATGCAGAACGATATGACAACGCCATACAGCACTTAATTGAAAACCAAAATGACATAAAAACCATAATTAAAAATTAAATATTTTTAACCCAGTGAACTATAATAAAATTTAATGACGCGTTAAAAAAGCTAGTAAAAACCCTAGATAGTATAGCTAATAGAATACAAACACTTGAAAGTAACATGCAATGTTAGGAATGCGAGATTTAATCAGATTTAATACGATATTTACTCAAATTATATCAACCCTTATTGTAATCCAACAAATTTTAGCTACATTAGAAAACGCTGTAATATTTGCAAAACTAAACACATACACTCTAGTATTATAGAACCAATTGACTTATTAAATAAATTATTAAAAATTAGATCACTTATAACTAACAGTAAACTACCCTTTGAAGTAATAGAATCGGAGATACTCATATTTGAAAAATAGCCTTAGTGAAAGGTTATGTAAAGAATAACGAAATCACATTTTTAATATAAATCCCCATAGTAGAAAGTAACACTTACAATTATTATTATTTATTTGCTTTTCCCATAAAAGTTACTAGCAGGTATCAAGTTATTGTTTCTAAAACCAAGTTCCTTTCCTTAAATGAACTTAGGTATGGCTACACGAACAAAAATGTAAAGAAGTAGTACCAAGCCAATATTTATGCTAATCATTAACGACAACAGCTAGTCTAGAAGATAGCCCTTGTGAAGTACAATTATTACGATTCTCAAATCACTACAACAATTGTGAAGCAAAACCAGTACAAATCACTAACATGAAAATTCAAAAAGTTACGGAAAACAAATGGATTGCTGTATTTCCACAAGAAGTAATAGCAACCGCCCGTTGCAACCAAGACGAAAACAATTTAGCATTAACTGGAAGCAAAGTAATCACCATTAGAGAAGATTGTTATCTAAAATTGAAAAACGAAATTATTCGAGTATACCAAGACCCAACAGTAACAAAGAAATTCGCAAATTTACCGGAACTACAGTTCAAGATTACACAACCAGAAGACGACGAAATCAGCAAGAAACCAATGCAACTAGAGCACTTAGACCTTAGATGATCTCAACCAAGCCATGAAGTTAATGGACAATTACAAAGAACACTTAAGTGAGTTAAAAGTGCCAAAATTACATTATGATAACATAAGAGTTTGGACAATTTTACTTATTATTGTAATCATTATACTATGTATTTATTGTACAAAATGTATCTTAGATATAAGAAAAAAAACGAAGTTTAGTCATAAGAAACAAGCAACAAAGGTAAACAAAGAAATAATAAATGTACCCTTAGAGACAATGAATTTTAAAAATTAAGCAAAACCCTTAATTTTCATCTACGTCTGGAGAAGTTACAAATCCCCCCAAATCAAATATATGTATAATTAAATGAAATTATTGAATCTTAAGTTAACTTGCAATATTGTATAATTCAAGAAAAGATAATAAAAGGTTAATTGAAGTCAGACAGAAGGCATGAGAACGGATGTGAAAACAATTCCAAACGCAACGTGACACTGCAGGTGCAGGTCACAGTAGGTTATAAAACCGCAATTATTAGAATTAAGATTGTTACTTTGTATTGTATAAATGAATAAAGAAATAAGCAGACATGAGCTCTAGGGATGGACTCGGGCTCGGGCTTTCGGGCCGGCCCGGCCCGAGCCCGGCCCGATTTCGGGCTCGAATCCGGGCCGGGCCGTTGACTACTTTATTCGGGCCGGGCCTATCTTTCTTCGGGCCGGGCCGGGCCAAACGACTCGGGCCGGCCCGAACTTTTCGGGCCGAAATACGCACGAGTAGATACGCCATCGTCCCTTCACTTCTATCTCACATTGAGTAAGTAAACGTTCTTAATTATATTTTCACGCAGTGTCTTCATGAACCCATTAATAATCAGTTTTTCGTCTTGTTTAGTATAAAGGAAACGTGATATTATAACTCACTTTTTATACAGAATATTTTTTCTTGGCTTATTTAATGTTCCTCATGTTGTACTTTAGGCAAGTTAAAAATGCCCAGGAACATCAAATTAGGTGATTTATTCATAATTCAAAAGTTTGCACGATTTATATTATGTATATGTATATACTTCAAATTTCAATCATGCGGCGAACGTCGATATTATCAATCGCGTGTATAATTTATGTCCACCACCTAAAACACTAGAGAGTTATTGCACAGTTCATTTTACCAAATTTTTTAATAAAGTTTTCCCTTATTTGACATTTACACATGCGCAATTACACCTTTAATGTTTGTACTTTATTAAAATACAGGACACCTTTATTTAATTTAAATACAGGCAGGAAATGCTTTTATTTAAGGCGCCCTAATTTTGACATATGCCAAATGCTTAACGTACAAACTTACATTTAATTGTCTGCTTTGTGTAGAAATATAGCGAAATAAATGGTTTTTTGTAGTGTTGTTTCCGTAATTAAATTTAGAAATATAATGTCCAAGTTTATAACACGAAAAAGATATAAAACGTCAACGCTCTAAATACGAGGATGCTGTTTTGTAATGCTTTTCCTAGAAGTAAACTGTAAAAATCCTTTTGAAAACAAATATTCTATATGCTTGGAAAGAAGTAAAAACGGTGTCTTGAAGTAAACTCAAAAAGTATTCCGTTAAAACACTTTGACAACACACACACACAAATGTTATCGAATCAGTGGGAAATAAAAAACTCAAATAATAAAAAAAAGTTCATCTTTGTGTGAATACAATTTCTTTGATTTTTTCCAATATAGTTAAACATGTAGGTCACCTTATTACAAAAGAGATTAATTCTTTATTCATTTTCAAAACATAACCTATAGATATAGAATACTAAACATATATGTCAGAATAAAGACTAAGGAAAAAAACACTTGCACTAACACTCCTTTAGATTGGATGCAAACTTTTAAAAAAGGATACTTTATTTGAAGATTCTTTTAATAAAGTCTGCTTGGAATGAGTTTGCAACAACTCTCTAATTTCAAGTAGGTAATTTTAGTAAAATTCTTTGAAGTAGGAACGACAAAATAAAGCGGACGCAAATTTATTATAAAGGTTATAAGGTGCGTTAAGCGTACAATTACATAAACATTGAAAATTGCTAAACATTTTGTACCTTTGTTACCTATTTTTAGGATTTTTTAAAGAATTGTTACGTTTATTTTTAGCATAAATTAATTACCCTATTTTTCTCCCTTATTAATTCAATACCCGCTCGAATAAATTCTGTTTCTACTGTTAAATCCTTCAACATAATTAATAATAAACACGCTCTCGAATAAATTCTTCAACTTAAATCTAGTTGCTTTAAAACGACAAGTTTATGCAACAACTAAATAGTTATATCCTGTTTCAGGTACCCGTTATCTTGGTATACATTACGACTGCTTATAATGATTTTCTCTATTGTTTCAAGGTAAAAACTTGTTGAAATAAGGTCGCACACTATCTGATAAAACCCGGGTTTTCCAGTTTTAATCGCGCTTCAATAAGTGAGGATTTGCTGTTGGAATTCGTGTTATTTGAACTATTGTTAAATTTGCTCCTACAGCTTGTGCGTCGACATATTTTCTACAATATTCGTCACCGTATTTCAAAAGCAATACACGTCGGTTAATTTTCTGTTCGACAACTAGGAGGCGTCTTGCGTGGATTGCTTTTTTTAGCTGGAGGCCAAATGGGTTCTTCCCTTCTGTAGACCAACTGCTTTTGTCCGTAGGTCGTTGCTGTAGTTACGATGCCAGGGTGGATGGATCCTGAATACCGCGGCGTTTCTGTGTTGACTCACTCCCGACGGTTTTCAAGCTAAGTATCCGGACACCTACAGGTATGCAACTCGTTTTCTTTTATGTGTTGTGTCGATGGGATATTCCGTATCAACATTTGGTGTAGTTATGTGACAAGAAACGTCACATTGTAGAACTATTGCTCCTCTCTGCTAATCGATATTATCGCTCTAAATGTGTGATGTACCTGTGTTAAAAGTATTGGACAGACACACGCTTATTCCTTTGTACTGATTAGTTTATTAAAAGCCCGGCCCGGCCCGGCCCGAGACCATCCCTAATGAGCTCTGCAGTTCACACAAGCAATGTGAGGGGCAGGGACAACATAAATACCTGGAGAGCCGAAAATAATCAGTCAGTCTTGAGTCTCACAGCATTAGCATAATTGGTTGTTCAGGCTACTCACCCTAATTTTAATTCGTTTAATAGTAATTTCCACTTAAAATATTTTTGATACAGTACTTGTAAATTAAATTCTAATTGTAATTCAGTTTAAATAAATTTGTTATAAGAAGTTTTGGAGGAAGACCTTTAAAAAAGCAGCTCTCAAAACCCAAAACCTAACTTGCATTTGAAAAGAAATTTGTAGATTTAATACTTAATTGTACCTACTAGAGAAAAGAAACCGGGGTCTGGAAAGAATAATTAAAATTTTTGTCTTATAAAGAAAGACGTAGGGCCGTACACTTTACAATAAGAAACCGAACACCTAAACTGAATGGCTTTGTTTTTACTCGTAAAATATGAGTCCGTGCGTCAGCACGAAGAAGTCATGAAAGCTATAGGAACACGTGCGAATTAGTTTAAGGGCGACATAAGCACAAAGAGAATAATATGAGAATCTGTTCCTCAGGTTATAAAAACCAACAGGAACTGAAACTCCAGGTTCAGTAGGAATAAATTTATGTTGACTCGCCATCGTTCAAGATCGAAAACTGTATATTTTTTTCTGAAATGAAAGAATGTGTTAAAAACCCCAACAGACGTTAACAAAAAATAATTTGCTATTCTCTAAAATTTAATCTGTACCCCTTAAATATGACTTTAAATTGCATTTATGACTATGTTGAATTATTAATAAAGCCCAGTTTTCTAAATGTGGCATATCTTTACAACCCCATCCTGTTTCATTAGTCCAAATAATAAAAGCTATTTGTTTTCTGCAATTATGTAGAAATTGCTTGAAAAAAAGTGATATATTTCATTATCTTGCGTCAGTTTAAACGATTTAGGGAGTTGTAGAGAATTTTGTACGAAGTTTTGTTAAAAGTTTTCAAAGTAGTTCGATCAAGTTTCTTTGCATTACTAGAAATTAAGTAGCTAAGCAAAAAATAGAAAGCTAGTAGGCAACAAAAAGAGCATTCAAAATTATTTTGTTACGTTAATCAGAAGCATCAGGTTCCATTTCTTGAAAATGGGCAGAAATAAAATGAATGATGAAAAATTGCATTTAATTTTTACCAGTTTATGAAGTTTGAAAAAGTAAATGACAAAATTCAAAGATGGCTAAGTTTACCTAGATGCAATGTAAAAAATCTTTCGGCGCCCCTAAGGCGTCCGTGTGTAAAGATATCGAAAATAGCGTAAGTTTGCAAGTGCGTCCTGAAAAAAACCATTGAACAAAATAAGTTAACAAACTAAAATAATTGAGTGCAGTTTGGAGTGAAACTGTAAGAAAAGAGATTTCGAGATCCAGATGCCATGTAGAAACATAAAAACTAGATTTTGGAAATGTAGAACTTTGTTGATTCTATCTTTCACTAACAAAAATGCAAAATTTTTTTAGTAAATGAAAGAAGACCCACTTTTAACTGCTAGCAAAAGAACCGATTAAAATAGGCGAAAGAGCATCAATACCGAAATATGACACAGTGAAACAGCATTCATTGGAACAATGTGCATGCTTCAAAGTTTATAGTGACGATAATCATAGCAAAGTATCCGTCAGAAAAACTATACATATTTTGAGTGTTTGAAGGAGAGGTACGATCTGCGGCTCGATAACTGCAATAGGTGTTGGAAAACTACATCTATCAATGTTACCAACACCACGTTACCAAACACATTCACAATGCACGAGCGACGATTTAATAATCATTCTTCAAATTAAAAATTAATTATTCAAAGTTTGTGTTAAGTCCGTTTTACAGTTCCTTTTGTCTTTTTGTATAAACATTAACGAAAAGAACTTACGCATCAATTTAAAAGTAGTTGATATTTGATTAATTTAAGCTAGGGTGTCTAATTTTAATGTTATACTATTTCTTGAGGAGGTGCACTTCACAATGCAACATGTATATATAAATTATGTATATTTCTTTTCCTAGAAGTACTGTATAGTTTATGTTTTATTTTCTTTTGTATATATTTAAAGTAAAGCATTAAGTAAGTATCTAGATTATAAGATGTTATATTTATTTTGTTTACCAATTTTATATGCTTATGTTATGACGCTTTGTTTACCAGCACGTAACAAACGATTACGAAACTTATTGAATTTTATTGTTTTGTAAATAGTCTTTCGAGATTGGATGTTAACAATATAGTTTTACAGAGGTTTCCAATGTGTTCTTTCTATTTCACCCACGCCCCTCTACGACGTTTTTGAGCTAGCCCGAATTCTACCTTCTGTCCCCGTTTTGTTGCGGTATTCGGCGTAAACGACTTCTTTACTTTCTTTTACTGTTTTCTTTTGTGTTTGCGCAGAGTACCATAACATATATATTTGTTACGTTCAAGAATCCTGCAGGTACTTTTTTCTGCATTTATTTTTAAAACGCCCTAAAATTCCTCTACAAGCTCGATTTCCCACCATTTGAATAGTGTTATTTTATAAAATTTCTCAAGTAATTACTCTATACAAAAGTTTGCCTTATAAAATCAAACAGCTACTTAGGAAACATTACGTTATAAAGTAGTTGCAATATTTCCTAGCACCTGCGGTGATTACATTTTAATTAAAAGCTGCATGTAAATGCACAGCTTTCTTCTAAAAGATAAAACCACTTACTTTCTGCCTACATCTGCTTACAATGGACATATTATCTGGTATTCTGCAGCTATTAAAATGTTACAAAGTAACAAGATTGTTTTCCTTTGTCTAAAAATCCTTTGATAATTGCGTTATCTGCTTGTTGGCAAGCTGTTACAGTTTGTATTTTGGCAGCTGTTGTCTGGGAATTCTGCAGACTTGATTTTTCTGCGATATCTTTGAAAGCCAAAATACCTACCCCCATACATGATTCTGACCTTATAAAATAGAGACCGTGCTTTGAAAGAGACCATTAAAGACATCTTCTTACCGAAGATACATGTTGTAAAGTCGCGCTACTAAAATGCTTTCTGTGCTAGCATGAGTTGTGTTAGTGGATTCGGCAGTCAGCCCATAGAGAAATGCAGCCGCATTTGCCCAGCCTTAAGATGAGACTAGCACGAAGCCGATTACTCAAGATACAGTTTCCTGTTTTTGTAATTTTGTTTTGATGCTGCTGTGGAGGATAAACATTTTATTTGCTGTTACTTATGAATATCCAACAAATTACCTACACCACGTTACCAAACACATTTACAATGCACGAGCGACGATGTAATAATCATTATTTAAATTAAAAATTAATAATTCAAAGTTTGCGTTAGAGTCCGTTTTACTTTATCTTTTTGTATGTGTTAGAGTCCGTTTTACTGTTTCTTTTGTCTTTTTGTATAAACATTAACGAAAAGAACTTAGGCATCAATTTAAAAATGGTTAATATTTGATTAATTTAAGCTAGGGTGTCTAATTTTAATGTTACACTATTTTTCGAGGAGTTGCACCTCACAATGCAGCATGTATATATAACTTATGCACATTTCTTTTCTTAGAAGTACTGTATAGTTTATGTTTTATTCTCTTTTATATGTATTTAAGGTGAACCATTAAGTAAGTATTTAGATTATAAGATGTTGTATTTACTTTCCTTACCAATTTTATATGCTTATGTTATAACGCTTTGTTTACTAGCACGTAACAAACGATTACGCAACTTATTTGTTTTATTGATTTGTAAATAGTCTTTCGAGATTGGATGTTAACAATATAGTTTTCCAGAGGTTTCCAATGTGTTCTTTCTATTTCACCCACGCCCCTCTACAAGGTTTTTGAGCTAGCCAAAATTCTACTATTTTGTTCCCGTTTTGTTACGGTATTCGGCGTAAGCGATTTCTTTACTTACTTTTACTGTTTTCTTTTGTGTTTGCGCGGAATACCGTAACATATATTTTTGGCAAACTCAACGTGATTTTCTGTACATACATCTGAATTACTAGGAGTTTATGTAATTGATATAACATAAAGTCAGACATACGCTGGTTATCTTTCAATGATAATTATAAACATCCTTGATACATATACGGAATATAAGCAAGACAAATTGTAACTAAATATTTAAACACTTCCTGCAATATTTCATATTCCTTCTACACAGATAATACGTTGACTGGCGAGATTCTCAACCAAGTTTCTAACAATTACACTACAATTAATTACATTTCTTTCATTGCTGAAATTTTAACGGCACTAAAAACACCATAGCGGTTTATCTGCACCACACTTTCAACTAAAAATATATACAAAACTCATTCAGTTTAACGCCTTATTGTTATTCAATACTTGTAGATTGCTATCTCACGTAATCCGACTCATACATGAAGCTTTCTGAAGATGCAAAATAATGCTCTTGAAAAAGGAACTTAAAACACCGGTGCGTATCACAAACGTCTACACTTCTAAAAACTCATTCGACTAACTATACTATTGTTTGTTAAGAGTGATTTTATCCGTAGACTTTTTTGTGATTAAAAATCTTGTACGCTGCACTTTCAACTAAAAATATACAAAACTCAAACCCGACATCGTCATTCGATACTTTAAGGATACTACAATGATACTTTGTAATTACTAATTAACAATAAGCGTTACACTTCTAAAAGGATCTGAGAAATTATCTTTTGCTTATTCGACATTTCTTTTTCGAAGCTGTCTCTAAGCACGCATACAAAATAATAATCACGAATGCTTGCATGTTGATTATAGTGTGATGAAAGCTAACATACCTTCCTCGAAGAGATTATTTTACTACTGAAATTACTATAGACTTTTTTTGCCGAGTTACCAGAATTGTGTTTTCGCTGGCGATTCGAGGTTCCTTTTTTTTAATACACTGCAGCCCAATTTCTATTCCTAGAGTATATTTATCTTAATTCGGTGCGTTAGGATTGCAATTTCCTCTTTCGCGTATATTCTAACGTATTCTTTTGACTGTAATATTTTTGATCGTATTTAAATGGCAGACTTTAAAATGGACATATATCGGTTACGCAAAGACGAACTTACCTTTGAACTTTTGATTAAGAGAACACCTGTTTTGACCACATACACCGTCGAACACCTAAGAGCACGTCTTCGCGTTCTGATCAAGATCGAATCAGTCGATAAATCCTTTATTGATCCCCTTTATGAGGTCGAATTAACAACCATTGAGACCAAATTGGAAAAATTGAGTGGTAACTTTGCGAATTCAGATTCACCCGTCGCTACAAGCTCACGACTTCTACACGTATTAGGACGTATCCGGTTCCTCTCCGCTGTAAGATTACCGCCCGAACAGCGAGTTTTTTGTGACGACTTACAAACAAGACTCCTCACTTTACTTGATAGTTTGGGGCAACTCCCTTCCGAACCCAATAATCTGGAGGCCAGGGTTGCAGCATTCAATCTTGCAGCCACAGCTCCGGACGTAAACCCCCCTGATATGTCGACCTACCCTTCAATCAGAAAGCTCTCACTCTACGGTTCCTAGCCCACTTGGTAAATCCTGTTCGCAACTTGTAGTAAAATGGAATCTGAAATTTAGTGGAGACCCTAACGTTCTTACTGTACAAGACTTTCTTGACAGGGTTGAAGAGCTTAGATCAGCCCGTAACGTGTTTGAACCCCGATTATTTGAACAAGCAGTCGAGCTCTCCCAGTCGAAAGCCTTACTATGGTACTGAAGTAATCGTAATCGGTTTTCTAATTGGCGGACTTTAGCTGATTTACTGGTACGTCATTTTGAACCACCTGATTATAAACAAAGACTATCTGATGATATCTTTCGTAGGACGCAAGGTCCGTCGGAGAGCTTCGTTGACTATTTAACATATATGACTTCACTGTTTCGTCGACGCGCTGCTATATCCGAGGATCTTCAGTTGGATAATGTGTCCCGTAACCTTGCCCTATTTTATACAACCCAATTACGTACCGTTCGTTCCTTGCAAGAATTAGAGGACGAATGTCTGAAGTTGGAACTGAAAAAGGTTCGGGCCGATAATTACGTAACCCATGGTCACAACCAATATACTTTTACTGCCGAACCAGATTTTGCTTACAAATCCGCTACGATTGAGAAAAATACTTCTACTGACCGCACTGTTAAGACTTCTTCTACGACTACGGGTAGATCAAATACTTTTTCTGTAATTTCTGCTGTTCCTATTGCTGTGTCTACTTCTATTCGTCAAGTCATATGCTTTAATTGCAACAAACCTGGTCACGTTTCGACACGCTGTCTTCGTGCTCAAGTACTACATTGCTATGGTTGCGGACTTAAGGGAGTTATTCGATGCATTTGTCCGAACTGTCATCCTAGTTCTAATAAGAACCAAATTTCTTCTGTTTCTAGTTCTACGTTCTCTTCTGTGCCTCCTTCACGAGTTGAGTCCATACTTCAAATAAGTGACTTACAGGTAGCAACTCAAGAGTTTGTTTCTGCTTTCTTAAATGATTCTACCAAAGAAATTTCTGTCGTGTCTGCAATAACAGAGGTAGCTGAAGTGACGGTAACTTCCAATACTGACAGAGAAGGTCCTGTCGAAATTAGTGAACCTGTATCTATGATGCCTGTTGCTGTTCTTGTCAAAGTTTTACCTGATCCTGTTTCTTTATATGCTGTAGTAGAAGAAGCAGTTCCTATTGTGGCTGAAGTTATGCCTGCTTCTATACCTTTATCTGCTGGTTTCCTTACTGCTAGTTCTCTTACGAACTTAGTTAAATTTTTTCGATCTGCTTCCTGTGGTAGATGCTTTCTGGATCTTTTTCTTTTCTTCGGAAACCACGACTTAGTCGACTTATAGGCCTAGTTAGCTATTCTTTTTTTTCCGTTGTTCGTTTAATACGATTCTTTGTTACCACAGCTTGAAGTATTTTAACTTTTCTATCCAGTATTCTCAGTGTTTCCTTGCATACTTTAAGACCTGACATTTATTGTCTCATATTGGCTGGCACTGTAGGTTTTCTTCCTTGCTCCTTTCCTTACTGTTTGGGTTTTTTTGCGAAAAACCTATTTCTTTTTTTGAGGTGGAAAGCGTTACTGTTTCTTTACTAGAGATATCCGTTCTTCGACGACTTTTTGCAGTGTTAGGCCATTTCATCTTTGTTATCGATGATTGCTACCTTATACCTTTCCCTTTTCCTATATCCTTTACACTTCTTGACTTGGTCCGGTATACTGGTCCTTCAAGCCGGATAAAAATTCTTTTGTGTTAGTTCTTGAGTTTTTCTTGTAGTTTTGTAAGATTTTTTTATCCTATTAGTGTGTACTAGTTTTTCTTGTAGTAAGATTTTTTATATTTATTTATCCTATTAGTGGGTACTGGTCCTTCAAGCCGGATAAAAATTCTTTTATCGGTATTTAAGTTTTTCCTGTAACAAATTTTCTTTTACGTTGTTTTATTAGTACACTGCCTGCTCCGTTGCTTCTGCTTCCTATCCCGACCTTATAATTTTGCTTGGGAGGAATTTGTTACGTTCAAAATTCTGCAACTACCTTTTCTGCATTTATTTTTAAAACGCCTTAAAATTCCTCAACAAGCTCGATTTCCCGCCAATTGAATTAAGCGTTATTTTATAAAATTTCTCAAGTAATTACTCTATACAAAAAGTTTGCCTTATAAAATCAAACAGCTGCTTAGGAAACATTATGTTACAAAGTAGTTGCAATATTTCCTAGCACCTGCAGTGATTACATTTTAATTAAAAGCTGCATGTAAATGCACAGCTTTCTTCTAAAAGATAAAACCACTTACCACTTGCCTACATCTGCTTACAATGGACTTGTTATCTGGTAATCTGCAGTTGTTAAGATGTTCATAAGTAATAAGATGGTTTTCCTTTGTCTAAAAATCCTTTGATAATTGCGTTATCTGCTTGTTGGCAAGCGGTTACAGTTTGTCTTTCGGCAGCTGTTGTCTGGGAATTCTGCAGACTTGATTTTTCGGCGATATCTTTGAAAGCCAAAATACTTACCCCATACATGATTCTGACCTTATAAAATAGAGACCGTGCTTTAAAAGAGACCATTAAAGATAACATTTTTTTTACCGAAGATACATGTTGTAAAGTCGCGCTACTAAAATGCTTTCTGTGTTAGCATGAGTTGTGTTAGTAGTTCCGGCAGCCAGCCCATAGAGAAATGCAGCCGCATTTTCCCAGCCTTAAGATGAGTCCAGCACGAAGCCGATTGCTCAAGGTACAGTTTCCTGTTTTTGTAATTTTGTTTTGATGCTATCGTGGAGGATAGACATTTTATTTTACTGTTACTTATGAATATCCAACAAATTACCTACACCACGTTACCAAACACATTCACAATGCACGAGCGACGATGTAATAATCATTCTTCAAATGAAAAATTAATAATTCAAAGTTTGCGTTAGAGTCCGTTTTACTTTCTCTTTTTGTATGTGTTAGAGTCCGTTTTACTGTTTCTTTTGTCTTTTTTTATAAACATTAACGAAAACAACTTACGCATCAATTTAAAAATAGTTAATATTTGATTAATTTAAGCTAGGGTGTCTAATTTTAATGTTATACTATTTCTTGAAAAATTGCATCTCACAATGCAGCATGTATATATAACTTATGTACATTTCTTTTCCTAGAAGTACTGTATAATTTATGTTTTATTTTCTGTTGTATATATTTAAGGTGAAGCATTAAGTAAGCATATAGATCTAAAACTTGAGGAATTTTAGGGCGTTTTAAAAATAAATGCATAAAAAATTGTTTGCAGGGTTTTGAACATAACAACGAATTTGAGTACCTGGTCACATTCATTAAAAAATGCTTAGCTTCTACCTATTTCGTCTTTGACGTACAATTTTACAAACAAACCTCGGACATACCAATGGGCTCACTTCTATCCCCTATTGTAGCCAATATATTAATAGAGTCTTTGGAATCCATGGTTCTAGAATTCACAGACCTTAAACCAAAAACTTGGCTCCGTTATGCAGATGACACTTTTGTAATATGGCCCCATGGACACCAAACGCTCAATAATTTTCTAGATCACCTAAACAATCAACATAAAGATATTAAGTTCACTATAGAAATTGAAAGGAACGGAACTCTGCCATTCCTTGACGTTCTGGTGGAGCGCCAACCTAACGGACGACTAGGTCATTCCGTATATCGAAAACCCACACACACACAGACAGATACCTACTTGCGTCGTCACATCATCATCCCTCACAAAAATCATCGGTAATCAACTCTCTAGTCCACCGTGCAATTAAGATTTCACAACCAAAACACTTAGCTAATGAACTCACCCATCTTAAAACTAGTCTTATAAAAAACGGCTATCGTAACTCAGAGATCGGCAGAGTAATAAACCGGTATCTGCATCCTACACGAACCCCCAAACCACGCTGTAATCCCGATACACGATTTTTAGCAATCCTTCCATATATACACAGAGTAACAGACCGAATTGGCAAAATTCTACGTAAACACAACATCAAAACAATCTATAAGCCTGCTAATAAAATTTCACAAATATTACCAACCCCAAAAGATTCCGAAAATAGTCTTAAAGCCCCAGGCGTATGTAGTATATCTTGCAGCTGCGGTTTAGTATACATAGGAGTAACAGGATGGTCAGTGCAGACTAGACTAAACGAGCATAAGCGATGATTAAGAACAAGCCAGTACAATCGCTCAGCAGTGGCCGAACACCAACATGAAACAGGCCATACCATTAACTTTGACAAGACGAAACTAATTGCCAAAATTCCATTTTTCTACAATAAAAAAATTAAAGAATCCATAGAAATCCATAAAAATTCTAATAATCTAAACAAAGACGATGGCAACTACCTTTCCCCATTTGGAAAACAAGTCTATGTTCACAACAGCGGAACCGTGACATTCACTGATCCGTTAAGACACTCCTCCCTATTCTGGTCACTCATGCATCAAGATCTCGTCCAATATAAACTACTACTTTCTCTACTTTCACCAGTTACTTCGCCACAAGACACCTTTTGGCTTTGAATGGGCTAGTGAGTCTGCTAGTTCAGGAGTAACTCTACTCTTTACACTATAACTTGTCTACTTAATATTGTCATTCTTATCTTTATTTTTTTTTCTTGTCCTAATGAAGCCCCTTACAAAAGCGGGCGGAACGTCGACCGTTATTAAATGACAAGGTCCCAACCCGGAACCATAAATATTTATAATCTATCGATGTTATACTAAACACTTTAGAAGAATAATTTCTACTACCTTTGAAAAACGCTCTTTGTCTAACAATGAATTTATTATTTAACATGACTGTGCTGCTTGCCATACTTTAAAAAAATATGAAATGGCTATCAGAACATAATATTTCACTCCTACAACGGGTTTCTAGTGGCTCAGACTCTTCTTCAATTGAAACACTGATACGTTATGAAAAACGATTGCGTGTGCATACTCCAAAATCTGTTCCACAATTTAAACAGATGTTTTAAAAGTTTTTGGAATTATTTCAGTACACAGAAATGTATTAGAGCAGTTATCGAAAATAAAGGATCGTATATTCGATAAGTCAGTGCTCTCACAGTTGTTACTATTTTTTATGCAATTGCTTATATTTCAACAATAAATTTGTGTCTATGATTTTTTTAAAAAATGCTGTTGGATTTGAAATATTAATACACAACTATATTTTAATTAAGTCAAACTTCCATTATTTATGGGAAAATTAAAAATTTAATAGGTGACCAGCTGAAGGTGGACGGGATTCACAGATTTAATTTTGACTATTGTCAACAGTTAATCTTTTTGTAAAATTTTTTTTCGAAATTTACTATTACGTGCATGAATCCTTAATATAAAAACTCCTAAAAAAATTGTAAAACTGTAGTAAAATTAGATTTTGAACCTAACAACCTTAAAAATAAAATTATACTGACTTTAATTTAATTAATATATTGCAATAAAAACATCGCCCAATATTTAGAAAATTAAAAAAAAGAAAAATGTATTGGTACCTGTTAACTCCAAAGCTTTGTCCAAACTCACATTTTCGTATACAAGACTTTTCTTACTTGCACTTGTACTCGTTGCAGAATCTAAATCCATTACAAATCGTAATACCAGTTCAATTATGAATCATATATCGAATGTGGATTATAAAATTGCAATTATTCTCTACTCACTATAAATAATAATAACAAATGACGACTATGCGCAAAACAATAGTGACGAAAGTAACACTGCAAAAGTTATAAGTAAAATGATACCCGTTTATAATGCTCTAACCTTTCGATTGGTCATCGTTTTTCAACTTCACAAATATTTGAATTGAAAGAATGATTGCGCTTTGGTAAGTAAACTTTTTCAGTGGCGGCGTCATTCGTAAGTAGTGGGGTAGATGGAGTTTACTGTACAAAGTACAAATGTACATATCTAGTAAAAATAGAGATTGCAAATTTATATACAGGATGGACTCTTTTTCATTACCACTAGGGAAAACTCGGTAAAGATAAGAGCTACACGTTCAATTAATGGGGAAAGGCAATTGTAGGAACTTATTAAAACTGTTGTTATTTCGTAAAAATGCATGACCTATTTGATAAATTCAAAACGCTTACTTTACAGGAATTACTTCAATACTAAATTTCTGGTTTAGTGTTAAGAGCTATAAAAAATAATCAGAGGAAAATTTTTAGGTATTGATAAGTACTTCGATGATAATTTAATTTTTTTAACTATAACACAAATTAAATTTTTTAAAATGTGAATCGTAGTAAACCACGACATTTTTTAAAGAGCGGTATGTCTGATTCTAATATAAGGTGTGTTTTAAAGCACACAGGACTTTCTCAAAATGAGAACAGAGTTCTTTTTATAGCAACACTAATTTGTTTCATTTAAAATCTGTCCTTGAAACTATGCAGCGGTTTCCACGGTCAAGAAGCATGTGGAACGAGTATTTTATGTTGTCTGTAAAGATGTTCATGAGAATGTCGTTCCAAGCCTTATGGCCTGCACAACGCTTTTCTTTCACCAGAAAAATTATCATCATTAGGTTTTCGGTCCTGGAACTGATTGAACGCGTACCTCCAATGTTTTCTATTCTGATCTAACGTGCACGTTTTCTTGAAATTCCCACAGTCGACATCTTTCATTATCTGTGTGCAATAGCCTAATCTAGATCTACTTCTACATCTCTCTTATCTCTTCTCTGCTTCTAGTATATTCCGCACTACTCCTTCATGCCTTAGAACGTGCTCTCTCTTAATTTTATTGTTTTTCACATATTTGTTTCATCTCATACCATTTCTACTGCCTCTTTGTTCTTAACTTTGTCTGTCCATAATACTTTTATCGTACATCTGTAGTACCGCATTTCAAATGCTTCTATCGTTTTCTTATCCGTTTCTACTATCGTCCACGTTTCACAATCGTACAGTACTGTGCTCCACACATATGTTTTCAGCAGTATTTTCTTTGTTTCCATGTTTATTGTCTTCGAGGATAGAAGTTGCTTTCTCTTGTAAAATGCAGCTTGTCGTGGTGCTAATCTTTGTTTTATATCTTTTGATCTCTTCCCATCTTGCGTGATTTGGCTTCCTAGGTAGCAGAAATCCTTAACCTCTTGTAAATTCTGCTTTCCTATTTGTATTCTGGCCTTTGATTAATTTTTTCCTCCTACATACTAGTACCTTGGTTTTGTTTTGTTGATTTACATAACGTATCTCTCTGTTAGTACTGTTTTAATTTAATTAAGAGCTCTTTCTAACTCACGAAGTAAAACCCTTTTAATTGAATATTAATAACGTTCCAGAAACAAAGAATCTATTATATATATATATATATATATATATATATATATTGCTATGCTACTACTGGAATTATCGCGCCCCTTCGTTGGGCTGTTATATTATTTGCTATGTACCCTGAATTATTCGCGCTCCATCATTTGGACGACCATATTAATATTACTATGAATAAACGAGATTGTAATTATCTCCTCCGACGTTGGGCTGTCTTATTAATATTGCTATCAATTCCCTCCAGAAACTTAACTGGATTTTATCTTGAACCAACCTTGTCAACCAATAACAAAATTCGATATGTTACCGCCTTACTTGTTATCAATTTCCTATTCAACTCGTAGCTCCCCCTTGAACTATTTAAATATGACCTCGGCTAGCATTTATTTGGAATTATAAAATTCAGTTAATTTCGATTTTATATAATGAAACCAATATATTATGTACAGTTTTTGTAAATTATTTGTAATACACTCTTCAATTAGTTAATGATGTAAATATCATTTATTAAACATCATATACTATTAACTCAAAACCCAAAGTCACCAAAAAAACCTATTATCTTTATCAACGAAGTGTAGAACATTCTAAACCTGTTATCATATTACTCACTTTATACGTATGCAACTTCTTTTGTTGACTTTTTCACATTCATATTATATTAAGCAAATTCAATATTCAAAATAAAAAATATATAGAAAAACAAAATGTCTTATAACTAAAAAATCTGACCTGGTCTATTTTCTTCACATCGACGCTTCCATTTGAATAAAAATTATCTTCCCCCAATTCAGGATTACATTTAAATTATTGCCATTACCCTATGGACTACCATTATTAATTTATGCACCCCAATTTATTGTCGTTTCATTTCAGACTTATTACTTCTTATTAATCAATTTCTTCAAACTTAGAATAGAATTCTTATTATCATTGTCTTCTGAAATCGTGGTTTATTTTCTTCCCTTACTCAAATTGTATTATTCTTCCCCCAGACTTAGAAATTGTATGACTCTATTTTCCCCCGTACTGAAATTGTCGTTTGTTTTCCCCGGACATAGAAATTGTAGTTTGTTTCAAAATTGTAGTTTATTTTCCCCAGACTTCGAAATTGTATTACTGTTTCCCCAGACTTCAAAGTTGTCGTTTGTTTTCCCCGGACATAGAATTTGAATTTTTCACCCCGGCTTTAGAAACCCTATTATTTTTATGTTCTAGTTTAAAATAAATTCACCAAAAAAGTACTTACGTTTAATCGGCAATTATAGTTTTCATCTTGACACTTATTTTATCTTTCACTTTTAAATTTTACGTATTACTTTATTTCATAGCGGCGCACTTCGGCCTTTGTTGAGTTCAAAACTGTCTTCGTTATCACTGTGCCTGCTAATATATTATTCCGTTCCCACTCCGTCAGTGGGTATGGTCTAGAACTCGTCGCTTATTTGTGACCAATCAAATAATTACATTCAAAGTAGTCTCTGATGTAATTCTCCACGATTCCCAATAATTGTAACCTGCTTCCAGCTGTCTTCGTTATCAACATGCTGTGTTTTGATAGATCTAATTGCTTTTCCATAAACAACTGATGCAATTTGACTTTTAATTTTCATATTTACATGTTATTCACGCAATTTTTAATCTGCTTTCTTATCAAAAATGGTTAGCTATTTGCACGCATTTACCTATGCTACCTGAAGCTCTATTTCTATCTCCGTACTAATCTAATTGTTTGGAACTCTTTTGAATGCGTGTCTAATTACACTTTATCGTTTACTTATAAATATACGCGTGCTTCCACTGAAAAATATTATTACTTGCTTTACCTAAATTAACTAAAACTTTATTTACAGGGTATTGAATATTTACTATCTACCTAATGAATGTCTTCCTAGTTTCTACGCTAACTATGCGTCTTCCTATGTTTATCTGCGTCGCTTAAAACTATTTATACTTTATATACAGGGTGTTGATTGCTTACTATCTACAAACTATCTCCATTTCTTAATTCTTTCCTAAATAAATGCAGTTTTCTGCTGCCTATGGTAATTACTCATTCCTAAATGACCTTTACTATAAAGTACACCCTTAAACAACCCCTTATCACAGCAATATATATATATATATATATATTATCGTGTAAGTTATATGTAAAAAGGGATAGATAAGTCAAGAAAGTAATTTTGTAAGGACCTTGTATATAAAAAACAAGAAGATATTAGTTACGCTTCAAAGTAATTAGTTTTGACCTTAAAACAAACGTATATTAGCATAAGTTTGTATCAATAAATCGTAATTTTAAAGTTGCATAATGTGGAAGTTTTGCTGTGCATAGAAAAACTCAAGGATAAGGCGAGGACAATTAGCTTTAATATTCTAAGATTGTAAATCGAACACATCAAATAATAGGGGGAAAGCTTTTGGGTACAGTGTATAAAATCAATAATTTGAGCGTATTTTAATTCCATATAAGGAACATGTAGTACGAAAAGCTTTACAGTATATAAAATCGATAATGTAAACGCGTATATTCATTTAACTAACAAAACGTCCATTAAAAACAAATTTCTAGGGAAAACTACAGGCTAAACAACTTGGGAAAATACAACTTCAAACTGGCGAACAGTTCATAGAAAGGACTTTCAGACAAATAAACAATTTGAGAAATCATAATGTACGTTGAAACATAATTCTTTAAAAATTTGAGTTAACGACCGAAGTGAAGGTTGAGAAACAGCAGGTGGTTTTTAATCAAAGCGGAGACAGAGTATAAATAGCACAGGGTAAAGGAGGATGAAAGATAACAGACGTTGTACAAAGCAGCCATTCAAAGCCCGCGATAATTTGTAGACGCTAACGACAGTATTGATTTTAAGTTGCTATAGTGGGATTTTAACAAAGACAGTAAATATAGGGTAGACAAAGATAACAAAATTGGAAGATAGACCTACAGCAGGGGAAATGTTTTTGATTGGTTGATTGCGATTGGGGTGAGAAACTTTTCTCAGAGTATTGCGACCGTTGAGCACGCTAATCATTATTTTGGACTAAAGCTACGGTGGAATGAGAAAATTCTGAGTTTTCAAAGATCGTTGTGTTTCGAATTATTAGAATCAGTAAAGGTAGAGGTGAATTTTAATGAAAATAGGTTACAGGGGGTAGGCTTGGACGCTTATAAATACATTAGAAGACGTAGTGAGGCTTTCTTATTTCTCCTGTTCGCTTCAGACCTACATGGTGTAACATCTAAGTTGAAAATTTGTAAATAGGTGAAAGTGCAGTCCGTTTAATTTAAATTACAATTGTTTAAAAGCACGAGTAGGTGCTATTTTATAAACGGGGCTGTAAGTTAAATACGCATAAAGAACAAAAAATGTTACTAAGGTAAGCGAGCCAAGTTATTTATTGGAACAAGGGTGTTGGTTGTATGGTATATTCAGAAGCTAACGAACATATTTGGACGATGATATGGGAAGCTGTATTGAATTGTATTGAAATGTATTGAAATGAGTTTGCTGTACATGTAGCGGAGGAAAGTTTGATGGAATGCAACGACGAGAATTTGGTGAACGACGTCTACAGAGGTGCTGGTTCTAGAACATACACCAGGTAAAGAAATTTCTTTTCTTTATTATTGTTTGAACATTTTGTGCTGGTATTTTGTGTTAGAGTGATTTAACGTATTTGGTGATTTTTTTTATGAACATAAAATTTATTTTGAGGGTTATATGAAAAAGACAATTTGAATTTATTATTTGAAGGTATAAATACATGACGTATAATTTTGATGCAAAGAGTAAACGGGTCTTTAGAGTAGTTTAAAACAAAATGCAATTTATTTATGCATTTAGAGTAAGAAGGTTTATACTGAGCTCACCATAGACCAGGGTAAATTTCAATTTAGGGTTTCAAGATAGGCCCATCCACTTGAAATGAATTTAAAGAAGTGTTGAAATAAATTAAATTTAGAAAATTTAAAAAGATTTAATTGTGGATATTGTGAAAATTTATGAACATGTTTATATCCATTTTGTAAATATTGAGCAGGTGTGACGTAATTTTGAGTTGTATGAATAAAAAGATTGTATGTTTTGTATATTCGGTTGGTAAATTTTTATTGGTAAACTAACTGTTGGAGAGTATGTATAGGATGGGTAAGTACCTCTGAAGAAGCTGGAAGCAGAGCTAGCCGTGGTATGCTGACTTGGGGGAGCTTTTCAAGAGATATTGGAATGTAGAATTTTATTTTTTTTTAATTTCGTAGGTGTTAACTTTATTTTACAATAAAACCTCACATTTTTATGACAACCCAAAGGTAGTATTTGATTTTATGGATGGATTCTAAGATAAACACTGAATAATTTATGACAGTCCAATTTGTGGAACACGATTCCAGAGTAACCTCACTGTGATTCCCTATAAGAATCGAGCCTCACGAATTGGGCGCTAAGATTTGCTGTGATTCTCGTTACTACGGTGAAATCTCCTCTGATATTCGATTTCTTACCTGAATATCGCCTCTTGAATCCTTCCGCTTCGGCTGCTCACTAGTTAAAACTTTCATCCTCATTCATAAAAGAAAACACATTCCTACCACAAACATCAACGTTAACTCTATTTACACCAATATTCACAATACATTAAAATTTCAAAATTAAATTTCAGCATAAATTTCAGCATCATAAAATTTCAAGTTCATATTTGTCATCATTTTAATTTGCATCCGGAATTAGAGTCCTTGTAGGATGCATACTAATTAAGTTAACAATATTTACAGACCTGAGTCTGAATAAAAGGGAGCATCTCCCACCCCTTTACGTTAATTTAACAGGTTAGTCTAATTGAGCTCAAAGACAGACCCAAATTTTCATCATAATCAAAAACATAAACCTGATAAATACTCCTTTCTACTTATACAAGAAAATTTTACCTTAAAATTCAAAATTTGTTGTTTATGCAAATTTACTACTGTCCATCTTTATCAAACAAATTATAAAGATATTCAACACACACCAAAACATCTAAGATTGAACAACAATGCATAGGTTACCTGAAGGTTAATGCACTCTTGGCTCCAATGCACATTGTCCTTGCTAATCCCACCATTCCAGCTGGTTTATGTTTACGTCTTTGGATTTCTGACCGCCTTTAAAATTTTTCTACACCACAATTCGTCTAAAAAGGTTTCAGGGCTTCTTAGGAACTCATCTAGATATATCGAAATCTTGTTTAGTGGATCCAATCACGTTTACGAATAACATTTGATTACTAACACTCCCGACAAATAGCAATGAAATTCATAATTCTTTCACGCTATACCAAAAACTACATACTTCTATTTATTTATTAATCGTTATTAATTTGGATAATTGGTACAGTAATACCCGCAAATCTAACTAGACTTTGTTACCTTCATTTATCTTCTCTAAGTGTACTAATAACTTTTATTGTAGCACGTAATCACCACGTATTCTACTTAAAGTATCGAATAATCAAAAAATAAAGAGCAAAACTGTTTAAAGTATAGAATAAAATCAAAAATATAAGAGAGCAAAACTCCTATTAGCACGGGTTTATATAATGGCTCGCTTGCAAGTCGAATTTGTCCCGCGACGAACAATTTTCCGAAATTCGCATTCTATTTTCCCTTCCGATGTCTCGGCACAATGATTCTACTGAAATTTGCACTCGTCCAAGTTGAAAATCTAAGAATTTTCCACACGCCTCGCAACACGTCCAAGAACAACTAATTAATTTTACACACCAACTGATATACTTCCCCTCTCATGTTTGTATCTTATTTCAACCTTAATCGCCAATCTAGTCTGTTCGTTCTATCTAAAACCTGTGCGCTTCTTTCACATTTTTCCCCTCATTTAACTGCTAATGCATTCCATCTCGCTTGTCTTTATACCACAAACTCGCTTTCTTACTTGCACTCATATAGCTTAAAGCTTATCAACTATCATATACATCGTTATTTCTGTAGGTGTTCTGAGTTCTAATACGCCGAAGGCTCTTACATGACTTTCCCATGTCTTTTATAATTTCTCGATAGTTTGAGTACTTGGAACGATTAAATTAACTACAAATTGAACAATTTCACTCTGCTTCTTTTTATAGAAAACGTCCAGTTAATAATCAAAACCCCTTATTTTTAATGAAACGAATAAATTTTTATGCTCCACGGTTTTAATAACGCGTATTATCTAATGAAATTCTACATTAATTTCTTTTACACGTTGATTATGATTATATACAAACCCTACATTCTAATTAAATGATTTAAATTTACACAGTAGGCCTTTAATTAAGCGTTCTATTTTCCACTGGTTTAATATACACGTTGTTTAACATTATCTAAACAATTTAAACCCTATGTTTAGAAGTAAATGACGAATTTATCCAATATGCCTTTAAATGAAGCGTATTATTACCCAAAACTTTCTTATACACGGTGATTAAAATTATTTGATGTCGTTTATTAATTTTTCTACCCTGGTATAAAGTTGAGTAATATATATATATATATATATATATATATATATATATATATATGGATTAATGAGTCTTAAATTAATACAAAGTAGAAAGAAACTACCGGCAAGCAACTCAACTCAGCCACGAGGGCATCCCGTCGATGTGTTTCCTCCGCCGGATTTCCTCCGTGGCGACTGTTGCTATAAACCTGCGATGTCAGGTGAAACGACACAAAGATACAAATTGTGAGCTAAGTGATGCTGTACTTTCCATAAGGTATCTGTATTAAATATTACAAATTTGCTACTACTGTCCTGATGAGCCCCAATTTGGGCGAAACGCGTCGACGGGATGCCCTCGTAGCTGAGTTTGAGTCGCTTGCCGGTAGTTCCTTTCTACTTTATATATGGGATGCATTCGTTCGTAAAGCAAAAAACTAATCCGTCAATTGTAATTTAATTTCTAAGGTTTCGGCAAACTTTTTCACTAAGCTGATAGATAAAACGAAAAAAATGTTAAGTAGCAACACTATTTATAAAATAATGTGTTCCTGCAATAAAACATATGTGGGTAATTCTAGTCAGTGGTTGAAAAATAGACTCATTCAACATAAGTCAGATGTAAAACCGAGGAAGAACAGCTGTGCCCTCTCACAACATATAAATATGACTCATCATACCCCAAATTATGATGAAGTTCGAATTTTAGATTCTGAAACTAATCATAAGCTTAGGCTTTTTTTCGAGGCGTATTATATAGGAAATGAAGTCAATTCATTAAATTTTAGGCAGGACGCCCAAAATTTGCATCTCATATATTCCAATCTGTACAGAATTGCAAAGTCAAATTTTAATTTTCAACAATGATGTGAAGGCCAGAGCGCATCTTATTTACCTAATAATTGTACAAAATGTGGAACACGCTCTCACTCTTATCAGACTAGTTATATATTAATTCATTCATAGTTGGTCGTTTACTCTATAAACAAGTAATTTTATTAATTAAATTTAAATAATCCCCTTTTGGGTGCTCCAATATTTGTATTTTAACCAGTTGTGATTAACAACAACCCTGATGTGTAGGGTTGTGTTTATAATTTTAATATTTATGCATTAAGAATTAAGTAAGTAATTTTTAAAAATAACATTTTTTGATGACTGCATAATAAATTAAGTTGAAATATTAATTTTGCATCAAATCTTAGCATGTGTAAATAATCCTAGTGTGTAATTTATCATAAGTTTCGTTATAGCAAAAGCAATGGTTTCTAACGTATAAATTGAAAGCATTTCAGGTATTAATTTACAAGGGAAAAATATATAGTTGCCAAGAATTTCTAACTAAAGCTTAATAGCGTTGTAAACAACTTCCGAAAACACATGTTTTACGAATGCAGCTGAAGGTTGAACTAAAACGGATCGATAGAATATAGGGAAAGACTATGTTTTGCAGGTATTAGCAGGGGACGAAAGATATCATATGTTGAGTTCGTATGACTTTGAAACAATCTGTGGGACATAGACAAACTAGAAAGTATAAACAAGAGTGAGATGCAGCATGTTTGCATAAGACGTCAGGTTAAAAGTGGAATGAGAAGTATTGTAAAAGGCTACAGACTATTTGTTAAGACAAAGAAAGATTAATAGATTGCGCGTTTATGAAAAGAGAATGAATATAAGGTTTATAATATTTAAGAGTAGTTGACATCTTCTAGGACCAATGTAGCTTGCATGTGATAGACAGAGTAAGATTGTTAGACGTAGTATATAAAAAATGGACGTATGATAGTGTTATATTGTTAGGGTAGAATAGAACGAGCAAACTGGGAGTAAAAATGGAAAGAAGGGGAGAACTCATGGTAAAATAGAATGGGTATATTGTAAGAAATGGAGAATTTTTGTATATAGGATAGAGTGAAATGGCTTGAATACGCGTATTAGGAAAGCGTGCTTTAGATACTAAGTGATTGGCGGTTGAAACGAAAATTCAAGGAAGAAAAATATTAGTTGGAAGGTTAGAGTGAGTTTTCATTAGAAATATTTGTTAATATCGTTCGAAATTCTCAGATTTAAAAGACGGTTGTGCACGGATGCTTAAAAATACGTCGAATTAGTGAAGGTTAACGGTGATATTTTCGGAATCGGTGGCAGTAATAAGTTTGTTTGTGTGAAAGTTGTTGGAAGTGTGCTAACCGTTGAAAAGTTTTACGAGGAAGGCAATTTGTGTTGGGGCGGTGTTTTGTGAGAAGTGACTACGAGAGAGGGACGATTGGGTCTATAAATACATTTGTGGCAGTGATAGAGTTCTCTTTACTTCCTGATCATCGAGGCATCTTCAACTAGTAGTGAACAAAGTAAAGTACAAGTGGGTTTAAAAAGTAAAGTTAATTGCACAAGTTAGTGTAATAGTCACGGACAGTCTGAAAATTGTATAAAATATTTGTAAAATGCAACACGTTAATTAAGAAATGTAAGTACAACCTGTGCTGTAGTTTGGTTGTGGGTGCTAGCGATGCACATATGGTGTAGAGAGTAGATGGATTGAGTTGATGGTGTACATATGGTAAATGGAGCAGTAGGGAAAGCGCAAAAAGTTAGATGTATTATCCATTGATAGCCGAAGAAATTTAAGTGGCTGATTACCTCCATGGATGGTGATCTACAATTTGAAGAGGTGCAGAAACGAGCAGTCTTTGTAAGGGACAGCAGTTATCAGTGGTAGGATTGCAAATCCAGAAGCGGTGATGCTTTCTATGTAAGTAATTTTGGAAACTTTGATATTCTTTTTTGTGCTTATTTGATGATTTTGTGAATCTTCTATGTGGTTATTTAATGTGTTATGACGATGGGGTGCCTTATAGGTAAATTTATGAGCTTTATGAACTAAAGCGTTAGTAGGGTAGCTAAGCCGGTTTGGCAACAGAGATCCACAGCAAGATATGTATACGCCGGTTCGAGAACAATATGAACAGCTAAGCCGCTTTGGGAAACAAAACGTGCAGCAAGATATGTATACGCCGCTTTGAGAACAAAATTGTCTTTGTGTGTAAATTTGTTGCGTCGGGGGTCGTTAGGTCTTTGGGGTGTGCGTTCGGCGGGGTCGTTAAATTTTTGTCGTGGGGTGGTGCGCGTGCGCTGGGGTGGAGATATTTTCTTAAGAAATTTTTAGCAGCGTTCCCGACGTTAAATATTAAATATTAAATTTTAAAAATGTTGTGTGTGTAGAAAATGGAGTTCACGTGTTGGTTCGTATATTTCTGGGGTAGGTTAAGCTAAAAATTAAAACACCGCTGTGAAGAATTTTTAATATTAGGCAAACGCGTGCAAGTGGTAAAGAGTGTTTTAGCTCTCCTCATAAGCTGCGTTTTGTACGAAGTAGCAAATAAAATTGAGAAAATATACGAAATGTTATATGATGGAGGTCAAATTTTAAACGTTTGCAGGTAAAATCTTGTAAAAGAAGTCGTTCACATCTCGCAATTTCAATGTCGCGATAAAATACTAAGAATTTGCATGCAGTCGAATATAACAACGTGTTTTTATCTGGCAATATATATGTAAATCACGTCGACATTCGACTTTTAATATAATGTATTTAATTAACATAAGGTGTGTTTGCAAAACATTTCAAGACAAGTATGTCGTATATTGCCTTTTGGTTACATCATCCCAAAATAATTTATACAAGTACACTGAACTTGCAGTCGGATCTAACATATAATCTTTTAATTATACCCGTATGAATTTAAAATATATGCAAATTATACCAATTTCAATGTCACGATAAAATAACAAGAATTCGCAGTCGAATATAACCTCGTGTTTTTATTGAAATTATAGCTCTCTGGTAATATATATGCAAATCATTCAACTTTTAATATAATGGATTTAATTAACATAAGGTGTGTTTGCAAAAACATGTTAAGACTATTTCCGTCTTGGTATGCAAATTATACCACCTTTCATAACGATTTATTTGACTCTCAAATAAAAAATTAATTTGATCTTATATCAAGAGGTGTTCTTGCTTACATTTTAGGAATTTGAATATATTTAAATATTTAAATGTAATTATACATTTAATTTATGTGGCAATAAAATTCTTTTACTTTTAGCGGTTTGGTGATTGTATGTAGATGACGTATTAGACATTGTATATATATAACTCGTTTAATTGCACAAACGTGATAAAAATTTATAGGTTATGCAAAACGTGCATGTAGTGAAAAATTTAGCGGTGATCTTTAGAGCTTCGTCATTGTTTTTATTGTCGTTGCTTTAGTTAATTAAAGAGAGATTTTAGGTTAAGCAAAAATAGGAAATGTGGTGGATGACATAATCACTTTCAAAATGATGAATGGTGGGGAAGGGAGCTTCTAAACGTGCCCTAAACGGGGCTCTGCCCATTATTTTGTATTAAATATCAAAAGAATAGGAGAAATTATTCGACTCGTATTTTATAATGGTTTAATTTAAAATATTGGCGTGTGTGCAAAAAACATGTTAAGACAGGTCACTCGTTCTGAACTCGTACCCGGATCTATATAACCTTTAAATGTATGCAAATAATGTCGTTATTTAAAACGTGGTGAAGAATTTGGATGGAGATGTACTAATTCTCAAATGCGGAATGGTACTCCATAAGGCGTTCTGAACGGAGGTTTTGCACGTATTAGGTGATTGAATACTTCGGAGATTTTTAGGTTAAGCAAAACGTGCACGTGCTGAAGAATCCCCGAGATTTTTAAAAAATATTTTTGTATTAAATATATAATTTTAAAAGAAACACACAAAATTTGAATGTTTTATTTATATTAGTTTCACTTACCAGCTTATTTTAATTACATGCTAATGAGTTCATATATTTTCATACAGTTTGATTGATTCACTGCCGAAACAAAACATTTTTACACAGCTGACAATACTGGGTGTCGTTTTTCAATACAATATCAATAACTATTTACAATACAGCTGAATACTGAAATGTAAAGTAACTTTCACACATTTACCTACGTGTACTTAAATTTAATTGAATTCTAAAAATATATGCATATCTATGGCAGGCAACCCAGCATACACCAATTATATATTCTTAGTGTAAAATTTTATTGTTAGGTGAATAACCAGCAATTTATTATGTAATATTTATTGCTACAAGCATGGTAATAATAATTTGCAATGTGCAAAATACCTCTTTTGTTGTTAAAAGACCGATTTAATTAAACACTATAAAAGATTGTGAATTATTTATTCTAGTTAAATTTTACAGTGCTAGAGACACTAATTATTATTAGTACTAGATATAGGTATAACAAAATTTGTATTCCAGATGATAGTATGTTCAAAGGATATTATTATTTAAAAGACTCTGTAAACATGATTAGTGAAATTATTAAAGTTAAGGAATGTAAAGCAAAATTTGTCCATAAAAGCAAATATGTTTTCTAAAAGATATGCATAACTTCGGATCTAAACGTTTCAACATTTCGCAAACTGAGATAAATATTACTTATTTCTTTGCAAAAACGTTCATATAACGCCCTTTAACAACCGCGTTCAGTAAAGTGCATGGTAGTTAATGACCTCGGCGATTGTGCTATTTATAGTATAATTATAACAACATATCCCCATATGTAAATTATATGGTTCTGGTTTATACCTAAAACAACTATTTTGCATTATATTTTGTTGATCCTGGCAGAATAAATTACAAGTATAGCTACGTTGTCAATACATTTTATTTTCAAACTCGTTTTAATTATTGTAGAATTTAGTACTTATAAATAACCTACTTTAATTCAATAAGTTATTCTTAAATTAATAATTATTGTCAAGAGAAATATATACACATATGGTAAATAATTGCAAGAATGTCTATAATATATCTGAGTTTTAATTCTGTTAAATGGAACATATGACAACAAGGTAACTTCAAAACATTTTAGCATAATTGTCAATTACCAAAATTCACAATTTTCATCTTATATCAACAAATGTTATTAAATTGATGCTAAACAATAAAAATAATACCGTTATATTTCAAATCATTTTAATAGAATTACGCAATGTTAAGTCGTTATTAAAAATTAATTTAAACAGAGTTTTTATTGTTATCGCCGTCTGTTGAAGAATCGTAGCAGAATCTGAACTATATCGCTTTTACAAAGCATGTATTCAAGATCACATTTAGTTAGTTTCAAAAAACTTTTCATCATTGTATACGACTTGTTTTAACTTGCAGTAGGTATCAATGACCGAATCAACATTACCACCCGAACATGGTTGACAACTTTAAATTTTATTTTCCTATTACTTTCAAGGTATTAAACATTGGTATATATATAGATTTAGCGACATCAGGCAACCTTTTCTTAATCTTCGTTGGGAATTAAACCACTCATAGTTTTTAAAATCATCTTTCTTTACGTTTCGATCCATGACCTAGGATCGTTGTCAAAATTGTCAAAACCACAACAATCATAAAGGAGTATTTATCAGGCAACATATTTCTCGCATGGCTATGACAGCTTTTGTGCTGTATGTAGAGTAATGATTAACGTTATGCTCTTTTGATTAATTTGCAATTTACCGGGCATGCATCCTTCGTTAAAAGTGAAGGATATTCCATAGATAATTTGAATAACAATCTATCACCACCAACACACCTCTAATTGGATTTTCCTTAAATATATTGCTCAAATTCAACAGAGTCGCCTTGCCAGAGATCATCTCGAGGTTGTTGATTTGTTAATGCTGTTACAAAAACTAGTGGGGGTATTTTGATGAATGTGCCATAAAAGCTAGGTACTTGGATAGATCTCGCAGTGAGTGGAACAACAACGATAGTGGTGCGAAGTTTTCAAGTTAACATGGACAATGTACTGTACGATTTGTTCGAGAGTGAACAACGCATTTTACACCAACATCTGAAACATGCCATAGTATTGAATGATGTAGACAAAATCAAACGTATACTGTTCAGAGTAGGTGTTCATGTTCCTTTAAAGCCTTCAAATGGCTAACGCTGACCAATGATACATCCATTGATGTAATGGACATGCTGTTTAATCAACAGAGTAGGTGCGATCAATTTGTATCAAACTTCATTGATGCTTGCAACGGCAAAACAGAGTTAAAATGTCATCAGGTGCGCGGTGTACTAGACGCAATAGAGAGTAATTATAGTTTGAGCGATGTATATTTCCTTGAAGAATTACTAACCAACCGAGCTGTATTGAGTACGAAGGCATTTCCTATCATGAATATAAAATGCAACTATAAATCACTGGTCACAGCGATTGACGATATGATTGTAGATGTTGTATATTTCGCACAACCTATGGTATTAGAAAAGTATTGAAGTTAATTTTAAAGTATAAGGTAAATTATAAGTACCAACCTAATGTAGTTGGCCCTCATAGAACAACATATAACTGGCTCCTCAAGAATTTGGCAATGGAGGGCTCAAAACAGCAACCAGGATGGACGTGTGGTCCGGATTCGGGAAAATGGCCATCAAATAGTATAGATGATTATAAAAAGTGTATATGCTATTAAAGTTATTGTTTTAGTTTAATACTATTTTTGTATGTAAATCATGTCATCTTGGTAGTCTTAGCTGATGCGCTATAGATAGCACTTATTAGATATAATGGAGGATGCTATTGTACGTGTCGCATACCTTTACAATGAATATATATACCTCGAGTGTTGGTCAAGTACGGGGAGAAATTGTTAGCTGAGAAGGTAATGTGTTTTACCTGCTTGTTATTTACACATATTCACGGACATCGAAATACTCAAGTTCAACCAAAACAGCGAAAATCAACCTACATCAACGTTTTGCGCTTCGGGCATGAGGAATTATAAACAACTTTCTTGACGTAGAACTAGTGTAGTAATTAGTAGTACATAGATGTAATTTGTGTGCGTGTGTGTGTGTGTGTCGCTATAATAAATCATATAACAGTAAAAAATTTTATTGATGAATGACATATGATGGTAAACAAACACGTAACAGCAAATCTACAAAATATGATTTTGGATATCCAACTATTATGGCTAGAATCTAAATTTAACCATTTCACATATACTTGATTTTAACTCTCTTCAATACTTTTTCCACTAAATATACATCCGGATAGTGTGTTCGTTGAAGTTCTTCTGCATAGAAGCCGCCTAATATTGGTTGTCCTCGACTATCGCGCAATAGGTACGTTAAAGGATTAGTCAAATGCACTTTGTACACCGTAAAAATTTCGTTAGACCAATTTGGTGTGTATCCTTGGTAAATTGGCCTCTATGTTTACTAATGCGAACATGATCCCCAACAGAAAATTTTTTACTCTTTAAGTTAACTGTTTTGATCGTACTGTACACTGTATTAAAAAGTTTGCGTTCATTGCGTTTTGTCACATCTACAGGTCGCATGCCGATTGTTCGATGTTTGGTGTTGTTATATGCAGTCACGAGTGAGGATAGTATATTCAGCCATCGATACGAACCATTCAAACTAAATTGTTTCCACATTTTTGACTTTAAGGTACGATTAACGCGTTCTACTACGCAAGCTTTTTATTGCTGTACACACTATAATGTGTAATCTCATATTTTTCCATTAAAGCCTTAAATGTTGAATTATAAAATTCTTTTCCCAAATCCGTTTGAATGTACCGTGGAATACGATGGTCTTTGTTGAAAATTGATTGAAAAGCGTTTGAAACAGCCTTACCCGTCTTGCGCTTAACCGGTACGGCCCATAAGTATTTAGAAAATACATCGATAACAACTAGAATGTATCTAAATCCTTTATTTATTTTGCATATGGGATCATTTCCACCAAATCGGCTTGAAACAGCTCGTTTAATCCTTTTGTGATTACATGTCTTCTTGGAAAGTTAATGCGAGCAGGCTTATGTAACTCGTGGACGATTTGCTCCTTTACAGACATATTGCTAATATGTGTGTGTGTGTGTATGGTTGACGGCTATATGCGTGCGTTTTAAGTTTCTCTTGCAACTGTTGAATATCTGCTTGAATTCGTGCAATGTCTATTCTAAATTGTGCTTTCACTTGTTGAATAGCAGCGTCTAATGTCTTATATATGCTATTCATAGAATCATCTATCCGTTTGGTTACGATTTGTGCAACATTAGCGTTCACAGTGGCTGGAACAAGGTTACGCATCATCTCTTCAAAATGGTTAAAGTCTGATCTTGTAACATACTCGCTCGAGAATTGTGTTATCATACTGTTTGTTGTCTCCTTCACAAGCGTGTCTATATACTGCTGAATAGTGGAACCACTTCCAAGCGTTGGTTCGCCCTCTTGCTGGTGTAGCGTTGCTAACCGCGATTCTAAGTACGCTTTCGTGACTGCATCATCATCTTCTTGTGGTGTAGCGACGCGCGCTAATCTCATGTTGTCAAAATCGTAGTAATCATCATAAGAAATATATGAAGCACAGTCAGACGCATGTCCAAACTTGTCGATAACCATCGTGATAATGAATAACAAGTCGCACAATCTACGCTATTATACGCAATTCGCGTAATTCTTCCATAATCGATGTAATTTCGTTGGTGTGACCGGTGTTACCTGCATCTTGCGAGGCGACCAGAAGCTTGAGCCGTTCGCACAGTTCGTTGGGATCATCAAAGTATACATACTCTAGTGGCTTCTCGTTATAATCCATGAGTAGACCACGACCACTCGGGTTTATAGTTTGCTGTCGTAAGCTATACATTGCATTACTTCTTTTTAATGTCCGCATAATCGTTAATTTCTTTAAGTGAGAATTTACCCAAAGGATTGAGAAGGAACAGTTGCTCGTACAACCCTTTGCTACCGTTGTAGCAAAATCGTTCTACACACCTTTTCACCAATCCCGAAGATAATGTCCGAATCACCAATCATTAATTTTCCTGTCTCCGGATTATAACGTACTTTATCCCTGCGCAAGTGCTCCGTGTCATTGTTATAAATACCAGTAAAGTTGGAAAACAGATTATCGACATAGTATCTTACCGATGGTAAGAATCGTTGTAAGTAGGTCTGATGTTCTTCGCTGTTTAGGTACCGTTCGTACTCTGTATGGGTCTCTGGAGTGTTGCCGCTACTCTCCGATTCTTCGAATGTGGACTCCACAGACTGGACTGGGCTATGAGGATTGTGTTCCCATGCCTCCTCTATTGGTGGTGCGGCGATTGGTGTGGAACTGCGCACCTGATCGAGAAATTTAGGGCGTCTTTTAGGAGTAGATTGTACGTCATGTTGTTGTGGTAACCAGTGCTGGCTTTCGATCTTGGACTCCTGTTTAATATCTTTCAGCAGACCGGTCTGAAGTGTTTGTAAACGTTTTGTAATAGGTGCATAGACTTTACTTAATGCAAGCTCCTTTTCAACCACACCTGCTTTTAGCGCTTGTAATTTCCTCTTGACTGCCTTTCGTACTTTTATGAGTTCTCGTTTGGTTTTCACGTCGTCTGCCATCGTCTAGAAACGGGTAGGAAGTGATATGCTATTTATGTGCTTTATAAGTATATATAGGTGTCAAAACCTTTTCGGTAGCGACCGTTCTGCAAATCGCCATCTTTATTGATCACCAGGAACCCATACCGATCTCGCCAGCATACGCCGCACAATTCTTTAAACCGGTTAAACGACATATCCGTGTTTACATGGTCAGCGTATACGTGTTTTAAATTGAGTTCGTCTTGTTTGAATAGCACTAGGACATTAGCATTGTCTCTAATCAATTGTTTAGGTATTTTGGAATAGGTCTGACATAGGTAAAACAATCAATGGCCTTATGTCGACCTAAAGAAAAATATTCTCGCATTACATTTTGTTTATCGCACGACACGTCATCGAAAATAAATATCGAATTAGGTTTTGCTTCCGCTGGAGTAACAATTGCATCCCATTTGTTAAACGCAAAATATCCTATTTCTTTTATTGGTTGTAATAACCTCTCTAGGTACTGATACTTTGGTTGATACAAGGATTTTGAGTAGAGATAAACGTTTTCAAAACGTACACCATTCGGATGTTTCAAGAGACCGATGACTACATTAGTTTTACCACAATTCGATGGACCTGTAATGATACACCGTATTGTTGATGGTAATAGTAGTCCATGCTTTTGCACGTTAGTGTTGTTGCTGCAGTTGTGGTCCGTAATTGGCAACGCCAATTGTTGCTTTACCAGACGCATTCTATCCATATACTAAAACGTAATTGCAGTATGGTAAGCATTTAAGCGAGTAATTCTACACGCATGACCAGTCTCCTTTAAACCTTTCGACTGACAAGATTAATGAAATCCTATCGTGGCTACGGGTTACTCAATAGTGCTATCAATCGTTTACCGGTAGAATTACATTTACCAGGCTATCGCTTCTGTGGACCGGGTACTAAGCTTCAGAAACGCCTCGAGCGTGGTGATATAGGTCGTAATCCCTTAGACGAAGCCTGCAAACTACACGACATCGCCTACGATCTTTCTACAGACTTAACAACCCGACACCAAGCTGATCGACGTCTTGCCGAAACAGCACAAAACGTCGTACTGCACCCGACGCTTCGTTAGGTGAAAAACTTGCTGCGTTTGCTGTTGGTTCTGCAATGAATGCCAAAGTTAAATTTGGTATGGGTTGTCGCAAAAAAACGATAAGGTGTAAAGGAAAACGACGTGGTCAGCGTCTACGTACAGGAAGTGGTATACCATTCAAGCGTTTAATTCGCACCATTTGGGAACGCATTAAAACGTTCGTCCGACCGATCTTATTAAAACTGCTAAACTTGCAGTGGCACCGATTAAAGATATAACAGATGAAATTCGTGGCATCCCACGTGTAATCCCTGTACCCAAAACTGGTGGTTTCCTACCTTTGATACCTATTTTGCAGCCCTTTCCGCAATTGGAGCGTTGTCGGGTGGAGCAGCTGGGATTGCAAAAGCTGTCAACGATGCTAAACTTGGACAACAACAATTAGATGAAGCAAAACGACATAATATGGCACAAGAGGCAGTGACACTTGGAAAGGGTCTCTATTTGAAACCTTATCGCCGTGGACATGGACTGTACCTAAAGCCTTTTCTTACACACGGGCAAGGTTTGCGTAAACAAAGACAACGAAAAAAAAACTCAACGCATTCGTTAAACCTACCTATGCGAGCGTTGACCAATGTTGACTTGAACAAATACATAAAACGTTTACCAATATCCCACTTTCGTGGAATATTCATGCGCAATTCACTTCCAAACACAATTCGTTGGCGAGAATGTGGTATTCTTAATCATGATACTACACGTGGTGTGGGAACTCATTGGACCGCGTACAAAAAGATGGTTCAAGGGCAGTCTATTATGATAGCATTGGTAATCTACGACCTCCGAGGAACTTGTCAAATACTTAACCTCATCAGGACCATGCACTCTCTATTATAATTATGAACAATTTCAACCGCTTAACACTGTTACCTGTGGACACTTCGTATTGAAATTTTTACTGCAAAATAGTCCTCCGTTAAGTTTCTAACAACGTTATATATTATTTGATTTTAGTGTATTTTAACTGTTTTGTATAAAAGTGTTTAATTAAAAACCATATATTGCAAGTGTTTCAGGAATTTGCTTTTATTACCCCATCCCAACTACGAATACGACTAGTTGTTAGTTTATCGTCAACCACCGAACATGTACACATTTACTTTAACTGGAACTGAATCTACGCTCACCGCAATCATCAACCCACCAATTGTTCTCGATGATGACCATGAATACGTTATTGGTCTTACAAACTTTGATACATATTTTTCAATTCCCAATGTAACGGAAGCGAACAATAAATTTTACATTGATGACATCGTGCTTACTTTACCAGAAGGAACTTATGAAGTGGCAGATATTAATAAGTTCGTACGACGTAATCTGAACGATCCTCGTGAACGCACTTCATCCAAACGTTATCTTATTGATATTCGAGCCAATAATAACAGTTTACATACAGAAATCAAAGCATCAGGTATAGTGGATTTTACACAACCAAATTCACTTGCTTCGTTGCTGGGTTTTGAGAAACGTAAACTACCAGCTCTCACTACTGCTATTTCGGACCATCCGGCACAAGTCTTTCCAATCAATTCAATATGTATTGAATGTAATCTTGTGGTCGGATCGTATCGGAATAACAAACCTGTACATTTTGCATCAATTCTTTCCTGCAGTTGCTGCAGGGTACAAGATTATTGAAAACCCGTAAACGTCACCTATATGCCACTTAATACACGAATCATCGATCGCATCATTGTTAAAATAGTTGATCAAAACGGTAATCTCATCACTTTTCGTCGGGAAACCATCACGATTAGACTTTATCTAAAGCGTCTTTAAACAATGGTTTTGCGCTATGAGCATAAACCACCAAAACCTATTAATAGACGCATTGTCAGCACCTTTACCAGTTACAAGACACCAGTGCACCGATTAACACCGGAAAACGTTAAATTTCTGCAAACATTAGGACTCAAAGTGCTACATAGCTAAAATGGATAGTAATATTTTAAATGTTACGCAACGTGCTATATTTGATACAACCATCGTCAATGCCGACAAACATATGCATACTCCGTACTCCAATACCACGTATGAGAAGAACGATGTTATACGGATTCCAATAGAAAACGAAGATGTCTATACACTACCATGGGACAGCGTAATTTATATTGAGGGTACAATGAATAAGTCAGATGGTGGCGTTTCGCCTACAGCCGATTTTGTCAACAACGGAGTTTTATTTTTATTTGATGAAATTCGTTATGAACTTGGTGGAAAGACTATTGACCGCGTTCGTAATCCAGGTATAACTACGACTATTAAAAATTTCCTATCCTACGATTATAGCGAAAGTCGTCGCTTTAGGAAACGCCGGTTGGTCCCCATCGATAAGCTTGATCTCGTTGATGCTAATGGTCATTTCAACGTATGCATTCCCTTGCGCATGGTTTTAGGATTTGCGGAGGATTACCGAAAAATTCTTTTGAATATCAAACAGGAGCTTATTCTTATTAGAAGTAGTGCTGACGATGCAGCTATATCGAATTCTGATACCAAAGAGTCAATCAAAATTACTATTACACATATATCATGGCGGATTCCACATATAACCGTTGCAGATGCAGAGCGCTTAAAACTACTCAAACATATTCAACGCAATGCCACCATGGACATAAGCTTTCGCAGTTGGGAACTACACGAATATCCAGAATTACATACAACACACACGCATACGTGGGCCGTGAAGACGGCTTCTCAAGTGGAGAAACCGCGTTTTGTTATTGTCTGCTTTCAAACCGATACATCGCGCAAAAGGGGCGCAGTCAGTTCGACCACTGTAAGTTGACCAATATGAAATTACATCTGGGTTCATCTATGTATCCTTACGATAATCTTAACATTGATTTCGATACCAATCGCTATTCTATACTATATGAGATGTATGCACAGTTTCAACAATCGTACTACGGGGTATCAGCGAGCCGATATTAACACCCAATGAATTTCAAACGCACGCTCCACTTGTAGTCATCGATTGTTCCCATCAAAACGAAATAGTGAAAGTGGGAGCGGTTGACGTACGATTAGAATTTCAAATGAAAGAAGCGCTTAAAGCTCACACTACAGCGTACTGCCTCATTCTACACGATCGTTTGGTCCGCTACAATCCTGCAACCAGTATTGTGAGTGAAGTCTAAAATTAATATTCATTAGTTGTCGACGTTCAAAGGTTTAAAATTGCACATAATAACTTTGTGTTTAAAGAAATGGCTGTTTTACAACTATCCCTATCGAATGGAGTTGCAATAACATATGTGCTGAAACCACCATATTCTTGGAACTGTCTATCAGCTCGCTTCAAATACCAAAAGGTATGGTTAAGCAGAAACTTTCACGGTATATCTTGAGATGATGGCAATTTACAATGAATTTCCACACCTAAATGTTATTAACCTAGAAGATTTAGGGTGTACTCCTCTACATAAATTAAAGTATTACACCAATTCACACAAGTGTTTCTACCATACCACACGACATTCGTCATTCAATTGCGCAACCACAGATGTAATTGTACTCAAAAACTGGTTTGTACATATAACCAATTATTCATTTTAATAAAGAATAATGTTTACATTAAGTAGTGTTTTTATTTGTATATTTTATACCTACATACATACATATTCCTTGAGACTAGTAAGATGTGTTTCAAAAATGTCTTGAAATAAGTTTAATTGTAAAACTTACTAACGAATCTGTAAGTATCATATTGAAAAATTCCTCTTAACGGATATGTATTTTGCATTTTTATGCAAACTTTATGTTACAATAATACAATTAAAAAATTATATTCTACTACCGAGGTATTAAATTTTAAAGTATGTTATAGTTGTGTAAACATAAAATGCATTGCATAGGTTTTATCATCAAAGTAGTACATTTTATTTAATCCCACCTGTAAAATGATTAATTTCTTAAACCTAAGTTTCATAAAATTTATTCTCCAAAGATCAACCAACTATAAACCAGAACTACTAAATTTACATAAATTTCGGTGTTATTTTAATTTAAACTATGCTCATAAAAAGTCGTTTATATATATAGCACCAACATTGTTACTACCTATAAATATCAAATCTTTAAAGGAATTTACAGTCATGATTAATTAATAAGTGGTCTTTTCATTTGTACACATTTTGTATATGTTGTTTTAGTTCCATTGACGACCTATTATTAGTAATCTGTTTATTATTTTATTGACGATATAAATTTTAAGATTGGAAGGGAACGATAAGAAATCTTCCTCTGACATTTATATGCACTCCGCATAGTTGTTTAAGGTAGCAAATATAAATAAGCTGTTTAATGTGTTGTAGAAGAATTTTTCCATTGTATTATCGGTATGTATATACTTACTTACTTAATGTGTTTTAACGGAAGTAGAAATTATGAATTTTGGTAATTAACAATTATGCTAAAATGATTTGAAGTTATGCAGTTTCCATATATAATTTACATATATCGGTATGTTGTTATAAATATCACAACCTCAAGGTCATTAACTACCATGCACTTTACTAAACTATAATTAATAAAATCCCCGTACATTTAACTAAGATACATTTTCTTAATGTGGAAGTCTTATCTATATTTTATTCAAATAAGAATCTGCTACCGCCACCTACAAAAGATAGGGACAATTAAAGAATGTAAGTTTTGTAAATAAAACATTAAAATATTGTGTGTTTCTTTTAATATTATATATTTAATACAAAATAATTTTTGAAATTCTCGGAGATTCTTCAACACGTGCCATGTTTTTGCTTAACCTAAAAATCTCCGAAGTATTCAATCACCTAATGCGTGCAAAGCCTCCGTTCAGAACGCCTTATGGAGTACCATTCCGCATTTGAGAATGAGTACATCCCCATCCAAATTCTTCACCACGTTTTAAATAACGACATTATTTGCATACATTTAAAGGTTATATAGATCCGGGTACGAGTTTAGTGTGGTTGTATAAATTATTTTGGTGATGCAATCATGAATAAAATAACGAGTGACCTGTCTTAACATGTTTTTACATATACACACATATTAAATATATATTGAAATTGCTAAATGTAAACAAGAACACCTCTTGATATAAGATCAAATTAATTTTTTCTTTGAGAGTCAAATAAATCGTTATGAAAGGTGGTATAATTTGCATACCAAGAAGGAAATAGTCTTAACATGTTTTTGCAAACACACCATATGTTAATTAAATCCATTATATTAAAAGTTGAATGATTTGCATATATATGACCAGAGAGCTATAATTTCAATAAAAACACGAGGTTATATTCGACTGCGAATTCTTGTTATTTTATCTTGGTAATGAAATCGTGAACAACATGTTTTACAAGATTTTACATGCAGACTTTATAATTAGATCCATTATATCACATTTCGTATATTTTTAAATGTTATTCGCTACTTCATACAAAATACAGCTTTTGAGGAAAGCTAAAAAATTCTTTACCACTTGCACGTTTTTACTTAACATAACAAAATTCTTCATATAGGTAAAATCACCACTTCGCTATGCTCTCGGCTACCTAGTTTCGGCTACTTTTCCAAGGTCGTTGTGACGTCATAGCCTTTTATAAATAAAGAACAATGTAATACTATTCTAAAATTTTTATTCTGGCATTATACATAACAAAATTTAAAAATATTTAATGCCAAGCATGGAGCCATTTAAACTTAATTTTAATATAAATTCGATTGTTTAACATGGCTAACAACCAATGCAAGACTTAAGATATACAACAAATTTGTGTGTCAGATAACAAATCCTGGTGTTAATAAACAACTTGGAAATTATATACTAGATTTTTACGTTGTCCAGATGCACGTTTAAGAGCAACATTCGCGTCTACTTTGACCAAAGAACACGGTATTACGCAATTGGAAGCGACAATATAAAACTGTACAATTGGAAGCTATGTCAGTGCGGAACGGGTGTATAATCCCTTAAAAGACTGTTTAACCTTATTGGAAGATAGTAAGTTATACTTCCTAAAGGTGCCAATGTACTCGGTATCGCTAAAATGTGGAGTAAGTTATCGGACAAGCTTCAAAATAGCTGCTGTTTAGTGTATAATAACCTGCTACAGTACATGTATTGGGGGAACGGCAATACAAAGAAATTGACGGGCTTGCAAATTAAGTTGCCAGAAAAACCAGAGAAAAGGGAAAAATTGAAAAGTATGTGCTTTCAGCTTTTAGTTTTAACTATTTACCTGTAAATTATTTGGAGATAGTAGAGTAGGAAGACAGCCAAGATAAAATAAAAATCTTACACAAGTGCTACATTAAAGCAGGTAACATATTTTACACAATCTGTAACACCATATTCTACAATTCCAAAAGAAATAATCATTTCGGTATCGGGGTTGATAAGTACGCCTAACATTCGCCCAGAGGTTGTACGACAACGCGTAAATATTGACAGTAAACTCTCCGTTGACGCTGCAGGAAATTGCCCAATTATGCACGCCATACGCTGTAAGTGGAAGAAAAAGACAGCTGGAATTAGAGGAAATGCATGCAAAAAGGCAAAAGTTGGACTAAATAGAAGACACTGCGACAATACGCGAACAATACAAAGATGTGTTAGACAAAGAACATCTTATTAGAGAAAGAGGAAAGGATTAAAAGATTATTTTATGTGCCGATGGACTGACTTGGATACATCCGCGTTCTACAAGCTGTATGTATTTGTGGTTAGTAAGAAAGACTCTTTTTAGAATTTTAGAATAGTATTACATTGCTCTATATTTATAAAAGGCTATGACGTCACAACGACCTTGGAAAAGTAGCCGGAACTAGGTAGCCGAGAGCATAGCAAAGTGGTGATTTTACCTATATGAAAATGAAAATAAAGAACTTTTAAATTTTTTAAATAAATTTTGGTAGGAAATATTTAATAAATAAGTATATTTTAATGAAACACATATTTTCTAAATGATATTGGTGCTAAGGAAAGCTATTTTTATTAAGTTCTATAGTTTGAGAGTGATGCTACACCTTGAGTTGTAAAAGTTAATACATAAGCCTTGATATAAGATCAAATCAAATAATTTGAGAGTCAAATAAATCGTGATGAAAGGTGGTATAATTTGCATATATTTTAAATTCATACGGGTATAATTAAAAGATTATATGTTAGATCCGACTGCAAGTTCAGTGTACTTGTATAAATTATTTTGGGATGATGTAACCAAAAGGAATATACGACATACCTGTCTTGAAATGTTTTTGCAACACACCTTATGTTAATTAAATACATTATATTAAAAGTCGAATGTCGGCGTGATTTACATATATATTGCCAGATAAAAACACGTTGTTATATTCGACTGCATGCAAATTCTTAGTATTTTATCGCGACATTGAAATTGCGAGATGTGAACGACTTCTTTTTTACAAGATTTTACCTGCAAACGTTTAAAATTTGACCTCCATCATATAACATTTCGTATATTTTCTCAATTTTATTTGCTACTTCGTACAAAACGCAGCTTATGAGGAGAGCTAAAACACTCTTTACCACTTGAACGCGTTTGCCTAATATTAAAAAATTCTTCACAGCGGCGTTTTAATTTTTAGCTTAACCTACCCCAGAAAAATACGAACCAACACGTGAACTCCATTTTCTACACACACAACATTTTTTTAAAATTTAATATTTAACGTCGGGAACGCTGCTAAAAAAATTTCTTAAGAAAATATCTCCACCCCAGCGCACGCGCACCACCCCACGACAAAATTTAACGACCCCGCCGAACGCACACCCAAAGACCTAACGACCCCCGACGCAACAAATTTACACACAAAGCAATTTTGTTCTCAAAACGGCGTATACATATCTTGCTGCACGTTTTGTTTCCCAAAGCGGCTTAGCTGTTCATATTGTTCTCGAACCGGCGTATACATATCTTGCTGTGGATCTCTGTTGCCAAACCGGCTTAGCTACCCTACTAGCGTTGCCTAATGAACATTTTATTATTGATTCTTTGAAAATAATTTGATATAGAGATTTATATTTGTAGAATAATTTTTATAATTTTGGTTAATGTAAAAATAAAAGGGACTTTTTGATATTTGCAGTTCGAAAATTAGCACTAATATATTTACAGGTTTTATGCGAGTTCGTATTAAACCAAGATTTAACGTATGGGTAGAGTTAAGCCCGGTTACTTTATACTATTTATTGTTGGTTAAAGCTTTTCATAAAATATTCAAAATACGATGTAGTATTTTAACTCAAGGATGTATGTAATGTTGAGCATATATAAAACAATGATTAAAAAGAATTTTGTAGACAATTTCTGTTTAAATAAAACCAGGTGCATTATTGTAGTCGAGTTTTCTTGTATAAGACACTAGAGTAGAAGTTTCAGATAGCAGCTGAGCAGCCGTGGCGAACTTCATTGGAGAAGCTGAGTTTCTTTTATTAAAATAGCTAAAAGCTGGCAACATTGATACAACTCAGGCGAAGAGCTACAATCCAGGTAAGCGTCAGAGAATTTATGACGTCCCAAGCGTGGGGCTTCGAACAAACAAAAGCTTCAGAGAAAGTATGACGCCCAATTTGTGGGGCTCAAATTATTTTTAGAGTTTCCCAGAGGTAAACTCGCCAAATTTATGGCGCCCAGCGTGGAACTTCGAACAAATACCGGAAGTTTCAGAGAATTTATGGCGCCCAACGTGAGCTTCAAACAAACAAAAGCTCCAAAGAAATTATGACGCCCAATTTGTGGGTCTCGAATTATTTTTAGAGTTTCTCAGAGGTAAACTCGCAGAAATATATATATATATATATATATATATATATATATATATATAACAAAATTAATATGTATATATATATATATACATATTAATTTTGTTTTATGTGAAAACTAGGAAGTTATAAATTAGGTTCATGTGACTAGGCAGTGTATTAATTATTGTTGAGAAGACTTTTTACTGAGTAAATCTTCCAAAATGTATTGGATAAATATTGTTTTCTCCGTGGGTTGGTTTTCCTTTTTGTAATACGTTTTCTTATTAAAGGTTTCGTAAATAAATTTTGGATTCTTTCGACGATATTAAGGTTATTGTATAATCTACTGATCCTCCACCTACAAAAATTGAATATTTGCTAATTTGTTCTCGTTTAATTCATCTAAATCATTGACTCCATTTATTGTTTTTTTTAAATGCTGACTAAACGAAAGAAAACAAAAATAAATTTTCTGAATTACTGCTGATCGAATATACTTGAAAAATTAGATATCGTTTCCGATACTCCTGTAACTGCTTTAAATCTAAATAACTTATCTTTATTAACAAATAATGAAGATGTCTGTAAACCCGTGCTTGTATATAAATGAAATTTAACCTTTTGAGGTTCTAGTTCAAAAATTCTTTTGGCTTACTTTCTGAAAAGAATTGATGATTTGAAAAACTCTACAAATGGTACCGATGAATAACTGTTTAAAAGTGCTGTTGAATTGTTTTCTGATAGTGTCTTAGTTTCCAAATATTAGACGCAAAATCCTTAGTTGGCCAGAACTAGGAGAGCTTTAAAAAAATTGCTAGCTTTGATGATTATCATGAAATTTTATCTCAAATTCGCGCTCAATTCCAAACTCCAAATAAAAATGTCGTATATTATATTATATAAGTACAAACATTATTTAACCGAAAAGATAAAAACTTAATGAACCAGAAATTCTGATTCAATAATTAAAATGCTTATTATTCTGAACATTTAACTCTTAAAAATAGATTCTCCCATCTTAAGAATCTTTGCCGTTTCCTACAAGAAATAAAATTCTAATTGGAAAAATGCCATCCTTCGGTAAAACCTTAACTAAAATTTTACCAACCAAACGTGTCTTACCGTAATGGTGTTCCTTGTAAATCGAATTATTTTTCTTCTTTAATTTCGAATACCGAGGAAACTAGTATCATTTCTTGCTGTAATTGTCGGAGATACATTAAAAACTGTAAAATCTGTTGGACACAAAAGAGTTCATAAGAAGCTCGACCTGGTTAGATGGGCACATTTAAAAAAGTATCTTACACATTTCAATTAAATTCTCTTTATTTATTAAGATCATTTCCTCGATCTAAGAGGAGTAACCAGTACCTATTTCTTGTAACGGTTTGGTTTTCCAAATTTGTTTTCGTTCATCCTTTGACAAATGCTACATCTTCTGCAGTTATGAAATTTTGAAAACAATTTTTTTTTAATTTTCGGTCACTCAAATTATTCTCTGTGACAATGGTATACAATTCATTTCAAAAGAATTCCAAAAATTTGCAAAAAGTTTTAAATTTCAGAAGATCTGGTTTAATGCCAGATGTCATGTGCAAGTAAATCTAACAGTGTAACATGTCAATTCACCTTTGCCTTGCCATGTTACATTGAGCGTCCCACTTCCTTTCATATAAAAGTATTATTCATTTTAATTTTATATTAATACCGTTTACAATCACAAGTTAATCTTGATTTGTGTAACATTTCCCTTTAGTATTATAAAATACTACACTAAATACGTCGATCTTTAGTTTTAATTTAATGTCCCTCCTTTTGTATAAATAAAATAAATAATTATGATCTTATGTAGTTTTCTAATTGAACCTCTGAATAATGTCCATAAATGCACAACTGGTATATATGAATCTGTCGTTTAGGATGGATTTCTTGCTTGTCCCTCTCTCAAAATGTGTGGTTATCTTCAAACCAGAATAAATTTTTGTTCTCTTGATATCTGACTGACTTCTAGTGCACATGCCGTTTCACGATAAGAAGTTCTCTCTAAGGCTAAGATGTCGTACCTGAGTACTAGTAAAATGTGTACGGAGAAAGTCTAGCTGAATTACTCGTTCAAAATGAATACGAATAGTAAGTTGTTTACAGATGAATTTTCAAAGCGTTCCTCGAGGCGTATTACGGATTTTATAGGGTTTTCCGGTAAAGTATTTTCCGGCGAATTGTTCTCTAATGAAGTGTTCCCTGATAAAGTATTCTCTAATGGAGTATTTGACTATACATGCTAAGTAGGTTTGTAAGACCGGTCTGACTTCAAAACGGTGCACGCGTATGTTTTCCATTGAAAGTTTCAATGTAATATACGTGTGGACACGGTTTGAAGCCAGACCGGCCTTATATTACTTTCAATGGAACATACGTGTGTGACTTCAAAACACACGTATGCTACGTTGAAAAAATGTAAGTGCGTGCAGAAAAAATGCGGAGCTGTTTTGAATTCGTATTAGATGTTCTCTATCGAGAAGTTATAAAGTAGGTCAGATGCAAAATATCGCATCTAAGTCAATTGTATTTAATTAAAGTGGATTCTGATTTATGTTTTTCAAATGTCTTGTACAAAATAAAATGCTGCTTTTGTGATTTCTAAATTTACGATTCTTATAGACCTCCTATTTATTGCAGTAGCTTAATCAATACTATTATACTAAAATCAAAATTACACAGGGTGCTTCAATAAAGTTGTCCGTTTAAAATTACTCCCCCTCTTCCCGTAATTTCTCGTAAATCCCAAACGTTCAAAATATTATCATCTCTTACAATTTTATTTTTACCTTGCGGTTATTTTTGAGAATTATCTTAGAATGTTATCTTTATCTTCAAATTATTTTTGAAAATTGCTACGGATTTTATTTTTATCTTTGAGTTATCTTGAAAATTGTCTTAAAATTTTATTTTTGTCTTAGAATTTTACCTTTATGTTACCTTTATCTTTGGGATTCTCTGCTACCTTGAGCTTATTTTGGGAAATTATACTTTTATTTTTATAATTGGTCTAAATTTTTGAGAAAATAATTAATGTATGTTTTGAAACCAAAATTTTTATAACGTGAATAAAAAATAAAAATTGAGAAAAAAATCTAATTGGCTTTAGTTATAATTTGTTAGAGCATTTAGGAAAAAAGAATTAAAATTTGCTTGACTCGGTAAGTCTTGGATACTTACTTGTTTTTGTAAATATTTGTGTGGACTGCTTTATATATCCAAATGCTTAGAAAAAAATTCTTTTTAAAAAAAACAGCTAGTTAAACTAAGTTATATTTTAAGACGTAGAATCTAACTTAGAATTGTAGGGTTTTAGGTTAAGAAACGTATTTTGCTTTCCAGCAATATGTGTTATTACCGGGAATTTTAGCAAAGAATAACTGTGCGCGCAATAGCGAGGTAGTTGGGAAATTAGTAACTCTCTCTTCCTTTCAATTTCTTGATTTAATGCGGGCGTTTCAAGAAAAATCAGGTGGTGCATAAATACTTTTTTAGTTATTAATGGTTTTAGGTTACAACTAGTTGTCTGGACTTAGAGAAACAAGAAGATTTTTTTTTAATTCGCCGCGATCGTTATATGTTAAGTGAACTAACCCGTAATACGCATTCTTTCAATCATTGAATAACAAATATACTTTTCTTTTACTCATTATATTTAACGTGTTTTGTTTAAAAGCAAAGTAATTCCTTTTGTTTTTTGGTTCTGACCTTGAGTACGTTATAAATTAATAGGAAAATTGTAGGCTTGGTATGATAAAATATGTATAAATATGTTAAGATGCCCCCGGGCGTTAACATCACTCTCTCGGGATTTTTTATCGTTTTCAGGAAAATGAGGTGAAACTTTTATTGGACCCTGAACTAATTCTCCAAGGAATTATGTGGATACTTTTGTACCAGGGCTTAACTAGAGTGGTTGTATTTTGGTCAGAGGGCAGTTTAGAAAGTGTCCTTTGTCCTCACCTCCCCTCTCTTTACCTGATCCTTTTAGGATGCTACTGCAATTGGATGATCCATGTGACAAAAATTTGTTAAGAACCCGTACCATGGCTTCTTGAAAACCCGACGAAAATGTAAATAAAAACCTGTTTTAACATTGGTATAGAAGTTTGCATGCCCTAAATAATAAAATTTGTTATGTAAGGGATTATGGTTGTTTTACGTGTTGCTAGTGACGTCCGAGCAGGGGTTGAAATAATTTACGCCCACATTCGAGGCTCCAGGAGTGTGCAACCAACCATATTCTAATTAACAAATACGCACGCAGGATGCAAATAAATAGCTTAGAAGCTTAAAACACCCCTACAACAATAATGGACTCCTCGAAATACATAATAGAACCGCCCGCGCGTACAACACAAACAAACTTTGGATATAAAAGGAGCTGCAAACGTTACAGCAAATTACTTCTAAATTAATCTCTTTTTAAGTAGTCATCAAATTTTCTGGAGAGAACTTAAGAATAGTGACAGATATGTACGTTACACTCCCCGTGCAATAAGGATTTTCCTTCAGATCATCTTGTTGTGACCACCAAATATAACGGAATAAAATTAAGTAAACTCTCACAACAATACTACGGGATGTAATAATTTGCGTTCACATTTGACGCTAGTTATGAATCCCCCAATTTATGTGTGTATAACAAAATAGTAATAATTAAGAATTATTAGAAATTGTTAAAGAAATTATTTAGTCAAGTGCAACAATGTAATACAAAGATAAACCAAAAAGGTTATTAACAGTTCATGAGAACGGATGCAATATATTGTATCCAAGACGATACTAACACTACAGGTGGCAAGTCACAGACGGTTAAAAAACCGCGATTACTTAGAAAGTAAGATTGTTACACTGTATAATGAATAGAGTTAAGAATAAGCAGACATGAGCTCTGCAAGTTCCCACAGAATTGTGAGGGGCAGGGACAACATAACTAGTCCGAGAGCCCAGATCACGGCAACTAGTCAGTCATAAGTACTTCAGCTTTAGCATTGCAGTTTGCTTAAAGCTACTCACTCACATTAGTTCAATTATTAATTATTTTTTTATTTAGTTTAATTTATTTCAAGATTGTTAAAATTCCATGTTAACCTCTGTTTAACTAAATAAATTTGTTATAAAATTTTGCAAAAGTTTTTAAAAAGACCGCTCCCAAGGTACGAAACGTAACTGGCGCAGTTGGTAGAATGTCAAAAGCTCACTAGGGAATCCAAAAATCGAAGAACTGGTGGTCTGCAATTTCAATTCCCAATTTGGCAAAACCCAAACAAAGTTGAAAGAAGTACAAGCATCGACCGAATCCAGCTAAACAAACAAACTTGGAAGAGATACAAGCTTCGATGGAATCCAAACCAAACCAACGTGGACAAAGTACACGATTCGACCGAGTCCATGAAATCGACAAAGAAATTAATGTAAGTTTATTTCCTTAAAACCAATTGATTTTTACAAATTTAATGATATTAGCTATTAAAAGAATTTTTAATTTTATTATTTTATGTATGTCCAGATTTTAACCATTATTATTGAAATTTTATGCCATTTAATGAAAATAATTTACTTATACATTAATGGAATTATTTTCAAATACGAAAAGATTATTTTTAATGCAAAAAAAATCTATCTTAAAATAAAAGAACTTTTACGCAACTATTAGACAATTATTACGAATTAAAATAATACGAAACATAACTGATGCAAGAATTATTAATTAAAAAGCAAAAACGAATTTTAAATTAGAAAAATTGAACGCAATAAATTTTACCAGTCTCATCACCGAAAACGAATTATTCAAAATTCGACCTTCAGCGTAACATATTGACTAAAGTGCGTAACTCTAGAAACATCTTTCAATTTAATAAATAAAATTAACTCATCGTTAATTAAAGCAAACCTGTAGCGCGATAAGACCGGAAACTTTCCTCGAATATATCTAATTATAGTGAAATAAATACTGAATAAAACCATTCAGGAACGTTTATTATAAACTTTACAAAAGCTACAATTAACCCATTTAAAAACACGCATTGCAAACTTTATAAAGTAATTGACTATTTCTCAGTACGGAAATATGTAATTATAACAAAAAGCCTTACGCAGTTTATTTAAAATTACCACGAGACTGAAATAAATTCCTCAGTAGACAAAGTAACTATGTAATTAAAATTATAAAGGCAACATTAAATAAAGCAATTGGCGAAAACTTGCAACTTTATTCAAGGTAAACGAGACAGTACAGCTGACAGGAAACTTCTTATGCACTCATAAATTACAACGCCCACAGATAAGAGATAACTATAATAGACTTAATTAAATCAGCAGAACTAAACTAAAATAAAGTCATAACTGGCGCAAAAACATACAAAGTAAAGTAATTACTGCGAAGAACTATTAATTCACATCGAAACCATTCAGGAAGTAAAACCTACGACAAAATTAACATTCGCGAAGTATAAAATACACAAATTTAAGACTACAGCAATCAACAGAGACATTGCCAAGCACAATTCCCGCAATTTAATTAAAAAACCGTATAACTAGGATTCTTTAAATAACCAAACGCGATCCAAACTAAAAATTAATAAACCAAACCAAAAATAACGGTACAAACCGCGAAATAAATCTCAACCTTCACAAAAAATTAAAAATTGATTAACAGCAAAAGCAACTCTTAGCAATCATGAGTTTAGATATGAAAATTTACCTCGAGAGTATACCTCAGTTCAATGGAAACCAAGTTCTCCTTTTGAATTTTATCAAAGCGTGCTAAATATTTTTGAAAACCTTTCACAAACCCGAAGACAACGATAGAAATGTATTACTTTTACGCCTGTTAATAAGTAAGCTGACCGGAGGGCACTAACACTAATAGCCAGCCGAGATGACCTTAAAAAATGGCAAAACTTTAAATGCATACTAATCGCATATTTGGCGATCAACGTAACATAAAATGCCTAATACGCGATCTAATAAACCTTAGAATGGAAAATAACCAATCCCCGTACCAATTCGGAATGAAATGCCAAGACGTGAGAAGTCTAATTTTAACAAAATTAAAAATCGAACAACTCGACCAGAATATCCGACATTTAAAGACAAAAGTGTATGACCAAATGGCACTAAGACACATATATAAACGCATTACCAAAACGACTATCAGATAAAATAAGATTTCAACATCTACAAAATTTAGAAGAAGCCATGAACATGATAATAGAAGAAAAAAACGTATTGTACTACCAAAAGAGACTATATAACCACAACGCGAATAAAAGTTATTCCCCAATAAAACTATACAAGCTGCAAAACAAACAATATCCCAACAAAAATTCACACCATTCAATGCACAAATGAACCAACCGCAAGTAATAACTCAAATTTTAATAACACAATTTTAATAATCAATTTAAACAATTTCTGAGACCAACGTTTAACTCAAATTTTACGAAACCCGCATTTCAACCAAGATTCAATCAAAATACGACTCAACAAAGATAAGCATTCAGCACGAACCCTATTAGAAATACACCAATGACAAATAATAACAATAACCCTAATAATTATTACAAACCAACACCTATGGATACCTCATCTGGTAACACCAGACAAAATACAAAAATATCACAAATCCGACCAAACCCTCATCAAAAAGGAAACTTTAGTTCCGAAGAATTATTTTACTAGGAAATAAAAGAACCTAATGACGAATCAAACCAATTAGAAACTTATGAACGCGTCGAACCATGCGAGAATTACGACGAGGACGTCGAAGAAAACGCATCAAACATAATAAACTTAAATAATATTAACCAACAAGTACTACCATATATAGAAATACCCCACGTAGAATTCAAATTACTAATTGATACCGGATCCTCAAAAACACTAATCAGCCCCCGCACCGTAAAGGAACATTATTTATACTTTGTAGAGAGAGAACCATTTAAAATTAAAACAGCCCATCAAACGACTCTACACCAATTCATAGCTAACATACCCTTACCAAAAACATTCAATGTAAAGATGAAACATAAATTTTGTATTTTCAAATTCAACGATAAATATGACGGACTAATAGGAATGAACCTTCTAAGAAAACTAGGAGCCAATATTGATATAAAAAACCGGTTATTAACAACTAAACACGGACAAATCCCCATTAAATTTCAAAATACCCAAACCGAACAAAATACACGATAGAACCCCGAACAGAAAAAAAATAAAAATCCCAGTAAATTCAGAAAACGACGTAGGAATAATAAATCACATAACATTTCAACAAGGAGTAGAAACCCCAACCGCATTAGTACATATAAAAGATAATTTCGCCACTACAACAATTTTAAACTCAAATGACTACCCCGTAGAACTATGACTAACAGACCCAATTAACATAGAAGAATTAAATTTCATTGAAATGAAAATAGATGAAAATTTAGAAAACAATTATAATCGCGTAGAACAGGACGAGATGTTAAGAGAAAATATAAAGAACATTCGCTTCAATACCGACATTAACAGAGAAAAGCAGAGAGCAAATAAAAACTTATCCTTTGAATACCGCGACATATTCCATTGTGAAGGAATACCCTTAACCTTTACCAACACATTTAAACATAATATCGAACTAGCAGATAACAAACCAATCTTTACGAAAGCATATAGACTACCTCAGGCAAGCCAAAAAAAGCCGACAGACATGTCCCAGACTTGTTAAAACAAGACATAATCCAGCACTCCAACTCACCATGGAGCAGCCCCGTATTAATAGTACCCAACAAATTAGACGCCTCAGGCAAGAGATAATATCGAATGGTAATAGACTATAAAAAAATAAACGAAAAAACGGTAGATGACGAATATCCACTACCCAATATCACCGAAATTTTAAACAAATTAGGTAAATGCCAATATTTTTCAACACTAGACCTCGCATTAGGATACCATCAAGTAGAAATGGATGAGAAAGATACATCGAAAAACGCCTTTAGCTCACCTAGAGGACATTGCGAATACAAACAAATGCCATTTGGACTAAAGAACGTACCCGCAACATTTCAACCAGTCATGGACAAAATATTACGTGGAATACACAACAAAAAATGACGTGCATACCTAGATGACATCATAGTTTATTCAACATCACTGGCAGAACATATCGAAAGACTAAAGGAAGTATTTGGAAGACTAAGACAGGCACACTTTAAAGTACAACTAGACAAAAGCAAATTTTTACAGAAGGAAGTGGCATTTTTAGGACATGTAATAACCCCTCAAGGAGTAATGCCAAACCCTGATACAACAAACGCATTACTAAATTACCCCATACCAAAAGCAAACAAAGAAATTAAAGGATTTTTAGGACTTACTGGTTTCTGCCGCAAATTCATTAAAGGTTATGCACAGATAACCAAGCCCCTGACAACTTGTTTAAAAAAAGGAAACAAAATTGAACACACTCCCGAATTCATTAAAGCCCTACACAAAATTAAAAGTATATTAACAAATCACCCTGTATTAGAATACCCATACTTTACAAAACCATTTATATTGACAACAGACGCATCAAACGTAGCATTAGGCGCAGTATTGAACCAAGGAAAAGTAGGTAGCGATAAACCCATCAGCTACGCATCCAGATCCCTAAACGAGAATGAACAGAAATACAGTACCATAGAAAAGGAATTATTAGCCATAATATGAGCAACGAAATACTTTAGACCATACCTATACGTAAGAAAATTTTATATATACACCGACCATAGACCATTAGTATGGCTATACAAACTCAAAGTACCAAACTCAAAATGACAACGATGGAGAATCACACTAGAAGAATACGATTACGAAATTATATACAAAAAGAGATTTATAATAATAAAGCAGACGCCCTAAGTAGAATACAGCTCAACGCACTAGAAACGGAATCAATTATAGAAAACGTAGACAAGACGGAAGTAAAAAAAGATCCAGACGAGATGGACACAATACATTTGACACAAAATGAAGAACCGAAAACCGCGATTAAAATCTTAAACGAAACCATCGATATAAAACCCAATCAATTTATAATTACCGAAGTTTTAACCAACCCCAATCTCGTAAAATATACAAAAACAGACAATAAGAAAATATACCAAATTCAAATAACCAAGGACGATAATGAGGAGCAAATAATCAAAATTCTAAAAGAATACACCCCGAGAAAAAACGATTTTACTTTTACTTCAACACCTAACATTTGTATAAACTATTTTCGGAATTATACGTTAAATTATTCAATAACTCAGGCCCTGAACTTATCAGATGCACAAGAAAATTAATAACATTAGACGACCCTGACGAAATAAACAATGTAATTAGAAATCAACACGAAGGAAAAACCAACCATCGTGGAATTAATGAAACTTACAAGACGATGCTATTTTAAAGACATGAAAGAATTGACCACAGATTTTATTAACCAATGTAAATTATGCGACAAAGCAAAATACAACAAAACACCCCCAAAAATGCCCTTAATGTTAACCAAAAGACCCGACAAACCTTTTCAAAAATTACATGCCGATACTCTAGTAGTATAAGCACAAAACTATTTAACAATTGTAGATGCATTCACCAAAATAGTCCAAGCAATACCAATCACCTCAAAAATAGCATTGACGTAACACAAGAATTTTTACAATACTTTACATTTTATGGCATACCCGAGAAAATAACCTTAGATAACGGCAACGAATTTAGGAAGGAGGCGTTACAAAACACTTTAGAACTTCACAAAATAAAAATTCATTTTATAACTGAAAACCACCCTGAATCAAACGGATTAATTGAAAGACTACATTCAATCCTGTTAGAACAAATCAGATTATTAAGAATAACTTATAAGAGGGAACACATCACCAATTTAATGTCATACGCACTAATCGCATACCATAATACAATTCACTCATCAACCAATTTTACACCCTTAGAATTAACTTTAGACACAAAATGGCACCCGGAAATCTAGACCCGTTTAAAATTAAGAGAATATCGGACAAAAACATAGCCGTAGTCGACAACGGCAAGATAACAAAATACATTCACTTGAAAAACTTAAGACTCGCTGTAATTTCAGATGGACAATCATTACCCTTACCGTCAACCTCCACCCAGGCAGAACGGACAACGACGTATTAATTGAAGACATAAAAAACAACCCCGGTATACAACCAATAAAATTAGGAAGTATGCAAAATACAATAGACGATTGGACATTCGCACAAAAATTCGATCTAACGGAACTAAAACAAGAATCTCAAATAATCAGAGATAATTATTACCGATTAAAACAATCAATGGACACAGCAAAATTCGGAAAAGTCTACGCTATAGAAATGGTGAATTACAACAGCATAATAGAAAGTATTTTAAGAAACATAGAAGATAAATTTAACAGATTAATACCCACAGAACAAATTACAAGACGAAAAAGAGGACTAATTAACGGACTAGGTAACATAATAAAAGCCATCACAGGCGACTTAGATAACCAAGACGCAGAACGTTATGACAACGCAATACAGCAATTAATTGAAAATCAAAACGATATAAAAACCATAATTAGCAACCAAATATTACTAACTCAATCAACTTTTATAAAATTTAATAACACATTAAGAAAGCTAGTAAGAAACCAAGTTAATATAGCCAACCGGATAAAACTCTTGAAAGTAACGTGCAAATTACTATGTTAGGAATGCGAGGCTTAATTAGATTCAATACAATATTTACTCAAATGATATCAACCCTTACTTTAATACAACAAATTTTAGCGACAATAGAAAATCTGTAACATTTGCAAAATTAAATACATTACACTCTAACATCATAGAACCAATTGATTTATTAAAAGAATTAATAAGAATTAGATCATTTATAACCAATAGTAAATTACCCTTTGACGCAATAGAATCAAACATTCTAATATTTAAAAAAATAGCTATAGTAAAGGCTACGCAAAGAATAATGAAATAACATTTGTAATAGAAATCCAAATAGTAGAAAGTAACACTTATAATTATTATCATTTATTTGCTTTTCCAATGAAAATTACTATCATGTATCAAATTATCATACCCAAAACCAAATTCCTATCCTTAAATCAACTGAGATATGGTTATACGAACGAAAAATGTAACGAAGTCACACCAAATCAATATTTATGTCAATCATTGACAACAACAACTATTCAAAAAGACGGCCCTTGTGAAGTACAATTACTAATATTTTCCAATCATTACGAAAACTGTAAAGCAAAACCCGTACAAATCACCAACATGAAGATTCAGAAAATTACCGAAAACAAATAGATTGCCATCAGAAGTAATAGCAACCGCACATTGCAATCAAGACGAGAATAATCTAGCATTGACAGGAAACAAATTAATCACCCTTAAAGAAGACTGCTATTTATAATTGAAAAACGAAATAATCAGAGTTTATCAAGACCCTACAGTAACCAAGAAATTCGCAAACTTACCGAAATTACAATTCAAAATACAACAACCAGATGATGAAGAAATGCAGCTAGAACACCTAGACTTAGACGACCTCAACGACGCCATGAAAATAATGGACAATTATAAAGAACACTTAAGTGAATTAAAAGTGCCGAAATTACACTACGATAACATATGCGCTTGGACAATTGTATCAATCATTTTAATTATTTTATTGATCACGTATGTATTTTACAAAATGTATCTTAGGTATAAAAGTAAAGAGAAAACTTTAGATTTAAGGAAACCAAGATAAATAAAGAAATAAATATACACTTAGAGACAATGAATTTTAAACAATGAATTTTATGTTATGAATTAAAAATTAACCAAGAAAAACCCTTAATGTTTCATGTACGTCGGGAGGAGTTATGTATCCCCCAATTTATGTATGTATAACGAAATAGAAATAAATAGGAATTATTAGAAATTGTTAAAGAAATTATTAAGTCAAGTGCAACAATGTAATCCAAGAATAAAACGGAAAGGTTATTAACAGTGTATGAGAACGGATACGATACATTGTATCCAAGACGATAGTGACACTACAGGTGGCAAGTCACAGACGGTTACAAAACCGCGATTACTTAGAAAGTAAGATTGTTACATTGCATAATGAATAGAGTTAAGAATAAGCAGACATGAGCTTTGCAAGTTCCCACAGAATTGTGAAGGGCAGGGATAACATAAATAACCCGTGAGTCCAGATCACGGCAGTCAGTCAGTCATCAGTACTTCCGCTTTAGCATTGCAGTTTGCTTAATGCTACTCACTCACATTAGTTCAATTATTAATTATTTTTGTTTTTGTTTAATTTAATTCAAGACAGTCAATATTCCATGTTCACCTCTGTTTAACTAAACAAATTTGTTACGAAGTTTTGGAGAAGTTTTTAAAAAGACCGCTCCCAAGTCCCGAAACGTAACTCGCGTAATAACTTCACCCTTTGGGTAAAAACGTAATAAGGTTCAGGATTACTGGTATTCTAGAAAAAGAACATCGATGGATTTTCTTAATTTAGGTGCGGATTTTTACAAGACGTGTTTGGTGATTTGATCGGCATCGGGAGCCTTATGGGAATGGAATTTGCAATTAAAGTTATCAAAGGTTTCGATTTCTAGGTTTAAGTCAGAATCGTTTTGCGAAGAGGATGCAGGGGGCGGGGGGGCTCCGTGGTGTATTTGGTATGCGTGTGACTACTATGCTTAAGGTCCCGGGTTCAAATCCCGACACGGTCCGCTTGAAAATGTTAGGCGAGCATTTTTCACAAAAATACGCCCTCGTTCGGATGAGGTAAAATGGAGGTCTCGTGTGTGTGTGTTGTCACGCGCATTAAAGAACCCTACCTTGCTTCGAACAGAAAGGGTTCGGCAAAATTTAAAATTTCCAGGTAAAAAAACTCGCTTCCTGGCCAATGTAGTATCTTCGGGTGGAGCATTGGAATAAAAATCAAATGTAGAAGGGAATGCAGGAGCTAATTATTCGAGTTTTCTGGGGTTTGGAGGCTCACTTTATAACACCTCAGCCTGATTTTAAGAAAATGATATTTTCATTTATCTCCAATAAAGCTATAAAGCAAATAAAACCGTGCAGTTCATTCGTCGATTTAAATTTAATTACATAATTCGTCAAAAACAACTTTTTTCCTGAATTATTCTTCATGTATTTATTTTGAAACTATAATAATAGTTTAACTACAACAGTCCAACAACTATTTCAGCTAATCCGTATTCTGAATATTCAAACTCTCTTTAGGATACGTTCATGTACTAAAACCAACAAAGGAGAGTTGAAATATTATGTATTCTTAGAATGCTTCGAGATGTTTACAATTCTACCTACCTTAGTTTACCTAATTGAATATGAACTTTCACTCAGAGTTTAATATAGAGAATCGATTTGATTCAAGTACGAACGTTTGTTCAATAAAAAATTGCAAACTTTATGCATAAGAGTTATTTTCCGAAATTGACTAATTAATAAAACAGGAACTTGAATAAAGGGTCATCCAGGTCTTTTCTAAGGAAACCCTTTTATCAAGATCACATAAAATGTAAGAGGTAGAACAGCTTTTCCAAGCGAGTTTTCCTAATCAATAAGTTTATGAAATGTATACTATAGATACACATTACACGTGTACCTGTTAGATAACGCCACTGTCAAGCTCGTTTGCACGGGTTATAGTAATTAGTTTGTACATTTGAAAAACTTGTGAGTTTTAGGAAGAGAACTGCCTTTTAAGGAGGTATATTAGATTAGTTGCATTTTAAAGAAAGTAACCTGACTCGGCGATGTGAGTACTCTATTGGACATTTTTATATTTCATATGGAGTCGCTATAATTTAAAAACAAAGTGCAAATTATTATCTCCTTCTCTTTGAAAAGGTAAATTATGAGAGAAATTAATTTTTTTAGAAACGATCAGATTTTTATAAACAATCCTAAAGGTGGTTATATATTTTGCAATTTTGATGCAATACAAAGCATTGCATTACATGACACTTGCATGCTATTTCTTTTATACACTTGTGCAACTTTTATGCAATTTTAAATTGGTGGGCACTATCACCAACCAATGAAAATAGCATCTGAAAAAAAGTTTGAATTTATTATCCTAATAAATGTAACACAGACTGTATTAATAGTGCTTCCAATTTTTAGATAGACGCGTCGTGCGTGACGTCACAAATGTATTAACAATTTATGCACACGCTGCCAGTATAATGCCGTTCAATATCCAGACCTGTTCTTTTAACACGCGATATTTAAAAAATTCAGTAGTAGCCTCCAGCAGCTTGGTATCTACTTACGCAAAAATTTATATTTTAGAAGAAGGTATCTATATCTGCGGATGATTTCATTGAATTATTCCACGTTAGGTGGCGCTTCAGAGCTATGTAATGGCGCTAAGACGCTAACTTAAAATTTGTTTGTTTGATTTTTGTTTAAAATTGGATTTATTACACTTGTTTGAAGAGTATTCTTTGTAGATTAATAAAGGCATTTTTACTTCTCGTTTTTATTGTTTGTAAGTTAGTTTTTAGAAAAATAACTGTAACATTAGCAAGTTCTAGTGTACGTAATTGTTCCTGCAACCACAGATGGTAAGGTTGTATCAGACTCCCAACAAAGCTATTAGCATTTTTATACATTCTAGTTTCTATTGGAATCATGCCACGATAAAGAACTTGTGAAGTTCGAGGATAGAGTTTCAATAAGGCATAGATTTCCAGAACCCCTCAAGTTTTCGTACATCTACAAGTGTTGGATGGACGTTATTGGAAACGACTTACTCAAAAAATTTGATCCGATGTATGTTTATAATACTTACCGAATATGTCATATCCATTTTACAGCAGTGGATAATGCATTTAATAACCTCTCGAGAAAAGACTCTGTTCCATCGCAAAATTTACCCCCAAGAATTAAAACACCTGTACAGATTGACTCAGTAAATGAAAATGGTGAACTAATGTGTTACTATTGTTACAGAACTAATTATTATGTAAATATGTTTTTAGATGAAGTTCAAATGCAGAATGAAAGTGTCTCGCTCAAAACTAGTTCCAATGTAATTGTAATGCCATTGACATCTGCATGTTCCGATCAAAAATTACATTTATCCAGTTCAAGGAGGCCACAGTCTCTAGGTGTTCATTTAAGTACCACAAAAATGAAAGTTGAGGATTCGTCTAATAGAAGTAAATTTTTTCTTAACTTATTTAAGCAGAGCCCGTCACTTTAGTGCCTTTATCACTAATTTTATATAATATGCGGGCTACTAAATATAACTTGAGAAAAATCACCATAGCTAAAACTATTTGAATGTGTTCATGGTATTAATAAAGTGATAGATTAAAAAAATCTTTTAATCAAGGAATGTAGACCAATTTTGTATACATTTCGAACAAAAAGTGACATTATTGCTCTCAAGTGATTAACGCGCTCCGCTTTGCGTCACGTGTTAATTGTCACTTCTGTTCAATGTATTGCTTTTCACTCTTAATATATAAATAACTATTAAGATGACACTGAAGTGCCTATTATTTTAATTTTTTTTTTGATTTTAAGATTGCGCTACATGTGCGAGAAGTTATTATTACAGTACTCATTTAGGAATTCTGGACCTTGCTCTTTCCTGCCTCGTCCATAAACATTTAAATCACACCATAATAAGTCACTTCCCGAACTTTAGCTGGGCTACGGTTCGGTATGTGGACAGCACCCGATGGGGGCGTGGGTGGGCTCGTTTGAAAGCTTAGGGGGTGGGGGTTATAAATATATAAGTGTCATAGGCCGGAGGGGTGGGGTTCAGGTTTTATACGGGGGTCAAACTTTTGGTACTTTTTTATATCGTAACTCCCATTATAGTGTATATAAATAGTACCAAAAGTATTCACATTAGTGTCTTATGTTTTGAAAGTTGGTATAATACATGAGAAAAATTTTGACAATTTAATTAATCAGATTAAATAAGATTATTAGAGATTAAAAAGGATTAACATCCAAAGTGGTGTCTTAATCACAAACCAATCACAATAGACACGTACTAAGCGTGAACTCATGATATAAAAATTAAGTATATAAAGACATGAAACCAAATCATATAAGTCTTAATTTAGTGGACATTACTTTCATTTGTATGACATTTTAAATAATTAATAATCATTTTATTCATAAATAAATTTTTGTAAATTAAGTGTGCATCTATTTTTATATTATGAATCTGTCAAAATTGACAAGAGAGGTTTTAATAGACAGAGAAACCACTATGAAGTGGTTTATGTCTGGTGGCTTTTTGCCCTCCCAAAAGAAGTGCCCTCAATGCCGAAAGCTAATGGTAATTGACATAGAGCATGGATGGGGGCGTTTTAGATGCACCAAGCGTACACATGCAAAAGGCAGAGGAATAATTAACATTTCAATGGCCACAGGTATTGGCTAGAAAATGTTAAACTCTCTGCCGAAAAAGTGGTTCTTATGCTGTACGCTTTTGCATCTGGTTACGATTATGACCACACCATGCGTGAAGTTGGTTGTGGCAGAGAGGCAGTTTCCGACTGGTTCTCATATTTCAGAGAAGTAAGTATATAGGTCTGAACAAGTATATCTCTTGAAAAAATGAGCTAGATCAAATCTGTTTTCACTATTTTAAATATTATGTCTTTTATTTATTAGGTGTGCATGATATCATTAGACAATGAATTTGACAGACAAGGTCAAATTGGTGGTCCGGGAGTAACAGTTGAAATCGATGAGTCAAAAGTTGGCAAAAGGAAATTTAGGAAAGGAAGACCAAGAGAAGGGCACTGGATTTTTGGGATGATTTGTAGAGAAACAGGAGATTACAGATTAGAAATATGTGCCAATAATAAAAGAGACAAGGAAACTCTTTTGCCACTCATCGAGAAGCACATAGCCAAAGGTAACCTAACCTAACCTAACCTAACCTAAAATAACTTAACTTAACTTAACCTAACTTATTATAAAGGGACTACTATTATTTCTGATTACTGGAGGCCATATATGGCAATAAAGGATATGGGCTACAAACATGAAAGAGTATGCCATAAATATCACTTCAAAGATCCTGAAACAGGGCACATACAAACACCATAGAAGGCCTATGGAAGCATATGAAAGATGACGTCGCCAGAAATGGTCTGAAATCAGAAGATTTGGCTATGCATTTGTGTGAACACCTATGGCGTAGAGATGTGCGTCGTTTTAAAAAGATATATTTGAAGCATTAATTGCATCTGTAATAGAAGTTTACCCTATCGAAGAATGTAATCTATAAATTTTCAATAAAATTCTCATGTATTATACAAACCCTAAAAATATTGTCAAATTATTAAAATAGTTTTGGTACTATTTATATACACTATAATGTGAGTTACAATATAAAAAAGTACCAAAAGTTTGACCCCCGTATAAAACGTGAACCCCACCCCTCCGGCCTATGACACTTATATATTTATAACCCCCACCCCCTAAGCTTTCAAACGAGCCCACCCACGCCCCCATCGGGTGCTGTCCACATACCGAACTTCTGCCTTTAGCTGTTCACTTATTATTAGATATTTGTAATTTTATGACATTATAGAAATTGCTCATTAACTGAAAGATGTTGGTGTAACCAGAGCTACACAGCTGACACCAAAAGCCTGGAAATTTTACTTAGCTGCACAACAATTAAAAAGATCGGACGATGCGTATAAAATAAGGAAAGAGCAATTTAAACAAAAGTGGAAGCGACGTTCAAAAGAAGAAGTAGTAGCCGAAATAACATCAAACATGAACTGAACAATGGCAAAATTTGTAAAGAGCCAAATCTTATTAGCACAAAAAACCCAAAGGCAGAAGATACACATTAGATGATAAAATCATGGCTCTGGTTTTAAGTAAGCAAACTGGAAAAGGGTACAGGGCGCTTTCCAAATTTTTCTCTCTACCTTCAAGGAAAACAATTATGGCACTATTAAGAAAAATTCCTGTGAAACCTGGTTTTAACGATGTTATTTTTAAGAATTTAAAAAGCAGTGTATCATTCTTACCAGAAGTTCACAGAAACTGTTGCTTAATGTTTGATGAGATGAATATTGAACCAAATTTGCAAATGAACGTCAATGTGATTGAAATTGAAGGCTTTGAATGTTTAAGACAACATAACATCAAACATCGCAATTGCTGATCATGCTCTAGTTTTCCTTGTAAAAGGAATAACAAGGGAATGGAAACAGCCGCTGCTTTATGCATTTTCTAAATCCAATATTAAAACTGGTGCTTTAATGAGATTAATAAAATCTGTTATAATAAAATGCCAACAGGCTGGTCTTTCTGTTATTGCTACTATAAGCGATCAAGGCAGTTCAAATCAAGCAGCAATTAATTATTCACAAAGGAACTCCTATCGAGAACCAAGTTATGATCATTCACAGAAATCATATTTTGTAGATGGGCACAAAATTATTCATATTTATGATTTTCCACACCTAATAAAAGGTGTGAGAAACCTATTAAAGAAAAATTTAATGTGGGAGTACAAGAATGATATCCATATTGCAAAATGGATTGATATTGAAATAGCTTATTGCATTGACAATACAGCTGGAAGCCTGGGTGCTATGCCCAAATTAACAGAATTGCACGTAAATTGAACTAAAATGAAAAAATGAAAGTTTCTTATGCAACACGAGTATATAGCTACACTGTGGCATCTGTTATGTATCTCATGGCTCGTTCTGGTATGTTAGTCAGCCAGTGCCTCAATTTGATTTGTGATTATATTATTTTACAGGTGCTGCAGGTGTTCAAGGAAAAAAATTAACTGCTGAAAGCTTTGGAACTCTTGTTACGTGCCAATCAAATTGGCCCTTAAACATTGTGTTTAGGTTAATTTTGATGTGCGGAGGTTTTGCGCCATAATTTCAAAAGACTCGGGGCGCGCATTTCCGTTATGTCCCAGTGCGTTTGCGCCAGATCGCACGTCAATAGTGGGTTGGACGAATAACCTCGCGCCGACGTGTAAAAGACGGGAAGTGGGGACAAGTTTCCTGTTCTCTCTATAACGTGGCTTTTTCGCCAGAACCTTCGAGTGGAGTGGACGCTGTGAGGTATCGTATCGTGCTTATCTTTACCTATGTAAATTTCCTTTGCCTAATTGTCTTTGTTTGTTGCTTTATACCATGTTCCCGTCATTCCCTGCATAGGTAGGAAGAAATCTGAAGCCACCTAGGGCGAACCGTACTGCACGACCCGAGAATGAGCCGGAGACAGCACCGGAGCAAGCACCATCTTTAATCACCCCGGAGCGGAGCCCTGATTGCTGGTCCGAACGCGTTGGAAGAGCGTCGGGCGTATCACCTTTAACTACCTCAACAGGGCCTCTGTAGCCTGATGGACTTGGAATAGAAGCCAACTTTAACCCAGAGGCATATTCATGTGAGTAGTAGCATTAGAATATATGGCCTGAACTTTATATATTTTTCCGATTATTACGCAATATAAATTGTGCATTGGTGACGTCATTGGTAGATGAGCGCACCCAAAATCTGTATAAGATTAGCGCTACCAACCACCGATGGTGTCTAGTAAACCCCGCTTCCGGTGTTGTATTTATCGAACTTTTAAATGTAATTACCGATTTAAATGTAAGACTCTGCACATATCAAAATTTTTGGACATCTTATTTAATAGTGTCAATGGCTATTCATTGTATGCACATGGTGGAAAACGTTTGAAATGTGCAGTGTCTGATAAATACGACATGTGGAATTTTGGGAAGATGCTTGTCGTCAGTTGCAAAATATTTATTTCCAAGGTACTTTTTTTACTATAATTAATAATATGCAAACTACATGCTGTCAATGGAACTAGTATTTCTATATCATGTTCAAGACTGACGTAAAAGCACTGAAGGGGCATTTTTTTAGTGGTTTGACCTCAAAACATCAATATATTGTCAAAAATAAATCTTTTGACCTTAAGGACATCAAAAATATACCTATCATGTAAAGCTACCATCATATTCGTGGTTTTCGAAATTACTAGTTAAATTTAGTTTTGCACTGATTTAATGATATGGTTGAATAAAAGGTTAAAATGTTGGTTATATCCAATGGAATAAAAGATCTATGTTCTATATTTAACTTGTATTGTTTATGCTTCTCCAAAATAAATAGGTTGTTTCACTACTGAAATACGTTTCAATCGTAGGCATAGTATTTTTTATTGAGAACAGGCATTGCCAATAAATTAGAAATTTTTTCATAAAATACATGTGATACTGTTTAGTCAACTACATATATAGAAATTTAATTTACTAAGTAATGTAATTGATTTTTCTTTGTTACAGCTGAAGGAACAGTTGAAAAGGTTAGACCACCTACACGAGTAAAGTGGATTGTTACACTCAAAGGTTTAAATGAAATTTGTTATACTTTGCGTGCAAAAAATATTAATTTTATGAAACCCCGGGTGTTTAATCAAGATCCTCCTGAAAATTTTTTTGGCCAGATCAGACAGCAAGGACTTTGAGATATAAATCCAAATTCATCACAAATCAGGTCACACTTTAAAACATTATTGGTAAACAATTTTTGAAGTCGACCCTTTCTATCTGTAAACTGTGAAGAAGAACATTCGGACAATATAATTACTAGTGTAGAAAATTTTGTTGTACAAAAAGTTGAAGATTCTACAGAAGAACCGGAAAGGTCGGATTTTCAAATTCCTGCAATAAGTTTTCACTATGTCGACAAAATAAGTATAGGGTACGTAAGTGAATTTATGACAAAATATATTACCACATTAATTAGGACGCCGTATTTTCAAACATCAAATATTCTCATGAGATAAATTAAAAGATTGGCACGACCTAATTATTTAAAAAGAATATTTAAATGGCATTACTAACAAATTAAAATATTGTACACCTGTTGTAATAAGAGCGTTTTGTAATATATATAATATATGTAAATATCTGTTGCCAAAAATATGTAATAGGAAACATTGTTTGGCATCTTTAATTAATTTTGTAGATATAAATGTTAACTTTTATTTTAGTTGTATGGAACATAGGAGAGTTCTTCACAAACAATTAGTTGATAATTTCGTTTGTTTTGTAGCACATAACTGGTGAGTGGGAATAAATAGGGCATTAAGTGGAAATGACTTGAGACTTCCCATGCAAGTTGCAATTTATAAACAAGCAAAACTGCACTATAATTCTAGATTACATAAAAGACATCGGCATTAGATATAAGATAAAATAAAAGTTATAGAAATTGGAACAGAACCTTATTATATGTTTTCGCATCACCATAAGAATATTTATGGTTAATTGGCAAGATACGTGGCTGCTAAATGCAATACAAATAAAACATCAGTCAGTGCAGACAATCTCACTGGTGTACAGAGAAGAACATAGATCCATATAGGCAGTATGGCACACAAGTTTTGTGGTACTCTATGGGAACCTCTAAATGTTCATTAGTTTCTTAACGTATACTCTCCTAATACAGTCTGTTACTGCATCAACAATACAAAACACTATAGATTCTTCAAATTGTGCAATTCTTTAATTAATTGTTAAAGATCGTCTCGTGAATCTAAATTACTGACTAGCAAATGTTCAGGTTAAGGAAATTGTCTTCAAATCACTTCAGGATAAAAACACGAGCACTAGCTAAAATGACTTTTTCGTTATACGTATTTCAAAAGTAGTTCATTTCAACACTTTTATTTGAAATGTAAGTAACAGTTTACATTCAGTGTTCATGGTCAGTATGACAGCAAGATGAAATATTTTATTCAGCCCTGGAGTTTGTATTCAAAGTGCAAAAACTTTCAAATTTCGATCTATTAGCTATTATTAATATTTGGGAGAAGTAAATTGTCATCATAATGGAAGTGCTACTGGCTTGATATTTGCTATTTTTTTTATTCAACTATAGAAAAATGGAACTCCACAAAGATTGCTTTGAATTATTTTGCTTTAATAATTTATTATGGTATGACGAAGTCTCATATGCACCTTGAATCGTACAGTGCAGTTTTGGTCTCGAATACTTGCAAAGCTCGACCCTTCGGATCTCGTTTGCAAATTGTATTCTCGACCATAAAACTGCTACTTCAGCTATCAATGTGACCACTTCTCAGGAGGTGGTACAGTTCTAATTGCCATGCATAACAGAATACCAACATCTTCATCTGTGTATGATGCACTGTACAAAATTATTTCTGTTAACATCCACTCAAATGACAAACTGATGTGTCTCATAGTAGCCTACAGACTTCAGTCGGTAGTCTTACTTGATCAGCTTGTGGCGATAATTACATAATCGAATAGTAGTTCAGATACTCATACCGGCATATTGGTGGATAATGATATTAACTTTTCTAAGTGCATAATATACCATCAAATCTATGAGTTGCTATGAACATCTCATATTAACTACATTTCTCTGAGGACTTGGGGCAAATACTGCATAGTGCAACCAGGGGCCATATTGTTCTGGATAATGGTATGAACAATAATTCTCCCATGCACCGTCTTCAACCCCTTAAGCGAATCATCCAGTTCGCTTAGATTTAAATAATTGAAATAAATTGCAAAGTGTTTGTAAAGTGATGATTACTACAAAAATGCTAGTATAGTAAGACTTTATAAGTTTCTTGCCATTAATTACCATTGTTGGATAAACCAGTGATCGGTTAACAATTACTGGAAACTATTTAAATACTTATTACTATAACAGTATGCAATATGTATCTATGTTTTGTCTAAAAGATGATTTTACAATCCTGTTCCTCTCTACTATAACAAAGAGGTTTAACACTTAATCAACAGTCAATTGATTAATATTTGTAGAAAGTTGATATTAACATACCTAAACTTGCTATTTAATATCTGCATTAATAATTGTTACATAATTCAGTCAAATTGACACAATGAACATGTAATGCCAGTGCATAAAAGGGAATTAAAATCTAACCCATTTAATTATAGATCCACCAGACTATCATGTACAATCTGTTGTACATTTGAGAGCTATAAATTGCTACATAATGGAAATCCTAGATGTTATCAATTTCTCTTGTTCCTTTTAATTTGACTTCAGAACAATAGTACTCTTACGAGGCTGCGTCTGCATGATTTATATAAACTATTGCAGATAACTCTGACTAAGAAATACTTGTCGATGTTAAATTTGTTGATATAACTAAAGCCTTTTGATAGCATGCTTTACAAGCTACTTATTAAACGATTGAGTGAAAGTGGTTGTTCTGTCATGGACTAAATTCTTTTTAACTGGTTGCACCCAGCAAGTTAAGATTGGAGACACTACTTTCAAATCAGTTGCTGTATTTTCCAGTGTCGCAAGGATTATTGGTACTTGGTTTTACCACATTTTTAATTAATTAATTAATTTAGAAGTATTTATTCCAAAGCAATTATGCGACTATTAAAACTTATACAATAATACTATTATCTAGGTTAATAATATTAGTATCACATTTAATATATCGAGTTGATAATATGTAAACGATAAGAAAGCCTGCATTAACTAGTTTTCAAATCTACTGCCTCTCTACATGGGTAGATGCCAATGGAATTTCAATCAACTGTAATATGACTAAATGGGTTTAATGTGGTGTGTACAACTTTACCTATACCTATTCTTATACATTGAGTTTGGGAACTCTCAAACGAATCTGACATTTGTAAATGCTTGAGTATTATTATCAGTCACAACCTCAAATGGAATAAACGTATAATTTATGTAGCGTCCAAAGCTAACACACAATTAAATTTTCTTAACTAGGTAATGCCTTTCTGGTGTTTCTTACAACATAAAGCAGCATATGTCTGTCTTGTGAGTTTTCTAAACCTTTATTTTGCAGTTGGAATCTCCCAACCCAATATTTTGCCTTACACCTTGAAGCAGTTCAATGTAAAGCAGCTTGTCAGGTTCTGAGCAGCTATGACAATGAAGTAAGCTGTTCAGCTTATTATAGTCCCTAGAGTGGGAACCATTTGCCAGTCGATATAAGTAAATATTACTTTTTGTAATATAGTGCCATAACAAAATTAACCTTTAAAAGAACTGTCTAGGCACAGTCGCCTACATAATTATTACTGATAACCGTATTTGTATAACATGCAGTGGTCAAAATCCTCCAGTTTTTTTGGAGTCAATTCCCTGTTGTCAAAGGTGCAACGTTGTAGAATGCACTGTCCCAAGACATGTCTGATCCTTTTCCTGAAACACAAGGGTCAATTTGCCAAAGCAATTTATTAATTTAATTTATAAAATATACGTTAACAAATGTTAATACTTTTGATTGCTACCAAAACTGTTAGTAGCATAGTTTTTAAATAATAATAATAATAAAAAGCAGATTCCAAGTTACATATCTAAATTGTAGGACAGGTTATATGTTTGTGTTATGCATTGGCAATGAAGATATACAGTTAGCATTGTAAAAAAAAATTATAACTAAACAATTTCACATGTCAATCATTATACTATAGAGTCAAACCACCGGAATAATATTGTTATATCCAATGATACTTTAACAAATAGAATGGTCTGTTGTAGTAGCACTGTATTGTAATTGTATAATTGTGGTAAGATCAAAACAATGATTACTATGATCATTTGATCTGGCTGGCACAAAATTCAGTGCTTTCCTGTGGCACTCCAGATACAACTTCCAATAAAATTTTTAATCTTTACCGAGTGTGACCTACCATTGAGATGACTCTTTAGCCATTCAAGTACGTAATGCGGAAATCCTATAGCTTTCAATTTTCCTATCAATATGGAATGGTTGACTTTATCGAAAGCTTTAGAGAAATCTGTATATATTGAATCAACCTGCAACCCATTCTCCAAAGCAGTGGTAATTGTGTTTTGATAGACAAGCAGGTTAGAAACTGTTGATCTTTTCTGAATGAACCCATGCTGGTTATCACATATTAATTTACAACAATGCCAATTTAAGTACACAATTAGTAACCTTTCAAGTAGTTTAGGTATAGAAGATAACAGACGTATTGGCCGGTAGTTTCTAATATCCTCTTTATTAACACTTTTAAAAATGGGTATGACATAACTTGTACCCACATCGATGCAAATTTTTGAAGTTTAAATGTCAAGTTAGATATGAGTTGAAGCGGTTTACACAAAGTAACTATACACCTTTTTAGAAAAATTGGTGGAATCCCGTCAGGGCCCGTTGACAACCTATCAGGAAGGGATGTGACACCATTGAATACCTCCTCCATGGAAAATTGTATAAATGGGATAACAACTTGTGAGTTGGTCGTAGAGATATCAGTATCAAAAGCCATGGGTGTGTCATTATAGTTTCCTACAAAGTGAGAGGCAAAGAGATTGGCAATATCATCGTCATTATTAGCAGTAATATCATCAAGAAACAAGCTCACAGGTAAATGTTCCCCTTTTAAACTGTTAACCTAACCCCAGAATTGTTTTGGATGAAAAGAAATTCCTTTATTTATATTAGACATATAAGTAAGATAACTGCACTTCGTAGCCTGTTTATAAAGGGAGCGTAGATTACTAAAACGTAAATAATCAATCTGGGAAGGGGTTTCCTTAAATCTAGCATGTGCTGTCTTCTTCTCATGTATTAATGATATCAAGTCCCTGGAGAACCATCTAGGGAAGGTAGATAATCTACGGATGTTTACTGGTACAAATCTAGCAATGGCAACATCGATTGTTTCATAAAAAGTCCTGACAGACTCATCAATATCCAAATTATTCAGGAGAGAATCCCATGCAATTTGTCCAAAATATTCATTTAATGCGATATAACCATAATTACTAAAATCTCAATATGTTTTATTAAATTGTAACGTTCTACACTTAATAGCAAGAGATAGTTTGCATTCGAGGGCCTTGTGATGGAAATAGTTGGGCAAAAGACAATCGTAAGCAAGCGACATATCAATTGAGTTAGATACATTAGCAAAGATTAGGTCTAGAAATACATGTGGTCATTAGTTATATTAGTAAATTGTTTAAACCCCAAGTAATTAAACTATTCTGCCACCTCAGTAGCTGGGTGCCCTGGTTGGCAGTGTACTAATAATTCATCATGTGATTCCCATACTGCGGCCGGTAACTTATAATCACCAAATATAAAGAAAGAAGAAGCAGGATACTTATCAAGTACTTGCCCAACTGCTGAGCAGTGGTTAATATACACCTCTGACGAGGATCCTGGACAAATGTAAACACCGCCCAGAACAAAATTAAATTTACCTTCCCAGAATTTGATAAACAAGTGCTCAACATTCAAGACTGTAGTAGAAATGGTTTTGACAACAAACGGTAAGTTTTTCTTGATGGCGATATGAACCCCACCACCACGTTCTTTAGTACTGGATAGATTTCATAGTTAGAAAGTCTCAATTCTGCATTAGAAAAATCTTCATGCAGCCAATCCTATCAACACAATCGCGCCATATTAGCAAACAAGAGCCGATAGGCAGTCTACAAATCGAGTGCGCATCCCTACAACATTTTGGTAATAAACTTAAGGTGGGTAAGGAGTTGTGGATTTTTTATTATTTAGTTTTTTGGGACATTCCTGACATTCGTGACCCCATAAGGTACTCTCTGTTTATGGATAATTCTTAGATTTAGTTCCCCATGCTTATAACGTTCCTTAAGTTCATTAAGAGCAGATGTAACTGTTGCCTTTGTATATGTGTGAGATCCTGACTGACTAAATAACCATAGTTGACGATGGCTCTTTTGACTTTAAGTACTTGACCAACTCTACCAGAGCTACACTGTGTTTTGTATACATACCAAATGTTGTTATAGATTTATTGTGAGACATGCTGGAAATAAAAAAGGTTTTATACATGATGCATCTCTTTTGTTTTCTTCAAAATCACAATATGCAGATTATCGTGGTGATATAAACACAGAAATGTTCACAAAATGGATCCATGAAAATTTTGTTACCAAATTTAAGCGGTCCAAGTTTAATCGTGGTAGATAATGCTTCATATCATTCACAATTAGTCGAAAAGGTTCCTAACTCTTCTTCAAATAAAGAGGAATTAATTAATTATTTGCTTCGACATAACACATTTGCCGACACTTTAATGTTAAAAAGAGAATTACTTGCATTAGTAAAGGAAAATGTTCAACCAAACTTGATGAACTTGCAGCACAAAGTGGCCATAAAGTATTAAGGCTCCCTTCATACCATGGCCAATTTAATCCAATAGAATTAATTTGGGGTAATTGCAAAGACTATTATGACAAAAATATTGGAAGATTTAATGAACAATTTAATGACGAGCACGTACAATTAATATGGCGTGAAGCACTTGGAAGGATAGATGACAAATTTTGGCAAAAATGCATTCACCATTCAGAAAAATGTATGATGAAATGGTGGCAAATTGAAAAAAAGTCTTATTATCAACTTAGAGGATTCAAGCAGCAATGACTTATGAAGATGATTCAATTTCAGAATAATTGATTAATATAAAAAGAAGTGGTGCCCTAGATTTATACTTTCTTAATGTAGTAGAGCAATATTACAATAAAATAGTATGCTACCGTTTTGTTTGTTTAATACTAAATTTGATTAAATAAAAATTAAATATTTACAAATACACTTTTCTATGTACAACCATGCTTGTTGACCATTTAAAACAGGAATAATATATAATCCCGAAACTACAATTTCCCTGATAATTGTGTGAATAACAGTCTCAATTCCAACAGTAATTATTAGTCTTCAGATATTATCAAATCAATTAGAAGACACTTGAAAATTCACTTTATGTTTTCAAAAACCAACAACATCTGCGACATCATGCTAAATATCCAGTACCTGTAGTACATTTCTAAACTTAGATTTTATCTTCATTCCTGAAAATAGCTTGTCCATTTCCATATTACATATTATTGATATCTTCATTTAAACACAATTCATCTAAATAAAATGGTCTATTTCCCTTCCAAACTTCCAATTTACCTTAAAGTTTTTGGTTTAATTTTTATAAAAAAAAAAGTATTTGATACTTATGTTAACGCGGTTATCAACTGCATATCCAACAAACATTTTTTATAATTTGTAGAAATTAAAAGATCATTTATAAAAGCCCTGGGACATACATTCTCAGCTAGTATTTGTCACAATATAAACTTCATGCGCCATTTTGTATAAACAACTGAACTAATCCAGAATGCTAGAAATACGTTCTGATTGTATTGATGCATATGCTTTTTCTTGTCCGCTTCTCCTAGTGTCCAGGCTTCACAGCCGTAGAGTGCTGTGCTCCACACATATGTTTTAAGCAATCTTTTCCTTGTTTCTATGTTTGTGGTCTTTGAACACCATAGTTGCTTTTTCTTGTTAAATGTAGCACGGCCTTGTTTTATATTCTTTGTGCTTTTCCCATCCTGTGTTATTTGGCTTCCTAGGTAGCAGAAATCCTTACTCTCTTGTAAGTTCTCGTTACCTATTTGTATTCTTGTTTTTGGTTTATTTTCCCCTCCTTTGCTTACTAGAACTTTAGTTTTATTTTTGTTAATTTTCATACCGTATCTCTCTGTTAGAAGGGTTTCCATTTCATTAAGAGCAGCTTCTAACTCTTCTTTGCTGGATGCTAATACTGCTATCTCATCTGCAAATCTAAGCATATAATTTTTTTTTGCTTGCATAGTAATTCCAAATGTCTTCTTGCATTTGACAGTAATTCATTGCCTGTTTAATGTACAAGTTAAAAATTAATGGGAATAGGGCACATTCCTGTCTCACCTCTTTCCTAATGTTTACTTCTTTACGTTCCTGTTCTAATTCTATTACAGCTGTTTGCTCTTTGTATAAGCTAAGTACTATCCGTCTATCCCTAAAACTCATTCCAATCTTTTTGAGTATTTCCAACATTTTTTTTCCATTTTACATTGTTGAATACTTTTTCCAGATATACAAACCCTATATACACACTTTTCCCCTTTTCTATTGTTTTCTCCATTATCACCCTCAGAGCTAAAATAGCCTGTCGTGTTCCCCTGTTTTGCTTAAACCCAAATTGATCTCTTTCTAGTATTGCTTCAGCTCGTTTTTCCATTCGTCTTTGTACAATTCTAGTTAATATTTTTGACACGTGTGCTATCAAACTTATTGTTCGAAAATTTTCACATCTATCTGCCCCTCTCTTTTTTGATATAGTTACTATGATGATACGTTTGAAATCTTTGGAAATCTCGCCTGTCTCATACATATAGCTTGTAAGTTGGAAGAGACGTTCTATTACTGCTTGTCCAGCGGCTTCTACAATTTCAGACCCTTTAATGTTATTTCAAACTTATCTCTACGTATAGGATATCCCAAGACATCATTTTCAGTGTCTGATTCCTGTTCTAATGCGGTTAGCTCCTCTCCTGCATATAAACCAACTATATATTACTGCCATGTAACCACTTTCTGTACATTTTCTATAATGACATTTGCTCTCGCGTACCTTATATTTTTGCTATGCAGTTTTATATTCCTAAAATTCATTCTAATTAGTTTATATGCTTCGTTCGTCTTTCCGATTTCCATCTTAGTTTGTACCTCTTTGCACTTTTCATCAATCCATTGTTCTTTAGCTTTCCATCATTTGCGAATAATTTCCCATTTTATAGCTTTATATCTCTGTTTTCCTGTTTCGTCTGATCTATTTTTGTTTTTTCGTCTTTCTTCTATTAAATTCAGAATATCCTTTATTATCCATAGTTTATTTTCTTTTTGTGTATACCCCTCTATGGAGTATATGAATTGGAAAATCTATTCAAAAACATAATTAAGTCAATTAAATCTCAAACTAACATAACAAACTTGTCGTGTTCAAGTTTTAAAAAAGATTTAGAATCATGGCCTTTTAGTTATGTAAATGGCAAGGATGGATAATATAGATAACTTAAAAGTAGTTAAATGGAACTGCCGTTCAGCTGTGGCTAACGGTGTTAATTTATTATATCTCTTAAATAATCAACAAGTAGATATTGCACTTTTAAGTGAAACTAGGTACAAACCTGACACTGTTGTCAGTTATAAAGGGTACAATATAGTTAGAACAGATCGTTCTGATGGAAAAGCAGGTGTAACTATTCTGATACACAACAAACTTAACTACGAAATCATTAAATTTTCAAAAAATTACAATCAAATCATTTTGATTTGTGGAGTAACGATTAAAAATAATATTAATATAAGTTTTGTTGCTATTTATAGACCTCTTAGGGTTAATCATAGTGCGAGAGACTGGTCTAATATCTTTCACAACTCAACATGCCAGTTGTGTACGGTGGAAATTTTAACAGTCTTAATAGACTATGGGGATCAATGCATGATGACAATAATGGAGTTACGCTACTGATTGCTATTGAAGATCACAACCTAGTCTTAATTAACGATGACTCATCCACCAGACGATCCTACGGTACTAATCCATCAGCGGTTGACCTCACTATAGTTTCCCCTAATATAGTCCGGTTATGTGAATGGTCGGTTTCAAACGAAACCCTTGAATTAGATCATTACGTGATTTATTTAAATGTGCAAGTCACATTTAAATACAACGAACATATTCTTTACTAGAAACTCTAAATGGAACATGAAGAATGCAGATTGGAATCTATTTAAGTCGTTATCCGATTTGTTTTTCCCAGCCTCCACATTTTTAAACGCCCAGGCAGGAATATGTATACCTTATCGATTCCTTAGAGTACGCGGCACAAAATACTTTCAAAGAAACTAAAGAAGTAATATACACCAGAAATGGCAGAGCATCGCCACTTTGGTGGGACAATGATTGTGATACAATAATACATGAAAGAAAAAAGGCTGAAATTGAATATGACAATAATCCAACCTTCGATAATTGGAGAAACTATAAAAAAGTAACAGCGTGTTCCAAAAGATTGTTCAAAACAAGGGGTAAAGCATCGAAGAAGGCATTATGTTCTAAATTAAACAAAAATACTCCGTTGACAGACGTATATCGTATGGCAAAAGATTACACCGTATAAATGATAATACTTCATGAAATAGTAAATTCACTCATGGTGAGGAATTCCTAGATTTGATTGCACCTTCTACTGTACAAAATAAATATCACTTTAACATGACTGAAAATAATAACTCCCTTTTGTCGGCAACATTTTCAACCAACGAACTCGATAAAGTTTTAATGGACTTGCATAACGATTCATCGCCTGGTGTAGATAATATTCGCTACCCAATGTTACAAAACCTTTCCCATTCTGATAAAAAGTGTCTATTAAAGGTTCTCAATAGGGTATGGAACAGTGAATTGATCATCCTGAAATTTAGTGAAATTCTTGTAGTACCCATAATAAAGCCGGGCAAGGATGGAAATCAAGTGTCTTCGTATCGTCTAATTGCTCTCGTCATGTTTGTCCAAACTTTTTGAAACGCTTATAAAATGTCAAATCGAAAGTTTTTTTCGAAAAAAGCGAAATCTTTCTTAAGGGGATGTATGGTTTCCGCAAAGGACTAGAAACTACTGGCGCAATAGTCCAAGTAGTTTCCGACATTTGATCATCATTTTCCAGAAATAATTATTTAGGAGCAATTTTTCTAGATATTATGTCAGCTTATGAAGGCGTTAATTTAGACTTACTTCTGGCTAAATTAAGTGCAGTCGGCATTTTGCTAAATAATGCTAACACTATCATCAATTTATTCCATACCAGGCGAATATTTTTGAGAGGATATGAAGGCAGTACCAGAACAATTAACCAAGGTATTCCCCAGGGCTCCGTACTTAGCCCCCTTCTATTTAACGTGTATACAATGGATATTCATCACATTAAAGTAGTTCAATATGTGGACGACGTTTGCTTTTATTACGATGAAAAGATGCTCAAAAGTTGTACTAATTCGCTTAAGGAAATTATACAAACAACCAAAGATTGGTGTGACAAAAATTTTCTTGTAATTTCTAAAGAAAAAACTGCCGCTTGCATTTTTACAAGACACAATTGCCTCAAGCCCAAAGTATAACAGTTGGTAGTCATTTGTATAAATTGGTTCCAAACATTCGTTATCTAGGTGTGTTTTTAGATAAAAAATTAATTTGGAATATTCATATTAACTACATCTCAGGTAGGTGCGAAAAGTTACTCAATTTTCTGAGATTATGTACTAAAACATGGTGGGTTGCTGATGTATCTGTCTCTCTGTGCTTTTATAGAGCGTATTTTAGAGCTGTTGTGGATTATGCCAGTATTGTATACGGCTCCGTCAGTAACAATGTCCTCCGTAAGTTAGATATTCTAACCAATAACGCCCTGAGAACAGCCTATGAGCTATAAAATCAACACCTACTCTTGTACTCTACGCCAAAGCCGCATGCTCCAATTTAGAGGACAGATCCTAGCTACCAAATTCGTATTAAAATTACGAGCATGTTTGGATTCATCGTACGTACAAAATATTTCCGACTTATCAACTCAAAATCTGGTGAATAAATACTGGAACAAACGCAATTCCCCGCCAATCTGTGATGCTTTTTACAATACTAGTCACGTCGATCTATACATAGAGAAAGACCTCCATAAAAAAATTTTTGGTTCACTCACAGGTACCATGCAAGTCCTCCTAAGTTATTCAGAAAATCACACTAAATCAAAAAATATTTTTATCTTCATTAGAACCTTGCCATGATTGTACAAAGATCTTCACAGATGGGTCAAAATCTGTGGAAGGAGTGGGATATGCTTTCATAATTCCCTCTCATACAGAATATGGACAAACACTCAACAATATGGCTACAATATTTACAGCCGAAGCATTTGCTATATTATCAGCATTAAAGTATAGTACACAAAATATTAAGAGTTTCGATAAAATTGTAATAATCTCGGACTTAAAATCCTGTTTGCAAACAATTAAACATGCGACATATAGATCATCACATATAATACAATTGATACGTGAATAAGTTCATCTTTTACAGTCAGGTGTGGTAACGGTAACATTTAAGTGCGTAAAATCTCACTCAGGTATAACCTTGAATGAACAAGTAGACTGGTTGGCCAAACAGGAAGTGAATGAACATGCTAATATTTCCAACACCTTGATACCCTTCTCCGATTTTTTAATAAACCTCAAATCAAAAATTATTAGTCAGTGGAATAGCTACTACATTTCAACATAAAGTAAAACCAATACAAACTATTTTCAACTATGTCCAAATGCCATGATACATAAATCGTATACAAATTTTAGTCGCAGATGTTGTTGGTTTTTGAAAACAAAGTGAATTTTCAAGATATGATATTGTTATTAAGTATAAAGACGCGTGTGTTCTAATTGATTCGATAATATCTGAAGACTAATGATTACTGTTGGAATTGAGACTGTTATTCACACAATTATCGGGGAAATTGTAGTTTCGGGATTTTATATTATTCCTGTTTTAAATGGTCAACAAGCATGGTTGTACATACAAAAGTGTATTTGTAAATATTTAATTTTTATTTAATCAAATTTAGTATTAAACAAACAAAACGGTAGTGTACTATTTTATTGTAATATTGCTCCACTACATTAAGAAAGTATAAATCTAGTGCACCACTTCATTTTATATTAATCAATTATTCTGAAATTGAATCATCTTCATAAGTCATTGCTGTTTGAATCCTCTAAGTTGATAATAAGAGTCTTTTCAATTTGCCACCATTGCATCATACTTTTTTCTGAATGGTAAATGCATTTTTCCAAAATTTGTCATCTATCCTTCCAAGTGCTTCACGTCATATTAATTGTACGTGCTCGTCATTAAATTGTTCATTAAATCTTCCAATATTTTTGTCGTAATAGCCTTTGCAATTACCCCAAATTAATTCTATTGGACTAAATTGGCAATGGTATGGAGGGATCCTTAATACTTTATGGCCACTTTGTGCTGCAAGTTCATCAAGTATGTATATCTTTGATTGAACATTTTCCTTTACTAATGCAGTAATTCTCTTTTTAACATTGAAGTGTTGGCAAATGTGTTATGTCGAAGCAAATAATTAATTAATTCCTCTTTATTTGAAGAAGAGTTAGGAACCTTTTCGACTAATTGTGAATGATATGAAGCATTATCTACCACGATTAAACTTGGACCGCTTAAATTTGGTAACAAAATTTTCATGGATCCATTTTGTGAACATTTCTGTGTTTATATCACCACGATAATCTGCATATTGTGATTTTGAAGAAAACAAAAGAGATGCATCATGTATAAAACCTTTTTTATTTTCAGCATGTATCACAATAAATCTAAAACAACATTTGGTAAGTATACAAAACACAGAGTAGCTCTGGTAGAGTTGGTCAAGTACTTAAAGTCGAAAGAGCCATCATCAACTATGGTTATTTAGTCAGTCAGGATCTGACACATATACAAAGGCAACAATTACATCTGCTCTTAATGAACTTAAGGAACGTTATAAGCATGGGAAACTAAATCTAAGAATTATCCATAAACAGAGAGTACCTTATGTGGTCAAGAATGTCAGGAATATCCCAAAAAACCTAAATAATAAAAAAATCCACGACTCCTTACCCACCTTAAGTCTATTACCAAAATGTTGGAGGTATGCGCACTAGATTTGTAGACTCCTCTATCGGCTCTTGTTTGCTAATATGACGCGATTGTGTTGACAGAAACTTGGCTGCATGAAGATCTTTCTAATGCAGAATTGAGACTTTCTAACTATGAAATCTATCCAGTACTAAAGAACGTGGTGGTGGGGTTCATATCGCCATCAAGAAAAACTTACCGTTTGTTGTCAAAACCATTTCTACTACAGTCTTGAATGTTGAGCACTTGTTTATCGAATTCTGGGAAGGTATATTTAATTTTGTTCTGGGCGGTGTTTACATTCGTCCAGGATCCTCGTCAGAGGTGTATATTGACCATTGTTCAGCAGTTGGGCAAGTAGTTGATAAGTATTCTGCTTCTTCTTTCTTTATATTTGGAGATTATAAGTTACCGGCCGCAGTATGGGTATCACATGATGAATTATTGGTACACTGCCAACCAGGGCACCCAGCTACTGAGGTGGCAGAATAGTTTAATTACTTGGGGTTTAAACAATTTACTAATATAACTAATGACCACATGTATTTCTAGACCTAATCTTTGCTAATGTATTTACCTCAATTAATATGTCGCTTGCTTACGATTGTCTTTTGCCCAACTATTACCACCACAAGGCCCTCGAATGCAAACTATCTCTTACTATTAAGTGTAGAACGTTACAATTTAATAAAACATATTGAGATTTTAGTAATTATGGTTATATCGCATTAAATGAATATTTTGGACAAATTGCATGGGATTCTCTCCTAAATAATTTGGATATTGATGAGTCTGTCAGGACTTTTTATGAAACAATCAATGTTGCCATTGCTAGATTTGTACCAGTAAACATCCGTAGATTATCTACCTTCCCTAGATGGTTCTCCAGGGACTTGATATCATTAATACATGAGAAGAAGACAGCACATGCTAGATTTAAGGAAACCCGTTCCCAGATTGATTATTTACGTTTTAGTAATCTACGCTCCCTTTATAAACAGGCTACGAAGTGCAGTTATCTTACTTATATGTGTAATGTAAATAAAGGAATTTCTTTTCATCCAAAACAATTCTGGGGTTAGGTTAACAGTTTAAAAGGGGAACATTTACCTGTGAGCTTGTTTCTTGATGATATTACTGCTAATAATGACGATGATATTGCCAATCTCTTTGCCTCTCACTTTGTAGGAAACTATAATGATACTCCCATGGCTTTTGATACTGATATCTCTACGACCAACTCACAAGTTGTTATCCCATGTATACAATTTTGCATTCAATGGTGTCACATCCTTTCCTGATAGGTTGTCAACGGGCCCTGACGGGATTCCACCAATTTTTCTAAAAAGGTGTATATTTGCTTTGTGTAAACCGCTTCAACTCCTATTTAACTTGACATTTAAACTTCAAAAATTTGCATTGATGTGGAGTACAAGTTATGTCATACCCATTTTTAAAAGTGTTAATAAAGAGGATATTAGAAACTACCGGCCAATACGTCTGTTATCTTCTATACCTAAACTACTTGAAAGGTTACTAATTGTGTACTTAAATTGGTATTGTTGTAAATTAATATGTGATAACCAGCATGGGTTCATTCAGAAAAGATCAACAGTTTATAACCTGCTTGTCTATCATAACACAATTACCACTGCTTTGGAGAATGGGTTGCAGGTTGATTCAATATATACAGATTTCTCTAAAGCGTTCGATATAATCAACCATTCCATATTGATAGGAAAATTGAAAGCTATAGGATTTCCGCATTACGTACTTAAGTGGCTAAAGAGTTATCTCAGTGGTAGGTCACACTCAGTAAAGATTAAAAATTTTATTTCAGCACCTATGGAAGTTTTATCTGGAGTACCACAGGGGTCACACTTAGGGCCCCTGCTATTTAACTTATTTGTAAATGACCTTGGCTTGTTTCTTCCCTGTACCAAGTTCTTCCTATTTGACGATTGTCAATTGTTCAGTGTAGTTAGGAGTGAATCTGATTGTCGTGAGCTTCAGAAAGAACTCAATTCATTTTCTAATTGGTGTCAGAATAATGGGATGTTTCTTAATATTTCCAAATGCTGCAGTATAACTTTCTCATCTCCTAGAAACCCCATTAAGTATGTATACTCTAACAATGGAGCACATTTGAAAAGTGTTGATACAGTGCGCAATCTGGGTGTTTATTTTGATAGCAAGGTATCTTTTGTTTTTCATATTAATACTATCACATCCAAATTCCTAAGTGCATTTGGATTCTTTTTTAGGCATGCACGCGACCTTTCAGTAACAGTGATTAGAGCATTGTATTTGTGTTACGTTCGGAGTATACTTATGTATGCCTCACCGATCTGGTTACCCCCATTATAATGTACACATTCGAACTCCTGAAGCGGTGCAAAATAGGTTCCTAGGATTTTGTGCATATCGGACCAAATCTGTATTCAGTAAATTTAATTGTGATAATGACCTCATTTGCAATTACCACCCCTGGAAACCCTACGTAATTATAATGACCTTCTGGTTTTGTATAAAGTCGACTGATGTTTAATTTTGGGTTCATACGCATAAATTCAAGATTTGTCAGCTGTGTAATACACTGCGTTTGATGTACTGCAATCTTATTTTTTGAGCATTTCTTTGCACCAACTGACACGAATCTTTTTTGCGCGATTTTTAAATTAAGTGAGATCCAACGTGCATATAGCTTTTTCACAGCTAACTGTTCATGTAATATCGAATGTATACTTGTCATAGGAATGCCTAGGGATGCCTGAATCTCATGATAAGTCACATAACGATCTTGCATTATCAATTTGTGTACAGAATCGATGTTTTCTGGCACAACAGCCGATTTTGGATGACCTTCCTTACATTCACCCGCTAGCAAACTACGACCACAATTGAATGCACTATACCAACGATATACAGTTGATTCAGGCACTAGTAGATTTAGTTACATTTAAAGCCAGATCATGAGTAATGTCACATAATGCACCCCTGTTTTTGAAAATCATGTAAGACGTTTTTGTAGAACTTATGGTAATTTTGTTCATCATGCACCATTTTTGATATACAGTAATGTCAGGTATTATTTCATTTTTTAGATTCTGCTTTATGGAAACCTTCTAATTCAAACTTATGCCATCAGCAAATAACGTACAATTTGCAAATGCAATGGCAGGCGGAAAATCATTGATATATAGTAGGAAAAGGATAAGACTTAAAACTAAACCTTGTGGGACTCCTACTGTCAGATCTAAATTAGTGGATAGTTTTATTTTCTGATGAGATATTATTTTAACAGCTAGGGTTCTACCATTCAAATATGAAAAAACCCATTGTTTGCAATTTGTTATGGTGTGTTGGCGACTCCTTTTCATTTGCCATTTATTTTACTACAACTATATATTAAACTGTTAGCGGTTTCACTTTAATGTAATCGATTGCAGCACTCACTTCAATTTATAATCTAGTCTAGTGTCGTTCTAGTTACTATCGGGTTTCAATTAAAAAATAATAATTTTTATAATATGGATACTGTATATCTTATTATTACGGAATTAGATTTTGAATTAGCGTGTAGAAAAGTTATTCTGGCAGATAGTGAAATTTTATGTAGGGCTCAGTTACGCACTCTTGTTGCAGAGGAAAAAGAGGGTAAAAAGATTGCAAAAAGCCAACCTTATGAGTTTGATGTCAATGAACGAGAAATTAAGGAATTGGTGGAGGATATTGAAAAAACTCTTTTAGGAATCTCTTCACCTACCGTTGAAGAAAATAAAAAGTACCAGTCCCGTATAATTCATTTATTTAATAGGGTGGAATTATTATCTTCCATTAAGGAAAATGGTGATGAAAATAAAAAATATAAACAAAAATTTCTTTCTAAAATTTGGTCCCTTCAAGGTATAGCACTAGAAAATGTAGAAAATGAAAAGAAAAATATTTCTTTATTATCTTTGTCGGTTATCGATACAAAGACTATTACCAGTGATAATACCTATAGTGGTGAATCAGTTCCTGTATATAAATGGGATCTACAATTCTCTAGACAATAGTCAAAAGTCAGTTTAATGTCATTTTTGGAAAAAGTAGTGAATTTGAAGGAATATAGACACATGTCAGATGTAAATCTTTTTGCCGCTGCGGGAGATCTCTTTTGTGGTTCTGCAACCCCCTGGTATCGTAACGTAAAAAAGGAAATATCTACTTGGGACGAATTAGTTATATGTTTAAAACGTGATTTCCTTCCCTTTTACTATAAATATAACTTGATGTCAGAGATTCGTAACCGTACTTAGGGTCCTAATGAGAATGTTTGCTCATACATTGTTTCGATCGAAGCGTTATTTAATAGACTTGAAGGAAAACAAAGTGAACACGAAATAATTAAAGAAATAATGCGAAATTTAAATCCAAATTTCTCACAACCCTTAGCTCTGCAAGAAATTACCTCAGTAGCATGGCTAAAAACCTATGTCACAGCATCCAAGAATTAAAATTTCAAACTGAAAAATATAAACTCCCTTCCCCTAAAAAGGACTGGCTTATTAGAACCCGATTTAGCTTGTTTATTAATATCGGATGAAGTCTCTGGTACCTCCATCTGCAAATAGCATCACTGTATCTCAAGGTGCGTCCCAAATATCTAATGTAATTTGTCGGAATTGCCGACGAGGTGCACACTCTTATAGTATCTGTACCAAACGAAAACGAATATTCTGTTATGGCTGTGAAGCCATAGGAGTGTATAAGTCACGATGTTGAAGATGCCGATCTGTAAGTACCCTGCCGGGCATAAGCGTCCCCTTTTCTCTGGATCGCTCTACTACTCTACCCAATCAGCAATCTCATCGACCGAACAACGTTTCCGAACAATAGGGTCTACCTCTAAATCTCTTCCTCAGTCTGATTGTCCTAATTTTTACACAATTTGTAGTGCCATTGAAAATATTTCCTCTAAAAATACTGCACGCCTGTTTCAAATTCGTCATACCTCACTTTGTGAATGGAACACATAGTTGCTTCAAGTTAAGAAATTTTTTCACTCCCCAATCCTCGCTGTGGTATTAGTTAAAAAATCTTTAGATAATCGACCACATTTCCAAATATCTGTTGGTAATTTATCCATTACAGCTTTAGTTGATATCGGTGCCACTAATTCAATTGTTGGTAATATAGGATTAAAAAGTTTAACTTCACACAATTTAGTTACTAAGATATCTTTGGAGAAGTCTCAAATTCGTATTGCTGATGGTAGTCAGAGACAGATTACTGGCTCGGTGCCTTTAAAAATTAGACTTGGTTCTTTAGAATGTACCGTTACCTTTCTAATTGTTCCTTCTGTTACCTATGATTTTTTGCTGGGTGCTGATTTTTGCAATGCTTTTCAACTATCTTTACATTTTCAAGACTTCGTGGCAGACTTCTTGACCTAAGGAAATTTTATCTTTATCTGGTAGCTCCGGCCATATTTCACTTTCTGAATCTGAGGCTGATATATTATATAAAGTGATTGCAAAATTTGGTGCACTAGATAATACCGATATGGGATGTGTTACAACAACCACACATTTCATCGATACCGGTGATGCCCGTCCGTTCAAACAACGATAATACGCATTATCTCCCGCTATGCAAAAGCACTTACATGCCGAAATTGACCAAATGTTAAAATTAAAAGTTATTTCTTCGTCTAACTCTCTCTGGTCGAGTCCCATATTACTTTGTAAAAAGAATGATGAATTTAGAGCTTGTTTTGATGGCCGAAAACTTAATTCCTTCACAATTCCTGACATTTATCCGTTACCGAGAACAGATTCTATCTTGAGTCTTTTGCTTAATGCAAAATATATTTCTTTAATTGATCTTCGTAAAGCTTTCTGGCAAATTCCCTTAGAGGAGTCATCTCGTCCTAAAACTGCCTTTTGTGTGCCTGGCAAAGGCTTGTTTGAGTTTAATGTTATGCCTTTCGAATTGAGTACCTCCCTGCAGACTCTTCAGCGTACAATGGAACAAACTTTAGGTCCTATTCTACACGAAGGGAAAGTATTTGTTTATCTTGATGACATCATTGTACCGTCTACATCTTTTGAGGAACACATCTCTACTTTGGAAAGAATTTTAACATGTTTAAAAAATGCTGGTTTCCGAATCAACTTGGATAAATGTGAATTTTGTTGCTCTTTTTTTATCTTTTTTAGGTTTTATGGTAGATCAAGTTGGTCTATGCACTGACCCCTCCAAAATTGAAGTTATTCAGAACTTTTCTATTCCTAAGACCACTACCAAAGCCAAAAGGTTGACTGGTATGATTAGTTATACCGTTTATTCCTCCCTAATTTATCTATGATTTCTGATCCGATTACCGCATTGATTTGTAATAAAAAGAAAGGTCAATCCATAGAATGGAATTCCAAAGTCAATGAATCTTTTGAGAAAATTTAATCGTTGATTAGTAATGCTCTCATTTTAATTGCAACTGACTTTAGCCAACCTTTTTTTGTTCAAATTGATGCCTCCTTGGTGGGATTAGGCGCAATATTATTTCAAGAAAAAGACGGATTAGAACATCCGATCCCTATGCGAGCCGTGCTTTATCTTCATCAGAACGAAAGTATTCGGCGACTGAGCGAGAACTTTTAGGAATCATCTTTGGCATAGAAAAGTTTGGAGGATATATTGAAGGAACTCAATTTACAGTTATTACTGATTGCGCTGCCTTAGCTTGGTTACATAGTTACGCTAACCATCTGGTCGTCTAGCTCGGTGGAGCTTAAGAATTTCTCAATTTTCTCTTAACGTCAAACATTGTCCCGGTAAACTTAATATTGTACCTGATATTCTGTCTTGAGATGTTAATGCCCTAACTATACCTCAACTTATTCCTTACGCCTGGTATCTTGATATACTTTCGAAGGTGGCTGAAAAGCCCGAAAATATTCTTAACTTTTGTATCAAAGGAGATCATTTATACAAATTTGTGCCGTCAAATGTATCTAAGAATTCCATTTTATCTGAATGTAAATTGGTCACACCTACTGGTAATAGGGAAGAAGCCCTAAAAATGTTTCACAATGAACCTTACCGCTGCTCATTTGGACATATCTAAAACATTTGTCAAAATTTCTGAACTGTATTATTGGCCAAGAATGAGATCCTTTCATCTCTAACTATATAAAATATTGTCTTGTGTATGGTGCACATAAATATTTGCAAGAACCCCGACTAGGCTTAATGGGGCAATTTAAAAAGATATCGTATGCGTTTCAATTAATCTCCGTCGATTTATTGGGACCATTTCCTAGATCAAAGAGGGGTAACCAATATCTTTTAGTCGTGACCGATTGGTTTTCAAAATTCGTCTTATTTCAGCCCTTAGCCAAGGCCACTTTCGCTTCCATTATAAAATTTATGGAACAAAATGTTTTTCTCATATATGATGTTCCGCAGATTGTTATGTGCGATAATAGAACGCAAGTTATTTCTAAAGAATTTCAGAAATTTATGACTCAACACCGAATACAAAAGACATGGTTTAATGTTAAGTACCACCCTCAGGTAAATCCGAGTGAGCGTGTAAATCGCGTGATCGTTACCGCCATATCTTCCTATATTGAAAAAGAACATGATCGTTGGGATGAAAATATCTTTAAAATTGCGCAAGCAATACACAGCTCTAAGCACAATGCTACTGAATTTTTGCCTTCTTTTTTGGTTTTTGATCGTCATATTCCATTAGATGGTACATTTTATGGATCACACCCTGATGATACCAATGTGATAGAGGTGGATAAAAAGATTCGTTGGGATAAGGACCAAGAAGAACTACCTAATATTTTTTCTGAAGTCCGATTGCATTTACGTAAAGCATACGAAACAAGTAAATGTCACTATGATTTGCGAAGGCGTATGGTATCTTACGCGTTAGCAGCAATGGTGTGGAAAAAGAATTATGTATTATCTGACACGGGTAAGAAATTTGCTGCTAAACTAGCTCCTAAGTTTATTTTGTGTTAAATTACGAATCTTGTCAGTCCGTTGGTCTATGAATTGGAAAAAAATGCAGGGTAAGCAACAATAGGGAATTCTCTTACGATAATTTTGATACTTTTAAGATAAGACTGAGCTGGTTCGTTTTTCCTTCCTATTAATTAACTTAAAATAAATTTTTTTCCGTTTTTGTTTTAACCCCTTTACTAGAAGTCAGCACACGTTCGTGTACCAAGTAACTTTGAAAGCTGAGCTAGTACTGCAATACACGTATAGGTGTGAATTTGTATATACATACTTAGCATATCTTCTCTTGATGTCTATTTCAAATCAGTTTATGTCTTTACTTCTATTTTCATTAACTAAAATTAATAATTTACCTGATTAACCGCATTAACCACTTATGCAACCTGAAGTAGTTTTGCCTATTATACCTAATGCGATAAGTATAGGGCAATGAAACTATCTATACTTTATAGGATGTAACGTCTGTTATTCCTGTACTTTATTTTTAAATATCTGTAAGAATTTGGTACCTATCTATCTGGTTGATATCTGTAGATACGAATGCCTACACTGTAATTGTACATTTGTTTTGGTCTTAACGACAATTCCTAAGGCCCATAAAGTTATTGATTAGTGTTTATGATAATATTTGATAGTTCCTATATTGATAGTAAACAAAGTTGTACTTTGATAATCAATCATTAGGCGCTCTTTAGGCAGAGGATCCACTAAAGGTGCATATGATTTAGAAGATGCTCGAAAACACGCATTGCATTCCATAACGATTTTCTTGACACAATTTTGTCATGAAATTGGCGAAAATGCTTCAGGTACATGATACAATAAAGCCTGCGGACCAGAGTGTAATGTTTTCTCGTGTTCATACTTAATTATTAGATATGTCAGTTTATCCTTCGAAGGCAATAGAAGTTGTTACGTTCCCTTCCTGTCAGCGTACTTAAATTGCATCGTTCTTTGGATCGCCCATTTGTAAAAATTTTGTTCATTATATTATTATCCCAGCCTGTATAATAGACGATCAGAGGTTATGTGTATCAACTATTTTATGTTAAACAGATTTGCCGTGAAGTGAAAGTTCTTGATAATTTTAATTAGTCGGTACCTTATTTCAATAAACCGTCGAGTTATACCTTATCACTAGGCATTATTTTGAATGAGTTCTATCATTGTTATTATGCGGCTCTTCGAAATGTTGATCTACGTCGGATGGATAAACCACTTCGAAATTTCAAACACCTGTTTGATAATATTGGTATTGAGATTACGTTCTATTATAATAGAAAGCGAGTTCTATGCATTCTTTCTGAATTTTTGTGGCGAACAATACTTGATTTTCAATGCCTGGCTGCGTTTAATTCGCACTTTGTCACTTCATGTACCATACTTTAACTTTGGATCGCCCTGGCACACATTTTATGTGGTAAGTAGTTTTACGGTTTATAACGTTAAAATTTGTTAGGAAATTATCTAATTGCGGGTCTCCCGTTCACAGCTTTTCTGCGGTGGGCATAAAGCCTACTATAATACATGGAATGGTACTGCTACTGATGGATCTCTGGCGTGCTTCCGTACCTGTCTAGGGTCCGTTGCTGCTGAAAACGTGTTGCTCCAGCAACGTTGGGTTCTGTCCTTCTTCTCAGGTCACTGAGTGAGTTCCTTATAATTAATCTGCACTACAGGTATGTGGCTATGTTTTGCTTGAAATAACTGATGATCAACCTCAACGGATATTGAACTGTACTGTTCTATGTGTACGTGTGTATGTTTTTTTTTTTTTTTTCAGAGGCAAAAATATTTATTTTCAAATTAATATATACATGAAAAAATAAATATATGCACTGCAACACATCACCAATTAGTCTTCTCGCGGAACCGCCGTGCAGCATTACTTTGCGAGAAGTGGTTGTGGCTATCACGCTCTTCATTTCGGGTTCGTATTAATTTTTTACGATTCTCTTCTATTTAGATATGTATTTCAATAATTCCTATACGTTTAGTTTCGTGTTCGATTCAAATTTTAATCTTTTCTTTTATATTTTCTTTTTTTTTTTTTTTTATATGAGATATTTAATCTTCTTTGATGAGGTTCAGTTATATCTTCATCTCTGAATGTTTTTTCTCAACATTATATTTTTCAATAATGCTTTTATATCCAAATCATCTTTCACAGCTTGTTATTCCATGCATTATTATAAATTACGCGTAGTCATGTCAACGTTAATTAGTTCAATACTTGTTTGAAAATTAAAATTTTGTCAAGTAACCAATAAATTATTGATCAATATCTTCTTAATTGTCTTTGTAGTTACTTCAGCTTTGTTTGTTTTAAGTTTCTCACGTGTAAACAGAATACACACTAAATTGTTCTTACTTTCGGCTTAAATACCATAAAATGTAGTTTAAATTTAGTACTTCAATTATTTGTTTTGATACACAATTAATATGATTAACGTTTTAAATAGCCTTTTGGATACCTTGACTCGTTCCATTTGAGTTATGGTCTGTAGTACAAAACACTTTTAACTTTACTTGAAATTTCTAAATCGTATATACTTCCATTATACAAATAGTATCATCATAATTGGATCCAATAATTGTTTAATTATTTGTTGTCTGCCTTCGTTCATTATCACATCGTCTTAGTTCTTTAAGTACAAGTGATGCAAATAGTGCCACTGCTGACCATATCGCCTGTGATTCTAGCATTTTTCAAACTAGTGTTTCTGGACTTATATTAATTCTTGTAAAGTTAATCATTTCCTCCCTTAGTTTTCGAAATCTTGGACAAATAAAAAATACATGTTCTGCATCTTCTAAAGTGTTTGGACAATCTGGGCAATTAGGACTTATATCTAGATTAAATCTAAAAAGATATGCTCTAAAACATCCGTGACCGCTCAGCAATTGCGTCAGGTAAAAGTCTAATTCTCCATGGCATCTACCGAGCCACGGTTCTAACAATGGTATCAATCTATACGTCCATCGACCTTTTTCCGATGTGCCCCAATTCCGTTGCCATTCTGTCACCAGCTTAGTTTTTTCTTCTGTATTTAGCTTCTTTGTAGTTTTTCTTTTGTGATACCACTCACGACGATAGTGCACTAATAGTTCAATCGGAGGCATACCTGCGATAATACATGCAGCGTCGTATGAAATTGTACGGTAAGCGCATATCACTCGTAGAGCGCACAATCTGTATACAGAAGAAATCCTGCGACAGTTAGCTTTAATTTTAATAGAATCGGCCCAGATTGGAGCTGCATATAAAATTATCGAAGTGACGACTGATGCCAAAAGCAACCTCTTGCTGCTTTTTGGTCCGCCAACGTTTGGCATTAGTCTTGAAATTAGATTTGCTGTGTTTGCTCCTTTCGTAGTCACAACTGATAAATGTTCTTTAAAGGTTATTTTGTCATCGATTATTACGCCTAAGTAACGCACACTTGGATCAGATATAGCTTCATGTTTGTCGACGTATATACTTATTTTTTCTCTTACTTTTCTGCTGGATACAAGTACTACTTTGGTTTTTTCTGCAGCTAATTCAAGATTTAGTTCTTTTAAATGTTGTCTTATCAATTCCACAGATTCATTGCAAATTTGTGCTACTTCTTCTTTTAATTTTGCTGTAACTACTAATACCAAATCGTCCGCAAATGCTATAACCGTAACTTCTTTCGGCATTTGTAGTCGTAAAACTGAATCAAAGGTTAAATTCCAAAGAATTGGACCTAGAACCGAACCCTGCGGGACTCCGCCCGTAATAATATATTCTTTGGGACCCTCAGATGTGTCGTACTTAAGAATTCTATTTCTAAAATAGTCTCTAATTATTTTTCTTAGATATGCTGGAATCGAAGTTTTATGAATAGCTTTTTCTATGCAACTCCATTTCACGGAATTGAAAGCATTCTTTACATCCAGTGTTACAACTCCACAATATTTTTTTGATCCTTTTTTCCAGCGTTTTCCAATAGTGTTATTGCGGATAATATTAGTGACACAGTTAATTGCATCCACAGTTGACCGTGATTTTCTAAAACCGTATTGATTATCTGAAAGTATGGCTGCTTCTTCTACAACCATCTCTAGTCTGTTTTTAATAATCTGTTCTAAAATTTTTCCTGCTGTGTCAAGCATGCATATAGGACGGTATGATGATGGTGTGTCTGGTGGCTTATTTTCTTTTGGTATTAATACTAGAAATTGTTTTTTCCATGGTTCAGGAAACACGCCTTCATTTAAGCAAGAGCTGTACAGGTCTACAAACATATCAGGATGCTCTGCAATAGCGGTTTTCAGAGCTATGTTCGGAATACAATCCAAACCAGGTGCTTTATTGTTTCCAATTTTATCACAAGCTTTTACAACTTCAGCTACTGTAACCGGTGGTATGTCTTTTGCATTACAGTTTAAAACAGTTTTATATTTTGTTTCGCATTGTTTTGGAAATAACGTGCTAACTATCTTCTTTAGGAAACCGGACATCTAGGAGGTAAGAACAATTTTTTGTTCAATCTTCCCATTACTGTTTTATACGGTCTTCCCCAAGGATCAGTGTTAACTTCTAAGCATAGTTCATTCAAAAATTTCTGTTTGCTAGACTTAATAGCACACGTCAATTTTCTTCGAGCAGTTTTGTATTCTTGTTGAAGATTAAGCAAATCATTTTTACCTCTTGAGCGTTGATATCGCCTCCTTAGACGATGGCATTCTCTGCGAAGTTCAGCAATATCGTTATTCCACCAGAAAACGTTATTGTGTCCTCTATTGCACAACTTTTTTGGCATAGAAGCATTGCAAGCCCTCTTTATAATGTTTATTACCTGTGTAGCTTTAGAATTTGCAGATCCTGAAAGTTGATCTTCATCCAGCATCAGTAAAAATAATTCTTCATCGAATTTATAGGATACCCAGCCAGGTGGTTTAACCATAGACAAGTGATTGTTTTTAATTGAGCTATGTGTTTCATATAATAAGGCGTGGTGATCACTATGAGTATAGTGTTCAGAAACTCTCCAATCTACCTTATACTTTACTAAAGAACTGCTCATAAATGTTAAGTCTATAGTTGAACCTTTGTTACCTCTGCTGAAGGTATAAGAGTTCCCTTCATTTAATAACACTATATCTAAAACTAAAAATGTTTCTAAAATTGCTCGGCCTCTTTTGTTTGTTATTCGACTACCCCATTCGGTGGCCCAGGCATTAAAATCTCCTGCAATGATTACTTGTTTTCGATCTTTTACATCACGAACTATTCTTTGAAGTAAATCTGTAAAATCGTTAAAAGACGCATTTGGATCGGCATAACAGCTATAAATGTATGTATTGTCTATTTTGACACGTATGAAACCGTCTTCTTTACTGTCCATAATTTCTTGGAAAGCGGTTTTTCCACAGGCCCAAATAGCAGCTGTATTATTATTATTTGATGCCCACTGAGCACCCTTAAAGTTTTTGTATTGTTCGCAAAGGATGGCTACATCTATCTTTAACTCATTGACTGATTGTAACAATAGTTTTTGCGCAATTTTACAATGATTTAAATTTAGTTGTAGTATTTTCATGATTCATAACTAGTAGTTGTTATAGCCCTCCGATATGCTGTACATTTGCTTGTGCCTACAATATGGTTAGTGGTCCAGTTATTATTTTCACTGCACAGAAAACATTTTGCGGGATTTGGACACGTTTTAATAATATGACCTGGTTCACCGCACTTTATACATAAATTTGATCGGTCGATTGGACTTTTGCATGTTTTTGCTAAATGATTATAATTTAAACATCGATAACACCTTAATCGATTTAGTTTTTGTCTTATTCTACAAAACACCCATCCTACCCGTATCTTTCTAAGTTCTAGTAATTTTTCCGCAATTTTAGCGGATACACTAATAACAGCGGTCTGTGTTCCGCCATAGGTTTTCCTTATTGATTTAATCGATATATCAGATATATCTTTAAGTGTTGATTCTAAAGCATAATGTACTTCTTGGGTTGTTGTTACCTCATCCAAATCTTTTATTTCTACTAATACTTGATTAATTCGTGTTTTAACTTCAGCCTGTGAATCTAATACGTCCAATAGACTATTTTGAAATTCTTTAGTTTTTGAATTATTTGGTTTATTTAGTTTTAGTATAAGTTCGCCGCTTGATGTTTTTCTTATTCCGGTAACATTTGATCCAAGTTCTTTTAAATTTGGGTCAGCTTTAACTTTTTTCAAGATATCAGCATAAGACATTTCTCCTGTCTTTTTAATTATCAAAGCATCTGATCGTGGTATCTTATTTCTAACGGGTATGGATTTATTAATAGTCTGCTTATCAATATTTTTTTTATCTAGGTTAGATATATCCGGAAGTATTGTAGTATTAAGATCTTGTCCAGCTACATTGTGATGATTTACATTACTAACTAGCGTATCTTTTACTATGTTTGTCGCAATTGCAGCATTATTTTCTGTTATTGCTGATGTAAACTGAATACCAACGTCAGGTTGTACTACAGTTAATATTGGTATGCTCGTGCTTTTAGATTCGAATTTTTTTGGGGTCATACAAGTACTTACATTATGTAAGACATTTACACCTATATTCATGTAAGTACGATCGTGTAATGAACGTATTTCACTCACAAGTTTTCTGATCTCATTATGGATATTAGTTCTCCCTTTAATGAAAGTATGTAGTTCTAAGATCTTATTCCGAAGTTGTTCACATACATCAGTCTTCGCAATAGTAGAAGTAGCATTTTCCTCGTTATGTAGAGATGAGCGTTTAGTTCCTCCTTTTCGAGAGTTTTTCTTATTAGAGTAAAAAGTTGAAGGTTCTGGTTTTAAATTATTCCTTAATTTTGATTTTGAAGTTCTGTCAAATGAATTGTCAATCAAAATGTCATCCATAATATATAGTTCAATTTTAATTTCTTTTTTATAATTTCCTTTTACTCTCTCGAGTAGTTTCCTGAATTCTCTGGGTGTTATTCTCTTATGATAACCTCTTATTTTGCAATAATAATATTTTCTTTTCAGTTAAAATGAGGTTTTTTATGAGCACAAACATACATACATGTATGTATTCAAATTGAAAACGATCCTAGGTCATGGATCGAAACGTTAATAAAGATAATTTTAAAAAACTATGAGTGGTTTAATCCCCAAAGAAGATTAAGAAGAATACTAAACAAACCACAACAAACATAAAGGGAGTATTTAATGTTTAATTGTCGACTATTAAGTAGATCCTACTGATGTTTCTCGTATTGTTAAATGCAACCATTACGCTTCCTACAATCTTGGGTCAAATGCTCGTTTTATTGTCGGAGCTTATAAATTGACCTTGTGGTTGCTGAATCCTGATATAGAAAACAAAAAACAAAAAAAAGGAAGTTCTAATTCCTGGTTATAGTTACTTTACGTGTAAAAATATCTTGTACCATAATTAATTGTAACTTAAAGTTAGTTCTTGAGTAATTTAAATATTTAAAAGAGAAAAATCACTACTACTTGATTACTTATATAAATTGTGTTTACATATTTATCCTTTGTGCTATAATTACGTTTGACTTATGGTTAATTGGTGTGTGAGGAAACGTTTTCTGATACTCCCCAATATTACCTTACATTGTAATAAAAGTTATTGTAATGCTTTTATCGTTCTTATATTATATAGATTATCCAAACAGTTGTTTACATTTTACTGAGTACTGAATAATTTATGCTTGATCAACATGCTATTCTTATTCTGTTATTTCAGGTTTGCCTGACTATTTTCATTGCAGGTATTGTCACTAATTCCTTACAGCCGCGTACATTATTATGTTAGTCTGCTTTCCACACCCCCCCCCGCCCCAATCTCCGATTGAGCCCGGTCATTCCTTTGGTTTCTTTGTGTCACGCATGGCTACGAGATAACGTAAAGTGGATGCTTTCTATTTTCAGAAAACTATAAATAGTGAATTCTACCGCCAATCTGGAGTAAACATCATCATCTAGGTAAGGATTAAGTGGCAATAAACGACTTTTAGATTTTAAATCTTTGTTATTCTTTAAAACAGTTATGTCTGACTGCAGTTCCTGAATTTGTGCTAAGTACACTAGAGTTTTTGTATCTGTATTCAGTTCTTCACTGGATAAAGAACCAGAAAGTTTTTCAGTTACGACTGAGGAAGTATTATATTTGAAGCGTTGAGCATATGCAGCAAATTTTCGTAGTTTCTTATATGAAGAAAATTGATCAAATACTATTATTGACATTTTGAACTGTGAAAGTCTTGATTGACTTATGCTCTTGGAAATTATTATCAGAGATGTGATTGCTTGATTCCGGCTCAAGTGAAGGTTATTGATCAGAGGATTTGGTCGGCCATACTGGAACATTCCACCACAATTCGGAAGTGATTAAAAACTTGGGTTGGACACCGTGAGATATCAGATCAGCTGGGTTATCAACAGATGGAATGTTTCCATTGTTCGATATTAGTAAATCTTGTATCTCAAACACACAGTTTGAAACAAAAGTTTTTAGAACGCTAGGAGAATTCTTTAACCATGCTAAAGTGATAGTTGAATCCATCCAATAGGTTACTGAATTGGCAGCAATAGAAAGAGCGTTGGTGATTTTGCTGACAAGTTTTGCTAGAAGTAGAGCACTGCATAGTTCCAATCTGGGAATTGAAACTGTTTTTAATGGGACCAGTCAGATTTAGAAGCAATTGGGCATACAGTGGTGATGCCACTAATATTGGAGCTTTTCAAGTATACACACACTCCATAATCTAGCTGTGAGGCATCAAAGAAGCAGTGTATTTGCATGTTGACCACGTCATCACAAGAAGTCGACATGGAATACTTAATGAACATAAAGAATACAAATCTTTACAGAATTCAATCCACTAATAGTGCAGATCAGAGAAAATTGATTCGTCCCATGATAATTTGTGTTGCCACAACTTCTGTATGATTGATTTAGCAATGATTACCACAGGGGTCAATAAACCTAACGGATCGAATATAGCAGCTGTTGGCTAATATTTACCGTTTTGTTATAGAGCTCTTCAACGATAAGTCTTTTATGTTGCAGCTGAAGTTATCAACTGAAGGTAGCCACACCATGCCAAGAGTTTTTGCTATTTTATCAGGATCCAAACATGCAAATTCGAAATCGGACGCAGATAGTGAATGCAAAGCATTTGGTGCATTTGTTACCCACTTTCTAATCTTGAAACAATCTTGAGCTAAGATCGTTGTCACATTATGGCGGACAGATTTGGTTGCTTTTTTGTGCCCTAATTGTTGAAGACACCTGATCGCCAAGAAAGAAGCAGAAACTGTGCTGTAGGTGACAGTATTTAAAACAAAATGTCCTAACGGATCATTGGGGTCGTTTCTCCACAAAATTCTTTGCAAATTGCATTGATCAGGCTTGATCATAATTTGAACGATACATTTTTGTTAGGTCAGCAGAGACCTCTACATTGATTTTCTAATGCTCCACCTGAAGGTACTACATTGGCCAGGGGGCGAGTTTTTTTTTTTACCTGGAAATTTTGAATTTTGCCGAACCCTAACTGTTCCAAGCAAGGTAAGGATCTTTAACGTGCATGCCAACACTCACACACGGGACCTCCATTTTACCTCTTATCCGAACGAGGGTGTATTTTTGTGAAAAATGCTTGCCTAACATTTTTCAAGCGGAGCCGTGTTGGGATTTGAACACTAGCCCTTGAGCATAGTAGGGTCAGCAGAGACCGCATACTTCTGTAGCCGAAATCGAACCAAAATGGAAAAGAGATCATCTTGAATAACTGGTCTTACCATCTGTATTTCATTCAATGATATACCACTTGAAGTTTTGGCACTGCCGTCAAAAGCAATGCGCGGTTTAATAGTTAAGTTTTCATGTTTAATGACTTGATGATGTAGAATATAAAAAACTGGGAAGCCCGCATCAATTTCAGATTCAGGTAATTCAGTCACGTGACCCAATCCTTCATATTCCTGCATGAAATCTGAATATTGCCATTTAATGCTTTTGGTTTTTGATAGTTTATTTTCCAGCGACAAGAAACGTCTTGTTGTATTTTGAAGAGAATTGCCTAGATTGCTGGATTCTGATTTAAAGGGAATTGAAACGACAAAACGACCATTTGAATCATGTTCTGTGTTCTTCAGAAAATGTTCCTCACCAGCTCTTTCTTCGATCGAATGTGCTCGCTTAAATGGAAATTATTCCAGCAGCCAAACGTTTTCAAGCTGTTGTTGAATGTCCTAAGTGCTTGAATTTGAAGCAAAGTTGCAATGTACTTGGTTGATATTGTTGGTTAGAGGAACACCTGGGCCCGCAACGATCCAACCGAATTTGGTTTTTTAAGAATGGTTTTTGAACCACTCAGCTTTATTTTGCTTATGCATAATAGATCCCAGAATAAAGGATACTCCGGTAAGCAAATAAATATCATGAAACACCTTAAACTTACTGTTTGCTAGTTTTATGTTGTTTGGTATGCCTAAGCACGAGGCATCAAACGTTTCGTGAGGAAGATTACCCGTGATTGAAGGTAATGCAATGCAAGTTAGCTTGGCTTGAAATGAGTTGTGCAATGAATGAATGTTTATATCAACTTTGTGTAAAACGGTGGTAAGGATTTGACTAATGCCACTTTCTGAGAAGTCAATTAGAACCTTAGACGCTTTCAGTTTATTGCACAACCTGATTTTTATAAAGCGAGATTGACTTCCAGAATCCAACAATGCACAGCATTCATGGAAAGTACCCACTGCATCCTTTATTTTAACTATAGCTGTTGATAGTAATGAATGCTCAAACAACATATCTGTAGAATGATATGCTGTCATAGTACTAACAGCTACAGTTTCAACTTTTGATTTCTGTTTCAATGTCGTATTAGACGATTGAGCTTCATTTTTGAAATTAATGTGAATGAGGGTGTGGTGTGGTTTGCCACATTCCCTTCATTTGCTAGACTTGCAGTACTTGCTATGTGATTTGGCTTATTACAATTAATGCAGAGCTTTAAATGCTTGATTTCTGTTGTTCTGACATTAACTGAAAGTGCTTTGAATTTATCGCATTGGTATATTTTATATGCACTTTTGCAAAATATAAATTTAGCTGTAACACTACATGGTACAAACGACTGCGTCTTTTTAAATTTGGACTTTTAAGTAGTTTCAATACAATTGAGAGCATCAAGAACTTCATACTACGTTTTCAAAAATGATTTCAGTTCATCCATCGTGGGAAGATTGCTCTGAATTTTGAATGATTCCCCCTCTTATTTTAATTCAAGATCAAACGTATTACTTATGATAAAAAATTATGAACGAGATCCATTCATTTACAGGTTGCTTTAGGTTTTGGAGGCATCATAAATGTTTGAACAAGTCTCCTAGAAGTATTCTTAGATTAACATGATCATTTTTGAAACCGTGGGCAAATTAAAGATTGCGTTAATGTGATTGTTTATGATAATGCGTTTATTATTGAATCTTTCAAGTACTGTTGCTCATGCAATATCATAATTGTCTTCATATATTTCCAGTGAGCTAATGACGTCACTGGCTGGTGGCTGAGGAGCCACCTTCAAGTAATGAAATTTGTCTATTTTACTGATACCGTTAGTATCATGAATGAGCGATTTGAATGTATCACAAAATTCTAAGAATTGATTATACTTACCAGAAACACTTGGTAGTGACATGGTCGGAAGCTTTATGTTGACACCAGACCCACTTGTACTTTGTGCCGGATTGCTTTGTGACAATTAGCTTGCAGAATTTTTATCAATTATATCCTTTCGGTAGATCAAGCATTAGAGCATATAAATAAAACCTGTAAAGAAGCTGGAGGCATTGTCGAATTGACAAAAAATAGTACAAAATTAGATGAGAGGTTCTTGAGTTACAATACTATAGGAACAATGATAGAAAGTTTTCGGAATTCAATTGATATGAAATGTAATTCACATAGTCAAAATATTGAAACTGCTCCTAAGAAACTAAAAATTGATGAAAAGACAGTATTCCGAATCGAAGAACAATTTGTCAGATTTCAAGTTTTCACGGAGTCACATGAGAAACTAATATGTATCTCCACCAAAGAGATAGCGTCAGAACAAATGCAGAAGTAATTACTCATGGCATAATTGATAGGAAAAAATGTCAAATGGAATTTTTGTCAAGGTATACATTCAAAAGATTTCTAATCCAATGAAAAAAATAACATAAACACATTTGAAACCTGTATATCGATGGAAAAAGTGAAAACGACAAACAAATTGGCTGCAAGGACAGGAATTTTTGCAGAAAATTTTATCTGTGAAAAAATCGGGTCGAGACATAAATTATGAGATGATATTCAAACATGAGTTGTCCCAGTTCCCAGAATCCTTAGCACCTAATGGAATACTTTCAACACCTAGTAACAAAAGTTCACTTGGAAATATAATACAATCGTACACAACAAGTTGCAAAGATCTACCACCTAGCAATCTCCAAACATGCTACATATTCGACGGTATGGCATTGGTTCAAGCATTAGGAAAACCTCTGATGCTAAGACATTTGGAGATTATGTAGCCATTTTTGAATCAGTTGTATTCAGAAGCCCATACAATTCACAGAGAATAGATTTGGTCATGGATTATTATCCAACTATTTCAATTAAACATTGTACCCGAGTAAAAAGGGATTTGAAGGAGGCGATTGATGAAAGATCGACAATGTTAATACTGTTATGCCACAACAATTGCATTCGTTTATCCATTCCGTAAGTAACAAACGCTCTTTAACATAATTTTTATTCAATGAAATATATCAACGATCAATGACTAGTCCTTTTAAATTTGCTACCAGTGGAGGATTTTTGAATGTATGGCAATATGAAGCAAATTATGACATGGAAAATAATTTCATCAGTTCAACACAAGAAGAAACCTATGGCGTGAATGCATTTTTTCATGATTTCAACTTTGTTGTTACGAAGCATTAACAAAATGACTCCTGACAATCCAGAACACCACACCAATTATTAAGCATATAGGAAAAAAGTAAAGGGAACTAAGAAGTACAGAGACTTCATGAACTTAATGCAGTAAATTGCTGAAAAGTATAAACTTTTCTTTGAAAACCTTCCTCCTGGAGAGGACAAAGAAAACACTCCTGAAAACGATTCAACTGCTCTAGAGTAACGCTTCATCTGCAACTTTTAAGTTATTTACAATCTAGCAATACTCAATCTGTATAATTATACTTTCTCTCTCTCTCTCTCTCTCTCTCTCTCTCTCTCTCTCTCTCTCTCTCTCTCTCTCTCGCTATATATATATATTTTGCTGTGTTACCTGTTTTTGAATTGAGCCTCACGAATTGGGCGTCAAAATTACTGTGTAACCTTATAAGAATCGAGCCTCACGAATTTGGCGTCAACATTGCTGTGTAACCCTATAAGAATCGCCTCAGCTCCAGAATTGGGCATCAAAATTATGCCGTGGAACTCGGGTAATATGCGTACCAACCATAAATTATTTTCGAAATTTTTATAAAATTCTCATATTCGACAATAAACAAATTTTCAAAAATTAACTAATTAAAAAAAAAATTATCCTTACCCATTTTCCTCTCTTCCTCGGTTGAACGGCCATCTTCAACTGCTTCCGGCTAGCTCATTCGGATCTCCTCTTGGGTATCTAGATTCACTCGCATATTCTCAATCATACACACACACTAGCAATAAAACCTCAAATACAACCAACATACAAGCTTTTATTTATAACTATTTACAAATGAAATGCAATATAGTCCATATTCTATCGATCACGTTACACTTCAGAAAAACCTTCTTTTATAATGTCCAGTATTTTATTTTTACATGAATTAAACACATAAATTGTACTCGGAGTAAATGGGCCTTGAATAATACCTTCTCTAAAATTCCTTCGTTATAATTTATTTATTCATTTTACTTTAACTAAACTCTGGGGTAGGGTGAGCTCAGAATAACCCAGCGAATTATGCATTTGCATACTTTTAAAACAAATAACAAAGCAAAGCCATGTACTCTTCACAAAAATTGCACGTTCTGATGGAACGTTTAAAAGCTTTATAGACACCTTCAACTTTCTAGTTAAATACCATAATAAAGTTTTTACACGTATTAAGTTCAATACGTAAATAATACACACTACCTTGGAATTTCACTCTCATACGTTCTCCCAATATTCACAGTTTATAAAGTCACAATTCAAATCGTTACCTGGAATTTTATAGTAGATCTCTGCTCTGAGGATAATGCCATCTATTTCTTCTGTCCGTTCTGCAGGTCGTTTCTAGCTGTTACTAGAAAAACTCCATCCAAATTGAACTGCAAACGCGGCCTCCCGGTGTAACCAATTCCAAATTCCATTTAAAATTATTTCTTCAATAATTAGATGCTTCAAACCACGTTACTTAATGTCCCGCCACGAGTTGATTATAATTATAGATGATATCTCTATTAAAATGTAATTTCGGCACACTTAACCGCGTATTTAATTAAGAGACTATCACCATGTAATATAATTTAACTGCTTTAGTAATACTTACAACTCGTGATACTTAGATACGTTGTTTGGAGCGATCGAAAACTTAAGGGCCCTTACCACGTTCTCTAAAAGCATTTATACCTTCGAATGTAACCTCTCCATACCTGCTTAACGCGAAATCCCCTGTTAACACCACACATTCTCGCAATTTTGCACTCAACCCCAATTTTAAATCTGCGAATTTCAATACCTCATTATAAAATTTCAAGAATATCACGCGCCACTATCCTCGTGCTTGTTTCAAATCAAACTAACATATCGACCAATCGTAGACCTCGTGACGCCTCACAAATTCCTCCTATCCTATTAGTGTCTCTTACTTATGCGTTTTCTCTGTCCCTTTCTATCCTGGTCTGAGTGGTACAAAATTGATATTCTTGACTATCTGCTGTCTAAACACACGTGGACTGGCGACGTGACTTTAAATAACCCCTGTTTAGTATTTTATGCTAAAAATTCAACCGTTTCCAATATACGTAGAATCTGCATGTTTATCTACTCAAATTTATTAGAACTTGACATTTAAAGTTTGCAGGTGTTCGATCGTAACGAACGTTTTAAATACAATCCTCCGAGCTTTGTTTCATGGTATTTTAACCCTCTTAATATATTCGTTTGTTAGCAACGCGTCTTCATCTTGGGTTTTTACAGGCTTTTATGCTTATTATATATCAATAATTGTTCAATTAACTCCAATTAAATTAATAAATGCATGGCATTGACTTCTGCCATTTAATTCTTTGCAAAGCTATTAAAATTTTAATTATTATTTGTACAATTTGATTAATACCCGTTATTTAAAAATTGAATTAATTAATATAAATTTCGCACCTAATTTCTGTTTGTTCCTTTATACAGGGTGTTTTGAAATTGCTTCGTTTATCTTTATTTTTAACCCTTTAAAACCACTATAATATATATACACACAGGGTGTCCCAAATTGAGTAGGATAGCATGGGTATCTTTCTTATTATTAATGATAGATATCTGCTTAAATGGACAAAGTTGTGTCATTTGGATAGCTTATTTAAATTCCGCATAGATACATTCTAAATTCCAAACGGTTTAGAAATTATTTAAAAAAAAACTGAAAACTGCCAATTTCTTCGAAGTCGAATATTTTTGTTATAATAAAAGATACGAAAAAATGTTTCTTATAAAAGTTACTTAGTTCAATTGTGTGCACTTAAAAGTGATATTAAAATTAAATTCAAGATGGCGGTTATCGAGATATTAGCATCAACTTTCATATTTTAAATGGACGCCATACTGGATTTTTAGATGGTTAGATAGCATATTTTTTTCTATTTTCAACGATGTATCACAACATATGTTTAAATAAAAAAATTTACTGAAAATAATTTTAATTTTTTATCAAGTAGGCATCAACACAAATCAGTTTTAAAACAAATTAAATGAAAAAAAACATTAGAATAACATTAAACACCAACTAATAAATCATAGCAATTGTTCAAAATGTTGACCGTTATTATTTAAACACAATCGGCAACGTTTTAGAACACTTTTCGTTACGCGTCGTAATGTATTCCCATTAAGACCGCTTATTGCCTGCATAACCGCTTCCCGTAGTTCATCTACATTATTGTACTGGAAATTACTTCCATATACATTATCTTTTAAAGTGCCCCATAAATAAAAATCCAGGGGTGTTAAGTCTGCTGATCTAGGCGGCCATTTTACAGGTGTGTGGGTCGTGATTACCCTGCCATCAAAACACGAGCGTCTCGCGGTAGAAATAACGCGGCTGTAATGACAGTTGTAAACAGATTGAGGTTACGTAATTTTTTTGTTTACATATAGTGAATGAGATCCATGGAAATTACCTATTAATTTTGTTTATCGTGTTATTTGTAAAGGAGGAGTAAAAATAAATACTTGCGAAGATTGTGGTTTTGAGTTTACACAAAACAAGAATTTGTATGCCCATTTAAGAAAGATTCATAATTTTGAATATAAGAAACCAGTTACTTTAACTAGTAAATTTTTGTGTGGTACATGTGGCAAAATCTTGACCAGTAAAGCAACTTTACGTCGTCATTGCAGAACTGTTCATAAAAGTATTCCAATAATTTTCAACTCGTCAAGAATCAAGTGCTTTTATGAAAATTGTACAACACATCTAAAGGGATATAAAAAACTTCGACAACATTTGGCAAATGAACATCAAATTGAAACTAAACTTGATCAACTACATTTTAATTCACAATTAGGTTTGAAGATTATTATGCAAACTGTTAATTATATACTAATTTTATTCTGTTCAACAGAGTTCAAAAACTGAAAAAACCAAGAACAGGAACAATCTTTGGCAATGTATATACTTCACACTTCAGCTAAATTATTGTCTGATGGCACCAAAAAGGAGTACTATAATTGCCATCGATCGTACAACTACATTCCAAAAGGCAAGGGTTTTAGAAGCTTAAAAAGCACAGGCACTATTAAAATTGGAAGTGTCTGTCCCTCAAGAATGGAAGCGACGATAAAGAACGATGGATCTGTTGCAGTAGACTTCTGGACAACTCATGTTGGACATACCAACGATATTGGTCGAGTTTTTTTAAGTAAAGAGAGTAAAGCAGAAATTGCAGGTATTTTCTAACATAAAGTTCTAGTTTGAAATTTTACAATTGATGTGTTTCAGGAAAATTAAAGGAAGGTATTACATTTCAACATATATTCGATGATGTTTGTGATTCTGCTTTAAAACAAGAAAATTCACAGAGAATTTTGTTGTTAGAAACAATAGATATGCACAATATTGTTAGGGACTTCAATATTGAGTATGGCGTGAAATGTCACGTAAATGATGCAATTAGCGTACGGCTCTGGGTAGAGGAGATGATGAACTTAGGAAGCGACTGCCCAGTGTTATATTATAAAAGCCAAGGTGTAGAAGGAAACCCAAATGACTCAAAAATAATTTTAGATGTTCAAGATTTTGCATTAGTCATAATCACTTCTTTTCAAAGTGAACAGATGCTTAAATGGTACACACGGTACAAATAGTTACGATTTTCAGCTCTACACACTAATGACAGTGGATGAATTTGGTTCAGGGTGCCCAGTGGCATTTCGTTTTTCAAATCGTGCTGACGAAATGATTTTCAAGTTGTTTTTTGGAAAAATTAATTCAAGAGTGGGTATTATATCAACTACTGTTTTTATGTCTGATGATGCTCCAGCATTTTATAATGCATGGTCTTATGTTATGACCAAGGTACCTCACCAGTTGCTATGTACCTGGCATGTGGATCGTAATTGGTGCAAGAATTTGTCAAAAATCAATGGAGGGATTGAAAAGAAATTAGTAGTATATAAATCCCTTCGTGTTTTATTATAGTGTGTATCTATTGATGAATTTAATGACATTTTAAATCAGGTAGTAGAAGATCTTTATGACGATGTTGATACACAATCATTTGTTGAATATTTTCATAATAATTATGCAAATCGTCCAACATCTTGGGCATATTGCTATCGATTAGGTTTAGGAATAAACACTAACATGTATCTTGAATCGATGCACAAAGTTTTGAAGTATGTGTATTTGGAAGGTCGGAAAGTAAAACGTTTGGACAAAAGCATTAATGCAGTAATGAAAATTGCTCGAGATAGCTTGTTTAAACGTATAATTAAACTTGCAAAGAATACTTCCAATGACAAAATTAATAGAATTAAACAAAGTCATAAAGCAAGTCTAACAATTACATCAGATTCTATTAGACGTCTTGAAAATGATAAGGTATTTTTAGTTACGTCATCCACTTGTGCTTTTCAACAGTATCAAGTTACGAGACTAGATGAGGCCTGTGAAGGTTCATGCCTAAGTTGTACAAAGTGCAGCATATGTGTTCATACATTTCAATGCACCTGTATTGACAACATGATAAAGCTTAACATTTGCAAATACATACATGCTTGTGCGATACAGTTTTACAAATCGAATCTTGACACCTTTGCATATTAGTAACGTTAATGTACTTTTCAGCAGTAATATTTTACATGAAGCAAAATCTTCAAAAAATGATATTATTAAAAAAAAAGAGCCGAGCTAATAATAGGCCTATGTGAGAATGCTTCGTTAACTGACGACGTACATCTGGCTATAATGAGGCAATTTGATAAAGTCATTGACACATTAAATAAAGCAAAATCTATTGATCTAAAAACTACAGAGGAGATTAATATTAATAAAAAAGTTGAACATCAGGTGCGGCTTTCTTCAACAAAGAAGAAATCAACAAGGAATAATGATCTTGAAAAGCTTACCCTAACAGAAGAAATTTTTATTAGGGATGGTTTGGTTAATAACTCAAACCTTAATGTTAATGTTCATACATATTTTAGTCGACTGACAGTGCAAACAAAATTCTCGACAAAATAAAATTAGTTTCTTAATTAATTTAGGTATTTATTGAGAATGTATATGGGTGCATAACGTGTTTACTTTTTAAAAAATAAAAATACAATTATTGAAACCTCAAGCCTCTATTACTATTATTAAACACATTTCACTCAAGTAATTAATAATTTACAAATCAAATTAAAGAAATCCCAGCAAAGTACCTTTAAATTGCATATTGGCACAAGTACGAAAGATACCAAGAATATCAACAAGTTAGTACAAAATACCAAGTTGTTTACATACAAGAGCATAGATAACATTCGTGTAAAGTTAATTTCCTTCATTGCACTAAATTTAACTCCTTTTTTATCCAAAGTTGGTTGCTTATAGAAACTGGTCTCATATATTCAAATCATGAAATTTTCTTAAGTGGCCATACAAAGTTTTATTTTACGTAAATTCAGAACCACAATCTAGGCAAATATTCATTGTTTACTTCTCCTATATAAATAAGGAGATAAACAATCAATTTAACATTAACACAGACCTCATTCAATTTATGTAAACAAAAAAAATTACGTAACCTCAATCTGTTTACAACTGTCATTACAGCCGCGTTATTTCTACCGCGAGACGCTATTCTTCTATTATCAAAACGGTTACTTAAGTAGGTGATAACATCTCTAGCGTTGTGTGGAGATGCGCCATCTTGTTGATGCCAAATTTGATTATTTCGTGCCAAAGGTAGGTCGTCTAATAAATCTTCTAAAGATGTTTTAAGCATTTCCAAATAACGTTGAAAAGTTAAGGTTCCATCGAATATTGTAGGACCAAGTAAACGGTTTCTCAATGTACCACAAAAAACATTACATCCAAATCGAATTTGATTGCGGCGTGGAACTGTTATGCGTGGGTTTTCCTGTGCCCAATAGTGTTCATTATGACGATTAAATATTCCACAGTTAGAAAAATAAGACTCATCGGTCCACAAAACGCGATTGATAAAATCATCATTCCCTCTAACTTGATTGATAAACCATCTGCAAAATGTTGATCTGCGGAGATAGTGGTTTGGTTTAAGTTTTGAGTAATGTGAAATCTGTAAGGGTGATATTTATGCTTTTTTAAAATTCTTGATGCTTGAGACTTGGATACGTTTACTTGGGTTTCTATTTCCTGTGTTGAAATGTTTGGATTAGCTTCCACACAGGCCATTGTCAACACCTCATCTGCAATGTCTCCATTTATGTTTCGAGTAGGTTTTTTTAAACATCCATACTGCTGCATATTTGTGTCCAATCTTTGAAAGATTTTAATGTTTGGCTGTCTTTTTGTTAAGTATGTTTCGGCAGCAAGGCGACTGTTCTTATTACTTTTTATGTATGGACAAAACATATGATACTATTCGCTTGTTGAAAAATTTGCCATTTGAATATTTTAAAGAATAAGTATATCACAACTTATAACTGGGAAAGAGAATACACAAATGCCAATTATTAGTACAACAGATACACTAATTCAACATGACAGTTTGTTATAATTTCATTTGTTTAAGAGAAATCTGATGATGCCTACTTGATAAAAAATTAAAATTATTATTTTCAGTAAATTTTTTTATTTAAACATATGTTGTGATACATCGTTGAAAAGAGAAAAAAATATGCTATCTAATCATCTAAAAATCCAATATGGCGTCCATTTAAAATATGAAAGTTGATGCTAATATCTCGATAACCGCCATCTTGAAGTTAATTTTAATATTACTTTTAAGTGCACACAATTGAACTAAGTAATTTTTATAAGAAACATTTTTTCGTATCTTTTATTATAACAAAAATATTCGACTTCGAAGAAATTGGCAGTTTTCAGGTTTTTTAAAATAATTTCTAAACCGTTTGGAATTTAGAATGTATCTATGCGGAATTTAAATAAGCTATCCAAATGACACAACTTTGTCCATTTAAGCAGATCTCTATCATTCATAATAAGAAAGATACCCATTTGGGTATATATATATATATATATATATATATATATATATATATATATATATATTATTATATACACCACCCCTCTACTTTTTGTGTTTCACCTATACTATACCCTTTATTTTATACTTTTGTAAAATGTGCACACCTAATGCACGCCCGTACTTGCACTGTTTGGTTGGTTCTTTTATTACTTATTTATTTGCAATGCCTCGACTCTATAAAACTCTTAATCTCAGGGTATTCAAACTACTTATAGTGGATTCCGTTATAAGTAGATGTGCTACGTCCAACCAAAGTGCACTCTTTTGTTTTTCTACTAAAATTGCTACTCTACTTTTGTATATGCCAAAATTTATAAAATGATCAAAGTTACTATGTGCCAAATGAAATTACAACCAAAATTTGTATGACTAAATTTTGACGTATTATAAAAATGATGTTAAATACTCACCTGGTCTATACTTCGTCGATGCCTCGCTGAATCCTGGCACAAAATCCTAATCCCCGTATGCGTCCTTATAATGATGTTCTCAACTTTTCGTGATGTTTCCAGGTATCTTCTAATTTTTAACTGTTCCCCAATATCTGAAATGATTAACCCAAATTTAGAATTTTGAAAAACTAGTGCTATAACTTCCCTTGTACTAAACTCCACTTCAAATCCTTGTTTCTTCTATAATTCCGTCCGCTTCTCCGTATCTAAATCCCAATCCACTCGTTCCTGTATATTCTTGCTCGCTGCTCCTGTTGTCTTTAAACCGCTCTCAAATATCCCTTCAAATCTCTTTATAACCACTCTCGATAACCTTCTAACTTTAAACCACACTCCAATATCCACTTCAAATCTGTATAACCACTCCCGATGACCTTCTAACTTTAACCACTCTCCAAATCCAATATTTTACCGTCGCACAATCACTACTATTTACTTTATACTTTCGCTTATTTCTTTACCACTTTTCAATGAAACTCATTTTAAAACAATTACTTTTATTTTCTTTTTCAAAATATTAGCACAGTTCTGAAAACACGTCTATTACAAAATTTGTTCGAAAATTAATCTCTGAAAAACACGTCTTTTACAAAATCGGTTCGAAAATATTCTGCCTTGTTTACTCTCTAAGGCGACCATGTTAATTCTCAATTCGCCTACTACATCCTAAAGTTCATCACAAATAGTCAAGTCCGTGTCGCACATACCCAAGTTCATGTCTTTAATACAAAATCATAATCACACTAAATTCTAATATATGTCCTAAATCTTTACATTCAACCAATCACATTTTACGATGTTATTATAACTAATAATTTTGGGTTTACAAATATTGTCCAAAAGTTGATTCTATAGAAAATGAAACCAAAATTACACTTGACCCTGGATGCATGTTGATAGTGAACATTCATAGACGCATCCGGCTTTTGGACGGCAAATGTACTTTCAAAGGCTTTTTAAAAATTCAACTCGGTATAAACCCTTGAGCATTTCACATCTTACTACGCCACTTAGTCATTTTAAAATTGCCTTTTGGCACTTAATTTCAACTACTATATTTGCATGGTATTTTAGTATACATAAAATACGGCAAACATATATTTTTAGGTTTATGTGATCAAATATGTGGATTATTTTTGTTTGGCATATATTACCTTGTACTAACCAACTCTTATAACTCTTAGTAGCTCCCTTAGACATTTTATTGGCCCCACTGATTTTGAATGAAATTGGAAATTGCGTCGGCTTTACTCTTTCCTGGTGTGCATAATTTCTAGTTTTATTTAAAATCAAACCCCCTCTTTCCTGTTTACGCAAACCCCTTTTCGGATTCCTACATATTTTAATTATTCAACCCCTATTTTTAACTCTCAATATGTCTGTCTAACTATGTTACATACTAACCTACCTTATAAACTAAAACAAAACTAAACTTTCCGTTGCATGAACTATATAACAAACTATTCTACTAAACCCTCTTCCTGTACAACCTTATATGGATATAGATTTTCCAAATGAAAACGCCCACGATATTCCCCTGTCATAGTAACTAATTCAAATGTATTTCCTTCCGCAAAATACGCGTAATCTTGTACGGCCCTTCATAAGGAAACAACAACTTCGCGCAAATGTTCCTGTCGCGGTTCGAAACTCTTAACCTTTTCACCACCACCATATCTCCAATTTCAAAAGTCGTCCTTTTTTTGATCCTGCTACACCTTCGCTCGATATCCCTACGCTGCATCCTTTCGATCCTACGTCTAACACTGCCCAACAACTCTGTGATGTCTTGTACCTCGACTTCTTCCTCCATGGCCTAGCTGGTATAATCCTCCGAATCAATGTTATCGGACACGTTTTTGTCACTGAACTCGGTACACAATTCATGAAATTTTCAATCTGCGGCAGATATCTAACCCATCTATTATGGTGCTCTTGCGTTGCTAACCGTAGATATTTTATTACCTCCCGTATATATCGTTCGCATGGATTTGCTTTCGGATGCCGTATACTGCTAAATGACACCTTAATGTGCGCTCGATTTAACCCGTTCCTAAATCTTTGGTTGTTAAAATAAGTTGCGTTGTCTACCAATATCCTTTCCATTCTCCTACCTGGCTTCCAAATTCTTTGATCGATTGTAAAGCATGCACCGTGTTGCTTCGCCTCGCCGGAAATAATTTAACAAATTTTGAAAAAACGTCCACCATTACTAATATGTGCCGATACCCCTGTTCACTCGTAATCAGGTTGCTTAAGTAATCAACAGCTACCAATTCCAATGGTCCGCTCACGCTCACACTCATAGGTACGTTCTGCAACACCACGTTCTTGTCCTTCCCTAAGATACAAATTTTGCAACGATTGATCCTTTCTTTGACCACCGTGATATCGTTCCGTGCATAAAACGCCTCCCTGAATACCAAAAATGTTTTTCTTATACCTATATGTCCAAAATTTAAATGAATTTCATCTATGATTTCCACAGCCGCGTCTCTGGATACCACTACTAGCTCTGCCTCACCTATCCTTTTGACTACGAACTGCCCTACGATGGTAAATCCACGGTACTCCTCCACATTTTCGCTTGTTAATCTCTCGCGGATCGAGCTCACCTCACTGTGCCTTTGCGTTTCCATTAGCTTGGCATTAGTCCACCGACCAACATCCCTGAACTCCTGCAAAGCAACTAAACAATCCTTCACGTCTTTATTTTTTTCCACTTGCGGTCTGCTTAGAAAATCCGCCGTCACATTCTCCTTGCCTGGTTTGTGCTTGATTTCGAAATCGTATTCCTGTAATACTAACGCCCATCTGTACAACCTGCTGTTTAGAAACTCCTTTTTCTTCATAAATGTTACCACCGTGTTGTCGGATTCTATTAAAATTTGTTACCTAGCAGATAAAAACGCAACTTTTTCACTGCATATGCTATAGCCAACATTTTCTTCTCTGCCGTCGCATATCTGGTTTCGCAGTCTTTCAATACCCTCGAGATAAATACAATTGGTACCTCAGCTCCATCCTGGATCTGCACCAACTCAGCCCCTATCGCATATTTCGACGCATCCGTTCTTAAAATAAATTCGTCTTTGAAATTTGGATATTTTAATGACAACTCTTTATAAAATGCACTTTTAAATCCTGGAACGCCTTCTCTCGATCAGCAGTCCATTTCCATCTTTCATTTTCTTCAATAAACTCACCAACGGCACACACAACTCGGAATATCGCGGTATAAATCGTTTATAGTAATTTAGAACCCTAAGAACCCTCGTAATCCTCTCACGTTCTTTGGTTGAGCAATCTTTTCAACTCGTCCAACCTTTTATTACAAATTTTCATCCCATTCTCACTGATTTCAAACCCTAAATATGTAACTTTGTTCTTGAACAACTCGCATTTCTCCACGTTCAACTTCAACCCCCCTTCGTCCAGCCTCTGGATCACCTTTTCTATATGCTCCAAGTGTTCTTGCTCAGTCCTTGAAAAGATCAACAAATCATCCACATAGTGCGAACAGAAACATTCATACTCGTTAAACAGCTTCTGCATGGCCCTTACCAGTGCTGCGGAAGAACTACTTAACCCAAACGGAACCACAGAAAACATGTAAATCTCCCTTCAATGCTAAACCCTGTAAACTTCTTACTGTCTTCATGCAACGGAATTAACCAAAATGAATTTTTAAATCTAGTTTACTGAAAACTTCATCTCGTACACTTTGTACAACAAATTATCCAACCCCTGCGGTTGTTCATACTGCGGTTTCGTAATCGAATTCAACTTTCTCGCATCCAAACAAATCCTTATATCCCTTTTATTGGGTTTAGGAACAATAACTACCGGGTTCACATATTGAGTTTTCGCTGGTTCTATTATTCCATCTCGTAACATCTTGTTAATCTCGGCTTTAACCCTATTTCTAATAGCAAACGGAATTGGATACACCTTTGTATTAAACCCGTTGTCTTCCGTGACCTCTAACTTATGCATGTATCGCCTCGCCAATCTCGGCTCTTCATTAAATAACCCTACATGTTTATTAAACAATTCTTCTAGCTTCGCCTTTATCTCAATACTCACTCTTCCAATCTGTTCATCCTTAATTAATCTCACAAACATATTACATAACCGTACTTTAACCTGTCTATCATCACTTGTCCTATCCATTCCTAATCCCGACTTATCTATATTATCTCCATTCCTATATTCCTCACTAACCGTAGACACCATCCATAACTTATCTTTATCAAAAATTCGAATCGACCTATCCTTACCATCTATATTCACTCCAAAATCCTCTATAAAATCCATTCCTAATATGAAATCTATATGCAACCCCTTTGTAATTAAAAATTCTGCCTCTCCTGCATTTTTTTCCCTACAAATATCGGTACACGGATGCTCCTATAAATCGTAGTTAACTTTTTATTCATAGCCGACCATAAATTAACCCCATCAATCGCTTCTATTCTTTCTTTTAAAAAATCCGCATGTTTTATCACTACCCTCTCATCTACCAGCGACAACTGTGAACCACTATCAACTAAAGCAACATATAAACACTCATTTAAACTAATATTAATGAACAAAAGGTTCTTTTATTCAAATTATAATTATTTAACAACAAGTCCTTCAAACTATAAACCACGTCGACCTTTAATCCTACACATTCGTTCGTCCAAAATTTGGCGTTTTTTTTTTCGGAGGGTGCCTCGTGTATCTGCACCACTTCAATTTGATCGGTGTCCTGAGTCCTTGCGCTGGTCGTTATATGGTGGACATTCGCGTCCCTGTCCGTCCGGCTATATCCGTTCTGTGTACCGCCCCCTGTATTTCGACCGTCATCCGCGTTGTCGTCGCGCTGGTACCTGTTTTGTCTTTGTATGTCGTTCTCCCGGTGTTCCCTATTGTAGTATGGTCTCCTGTTTCCGTCGTGTCCCCAGTGATTTCGGTGTCCGTGGTTAAAATAGTCCTGTCGGTAGCTGGGTCGATGTTCGTGATGGAAATTGTCCTGTCTATGGTTGGGTCGCTGTTCGTGGTACGTATGTCGTCTGTTGTCATCCCTATAACCCCGGTGTTGATCCCAATGACTAGTCCGTGTTTTTGTCTCCAGTGCCGTTGCCAAATCGAAATTTCTCATAACGCCTAAAAATTCCCGCAGTGTTTTAGCATTGTGGACCACAACCATCTTAGTCACTTCCGGCTCCATGTGGCCCGCAAGTAGTAGTATGATGTCGTCCTCGTTCAACTTTGGTGTCAAGTGCTGTGCCTGGTTGAATTTGTCTATCGCGTATTCTTCGCGAGTCCCGTGTGTCCGACTGTAGTGTCCCGTAATCAAATTTGTACGTATGTCCGTCTGGTGCGTGTTGCTCCAGAACTGTTCCATAAATAGTCGTCGAAATTCCGCGTAGGTGTCGTACTGTCTGCGTATGATATTGTGCCACTTTTCCGCGTTCCCTGTCAATGTCGCCCCTACTATCTGTAACTTAGTTCGTTCATTTTCCGATTCGACGATCTCGTCCAGTCTGTCTAGAAATCCCATCGGCTGTTCTGTCTTCCGTCCTTCAAATTTTGGTAGCGCGTCCCTGTTAAATTTGATGTGCTGTCCATAGTCCAGTCCAATGCGCCGTCGTTCTAGGTCGTCCAATTTTTCATGTATTTGTCTTACGTCGTGTCCTACTCGGTTTTCTACTACAGTGACTTTGTCGTCCAGTTGTGTCTTTGTGTTCAAATTTTCTGTCTGTATCGTCTCTAAGGTTTGTCCTAAATTTCTGTAATTTGTCAAATGTCTTTTGTCGCACGTTTGAATTTCGGAATGTAACGTCGTAAATCCACTGACCATTGTCTCCTCCACTGTCTCTACGCGTGTCTTGATTTCGGTCCGTATGTCCGTTTTTGTCGCGTTCATGTCTCCTGAATCTGTACCGCGTGTTTTCTAATTTGTCATCTATTCTGTCAATCTTCTCGTGTACCTCAGTCCTTATGTCGTCCTTTACGTTTTGTATTTTCGTGAGTAAATAGTCCTGTGTATGATTCAGTTTAGCCGTCAGTTCCGCGTGTGCCGTCCTAAACTCGTTTCTCAGTCCGGTGTGTGAATCTTCAATTTGGTTTGTTAAAGTCGTTTGTAAAGTCGTTATTTTATTAGTTATATGCGTATTTGCCTCTTTTTGTTCAATCTGTGACGTTTCAAATTTGTTCGATAGTTCCGCCTTCAGTTCCGCCTTCAGTTCCGCGTTTGAAGTTTTAAAATCGTTTTTTAGACTCATCAGGATTTGTATAATATCTAAGCTTCCAGCGGTTTCTGCCACCCTAACCTCGGGCGCCGTCGCCTGGTCCGTGTCCATGTCTGTCGCCTCCGGGTCAGTCTGCCTTGTCTCCGTCTCCTGGATGTCTCCTCCTGCGTCTAATTCTATGTCCTGTGTCCTATGTTCTTCGTTTAGTGTCGTGATTTCTGCTTCAATTCCGTATATCAGTCCCGATCTCGTAATCCGTTTCATTTCTGGGTCCGTCATCTCTGCAGCCTGTCTTTGAACTTGTATGCCTGAAAATATCTGACTACTGGCCCCACCTAATCTCAAGTCCCCGTATCCTTCTACTATTTCTGTCTAATTTCAACTCAATCTAGCCTTTTTTCAGCCCCGCGTTGGGTTTGCCACGTATTATATACACCACCCCTCTACTTTTTGTGTTTCACCTATACTATACCCTTTATTTTATACTTTTGTAAAATGTGCACACCTAATGCACGCCCGTACTTGCACTGTTTGGTTGGTTCTTTTATTACTTATTTATTTGCAATGCCTCGACTCTATAAAACTCTTAATCTCAGGGTATTCAAACTACTTATAGTGGATTCCGTTATAAGTAGATGTGCTACGTCTAACCAAAGTGCACTCTTTTGTTTTCTACTAAAATTGCTACTCTACTTTTGTATATGCCAAAATTTATAAAATGATCAAAGTTACTATGTGCCAAATGAAATTACAACCAAAATTTGTATGACTAAATTTTGACGTATTATAAAAATGATGTTAAATACTCACCTGGTCTATACTTCGTCGATGCCTCGCTGAATCCTGGCACAAAATCCTAATCCCCGTATGCGTCCTTATAATGATGTTCTCAATTTTTCGTGATGTTTCCAGGTATCTTCTAATTTTTAACTGTTCCCCAATATCTGAAATGATTAACCCAAATTTAGAATTTTGAAAAAACTAGTGCTATAACTTCCTTGTACTAAACTCCACTTCAAATCCTTGTTTCTTCTATAATTCCGTCCGCTTCTCCGTATCTAAATCCCAATCCACTCGTTCCTGTATATTCTTGCTCGCTGCTCCTGTTGTCTTTAAACCGCTCTCAAATATCCCTTCAAATCTCTTTATAACCACTCTCGATAACCTTCTAACTTTAAACCACACTCCAATATCCACTTCAAATCTGTATAACCACTCCCGATGACCTTCTAACTTTAACCACTCTCCAAATCCAATATTTTACCGTCGCACAATCACTACTATTTACTTTATACTTTCGCTTATTTCTTTACCACTTTTCAATGAAACTCATTTTAAAACAATTACTTTTATTTTCTTTTCAAAATATTAGCACAGTTCTGAAAACACGTCTATTACAAAATTTGTTCGAAAATTAATCTCTGAAAAACACGTCTTTTACAAAATCGGTTCGAAAATATTCTGCCTTGTTTACTCTCTAAGGCGACCATGTTAATTCTCAATTCGCCTACTACATCCTAAAGTTCATCACAAATAGTCAAGTCCGTGTCGCACATACCCAAGTTCATGTCTTTAATACAAAATCATAATCACACTAAATTCTAATATATGTCCTAAATCTTTACATTCAACCAATCACATTTTACGATGTTATTATAACTAATAATTTTGGGTTTACAAATATTGTCCAAAAGTTGATTCTATAGAAAATGAAACCAAAATTACACTTGACCCTGGATGCATGTTGATAGTGAACATTCATAGACGCATCCGGCTTTTGGACGGCAAATGTACTTTCAAAGGCTTTTTAAAAATTCAACTCGGTATAAACCCTTGAGCATTTCACATCTTACTACGCCACTTAGTCATTTTAAAATTGCCTTTTGGCACTTAATTTCAACTACTATATTTGCATGGTATTTTAGTATACATAAAATACGGCAAACATATATTTTTAGGTTTATGTGATCAAATATGTGGATTATTTTTGTTTGGCATATACTACCTTGTACTAACCAACCCTTATAACTCTTAGTAGCTCCCTTAGACATTTTATTATATATATATATATATATATATGTATATATATAAATTGCCGTGGAACCTTTTTAAGTCACATGAACTGGTACTTTCTAAAAAAAAACATTCGAGCCCCACGGATTGGGCGTCGTAAATAGCCGTGGAACCTTCTTATTTATGCTCTGCTCATTCCCAGTTACACAAAAAAAATCAATTTACAAATCTAAAAATTCACAAAATTTTTCTTACCCGCTTTCTGCTCTATCAAATTAATTTCTTCAGCAGCTTCCCTGGCTAGCTCAGCTGTGCTTCTTCTCGTATACCTAAATTTACTCTCATTCTCTTTACCGTTCACACACCATTCAAATAAAATTACAAAATAATACAACAATCATACAATATTTATTAACCATTATTTACAAATAATAAGATTCATAGTTATTTACAGTTCGGTGCTCAAGTTACACCTCAATAAATGCGATTTTTGTCAAGTCCTTGTTTTTAAAATTGAAATTTCCAACACATTTAATGCAACAGGAGTAAATGGGCCCCAAATAATACCTTATCTTTATTTATTACTACACTCTGGAGTATGGTGAGCTTATAATAACCCAGTTTATTAATGTATGCTTTCCACTTTGCATACTATTACTACAAACTAAAAAAAAGCCCATGTACTCTTAACAATTAAATTTAAATTTATCAAGCAATTCAATAAACTATACGTACACCTTTTGTTTTATATTCAAAATACCATATTAATAGTCAACTATATGTATCCTTTTCAATACGTAAAATACCCATTAAAGTTCACCCTCACACATCACCATTCCAACAGTTTATAAAAAAAACCCAGCAAATTCAAATGCGTTACCTGAAAAAACTTGAAGATTCCATCTCTGTTGACGATGTATTATGTTCCTGAACCCCTCGGCCTAGTGGGAAAGCGTGCGGCTCCACAAGATGTTTAAAGATGACCACAATCTTAAGCTGCGCTTCCTGCTGCCCATCCAATATCAATTTCAATATCCAAATCTATGTATATTACACTTGTTTATTATCGCATAATTAATTTACGAGGTTGTTAAAGTATTCGTTGGACCTCAGTTAAATTTAAACAAACTCGACACTATTCGCGTCTCTAACTATAAGGTCACAACAATCTAATACTGAACTTTACAAATTTTAATACTTACAAGCCTCGTCAGTTGATTTTTGTATGTCGTTATGCGATGCAAGATTAAAAAGACTCTTATTAATTTAGTTCCCGTATTTATATCATCAAACTAGGCCCCCTTGGCCACACTTTGCGCGTAATACCTAATTGTAAAATAATATTTCTCCAAATTTTGTATAACCGTTTTAAACTTCTAGAAATATTCCCGCGTCAATACGCTATCTCAAACAAACTATCACATCCACCTGTAGCGTGCTCGTCTATTCTAAAACTATCTATTTCGACCAATCATACATTTCCGTGACGTCTTAAAAACTCCGCTTGTACTATCTCTATTCCCGTCTTATGCATATTTGATGTCGCATTCTAACCTTGCTTGTGTGGTAGAAAATCGATATAGCTGCCCGCGTCCACGTGGATTGAGTACGAGTTTTGCTACTGTCGGTTGAACAATATTCTATGAAACTCGCCTCGTTATCTACACAAATTCGACGAAGGTAACTTTTCAAAACATGCAGGTGTTCATTTAACGATCGTTTAAAATAACAATTCTCGGAGCTTCTTTTCATGGTATTCAACCTAACCGATATATTTGTTTGTTACAATGAAAGCTATTCGCCTTAGATTTATTGATTTTACATGCTCTGCTGCGTTTTCTGACGTTATAACCCCTTAAATTAAAATAAATTAAATTAATTAATAATTTCTATTGGCTTATAAAGCTAATTTTATTTATGAACCTATTAACTTTTAATCCCTAATTATAAAATTATGTTAATACTTGTTAATTTAAAATAAATAAATGAAATAAATTTGCACGTAAATATTATGTTCCTCTCTCTACACAGGGTGTTTAAAATTGCATTGTTGACCACCAAATTTAACCCTTTAATTCCACTACAATATATATATATATATATATATATATATATATCGTTAGTATGATTGATTTCCGTGTAGTTTACTTGAAGCACTTTTTAAAGAGCTATTATGTACTAAAACATGTTTGCTTAAGAGTCACAATAACTTAAATCCCGTGCTGTTTGATTGCTATAAAAAAGCCATTAATTTGTTACGTTCAAAAATTTTTAGACAAATTATAAAACTATTGATTTCCTGTCACTTGATTTAGTGCTATTTTATAAATTTTCTCAAGTCTAATCTCTATAATATTTTGCCTCACAAAATCAAACAGCTGCTTAGAAAACTTCACATTACAAAGTCGCTACAAATAAATTCGACGCCTTCAGTGAATACATTTCAATTACAGCTGCACATAATTGCACGGCTTTCTTTTACAAGATAAAGCCACTTCACTATCTGCTCAGTAAATGAACACTTGGAATGGGCTTGTTATCTATACCAAGTTTAAACTCCATCAAGCGGTACGCTTTTCCTGCAGCTGTGCAGGTGTTTCAAAGTAATAAGATTGTTTTACTTTGTTAAAAATTCTTTGTTGACATGTTATCTCCTTGTTGGCAAACTGTTACAACTGGCAGTGCAGCTGTTGTCTGAGAATTCTGCACACTTGATCCTTCCGCGATATTTTTGAAGCCAAATATCGACCCCCTACATGGTTATTTTCTTATAGAGACCGTACTTTAAAAGCTGATCATTCCACACCGAGCTCATTTTTCATAGAAGAGCCCGGTAGGGCGCGCTACTAATTAAGATTCCTTCTTGTTAAATGGTTAACTAAGTTAGTCAAATTAAAATTGTTTCATACAGTCCGTCGGCAAGTGTAATACGCACTTTCCAATTCGCTATGGTGTCAAAGGTAGAGAATTACATTTCCTAAAATACAGGTACTGCGTCTTATTTCTTTTCCTTTGCTGCTGGGGTGAAATACAGACATTTCTTTTGCTGATTGCTAACCATACTGCGTGTTAAAATTTAGTTTTTGTCTCTGTGCACAAGTGCTTCGGTGATTGTTTCTAGTCACAAATAATATAAAACCAAAGTCCGAGTATAGCAATTTGTTACATATTAAGATCGACTAAATGCTTCACAGTTTGTTCACTATTAATCATCTAGATTAAGTTAAACATTTTATTTGTTTCAGTTAGGGTTATGTTCTAAATTTACAAAGTGCACACTTCAAAGAGTAGGCTAGAAATAATATAAATTTTACGCCTAAAGCTTTTTTTGAATATATATTTAGGGTTGAAACGCTAAATAAGTATATATGTACATATTATGTAGATTCAAAGTTTTTATATTTCTTTATCTATGTTTATGTTGTGCTATATGTGAGTGACACTTGTATTTACCTTATGTTGACGAGACGATTATGTACACGTGCATTTTTCTGGTCTCTATAAATATTCTTATTGGACAATATTTATCTAACGGTTTGTGAGTAAAATGATTTGCTCAGGTTTCCAATGTGTTCTTTCTGTATTACCCACTCCCCTTTGCGACGTTTTTGAACTAGTCCGAATCAAAACTCGTTTGGATTTCGATTCTACCATTCTGTCCCTATTTTGTTGCGGTATTCGGTGTAGACGATTTCTGTACTGACTTTACTGCTTTCCTTCGTGTTTGCATGGAATACCGTATCAAATTATAAAAGAACTTTATAAAAATGACCAACAATCTTAATGTTAACAATGAATTTTAAACGCTTCAAAATTCAAGCTGTGTAGCCATATAACATGCTTTTTCTGTTCAATTGTTATACTCTCCTGAAAGGTTGACATGATGTAATTAACGCTAGTCTGGTTTTGTGATACAGATAATTATTGTATGAATGAAAGCGTCTGTATTTTAAAGGTGCTTTAGTTTTGAAGTTTCGTATGTAAATTTCTTGTAGATTTTGAATATGCTGAAAAATATATTTTATAATTAATATATTAATATACTTGGTGATATTGGGCGCCAATGAAACAAAAGTGGATGCCTCACGCCAGTGGTTCTAATGAAACAAATTTTGACACAAGTGTTATATTATCAGACCACTTACTGAATCAACGCATAGCTTGAGGTTCACTTCACGGAAGAGCATGAGTTTGTGCATTGGTTGAATAGGTAACTCAAATTTTCAAAAGAAAACAAAACGCCACTTCATCTATAAGTATAAATAAAATTAATTTGACTGAGGGGAGACTCAGAAACTCTCTAATAATTAACCCAAGATCTAAAATAAATTATTAACAATTTACTACAAAATATTCTCATTGACGCTCGCCTGCTTCCGTTTGATATCAAGCGGCAGCTCTGTATACGAAGATTCTCGCATAGGATTATATTTGTTAATGTTAATCTCCAAGTTAACAATATTTTTCAAACACCCTCCGCTACCCCTCTCTTGGAACTCTTCCAAATCTGTCACTAATGGTTTCGTAACATTTGCCTTAAACCATCGGTCTAAATCAATGCCTCAAAAATGGTGGCATTAGACGTCGTCAAAAACTTGTGTTTTTGCATAAGCCTGGAACCAGTTGCAATTTCGAACTCTCCACAAAACGCTGTATTAACTTTAATAACTTCTTCCATTTTTAATGCATTTTAGATTCTCCTCTTGAAAAGACTTTTACAGTCTATTAAAAATTTTCTAATATCCCTATGCTTACGATTACTAATTACTCCTGTTCGTATGCGTCCTTCGGTGATATTTCATGTCATTTATAATTTCCTTGTAACTATAATCTCTTGTAAAACATACTTTTAATTGATCTGATAAGTCGTTCTGCCATACAGGCTTTAGTTGTTGAATGTGTAGAGTAATGATTATATTTTGATATTTTTCCGCAGTCTATAAAGTAGGGAACATCTACTGTATAAAGTCATAGTTTACAATGTATGAAACTAGCGTATCATGTGTATTAGTTCTCCTGTTGAGAAATCGGACGCGGTAAGTAAACAATATATAACTTTCATTTTCATCTGTCCATGGGTAGTCGAACTATTACATTTGCTATCGACGTTTAATATTAGTAATGATGTTGATTGGATTTGTAGTCAATAGATGGATAAGGTTTGTTCACTCCCGATTGATCTCATAATCACATATACTCAAATAATAATGTATGGTGCTACAATGCCAGTTTTATTTGTTGCTCTTATATATTAATAAATATTTAAAAGTCATTTTAGGTGCGTAGCGAATTTTTAAATGTATATATACAATGAAACCTTTTATATTTTTGCGTATGAATAATGATTAAAGGTAATTGTGTAATTGTGTTTTACTTGTTTTAAGCTTTACCTACAGGAGGCCAATTGCAAATTTTTGTTTTTGAAATATTGTTTTGGTGATTTGAATACGGATCAAGTTTAGTAAATCGGAAACAGGGCTTGTTTAGAGGAGGGGTTGTGATAAATTTGTCATACTTTTCGAAATACTTATAATTTTTAATCGATTTTTGACCTAAATGGTTTTGTTATTTTGAGATCTACTGAAGCTGTTTGAAATATGTAAAAAATTTCTATACATATTTGGGTATTGTGTGTTAAATCGGTTATAGTGGTATTTATTTATAATCTTGTCGAATTAATAACTATCGCCCTTTTGGTTTTCAACATATAACTTGTAAACGGCTACAGATATGGGAATTTTGTAAAGATATTTATTTTTTAATTGGAGAAGGGCGCATCCAATGCAGTAATTTCAAAATTCCAATCTAGTGCTGCCCTTTGACTTTTTATTTATAACTTTAAAACGAGTCGAGCTAATTTTTATATATTGGCAAGTGTAATTAATATTACTGCTCCAGTTGGAATACATATTTGTATATACAGTGTGTACAGTATAAAATGCAGTACATGGGGATCTTGGAAACTGTAGGAGATACGATCTTGGTTAAATGGGACAAAAGTTGCATAATCATGAGGGTATCTCAGATCGGTTTTCAAATTTCAAAATTTTTTCATAGGTTACTAGATAGAGGCAAAAAACACAAAATTGACGATTTCTTTATTTGCTCGTAGTTAGTCTACTAATTGAAATAGAATGTTCAAATTTGGTACATCATGGTAATTCCCCATTGCGCTTCACATTTTCAACTTAGATTTTGCCTAGGGCATCTAGATTTTGCGTGACGATGTTCAACTTTTTATTTTTAAATAGCCGCCATATTGGATTTTTACATTTTTGAAACGCTGACAAAAAACCCTTTCCAAAGAGCTATAACATGGCTATATTTGATTGAATCAAAACACTAAAAATCACATAATTATGTTTTGGTCGTAGTAGGCTTTAATTTCCATTATGACAAAGAAAAACAATTGCTCTAAAAATTTTAAACTCAATTTTCAGTGGTAATAAAAACAGTAAAAAAATGTAGAAAATTGAAAATAAATCTGTATTAATCAGAACTTACATAACTATGCATTAACAAAGAATAAATACAAACTAGCATCTATTCAATACAAAATATTATTTAAGCTGTTTTTAGTTGTCATTCATGTTCAGACAATTGCAAATTAACAATCAAGGAAAAAAAATATAACAATAGTCAGCCACATGAATTCATTATTTATTTTAAATGTTCAAATAACCCCCCATTTTGTTGAACACACAACCGACACCTTTTATAAACATCTTTACAAGATCGTCTTATCATAGTTGAAGTTATTTTATTTACGGCCTCTTGGACTGCTTGTTGTAATTGGCCTACATTATCATACGTTTTTGAGTACACACGACTTTTTAAATGGCCCCATATAAAGAAATCTAGGAGTTAAATCCGGTGATCTCGCCGGCCACTTAATTGGTCCCCGATTTCCAATCCAGTTTTCATTATACTTAGAATTAAAAAAATTTCTAATAATCAGAGCATTGTGGGGTGGAGCGCCATCATTTTGAAAAATCATATATTGCAAAGTAGCGAGTGGAAGCTCCATTAGTCTATCTGCCACATTTCCCTGCAATAAATCTAAGTATCTCGCAGAGTTTAAATTTGCATCATAAAAAAACGGACCTTTAATGTACCTTCCAATAATACCAATCCAGACGTTGAATCCCCATTTAACTTGATGTCTAACTTGGCGGTTCAAATGTGGATTTTCATCTGTCCAAAAACTTGTACTTTTGCAGTTGAACATACCACAATTCGTAAATCGACTTTCGTCAGACCACAAAATTGTATATGCAAAATTTGAATTTTCGTTGCACTTTCTGATGTACCAAGCACAAAATTCCATTCTTCGAATTTGATCTTCAGTACGCAATCCCTGACATGGTCGTTCATGATATGGATGGTACTTGAAACGTTTTAAAATAGCTCTTGCCGTAGAATGAGCAACACCTTTTATATTCTGAATTTGTGTAAGAGAAGTACGAGGATTTTCGACAACTGTTTGTAAAACGCTGTTTCCATTATCTTTTTTAATTTGCCTATTTCTCTTAGACAAGCCAAAACTACCATAATTTATTAAATTATTTTGTAATCTCCGAAACATACATCTGTTTGGTTGATGTTTTTCTGGGTATTTATTTAAATACAATTCAGCGGCTTTAACATCATTACCTTCCAGAAAGAATAAAACATTCTAACATTTGATATTTATCACGGTTAGTAAAGCGATCCATTTCAAGCGCAAATGCTTTGCTTAAATTTCTATGTAAACTGATTAACTATTTTTTTAAACTGCACTACTTGAAACATAAAATAAAGGACAAACTTTGACGTTTCTCAGATGTTGAGCAATTGTTTCTCTTTGTCATAATGGAAATTAAAGCCTACTACGACCAAAACATAATTATGTGATTTTTAGTGTTTTGATTCAATCAAACATAGCCATGTTATACCTCTTTGGAAAGGGTTTTTTGTCAGCATTTCAAAAATGTAAAAATCCAATATGGCGGCTATTTAAAAATAAAAAGTTGAACATCGTCACGCAAAATCTAGATGGCCTAGACAAAATCTAAGTTGAAAATGTGAAGCGCAACGGGGAATTACCATGATGTACCAAATTTGAACATTCTATTTCAATTAGTAGACTAACTACGAGCAAATAAAATAATCGTCAATTATGCAACTTTTGTCCCATTTAACCAAGATCGTATCTCCTACAGTTTCCAAGATCCCCATGTACTGCGTTTTATACTGTACACACTGTATAATTGAGTAGCAAGTAATTATGTAATAACCTTTGGTTTAGAAAGCGTCGTAAGTTCCAAGAACTTATAGTAACATTGGCCAAGTAAAAACTATCATTTGTAATAGTTGATTATGTTCTTACTCTAATGATTTGATTTATTTTAGTTTACAAGCTTATATTCGATTTTCGGACATCTATACTGTTTTCGTAAATTAGGCATCATTTCTATCGTAAAGTGATTAATCATCAACTACTTTGGATATATCTATATACCCCAGGTCAGGTAAGTAATGGAGCTGTATATGTATAAGCAAAAAATATATTATATAATGTGAAAAAAATGAATGTTTATTAGGCTTCCTTTTATGCAACTGTGCGGATTTGATGGCTTGAAAATAAACTGATCTAGTTGGGCTACTTTCTACAAAGTCGGACAACGAGTTGGTGGCTTAGTACGACGACCCTGCGGTCAGACAGGCCTAACCCCTCCTGCTGGGAGTCGGAGATACACCATTTTACATCGATTTGGTCCTCGCCGTTGCCTTATTTGCACTATTTCTCGATTCAACCAATCATAGTGTTACTGTAATGATAAAACTTAGTCATAAAGTCTGTTTAAATTCTGATGATTATTTACCAAGAGGCTGTGGTTGAGTCCAGTTTTTATGATATTGTAATAATGTTAAACTATTCTCTAATTTGCGTTGTCAGATCAATATCTGACTGCGGGCGCTCTAATGGCAAAGTTCCTCTGACGCCAGATACCCTGTAAAGGTATACAAATTGGAATTAGATTAATATTAAATAAAAAGTGTTCACAAGGCTATCAAATTATGTTTTGTTAATATTACAGCATATCACAACCGCTAGATGTATTCCGTCCCCCGGTTTTTCACATCATTGTGATCTATATTTTCTTTTGTTTTTTTTTAGTAATTATTGAATTTAAAGTAGATATTTTAGACAGTTCGGTGCATGTATGTAAAAAATGCACAAGTTCAAAGTTCAAGTTAGTTAATCTATGCATGCGCCTGCAAGAAAACAGGTTCAAAGTTCAAGTTGATTGTACTATGATCTTATTTGGTAAACATTCTAGAAGTTACTGTAGAAGTGACAACCGGCCCAAAGTTCGAGTTTATAATTATGCTATCTCTGGACCAATGCCTTCACCCCCGATCGTCTGTGGGTATATAAACCGCTGCCTTCCGAGAGATTGTTAGTTCTTATCTAGTTTTTCATCGAGCAAATCTATCCTTACAGCGTATACAATCGAGTCTAAAAGTTTGTATAATCATACCTATTAATATTCCAGTTCTTGTTAAAGGTGCATAGCTTTTAATAATTCATATTTAAAAATTTTTTAAATAAGTTTTAATCAATAAAAATTTGGGGTGGGGGAAATAGTATAAATACGGAAGCGTGTACTAACATCAATCATTCTGTTACAGAAAGTTAAATGAGCAACGTCTCTCTTTGGTGATTTATTGCAGTATATAGCTGCTCTGTTTGCTGTAATTAAATCTTCAAGTGATGAAAAAGTGATAATAGATGGCTTACATGAGTGTAATATTGGAATTTGTCGTATAAATAGGGCGATAAAACAAAGCGAAATCGATTGGTAAAAAGCAAAAACTATTGGCTTCGTTGGCGAACATTAAATCTATGCGTTCACAATTTAAAGTAGCCCAGAAGACAGGAGCCGGACCTAAAACTAGAAAGGAAACCGCATATAAGCGTATACATTGAGAAGATTCCATCTCGGTTTTCAAAGGACGCATACAAACAGGAGTAATTAGTAATCTTAATCATAAGGACATTGGAAAATTTTTAATAGACTGAAAAAGTCTTTTCAAGAGGAGAATCCAGAATGCATTGAAAATGGAAGAAGCTATTAAAGTTAATACAGCGTTTTATAGAGAGTTTGAAATTGCAACTGGTGCCAAGCTTATGCAAGAATATAAATATTTGATGACGTCTATTGCCACTATTTTTCTGGGCACTGATTTAGACCGATGGTTTAAGGCAAATGTTTTGGAACCATTAGTGACATAGTTGGAAAGTTTCAAGAGCGGGGCAGCGGATGGTGTTTGAAAAATATTGTTAACATGGAGATTAACATTAATAAATATAATCCTATGCGAGGATCTTCGTATGTAGAACTGCCGCGTGATATCAAGTGGAAGCAGGCGTGCGTCAATGTGAAGAATGACGATCTGGGATGCTTTTCATGGTCCATAATGGCCGCGATATATCCTGTTAAGCAGCATAGTTATAGGATTACATCATACCCACATTACTATGGAATATAGAAGTTAAAAGGAATACAATTTCCGATGACAATAGCTCAGATCAAAATGATATCTCCTATACCTACACTTTAAAGCTAAAGAAGCATAAGGTTATTACTGTTCCGCTGTCAATATCAGAAAACAAAAAAAATATACGTGTAAATCTCCTGATGATTCATACCCAATATTATGACGAAGATACGGAATGCTTTAAAACATCGATGGACAAGAAACACTATACACCTATTATGTATGGATAAAAGACTTAAGTCGACTGGTGTCATCACAACTTAGTTCTGATCATGCGAAGAAACACTTTTGTGATCGATATCTACACTACTTTAACACAGAAGAAAAATTGTGTAATCATATTAATGACTGCAAAATGAAACATTTATGTTTACCTAGACTGCCTACAGAAGAAGACTATATTCTCCGCTTCAAAAATTTCAAGAATAAAGTTAAAGTTCCGTTTGTTATATAAGTCGATTTGGAATGTATACTGAAATCTACCGGAAGCGAGAAGAAGTATCAAGAACACGTGCCATACAGTGTTGAATATTATGTGAAGTGTGACTATGATGATTCATTATTGTTTTACCGATCATATCGAGGTGAAGAATGTATAAAATCGTTTACAATGGAGCTTCAGCAGTTTGCGCAAGATGTAGGAACGGTATTTTATGTCCATATGATATGGATCCTTTGACACAAGAACAGGAAGCTGCTTTCAAGACCGCAACACTTTGTTATATCTGTGGGGAGCCGTTCAGTCTAGAAGATAAAAAAGTTCGTGATCATAATCATTTAGTAGCTATTAACAATTATAGAGGACCAGCGCACGAGAGTTGTAATATCGAGTACTAAGATTCTCATACCATTCCTATAGTTTTCCACAACTTGAGTGGTTACGATAGCCATTTCATAATTAAAAGTATTACTGTAGATTTGGATGGCAGTGCGGAGGTGCTGCCGGTAACAAAAGAAAAATATATCTCCTACACAAAATATATATCTGAAAACTTAACTACAGGTTCATCAAAAGAAAAATATATCTCCTACACAAAATATATATCTGAAAACTTAACTACAGGTTCATCGATAGTTTCCGCTTTATGAGCTCCTCCTTAGAAACATTGGCTTCCTATCTAAGCAAATATCCGTTACTAAAAAATGAATTTTCTGGTTTGAGTAATGAGAACTTTGAATTATTAACTAGAAAAGGGGTATACCTATACGATTTTATAAATTCTTTTAAAAAGCTAAATTATACTTCACAACCTAATCACGAAGAGTTTTACAATAAGCTGGAAGGTAAAGGAATTAGCAAGAAACAGTATGCGCATGCTAAAAAACTGTGGGGAGTATTTAATATTCAAAACCTGGGACAGTATTCTGACTTATACCTCAAGATCGATGTGATGCTATTGGCTGAAGTTTTGAGCAATTTCGTACGAGTTGTCATTTAACTTACGGACTAGACCTCGCCCATTATTATACCCTACCAGGGTTCACTTGGGACGCAATGTTAAAGCATACACGGCAGGAACTTAAATTACTGACTGACATTAATCAGCTCTTGTTCATTGAAAAGGGCATACGAGGAGGACTTAGTCAAGTGTGTTCGAAACGACGTGCTTCTTCGAATAATAAATATTTGGCTACGTATGATCCTTCAAAACAGGATGTGTATCTTATGTACTATGATGTTAATAATCAATACGGGTGGGCAATGAGTCAACCCTTACTCTATGGAGGATTTGAATGGGTGGATACTAACATCGACGTAACATCAGTTCCTGATAATGCTAACGAAGATTATATCTTGGAAGCTGATTTGGAGTATTCAGAATCTATCCACGACTTGCATAAGGACATTCCATTTTGTCTGGAGCACATTGACCCAAAGACTGGAAAACCGCCTGTATCGAAAACTCAAAGCATTAAATTAATCGCAACGTTGAATTCTAAATGTAAATATGTGATACACTAAAGAAATCTGAAGCAGGCTTTGGAAAATGGATTTAGATTAAAAGCTGTTCACATTGTACTTAAATTTAAACAAAACTGCTGGCTAAAATCTTATATTGATTTGAATACTGAGCTTCAGAAACGAGCGAGGAGCGAGTTTTAGAAGAACTTGTTCAAGCTGATAAATAATGCTGTCTTCGGTAAGACGATAGAGAATATACGCAAACATTGTAATGTGAAACTTGAAAGAAACCTGGAAGGAAGATATGGAGCCGAAGCCAGGATATCCAGCCCGTTATTCAAAGATGTTACAATCTTCGATGAAAACCTTGCTGCAGTGGAACTCCTTAAATCTGAAATATACTTTAACAAACCTATATATGTTGGTGTGTGCATTCTCGACATAGCCAAGTTGCAAATCTACGATTTTCACTATGTATATATGAGCGCCACCTTTGTAGATGGGTGCCGAGTTCTTTACACGGATACCGATAGCTTAATCTATAAAATAGTAAATCAGGATTCTTATGAAACTATGAAGCGGGACTGTCAGCAATGTTTCAATACTTCAGACTATCCTGCCAACAACAATTTTGGAATTCCGCTAATTAACAAAAAAGTATTGGGAATGATGAAGGATGAAAATAATGGACTACTTATGACGATTTTATTGGATTACGATCAAAGATGTTTGCTATAAGAATTCTTAAGACAATTGAAGAAGAAGAAGCTGAACTATCACGATTAATAGAAGAAGAGGAATTGCCCAATGTTCGAGACTTTGGTGTTACAAAAAAGATAAAAGGGATTAAAAAATCAGTATCAAAGAATATAATTACGTTTCAAGGTTATGTGGAGTGCATAGAAGATTATAAGCATCAGGTTCACACCATTGCTCAGGAGAGGATCGCATTAAGCCCGCATGATGATAAACGCCACTTACTTCCTGGTTCATATGCAACACTACCTGTTGGACATTATTCAATTATGAAGCAAGAGGAAATATAATACCTATTACAAATGTAGAATATCGATTGTAAATATATTAACCTTAATAAAATTTTATATAGTTTAGTGTTATCCTATTCTTAAAAACTGAATGTAATAGACTCCTTCGTCGTGGGTGTTGGTTGAAAAGTAACCTGAATTGATCTTAAGATCCTCCTTATGGGGGATTTTAATGCTTGGTACAAAAAAGTGCGAAACGAACCTTAGATTTTTCCATAAGAAAATACATGTAAAAATTGCACTCTTTGGCCTTGTACGAAGGTACTTTACCTACTCAACGAATTTCTCAGAACTGTACCATTGCAACACAGTGTGCAAGCAGTTTTAATTTTATAGGTCAGATAAGAAATAGAACAGGTGACATAATTCGTTTTCCAGTATTAAAAGTCTAGATGAAATTCTAAATGTCTCAATTCAGAATGCACATTATAAATGATTCTAGAGATCAGTACTCAAACATTCCTGTCTTATTTCTGAAATAGAATACACACAAAAATATAAAAATTCTGTAATAGGTTATCCGAAATTGAACTCTCTAGAATAAGAATTAAGTTACCCAAGTTAAGAACTTAAACAAGCACATAAAGTTACAGAGAAAAGTGTCAGCAACTCAAAAATGCAACTTTTCAAGTTGTCTCGCTTCTGAACCAGTGTATCGATATTTTATATTAATGTAATAATTTTTCAAAGTATGACACGATTTCGATACTGGAAGCTCCAATCAACGTTACAATAAACGACAAATTAAAATTAATGTATACTACCGGATAAATTAATCGCTAAAGCATCCACTACTGTCATCGTCATCCTCACGAAAATTTATCACGAGTGGTTTGACATCACTTCTATCAAACAATGTTCATGGGTCTACTTATTTATGGATTTCCCGTTTCGCAAGTCACATGTGATAAAACACCTCCTATCAATTCTGTCTGAATAATGTGCACTATATGTGGTATAAAATAAGCACGAAATTGATTTTCGCCAGTTATTTATCAGGCTCTTCGTGAATACTGCTTTAGTATCGAAGGAAGTGTACACATATTTCCCTTTAATAACACCATAACTCCTGAACATCCCTGGAATAAAATGAGTTTTCACTCTGTGAAAACGCAGTTTATACATAACGTTAAACCAGAGTTCTATTGCACCTTCTGTGTTATACGTAGATGACGTAATCCACAAATGTTATTTACCACACCTGACCCAGTTTCTCCGCAATAAAGACTGAAGCTGCTGTGCGGCATTACCCATTCTTTATATTGATTTAATTTGGTTTATACTGTAGGGAAAATAAATTCGCAATTTAGTTTACATTGGAATTTATTACCCAGTTGTATGGTGCAACTTTTATTTACTCCATATGGTAATAATTTGTATATATAAAGGAGCCCAAATGTTACTTCGAATTACATTTGAAAATTTTCGTATGTTAATAGTGTAACAAATAGCTTGATACTGGATACCGTACATTAGTAGGAGATTGTGGACTTTCTGGGACAGCGCCTTTTCATGGGCACTTCATATTAGCGCATCAGTTACCGCCACTGCTACCACCTCCGTTATTACCACCGCCTCTGCAACTGCCATCGTCAACGCTTTCGCCGCCATCACTGCAACCGTTTCCGCCTCCACATTCGTCCACCACCTCCACCTCTGACGTCGCAGTTGTTACTTCGACACATCCATCTACGTCATCAACATCTTAAATCATAATTGTCACTTTGACACATTGATTACATCACGATTTGTTTGACACATCCTGTACATAGAATTTGCGATGCTCTGTATGTAGCGCATACTTCACAGTTCTTAAAAAAGAAGTTGGTTAAACCATGACCCAACCGGGGTCGTCTGCATTCAAACCATATACCTTACCACTATAACATAGAGTCAATTATAACCTAAATTGCCAGAAACATGGTTTAATTCTTCGGGAGTAAATACGTTTTATATTAATAATTAAAAACGAACAGTGAGTTAGATTTAATTTTATTAGAACTTAGAACTTACTTTAGAAGTTAAATAATTTTCTCAGTTTAATTTTTTTGAAAAACTCAACCCCATCGAACCCGCAAATCTTTAAACTTTTCCTACGTCTGGATTAAGAGCCAGTTTGATCTTTATCAAAAGTTTAGAGACCAGTCCAAACACTTTGAAATCTGTTCTAAGAACCACCATAAAGGGCATAATTTTTGAATATGTAAGAGAAAGAAGAATTGCAATAAAAGGGTAACTTTCTATAAAGTTTATATAGTCCATATTTCTAACAGATCTTTAATTGCTTTTTAATGTAAAAGGGGCTGCATTTTATAGAACATATTTACTTTCGTATTTCAGTACACAAAATTAATATTAATTTTCGAGTTTTAAATACACGTTGATTGTAATTTTTTATGCTAAATGCGTAAAGCTAGTACTATTCTACGCTATTTACAATAATGTAACATTATTTTCGAGGGCCATAGCTGTTCGATTGTAATTATAATAATTTTGAATTAAAATGGACTAAAATTACAAGGCGAAACACTGAGCCTGGGGTGGTTGCCAAAGAAGATACAGCACACCTCTAAATTCACAAAAACCACGAAAGAGCTGTAATTTAATCCATTTAAAATAAAGGTTTTTGGAATCTTCCGAACTAACTTGGAACTCTAACTTCCGCGATTGTTTGAAAAGACTATCGGGGTGGATATTAACGGATAATATCAAGGCGCCACTACTTTAACTTTTATATATAGCGGGAAAGCACTACTAGAAAAAGTAAAAACCACTTATTGTGCAAACGCATCTGAGCATAAAAGCTCTGTTGTCACACACCTAACCTTGTACCGCAAGAAAAGGTTAAATATTTAAATCACAAGAGGTCGCTATTTGCGTCGCTGGATAACACATTAAAAATAAAAGAAATATATCTCTGTCCGCAGCTTTGTCGGACCTAGTTATTTTATACACCTCTTAATTATGTAAGTACTGTTAAATTTAGAATGACATTTTCTTATTAGATTCAACACTTTTTGGGTAAAATTTTAAGGCTGTCAATTCCTTACTCATGAATATCTCGTGTCGTTTAAGACAACCATAATAAGTGTTGATACAAAGATATTTACACTTATTATAACTGAAATTTTATAGGTACATTTTTTATTTGATATTTAAATTTGGAAATCTCCCCTAATTAATATTTGGGCCCTTATAAAAATTTTTTTACATTACTCGATAATATCGTAAATAGCAGATCTGGTATCTTCGATTTACACTGGTGTGTGATTTTTTATTAATAAGATACATAAAATTGACATAAGCAATAGTTAATCAAATTAAATGTTAATTTAATTTCTACTGAGTCTTTATTTAACCTTCGAGTCTACCACTTTGAATTTCTAATTAGACGACTCTAATTTAAAAATAACATTTTTATACTCAAATAAGCCTCAAAAGTAAAGTCGTTGGATTTGGACAACAACGGAGTTTTTTATTTCAACACTCGCCAGCTGTCTTCCAAGGTCATAAAATGTGGTAAACCTTGAAGTATGTACGAGCCAAATAATAACCGTATCTCATTAGGACCTCTTAACATGAATCTCAGATTTAAACATGAAGGGTAGAACAGGTGTTCAGACAAGTGCTAGCCAAGGACATAGAGACCAACTTCAGAAGATGAGGTAGAAATTTTTTTTTAATTCAAATCACCACCAAGTTACGCATTCACATAAATGCCTTCATAGAAGTTTTTATACGATAAACCATCATTTACAGTTGAAACATATTTTAAAAGTGTTTTCTAGTTGTAAAAATTTATTTCCCTATCAGCCCTAAAAATTATAAAATTTTATAGTTTGAATTAATTTGCTATACTATAATAACTTAAAATAATTTCATAACTGCGCTACAAAAAACCGGAAAGATTAGACAAGATATTTAAATAAAAAATACACAAACCACATTGATTAACATCACCCCAGTTCTTCTACGTAACTAATATTAAGGAGGTCACCAACTTAATGCGATTCTCCAATCGCTTGTCCTAGAAGTCGGGAAAGACATTCTTCTTCTACGACAGATAAGAAGCGACTAACTCGTTTTGAACGTTGCAGGGTGGTGCCGCGTATAAAAACAAACAACATCAGACGTGACCTTGTATCGCAAACGGCACGCTTTCTGTAGTAACCTTAATTCAACTTGAACAGACTTTAATCGTACATTGATAGTTTTATGAAAATGAAACTTTGTTTATAAGGGACGAAAATATACTGGTTGCTTTATAATTATATAGAATTAAATGTTTTACCAAAACGAAAATTTATGGAACTAAAAATGATTCTAATTCAAAAATGTTTAGTAAAAAGGGGTTCTGGAAAATAAACCTGCTTCAATAAATCAAAAAGTATTTTTCTCAAAAATGTATTGATAAGTAATAAGTGAAAATAAATGGCTTTGTATTTATCCTAAAATGATGCATTTTACGGTATCTTACAATTAATTATTTTTACATATATAACGTACGTTACCTGCTATTTATCTACAATACGCTTATGTCAAACAGGGTGATAATTTATATACGAGAATCCGATTTTCCGCTTGTACCTCAATGAATAAAAGTACGCTTGTATTGTACAGGGCGTAACCATAATTTAACGGAAATTTCCGTTTTTTTAAGATCTTTTTTGGTGGAATTTATTTGTAGAATTGTGTTTTAAATAACCTCTCGTGACCCCTTATCACGTCAATATGTAAGTTTCATTTGTATTACGTAACTTAATTTATGTTTAAATTAAAATGAATTAATAACTCGAGTAGGAGAATGCTCATCATCTATAAATTTGATAACAGAAAGGTACTGTATACTATTTAAACGCGTTCTAAAAGAATTACAGTGATTTTACAGAATTACGTTACAGAATTAAGTTTCATTCCATTTTTCGTTAAAAAGCATCTATAATAACGCAGGTAGTGTTTTTAGAGAGGAACATGTATTTTAAATTGAAAAACGTATTTTATTTTTTCGATAAAGATCTATGTTATTCATAATAACAAACAATAAATTAGAACGTTTATTCAACGATTTGCCAAAACTAATAAATCAAGTGATAAATCAGGATGCCGATTGTAAAATGATAGAGTGACGCGGCTATTAATTTTAAACACAACAGATAACCCGTGTAAAATGTACTATTAACTATAGCTGCGAACCGTAAAATTCAACTTTTTAGTGCAATTACATCATCCAGTAAGTCAGTATTTTACTACTGCTCGTTAAAGACGATTGTAAATGAATGATAATGATTCACGTTAATAACCAGTGTTAAATGCTTGTTGGAAAAGTATCACGTAATTTATAAATGTAGACACTTGAACTAATTTTTAAAAAAATATAGACGGTAGTAAACTCCAGCAAGATAGATTTTAATTTGAATGGATAAATATGATATTTGAATTTTCAAATGCATTTAATGGTTAATTAATTTTAAAAACAATTGAACCAAACTGATATGGATTTGGAAGGCATGCAAGAAGTATAACTACATGTAACGATTTTGGGCATGGATACAAATTTACAATAGAAAAAAAGAACAACCAGCATAATTTAACGGTGAAACAAAGATCTCATTGTTTTTAAAGTCTTTAAAAAGACATTCCCTTTAATAAGTTTTGCAGGTTAGCTTACTTAAGATTTTGATGTGTGAGTGGATGATTTAAAGAAATTGAATAAGGTCGAATTTAGGTAAGTTTGACCATTATAAAAAAATTTATTAAATATAACTGATCAGCTACGTTGGAATTCGATTTAAAAGATATTATTAAAAATTAACCATCTTAATCTAAAAGTTTATAAATAGAATGATTTAGATAAGGAAGGATTTGTAAATGGAAATATTAATTAGAATGATAGATTTTTTGGACTGTAGTTTAGTTTCAGCAAGTGATTATCCAGCGGTTATAAAATTTAGACTTAGATTTAAGATATTGTGACAATATTGGACTCTATCTTCTGTTTTTAATATTTGTATGTAGGTATTTTTTCGAGGATATTGTTTGTTAAAGAAAAGCAAAATATTTAATGCTCACATTCCAAATTTATTAAACTGTTAAAAATGTACTTTTTCTTATTAAAAATGAAGTACATTATAGCCAGTATCTCGTTATAATAAATAATATAAAATATGAAAAATTCAGCTCACTAAATTATATGTAAAATGAATAAATTTATCACATACTAATAATTGTAAAAATACATCTGTTAAAAATCTTAACATTTGTTGGCAAATGTATATTGTAGGTGTTGATAAAATAGTATATATGGGACTCGATTGCCTTGCGGTTTAAGGACGTTTTCTTCGGACACTGGTTTTACGGTTGAATCGCTACATCGTATCCAGCTTGTGTAACCTGTGTGATATGCATCAGTTAGGGAGCGGCCGTTTGTTACTTCTTTGCTTTCGTGGTAAACTTCGGCGAATAGTTAATATTACTTTTCTCTGGTTGTGTAATTTTTTTTCGGTGATAGTAATTTGGAGCTGATTTTTAAGTCTATTGGGTATTCTATGGACTCTATTGTTTTAGAACAACTGTTTAATTTGAAATCGAAGAAATTAAGGTGTAGTCTAAGTATAATTGGGAGCTTTTATAATGTGACTTGTTCCCATGTTTCAATTATTTCGGTTGTTTTCGACGATGCTAGGTCTTGGATTTGATTTTTTGAGTCGAGAGTGCTTTTTGTATAGTTCTAGCTTTTTCTATTTATAAATGTAATGTGAAAAACCGTTATATATTGTAGCGAGCTACTAGTAGGCAACCCATCAAACACACAAAACCCCGCAAGCACTGTTTATTCTCAAGGATTCCAGAATTCTTCTAGAAATTACTGGAGCATGAGTCATCCTTTTTAATCCAGAGTATATATATATAAGACCGCTAATGAATGCAAGAGTTAGTCTATACTTGAATGTCTAATATAAATTATATCGTGTACAGTAAACGTAGTTGAGCTTTTGGAAGTTTAAGAATATACATAAATGTTATATGCTGTGTCTAATGTACATGCAGCTTGTAGTATACATAAATAGATAGAAGTGTATAATAAATAAATAGTTGTGTTAGTGTTATTAATAAACCTATGGTTAAGAACTTAGCTTAAGAAGATATTAGTGCTTGTAAATTCATTAGTGTAATAGTGCTTCATTGCTAAGTGGACTGAAAACATCTACAAATAAGGCATATACTGTGAGTAATAAAGACGTTATTACTTGTTTTAAATTAGAGAAACGCGGTAGTAGTGGCACGTTTCAATATTGTCCGTAACTGTATTATCTGCCCCATGTATTCTTGAACGTTAGTGAAAGTAAAAACTCCTGTCAAATACTGACCACTTTTATTTTTATAATAACTTTTATCTTCACACATTATATTATTCCCTTTTATTCTTACTCATAAACATATGAAGTTTACACACAAACGTTTGCGTTACATTCAACAAGACTTAATTTATAAACAATCTCAAAAGAAATTTACTTTTGTGACATATGTCAAAATTCAATTTATCATTTGTCGAAGTTACAAGCACAGCCAAATTTAGTCTCCAAAAAATACAAAAAAAAATTTTCAACGAAAACACATATTGATAGCAGAGAAACGAAACAATCATAACACACAAGAAGACTAAAACCTACACTGCGAACCACCTAATAAAAGCTTCCTCAACAAAAAAGGAATCAATATCCACAACTCCAAAATTCACAAAAAGGACATACCAGAAGGAAACATTAAACCTACAAAGGAAAACCCCATTAAAGAAGCAGATGTCCAAAATGATTTACATTCAAAATTTTCCAACATAAAAACCAAAGTTCGAATAATCTGAAGAATACCAAAGGCAGCCAGAGCCACATGTGCTTCAACTTTAAAAGATATAATTGAAGAATGCAGCAATTTAAATTTAACTTCTTCTTGGGAAAACCTACTATTATTTCCACCTAAAGCCTTTGGCCGACCCACAGACAAAACCAATAACAATTTATCTATATCAAGCATCATAAAGAAAAATTTAAAAAACTTAACAAACGTAAACAAGGTAAGTTTAGAAATACACCCTCCAGCCAACCATCTTCAAATAAATAAAACCAAATCAATCATAAACAATGTCGCTGACGGAGATTTATCCACTGCAATTAAAATCTTAGCTTCCGATGACACTTTTGCAAACTACCATAACGACACTTTCTTAGAATTAAAATCTAAACATCCTCCAGCCTTCTCCACAAACTCACAAACACCATCTATAGCAGAAACTATCCCAATCTCTATCTATCTAATCAAGGATATATCAATTGTCATCAACAGCTTTAAAACAAGCTCCGTTGGAGGTATAGATTGTTTAAGACCGTCCCATTTACAAGACCTAATCAGTCACAGTGCGGGCCCATCTGGAAAAGTCCTCTTATCATCCACATGCGAATGTGCAATTTCACCATAAACAACGAAGTAAACAACAACATCCGCCCAATTTTATTCGGTGCGCCACTCTGTGCCCTTATTAAAAATATAGGCAGGAATCAGACCAATCGCCATAGGAACAGTTTACCGACGCCTAACAGCAAAAGTCATTTGTAATAAAATAGATGAAAGACTAGGGAACCACCTCCGTCCATATCAATTTGGCTTCGGATTGAAAGGAGGTTGTGAAGCTGTAGCACACGCCACCAGATGTTATTTCTCTGAACATCTCAATCCTAAAACAAAATCCCGCTCAAATTAAACTTTAAAAATGCTTTCAATGTTATACATCGTGACCATTTACTTAATACTGTTAAAGAAACCTTACAGGAATATTACCACTTTATATATCAATGCTATAAATTTCCCTCTTACCTCCTATTCGGACAACACATCATATCCTCCGAAAGAGGTGTCCAGCAAGGAGACCACTTAGCTCGACTTCTATTCTGTCTTTCGATAAACAATTTAATAAGGAACATAAACACCGAATTCAACAGTTTCTACCTTGATGATGCTTGCATAGGCGGGGACCATAAATCAGTTTATGAGGCATTCAAATCCATAATAAAAAACTCGATAGACATAGGCCTTGAACTAAACTTCAAAAAATGCGAATTATTCTTCTTAGAATCACAAAACACAAACACCATAAACAAATTTAATCTCTTCGCACCGAGCATTAGAATCGTATCCAAATCAAACCTATTAGGGGCTCCTTAATCAGATGAATCCTTTCAATCCGCATCCAACGATAAATTAAAATTTTTCAATAAAATGTGCTTCCGTTAATCTTCACTACCGTCACACATTACTTTTTACTTTCTGAAAAATTGATTATCTATCTCTAAACTGTTATACCTACTCAGATGCTGCCCAACATGAAGACACAAAGATACTCTGTCCAACTTTGATAACATAACCCGTATATCGCTTGAATTCTTAATTAACATCACTTTGAACGCAAATAACTGGAATCAGGCTACTCTAAAAATTTCCAAAAGAGGTCTTGGAATACGATCCGTTACCTCTCTAGCCCTTCCGACATTTCTATCCTCTTCATACTATTCAAAAAGACTAACCAACTCCATCCTACCTCTCTTTTTCAGTAAAGAAGATCCTAAAACACTAGAAGCCGAAAACATCTGGTTTAATAAAACTAACCTCATACTAAATAACAATTTCAAAATTGACTTATTTCGTTTAAAATTATATTTTTTCTAAAATATGTGAAATGAATCAAAAGGTACAGCAGTAATATTCCATAGCTGAGAAAAAAAGTGGGGGAAGCAACAGTCTGGTGATAAAACGGTTTAATTGCTAATGCAAGCTGTAGAAAATCGTATCTAATTGGTAGCACGCTTCTCTTAGCAAACTTATGAGTAGTGCTAAATTTTAAATGGATAAAATTAGAAATCTTGAGAGGGGGTGCATTCTGTGAAAATGTCCAAGTTTCTAATTACGGCAAGTCTACCATCTTGGTAAGTTCTAATAATTACTGAGTTTTGCAAAAAATGCTTGACAAAGAAACTTTGTTACTTTCCATTTCGTATTAGTAAATTTACTGCCTCTTTGATTTAAAACAAACATTTCAATTTCTACTTATTTGAATATACGAGTCCCCTGCACTTTTATTTGTTCAAGTCAGCTCAGTTATACAGTCAACTGTGCTCGTCTTTTATTTATTTTTATCATTTCTAGCCAGTTCGGTTAGAAGCCATGCTACTAGTCATTTATTTAATTCAAAGTCCACATGTTTATATTGTATTTCTGATTTGTTATCTAGGCATGCGTTTGATAAGAATTTCCTGAATGTTGCTAGTTTAATTGTAATTAGGTAATGCGACTATGTTATCTATGAAAGATTGACATATGTCCAAACTTATTTCTATTACATATGGAATTTTTGTGTATATTTTCCAAAATACCCATTTTAAAAACACCGTGGTTGAATGAGTATGCTATATTTCTAACATTAGTTTACGTTGTTTCTTCTATGATAAATATTATCAACCCAATCTGGCAATTACAAAATCCTTATGATGAAAAAGTAATTTCTCTTTTTACGTGAAGGGTAGGTAATTGAACGGTTATGTGCCTTTAATAGAAATATTAATATTTTTAGCCCGTTTTGTAGTCAATAGTCTTCAGATTTTATACTCAATTTCTTAGGTCCATTGAATCCATAATTATTAGGCCGCGACACAGAGTCTCGCTTTGTCGTTACAAAACATTTTGTCTGGCTGTCGTTTTGTATTCAGATCAAGTTAAGATGGGATGGGTACACATTGCAGTTATCCATGAACTTCACAGCCTGCGTGAAGGAATATTATATTATGGTGAGCAACAGCTGTTTTCTTTGCTCCTTGACGGTATACAGATTGCTTACATTTTAGAAATGTTAAGAGGGATACTCTGCACTATTCGATGTGCTGTCGCTATATGCATACCCATGAAATCATCTATTGGTTGTAGGTGACCACCATTAGGGTAGAATCGTAAACCTGCCGACAACTGGTTTATGGGCGAAGTACAATCATTACTAAAAACAAACTTTTTTATCACGTAATTCAAGTAATTATACACTGCACTTATTTATCATCGTATGGATATTCTAACAATTTTCAATCTGTATTAAAATATCGAGGATGTAGTTTCTAGACAGCCTGAATTGTCGTCTGAACGCTACCTCATCCAAATTATAATAATAATTATTTCTTTGGTATATTTGTCATAGTACACCATGTTGGAAAAATATACCAATCGTCTTCATCATCACCAAATTCAATTCTAAAATTCATTCTACGTTTATATTTTCGTTGATTAATGTCCACTAACAATACCTTGAAGTTGGCGAACATACAGTTAAGCAGTACTTATTGTGGCGCTTAAGTTAAACTCCAAAAACGTTACTTTAAGCGACTGCGAAAGCCTGGTGCAATGAGTTTATATATATATATATATATATATATATATATATATATATATATATACAGGGTTAGTTTTTAGTGTGGCAACGGTCGATACCTCCGTTATTATAAAAGCTACGTAAACCAAATTTGGAGACATATTAGGCATGCCTAAAGTGCACATTTTAAAAATATTTGGAAGCATACAGGGTATTTCATAATTCCAGGGCATATTAAACTTATATTTTTTTAAATGGAACACCCTATGTATTACTACATTTTTGAAAAGCCCATAAAAAGAGCTTTAATATGATATCAAATTGTATATGTCTATTCCTTTTAGTTTTTGAGATATTCAACTGTTTTTAGAAAAAATGACCCCAATTGGATACATTGCCACTGCACTAATACACAACTTATGTTAATTTTCAAGATGTTTTCAAAAAAACTGGGCAACTCCCTACTAAACATCGAAAAAGAAAACCTACTTAAGAAAGTATCGCCATTACCAGACAAGGCTCGCCTAAACACAGCCTTCACAAAAGAATCAAGTACATGGCTCCATGCCCTGCCAACAGAATCACTAGGAACATTCCTAGATAATGAAAGTTTCCGCATCACCATAACCCTCCTTTCAGGTTGTGAAATTTGCGTCCCTCATCAATGTCGCTGCGGCACAACTGTAGACACGTTTGTAAAACACGGTTAAAGCTGTAAGTTAAGCGCTGGCCGTTTCTCTCGTCGTTCTTCAGTCAACAATCTAATAAAACGTAGTCTGTCCACAGCACAAATCCCCTGTTCTTAAGAACCCTTAGGTACTAGTCGGGATGACGGTAAACACTCTGACGGCATGACGCTCATTCCCTTGAAATATGGCAAACCAGTCGTATAGCACTTTACCTGCATTGATATTTGGGCCGCTTCATACATCAGATCCACCTCTACCTCCGCAGGTGCCGCAGCCATACACGGAGAAAAAATAAAATCTTGAAATATAAAAACTTAGAAAACAATTACATATTCATACCGATAGCAATTGAAACCTCCGGTGTTTTCGGCCCTACAGGTATAAATTTCATTAAAGAAATAAAAAAAAAATATCAATTGAAGACAAAGATCCAAGAGCTACCTCATTCCTTATTCAACAAATTAGCAGTGCCATTCAAAGAGGCAACGCTGCCTCATTTTTAGGAACTTTCCCCCCTTCGCCATCTCTAGATGAAATTTTCATAACCACAAACACCTTTTTGATTTATCCTTGAATTTACAATGTTGCGTCTAACTTAAGTTTCTTAGTGATTTTCTAATAATTCCTAATAAATTCTATTTATTTGTATATATTTGGATTGTGGAATATGTAACTCGCGTCGGGAGATAAACACACCTCGAGCTAAAATCTAGTACTTTTTCCCTTGTATAATAAATAACTATTTTTCGGTTTTAAATTTTGTATAAATTGAGATTTATTTCGGTTTGGTTGGTATTTGTTATTTAAAGAATCGTCTTACTTATATTTTATACGTAGTTATACGGTGTCGTAATTAAATTGCGGAGTTTTGCTTGGTAATGCCTAACCAATTGCTGTAGCCTTGGATTTGTATATTTTTTATATGTCGGGGATGTTACAGTTGTTGCGAGTTTTAATTTTCGAAAGGTTATATGTGGTTAATATTTTATTGTAATAAATGCGCTATAATTTGTACGTTTTCTTGCGCCGGTTATGTCTAGTTACGTTTTTTATTTCAGTCTTGCTAATTTGAGAGTTTGTAATTAATCAGTTGCTATATTCGTTTCAGTAGGTGTTGTATTGATAAGTGCATAAACTGCTTCCTGTATAATTGCACAATCTTGTTACCTTGAATGTCCAACTATAGAGTGCTATTTCAGTCAATAAATTACATAAATGTTTCTTTATACTTATACAATAAAATTGTCTAAATACAAAGTTTTAAGACTCCTGAATAGTGTAATTTCAGTTTCGGTAATAAGTTTTGTTGCATTAAATCGCATAAATGCTTTGGTATAATTAGATACTTTCATGCTGAAAAATATTTAATTATACTTTATAAAGTTGTGAATGGTTTTATTCACTGATGGTTTTCGGTATGAGAATCGCGTTATCGATTTGCACGCTTTGTTAATTATAATAACAATTACATAATGCTTCAATAATTTAGACACTGAGGTGTTTAATTATAGACTTTGATGAAGGTTAAATTTTGAATAAATTGTTCCTACAATTAATTGTTAATAAGAATTGCGTATTATACATTAAGCTTTCGGTAATAATATTTGCTGTACATAAAATGGTAAAATTAATTGCGTTCTATTTTTATATTTCAGTTTTGCTAAATTGAATTCGTTTCGTTTTGTTTCGTATTTTAATAATTTGTAATAGTTTGTACTAGTTCTCTTATTTAAATTAATTTTCTTGTTTTAAAAATAAGTTCTTGCAATAAAAATAATTTTCCTTAATAAATAAGTAAATTCTTTTTATAAATGGCGATAATTAAAATATCTGTACATATATATATATATATATATATATATATATATATATATAAAATAAAAACAAATTTTTCTCTTACTAGCTAGAATCAATAAATTTGTAAAAAGAATAAATTGGTTTAGGATAAATGAACTTACATAATTTTCATTGGAGTTTTCATTTGTTTGGGCTCGGTCGATTTTTGTACCTTGTCCACGTTTGCTTCCTTAAGCTCGGTCGATTCTTGTACTTTGTCCAAGTTTGTTTCTTTCTTTGGGCTCGGTCGATTCTTGTACCACGTCTAAATTTGTTTGGTTGGGTTAGGTCACCCAACTTTGTTTGGTTCTTCCAGATTGTGAATTGAAATTCTTGGTCACAAGTTCTTCGATTTTTAGATTTGCAGTACCTTTCTGAATCCGTACGCTGCGCCAGTTACGTTTCAGGCCTTGGGATCAGTCCTTTTAAAAACTTCTTCCAAAACTTCTTGTAACAAATGTTATTTCTTAAACAGATATTAAATATGGAATTTTGACAAACTGATAATTATTCTAAGTCGAAATACAATAATAATTGAATTAATATCAGGGCGAGTAGCCTAAGCTAACAACAATGTTAAACCAGAAACACTCAAGACTGACTAACTGATCTGGGGCTCTCGGGGTATTTATGTTGTCCCTGCCCCTCACATGTCTGTGGGAACTTGTAGAGCTCATGTCTGCTTATTTCTTTATTCTATTCATTATACAATGTAACAATCTTAATTTCTAAGTAACTGCGGTTTCTTAACCGTCTGTGACCTGCACCTGCAGTATCACTTACGTCTAGAATACAAATGTATTACATCCGTTCTCAGAACTTGCTTGTAAACTTTCAATAACCTTTTTGATTTATCCTTGAATTTACAATGTTGCGTCTAACTTTTTCTTAGTGATTTTCTAATAATTCCTAATAAATTCTATTTATTTGTATATATTTGGATTAGAGGATACGTAACTCGCGTCGGGAGATAAACACACCTCGAGCTAAAATCTAGTACTTTTCTCTTTTGTATAATAAATAACTATTTTTCTGTGACGGGAAAAAAAATTGACATTTAATGTTTCTTGGCAGGTAACAAATGCCACTTTTTGTAAATTTTTTTTTCTCCGGGAAAAAAATGACTACTTTTTTCTCGGGTATGTGCAAATAAGTAAGAACACGAAAATATTTAATTTAAAACCGGGTCCACACTTGTAACATTCAGGTGTAATATAACATCGTATCATAACTTCGTCGCGTTTAAAACAACCGATATAAACAACTTGAGTAAGCAATTTTTGAAACCACTCGTAGAATTAAATTGACAGATATTTGATTACTTGTTTGAAACTTCAAATATGACATCGATTGATTTTTTGACTTTAATATGTTGTAATATTTTTTTCAATATTAGATCATCGTTTTGCTGTCACATAAAAAAATAGTGTATTATACACAGGTAAAAATGTAAGATTTTAACTCTCGGTGTTTTGTCTCCCTCCGCTTCCCATCGGGAGACAAACACACCTCGAGCTAAAATCTAGTACTTTTTCCCTTGTTTAATAAATAACTATTTTTTTACAATTATAAACCGTATAAGAGCAAAACTGAGTTGCCGTGCTCTACTGGAGTTACGCAACTTTTTTCAACAGCGTAATGCTGTACAGGGGTTGACTGTATTGTTAGGCAATTATGTCTTTGTTATATCTGTCAACAAAGGTCTTTGCGTTGTAGGACATATGCCACGCGTGAACAAGTCTCCAAGCAGCAAAAATAAACATATTCATATTGAAGTTAGTGATAATTAATTCGTAGAAAAATATCTATTTTACTATGTGCAAGTAATCTTTTGCGTCCAAAATTATAAAACTCTGCTTATTTTTTACTTTTGGTTAGAGTTGCCTCTGTGTGCAGTAAGCTTAGGAAAATGTTTGAATGTTTCTCCTTGAGTAAGTATTCACTTACTAAGGAATGACGAAACCTGCTATAATGATTCACTATAAAATTTGAGCTACAAAAATTGAAAACGGAAAACCTACGAGAACATCCCTCTAATATTTAAACTTTTGTAGTTTGTACAAATTTCGCAAAGTTGAAACAAGCGCGACAGAAAAACGGGTTTTAATGATATCCACTTTGGACACTTTAACATCTATCGTAAACCTCACAATTATTGTTCTTCTCTGGTTAAAGCTATCACCTTAAAATGAAATCAGATTCTGCAAATAAAATTTGTAAACCGCTGACATGGGATATTGTACCCACGGGTGCAGTTTTCAAGAACCAGACTATATTTATCACCTAACCAGTCGTCCTTTTCGCTTCCTTGCGTTATTATGTAGTTTCAGAAGTCTGTAAATTTAGTCTGTAATGTTTTGAAATTGCACTTAAAAATATGTTTTATAATCACATACTTCTAGTTCATATAGTGAGGATAATCAAGTTTTTGGGAGAAAATTAAGATTTACTATTATTACCGTAGAAAAGAGCTTTTACAGCGCACCTTGGATATTTCTACGTAAACAGAAGCTGATCGTGATATGCTGTATAAATGTGACCACGGCACGAGTTCTAGAAAGTATTTCCGATGTCGATAAGAGGTGATAAACAATTCTGTTTGGTACATAAATAAACAAAAGCATACCTTGAATGAAATAAATAAAAATTCGCTTCTTTACCAAAAACATGTAAACTAAATAACTATTTCAGCATTATATATTTTTTTCACTTTGCATACATTAAAAGTTGACGAAAAGACACAAGCAGGTATAAACTAAAGCCTTTGCAGGAAATTTTGCTCCCATAAGAAATAGACATGCAAATCCTTTTCTTTCTGCCATAAGAAATTCACAGACAAATCCTTTCACAATATTAACACCTTTTTATCTAGAACTGCTTGTCAAATTTTAGCACATTTAGTAGCATTGGAATATTTTACAATTTACGGGTGACTATTTACTGCCAAATTTTTGATACATAATTGGAAATGCAAAATTTTTTTAGCGCTACTCTTATGTAATATATAAAAGTGACAATATGTGATAATGCTGTTATTTCGCACACTTTATGCATAATCTGTTACATACAATAAAATATATATTAATTAGCAAAATTAGCAAAATAAAAATTAATATTTTTCCCACAATAACGCATTATCAATGTAATAGTATTTTACATTATTAGTCACGTAAGTCCATTTCGAATGGACCTGCACCTTTCCGAAGTTCTAGACTACTAGAACAGGTGAAATGGCTTGCGTGTTCTAATAAGCTAAAGAGCCAAACTACAAGTCCAACCAAAGTAGTAGGGTCGTTAGTGAGGAACCAGACTAAGATAGGTCCCCAAAAGAGTGCTGCGGCTCCTTCGGTACTTAGATTGGCAGATACTATAGGGGTCGGTATAAGGACACACTACTGCGATGTGGAAGGCAACGGGAAATCACCATATTACCTCCCACTACAGAGCGTACTTAAATTGTAATAAACATGATGGCAATCTCTGGGATAAAAGATTCCGGAGTTAAAATAGTCCCCCATTCGGATCTACGGGAGGGGACTACTTCGGAGGATCCGATCGGAAAGTTCAGAATAAGAGTCTGGAACATTTTGCGAGTCAGAGCGTGGAATGTTAGAAGTAAGTAGGTAAGATAGAGAACCTAAAAATTGAAATAAATAGGTTAGCACTAGACATAGTAGGGATCAGCGAAGTTCGGTAGCCAGAAGCGATGGATTTTTGGAGTGGAGAGTTTAGGGTAATTTATACAGGAGCAGAGGAAGGAAATTTGGGTGTGGGGATAGTTATGCGAAAAAAGATAGGATACTGTGAAGAAAATTACTTACAAAAGAACGAAAGAGTAGTCATGGTTAGATTAGACTCTAAACCGGTAAACATAGTAATAATACAAGTATACATGCCCACCTTTAGCTACAGTGACGAAGAGGTAGATGCGATCTACAAAGATATCGAAGACATATTAAGATACGCAAAAAGACATGAAAATTTAATAATTACGGGAAATTTAAATGCAGTGGTAGGCGAGGGTAGGGAAGGAGCGGTAGTAGGTTTATTTAGTTTAGACACGAGAAACGACAGAGGAAATAGGCTGGTAGAATTTTGCGACAAGAACAATTTAATCATCACAAACGCATTTTTTCAAGATCATGCTAGATGACGATATACGTGGAAGATACCCGGAGATATAGGAAGATATCAAATAGATTACATTCTAGTTAGACAATGGTTTAGGGATCAAGTAAAAGACTGTAGAAGCTACCCAGAACACAACATCGTAATTATGAAGGCCGCACTTAAATTAAAAAATTTGAATAAAAAAACGGAAAAAAGCACTTTGACTTTGAAAAACTAAAAGATAGAGATATTCAAGAAAGATTTGGAAAAAAGGTCAAATGAATTGCTAAAAGATATCAGGAAAATATCTGATACTAAGAAAGTAGAAACAGAATGGAATAACATTAAATCCAACCTAGACATGGCGGCCAGAAATATTCCGGGGTATACACAAAAAGAATATAAGAAACCATGGATAACAAAGGATATCCTGAATTTAATTGAAGAAAGACGAAAATACAAAAATAAAGCAGACGAAACAGGAAAACAGAGATACAAAGCCATAAAAAGGGAAATTATTCGCAAATGCAGGAAAGCTAAAAAGCAATGGATTGATCAAAAGTGCAAAGAGGTACAAACTAAGATGGAAATAGGAAAGACAGATGAAGCATACAAACTAATTACAATCAATTTTAGGGATATAAAACCGTATAGCAAAAATATAAAAGACGCGGGAGAAAACGTCATTATAGAAAATGTAGAGAAAGTGGGTAGATGGCAAGAATATATAGGGAGTTTATATTCAGGAGAAGAACTAACAGCATTAAAACAGGAATCAGACATTGAAAACGATGACTTGGGATATCTTATACTTAGAGATGAGTTTGAATTAGCATTAAAGGCTCTGAAAAATGGTAAGGCGCCAGGTACAGATAAGGTGTAAGCAAAAACTCTAAAAGCAGCTGGACAAGTAGTAGCAGAACGTCTTTACCAACTTGTAAGCTATATGGATAAGACAGGCAATATACCCAAACATTTCAAACGTAACATCATAGTAACTATACCAGAAAACAAAGGCGCGGATAGCTGTGAAAATTTTCGAACAATAAGTTTGATAGCACACGTTTCGAAAAATTAACTAGAATTGTACAAAGACGAATGGAGAAACGAACGGAAGAAATACTAGGAAAAGATCAATTTGGATTTAGGCAAAACAGGGCAACACGGGGGGCTATTTTAGCTCTGAGACTGATAATGGACAAAACAATAGAAAAAGAGGAAAGCGTGTATATAGGGTTTGTAGATATGGAAAAAGCATTCGACAATGTATTATGGAAAAAAATGTTCAAAATACTCAAAAAGATTGGAATGAGCTATAGGGATAGACGAATAATACATGGCTTATACAAAGAGCAAACAGCAATAATAGAATTAGAGCAGGAACGTAGAGAAGTAAACATCAGGAAAGGGCGAAACAGGGATGTGCCGTAACCCCATTAATTTTTAACTTGTAGATTGAAGAGGCAATGAATACCGTCAAATTCAAGAAGACATTTGGAATTACTATGCAAGAACAAAAAATTGATATGCTTAGTTTTGCAGATGATATAGCGGTATCAGCATCTAGCAAGAAAGAGTTAGAAGGTGCTCCTAATGAAATGGAAACGGTTCTAACAGAGACATACGGTATAAAAATTAACAAAAATAAAACTAAAGTGCTAGTATGCCAAGGAGGGGAAAATAAATCAAAAACAAGAATACAAATATGTAGCAAGAACTTACAAGATGTTAAGGATTTCTGCTACCTAGAAAGCCAAATAACGGAAAATGGGAAAAGCGCAAAAGATATAACACAAAGATTAACACAAGGTCGTGCTACATTTAACAAGATAAAGCAACTACTATGTTCAAAGACAACAAACATAGAAACAAGGAAAAGAGAGATACGGTATGAAACAAAAAAGAGATTGCTTAAAACATATGTGTGGAGCAAAGCACTGTACGACTGTGAAGCCTGGACAGTATGAAAAGCCGACAAGAAAAATTTGAAATGTGGTGCTACAGACGTATGATGAAGATATCATGGACAGACAAAGTTAAGAACGAAGAGGTACTAAAAACGATAGGGGAAGAAAAAAATATGTAAAAAACGGTAAAAAATAGGAGATATAGGATGATAAGCCACATATTACGGCATAAGGGACTAGTATGAAAATATTAGAAGCAGAGATAGGAAAAAAAAGAAGTAGAGGTAGACCTAGATTAGACTTCTGCACACAGATAGTGAAAGATGTAGGCTGTAGGAATTTCAGGGAAATGTATAGGCTAGATCAGAATAGAAATCAATGGAGGTACGCATCCAACCAGTCCCAAGATGGATAAATTAATGACGAAAAAAGTAACTGTACTTAAACATGATGATTATTATAAACAACTACAAGTATTGGTTGGGCAATATTCTCGAATAATGTTAATTGTTTGAAAGGATTTACTGGAAAACTACTAATTCGGCAAATGTCTAAGTGTTGGGGATCTTGACAGCTACAGGCTGCTTAACTTTCTTCACTGAATCTCGGTGAAATAGCGCATAAAATTAGAAAACAATAGAAGGGGAACCGAGCTAAATATAGGCTGTGTGAGAATTTCATGGAACTGTGTAGACTAGCTCAGAATATAAATAAGTGCAAGTACGTGTCCAACCAGTTTTGAAACGGAAAACTTAATGATGAAAAACTAAGCGTAGATAAATCTGATGATTATTATAAACAACTACAGGTGTTGGTTTTGAAATATTGTCAACTAATGTTGATTGTGCGAAAGGATATATTGGAAAAAATATTAAATCGGCAAATGTTAAAGTGCTGGGAGAACCTGGCAGCCACAGGCTGTTTACTCCCCTTCACAACCACTGAATGTCGGAGAAATAGAGTATATAATTGTAAAACAATAGAAACAAGAAGAAAATTGTTGAAAGCATATGTGTGGAGCACAGCACAGTATGCCTATGAAATACGGGCAATAGGAAAAGCTGACAAAAAAATGGTAGCAGCCTTTTGGAATGTTGTGCTACAGATGTATGACTATGAGAGCATGGACAGACAAAGTTAATAGGTTATAGAAATAGTAGGAGAACAAGGATATCTGTGGAAAAAAATATACAGAGATAGAAGGGTAGAATACGTTCTAAGGCATTTTTGGGGAATAGTACGGGATATATTACAAGCAGAGATAGGAAAGAGGAGGTAGATGTAGACCTAGATCAGATAGTAATAGATGCAAACTGCAAATTTTAGGGAAATGTGTAGGTTAGTTCAGAATAGGAAACAATGAGGTACGCGTCTAACCAGTTCCAAGACTGAAGACTTAATGATAATGAGTCAGGTAAGTAGGTACTTACTGGCGATACGAAGGTGTTGACTGGCGAGCCAATAGGCGAGTCTGTCATCTCGTCGAGTTAGTAGAAACCCTTACCTGGAGTATTATGTACAATATTTTACTTGTTTAGCATTCGTAAATTATTCTTGTATTTAGTTATGAACTTCTATGTAATTTGCATTTATAAAAGTTTGACCTTTATACAAAATTATAACTATAGCAACAAATGCTTACTGTCAATGGGTTCTCTCAAATTTATGATGGCGCTTATTTAATAATTTTCAGCAGACCTTTTAAAGTCAATCATGTTCTACAAACTTGTAAAGTAACATTTTACAACAATAATTATTCATTAGATGGATAACAAAAGTGAAGCTTTTCAGATAACATATGTTTGTTGTCTTCAAACATTTCCGCTGCTCTTTATTGTTAAATGCTGTTCCCCTTTCTATTGTTTATAAATATACAGTGTGTCCAAATTTCGAGTCTCTACATTGTGATTTCAGTTATTATAAGAGATAGAAATTGGGTTAAATGGGGAAAGATTTGGAGGAATCCAGGCCAGTTTTGTATCCGTTTACAAAATTGGTGTAAGTTGTCTGGTTTTGGAGATATTCGAAGAAAACTAAAAATGGTGGATTTTGTTTTTTGATAATAAAACATGAATCATAAGTCGCACCATCACAAGACTTGCACATTATTAAGACACTTTTCTAAAAGGAGTATTTTAGCATAAACAGAATCATTCGACTGTCTTTTGTTTTCGAGGAAACGCCCACAACTTTTGTTTTTCTTATGGCCGCCATTTTGAATATTGAGTGAATATTATGTGCCTTAAAATTACCTTTTCAAAAATATGCCACATGTCTATAAAAAAATGCAAAACTATCCTAAATTTTAAAAATAACTAAATTTGTATGTTCTTTAACGTTTGGTAATCCCAACAGGGCAAAAATTTGATTTCTACTTTCCAAACAGTAGTAGTAGTAGTAGTAGTAGTACCACATACATTTTGTTAAGTAGAACTCGTAAAGTATTGGATATAAATCTTAAAATTAACTTAAACATAAAACTGTAGCCTATCTTATCTAATTTAGGGAACAAAATTAAATGTGACCGAAACAGCAAACTATCATCTAAATTCCTTCCCGTAGATGCTGAAAATGCTGTCCGTTTGCATCACGGCACATTCGACAATTAATTAAAAGTTTCCGTACAACTCTGCTTAACGTGCGCCTATTTATAGAGTTAAGAATGTCACGGACTCTTTCCTGCAGTTCATTTATATTATGAGGCGGTTCAAACTCATATACCTCATTTTTAGCAAAACCCCATAGATAAAAATCAAGTGGTGTAAGATCTGGTGATCTTGCCGGCCACATAATTGGTCCACTATTGCATATAATATTTTGGCCAAAATGTTCAGCTAAAAGGGCGCTAACTTCTCGGTAATTGTGAGCTGGACAACCATCTTGCTGAAACCATAGTTTTCGAAAATCATCATCATTTGGTACAAGTCCTCTAATAGCCGGAATTATTTGGTCTCTTAACAATTCCGTATATCTGGCGCCATTGAGGTTATTGACAAAATAAAAGGCTCCAATCAAATGATTACCTATAAAAGTATTAATTACATTGGTTAATTTACTAAAATATTTATATCATAATTAACTACCTAAGATACCACACCAAACGTTAAATCCATATCTCGTTTGAAATTTGCGTTGCGCCGTCAGATGATGATTTTCAGTGCTCCAGGGATGCGTGTTATGTTTATTGAACACCCCGCAATTGGTAAACCGCGTTTCGTCTGTCCATATTATCAATTCCGGAAAGTGCGGTTCTTCCTCGCATTTTTGGATGTACCAATTACAAAAACGCATTCGTCTGGCGAAATCTTCTTTTTTGAAGCCTTGGACAATAGTAGGTTTATAAGGATGAAACTTTTCCTTTTTTAAAATATTATGAACAGTTGATTTTGGAATATTAAGTTCACGGCTTACAGATCTTACGGATGTGGATGGATTTCGTGTTACCGCGTCAGTAATGCTTAGAACACGTTCCCTATTGTTTAAGTCGTATTGTTCCCTAGTCTGTTCAAAAGCACAATAATTCAGTAAATTCATTACAATTTTTCTGAAGTATGTTTTATGCGGTTGTCGTCTTTCTGGATACAATTTCAAATATCTGGCGGATGCCGTATCAGCGTTCCGAAACGATTGTAAATAAGTATTTAGCATATCAAACTTTTCCTCATTCGAAAACTTGTAGACATGTGCCATTTTTTAAATTAAAAATGCAGCACCACCGGCACCAAAACTTACAACACACATAAGTTTATCTAAATTTTAGAATTTGTCTGACATATAACTGTAATTCAATTGTTTGGTTTTGTCACATACCACCGCCTACTATTATAAAACGATATCATTTTAACTCTAGTACCACCATAATTAATAATTTGTGACAAATGCTGTTTGTGTACATTATAAAATGTGTATTGTACTTTTCATAAAGTAGAAATAAAATTTTTGCCCTGTTGGGATTACCAAACGTTAAAGAACATACAAATTTAGTTATTTTTAAAATTTAGGATAGTTTTGCATTTTTTTATATACATGTGGCATATTTTTGAAAAGATAATTTTAAGGCGCATAATATTCACTTAATATTCAAAATGGCGGCCATAAGAAAAACAAAAGTTGTGGGCGTTTCCTCGAAAACAAAAGACAGTCGAATGATTCTGTTTATGCTAAAATACTCCTTTTAGAAAAGTGTCTTAATAATGTGCAAGTCTTGTGATGGTGCGACTTATGATTCATGTTTTATTATCAAAAAACAAAATCCGCCATTTTTAGTTTTCTTCGAATATCTCCAAAACCAGACAACTTACACCAATTTTGTAAACGGATACAAAACTGGCCTGGATTCCTCCAAATCTTTCCCCATTTAACCCAATTTCTATCTCTTATAATAACTGAAATCACAATGTAGAGACTCGAAATTTGGACACACTGTATACCTTATTTCCCCGATATTCAGTAGTATGCGAAGGGGGTTAAGCAGTCTGCGGCTACCACGATCCTCCAACACTTGAATATTTGCCGAATTAATAGTCTTCCAATATATCCTTTCACATAATTAACATTAGTTAAAAATATTTCAAAACCAACACCTATAGTCGTTTATAATAATCATCAGATTTAACTGCAATTATTTTTTCGTCTTTAGGTTTTCCGTCCTGAAACTGGTTGGACGCGTACCTTCAATTATTTCTATTCTGAGCTAGCCTGCACCGTTCCCTGAAATTCCAACAGCCTAGATACAGTTCGGTTCCCCTTCTATTGTTTGCTAATTATATGCCCTATTTCACCAAGAATCAGTGGTATATGAAGGAGATTGAGCAGCCTGTTGCTGCCAAGGATTTCCCAACATTTGCTGAATTAATAGTTTTCCAGTAAATCTTTTCGCGCAATTAACATTAGTTGAGAGTATTGTAAAACCAATACCTGTAGTTGCTTATAATAATCATCAGGTTTAATTACAGTTATTTGTTTCGTCATTAGGTTTTCTATCTTTAAATTGGTTGGATGCGTACCTCCAGTGATTCTGAGCTAGCTTGCACATTTCCCTGAAATTACACAGCCTACATCTTTTACTATCTGCGTGCAATAGTCTAACCTAGGTCTACCTCTACCTCTCTTTTTTCCTATCTCTGCTTCTAATATATTCCGTATTATTCCCTCATGCCTAAGTATGTGGCCTATCATCCTATCCCTCTTATTTTTTACTGTTTTTTACATACTTCCTTCTTTCCCTACCATTTCTAGTACCTCTTTGTTCTTAACTTTGTTTGTCCATGATATTTTCATCTACGTCTGTAGCACCACATTTCGTAGGCTTTTATCTTTTTTCCTCTCCACTTCTCCAACTTTCCAGGTTTCACAATCGTACAGTACTGTGCTACACACATTTGTTTTAAGCAATCTTTTCCTTGTTTCTATGTTTGTTGTCTTTGAACACAGAAATTGCTTTTTCTTGTTAAATGTAGCAAAACTTTGTGCTAATCTTTGTTTTATATCTTTTGCACTTTTCCTATCTTGCGTTATTTGGCTTCTTAGGTAGTAGAAATCCTTAATGTTTTGTACGTTTTCAATACCTATTTGTATTCTAGTTTTAATTTAATTTCCCCTCCTTTGCATACTATTACGTTAGTTGTATTTTTGTTACCTATTGTTACCTATTTGTATGCCTGTTTTTGATTTATTTTTCCCCTCTTTGCATACTAGTACTTTAGTTAATTTTCATACCGTATCTTTCTGTTAGAAATGTCTCCATTTCATTAAGAGCAGCTTCTAACTCTTCCCTGCTAGATGCTAATACCGCTATATCATCTGCTCAGTTAAGCATATCAATCATTTGTCCCTGCATAATAATTTCAAAGGTCTTCCTGCCTTTGAGAGTATTCGTTGCATGTAAGATGTACAAGTTAAAAATTAACTGGGATAGGGCACATCTCTGTCTCACCCCTTTCCTAATATTTACTTATCTACGTTCCTGCTCTAATTTTATTACTGCTGTTTGCTCTTTGTATACGCCACGTACTATCCGTCTATCTCTATAACTCATTCCAATCTTCTTGAGTATTTCGAATGTTTTTTCTATTTTACATTGTCAAATGCTTTTTCCAGATTTACAAACCAATTGAACATTAATGGAATGGTAACGCTTTCTGTTCAGATAAAGATATTCTGGATCAGTTGATCATTTACTTTAGGCGGATATATAGCAACATGCGTACAATATATACATCCAGTTATGTCTGGGAAATGAAATTCTCTTTAGAACCTAAGTGAAATAAATAAAACAAATAATTAAACCGTCATAACAAAAATATAGATTACTCTGTGCGAAGGTTGTTATGGTCCCTCATATTTGTAGGAAACTTTATAAATCGCGCATTACATCTTGTCGGTTTAATACATTAGCAACTAGCTCGAAACACCTGGAAACTGATGATTGAGACACAACAAAATTAAAATTACACCCAATATCCGTCTGACACTTCCGCTGGCCACAAAGCGTAAAAAGATTAGGACCTGCAATATAAATGATGCAATATATTTAGGTACTTGTAATTTGACATTATCTGCAGAACTTGCTTTTGTTGAGACCCCTACGTCGGTAGGACGTTGTACTGATTGAGTGTGGTTAATAATCAAATAACGGACCAATTCCTTGGAGAGGCGAAATAACTTTATAAACTGTTTATCAGTGAATTCCTCAAAGGGATCCTTTCCTCGAGTCCTATATCGACGTGTATCTCTTGTTCCATGTGTTACGTTCAAAATCCAGCAAACAAGTTTTCCTGGATTTATTTTTAAAAACGCCTTAAAATTTCTCAACAAGCTCAATTTCCCGCCATTTGAATTAGTGTTATTTAATAAAATTTCTCAATTAATTACTCTGTATAAAAGTTTGCTTTATAAAATCAAACAGCTGCTCAGGAAACTTTACGTTACAAAGTAGTTGTAATAAATTCTAGCACCTGCAGTAATTACATTTTAAGTAAAAGCTGCATGTAAATGTACAGCTTTCTTCTAAAAGATAAGACCACTTACCACCTGCCTACATCTGCTTACAATTGACTTGTTATCTGGTATTCTGCAGCTGTTAAGATGTTACAAAGAAACAAAATTGTTCTCCTTTGTTTAAAACCCTTTGATAATTGCGTTATCTGCTTGTTGGCAAGCTGCTACAGTTTGTATTTCGGCAGCTGTTGTCTGGAAATTCTGCACACATAGTAATTCGGCGATATCTTTGAAAATCAAATACCCTACCCCCATACATGATTCTGGCCTTATAAAATAGAGACCGTGCTTTGAAAGAGAGAATTACCGAAAAGATACATGATGTAAAGTCGCGCTATTAGAAATGCTCTCTGTGCTTGTATAAGTGAAGTTGGTGGTTCCAGCATGCAGCCAGCCCATAGAGAAATGCAGCCGCATTTTTCCAGTCTTAAGATGAGACCAGCATGAAGCTGATTGTTCAAGGTACAGTTTTCCTATTTCCATAATTCTTGTATGCTGCCGTGACGAATAAACTCTTCATTTGCTGCTATTGCTTATAATTATCCGATAAATTGGCACCACCCCGTTACACAACTTACATGCAGGATGTACGATGTTAGTATTCTATAAATTAAAAATTAATGAATCAATGATTATGTTGGAGTCCGTTTTACTGTTTCTCTTGTCTTTCTGAACTTATGCCTCAATTTAAAAGTATTTAATATATGATTAATTTAAGTTAGGGTGTCTAATTTTAATGTTATATTCTTTCTGAGGAGGTGCACTTCACAAAGCAGCATGTACATATAATTTAAGTATATTTCTTTTTCTAGATTTACTGTAAAGTTTATGCATAATTTTATTTTATATGTATTTAAGGTGAACCATTAAGTAGGTATTTAGATCATAAGATGTTATATTTGGTTACCAATTTTTATATGTTCTAACACAATCACGATTACGCAACTTATTTATTTTATTGCTTTGTAAATAATCTTCCAAGATTCGATGTTATCAATATAGTATCACAGAGGTCTCCAATGTGTTTTTTCTATTTCACCCACGCCCATCTACGACGTTTTTGAGCTAGCCCAAATTCGACCATTCTGTCCCCGTTTTGTTGCGGTATTCGGCGTAAACGATTTTCTTACTTGCTTTTACTGTTTTCTTTTGTGTTTGCGCGGAATACCGTAACACATGATTTTCCAAAGCATTAATTAATATATGATGATTTCACTCTTCCACCTTGTCGTTTATGCTTATGCTCAAATAATAATTAAGCAACCAATTATTATACACAATACTTGAACACTCTTCTATCGAGAGATTGCAAACGACACTTCAAATATTACAGGTTACAATGACGTTTAGTAGGAGTAAGCGAATGCGAAAGACCAATCACTGTTACACTCGCTCTCAATCAGTGTGATGACGCATGTTCATTAGTCAAGAATATAGAATCACGAATTTATGCATACGAATATAAAATAAAAAAGTTGAAAATGCAAGGCATTGTCGCAACGAACTTCCAAATGTAGACTTACTTTAAAACAATTTAAAGAAATTAAAATTATTATGTTGTAATAATTATAAGTATTCAGATAAAATAAAAATTAATTCCCGGGGGGGGGGTCGGGTATCCGTGGTCAGATTTTGTGGGGGGTACCATATTTCGACTCAGCTATGTTAGGGGAGTCCAAATATGTATCGCACATTAATTTTGGACCTATTTGAAATTTTAATTTTCCCGACGGAATATCGCGGGGGCACGGCGTCCCCGTGGCCCGATTTCAACTGACATCAAAACTTAAGCTCAGGACACCGAGCTGAATCGATTGATGTATCACACATTGATGTACGACCATTAGAAAGGCCTCGGACGGACAGACGGACAGACAGACGGACGACAAATCGATTTCATAAACGAACGAAGTTCGTTGATACTTGTCAAGAATAGGGTCCCAGGTCCGCTTAACGTGTTGCAAAATTTGCATTCTAGCATTGACAGTTGCCTACTTTTCAAAATTGAACTTACATAAACTCTTAATTATTGTAAGCAATGTGTCTTTAAACTAGTACTGACTAAAATGCAATCAATCTGTAAACGAGAAGCAGTTTCAGGTATTTAGTTATATTAAAAACAAAAAGCGTCTACCAATGTGGGAATAAATTGTATAAACGTTATACTTAATAAAATCAAATGTAGTTATAAGTGTAGAACATTTGTATAGTTAAAATAACATTACTAATATGGTCCGAACAGTTTTGCAATAACAACCAAAATATGCAAATGTATGTATTAATAAAAACTCTAACAATGCAAAAACAATATAGCATTATAAATGCATATACTATTTAACGTACACCACATCCGTTCTATGTGCTGCCTATAGGCGTCTATAATGTGTTTTGTTATCTAAATACATTTACAGAGCGAGTAATTGTGGCATCAAATTTTGGAAATGTCTTTGAACACCACCTATTTAAGCCATTCCTTCCGGAAACAAATCAGTTTCAACACAAAGTACATACATGGACTGAACTGTAGCGCTCCATCTACAAATAACTTATCGCTACTTCGTGGCTAACATAAACTAACCGGGAGAGACGCCGACTTAAGAGCGCATCACAGCAGGTTACCTACCATCTGCTGTAAAAGCGCGGGTTGGGGTGAGGTAGCATAGGGCGGGACGAAATGTCGAGATGCAGATATTCATTAGAAAAGGATACGAAATATAATACTCCGCCTATTTGATTTATGAAGTGCCAGGGAGCAGATATAGATGGCAGTGTTGTGGAACTTATTAGTCTAGTTATAAACCTCACATATTTTAATTATACATATTCTCTAACATTTATAACCAGTGAAAACCTTTGAAATTCCGATATCTATTGTAAAAAAAAATTATTAGGGAACGAGAAATCACAAGATTTAACATTCCTACAATGGTATCGCACAATTATTTTACAATTTCTAATATGCAATTGACAAAGCTGTTATATTAATTAATTAGCCAATAAATGAAAAAACAGAATAATGGTTTAAACGTATCTCTAATTAAAAAATGATTAGGTAAAGTGTCAAGTGGGTTTTGATTACAGTTTGTGAAAAGCTACAAATATTGGTTTGGTTTATTTTCTTATCACAGCTTCCTTTCCTTTATCATTTTCTAACGACGAAATAATAAACAAAGTGTGCTGAATCGGACACAGTAAACATTCCTCTAGTAGAATAAAAATGAATGTCTTGCATTTTTAAGTAGTCCAAAGTTTGTTTTGCTTTTATTTATTTATGTTTTGCATGCAGATTGTCATATTACGACCGTCTCACGCCAGTAATGCCGTGGCTGCAATGACAGATTAGGTTACGGTTAGAAGTAGGTATTATTATTAAAAAACACAAATCACTTAACACGCATATCAGAACAGTATGCAATAGTTTTAGAACAACTGTTCTAATATGCGTGTTAAGTGATTTGTGTTTTATATATAATATATAATATAATATCTATTTCTAACAGTAACCTAACTTATCATTGCAGCCACGGCATTACTGGCGTGAGACGGTTGTTCTTAAATTTATTCCAAAACATAAAAATTAAACATTTCTGTATTTATTCTTTTTACACTACACTACACCCATTCTTTCACCATATTGCAAGCCAGTTTTTCATCAACTATATAGTATATTATTTTTGAAAAATGTAGAACACTATTGCAATGCAGTCTTTCATTATTATTTACCTCGAAACTGGGGGAATACCAATTACTTACTAAATAGGAAGCCCAACAAAAATTTATATAAATCCAAGGTTATGAAGAACAACTCATTTCAAATTTCAATAAATGCTGAGGTCTAAATAATATCCATAATGAAAGTTATAAATAGATTTGCGAGCAATTACGCCTATAGTCGAAAACATAATGATAGTTTGACCTCAATACTATAGCGTTTCCTGTAGGTTTGTTTTGTATAGCATGTATTCAAACCATTTCTGTTTTACAATAGTGTGAGACATGGAAGTTCTGAATTTTTCCACGGCAGCACATTGCAGGTACATTTTTCTAAAAATACTAATATTTGATTTATTCGATAAATAAAGTGAATTATAGGGTGCAATTTTGATGAAAATTCATAAAAATTATTCACACATTTGGGAAAGTTACTGGTTTTGTTTAAATCGCTCTATTATCAGCAAAAAAAATTTTTTTTAGTTAAAAAAACCTAAATGACTCCCACATAGACAATTATTTAATAAGTAACTTTTATTAAAACCGTTTTTAATTTGGGTGCCTAATAGGAAAGAAATTTGAATCTTTAGAAATTTCAAGATGGCCGCTACTGTGATGAGCTCTTAATATGCAATTTTGATTCTTTTACTGTACGAAAAAATAGGCGCCTGCAGCAGAACTTCTCTAATTGTATATAAAATTATGTTAATCTTTGAATCATGAATTCTTTAACTAAAGCCTTATAATTCTAAAAATGAATCATATAAATTTTAAGTCGATCTTTGAAAGACTTTCTACAGCTCTCATACGTTAATGTTATCTTTTAATAAAGCTGTATTCAAATTGTATATTGTTCTATAAATACATAAAAGCTGCTTTTGCGTTGACACTTGATTTAATACGGAGCAAATTGGTCCTAGTGGTGGGGGTAAAAAAGAATCGGCTAAGAAATGCAGTAGTGAGGCAAATTGTTTCTATTGTCTTCCGAAATCTACGATTCTCAGACATACCTCACTTGTATTGTACATCTTATGCATAATTATTGGTTTTATTGCATAACGTTGCATTAGTCTATAAATGTATATTTTTAATATTGATAATACATGATTATGGGAAATTAAGAAATCTTACACTCACCACTTGTGATCAATTTTTTCCAGCGGATTTGAAATATGATTTTCTAACCTATCCTTTAATTGTACGAACTTCTTCAGGGTGCAGGTGTATTTAGAACTGCAGATAGTAATTATAATTCAAGAATATAGAGAACAATCAATTGTTCAGATGTAGAATTTGAAGTGCCTAATATGCATCCTATGTACAGCATTTGGTTGTTGAGCTTACTTTAACGTCTAAAAATTAGTCTAAAACGACGAACGTTTAAACATATAAGAAACGGTTTTCAAAATTGTTTACTCAATGTGATACTCAGTTTCAGGCAGTGGCGTAACTACGATTTTTGGGCCCCCCCGCAAAAATTTTAAAGTGGGCTCTCTTTAAAATGTATTACTTTTACTGGCTTATATTTAGCCATATTTTTAAATTATAGTACATGTAGAGAAGGAAGCGGTATAGAATTAAATACATATACTATATTAATCAAGTGCTTTATTAATTATAAAACCAAATTACATAAATTCAAACTTATAAGTTAATTAATATTAAATCTACATATTTATACGCCGCACAAAATTATTTACACCTAAAAATTTGATACAGTAAAAAAACCTATGAGCTAGCAGACATTCCAAATCAAATTCAAAATTTTGTTTTTCTTGCATGTTTTGCTGCAAACGCGTTTATTGTATCCTCTATATTCATATTTTTGGCAGTGTCATGTTCTACTGCTAAGAGGGATAAATCGTCTAATCTATCTTGTGAAGTGCGGTTCCTAAGATAATTTTTAATAATTTTTAATTTTGAGAAAGATCTCTCCGCACTTGCAACGCTAACGGGTAAAGTTAGGTATAACATTAAGGCTGTTATGGTGTTTGGAAAACTGCTAGAACCTGTAGATTTGGAAAGTACTAGATATTCTAAAATTGTAAGATACCGTTAACATTTTTAATTCATCACAAATAAGTCTATTATTTTTGAGCGTAGTAAGTTCTATACCTATAGCATCATTTAAATCTTTGTAGTAAAATTTTTGCAATTGTTTTGCCTTAGATAAAATATCGTCTGCAGTTAAATTCAAAATACATTAGGTTCTAAGAAATTAAACTTTTCGTTTACATGAAAAGCGATTTAAAACGATTCGACAGCTGTGAAATTATAATATCCATTACGCGATAAAATACATTTATTTTAAATTTAAATTCTTCATCATTAAATCGATAATCATTGGATAATTCATCGTAATGCTTTTTATTTTTGGTTGCCTTTTTTATAAATTCCGGTTTAATATTCCATTGCCCTGCAACTTTCGCTGCTTCCTCCTTGATGTTGGAATAGTTATTTCTTGTTTCCTTGAAAAATTTTAAAGTTTTTGTAATAAGAGAGTTATCTGATTAATATTCGCCTTTTCACTCTGAGCAGTTTGTGAGAGCTTGTTAAGCTCTTCTAGAATTTGACTTAAAAACACTTAAAAAATAAAATTAAAATTATCCATGCTAGTTAATATTTGCTTTGCGTCATTTCGTTCATCTGTTTTTTGATATCATAATAATTTTATTAAGAGACATTACTATATCTTTATACCGAATTCTTATGGCAGCTAAAATTTTGCTCGATCCGCCCAACGTGTCGGATTTAAGCGTTTCAATTGTGTGAAATTTTCTTTAAAAACAGAAAGCCAATTCCATCTTACTATACTATTAGCAAAAATGTATATATGTTTTCTAAAAGTAGAAAAACGATTCTATTTCTTTTATACCTTTAACGGCATCATTTATGACTAGATTTAAGTTATGGGCACTACAGTGCATATATAAGGCTGCAGGCTCTATGTTTAAAATTCTCTTTTGCACGCCAGAATACGTACCGCTCATAACGTTAGCTCCATCGTAGCCCTGCCCTCTACATTTATTTATATCTAATTGCATGTTGGTTAAATTGCTTAATATAGTATTACATAGTCCTTCAGCAGATTGGGACTCTACTTTTGTAAAACCCACAAAAGTTTCACAAATATCTATTTTGGTTACCTCTCCCAAGCTGTCTTTTTAAAATCAATATATCTTACAATTTTACTTAATTGATCAATCTTAGTTATATCCTGTGTAGTGTCTATTATGATTGAGAAAAAGGAGCGGATCTAATTTTATTTAATAAAATATTTTTAAGTGTGCGCTTAAAGTATTAATAATATCGTTTTGAATTTTGGGAAAGATATTTAATTGAACATTTGGGTCGTTCAAGCACTTTTTGTAATATAGGATCATAGTTACTAATTAAATGAACTAAACTTAAGAAATTACCGTTGTAACTGTCTTTTGAATCAGAAAAACTTTCTCTATGTCCTCGAAATGACAGCATGCGCTGGGATAGTGTTAAAGTAACATTGAAAAGTCTGTGTAAAACATTTTTCCAAAATTCAGTTTCTTGTTTTAATAGTAGAGTATCTTTCTTATCTATGGTATAATTTTTTTCCACATATCGTAAATAAAACAACAAGTTAAATGAGATTGAGCAAGCAAATGCTCTTTAATTTTTTGATAAACCCTGCCAATCATTAATTCCGGTCATCCAACTTGACCTTACTGAAGCAAACAGCCAACATGGTTGACAATAAACACAATTTTTAATTTAGAATAACACAACCACCCATTTGAATTGTGTGGTAAGTTTAACGTATTGCTTTTATTTTCGCTTGCAGTTATTAAGTAATAATAGTGAACTGAAAAACTTCTATTTTATTATCTTTAGGAAACGCACCATCTGGTCTACACAATCCGTAATTAATTATTTCTTTTCTTAAATTGTCATGTTGTAAAACATTGATTTTTAAAAATGTGCAAAATCGGTTGGATATTCTTTCGTCAGATCCATAGATAGTTCATTAAGTGAAAAGTACTACTCACATTTACCTCTGTAATTGTAGTGGTATCTAGTTCCAAATTTCTATCGCGGCCGTCATTATGTGATGTACTTGCGCCCTGGGTGAGAGTTTTAAAATTGTTGACGACTGCTGTTCGTCTGTAGCGGAACTAGTAGATGCTACTGTCGAAAGCCCAATTTCTTTCATAGATTGTTCTTGTTTTCGGACTCTTTAGAAGTAAAAAGGAACTTATTTTTGGAATCTTGCTCTTTGATTCTTCCAATAGTTTCCTTTTTCGTTTTTTGCAGCGCCGCTTGTAGTGCTCATTGTATATTATTTCCTGCAATTTTGAATGAAATTAATTATAATGTAATTAGATAAGTAATAATTATTTAAAAGCCTTTTGAAATTACAAATAACACATACATACTTTGCTTTAAATGCTTTAATTAACAAAATATAAATGATTTTTATTGAATGCTTAAAGATTTATTTATATGTATTTCTCAGCGCGACTTCAACTGTGATCAAATCAATAGTAGTTTAATAAAAATAGATATAAATACTTACGTTTAAATATGAAAGACCTCCTGTAATACGAACACAACACTATTGAGTAAAACGTACTGGAATGCTTTTTACTTCCTTTCCGTTATATATAATGCAGCTAATGCAAATACGTTGCAACCAGCTGACTAGAAACCACAAAATGAATTTCTTTCTAGTATTATATTTCTAGAAAGCGAAGGTTACTAAGCTACCTGCCATCCTGTGAATCTGTACTGTACAGACAATAGCCCTTTTATTCCTATTTAAAATCCCACAAACCAAACTAACCCTACTATACGTCGTTTAATAATGCTTTACCACTTTATACAACTTATCACTTAAGAATAATATAGACATCTTTGTTATTAAAGTTTACAGTCTCTTTCATCTGTTTATTAACCCTTACAAAATAGGACAGAACGGATAGAAAGAAGAAAGGATGCAGGCTGCAGGTGGTGTTCAGTATTTATCTTAATTATTATTTCTTGTATTTCAGCAGTTCCTAGTAGTAACATCAAGAAAACGTTCGTTAACCTGCGGTTTCTGAATTATCTGCAATATTTTCTTGACCGTTTCTTACCTGCCAAATACGTTGAAGATGAATAAGTTGAGTTTATTATCGTTTGGGCCTTCTTGCACTTGGGGCCCCCCCGCATAGCGGGGGCTGGCAGGGGTGTAGTTACGCCACTGGTTTCAGGTATTATATTGACTGCAGGTTTGTACAGTAAATTCTTAAAGACGATTCCTGTATCTTGTTTATTAAACAACGACGATTAATCACTTTACAAAGCTTATTACTAGACACAAGTATTAACTTTGTTAAGTTACATAGCCTAAAGTTCATTAACGTTGAATAAAGTCGCTTAGCAGAAAAGCTAAAACCAACACCCATCTCTTGCTTGTTTCGTTTATGTAAATCTGCAGATGCTACGTTTGTATAATTACAAGTCCCTTTGTACCACGAAGTTGTAGCTACTTTAAAATAAAAGCACGTTATCTTCTGTTTGCAAACGCGGCTTGTTTCTATTAGCTTTTAACAGCACACTGTAATTCGAGAGCAAACATTATTCCAGTACCAATGATATTTTCTCTAAGGGCATAAGGAGATACATGTTTCGTCACGGTTTAACCAATACAGGGTGATTTATAATTAGCGTAACTAACTTGGACAACTTGTATTGGAAGTCATTTTGTACAAAAGATATTATATGACCCTAGATTCTATTTCAATTAGTTACAGAAGGGATCAAAGTAATATCGTGTGGTATTAAATAATTAGGTTTAATATCTAGTTACCTTTGAAAACAAAATATAGTTAGTGATGCCGCGAAACGAGAGATGCCTACTTCACGTTCTCGTCTCGAAATTCGAAACGAGAACTTGGTTGAGCTCTCGTTCTCGAAGGATGTTTCTCGTCTCGTTCTCGATCTCGAGTCGAGATTTTTCGACTTCTCGACTTCTAAAATGCTCTGCAAGCTGCAACAATGTTTTTGAACCACCAATTGCTAAGTGAGCAATACATTCAGATAGTACCTATATGCGGTTTTAAATATTGAAACTGGAATAAATTAAATTGCTTCTGCTGTGAGTGGCTAGTAACTGTAGCCCGAATGTTCGGAAACAACCAAGTGAAAATTACCTTAATATATTTGCATTTGAACACTATGGAAAATGAAAGTAAACGATAAAAAATAAATTATGCAATCAGTTTATTATCTGTTAGCACTAAAAATTGATTGCATTAATCAACTGATAATATAAATTTAATACAGGTTGCGTTTTATTTGATCACTATCTTAATATCTTAATATTACGAACTAAAAATCTTTCATCTGAAAGAATAAATAATAAATCCCTTATTTCAACATTTTTTTGATAAATCGCCCTATTTAACGATAACAAGTTCCAATTAATTTATTCGACTTAAAAACGAGGTAGGTAATACAATCTTTAAACGGGATTTTCTCCTCCTAGCTCTAACCTAGGAGGTCTCTGTCCTGGTTTCGTGCCGAAATAAAGCGCCTCTGACTTCGCCGTGTTAAATTTTAATTTTACCGCCTGCGACCATTCGTGTAATTTATTAAGCGCTTCGTTCGGTTTTGTGCGCATATCCATTAACAATCTCGATCTTACAATTAAAAGTGTGTCATCTGCAAACCCAACGATTGAGCATCCTGCGGGCAACTTGACCCTAAAGATGCTCTCATACAACAACTTCAAAATGTGGGACCAGAACATGACCCTTGCGGGCATCCCTTTCCACCTCACGCGACAGAACTTCACCCGGAATTTCAACCTGTGCTAATCGCCCCGAGAAATAGCTCTTGACCAAAGACATCAAGTTTCGCGGACAACCCTACGATCTAACTCGCAAACGATTAATGGCCACCAGGTAGCATCAAATGCTCCTGAAATGTCCAAAGCAACAACGACACAGTACTCTTTGGCATCTCTTGCCTGCTTAATTTCCCCGACAACGAACTCTAACGCGTCGATAGTCGACTTGCCCTCCACGAAACCAAACTGTCGGTTATTAAAACCGCCGCTGTCTCGCACTAGGTGCTCAACACGCGTAGTCATAACGCGATCTAAAACTTTCCCCAGCACCGGTAGCAAGCTAATTGGACGATAGCTGCCCGGATCTGACGCATCCGCCTTTTTAGGTTTGGGTATAAATTTCACATTCTGGATTTTCCAGCAACGCGGAAAAACGCCCTTTCTAAACAAAGATTAAACAACCCAACAAAGACACACGGGGCTAACAGGCACGCCTGCAGAGCTGCGTCTGAAGTGATTCCATCATGCCCCGGTGCCTTCTTAGGGTTCATCCTCCTAAGAGCTCTGACGACCTCGTGAACTAGGATTGCCTTATCGGCACCTGTTCCTTGCGCATTTGCAGCTTCCCGACGTATTAAATCGTGCGACCCTTCATCCCCCTCGGGATTATCCGATGGGAAAAATTTCTCTAGTAAATATTCCGCTGTGGTTTTAAAACCTTCCGTGTATTCGCCATTTGTTTTCTTTATATTACTGAGCGCGATTTTTGTTGTTTTCCTCTAATTACGCGGTATGCGGTTCCCCAGGGTTCTTTCTCTGAGTTTTGCGTGCAGAATTCTTTAAATTTATTCGTTCGCGTTTCTTCTATTAATATTTTATATTCGCGGTAACTTTGATTATATTCTATTCTCCGTTGTTCTCTTATATCTCCCGAGGCGCGTTGATAGCGGCGCCTTAGGTTACGCGTTTCTGCCCGCTTGGTGGTTAGTTCCCGGGTCCACCAGGGTACGCTGTCTTTAAATGTTTTCTTTTCGGCATGGAATACGACGACGCGTCTACCACCGCGTCGTTTAATTTTTTCGCGAGTGTTTCTACTTCGTCTGCCTCTCGGCAGTTAAATAGCTCATTTTCGAGCACAGGATACTTTCGCCAAATTTTTGTTTAAATCGCTCCCAATTTGCTTTTTATTACAGAACCGCGGAAATACAGTTAGCTGCTCGTTTGCACTTGTTTTGGTTTCAACGTCCCATGTTATTAATTTATGATCAGAGAGCGTTTCCTCGTCCGACCTTAATTTCCAATTACAAATCGTTTCTAACATTTCGTGCGAGACTGCAGTAATATCTATAAAACTGCTGCCTCTATGCGTCTCAAACGTAGGTAAATCATTAGTGTTTATCACACTAAGATCCCATTCCGTAAAAGATCAGCAACCTGCGAGCCTCTATCGTCTTCGATAGGGCTGCCCCATAGTGGCGACTTGGCATTAAAATCTCCCCAATGACTAGATTTTTATTTCTGCCGATTTTACGAATAATATTATCTACTTCATTTATCAAGTCTTCGGTTTGGGGATTTTCCGCCGGGAATCGACCGGCGGGAGGTACACGCTTATTACATAGAACGCATTTTCCCTGATTTGATTTCGGCCGTCGTTACAAACTCGTTCGATAAATTATTTAATATAATTCCGGCGCACGTTCCATTATTTATTATTATCCGCTACGCGGTCGTTCACTATTCGCGTTTAAGACGGTAACCCCTCCCAAAACCTGTTATTTTGTGGCCATACAGGTGCGGTTCCTGTATAAACCCGATGTCGATATTATTTTCGATGAATAACTTTACGAAGTTATTTGTTGCCCTCTACCTTTCCCGAGATTTAGTTGCGCGAATTTAATCTTCTTGCTTCTTATGGACTTTGTTTTATCTTCACAGTCCATAATCGATGTTTCGTGTGATTGCGTGCTTCAGACGTTGCATCGTGGGGCATCTACTCGACTTGGCGTCGTGGCGCGTATCGACCTTCGCGCCACCGCCAGTTCTGTCGTTTGCCCTAGCGCAAACCACACAGCAGGGGACTGCCTTCCGGCAATTCTTGAATTCATGCCCGACCTCGGCACAGTTACCGCACCACTGTACCTTCTCCTGCACTCCATCGATCGATGGCCGTACTCGTAGCACCGGTAACACTGGGTCATCGAGAAGTGGTCCCGGCCCATACTCTTCGCCACCTGAGGTTAATAGCATCAGCTAATATACGTCTTCGAAGTGTGGGGTCACTTCGAAGACTACGTTGGCGAAGGATCTCTAGGCCCTTTCCGCCAAACCTGAACTATCTCTCAGGTGGTCTTCTAGCTTCAAATCGCCGAAACGGGGATTCTGGCTCGCAATCAACCGCACGAGCTCTTCAGCCTTCATCCCGCTTCGACCCGGAAGAACGACCCGTGGACGTTTCTTCTCGATGGTCTTCGCCACGAGTTCCTTGCAGTTCCCGCCGACCTTCAACTGCAGTTTCTTGGCGTCGTCGCGACCTGCGCACTCCACAACAACACCGCCCCGGCGCGTCCTACGAGCTCCGACAACAACAAACCCATCTCGAGCGGGATCGACCTTCTGCTTCAGGGTCGTCATCACGTCGTCCTTCTGGCCTGGCCTGGCGTCGACCCTTACAGCAAACGTAGGGGCAGATCCTGAAGCTGCAGCGGCGTAGGAGACCTTGCGCTGCATCGACGCACCCTGACTCTGGCCTCCTGAAACGACAGAATTCACCGCCGGACTTCCCCAACAACACTTGCTCTCCTGAACCATCTAAACAAAGACGCAGCGCCCTAACCATACCTATCAGTTGGTTCGTCACGTCACGGATATCATCCACGGCGTGCCGAACCATCTTCCTATCCTCCACGACGATAGTGGCGGAGGTCGTCGGCACCTTCCCATAGACGGCAGCGTGCGCCTTCCTCACCCTAAACTTTAAGAGTTCCAGCTCATCGAGGTCGCTAGCATTAACGCTACCGTTGCTGCTAGTCGAAATCGTGCGCTGGGCTCTCGAAGTAGAGGGCAATTCTGGCGCCGCAACCACCACGGGAGGCCCCGACTCCCCAGACACGACCGCCGCAGACGCAGGCTCCTTCCCTACCTCCTGTACCTCCTCCTGAGTTTCTAACAAGAAGTCCTTTAGCACTACCTTAAGCTGTTTCCCCCCAACAGCGCCCTCCGCCGCCGACCTAGCAGACTCCGACCGATCGCCCCTCTTCCTCCTGGGCAGCGGCTCCTCATCGCGGTGGACCACCATGCTGACAAAACTAGCAATAAAATGACACCTAAAACGCAGCTCAAAAACGTCCTAACCGTTACGACGCTAAAAGAACGACGCTAGAAGAACGCAAAACGTTGGTCCAATAAAAATGTTTTGTTTAAAGGTGAACCGTAAACAACCTTGTATTTATTAAAACTTCAACCGCCCAATTAAATATCAAATTTTAACAAAAATACAAAAGATAAGCATTTCTCAAACTTTGACTAACGACAACTTAGATATGCTTATTAAAGCTTAACGTAGTATCAAATGTTACACCAAGATCTCTAATCTTTATAGTGTGTTTCAGTAATTGATTCGTAATTTGATAATTAAAGTTACTACTTTCAGAAAATCGACTGAAAGTAATTGAGACACATTTTTCAGTATTAAGAAACATTCCATTTGCAGCTGACTATAGTACAATGGCATTGAAATTATCTTGTAGTCGCAAACGGTCACTTGAATTTGTGATCTCTATAAATATCTTCAAATCATCAGCAAATAGTAACACTGGAGTATTTAATGCAACTTCTAATAGCATTTATAAACAGGTTGAATAAAAACGGACCAACGTGGAAGCCCTGCGCAACTTCAGAAGAAATATCTATACTATCAGATGATAGTTCTTTGTTCTCGCTTGCTGTACCTACCTGTTATAAAACTAAAAATCCACAAGCACCAAATGCATGAGAAACCATATAAAGCTAATTTACTTACAAGGCTGGAATGATTAATCTTGTTAAAGGTTTTGGCATAATCAGCATATATGGCATCAAGTTGGGAATTACTCCCAAATGCTCTTACAATGTAATTGTGTTACAGTAGTAAATTAGTTAAAGTAGTTTACTAAAAGAAAAACCGCGTTGTTCTGTACTGGATATTTCGAGAACTCGAGAATAGTCGAGAGTTCTCGACTCGAGATCCAAACGAGAGTTAAGTGTTTCTCGTTCTCGTCTCGAAATAGATTTTCGTTTGTCGTCTCGATCTTTGTCTGGAATTTCGAGACGAGAGCGAGAATTCTCGATCACGAACGGCATCACTAAATATAGTCTATTTCACAAAACAGTGTAGTGACGTCATATAGAATAGCAGTTGTTGCGTTGCCATGTATTGCATATTGTTATAAATGCCCTGTCAATACAGCTAAATCCATTTCTAGAAGCAATGTTCCAGTAAAATAACTTTAACTTCAATTATTTTATCTCACTTATTATTCCATTGTATCATTTTGTTCTTATCCAATGACGTCAAAACTTTTTTCTTGCACGCCCTCGGTATTGTCTGAAACTCTATTACAGGAAAACCAAAACTCCTTATCTACTTTATTTTACTTAATTTCATTCAACCTATATCCGTGGACAAAGTCAAAAATTATGATTACATTCCTGATACTAAATATAACACGGCTAGCCTCGAACTGATATTTGCTTAAGAATACTATTATGTATTTACCTAAAAAAAACCTAACTTTTTGAACGTCCGCTTAAGTTGGTATAAATTTGTGGGGATGTTATCGTTCGTGTGGGCGGCGTCTGAAAGTATGTAGTCTTGGCACTATTATTTTTTTAATATGTATAAGCAAAATAATTACAAAATTCATAGATATATATACAAATGAAAGTTAAATGAATGGTTTGTATAGGTTGAAACAGTTCAGAAGTCTTCGGTAATCTTCGGAACTTTTCGGAAGGCTTCGTGGAACCAGGTAAAACTTAAACACTTATTCAATGGGTCTGTCCAAAACCTTATATGTTCTTTCTTTCTTTCAATTACTAGCTCGATTTGAAATGATCATTCGGGCTTTACTTAAAAAGTCTAAGTTATTATTTCATCTTATTAATTGTAATACGTTAGTATTTATCAACTTACCTTGTGTAAAAAATACTTATAATATTTAAATATATATATATATATATATATATATATATATATATTTTTAATTTTCCAAAAGTATTGTGGGTTTTAGGTCGGCTGGATTATTTAAGAAAACTCTTTTTTATAAACCTGAGCTTTCGGATTTATTTTAATCCTTTTTCAAAGGTACTACAATTACAAAATTGATGAATAAATAGTAAATCATATTTTATACTTACTAAGGTGAGGTTATATAATAAAATTGGCAATTAACATAAAAAGTTATTTTCGTTATAAATTTTTTAAAATGTATATAACAACGCCAAATTACAACAAGAGATAAAAATCGTATGTATATAAAATATTGATAATAAATAAAAGTCAAAAGTTTGATAGAAATTGTTATTAAAAGGCAACCTTAAAAAATGTTTATTATAACTATGTATGTACCTGCGTGTAACACTGTGAGTGTATGTATGAGTCTGTATGTGTGTGTAGTGTGTGTTTCTGTGTGTGTTTTTTTTTTTTTTTTTTTTTTTTTTTGTTTGTAATATATTTAAGAGAAATTTATCTTATAGATCCATTGATAAATTTGTTGTTGTATGGTTGTTTTTATTTGTGATATTTAGAAGATACGTGTAGATACAATTTAAGTCATTAACATCTGTTCTTTTGTTCATAGTATTTTTTTGTTGGTATATGTGACACATTTCTAGAAACTCTCTTTTGATTTTTGTCTTCTATCTGTAATATAATTGGATTGTTAAAATCTATTTTATGTTTTTAGTATTTGCGTGTACACATAGGGCACAAGCATTGGGTTTTATACGTATATCGCTCTTATGTTGGGTTATTCGTTGTTTAAGTGTTTGTTTGCTTTGCCCTACGTAACATTCATTGCAATCCAGACAATTGATCTTATATATGATATTTCTTTTATTTAAAATTGGAGTTTTGTCTTTAATTTTAGAGAAAAGGTAATTTAAGGTTAAAGTATTTTTAGAAGTTATTTTTATGTTAAATTTATTAAATACATTAGTTAGTTTTGGTGTAAGGTGTTCAATGTGTGGAAGAGATTTGAATGTAACTGTAGTGTCTATTTGTTTACTATTATTATTTGTGTTGTTTTGTGTATTATTATCCATAGTTTCTGCATTGTGGTTATATAAAAGACGTTTTATTAATTGTGGAGGATAGTTGTTTTTATTAGGATATTAAAAGTTTGTTTAAATTTTTTGATAAAATGTATGGTGACTTATTGTTTTAATTCTGTTTTTTAGCGTTAAAATAAAATTTATTTTTATTTTGTAAGAGTGATATGAGAAGTAATTTAAGTACCTACCAGAGTTAGTTGGTTTTTGATACCAATCTAATAAAATAATATTATTTGAATTTCTAATAACTAACGTATCTAAAAATGGTACTGCGTTTTTATTTTCTACTTCTACGGTAAACTGAATTTTTTTGTGATAACTGTTAAAAGTACTAAGTGTTTCCGTAATTTTATTTGCTGGTACAGATGTAATTATGTCATCAACAAATTTTTTTATGAAGGGTAGTTGAAAAGGAAGTTTCTTTAGTACTTCATCTAATAGACTATCCATTACAATTTGTGCAATTATTGGACTTAAATTGGATCCCATAGGGCAACCAAAAGTTTGAATATAATATTCATTTTTGAAGCTGAAATAACTACTATCAAATATGAATTCAATTATATCTAAAAATAATTGTTTTGGAATATTACATACGTTTTTTATATTATTCCAAATGTTTTTGATGTTGTCTAGTACTAATTGTTTTGGAATATTAGTAAATAGTGACACTACATCCAAGCTTATTAAAACATAGTTGTTTGGGAGATGAAAATTATTATTATTTATGAATTTGGTAAAATCAAAAGAATCTGAAACATTATAATTATTATTAGTTGTTGATTTTTTTAAAATTTCTGCTATAAATTTTGATAGTTTTTCGGTTGGGTTGTTTATAGAGGCTACAATTGGTCTTAATGGTGTATTATTCTTATGAATTTTTGGAATTCCATATAATTTTGGTGCAGTACTACTATAATTGTTTAATATTTTTGATTCACTTTCTGTAATGAATTTGTTATCTTTTAGGTTTTTTATTAATTTTATGGTTTGTCTTTGAAATTTTGATGTAGGATCTGAATCAATCTTTTTGTAAGTAGAAATGTCGTTAACTAGGTCATACATTTTAGCGTTATAGTCATTAACTGACATTGCCACAGTAATATTTCCTTTATCGGCTTTAATGATGAGAAGATCCTTGGTGTTTTTTAAAAATTGTTTGCTTTTATTATAATCCAATAAAAAACTAGATTTTGGATTAGAATTCTGATTTATATAATTAGTAATTATGTTTGTAATATAAGCTCTGCATAGGTTTTTTTTATCTTCTTGTACATCAACTATAATATCTTCTAAATCTGCCAATAAGTTATTTATCGAGTGTTTGTTGAAAGTAGGAGGAATGCTAAACTTTGGACCTAAAGATAAAATTCTCTTAATGTCATCTGGAATATCAATACTACTGACATTGACAAACCATTTGTCAATGTTGTTAAATTGAGGTTTGTGTAATTTTGAAAGGTTGTCAATTTTTTTTAAATTATTAGTTTTAATTTTATGAAATAGCTTGTTGTAAGCTGATAGTTGTCGTTTTTCATATTCTAAGTATATATAATTAGGAATAACAGTGGCACATTTCTTTTAATCGTAATTAACTTCATTTCTGATGTTTTAACTAAATGGTGAGTTATTTTAATTTCCAAATTTATAATTTTGATTTTTAGGCGATCACTGAAACGTTTTATTATTGGTGCTAACACTTTACCATCACTTTCTAAAAGGTTGTATAAATTCTTGATGGCTTCTGGGATATGTCTTGGTAAAATACTCTTTTTCTACATTGTAGGAGAAATACCTTTCTATTGTTAATTGATGCCAATTTGCTGTTTATTTTAGCCCAGCTTTTAACAGTGATGTAGCTTCTGCTCCATATGTAATTGTAATTTGTTGGAAGAAACCCATTTTCTTGATTAAATGAATTATTAATAACGACCTCCTTTATTCTAATTTTCCAAAAGTATTGTGGGTTTTAGGTCGGCTGGATTATTTAAGAAAACTCTTTTTTATAAACCTGAGCTTTCGGATTTATTTTAATCCTTTTTCAAAGGTACTACAATTACAAAATTGATGAATAAATAGTAAATCATATTTTATACTTACTAAGGTGAGGTTATATAATAAAATTGGCAATTAACATAAAAAGTTATTTTCGTTATAAATTTTTTAAAATGTATATAACAACGCCAAATTACAACAAGAGATAAAAATCGTATGTATATAAAATATTGATAATAAATAAAAGTCAAAAGTTTGATAGAAATTGTTATTAAAAGGCAACCTTAAAAAATGTTTATTATAACTATGTATGTACCTGCGTGTAACACTGTGAGTGTATGTATGAGTCTGTATGTGTGTGTAGTGTGTGTTTCTGTGTGTGTTTTTTTTTTTTTTTTTGTTTGTAATATATTTAAGAGAAATTTATCTTATAGATCCATTGATAAATTTGTTGTTGTATGGTTGTTTTTATTTGTGATATTTAGAAGATACGTGTAGATACAATTTAAGTCATTAACATCTGTTCTTTTGTTCATAGTATTTTTTTGTTGGTATATGTGACACATTTCTAGAAACTCTCTTTTTGATTTTTTGTCTTCTATCTGTAATATAATTGGATTGTTAAAATCTATTTTATGTTTTTTAGTATTTGCGTGTACACATAGGGCACAAGCATTGGGTTTTATACGTATATCGCTCTTATGTTGGGTTATTCGTTGTTTAAGTGTTTGTTTGCTTTGCCCTACGTAACATTCATTGCAATCCAGACAATTGATCTTATATATGATATTTCTTTTATTTAAAATTGGAGTTTTGTCTTTAATTTTAGAGAAAAGGTAATTTAAGGTTAAAGTATTTTTAGAAGTTAATTTTTATGTTAAATTTATTAAATACATTAGTTAGTTTTGGTGTAAGGTGTTCAATGTGTGGAAGAGATTTGAATGTAACTGTAGTGTCTATTTGTTTACTATTATTATTTGTGTTGTTTTGTGTATTATTATCCATAGTTTCTGCATTGTGGTTATATAAAGACGTTTTATTAATTGTGGAGGATAGTTGTTTTTATTAGGAATATTAAAAGTTTGTTTAAATTTTTTGATAAAATGTATGGTGACTTAATTGTTTTAATTCTGTTTTTAGCGTTAAAATAAAATTTATTATTATTTTGTAAGAGTGATATGAGAAGTAATTTAAGTACCTACCAGAGTTAGTTGGTTATTGATACCAAATGCTAATATAAATTTAATATTATTTGAATTTCTAATTTAACTAACGTTATCTAAAAATGGTACTGCGTTTTTGATTTTCTAGCTTCTACGGTAAACTGAAATTTTTGTGATAACTGTTAAAAGTACTTAAGTGTTTCTTCAGTAATTTTATTTGCTGGTACAGATGTAATTATGTCAATCAACAAATTTTTTATGAAGGGTTAGTTTTGAAAAGGAAGTTTCTTTAGTACTTCAATCAATATTATAGACTATCGCATTACAATTTGTGCAATTATATGGACATTATAAATTGGATCCCATAGGGCAACCAAAAGTTTGAATATAATATTCATTTTGAAGCTGAAATAACTACTATCAAATATGAATTCAATTATATCTAAAAATAATTGTTTTGTGAATATTACATACGTTTTTATATTTATTCCAAAAATCAAAAGAGAGTTTCTAGATAATGTGTCACATATACCAACAAAAAAATACTATGAACAAAAGAACAGATGTTAATGACTTAAATTGTATCTACACGTATCTTCTAAATATCACAAATAAAAACAACCATACAACAACAAATTTATCAATGGATCTATAAGATAAATTTCTCTTAAATATATTACAAACAAAAAAAAAAAACACACACAGAAACACACACTACTACACACATACAGACTCATACATACACTCACAGATGTTACACGCAGGTACATACATAGTTATAATAAACATTTTTTAAGGTTGCCTTTTAATAACAATTTCTATCAAACTTTTGACTTTTATTTATTATCAATATTTTATATACATACGATTTTTATCTCTTGTTGTAATTTGGCGTTGTTATATACATTTTAAAAAATTTATAACGAAAATAACTTTTATGTTAATTGCCAATTTTATTATATAACCTCACCTTAGTAAGTATAAAATATGATTTACTATTTATTCATCAATTTTGTAATTGTAGTACCTTTGAAAAAGGATTAAAATAAATCCGAAAGCTCAGGTTTATAAAAAAGAGTTTTCTTAAATAATCCAGCCGACCTAAAACCCACAATACTTTTGGAAAATTAGAATAAAGGAGGTCGTTATTAATAATTCATTTAATCAAGAAAATGGGTTTCTTCCAACAAATTACAATTACATATGGAGCAGAAGCTACATCACTGTTAAAAAGCTGGGCTAAAATAAACAGCAAATTGGCATCAATTAACAATAGAAAGGTATTTCTCCTACAATGTAGAAAAAAGAGTATTTTACCAAGACATATTCCCAGAAGCCATCAAGAATTTATACAACCTTTTAGAAAGTGATGGTAAGGTGTTAGCACCAATAATAAAACGTTTCAGTGATCGCCTAAAAATCAAAATTCTAAATTTGGAAATTAAAATAACTCACCATTTAGTTAAAACATCAGAAATGAAGTTAATTACGATTAAAAAGAAATGTGCCACTGTTATTCCTAATTATATATACTTAGAATATGAAAAACGACAACTATCAGCTTACAACAAGCTATTTCATAAAATTAAAACTAATAATTTAAAAAAAATTGACAACCTTTCAAAATTACACAAACCTCAATTTAACAACATTGACAAATGGTTTGTCAATATCAGTAGTATTGATATTCCAGATGACATTAAGAGAATTTTATCTTTAGGTCCAAAGTTTAGCATTCCTCCTACTTTCAACAAACACTCGATAAATAACTTATTGGCAGATTTAGAAGATATTATAGTTGATGTACAAGAAGATAAAAAAAACCTATGCAGAGCTTATATTACAAACATAATTACTAATTATATAAATCAGAATTCTAATCCAAAATCTAGTTTTTTATTGGATTATAATAAAAGCAAACAATTTTTAAAAAACACCAAGGATCTTCTCATCATTAAAGCCGATAAAGGAAATATTACTGTGGCAATGTCAGTTAATGACTATAACGCTAAAATGTATGACCTAGTTAACGACATTTCTACTTACAAAAAGATTGATTCAGATCCTACATCAAAATTTCAAAGACAAACCATAAAATTAATAAAAAACCTAAAAGATAACAAATTCATTACAGAAAGTGAATCAAAAATATTAAACAATTATAGTAGTACTGCACCAAAATTATATGGAATTCCAAAAATTCATAAGAATAATACACCATTAAGACCAATTGTAGCCTCTATAAACAACCCAACCGAAAAACTATCAAAATTTATAGCAGAAATTTTAAAAAAATCAACAACTAATAATAATTATAATGTTTCAGATTCTTTTGATTTTACCAAATTCATAAATAATAATAATTTTCATCTCCCAAACAACTATGTTTTAATAAGCTTGGATGTAGTGTCACTATTTACTAATATTCCAAAACAATTAGTACTAGACAACATCAAAAACATTTGGAATAATATAAAAAACGTATGTAATATTCCAAAACAATTATTTTTAGATATAATTGAATTCATATTTGATAGTAGTTATTTCAGCTTCAAAATGAATATTATATTCAAACTTTTGGTTGCCCTATGGGATCCAATTTAAGTCCAATAATTGCACAAATTGTAATGGATAGTCTATTAGATGAAGTACTAAAGAAACTTCCTTTTCAACTACCCTTCATAAAAAATTTGTTGATGACATAATTACATCTGTACCAGCAAATAAAATTACGGAAACACTTAGTACTTTTAACAGTTATCACAAAAAATTCAGTTTACCGTAGAAGTAGAAAATAAAACGCAGTACCATTTTTAGATACGTTAGTTATTAGAAATTCAAATAATATTATTTTATTAGATTGGTATCAAAACCAACTAACTCTGGTAGGTACTTAAATTACTTCTCATATCACTCTTACAAAATAAAAATAAATTTTATTTTAACGCTAAAAACAGAATTAAAACAATAAGTCACCATACATTTTATCAAAAAAATTTAAACAAACTTTTTAATATCCTAATAAAAAACAACTATCCTCCACAATTAATAAAACGTCTTTTATATAACCACAATGCAGAAACTATGGATAATAATACACAAAACAACACAAATAATAATAGTAAACAAATAGACACTACAGTTACATTCAAATCTCTTCCACACATTGAACACCTTACACCAAAACTAACTAATGTATTTAATAAATTTAACATAAAAATAACTTCTAAAAATACTTTAACCTTAAATTACCTTTTCTCTAAAATTAAAGACAAAACTCCAATTTTAAATAAAAGAAATATCATATATAAGATCAATTGTCTGGATTGCAATGAATGTTACGTAGGGCAAAGCAAACAAACACTTAAACAACGAATAACCCAACATAAGAGCGATATACGTATAAAACCCAATGCTTGTGCCCTATGTGTACACGCAAATACTAAAAACATAAAATAGATTTTAACAATCCAATTATATTACAGATAGAAGACAAAAATCAAAAGAGAGTTTCTAGAAATGTGTCACATATACCAACAAAAAATACTATGAACAAAAGAACAGATGTTAATGACTTAAATTGTATCTACACGTATCTTCTAAATATCACAAATAAAAACAACCATACAACAACAAATTTATCAATGGATCTATAAGATAAATTTCTCTTAAATATATTACAAACAAAAAAAAAAAAAACACACACAGAAACACACACTACACACACATACAGACTCATACATACACTCACAGTGTTACACGCAGGTACATACATAGTTATAATAAACATTTTTTAAGGTTGCCTTTTAATAACAATTTCTATCAAACTTTTGACTTTTATTTATTATCAATATTTTATATACATACGATTTTTATCTCTTGTTGTAATTTGGCGTTGTTATATACATTTTAAAAAATTTATAACGAAAATAACTTTTTATGTTAATTGCCAATTTTATTATATAACCTCACCTTAGTAAGTATAAAATATGATTTACTATTTATTCATCAATTTTGTAATTGTAGTACCTTTGAAAAAGGATTAAAATAAATCCGAAAGCTCAGGTTTATAAAAAAGAGTTTTCTTAAATAATCCAGCCGACCTAAAAACCCACAATACTTTTGGAAAATTAGAATAAAGGAGGTCGTTATTAATAATTCATATATATATATATATATAGTTATGGATTCAAAGGGTTAAATTTGGGGTAAGCAATGCAATGTCAAACACCCTGTATAGAGAAAGGAACAATTTATTTACGCACAAGATATATTTCATTTATTTAATTTAAACGAACAAGTTTGGACGTATTTTTATAATTAATGATTGAAAAGTAATAGGTTCATAAAGAAAACCAGTTCTAAAAACCAATAGAAAACGCTTAATTAATTTAATTAATTTTAATTCAACGTGTAATAGCATTAAGAAACACACCAGGGTATAGAAAATTAATAATCCGAAGGCAAAAGAATTCGTGGTAGCAGACAAGGACGTCAATTGTATCGAATACCGTGAAATATAAGCTCCTAGAATTGTTGTTTTAGAGGGTCGATAATTAAGAACACCTGCATGTTTGAAAAGGTTACCTTCGTCGAATTTATATGCATAATAACGCGGGCTTCAAAGAAAATATTTCCAACCGTCAGTTGATTCAAATAAACAAGCTAACAAAGTTTCTTAAAGAGCGGAAGGGATGCACGATCAATAATATGCTACAAATAAAGACGAATATAAAAGCATTGGTTTCAAAACGCACGTACTCAATCCCCGTGGAGTCAGGCGACGCGGTCAGCAATATCGATTTTTTATAACTCAAGTGGGATTTGGAACGCGACATCTAATATGCATAAGACAGAGATAAAAATATTACAGGCGGAGTTTTATGACGAAACTGGACTGTATCATTGGTTGAAATAGATAGTTTTACAACGGACGAACACGCGGCAGGTGAAAGCAATTTTTCGGAATAAATTGTGTCCACGAGGTAAATTTCTGGAAGCTTTAAGTCAGTTAGATTAAATTTTGCAGAAGTATTATTTTAAATTAAGTATTTCGCGTGAAGAGTGGCCGAGAGGTGTCATTTTGAATTGTATAAATACTCTAAGAAAATTAATAGGGTTCTCTTTGTATTTTCATCGCTTTAGACGACATATAATAATCAACCGAGGTTATAGTAGAGGCTTGTGAGTATTGAAAAATTGTATAATTTAGTAAAAATAGTATTAGCACTTATAACATGGTAAATTGAGACCTTGTAGTTATTAACGTGTGTAGTGTCGAGTGAATTAAAATAACCGAGGTCCAACTAATACCATAACAAGCTAATAAAGCAATAACCAAAAGTATAATATACGTGAATTTGGATGCTGGGATGGAATGGTAATTGGTAGCAAGGAGCTGGGCGTATGCTGAGGTTATCGTTTATAAATATCTGGTGGATCAGAGCGCATAGTCACGAGGCCAAGGGGTTCTGGAGGATAAAGCATCATCAAAGGGGATGGAAACTTACAGCATTTTCCAGGTAACTCATTTAAATTTGTTGTTATTTGATAAACTGTTGGAATTATTTGTGATGTGTGAGTGAATTTTGGGAGTTATTTATGGTTATTTAACGTATTGGAAAAAATACGTGTACTTGACAATTATTAGGGTATTTTAAATATTGAAAAAAAGGTGTATGTAAAGCTTACTAAAGTTCATTACGAATTTAAATTGGATTGTTAAGGGTACATGGGTTTATTAATTTGTAGTAATTTTATGCAAGGTAAAACGCATACATTAATAAACTGGGTTATTATGAGCTCACCATACTCCAGTGTGCAATAAATATAGGGTATTATTTGGGGCCCATTTACTTTTGTTGTATTAAATGTGTTTGCAATTAAAATTTTAAAACACGGACTTTACAAAAATATCACTTATTGTAAGAATATTTAAAAAAAATTTTTTTATTGTTTTTTTTTGAAAATCAGTGTTGACACGGGCGATGTCAAACTCATAAGTCCGATCACAGCAATCTTATGACAGCAGAACGTTAAAACTTGAAAAGGTTTTAGGGAGATCCAAAGACTGATCCCACGATCCACAGCAATATATATATATATATATATATACATATATATATATATATATAAATATATATACATACAGTTAAAGAGGTGCAAAAGTCTTCGGTGATCTTCGGAAGGCTTCGGAATTTGCTTGTGAGGCCGAGTAAAAACTTGAATAACGATAGTTAGAAAATATTTACAGTTTTAAGAGGTCCAGACGTTTTCGGCGGTCTTTGGAACTCTTTGGAAGACTTCGTGATTTATTGGTGGGACAATGTGAGAGAATAATGAATTATGATATAAATATAAGAACTATAAATTGAACATATTGAAACATGTCAATTTACCATTACCTCGCCATGTTACATTGAGGTCCCACTTCCTTCCTTATAACAGCATTTCTTCATCTTATTTTTATATTGATACTATTTACAATCACAAGTTAGTTTAGATTTGTGTAACATTTCCCTTTAGTATTATTAAATAATACGCAATATACATCCATCTTTAGTTTTAATTTAATATTCTTTCTTTTGTATAAATAATATAAATAATTATAATCAGAAGTAATTTTCTAATTGGCAAACCTTTGAATAATGTCCATAAATACACAACTGGTGTATCTATGAATCTGTCATTTAGGATGGTTTCCTTGTTTGTCCCTCTCTCAAAATGTGTGGTTATCTTCAAAACCAGAATAAATTCTCGTGCTTTTGAAATATGACTTCTTTTTGTGCACATACCGTTTCCTGATAAAGATGTCCCTTCTAAGGCCATGATGTCGCACCTGAATAGTAGCAAAATGCGCATGGAGAAAGTCTACCTAAATAACCCGTTTAAAATATTAATTAATGGGTCTTCTGGTGGCATATCCTCCGGTGGCATATTGCTTGGTAAAGTATCTTCAGGTGATATATTCTTCAGTAAAATATTCTCTAGTGGAGAATTTAATTATCTATGCTAGGCTATCTAAGCCTATGTATTAATTTTACTACCTACAAATATTATCTTTTATCGTACAAGAATTCATGTTGCTGTTATTTACTTTCTAAAATAAATTAAATGCTTCGTTAATAAAACAATGGTTGTGGAACAAAAAGAATTGGCTCTTACAAATTTGAGGTTTGAGGTTAACAACCAAAATAAACAACGATGGTGTCCGTCTCAACAAACCGTAAGAAGATCTTATCGTTCTGAACAAGCCGTAAGCTCAATGCTTAAGTATACGTTTTCTTTCATATATCTTGAATACAGGTACGAGTTTATCTTATTTACTTTTGTCATGGAACGTTGTGCATGTGTTACATTTTAAATCTCAATTATCTAGAAAAATAATGCATGTAAAATATAGTCATAACTTTATTTACTGATTACCTTAACTAATTTAATATTATCTTTGTTTTCCTATATAACCTTACGAGCTGTAAACACAAAAGCTTTCATAAAACCTTTTTTTTTGTAGATTTTGAGGTTATGTTCAATTCAAATTCTCTTAACTAATGTTTAACACAACAAAGTGTATGTATGATTTTCTTTTATTTAGAACGTTAATTTGAAATTGTGTCTAAGCACAATAATAATTTTAGATTTTCTAATTTCATATCTGGTAGAGTCTAAGACAAAATTTTACAATTATGAGAGTGTAAATATATAAACTACACTTAGTGTTTTGTCGCATGAAAATTTGGTTGTAAGAAAATAACGGTATATATTTAATTTTTTTATTAATGTTCTTAACTAATCGTCAATATATAAGTTGTATTAAGACATTTTCTTTAGTCGCGTTCTAAATTGCATCCCTATAACTTGTCTGGGTAAAATTCAACTTTGTTCTCTAAATCCTTGAGGTATAGTCTTTTGCAATCTACCGCAGCCACAAACTGTCGATGCTAGTCCCGCCAGAGCTTTGTTTAGACTCTGTTGTACACCCATTCGTACCTGTAAAAGGAAGGGTGCGATATATACAAGCATAGAGGGATTCAGAAGTCTTCGGTAGTTTTCGGAATTCTTCAGAAGGCTTCGGAATGTACTTGTGAGGTCAAGTAAGAACTTGAATAACGATAGTTAGAAAATATTTTCAGTTTTAAGAGGTGCAGACGTTTTCGGCGGTTTTCGGAACTCTTCGGAAGCCTTCGAGTTTTATTTGTGAGACAACGTGAGAATGTAAAGAATTATAGTATGGAGTTTGGAGTAGTTTGGAAGTTTTCGGTTATCTTGGGAACCCTTCGGAAGGCGTCGTGATAGGGGTGCTTTAGGCCTCGTCAAGTGGGTCGCCGTTGAAGTGTACGAGGGTGTTGTTCCGGAGGTAGAGTTGACAGATGCAATCGGTGTTATCACAATAAACGACTTCTCGGTGGTGGATGGAACGGAGCTTACCGCCCATACGTAGTTTATTAACTATTTATTGATGAATTATCTGCCCATGCTGTATGACAACAAACTATCTTTTAACACATTTTAATATATTATAAGATACTGAAACCTTATGCTAAGCAGAATATAGATCAGCAAAACATCCCTAACTATTATAGTCTATCCACATACTATATTAGTATTAATGTTTGTTTATAGAATAATACATGTAATGTTTGATATTACGAAATATATAACTTTCTAATAATATGAGCCATATTTCTCGCGATCTCTAAAAATCTGCTTCAACGTAAGTTTCTTATCGTTGGATGAACCAGTGAGACGAAACGAAGTTGGTCGTGTTCAAGTATCAGATAAGTTAAGATGACTTTCGTAATCTTGAAGCACGAACTATGAATTGTTTTAAAAATTTTGTAGTAGATAGAATGAATGTCCTATAAAAAATCTAACTATCTGTTCTAACCAATGCGCAGTTAAACATTAACAACTTTAAAAATAACGAATAATGGTTCTATACTATTAAAGTTTTACATAATTTAAGGATCAACATTTTTAGAAGTAATGTAATCATGATTTTATATTGCTAACGTTTTACATAAAAGGTAATTAACTACATAATGGATTTATGTAATTAAGCATTATGCAGTTGTTATTTTGTGAGTAGTAATCTCTTGTTTGCATGTTGAAAATTATGGAAACGATTCAAGATCTTATGTTTTATTCTCATGAAGCTCATCCCGTAGCTTACAAGTTTGTGGAATACATGGATTTTGCATGTTTTTGATTTGTTTTTTCAATAGACAAATATGATACTTTGTTTGTTTGCCGAATTGAAAATCACAACCTATTTTATTATTATATTGAAACGCAAACTGATGTCTCTCTTTGTATCATCATGATTTGTTTTTATTTTAGGCATACCCTGTACATAGCCAAACCTTTGTTAGTAGAGATATTTATCTTAAAGTTCCTCCACCATTCCTAGGGTTATATCAACTGTATTTAAACGGGTGTCTAACTTTAATTCTTTACACCTTAGTTTTATAGTGAACTTTTCTGATAATTGCTCCAACGCTGGAGTAAATTCTCGAGCCAGGAAAAAAACATTTATCATTTTGGATACGGGCGAAAGCCCTACAAAATAGCATTAGGAACGCGACAAAGCCTCTAGGATTAGAAGAAGAAATAACGTTTTGTTATTTGGAGAGTCTCATCACTAATAGAAAATGGAAATAAAAAAATGAATATAAGAGAAATAACCACAGATATGATATATTTAAGACCTAGAGCGCTTTGTACTTATATTTATAAAAACGTCAGATGTAAACAAAAGTTTGAGGACCTATCTTAGGAATGTGATACAACAAGACATCAAAACGTGTACATAGAGTAAAAATGACAAATATCAACTAAACTGCAAAGTAAGTAAAGATAGAATATAAAAGACGGTTAATAAAAATAGAAGTAATACTGGTGTAATAAAAAAAAAGAGTGTTATGGAATTAAAGGATAGTCCAGAAAGTGACAAAGGACAGAGGAGAAGATAAAATTTATAGGAGCTAGACAATGGCTCGAGTATTATAAATAAAGATCAAGAAAGATTCAGGTAAACATAGTTACAGGATCATGTAAGATTCAGTATATAGAACAGTGTAGAACGGCATCAAATCTACCTTAAGGTTAAAATCCTTATGTGAAAGGGAGACTCAAGTAGTGGCCTATCTGCTGATTTAATTTTTTTCAAATTGTTTTCTTGCAAAACAACATTATTGTTGTATAGATTTTTGACGTTCTTGAAAAAATAATATTCATTTTCTCGATCAGTGTAAACGGTCGTGTTGTTTAGGGGTAGTGAGGTTCATCAGTAAGAATGACAAATTGGTATTCATAAAGCTGCGTTGTCGTAAATATTGTGCAGTGTTTAAGATTTTCTTTGGCAATGTAAAAATTACAACAGTTTCTATTCTGTGTAGAATATTTCATTTGCGGACTTTAAAAATTAATACTTTCGGTTTAATTTTTTGAAGTTAGTGGTTTTATAAATGTCCATTATACTTCAACTTTTTAATTCCACTTGTAATATATTGGACGAACTCTGGTAAAGCGTATAATTCATTCAATTTAAGAGAAAACATCCCTTCTTGCTGGAATGCTGGAATAATATTTGCTCCCCAATTTTATGCGGTGCTGAAAGCTAACAGAAACTACCCGCTTTTGAGAACAAAGGATAGCATTCCCTTATTTTAAAGTAAGAATGTCGCAGCACTAAAGGACTTCCAATTATACAAACGCACCATCTGCAGATTTACATAAATAAAAAGCAAACGAGATATGGTTGTTGTTTCTAGTTTCTTTATCGAGCTCGTATTGTATTCGAGGTTCATGAATTTTAGGCCACATCATTTAATAAAATATAACAATACGTAAGGTGCAGCTTTGAATAACATCGACAAATTTGACTTTGTTTAATCAACAATGTAAAGCAAAACTGCTCTTAGCATTCGCTTTGTAAAATTATTTTGAACACAAGTCAAATAAAATAACGTATTCAGAACACATTTATCATAAAGAATATAATGAAATAATTACACAACATAAATATAAACTTATAAGTGGGTAAGTAGATACATAAAAAGATAAGTTAATAAATACATGGAGCGAATTCTATATAAAAGACTGAAAGGCAGCCGCTACTCTTCCCCTGAACCTTACTAAAATAAAAGAAATAAATAAATCACGTGGGCATACGTAATAAAGCCTAACCGAAAACTGCAAATTAGCACTTACGTTTCACCATATGAACCAATCCACTAGTCCCAAAGCAACCATACTACACGCACACACACACATACACCGACACATCACACACACACACACACACACGTACACGCACGCACTCAACCCTCCACATCCACCCACACACGCACCCGACTAGGACTTTGCTTTTTAATAATAATCTATCTACTTCTATTTCATAATTAGCCAAATTTTTCTTAACTTTATCCTGGTATCATCTACAATATGATATTACTATCCTATATTTCTAATTTTCTCACATTTACACACGGTCTCATCAAGTTTCTTCTCAAACAAAGTTCCCCTCTGGCATACATAACTCATAATGCTCTAGTAAATTCCTACCTGCACTGTCATAATGTTGGAAAATATGAGGTATAAAATTTTCATGAAGTTGTCTTAGCAACTACACAGCTATAGTACTCACGTCAAAAAAAAATTGGCCTACAATCTCTATATCTAGCCTACTTACGTTACTTGCAAAATAGACATCTTTCAACCAATCTTTATTATATACATAAATTTTAGCCTTAAATGGATCAGTATTAATAACTCTTAACCTATTTTCGCAATCTGTAGCAATTATCGACTCTTTCTTTACCAATTCACAATATTCCTCTTTCAATACCGACTCTACTAGCTCATTTTTAATCTCACCTGGACACCTAACAGCAATTCCTACTTTCTTCTATAATTGTCTCTGAAAATAATTCACTTCATCAATCCTTTTCTTTTTCCTTTTCTTCCAATTCTTTCTCACATATGTATACTTAAATGAATGTTTTGACAAAGCAAATGCCTTTTCTCCATACTTATATATACGCCACTTATATGAAGTTTTGGTTCTTTAATCGCAATTATCCCAGACGAATTATTAAGCTCTACTTTCCATATTATTTTATCATTATCTAATATTATACTACTTTTATTCATTTTATTTTTAAGAGCTGCATTCACAGAAAGTTCCAATACCTTCTTTTCGACTCCTGTAATTATACTATTTTCATCCATTTCATCTATTATTTCCATCTCTTCAACATCATTTTCAGCAGTTTCCAACAGTTCTGACTTTTTTCAAACACTATACTTCTTCTTTTCCAACTTCACTAGGGTACCTTATACTAAACTCTTATCTCTTTTATCTTCCATATTTTCTCAAATTGATTCAAATTCATACAATCTCATTCTTCTTCTATATGGACTTCCTCGTTCCATTTAATCCTTTCATCCCCTATAATCATCACTTTTTTCTCGGTATCTATTATACCTTTAATCTTACTACAACTCATAACCCTGGCAGTATTAAAAACTCTAGCTCAACCCCTATATTTCCCAACTCTACTTTCACAATTATGATAATCTTGACTACTGCAAACTTCTTATTATTCGGCGGTACTAAATTGTTTTTTTAATTGGGATTACTTTCTGCGCTAACTCCTCTGAATTATCTTTAATAAAACCTTCACTTACCAATGTTGCTTCAGCTCCCGTGACCAAAAGTAATTTGATCTCGTTTCCTCCTACTTGTAATTCTATTATGGGTGGTAAATTATTTTTTTCATTAACTTTTAATTCATTTTCCAACTCAAGTTTTATGAATTCACGCGCATGTTCATATTTATTAATTTATATACCTTTGTCGTTTGATTTGTCTGTATCTAAAAATCCTGCCTACTTGACGCTCCAGCTTGATTGACTATCTCTGCGTATGTCCTTCTATTATGGTTGCTACCATTTATGCCATCCCTTTGTACGTTTGCTACATTTTCCCTTCCTTGGGTACCGGTTCTATTCTCAATGGTACGGGATTCATTGTTTTCACTTCTCCCGTCATTTCTAATGGCATTTCCCCTATTCCAATTATTTCTTTGCACATTCCCACTTTCAAATGGTCTGCTTTGGTATCTCTCTTATTCATTATTCTTCTGGAATTTAAAAGTATTCTTGGGCTGGCTCCTTGGCCTGGTCTCCATCCTCCTTGATTGACTCATCTCATCATAAGTTCAAAGATATTCCAAAAATACACCGTTGTCTACAATGTTTTGTAAGGATATGCATTGCCTTACCTTCGTTTCAAAGTGTTTTGCTAAATATTTTATAATTTGCTTGTTCCCTAGAGGATGATAAAGTTGTTTGGCAATGCTAAATTTCTTGATCGCATACAACTTCTTTGCGATGCCTGAATCGCTACTATATTTGCCCATCAATAAATTATCTCTAACTTTAAATTACTGGTTGTTTCCCCAGAAATGTTTTAAAAATTTAATCTCGAAATCCTTGAAAGAACTTAACTCACTTTCAATTAGTCCAAATTAAATTTCGGTACTCCCTTTCTAAAAGGACCTCACAATATTTAACTTTGTTTATTCATCCCAACTCTCCTTGTATTAAAGTTTTTATGTTATTTAAAAATATTTTAGAGTTAAGTTTATAATCCCCATAAAATTTGGAATGTTGCTCCAACAGTGCATTAGTTGGACTCCATCGCATAAATTCCCCAACATGAATATTTTTAACCCTGTCCTCTAAATTCTCAAATTTATTTTCCAAGCCTGTTTTAAGATTTCCCAAATTATTTCTAAATGTTATAAAACCAGCTTGACAGTTTCCCTCAATTTTGTTTACTTTTCGATTTAAACTTTTTATTTTTCCACCTGTTTCTTTCTCACTTGCATCATAATTTGCTTTTGTTTGAACAATTTCTTCTTTCACGTCATCCATATCTTCTAAAATTTACACCACTTTTTTTCTACTATCAAATTTCATTTTCTCTATAGTTTTGTTAGTTTCTTTTAAGCCCAAAATTAATTTTTCACTCATTTATTTAAATTTTTTTTTATTCTTTCCACTTTGTAACCTTAAACTTTCCCCCGATTTTGCTATATTTTCTCCAAATTCTGTTCGTAATTCCTTAGTATTTTTATCAAACTGATCAATAATTTCTTTCACACCTTTCTCATTTTTTTCGCTCATTTCATTCATATTTTCATTTTGTTTCTGCATATTTTGATTTAGACTTAATAAGAGAGCAATCATTTTTGACTCCTGGGTCTCTGCTACACTCTGTTCTTACTTTACCTCAGGATTATCTTTTTTCGCTTTTTTCATATTAGCGCTTACTTGAGTACCAATTTCCACTCCTTTAGCTTTTAAACCTTCACGCACTTTTTTTATCCTATCAACCATACTGGAAGTTACTCAGATATTACAAAAGGAAAACTCACAACAAACCATACGAGACAAGAAATTTACAGAATTCATATCTCTTCTCTTGCGGATAATTTATCTGTCTTTTACTCCGACGCTTGTCAGGGTGTTTGGCCAAAAATCGTTGACATGTAGTTTATTCAAAGGTCAAAATGTTTCGAACCCTGAACACAAACTTTCCTGGTAAATATTCTTATAAAAAATATTATATGATTAAGACTTATTCTACCTTAAATTCAAAAGACAAAATACTCAAATATCAGTTACAAACAAAGAAATTTAAATTAATACTTGCGAAACGAAATAGCGCTTATCCAATTCGTAATTAACCGTAGTATATACCGACTGTTTCTTAAATTAACGTTAAAGGATCAGCTTACCAGTTTTATTCATACAATTTTAAGTCTCCATTTAAAATCTTAATTTTCAAAGTGCAATTTTTTATTTTTAATTAATTAGCGTTAGAATAGTTTCTGTATTAAATAACTTTGAACTTTCATTGCATTTTTACAAATCAAAAAACTGCATTTAATAACTTCTCTATTTCTAACTATTGAAACGTATGAATTTCATATCGAATACTAATTTACGGCATCTAATTCTGTTTAAAATCGTAAAATGGCGAATGAATGAAATTTTTAATCGTCATTGTCGTAAATTGAAACTCTTACATATTGCTTGTTGATGCAAATTAATGTATGAATACCTCTCATAAAGTTCCTACCTTTATATTGAAATTATATAACTACGTCATGATTCTAGATTTCACGTGATTTAATTGAATATTTGTTCCTAACGTTAAGTAATATTTCCAAAAATTCCAAGGTTTTAATGGCCTAGTTAGTGTCAAGCGGCAATGGTCGAATGATTTACGACCATAGTAAGGCGTTGCTAATCTTTCTCTGATTTACGAAGTTAATTTTGCGTCGCATTCTATGCTATAGTAATGCAAAAGCTATTAAATCGATTTTATTGCCTTTTTAATGATAACGTGAGTTCTTTGAAAAGAGTGTTTACTGATTTAACTATTTAATGGTTTCGCAGTACGAATGACGCATTTTCTCTATTTCTCCCGAAACTTCTGGAACATCTTTTATTTACAATGTTATACGGAAGTCAATTTAGTTCATTAATTAAAGCTATAATTGCTTTATTCATTTTTTGCAAATACAAAAAGATTTGCATCTTAATAATTGTAAAAGAAAAACGTGTTCTAATGCATATTTTACACAGGGGATAATTATTTACTACATAAATAACCAAAGCCTTTAATTGCTTTCTTTGTCTGGATTGATTTGTATACAAACAAAGTTAGTATTTTAATGAATGAGGGGTAATAAATTGATATTGTTCTTGTAACGAATACAATTACCTGCTTCATAAATATACGCTTTTGTCCTAAATATTTGCTTAACAAATATCCCTTACTAAACAGAAAATATTAAATTCCTATTGTGGCAATATATTACCAATTCGTTACTTAGAGCTCCACTTATATCTAAGGACTTGAAGTAAAATTTAAGTTTTTTTTTATCTGTATGTGTATTTTTACAACATTTCCATTCTGCGCGTGTTTAGATAATAAAATTGCCTCGTGGTCAAGGTTCATCATTTAACGTCCGAATGTAATCAGCTAAGCAAGTGTTGAAACGTGAGCTAGCAGGTTTGATAAAACATGCCGTCCCAAAGACAGGCGAAATGGTGTCGACGTGTACCGTGGCATCAGTTGGTGGTTGAATTGACCTAGTGTGATTGTGAAATACACATCGTCTACGGTAGCTGATTAATTTTCAAGTTTGCATCCAAATCATTTTCTCGATTCTTTTCAGCGCAAGTAAAAAATGTATATACCGTATTGAAACGCAATTAAAAAATGTAGATACAATATTGAAATGCAAATTTTAAGTTGATTGCTATAGAATATCGAAGCAAGTTTTAGGTCCAATTTTGAAACGCAAATTTTATGTGGCTACAGTATTGAAACGCAAGCACGTAATGTATAAAGTATAGGAGCGATAAATCTTTTGTATATAATCGTTATGGAACACTGAAGTACAATTTGTTGTTAGCTGTATTGAAAGTCCAAAGTCTCAAACTTTGCTAAGCAGTATGGTGGAATTTTCCGTAAATTTTATTTTGTATGGAAGTCAAGTTGTAAAGCCTGGCATGTGTGAACTGGGCACACCTGTTATCGTAAGTACTCGAGATGGTTGACGAACTCTGATGTCTGGCAGATTATTTCTGGTAAGTCATCTCCAATTTTAGTTCAATTTTCATTTCATGGAACCATTACTGGAAATGTACAAACAATTTTTGTAAATTTTATATGTTCATTTAAATTGGTACACGAAATTTTTGTAAATTTTATATGGTTATTTAAATTAGACACGTAATTTTTGTTTAGAATTTAATAGTTGGATATTGCATAGAAATTCTCATAAACACAAAGAAATTCCTATAAGATAATTTTTGAATTTACAATGTTATACTAAAATGTATTCGTAACTAAGCACGTGACACGTTGATATTTGTTTGTCACATTATAAAATATAATTTTTTTGGCAGTACACTTGAAGTACAGATTAGTTCAAACCAAAAGTATTTTTGACTTTTGATTCCATCAATTAAATTAATTAAAAATGTAGTTCTGCAATCTAAGGAAAGTCAAAGTATTTAATCAATTAACTGTAAACCCGAACAGGATCCTATTCAGGTATCAAATACAAAGTGTAGAATAATAACGAAAACACTATATTTCTTCTAGAAAACTATAATAAATTTACAATTATAAAATTCATACAACTAATCAGAGACTAATACTAGACCTTAATAAAAGTAGATATCTCAAAAGTTTCGGTCCGTATAAAATTGTACGAATGATGTATATATTTTTTTGTAAATCAATAGAAAGAGTACTAAGTTGTTTTAAAGCTTTCTTTCATTGAAGTCAACAATAATTTTTCTATAGAAGCAAGCAACCATATTTATAAAATGTTTGTAGTGAAGAAGGATAGATTATTGATATTGTGTTTAAAAAATTTTTTTGAGGTATAATCTTAACTAGGTAATCTTGTTGGAATTTATTTTTTTTGTGATAAATTGACTAGGCTCTAATGTAGCTGTAGTTCTAAAATGTCAAGAAGTGATTAAATTTTCAGATAGTACGAGATTCCAGTTTGCAGAGTCATACGTAAGTATTATATTTCTATGTTTTGCTCGTTAAGGATATATTTTTTCTTTTCGAAGATTCCCGTATCTTATCTTCGGATTGTTTCTCTTTATAGCTATTATTAAGATACGGTGGCGTCCATTAAAAATTCTTTTATTATCGTATACCATCCTACGACCCTGGCTCATAGCTCTGCCCTAAGTTGAAGAAGCTTAGCTGGCTGGAAAATCTCTTTAGAGGGTCCTTTTATACTCTAAGACCTTTTCCCTCCTCTTTACCCTGGGCTTAAACCTTAGACAGGAACCCCTCATAATTTATTGAGGTTTTGCCACCTATAAGGTAGAGTAAATACACTATATATATCTATATAGAAAAAATAGTGTAACATTTCAACACGAATTAAATAATTTTTTGTATTTACAATATGCTTATATTCTTATACACAAAATTATTTTTTAAGCACGCAAGGTGTATTTTTATAATAAATGAATGGTTTAAATCTAAGTTATTTCTGGTACTTTTGATGAGCTTTGGTTTTTCATTAAGTATAGTTTTATTACACACACGGAAAAATATTTCGTCTTGCTTTGTTAGTAATTCTTTACTTACACAGACGGCTTGTTTTTGTATAGGTCAGAACAATAAATATTTGGAGAATTCAATTTTTCTCGGTTATCTTCTATTTGTATGGGTTTTATTTATAGGATTAGGGTTCCGATGACCTCTCGTGACCTCTTTAGCACGTCAATGTATTGTTGTAAATTTGTAGCTATATACCCAGACGCTGAGAGCCAATAAAAGGTGCTTTATATAAAAAAAAATTATCTGCTGTGAATTATCGCTTGTAGATACTCGTATTGTCTTTCTGGCACAAATTAAAAGAAACAACCAAACTCCAACATCAAATATTCATTAATCAACAAGTAATAGCAATAGCTCCATCCACAACAATCTTTCATCAACACTCATTATCCGAATACACTACTTACGCAGAAGCATTAAAATCTACAAGTGCAATTTACATCTTAAGTCTACAAACATTTTATAACTACTATTACAAATAATGAATTTATACAATCTCTATTTGTAATTATATTACCAAACCTTTCCTTATAAAAGTCACGCTAGGTATTAATTCCTAGAAATATATATGGATAATGTTAATATTCTTCCCATACCTCCGTAAAATAGGCGTATCTAATCAAGCACAGCTACCAAAATCTTCTGTAATGATCAAATTAAGTCGAAATTCGACCCCAAAAAAATATAAAATATCAACTGACAAGAAAACGTCTATATCCCAAACTCTTATGCAACCTAACCTACTTAAATTAACTACAGAACGCAAATGTTTTCCTAAAGATTTAAACAAAGATATACTTGCGTTTCTTGTTAAAATTGTTGATTAAATTTTTATGTCGTTCCAATTTTAATACAAGTTTACTTTAGACGTCGTTCGTTATATTGTATAGCTTTAAAATTATATTGCTTTTGAGAAACATTTTAAACAAAGGTGAACTTGACTTTATTCATAGACAAAAGGATAGCTCGTAATTAACCGACATAAAGACGATTCGTCACCGATTCTCGTTTTAATTATTTCTGGTGTACACAATAAAATCTTTACTACGTCACTGACCCCGGAAAGATCTATAACCTTTTCGTTGATCTGATTCATACAGGGAGACGCAATTTTGTTAGTTGTTACCATATGTTATATAAATTAGCTGCCAGTTTTAATTTATTAAGTCGTAGAAGCAGTTCCTTAATTGATTTAGACTGAAGAATAAATAAAAATGCTTATCTGTGAGCTTGTTAACTCTTGATTTATGGGCCATTAAATAGTTTTATCAAATATTGCCGTTTCACTAATTTAAATGTTTTCATTCATGTTATGTGTCGTCATTGGCTCATTTCTACGAATGTGATTTATGGGCGTATTCTCGCTAATTAGGATGTCCATTCATATTATTTGCTACCTATTTATACTTACAATTTAATTTATGTGCTACTAGAAAAATCTAGAAAACGAAGTGCAGTTCCTACAGCAAGAATACACGCTTCTCGTTAAATATTTGTAAAATGAAGTTCTAGAATGAACTTTTCAGTAGAAGAACTTTAATGCTCAATATACGTAACGCGTTATTAAATTGCATTTCCATTGCTACTTCTTAGTGGAAGATGTACTTATTTAGAATGCGTTTTACATAGGATTTATTATCAAGGGATGATTTGCCGATTTTACTACGTACCACACTATGTACAGATATTATTTTACAAAGCCCATCGTACCACGGAAGTATTAAACTGGGTGTTTGCAATTACGGGATATGAGTAATTAGACAGATTTAGTTTTTCAGGTTTCTGGGATGTTTTATGTACAGGGTATGGTGTTCAATAATCTCTATATGACCTGCTATATATACAGGGTGTCCCAAATTGAGTAGGATAGTATGGGTATCTTTCTTATTATTAATGATAGAGATCTGCTTAAATGAGCAAACTTGTGTCATTTGGATAGCTTATTTAAATTCCGCATAGATACATTCGAAACTCTAAACGGTTTAGAAATTATTTTAAAAAAACTGAAAACTGCCATTTTCTTCGAAGTCGAATATTTTTGTTATAATAAAAGATACAAAAAAATGTTTCTTATAAAAGTTACTTAGTTCAATTGTATGCACTTAAAAGTGATCTTAAAATTAAATTCAAGATGGCGGTTATTGAGATATTAGCATCAACTTTCATATTTTAAATGGACGCCATATTGGATTTTTAGATGGTTAGATAGCATTTCTCTTTCTCTTTTTAACGATGTATCACAACATATGTTTAAATGAAAAAATTTACTGATTATGATAATTTAAATTTTTTATCAAGTAGGCATCATTAGATTTCTCTTAAACAAATGAAATTATAACAAACTGTCATGTTGAATTAGAGTATCTGTTGTACTAATAATTGGTATTTGTGTATTCTCTTTCCCAGTTATAAGTTGTGATATACTTATTCTATAAAATATTCAAATGGCAAATTTTTCAACAAGCGAACAATATCATATGTTTTGTACATACATAAAATGTAATAAGAACAGTCGCCTTGCTGCCGAAACATACTTAACAAACTTGCCCGAAAAAAGACAGCCAAACATTAAAATCTTTCAAAGATTGGACACAAATATGCAGCAGTATGGATGTTTAAAAAAACCTACTCGAAACGTAAATGGAGACATTGCAGATGAGGTGTTGACACTGGCCTGTGTGGAAGCTAATCCAAACATTTCAACACGGGAAATAGAAACCCGAGTAAACGTATCCAAGTCTCAAGCATCAAGAACTTTAAAAAAGCATAAATATCATCCTTACAGATTTCACATTGCTCAAAACTTACAACCAAACGACTATCTCCGCAGATCAACATTTTGCAGATGGTTTATCAATCAAGTTAGGGAGAATGATGATTTTATCAATCGCGTTTTGTGGACCGATGAGTCTTATTTTTCTAACTGTGGAATATTTAGTCGTCATAATGAACACTATTGGGCACAGGAAAACCCACGCATAACAGTTCCACGCCGCAATCAAATTCGATTAGGATGTAATGTTTTTTGTGATATATTGGAAAACCGTTTACCTGGTCCTATAATATTCGATGGAACCTTAACCTCTCAACGTTATTTGGAAATGCTTCAAACATCTTTAGAAGATTTATTAGACGACCTACCTTTGGCACAAAATAATCAAATTTGGTATCAGCAAGATGGCGCACCTCCACACAACGCTAGAGATGTTATCACCTACTTAAGTAACCGTTTTGATGGCAGGGTAATCACGACCCACACACCTGTAAAATGGCTGCCTAGATCAGCAGACTTAACACTCCTGGATTTTTATTTATGGGGCATTTTAAAAGATAATGTATATGGAAGTAATTTCCAGTACAATAATGTAGATGAACTATGGGAAGCGGTTATGCAGGCACTAAACGGACTTAATGGGAATACATTACGACGCGTAACAAAAAGTGTTCTAAAACGTTGCCGATCGTGTTCAAATAATAAGGGTCAACATTTTGAACAATTGCTATGATTTATTAGTTGGTGTTTAATGTTATTCTAATGTTTTTTTCCGTTTAATTTGTTTTAAAACTGATTTGTGTTGATGCCTACTTGATAAAAAATTAAAATTATTATTTTCAGTAAATTTTTTTATTTAAACATATGTTGTGATACATCGTTAAAAAGAGAAAAAAGTATGTTATCTAACCATCTAAAAATCCAATATGGCGTCCATTTAAAATATGAAAGTTGATGCTAATATCTCAATAACCTCCATCTTGAATTTAATTTTAATATCACGCTTAAGTGCACACAATTGAACTAAATAACTTTTATAAGAAACATTTTTTGTATCTTCTATTATAACAAAAATATTCGACTTCGAAGAAATTGGCAGTTTTCAGTTTTTTTTAAATAATTTTCAAACCGTTTGGAATTTCGAATGTATCTATGCGGAATTTAAATAAGCTATCCAAATAACACAACTTTGCTCATTTAAGCAGATCTCTATCATTAATAATAAGAAAGATACCCATGCTATCCTACTCAATTTGGGACACCCTGTATATATATATATATATATATATATATATATATATAAAGTCTCATCATTAGGTCTCCAGTTCTAGAACTGGTTGGACGAGTACTTCCATTGTTTCTATTCTAAGCTAACCTACACATTTTTCTGAAATTCTCACAGCTTAAATCTTTCACTTCTGTGCGCAATAGTCTAATTTAAATCTACCTCTACTTCAGTAACTGCGGGTAAATCGACTAGTTTGATTATAAGAGTTAAAATGATTTCGATCTACTCAGGTTGACTACCTCTCTTGCTCGTATAGCTCCTGCAATTTTTGTGTGACTAAACTGATCTACAATAAAGTGATATTATTGTACATCGGTGCCTATTTATGTTAAACGTAATTAACAATACTTATTTTGGATTGTGTAGATACAGAAAATGGCACAGTGTTCAAATCATTTTGTTTCAGAACTATTTGACAGCGAAACAGACAATATATTCAGTTTTGCAATTAAATGAAACGGACTACAACAAAGCCCTAACAGGTAAGTTTTAAACTTACATCCGTTGATTTTCAGCGAAGTAAATAGTTAATAATAGTTTAGATGATGTATTTGCTCGTTGCAATATGCAAAGGATAATGAAGGCCTACCATCTAACGATGTTAATAGTGTTGTCAAAGAACAACTAATTGAGGAAGAACTTCTAAATAACAAACAATATTCAAAATGATTGCTTAGGAGCGACGAATACGCCGCTTCGTGTAGTATGAACTTACGATGCTACTCTTTAGTTAATTGGTAATATGAAAAATCATTTAACAGGCTTACATCATCCAAAGGAAACAAAACTCTATTTTGAATGTGTAGGCAATGAAATTATGAGTTGCAATTTTACCTATGATGCAGGTTAATGTTCACAAAAGTGAAAAAATCTAATCCGAACATAAAAGAATGTAAAAGACCATTAAAAACCAGCTGGTCGTGCAGCCAGTAGATTTCATTATTATGATCTGTGAGATGTTATCTTGGGGTCACGTTCAGAAAATTCTAGTGAACATACATTAGGATCAACTTTCGATATCCAATCTATGAATGATGATCATCATTAGGTCTTCAGTCTTGGAACTGGTTAGACGCGCACTATCGCTGTTTTGTATTCTAAATTAACCTACACATTTCCCTGAAATTTGCAGTCTTGCATCTATCACTATCTGCGTGCAAAACTCTGATCTCGGTCTACCTCTACTTCTTTTTTTCTATCTCTGCTTGTAATATATCCCGTACTATTCACCGAAATTGCCTTAGAACGTTTCCTGCCCTTCTATTTCTCCAATTTTTTTTTGTTTTCCACATATGCTTTCAACAATCTTCTCCTTATTTCTATGTTTGTTGTCTTCGAACACGGCCGCTGCTCTTTCTTGTTAAATGCAGTTCTGTTCTCCTTCTATTGTTTTACAAATATATATATATATATTGCTTTGTTATTCGTCCCACGATTGGGTGTACCATAAAATGCTGTGATATTTTTATTAGGAACAACGAGCCCCTACGATGGGCATCATAAAATGCTGTGATATTCCATTTATATTAGGCCCCTACGATGGACATATCATAAAATGCTGTTATATTAATACCAGCGTTGAGCCATCATAAATTTTGTTGTGAAATTTACCCCTAATAATCAAGCACCTATGATGTGGAATGTTTAGTTATGGTTTTTTGCCCCGACTAGCTTATTTAATCAAATAAAGCAATTCTACAATACTCAATATAATGATTAAATATTTACAACTCTCAAAATTTTTCCCTTTCGGAATATTTACATATATCAGATTTATGATATTTGAAGCCAGCAAAACTATCTCTTTACTTATTTTTAGGGACCTTTTGAACGTTCCAAGATGACTATTACCTTTGTCATAAATTGATCAATGAACCTACTATGTTTTGTTGACTCTTACAGATACAAAAATGATAAATATTGAATTAAAAATAGTTTTTAATAATAAATTGCATCAAGATTGCTAACCTGGAATGGTTCTGTAGTTTCCTCCTATCCTGTGATTTGCATCCCCAAAAGTTTTTTATGCCAAGTCTGAATATGTCCAAATTGAGAGTCGAATTTGGAAGTCGACATCAAAACCAAAATTACAATCCATATCCAAATTACATGTGGGTATTGGAATCCATTTTTCAATATCGGTATGAGAACAACTTCGATGTAGATATTAAAATCTCATTTAAATGTAGGTATTAAGACAATTTCAATCACGAATTTAATATCCAATTTAAATACCAGTATTAAAATCCCAGTATTAAATATCAGTATTAAAAGCCCATTTAAATATCAGTATTAAAAGCCCTGTTTTATTAATGTTAGAAATGGATTTTTAATTAAGTTGTTATTACTTACGTCTATGATAGATCGGCTTATTCGTTGCACAAATTCGTGCACTTTTCAAAATGATTTCACCAATTAGTTAGTTCAAATATTTCAATGCACGCCTGGTTCGTCACGTAATACTCTCACATATCATAGTTTTATTTGAGAAATTCCAACAATTTCCTTTTATTAAGTCACGTATTTAGTGTTTGTTATTTATTATTATCTAAACTGAATAATCTGGCGCTTGTTCATTTCTACATAATATTGGATCTTTCAACAAAGGTGAACTATTCCTGTCACGTACGATTTTCTAATAATACATAATTTAGATTGCGTGTACGATGAAATTTTTAACGCAATTGTTAAATATTTGTAATGCCAATTCATATAGGTTTCTCGTTGATTTAATTTTGATGCATTTTGTTGCGTTTTTAAATCTTATCTTAACTTGTAAACTACTCTTGGATATTTTTATGTTCTTATGTATTTAATCCCGCGTATTTTATATACAGTGTGCTCTCAATTAACAATTTGTGTAGTGACCGATTTACTCTTATAATATCTGGAATTATGTGTTTTTATTAAACTGGAAGTTGTTTTTATTTATTCTAAGAGCCCTGTGACTTAACCTACTCCTAAACTACCCTATAATTATAGCATTATATATATATATATATGTATATATATATATATATATATACCATATTTCTCCGATATTCAGTAATATGTGAAGAAGGGGGGAGAGGGGTTTAGGGGGCTTCGTGGCGTAGTAGTATGTGTGTGACTACTTCGCCCAAGGTCACGGGTTCGGATCCCGAAACGGTCCGCTTGTAAAATGTTAGGCGAGCATTTTTCACAAAAAACACCCTCGTTCGGATGAGAGGTAAAATGGAAGTCCCGTGTGTGAGTGCTGTCACGCACTTTGAAGATCCCTACCTTGCTGGGAACAGCAAGGGTTCGGCAAAATTCCAAATTTTCCAGGTAAAAGAAACTCGCTTCCTGACCAATGTAGTACCTTCGGGTGGAGCATTGAAAAATCACATGTAAGGTATGTGAAGGGGGTTAAGCAGCTTGCGACTACAAAGATCTTCCAACGTTCAAACATTTGCTGATTTAATAGTTTTTCAATATATCCTGTCGAACAGGGTTTATCGTTTTGAAACAGCTTGGACAGGTACCAACACTTATTTCTATTTTGAACTAGCCTATACAGTTCTCTGAAATTTCCATAGCCTAGATAGAGCTTGGTTCCACTTCTAATTATATATCCTATTTTACCGAGATCCAGTAGTATGTGAAAGGGGTTAAGCAGCCTGTGACTGCCAAGATATTTGCCGAATTAATATTTTTCCAGTAAATACTTTCGCACAGTTAACGTTAGTTGAGAATATTGCAAAACCTATACCTGTAGTTGCTTATAATAATTATCAGATTTAAGTACAATTATTTTTTTGTCATTAGGTTTTCCCTCTTGGAACTGATTGGACGCGTACCTCCGTTGATTTCTATTCTGAGTTGGTTTACGCGTTTCCCTGAAATTCCCACAGCTTACATCTTTAACTATCTGTGTGCAATCGTCCAACCTAGGTCTACCTCTATCTCTCTTTTTTCCTATCTCTGCTTCTAATATATTTTGCACTATTCCCTCATGCCTTAGTATGTGGTCTATCATCCTATCTCTCGTATTTTTTACCGGTCTCCACATATTTCTTCTTCCCTTAACATTTCTAGCACCTCTTTGTTCTTAACTTTGTCTGTGCAGGATATCTTCATCATACGTCTGTAGCACCACATTTCAAAGGCTTCTATCTTTTTCCACTTCTGCTACTGTCCAAGTTTCACAGCCGTACAATGCTGTGCTCCACACATATGTTTTAAGCAATCTCTTCCTTGTTTCTTTGTTTATTGTCTTTGAATACAGTAGCTGATTTTTCTTGTTAAATGTAGCACTCTTCCCATGTTGCGTTACTTGCCTACCTAGGTAACAGAAATTCTTAACTTCTTGTAAGTTCTCGTTACCCATTTGTATTCGTGTTTTTGATTTATTTTCGCCTCCTTCGCATACCAGTATAGTACCACCCAAAGACTTGGGAGGTGTGTCCCTGGTGTCACTGCCTGCTAAGAAGTACACTCATAGTAGAAAGCTTTTATTTGTCAAACTGAAATATTTGTAAGTTTAAGTTATTAATATTCAACTCTGTTAGAACTGTTTCTATTTCATCAAAAGCAGCTTCTAACTCTTTCTTACTATTACCGCTATATCATATGCAAATTTAAGCATATCAATCCTTTGTCTCTGCATAGTAATTCCAAATGTTTTCCTACATTTGACAGTATTCATTGCCTCTTCGATGTACAAGTTAAAAATTAATGGGGATAGGGTACATTCTTGTTTTACACTTTTCCTAATATTCACTTCTCTACGTTCTAGCTTAAATTCTATCACCGCGGTTTGCTCTTTGTATAAGCTATGAATTACTCGTCCATTCCTAAAACTCATTCCAATCTATTTCAGTATTTCGAACATTTTTTTCCATTTTACATTGTCGAATGCTTTTTCCAGATCTACAAATCATATATACACGCTTTCCCCCTTTTCTATTGTTTTCTCCATTATCACCCTCAGGGCTAAAATAGCATCCAGTGTTTCTCTGTTTCGCCTAAACTCAAATTAATCTTCTCCTAATATTTCTTCAGCTTGTTTTTCCATTTGTTTTTGTACAATTCTAGTCAGTATTTTTTTAGTATTTCTGACACGTGTGCAGTCAAACTCATTGTACGAAAATGATGATACGTTTGAAATCTATAGGTATCTTGACTGTTTCATACATACAGCTTACAAGTTGGAATAGATGTTGTGTCACAGCTTGACCAGCGGCCTTTAAAGTTTCTGCTTGTACCTTACCATTTTTTAGACCCTTTAATGCTAATTCAAATAAATGACCAAGAGAATGGAAATAGTACATCAGCAGGCAGTTCTTCTTTATCAGACAGTGCAGCTTCTATTCCAACAACTCGAATGAAACGAAAACACAATACCGATATGTTGCTTATTGAAAAGCGATATGCTAATTTTATGGAAATGAAACGGGAAATGATTGCAGTAGAAAAGAAGTTGACCTACTCCAAAAGTTTTTAAATAAATTGTAAATTCACTGTTTGATTTTTATGCTCGTTTCATATGTTAAAAAGTTACAGTATACAACTTCATTAATGTATTATAAAAGTACAGTATACAGTTTCTGTTAATCAAGTAAAACAATTATTTTACATTTATGCATATCTCAATAAAAGACATCGATCACATGTGGGTATTTGTTTTTTGAGTGCTTGACATAATGACATGGTATATATTGAACAGCAAGGACCACTCTGCAAATCGTTTTCTATATTTGGCAGCATGATAACTGTGTGAACCTTTTTTAAAATGCATACATTATGCAAAATTCAAGCTACCCTTATACAGTCAGATACCAAATTTAAGTCCACGTTTTGAAACCCAACCAACAGTCTGCGAAACCCACCCTAAAAAAGGCCAAAACTGCGTTGTCCTACCACTTTTGCTGCAAAATGTTTATAATTAAATTGGCACATTTATTCAGTAAAACATCCCTTATCCTGAAAAGGAGTTGCTAACTAATGTAGAGATGGATACGCTGAATCGCCAGGTAAAACATTGTTCCCAAAATATGTTTTGTCTTGAAACTTTCCCCTCAAACAGGGTTCTTTTTTACGTGAATGAAATAGAGTAAATAATAATAGTTATGCTTCTGTATAATCTTTACAATAATTTTTAGTAAAAGTATAAAAGAAATAATGAAATCAACTCGTATAACTGATTATTAACTCGAACCTACACTACTTAAGAAAACTAATTATAGTTCATCGCGAAATGGTAGATATAAATTGTAATTGTTATTAAATTTACTAAGTCCGAATATCTAACCGTAACACATGTGGCCTGTTCTAAATTACACTCGGTCAACAACCGGTTCGTTTACTCGCTGCAATGTTAGAAGCTCGGCTCTACATTCGCTCTAGCGCGCTGAATGTTTTATTCACATATACCCCAGGTATCTATGAAATTATTAATCAGGATAGATCCTACCTTATTTTATAGACAAACTGTCCTTCGGGGATGATTTCGGAATTCTTCGCCCCTGGTCTGCTTTGTTAAAAACACAACTCCGTTTTCACTTGCATTATTCTTAACGCACTTGCTTATTTTTTAAATCGTGTTTCACTAACACACTGCCAACCCGAACGACATGCTTCGCCGTTCCTTCATAACTACTTTAACAATACTGGCAGAGCTTTTGGGACTCGATTAAAAACAGGTTACTATTCTGCCCTCCACTTCTTATAATTATACTCTGTTATTCTACTAGACAAGAACGGTTAATCCTAATGCTAAAAGGAATATTATATATTACTGCCGGTGCAGCACAGACTTCAACTGCTTAGCATAAGACTAGACTTTCTTAAATGTATGGCATCATGTGTAGAACCTACTTATCCGCAGAAAATATCCGAAAGTAGTCTGGTCGGGTAACTCAGGGAAGGTGGAGCGAAGTAGGCACCCCTGAAGTTCCACCTCCCGGAACAGTGAACTGTAATCGTCGAGGGGTAGACACTGGTGGAAGAAATGCTAAGATACGAAGGACCGAATAGTAGAAAATGAACACTATTGCAATATAACAACTCACAACGACAATCTGGTGAACTTTATGGAGTGAGTAAATTAAACAATTAATCGTACACCGTGTAGTAAGAGGATCATATATTATAACGTCAATAAGAATTAGAAATACAGCGAAAAGCACAATTTACAGTATATTAAATTTCTGAATTATTCGAACTTGTATAAACGTACTACTTTTATAACACTATTAGGAATTCATAGTACATATGCCGCGTATCAAGTTCACTAACGTATTTTGTATGATACGTCAATGGAAAGGGTCATTTCATCAATACCACACAAGCACGAGATAACTTGCTGTGATACCAGATTAAGAAAATTGGTTATTAATTACTATTATAACCGAAAGAATCAATAACGTTTGGACGATTGTAAGAAATTTACATACATCCGGAAAAAACACGCACCTGTGTTGAGAGAATACAAATTACTACGAATAATGATCGCCTCGTATTTCAGTTAATCAATAACAATTACGATAGGAACGATTCATTACAATTTGCACACTAGAAATAATTTAGAACAGCGTTTTAGCATAAAGATAATTACAGCCCGCGCGAATACGTCTGTAACCTAGGAAAGTTGAAGCAAAACTCTGTTGTTTGTCTATTAAAACGAAGGCAGGTGAACGATAGACCGCGCTGCACGTGCCTCAAGGTTATCTTCCTGCCTGTAGGGCAGGCTATTAAATAGAATTGAACATTTATATGCTCTAAGTAATAATAGAGCATTTTAGAACGTAATTAATCTTATTGAAAATAAAGAAGATTTTACGAATACGAAATAATTTAGGAAACTCCAACATAGTCGATTAGATAAAGCAACACCATGAATAAATAAACTATGAAACTCCTTGCGGTTTAAACAGGACGTAGCATTTTCTACTGACCTATTAATTCTTACATGGCAACTCTTGAGTGCGCCAATGACGTGTGAAATTTGACACTACTCATAAAATTTTTGAGTTATGGGTACTATTTCGTTTTCTGAAGGGCAGCATATAAATTTCTGTTTTATACTTAAAATAAATTTTAATGTTATGCGTAAAACTAAATGAGCAAAACCCAAATCTGTCTGAAATTTTCCGAAAGCTTTCGGTGTTACTTAAGTAACATACTGTCCGCAGAAAACGTTTAAAGCAGAAATGTTTTGTCTTCCAGAATTGTTCGATGGTATAAATCTAAAGTTGTCCAATCTACCTGCAAAGTATCCACATAAAATCGTCTTACTGATGCAGGACAAGATAAACATCTACCAATTGGTTCATAAGCTAGTGTTTTGTTCATCGGAAAATGTTGGTAAAACGTCTTGTTTGAGTTCTGTTGAACAGTTCTTTCAACATAATTTTTGATTTTATACACGATCTCGCTGAATTTTTTATTCTTAGCGAGGCATGAAAATTTTTCTGAATAGAAAACTATCTTATCAATACTATCAACTAACAAAATCTAAAGAATCATTTAATATTGGAAAACTTTTCCATATTATACGAACCAGTATTATTTTAATAGTTTCTCTTTCCAAGCAGCACAGATTAGTTCCACTTATACAAATCACAATTATAAACAGTAAGAAAACTAGGTTATGTCAACAATGTGCCAAGGTAAAGAAATATGTTTGATTTGTCGAAAATTTAGAGTTACTCAAATTAAAATAAACCGTGTGAAAACGATTTGGAATCGAGTGTTTTACGTAACGCTCGGGACTCGTCGAATTCTTAAATAGAATCTATTTTGCATGAGTATACAAAGTTGCACAGACTTCGCAATTTTTTTGGATGTTTGACAAAATTCGGTACAATTCGACTGTATTAAACAATCAGTTATTGGAATTAAAAGTCAGTATTAACATAAATGTATCGATCAACATTTTTAACTTTATAGCCTCTAAGAGACAACAGATTTATAATGTAATAAAATAACTGTGTATTAAGCGCTTCCTGGAAACACTGCACCAAAGCTTACGAAAAGAAATGCTCTCAAATGGTTCCAATGCTTTAATCGTGTTTTTCCTAAACTCTACTAAATGCAACTACTGAATTTAGTCCGAAACAAGAATTTCAGTTAAAATTATTACCTTAAGATGTGATGATTAAGCAAATAATATCTGGAAACTTCTTACATTTTTGATAAGCATATATTTATTATCGTCAAGATAGGAAGTTGTGCGTCAAATGCGAGTTCCTGTTAATTTAAAGCAAACATTAGCTGATCAAATGTGACGTGTATACTCGATTAGTTTGAAAAACGAAGATACTGTCTCGTGGGAAATCTATCAAAGAAAATGCTTTCAGTGTTTTTAATAGCCAATTCAATCCTGTTTGTAAAGAAAATAAACATAATATAGAACGACATAAGTATGTAAATAGAAATTGCGTGCCCTAAATTTATGTACACAGTATCATAACATTTTGCGCATTTCTGGTAAACTAGTAGATGCTGCAGGTCTTTAGAGTTAATATCTGTAGATTACTAAAAAGAAACATGCATCTAATATAAACTAGCAGGATGTAGTTTTTATAGAAAAATATCCTGATAAGTTGAATAAGCTATAGTAAAGGAATATTCCTGTTTTGATAGTTGATAGACCACAATAGTAGTTTAGCTATGAAGAAGCTGGGATACATGCAAAAACCTGTCATATATTTGAAATTTGCAATATTTTTTGGTCAAATATGAATATATATATATATATATATATATATATATATATATATATAAAGTTTAGGTGGATTTCGACTATAAAGATTTGATATTGTAAAGTAAATATCGGGTAGTAGTCAATTTGGGCGATTAGTAAACGCTTTTAATCAATTCAAGCTTTTGAAAAATTTATTTTCTTCATCAGGAAAACTATAATAAAAGGATTATAAAATTTCTTGGTACATAAATTGCTTACTTACGATTATACAGTCTATTTAATGAATAAGTGGAACATAACAGATATTAGAACACGCTGCCGAAATTGATAAAAACATTCCAAACACAATAACTAGCTTATATAATAATTAAAAAATTCAGTGGAAAAAAGATTAAATATTAGTAACAAAGTAATATAAAAGTTATTAATTTAAAATAATTTAGAAAATGTCAAAATATAAAATACTTTTGACATATAAATTATGTCATAAGCAAACATACATAAAAATAATAATTAAATATAACGAGTCAATTTTGAAGAAAAAGAAACAATGTTTAAGAGTAAAAGAAATAAGGTAAATAACTAGTTATTGTGTTTGAAATGTTTTTATCAATTTCGGCAGCGTGTTCTAATATCTGTTATGTTCCACTTATTCATTAAAAAGACTGTATAATCGTAAGTAAGCGATTTATGTACCAAAAAATTTTATAATTGTTGTATCGCGTTGTCATAGCGTTCTGCGTCGTGGTTATCTAGATTTCCGGTAATTGCTTTGATTATGTTTCCTAATCCGTTGATTAGTCCTCTTTTTCTTCTCGTCATTTGTTCCGTAGGTATTAGTCGGTTTTGATTTGTCTTTTATATTTTTCAAAATACTTTCTGTTATACTGTCGTAGTTCATCATTTCTATTGCGTATTCTTTTCCGAATTTTGTTGTGTCCATTGATTGTTTTAGTCGAAAATAATTATTTTTGATTATTTGAAATTCTTGTTTTAGCTCGGTTAAATCGAATTTTTGTGCAAAGGTCCAATAATCTATAGTGTTCTGCATACTGCCTAATTTTATTGGTAGTATACCGGGGTTATTCTTTATGTCTTCAATTACAATTTCTGTGTCCGTTCTACCTGGGTGGAGGTTGACGGTAAGGGTGATGATTGTCCATCTGAAAGTACAGGGTGTCTTAAATTTTTGAGGTGAACATATTTTGTTATCTTGCCGTCGTCTATCGCGGCTACGTTTTTGTCGGATATTGGTTTGATTTTAAAGAGGCCTATATTTCTCGGTGCCGTTTTGTGTCTTTTACTTTGGTAATTTTTCTCGAATACGGTTTGTCCTATGGAAAATTTGTTTGTCTGAGTTTTTATTACGGGTCGCGGTAATGCGTTCTTTATCGTTATCTAATTTGTCCTTTACTTTGTCATAAGTAATTTTTAGTTTCTCTTTGTGAGCTTTAGCGTATTGCTGATAGATTTCTTTGTTATAATGTATATCATAGGGGTTGCGTGAATCTGAGTGTCCTAGGGTTAGTTCTAAGGGTGTAAAATTTGTCGTTGAATGAATTGTGCTATTATACGCGATTAATGCGTATGACATTAAGTTAGTTATGTGTTCTTTCTTGTAATTTATTCTTAATAATCTGATCTGTTCTAATAGGGTTGAATGCAGTCTCTCAATTAGTCCGTTGGATTCAGGGTGGTCTTCCGTTATAAAGTGAATTTTTATTTTGTGTAATTCCAAAGTGTTTTTTCGCTTCCGTTGTCTAATGTGATTGTTTCGGGCGTTCCGTAAAATGTAAAATAGTGTAGAAATCCTTGAGTTACGTCTATACTATTTTTAGAAGTGATTGGTATTGCTTGGCCTATTTTCGTAAATGCGTCCACGATTGTTAGGTAACTTTGTGCTTCTACTACTAGAGTATCTGCATGTAATTTTGAAAAGGTTTGTCTGGTGTTTTAGTTAACTTTAAGGGTATCTTTGGGGGTTTTCTGTCATATTTGGCTTTATCGCATAATTCACACTGATTGATGAAGTCTGTAGTTAATTCTTTCATGTCCTTGAAATAGTAACGTCTCATGATTTGTTTCAGAGTCTCGTTTATTCCTCGATGGTTGGTCTTTCCTTTGTGTCGGTTTCTTATTACATCGTTTATTTCGTCAGGGTCGTCTAATGTTATTAATTTTCTTGTGCATCTTAGAAGTTCGGGGCCAGAATTGTTGAATAGTTTTACATATATTTCTGAAAATCGTTTGTACAAGTTTTCCGTGTTAAAAATAAAAGTAAAATCGTTTTTTCTCGTGGGTGTATTCCTTTAGAATTTTAATTATCTGTGATTCATTGTCGTCTTTGGTTATTTGAACTTGGTAAATTTTCTTATTATCCACTTTCGTGTATTTTACAGGGTTGGGGTTGTTTAAAACTTCCGTGATTATGAATTGATTGAGCTTCATGTCTATAGCTTCGTTTAAAATTTTAATTGTGGTTTCCGGTTCGTCATTTTGTGTCGAATGTATGGTTTCTATTTCTTCTGGGGTCTTCTCTAATTTCGGTTTCGTCTAGGTTTCCTATTACTGATTCGGTTTCTAGTGCGTTGAGTTGGATTCTACTTAAAGCGTCTGCGTTATTGTTGTAAATTCCCTTTTTGTATATGATCTCATAGTCATATTCTTCTAGTCTGATTCTCCATCTTTGTAATTTCGAGTTAGGTTCTTTGAGTTTGCATAGCCATACTAATGGTCTATGATCGGTGTATATATTAAATTTCCGTCCGTATAGGTACGGTCTAAAATATTTTGTTGCCCAAATTATGGCTAACAATTCTTTCTCTATCGTACTGTGTCGTTGCTCTGTTTCGTTGAGGGTTCTTGATGCGTAACTGATGGGTTTATCGTTACCTACTGTTCCTTGGCTTAATACTGCACCTAAGGCTACATTTGATGCGTCCGTTGTTAATATGAATGGTTTCGAAAAGTCTGGGTATTCTAATACGGGGTGATTTGTTAAAATGCTTTTGATTTTATCTACTGCTTTTATAAATTCTGGAGTATGTACAATTTTGTTTCCCTTTTTTAAACAATTGGTTAGGGGCTTTGTTATTTGAGCATAACCTTTTATAAATTTTCGGTAATATCCGCTAAGGCCTAAAAATCCTTTAATCTCTTTATTCGTTTTGGGTATGGGGTAATTTAATACAGCGTTTGTTTTGTCGGGGTTCGGCATCACTCCTTGGGGTGTTATTATGTGTCCTAAAAATGCTACTTCTTTCTGTAGAAATTCGCTCTTATCTAGTTGTACTTTAAATTGTGCGGTTCTTAATCTTTCGAACACTTCTCGTAATCTTTCAATGTGCTTCACTAATGATGTTGAATACATTATTATATCATCTAGGTACACAAGGCATTTTTCGTTGTGTATCCCTCGTAGTATGTTATCCATTACTCGTTGAAAAGTTGTGGGTGCGTTCTTCAGTCCAAATGGCATCCGTTTATACTCGTAGTGTCCTCTAGGTGTGCTAAAGGCTGTTTTCTGTGTATCTCCTTCTTCCATTTCCACTTGATGGTATCCTGATGCTAAGTCTAGCGTCGAAAAATATTGGCACTTGCCTAACTTATCTGATATTTCTGTTATATTCGGTAACGGGTATTTATCGTCTACCGTTTTTTCATTTAACTTGCGGTAATCTATTACCATTCGATATTTTCGTTTTCTTGATGCGTCTAGTTTCTTCGGTACTATTAGTACGGGGCTGCTCCATGGTGAATTGGAGTGTTGTATTATATCTTGATCTAATAGATCGGCTACTTGTCTGTCAGCTTCTTCCTGACTTGCCTGGGGTAATCGGTATGCTTTGGTGAATATCGGTTTGTTGTCTGTTAGCTCAATGTTGTGCTTAACTGTATTTGTAAATGTTAGGGGTATTCCTTCGCAATGGAATATGTCGCGGTACTCGTAACATAATTTTTGTATCGCTTTCTGCTCTTCGTGATTTATGTCGCGGTTAAATCGGATATTATTTAAATTTTGACTTAACATTTCGTCGTTTTCTGCGGGGTTGTAATTTTCGTTTAGATTTTCATCTATTTCCATTTCATTAAAATTTAATTCTTCTACGTTAATCGGGTTTGTTAAAGATAGTTCTACGGGGTAGTCATTTGAGTTTAATATTGTTGTTGTGGCGTAATTATCTTTGATTTTTACTAATGCGGTTGGGGTTTCTACTCCTTGTTGAAAAGTTATGTGGTTTATTATTCCTAAGTTATTATTTGAATTTACGGGGATTCTTATTTTTTTTCTGTTCGGGGTTCTAATGTATACTTTTCGTCGATTTGGGTGTTTTGAAATTTGATGGGGATTCGTCCATATTTGGTTCTTAATAATCGGTTTTTAATATCTATGTTGGCTTTTAATTTTCTTAAAAGGTCCATTCCCAATAGTCCGTCATATTTGTCATTAAATTCAAATATGAAGAATTTATGTTTCATCTTTACGTTAAAGGTTTTTGGTAAAGGTATGTTTGCTACGAATTAGTTCAGGGTTGTTTGATGGGCGGTTTAATTTTGAAGGGTTCTCTTTAGTAGGGTATAATCAAGGATCCTGTGACCATATTTCCACCAGCATCCACATTTCCACACACATCTGGACCAAAAAGTTTTCTTCGACTAACCATTTTCATCTTTCAAGATAAACCTATCTTAAATTTTTTTATGTTTCGAGATAAATGAGCATCCTCATTTCCTCCCACATCTGAACCAAAAAGTTTTCTTCGACTAGCCATTTTTATCTTTCATCTGAACCAAATAGTTTTCTTTGTTCAGCCAATGCATCTTTCGAGATAAACCTATCTTGTTTGGTATCAATCAATATTAGAATTTTCTCAGCTACCCGAATTTAGGAATTTTCAGATATCATCACCCCAAGGAGCTACCCCAATTTTAAGATTTTTTACCTATAGCGACTTTTGAGCGTTCTTATAAACTTTTTAGTCAGATACATCTTGTTAGCTTAGAATTTTACAGAATCTAAATCTGCAAACAGATTTAAAATCGGACACTCCTTACAAAGTTACACTTTAAGCCTCAAACCTAAATTTTGCTCTTTGCTTTATAAGCAAACTAACAAATACTTTTCTTCGTCTAGCCAACGCATCTTTCGAGATAAACCTACTTGTTTGGTATCAATCAATATTAGAATTTTCAGCTACCGAATCTTTAGGAATTTTTGATTCACCCAGAGAGCACCCCATTTTAAGATTTCTTACCGTCGACTTGAGTGTTCATAAAAGAACACTTGTTTCAATTAAAATTAATGGTTTTAATTTTTTTTTTTTTTGGCCCTAATATATTTTTTAAATTTTTTTAAAATTTATGCCCATTTTCTTTTTTTTAAATTTATGGCTTTAAAATTTTCTTGGCCTTTTTTAAATTTTTTTTAAAAAATTTTAAAATATTTTCAAAACCCCCTTTAAAATTTTGGAAAAATTTTAATAATTATTTTTTCCCTATTTAAATTTTTTTTTAATTAACAACCCCAAATTTCCTTTTTAAAACCAACCTTTACCTTTTTTTATTAACCCTTTTTCTTTCAAATCTTTAAATTAAATTTTTAAAAAACCCCCATTTCCCAAAAATTTTTTTTTTTAAAAATTCCCCAAAATTTTTTTTACCAACTTTTGGTTTTTTTTTATCCCAAAAATTTTTTTAAAAAAAACCCTAATTTTAAAAATAAACCCAAAACAATTAAATAAACATTTGCCTTTTGTTTTAAATTTTATTTTTTTTTTGCAAGAATTTGAAATAAAATTTTAAACAAAATTTAAAGGGTTTTCCTTAAATTAATTTAACCCAAACCCAAAAAAAATTTTTTTTTACAATTTTAAAATAAATTTCTTGTACAAATTTTTGGTTTTCTTTTTAAAAATTTTTAAAATCAAAAATTTAAATTTCGAAAACCCTTTTAAGCCCTAATTTCCCACAAAATTTTTCGTTCTTTTTTAAAAACCCGAAATTTAAAAACCCGAAAAGGGGTTTAAACCCTTTTTTAAAATTATTTTCAAACCCGTAATTTTTGCCCAAAACCACCAAATTTTTGAAAATTTTTCCGTAAAAGTTAAAAAAAAAAACCCCAAAAAATTAATTTAAAAGAAGCCAAATTTTAAAAAGGTTAAAATTTTAAAAAAAAAATTATTTGAAATTCCAAAAAGCCTTTTTAAAAAATTTAAATTAAATTAAAAAATTTAGTTTAGACCCCAATTGACCAAAACCTTTAATTTAAAGAAACACCAAATTTTTAGTTTTTAAGGAATTTTCTTTCCCCCTTTTAACAATTTAAATTTTTTAAACAAAATTTATTTTGAAAAACATCAAAATTTTTCTTTTTAAAAGGAAAAAACCCAAAGGTTTCCCTTGGGAAAGGTATCAACCGAGCCTTTGAATTTTTAAAACCCAAATTGAAGGGAAAACCCCAAATTTTCAATTTCCTTTTTTTAAAAATCCAGCAAAGGGGTTTTACCCCCCGGTACAAAAAAAAATTGAAATTACCCAAAACCCCCAAATCCCCAAAACCCTTTTCCCTAACCAACCCAAAATGTTTTGAAACAAAAAAAAATAAAAAATTTAAAATTTTTGGGGTTTTTTAAATTTTAAAAAAAACAAAAACAAATAATTTTAAACTTTTTTAAATTAAAATTCAAAAACCTCAAATTTTATTTATAAAACACATTAAATTTCCCAAAACCTTTTAAATGTTTAAAAAATAACCCTTTTAAACTAAACCCTTTATTTTCCCGAGAAAAAAAAAAAACAATTTCCCTTTAAACAAAAAAAAAAATTTTAAAATTTTTTTAAAAGAAAAATTTGGGGAAATTTTTTTAAAACAAAATTTTTAACAAAATTCCCAATTTAAAAACCCTTCCAAAAAATTTACCAACCCGGTTTGTCCCATATTTTTCCCGATACTAAATAAAAATTTTCTTTAACGAAATTTAAAACCTTTTAAAATTCCAAATTTTTTAAAAATTTCCCTTTAAAAAAAACAAAATAACCAAACCAACAGTCCTTTTAAAATTTTCTAGAATAATTTTCAACCCAACAAACGATTTTTGATTAAATACAAAAAAACCCTTTAAAAAAGTGGCTTTAAAAAAAAAAACCTTTTTTTAAAATAAACAATCACCCTTTTTACAATTTTTTTCCAAAAAAACTTTTAAAATTTTAATTTTTAAAAAATTTTTAAAAAATTTTTTTTCCCAAATGAATTAAAATTTTTCCCTTTTTCATTAAAAAAATTTCCCAGCCCCTTTAACCTTTTAAAATTTTTTTTCAACAAACTTTTTTTTATTTGCCCCTCAAAAATTTTTAATCCATATTTTTTTTTCCCCTGTAAACCAAATTGCAAAATTTAAAATTCCCAAACCTTTGATGAAAAAATTTTTAAAATACAAAAATTTCCGAAATTCTTCCAAAATTTAAATTTATCTAAAAAAATTATTTTTAGTCCCAAATTTTCAAAATTTCTAAAATTTAAAAATTTCCCATTTTAACCCGAAAAATATTAAAATTTTCTGTTTCCAAATTTTCAAAAATTTTTTAAATTTTTTTTTAAACAAACAAATTTAAAAATTTATTTTACAAAAAAATATTTACCCCCGGAACACAAAAAAAAACCCTTTGGAGGTTTCCAAATCAACCATTTCCCAAACCACCAACCCAAAAAAAAACCCTAACATTTTAACAAACCTTTCCCAAAACCAAAACAAATTTTGACCCCTAAAAGAATAAACCTGGCCCCAAACCATGGGAAAAAAGGGAAAGGCCAACCAACCCCCATTAAAACAAAAAAATTTTAGGTTTTTGGATTTTGGGCCCCGGGGTTTGGGCCCCCAAATTTTTTCCTTTACAACGCCCAAACTTGGAGGAAAATTATTAAAATTAGGTTAATTTTAAAAAATATTGTTGAGGGTTTTTAAAAAACCCAAATTGGCATTTCGGGGCCTAATTTTCAAATCTTTTTAAATTTTTGAAATAAATTTATGGGGAAATGGGCAGTGGTCATACATTGGGGTTTTTGGTCATATGGCCCGGTCATTGGCATATGGTCATATTTTTGGCATTGGTCATGTGGTCATGGCATATGGCATATGGGGTTTTAAAAATTAAATTTGGTATATGGAAGTATTTTGGGGTTTTTATAAACTTTTTGAAAATGCCTTGAAATTCTCCAAACAATCTATTAAAAAGGAAATATTATGGTGAGTTTTCCCGCCTTAAAAAAAAACCTAGAACAACGTTATGCAGATATGTTAAAAGGTTGCAGAACGTGAAGAAATTACATAATTCCAACGATGCATCCAGAGATGTTATACCAAAGTTAAAATACCTATACAGAATTATGATAACTTTGCTATTGCTAATGAAAAGAGGATGGTAAACATGGTCCTTGTTCCGTCAACATACGAGCTATATTCGTGGGACCATCGAGTTGTGGAAGACCAACGCTTTAATATCTCTGATCTTGCACGAGAACGGTCTTAGATTTCAAAATGTCTATGTATTTTGAAGAGTTTGTATCAACCGAAATACGAATTGTTAAGAAACGTTTTTAACCATTAAAAAAGAAATTGTTACCATGAGTTTGAAAATTCGATGATTTGATGAACCCGGAGATACCAAAGAAGATTCAATTATGGTTTTCGATGATATACCTGCAAACGAGCAAAGAAAATCACCATTTTTTCTTCGGTCGACATAAAGCAATAGATTCGTTCTATCTATGTCAAACTTACGCTAGTGCCTTAAAACATAGACTCAGAGATAACGCCAATTAATCGCATTATGGAAACAGGATGAAACCAATTCGACATATCTTTTCGGATCATATAATGGTGACATGAATATCCGAAATTTAAAGAAATGTGTTTACAGGGGGGGTCAAAACATAATTTTATAACTGTTGTTAAAGATTTTGATTTGGATAATGGTCGATATAGGAAGAATTTCGACGAGTATATAAATATTTGATATTATTCAAAAAGTTAGTTCCCAAAAGTTTCATGATGACGGACGTTAACAAATTGAAATAAACGAGCTTCATTTATGCAGGATCTGTACGAAAAATTTGGTACAAAAGGGAGGTTCATCTCACAAAAATTCAAAGAGGTGCACAAACAATTGATGATCCACTGCAAAACCGTTCCCAGTTCAATCGATCACCGAAAAATACCTACAACAAAGGTTAAAGTGAAAACAGGCTACCTTAAAGAAAATTAAGAACCGTTAGAAGAACCTTCCATCTTTATATGGATGTTAGCTAGAGACAAACGAAAATAATACAAGTGGTTAAGTAAATAAACCGTCAATTGATACGCATAGTTTAGGAAAAGTATGTAGGAAATTGATTTGAAAACAGTGACACAACCTAAAATAATAACGTTTATCTAGAGACTAGAGGTCTAACAAGAGTTATAATTATTTTAAAGTCCTTAGCATTTTTCTTAAGAAATGTAATGATTTTGTTCATAGAATACATTCCATACCGGTTGCTTCGTGCGTGCACACAAATCGGTGCAATCGGTACATATCCGAATAGGAGTAGCTCATATAAAAGGACTGTTCGCGTAGAAGTTATTATTTGTTGATTGTACGGTTTAAAGAGACAATATAATAAATATGTATAAAACTTTGGAGAGGTTATTCGAAGATTTCGCAATGCTCTACGAGTAAAAAGCAGAATGTGGGCAACGCTTTGATAGATGGAGAAAATGTCTTATGTGTCAGTCATACGAGGAAGCAATACAGCACTGTACTGCAGTGTTATCAATGCCGAGGATCTGGATGATTTTATGGAAATAATCGAGGAGATGGGGTTTATAAAACTGTTGGCAGATATTCAAATGGAATATATACTAAATTGTAAGTTTTAAAATAAAAATTTAACCACCACAACTGTTATCATAAGAAATGAATGATGTGATTTAGAAATTATTTTGTATATATTAGCTTGTTTATGTTTTAAAATATAAAGCATACATTGGTATTGTTTAATTTTTCAAATGTAAATGGATCTAATTATGAAAAATTATAACAAAATTATTTAATTTAAAGGGTTATAAATACGTTTAAAAATTACTTTGTTTAAAATTTATTTTTTTAATTTATTATTAAATAAACCAAATTTGTTCTATAATTAAATCAAATATTATTAAAATTTACCAAATTTAAAAAAAATTCAATAAACACAACACACACAAAAATTTTTTATTAATTAAATTACAACCAAATACAAATCTTTTTCTCTTTGGAAATTGTAACATTAAATTTCACCAATTTTTTAATTTGATAGATTTTGCTTTATTTTTTCGGAACTTCAACTATCTCATCTTTTTTTTCGCAACAATTAAATTTTATATGTTTAAGTTTTTTTTTTCTTCAGAAATCATTATCTAAATGTTTGATTTGATCAACTTATCATGTGATTTCTTATATTTTAAATTTCAAATTCTTTATACTTAATTGTGATTATTGTTTGATAAAATTGTTTTACTTGAACAATTTTTAAAATTTTTGCATTAAATTTAAAATTTTTTTTAACCCCAAAAAAAAAACCCAAATTTTTTTTTTTGAAAAAAATTTTTTCAAATTTTTTTCTTTTCAAAATTTAGGGTTAAGGAATTAATTTTTTTTCCCCCAAATTTTTTTCTTTTCAAAAATTTAAATAAAATTTTTTTCAAAATTTATTTAAATTTTCCCCAAATTTTTCCGTTTTTTTTAAAATGTTTTTAAAATTGGCCCAAAAAATTAAAATTTTTTTTTTTAAACGCAAAAACCCAAAAAATTTAAATTTTTTGGGGTTTCCTTTTTAAAAAAATCAAAATTTGGCCTTGAAAAAATGGAAAATTTTAAAATTTTTTAAAACCGAAATGTTGGCTCTTTAAAAAAAACTAAAAGGGAGGATGAAAAGAGGAGTTCCAAGAACTTTGGTTTTTTTTTTTTTTTTTTTTTTTAAAATAAATTTTATTTAATTCCCAAATTTGAAAAAATGTTATTAATTACAAAGCACAACCATGTTTCCTGGGGTATGGCTTTAAATTAAATGCAAAGGGTGGTTTTAAGAATTTCCAATTTGACAACTATTTTAAAAGGAAACGGTTGAAATTAAAAATTGTCAATTTTTGGGGGAAAAATCATTTGGGAAACAAGGGTTTATCTCAAAAGACAGAGCGATACGGTTTAGAAATAGATTAAAGATGAATTATATACTGCTTGCAAAAGGTTATTCTGCAAATCAGTAAGGGTCATTCGATTTGAAAAATTCCGAGGATTTGAAACCTGAGGAAAACAAATAATAATTGAAATCTTACACGATGGTATATTAAAAATAAAGAGTAATTTTGTTTAATAATTCAAAATGGGTTGGTGGTTAAATACATACAGGTAAAACCCACTATAAAACAATTATAGACGTCACTTTTCCAGTCAAGACTTGCATATAACGCCAACTAATATAGAGCTGCGCACGCTCGACCATCGGCATAAAAGGCGAGAGCCATGTTCCAGTGCATTAGTCGTCAAAGTATCGTCGAGTTTGATTAAAATTATAAATTAAAGATGGATTTTTCTTGTGTTGACGTTACAAGTGATGTGCGAGTACCACAATTAAATATCAACCAACTAGTTGGTAAGTCAACCTATAGGTTAGGCGAATTTCCTCCAAATTATCACCACCATATATTAGAAGTTGGTTTTGATTTATATGGTGGTCTTCAACCTGCCATCCAAGTGATTTGCTGTAGTGGTATGTGTGCTGATTCTACGATAACATTCTCTTACTTCGATTGGAAGAAATTGTGTACTTTTCAAGTGGAATTTCAAATTCCCAATTTGCTCAAGACTCAAAACAAGTACGATTAAATGGTCTGACTACTGGAAACGATGTTGTTAGATACAATTGGATCAAGATTTCAAATTGCAGCTGAGCACAGCCTTTAATAGAAGTATATGGTTTTGAACAATTTTGAAAAGAGAATTTATATAATATGGAGATTACGAAAGATGGGAATGTTATTGTGCTACCTGCGTACGAGTGCATCAAGCTATTAAATTTGCGAGAATTGATCTGTTTTAAAATGGTGAGTTAAGGTGTAGAAACTTTCCAGAATTTTACGAAAAATTTGTTGGTGATATAAAAAGTATGTGGAAATACGACGGAGGAAGAAAGGGTTCAAACGTTATTAGAGGAGAGAGCAGTGCCAGTATTTCTCTGTCTAATGATTGCAGCAATTTAAATTACTTGACAGTGTTGGAACTTATTAAATGTTTCCATTCAGTACTTAAAAGATGCAACTGCAAGGCAATCGCTTGCGCAAATGTTTAGAGATTTGGCTATCCCAGATTCGCCAGACTCTGGTTACCACAGCGGTTTATAGATGTTATCAATACATGTATGTATTCTATTAAAACATATTTCTTGATAAAGTTTGTTTTACATATTTGTATCGCCAACATTACCATAAATTATTAATAGACGTATTAAACTATCCTGTTTTTATTTTTAGGTTTAAAGTGGTGTACGCGGAAATAATAAACACAATATACCGCATGTTAACAAAAAGTTGTGGGGGAAATTTAAAGACGAGTTTTACGGTGACTTGGTGTTAGAATCTGTAGGTAGTAAGGCTAAGTCCTACTGTATTGTGCGCAGAAGGACACGATTAAAAAGATTAAAGGGATCTCACAAAGTGTAGTTAATAAAACCGAGGGTCTTACAACCTATAACGAGCATATATCCCAAAAGGTGGGCATCCAGCTACGCAACAGTGCGTGGGAGAATAAGGATTCTTCCAATAAGAAATTAAAGTCATTGGTAATGGTAAAAATGTTAAACCTATAAAGGCGATTATTAATTGTGGTTTAGTGACCGCGTTTGTGCACTCTTCGAGTGTCTTCGGCAATCTTCGATTGTTTCCAAAGAAAATATTCAAGCACGCCATTTAATGTCGTGGTGTAACATCGTCCACTGTTAAGCTCCGTTAATTATACTACTAAATGAGGTTTGTATTTTCCGTAAATACGCACTTTTCAGCGCCTCGTGTTATTGGTAATCTACAAACAATTATATCTCGATTTGAAATGCGCGTCATTGAAACATATTCTCAACATAATTAATAGAAAGTCCAAGAAAAGAAATTATAAAACAGCATTCAAATGTTCGTTAAGAAATCTAGAATATTTGTTGGATTACGAGTTACAATTTTATTAATACTACATTGAAGTTTCCGGAATTTGCGTTATAATGCTTCTACCGCATCACGTAAGGTAATTTAGGTAATAAGACCCATTTACTTTCACTCTGATTATTATTGAACAGTACTTAATCTGGTTTATTACATTTTGTTAATTCTGGAATTTAGGTAGTTAATGATGTCATACACAAAATTTCTAATTAACATACATGGCTGGTATCTAGCGAAAGTTGTAGCACGCATTTCAATTACGAATGCATTCTTCTTTCATTACAGGAGAAATTCCATAGATTTCATACCAGCAAAATGCGCTTTCTTTTAGATATTTAAAACACATTACATTGGACATCAAAAGTCGACCTTGCCATTTCTACATTATTGTTAAGCATGCATTGGAATTTTTGGATGCGGTAATTTCTTGTTTAAAGTAACTTAGTTAAATAAAGTGTAATTTAAATTGTGATTGTATAGTCAGTTATTGCAATTGAAAACACATTCAGGGAATAATTTATTTGCTCTATATATTTTACAGTAGCGTTTCCGGACAAAACTTTCTGCTTTTAATTAATTAAAGCATACAAGTTTCTGGTGTATATTCTAAAGAGAAAATAAGTAGTTGATGTACCGTTGAATGGAGTTCATCCTTGTTTACACAAATTTCAGATCCTGCGAACTAGCGTTTTTGTTAATATTATTTAAAAAAATCAATACGTTAGATGGATAAGGTGTTCAGTGGCGGCTATTTTATCAATAAATTTTATTTAATATGTTTAGTTTTTTATTTTCAACACCAAAATTCTAAGGTTCACAAAACAATTTCTACAACCGGTTTTAAGACGTTGAAAAAGAGCTAGCCGCGGAGATCTGAAAATTAGAAATAAAAAGATTCGGGTAGCTGAGAAAAATCTAATATTAATTGATACCAAACAAGGTAGGTTTATCTCGAAAGATGCATTGGCTAGACAAAGAAAAGTATTTGTTAGTTTTGCTTATAAAGCAAAGGCGAAATTTAGAGGTTTGAGAGCTTAAAGTGTAACTTTGTAAGGAGTAGTCCGATTTTAAATCTGTTTGCAGATTCGGGTTGTGTGTAAAATTCTAAGCTAATTTAATGTATCGCATGACTAAAAAAATGTTTAAGGATTGTCAGAAATCGCAGCAGGTAAGAAATCTTAAAATGGGGGTAGCTCTCTGGGGGATGGCGCAATCTAAAAAATTCCTAAAGATTCGGGTAGCTGAGAAAATTCTAATATTAATTGATACCAAACAAGATAGGTTTATCTCGAAAGATGCATTGGCTAGACGAAGAAAACTATTTGGTTCAGATGAAAGATAAAAAAATGGCTAGTCGAAGAAAACTTTTTGGTTCAGATGTGGGAGGAAATGAGGATGCTCATTTATCTCGAAACATAAAAATTTAAGATATATTTATCTCGAAAGATGAAAATGGTTAGTCGAAGAAAACTTTTGGTCCAGATGTGTGAGGAAATGTGGGATTCTGGAGGAAATGTGGGGGTGGGATCCTTGATTATACTCTACTCTCTTTCTACATAGTTTAAATAATGTTTCTTTACTGTTCGCGGGGCTTATTAATGTTTTTGAAGATCCGGTATCGATTAGTAATTTAAAGTCAGCGTGGGGTATTTCGATATAGGGTAATACAAGGTGATTCATATTATTTAGGTTTATTACGTTAGGTCGTTTATAAAATGGTCAATTTGAAAATTTGAACGTGTGTTCTCTTCGTCGTCCTCGTAATTTTCATATGGTTCTTCGCGTTCATCATGGTTTGATTGATTTTGTTCGTTATTCGTACACGGTCGATTGTTATTATTTTGGTCATCTTCATACTCTTCTACTTCTTGATGAAATAGCTCTTCTGAAGTGAAAGTGCGTTTTTGATTGGGGTTTGGTCTTATGTGCGTTATTTTTGTGTTGGATCTGGTGTTACCAGATGAGGTATCCATTGGTGTAGGTTTATAATAGTTATTGGGATTATTATTGTTTATCATCGGTGAGTTTCTGTTAGTATTCGCGTTGAATGCTAATCTTTGTTGATTTATATTTTGATTGAATCTCGGTTGAAATGCGGGTTTTGAAAAGTTCGAGTTAAATGTTGGTTGATATGTGGGTTTTGAAAAGTTCGGGTAAAACGTTGGTTTTGAGAATTGTTTGTATTGGTTGTTAAAGTTTGAGTTATTAAAATGTGGATTATTGGTTCGCGTTTGGTTGGTTTGTGCATTGAATGGGTTAAATTTTGGTTGTGGATTTACTGTCTTGCGGGTTGTATAGTTTTCATTGGCGTGTAGCTTTTATTCGCGTTGGGGTTATATAGTCGGTTTCTATAGTACATTACGTTTTCTTCTTCGATTATCATGTTCATTGCTCCTTCTAAGTTTTGGGGATGTTGAAATCTAATTTTATCTGAAAGTCGTTCGGGTAGTGCATTTAGATAGGTATCTAATGCCATCTCGTCATACATTTTCGTTTTTAAAAGTCTTACGTTTGGGTCGGTTTGAGTTTTGTCAAGATTAAGCTTCTTACATCTTGGCATTTCATTCCAAATTGATAGGGTGACTGGTTGTGTTCCATCCTAAGGTTTGTTAAATCCCTTACTAAACGTTTTAAGTTCCGTTGATCGCCGTAATATGCAATCAATATGCGTTTGTACTCGTCCCATTGGTCCACGTCTTCGTGACTTGCAATTAATGTTAGTGCCCTTCCGGTCAGTTTACTGATAATAAGACGGATTAGCAAAGTGTTGCTTTCGTTATCTCCCGGCTTGTAAAAGGTTTTTAGAAATATTTCGCTGGCTGAAATATAGGTACTTAACATACATTGATCTCCGTTAAAGCTTGGGATCATTCGAGGTACAGTTTCATTTCATTAGTCATTTTGGCTGGGGTAATATTTGGGTAATTTTAAAAAATAAAGAAAAAATATTTTTTTTTTTGAAAAAAATTTGGTTTTATTTTGTGGTTTTTCGGTGTTATTTAATGGGTTTTACGCTTGGTATTAGTTTGGTTGAGTTTACTTTTGATTTGCCAATTTTTAATTTTAGTTTCTCAAGTTTCAATAGGCTGAGTAATTTTTGTGGTAATTTATCGGGTTTGAGTGCTTTGCGTTAGTTGCGTCAGTTAATACTTCTCTATTTTTTAATTATGTCGATTTTATTTAGGTGCGTAATAATTATCCCGTTGGTTTATGCGATTGTAAGGTGTCTGCAATGCTTACAATGTTATAATCTGCTACAGGAAGTTGTTAGTTACTTAGTTGCGTTTAACGTCTTTATTATAGGTTATTTTTAATTATACTGTGGGTGTTATTCAGTACTCGCTGCGATTTTATACAATGAAATTTGTGCTTCTTCAATTTACTGAATTATTTAATTAAAATTTTCACGTTTGAATACGTTCTCAGTACCGTAATTATTAATCCTTCCTGAGTAATTTTTAATTGCTTCTTTAATAAAAGTTTTTGTTCGTAATTTTATGGTGTTTTAATTTCACAATGATGAAAGGTTTCGCGATGTATTTAAATAGCTTTTGATGTGATTTATTATTAGATTTTATGCGTATTTATTCAAGGTTAGTTTTCATTCACTTTTGAAGATGATACGATGAGTTTTGGTTTTGCGTTCAATTTGAAATCGCGCTTAGTTATTTTTTGTATTAAGATGTGGCTTTTAATAATAGATTGCAAGTTGTCTATATATGAATGGTATTTGCGTTTGAATAGTTGCGCTGTTACTAGGATTTCGGTTTTAATTGCTCGTGGTTTTAGCTTTCGCTTTTTATTCTCGGTGTATTTAAATTATTTTAATGCGTCAGTTAATTCTTTTATTGTAGGATTAGAAATTTGTTTCTTGCGTTAGTTAAAGTTGTAGAATTAGGAATTCTAAAAATTTCTTGCGTTAGTTAAGGTTGCTGAATTAGAGGTTTGGTTTTGTTTCTAAAAAAATTTTTCTTACGTTAGTTAAAACGTGATCTAGTCTCTTGTGCGCTCTGCGACTTTTTTTGGATTGTTTCTAGTTTTTTTTTCAGAATAGTTTTTCTCAGTTCTTTGTCTCAGAATTTTTTGTTGTCTTAAGTTTTTATAAATATTTCTCATATACAAGTAAAATAATAATAAAATTTCAATAAAGCTTGAAGATAATCTCTAGCAATTGCTAAGTCGATTATTTTCAAAAAATGGCATAAAGTATTTGTAACAATAGTTAATATACATACATAAATCATAAACTAGCAAATATCAGATGTCTTTGTTAATAATAAAATAAATTTCAATTGGTTTAGGAAAATGAGCTTACACTAGTTGCTTTGTTGCTTTCATTGATTTCTTTCTTTGTTTCTGTTTTTTTTGGTTTCTTGGATTCGATCTATGCTTGTATCGCCTCCAATTTTTCTTTTGTTGAATTCGAACTATGCTTGTTTCTCCTTCAACTGCTGGACTTGAACGATGCGCGTTTCTCCTCCAACTTTTGTTTTGTTCTGCCAAATTCGGAATTGAAATTCCTGGACCACCAGTTCCTCAAAGTTGGATTCGCTAGTGCCCTTTTGACTTCCGTTACGTCTGCGCCAGTTAAGGTTCGTGGCTTCGAGCGGTTCTTTTTAAAAAGACTCGTTGAACTTTAACACATTTATTTAAGTTTTTATACAGAAGTTAAATATTGAATTTAGACAATATTGATTTATTACTTTAAGTCCAAAATTATTACTTAATTGTACAATGAGTTATCTACGAACTGCAATGCAAAAGCTGAACGTTTGATGAACTGACCGCTAGTGGAGCTCCCGGTCCTTTTATAATCTCCCTACCTCTTTACAATTCTGTGGGAACTTGCAGACGTAATGTCTGCTTACACTTGACTCTATTCATAATACATAGTTGCTATCTTAAAAGCTATTCATAATTACAATGTTGCAGGCTTATTCTGCATAATCTCGGTACGTGACTTCCTACGACCGTCTGTGACCTGACATCTGCAGTGTCACTTATCCTTGTGCTACTTTGTAGCGCTTCTGTTCACATGAGAACGTTTATAACTGAAATATATTGTAACAAATTGTCTTTTAATTACATTGTTACATTTTCCTAATATTTCCTAATAACTTTATTAGTTTCATAGGTATAACAAATGGGGGATCACATAACTCGCGTACGTAATAATATTTTGATAGTAAAAGTGTTTAATGACAGATAGTGCTACGAATATGAAAATTTCTAATGCCGATGAACGTAAGTAGAATTTGGAAAATTTATTTTAACTAAAATATAATAATAATAGGGCTCTAAGATAGACGACAATAAATCTAAGTTGGACGATAACAAATCTAAGTTTGGTGAGAATAAATTCTCAGATGGGAGTATAAATCTAAGTTGGACGATAATAAATCTAAGTGTGATAATAATAATTCTAAGTCTGAGGCTGGTGAGAATAATTCGAGGGAGATGCAATGAATCTAAGTCTGACAATAATAGATTGATAGCAAAACATATAAATTTTTGAGATAAATAAGACTTATAATATTGATTGATTGAAAAGTGTATTTTATTAATTTTCAAAACCTGTACATAATATTTGTTTTCATTATATGGAATTGAATTAACTTCATTTTATAATTCAAGATAAAAGCTAGTCGAGGCAGAATAATAAAATTTGTGGGAGTGTAACTTGATTGAGATGAACACAGAGAGGTGGAGTTATAAGTAGAATACGCCATTGATACCGGGTACGGCGTTATCATATCAAGTTTTGTTATTGGTCGACACAAGGTCGGTCCACGATAGTTCCAGTTAGTTCATAGCAAATCCAGTGAATACATAGCATAATTAATATGACGCCCAAACGATGGGGCACGAATATTTGTGAGAGTACACAGCAATATATATGTACCGGTTTATATAAAAGAATTGCAAAAACATCACATTATGTATGGGTATTTACCAACACATACTACTCTGAATGTGGAAGAACTGGGAGCTTTAAATTTGAAAACATACATCTAAACAAGTTTTTAAATTGTGTAGAGCAGAATGTTATACGGTTACAAAATGTTTTTTAAATAAATTGTTGCATCAATTTGATTCTTTTAATTAAAATGAGTTAATTAAAATATGTATTAAGTTCGGATATGTACACAAATTTAAATGTTTCCTTTGAACGAACAGACTCGCAAGCACAATCAAACTTAAAGGTGCCTTGTGGTAAGGTAACTGAATAACAATAGAAAATCACGGTTTTAAACATGCAAGTTTCAAAATACATGTATTTAAAATAAATATAAATTAGAAATAGAAAAACATTTAAGCCTTTGAAATATGGTGCTACAGAGGTATGATGAAGATATCATGGACAGACAAAGCTACGAACAAAGAGGTTCTCAAAATGATAAGGAAAGAACGAAATATGCGGAAAACAGTAAAAAATAGGAGAGATAGGGTGATAGGTCATATACTAAGGGATGAGGGAATAGTGCGGAATATATTAGAAGCAGAGATAGGAAAAAGGGAGGTAGAGGTAGAAACCTAGGTTAGACTATTGCACACAAATAGTGCTGTAAAAGTTTCAGAGAAATGTGTAGGCTAGCTCAGAATAGAAATCAATGAAGATACGCGTCCAATCAGTTCCAAGTCGGAAAACCTAATGATGAAAAGTATAATTGCATTGAAACCTGATTATTATTATAAACAACGACAGGCGTTGCTTTTGCAATATTTTCAATTAATGTTGATTGTATGAAAAGATTTATTGATTCGGCAAATGTTTAAGTGTTGGGATCTTGGTAGCCGCAGGTTGCTAAACCTCCCTTACATACCAGTGAATATCGATGAAATAGGGTATATATTTATAAAACAATGCAAGGAGAACCGAGCTGTACCTAATACGAAGGAGCAGCAGGTATATTCGAAGAGCACAAACATAGAAACAAAGAAAAAATTGATGAAAGCATATGTGTGGAGCACAGCAGTGTATGGCTATGAAATATGGACAGTATGAGAAGCAGACAAGAAGGTCAGATGGTGATAGCATGGACAGACAAAGTTAATAACAAAGAGGTTCTAGAAATAGTATAGCAAGAAATATATCGATGGAAAACAAAAAAAAATAGGGGTAATAGAAGGACCGGACACGTTTTAAGGCGTTTTTGGGGAATAATGCTGGATGTAATATAAGCAGAGATAGGAAAAAAGAGAGGTAAAGGTAGACCTAGATCAGACTTTTGCACGCAGAATGAGAAACAACGGAGGTACGCTTCAAACCAGTTCCAGGACTGAAGACCTAATGATGATGATTTAAAATAATAATTATCGTACTTACATAAGCTTCAAGGTGGAAAATAAAAGAAAATTATACACTTTTGAGACAATAAACTATCGCGTTCTTCTTTACATATAATTTCGATTGTTTTTAATTTTCTTTCGTATTTGTATAAATAAATGCTCTAAATTTACCTATTTAAGCAAGATTGTTTAATTACAATAACAGAATATTGAGCTCTTAGCATTGCGTCAAATATACTTTCAAATTGAGCACTAATTAGTTTAAACATCATTTAGTAAACGAGTGTAATAAACACATATCCGGCTTGTGGGAAGTGAAATGTGGAAGGTATTATGCATAAGAAAACAAATTGCAGAAAATTGGTTGCTGAACAATCGTCGTGTTGATCGGAAGTACCTTTTGAAAGTGGTGTGACTTAGTGATAAGCGTTAATAGAAATATACAGGTTAAGTCTACAAATGTATCAAGATGACGCGAGAAAAGCGACAATTGAGTCACAATGGTTGTTGTGGCATAATCAAAATAATGTCAAAGTGGTATGCGTTAAAAATATGGCGCGTGTAACATTATAGATTAGATAAGTACGCAGATGGTGGAGGTGAGTGGGTAGCGGTGGAGAATGGTGGTACGTCAACCGGCTTATTTTCTCTACTGATAAGAACAAAGGTATTTCATATAAAATGCATTAGAGTAGTCTAGTAATTTCCGTCTAGTTTTGTCGTTTATTAGAAGAAGCCCTAACGCTCTCTTTTTCGCTTTTAACCTTAGTTAGGTGGTATCTACCCCATCTTATAGTTTGACTTTTTTTTATTCGAATCATTTTCGCTCACGTCTCCGCGGTCCTAATACCGGCTTGCTATTTTCTCTTGAGGAGTTTTTTTGTTTACGTTAGCCATCTATTACATTTCCTCTTTTCCTAGACAAACTTCAAAAGGAAAAATTACCTATTTACTTGTAAACGGCACTTTTAGGCAAAACTTCACATTTAAACGTACGTCCTAAAGTTAACATTGTGCAGAGGAGACGGTTTTTCTTTACCCTTTGCTGTTTCTGTGATTCTAGTAGCCTTTATACGTTGTGAATGTAAATTTTAATTTTCATGTTTGTCAGAACCGTCCAAAGAGGGTTTTCTCGTTAAGGAAACTTCAGAAATATTAAATGAGGACTATCTAAAGGCAAACAATGGATTAGATGTTAATGTTTTCTAAATTACGCTAAAATAATTTTAAAGGAAATTATATAAGATTAGGGGAGAAGTTAATGTTAACTAAAAACATGTTAAAAATTATAAAATAGACTGAGGAGGTCGAATTTGCTTCATGCTTAGTTTATTTAACTTTGTTAATAACACGAGAGTCACAAAATTGTGTTCTGAAAGCACTAAATACCATACATCATAATGTTCAGAAACATTTTACGGTCTGCATGGCAGAATCGTCGATAACATCAAATAGCTAGAAGCCTATAAATGACAGCTAATGTGTGAATATGAAGCACAATACATAACATTTATCTGATTTAAATAAAACTGAGCGAGAGCGAGAACCGCTTGCATTAATAATACCATTCTTCCATAAAAGCTTTTAATGCTATGGGCTAATACATCCGCTTCATCATTAGTACATATTAACATATATATGGTAAAATATATTCTATTATTGTCTGCATTTTCAGAAAATGGATGCAAATATGCAATATTTCTTTTTTTTGTAACTAGTAGAATTACCACACCGATAGGTATTTTAAAAGCCTTCCTTTAGTGGTTGCCTATTTTAACATTTAATAAATTACACCTCTCATGTGGTAAGAGTGTTTACTTCACGTTTCGCGTTGTAGTTAATCGGATCGTTGGTTACCTGGATTGAGAAACGAAAAACCAAAATAACCTACATCACCTAGCCACACAAACTGAGAGCACGCACATACACACACATATTTTCTGTGCACAGAACACGCATACGTGCATGCCCTTATACCAATGCGCACACAAAGCTGTACCTTTCAGCATTCTTTATCTTTCCTATTAAGAAGCACATTAGGCTTCCGACTCTTGTTTCTCTAGGTCCCTTCTGGCTATTAGGGTATCCGAGGGCGAAGGAACCTACCTATCCAAGTGGTGACAATAGACTGTGTTAGGCCGCGAGTTACATATTCCACAAATTAGAATATATATGTAATTAAATGGAACTATTAAGAATTAAGAATTAATAAAACTTAAGTTAAATGTTACATTGTATAAAGGACATAATACAAAAGTTAACGAATGTTCAACAAGCCAGACAGTAAGAACGGAAAGAGACATTGTATTCCAGACGTAACGTGATACTTCAGGTGTAGGTCACAGTAGGTTATAAGACAGCAATTATTAAAATTCAGATTGTTACTTTGTATTGTATAAATGAATAAAGAAAATATCAGACATGAGCTCTACAGTTCCTACAAGCAATGTGAGGAGCAGGACTAGCATAAATACCCTCGAGAGCGCAAGATGGCCAGTCAGTCTAGAGTTTTTCAACTTTAACATTGTTGTTAGTTCAGCTACTCACCGTAATTTTAGTTTATTTAATTAAAGTGAATTTCAATTTAGAATTATTTCGATCTCAACGTACTTTTAAAATTAATTGTAATTGAAGTATAAATTAAATTTGATAGAAGGGCCAAAGGGCCCAAAACCTATATCGCGCAGTCACCAAACATATGGCAAACAAGATAGAACATTGAAGGTGGAAACGCGGCCGAGTTTATCAAATTTAAATAAAAGAGCAGATATTACTATTAACAAATAAACTTAAATTTTATAGTAATAATATAAAGAAACTAAATGAATATATACAGGGTTGGACAGTGACGGAGGGTAAGATGTCGCGAACGGTACAAAGTTTTTAATATTCAAGGGGGCTCTTTTGGCTATACGTATTGTATAGCAAGAGTTCCCCTCTCACATATTTAAATAAATGATGTATGGCGATAGAAAAAACCATGCCTCGGATGTTCCGGGTGGTAGGTCTCTGCCTAGTCCGAGATGGCATACATCTAATGACAACACTACTAAAAATAAGGCAACAATTTCACTGGACACGCCAAACCCAATTGGCAATACAAACGACAACAAAGGAGAAAAAAATGGCATTTCAACCAAAAAGCGCTTGTGCAAAACCAGGAACTGCAGCATCTGGTGTGTGAGCATCGCAGGTACGCAGAAGGTTACCGCTACAACAAGAACGGCATAGGAAAAGCTGGACCCGATTCGGTTTCTGGTCGTTAAGTTAGTGGAGGGGGATTTTTCCATAACTAGTCTCTTTGCCATCTCTAGGTCTGTGTTTGAAAATGTTGGAAGTGTGAAATCAATTAAAAAGTAAGAAAAGATTGTTGATTGAATGAGTATCTACTATACGAGCATTTATATTAAGAACGTATAAAAATATAACATATATAACAAATATAACATTTTGAATTATTCCAAAGGCGTGATTCTCTGTCGGGTCCTCTGAATAGTGATATCATGATCATGATGAAACAACACAACACTTATTTAAATTTACAGGGCAAAAAATCTATTCGCAATCGACCTGGCAATATACTCGACAACCCATGTACGCTGATTACAATTGGGAAGAACTCGATGATCCCCACCGCAGCGACCACTTCCGAATCCTCCTCCCAAAAAATTCAAACATAGTGCGGAGGCACCATACTTCCAAAGATGCAACACGAAACGTTCTGATGGGAATTCTTTTGAGTGTGTAATTGAAATCACAGAATGGACTCAGAACGTTGAAACTTCAGTAAAGAACCTCAACACGTCTATTCTAAACGCGGCAGCAGTAGAAATTCCTATCATAGCAAACAAACCATTAAAAAAATGTGTGGCCCTGATGGATAGAGTAAACAAAGGAAGTTATCTGAGAAAAAAATAGATGCTTGCAAAAATTTATAACTACGGAAAATATGGTTCAGTTTAAGAAGGCTCGGTCGCTTGACCGTAGAGCTATTAGAAAAGCAAAACGAAGTTGATGGAAAAGTTATACAGTTGAGCTTAAACCCACTACGGCAGTGCAAGAAGTGTGGACGAAAATACGGAGTATTAGACGAAAAACCAGACACGTACAAATAGTTCACTTGATTGTAGACAATAAAACATTAACAAGCAGGGAGGAAATAGCCAATACTGTAACAAGCACCTTTGCATTTAATAGCAGTTCTGACCATTATTCCATAGGGTTTCTCACAAACCATAGATTTTATTGATAACACAGCACATTCTTACAACCAACCATTTACTTTGAGAGAGCTTAACGACGCTCTAGCACGGGTCAGACACCACACCAGGGGATCAGATATCCTCATCACTGTTAAAACAATTGCCAGGTGTCCTGAAGCAAAAATTACTAGTGATAAACAATTCGATATGGGACTTCCACAAAAACTCTACTGATTGGAAGAAAATAATAACTGTTCCTGTCTGCAAGCCAGGCAGGGATGCAGCTCAACTGGAGAGCTATAGACCCATATCCTTAACGAGTCCTGTCAGTAAAGTATCGGAACGCATGGTTAAAAACAGGTTAACGATGTATGTAGAACATAGAAATCTTATAATGCAAGAACAGGCAGGATTTTGAAAAATAGATCTACTATAAATCATTTGGTTAAAATTGATCATGCAATAAGAAAAGGTTTCTCGGAAAATAAACACAATCGCTATATTTGTTGATATAAAAAAGGTATACGAAATGACATGGAAAGAAAGTGTCCTAATAAAGCTACACGAGTTGGGTTTAAGAGATAACCTGACGTTATTTATCAAAGCATTTTTGGACACTTGCAGTTTCCAAGTGCGCGTGCAAGAAACAACGTTAGCAATTATGACTCTTGATAATGGTATCCCACAGGGATCAATCATTAGTTGTACACTATTCACAATAGCTATTAATGACGCAGCTAAATATGTTTGCCCAGGTGTCGAACGGTGCTTATATGTGGATGATCTGGTATGTTTTACGTCAGCTAATACCATTGAACTATGCAAACTAAGACTCCAAAGAACTATAAACAAGATCACATCCGCGGCTACCAAAATTGGTTTTCAATTTTCTGCAACCAAAACATGTGGGGTAGAATCTATGATAAATACCTGTTCAACAAATCACCTTCCCTGTTGGTTTGTGGTTGTAGTGGACTGTAGTTCTGGTTATCAATGTTCAACAAAAAGCTTGAAGGGCAGGTTTTTTGATATGCACTGAACGGGAGTTTTTTTGTACACTGACCTGGTACACGACACGTGCTTGTACACAAAATTAGCAATAAAACCGTGTTGTCTACGACGGACGAAACTGTTCTCTCTACCGCAAGTGACGTGGCTTCGACAGATAAGTAGGGGGAAGTGGAAGGAAATACAGGTTAGGGATACAAGTAAACCCAACACATGCGCAGTTCATTTTTGCAGAAAACAAAAATTACACAACGGCCCAAAACTTTAGATATACAATAAGGAACTAATATTTATACACAGGCACAGTTCCGTGATATTACACTGGACAAAAAGTTGACATATAAGGCCCACATGGACAGCTTAAAGAGAAACTGCATGCACAGGTTAAATGCCATTAAGTACTTAGGAAAAATTAACTGGAGAGCCGACAAAGAACTACTTATGGGAATATATCGTGCTGTGATACGCTCAAAAATAAACTACGTCAGTATCGTGTACTCATTCGCTAGTCAGAGTACACTTAAAACGCTACACCCGGTACAAAACGTAGCCTTAAATTCTTCGCTAGGTTCATTCCGTACAAACCCGACCAGCAGCCTTCAGTTTGAAGCAGGTATTGAGCCACTATTAATTAGACGAATTAAATTTAAAATGAAGAACGCTGCTAAGGTACTGGCCACATCCAGGCACCAATATCATTAATAGCCAGAAAGGTCACACAGTTAAGAAAGAAAATCGTAAGAATGATTTCCCAAGGAGATACTATGGGTATGTGGGCAAATTGAAATTGCCATTTCCAACACTGAATCAGGGTAATGTAAATTTACAAGGTGGACTTACAAAAAGGTCAAAATAAGATTAGACTTGGAAAAGATGTCCAGAAACAGAACATCCCTTATGAAGATAAATTCCTTCAAATCTTAGAGGAGTATAAAAACACCGAAGTTCTGTATACTGATGGGTACAAGTCGATCTCTGGTAGTAGCTTTGCAGTTGTACATGGTAAACACACGATGCACTGGTGCCTAGCAGATAATTTGGAATATATCACGCGCTTTTGTACATAGAGACCACTGATCTACCTGTCCCCCTTATTTGTTCTGATTCCTTAAGAGAAATAAAACTAAAACAACGACAGGATAATGAAGATGGTCCTTTTCAAACAATACTGGAAACCTTATTTTTACTGAGAAACCAACAGATTGAAATCATATGGGTGCCCGCACACGTAGGGATTTTTAGAAACGAAATAGCAAAGAGACCAACAGAAGTAGTTCCAATCTAATATACACCCAATAAATTAGCAGACTACAAAAACATGATAACAATTAACTGTAATGCAATATGGCAAAGCAACAAAAATAACACAACTTCCAAATTGAAAGCAGTAAAATCAAATATCCAAAAATGGGTACCAAATATACTCATCAAACGCAAGGATCAATGTATAGCCTCTCGGCTTAGGATCGGGCACAGTTCCAACTACATGCTAATCTCTGCTAGGCCACCAAAGTATGAAACGTGCCAACAAGATTTAACTGTTGAACGCAAGGCGACAACTATCAGAGAGAACGCGAGATACATAGATTTTCCAACGATTTTGAAGAAGTACTAGACAATAATGAAGAAAAGGTGCAGAGGCTATTGGTCTATGTACAAGCAATAGCACTATATTAATTGATTTTAATAAAACGATGAGACAAGGATACTCATGCACATTGCTGCAGCTAATAACAAGTAGTCGATGCCTCTGAAAAAAATTAATATTAAAATTATTCAGTAAACCAAATATTGACTAAATCGTACTGTCCATGCATGTGCATGTTTGAATGTGCATGTGCGTGTGTATGCATGCGTGCGTGTGGACGTACGAGAGAGTGAGTTTATGAGTGTGTGTATGTGTGTAGGTGTGTGCGCTCGTGTATTGTGTGTATCTGTGTATGCATGCAGGTGTCTATATGCGTGTATAACTACATGTGTCCGTTGGTGTGTGCGTGAGTATGTGTTGCTAGGCTAAAACTTGATTTGGTAGAATTTAGTAAAGTAATCAACTGTGGCTCAGGTAATGTTTATACAAGTATGGATTTTCTTATAAATGGGAAAATCGCAAGAAAAGTATATAATATTAAACAAATTAGTGATAGGACAATAACCGCAAAACTTAGTGCAAAACTTAGCAGACACGATGGTAGTTCAGATGTTCATACTCATATCAAATCGAATATTGAAGAAATAAAAAAAAACTGATCCAGTTCTGAGGTACTTGAGGCGTTCAAAAATGTGAGAGATTGATAGTTATAGGAGGTTTCAATACTTTGAAGGTCAATGTAAAGGCAAAAAGTAGTAGGCGAGTATGGTCTAGAAACGAGAAGTGAAAGAAATGATAAACCAATTGAGTTCGGTTAGAAATAATTAATACAATAAATACAAAATAAATAAATACAATAAATACAAAAATAATTAATACAATTAATACAACGTTTAAAAGCCTTAATCGCCGATTATATTTACATAAAATGTTTGAGGATAAAGGAGGTTACAAATGGCTATATATTAGTTGAATATAAATTCAAAAACCAGATAGAAGATTAAAAGTTACCCCTGATGCAAATATAAATAGTGTTCACAAATTAGTAGTAGCAAAATGTGATTTAAAGTTAAGAAAATAGAAAAGTTAGACGTTACCAAAATCACTTATATAGGTACTAAATGATTATCATCATTAGGTCCTCAGTCCTGGAACTGGTTAGTCGCGTACCCTCTTTGTTTCCTATTCTAAACTAACCTACACATTTCCCTAAAATTTGCACAGTCTGCTTCTATCACTATCTGCGTGCGATAGTCTGATCTAGGTTTACCTCTACCTTTTTTTTCCTATCTCTGCGTGTAACATATCCTGCATTATTCCCCAAAAATGCGTTAGAACGTATCCTGCCCTTCTACCACTAAATGATATTAATTTAAAATAAAGGCAGAAATATAAAAATAGAGTAGAAAGTATAATAGTTCAAGTTTGCAAAAATATTTAACATATAATAGTATTAAACGTAATACACTTTATGTTACAAACCAAAAAAAAAGTAACTAGGAAAGAATGGATGTACCTATGACAAAGGTATTCTACTGAATAAAAAAAAAGTAAAAAATATGTGTGGCAAAGGAGATAAGAAGGCAAAAATGTAGGAAACTTAGAAGTAAGGAAAATAGATTGTTTTGACAGGCTAAATGCCAATAGATGCCAAATAACTGTAATAAAATAAAATTAAGACATAATGGCAGACCTAGAAACAGTTTATGAAAATATTGGAACTTCTGTAAGAGAACTGGCCATACAAATTAAGAAATAAAAGATGAAGAATCATTGAAAACAAATCATATCGCATATGCGTGAGAAACGTACACAGAAATCTTTTTTACTAAACAGATTTTAGCTAAGATGAAATTCGCTAAAATTAAAAATCAGAAAGTAAAACGTAAAATTATGGAAACGGAATTTTAAAAGCTGTAACGCGTTGCGTTACGCTGGTTATAAACTATAGAGATTTAATTTCGAAAAGGTAAAATAATTAACCTCAATTAGTCCAGATATTTCAAATTTTGTATCTATAACATGTAAATATAAATATTTTCGCTCGTACCTAATGAAAATTTCAAATTCTTTACTGAATTCAGTCAGTTGCATATTTATAAATGATTGCTTATTCATCATCCCGTAGGATTTCTATTAAAACATTTAGATATAAATTTAAATACTGAAAATCTGTTCCATTGCAATATAGCATTAACAGTTGGTATTTTATCACTAGCCACATGTGCTTTCTTAAAGATTACAAGTTTACGCACGTGGCATTCGGTTATTAGAACATGGTTTTCGAGGTATTACAATGTGGTGTACGTGTTTTCTACAAGGTTGTTTGCAAACACGGGTTTCGATCCATTGAACGTTTCTGGTGTGCTTATCTTTACACCGTATTGCAGATAAATAAATATGCATTGGTATAGAATACATTTTCCATAATGTTAGGCGAAAGCTAAGCAACTCTCCTTACACATCGTTAACAATTCCTTGAACTTGAGTTAGATTTGTTGTTTAGAATGCTTGAACCGATTCTATAAACTAGACGTTAATTTGGGTTTTTTCTTGATCGATTTCAATTTTCACTTGTTAGAACGAAATATTAAGTTTGTGGCATTCGAAATATCTTTCTTGTGCAAGTTCGTTATACGAATTAGCGCAGATGATTCTTTTAAAAAACAGTTACTTCGTTAGTTCGTTAGTTCCTTTAATGAGAAGCAGTCTAATTTGTGCAATGCTTAGCTGAAAAATGAAGTAATATTGAACAAAAAATTATGGAACTATGAAATCCGTTTTCCGGCTATTTTTTTCAAATTTATATACTTGAGGACAACAGTATGTATTGTTTTGGGGTTTGGAGTATTTATAGCAGTAGCCTTGTGGATAAGGAGATCCAAGTATGAGGTGCATGTGTTACGGCAGATGTCCACTACAAAACGTTGTTGCACCCTGAACAGAATCTCATGTCCAGCTGTAAGACATGCTGTTTCTTTAGTGCATCGTTTTTTTAACCACCCTCATGGAAAATTGAGTCTGGATTTCCTTTGCTAAGGTTTTCAGGTTACTCATCGCGTACCGCGAGATTTCACGGTAGCCACCGATCTTACTTCGCGAAAATCGTCGGAATATGCTTGCGGCGACAGCTGGTATTGCTTGAGTATTAATTATATAATAAAATCCGCATGAACTGACAATAAATTTTGTTTATATAAATTTTTCCTAGAGTTGCCCTATTGTTTAAATGACGCTACTACGCCTAAACTGTATTTCGGCTGGTAGAGGATTTTTCTTAATTGCTGCGGCCCACTACTACATTAATTTTTTAATTATTTTTAAGAAGTTGTGGACACTAAGTAAGTATATAATTATATAAACTGCTATTTCAGAATGAATATTTTATATATAAGCGGTTTTAATAATAGAATTGAAAACAATCCACTACATATTTCTTTTTAATGTTGGTTTTTGGAAATATGAGAATTGAAGTTAAAAATTAGTTGTAGGTAATTAAAAAGAGTATAAATTATTTTTGTGTCGATTGTTGTACTGTGTAGGTCCTCCAAAATGTTCTTGATTAATGATTTTTTGCGAGTTGATTTTCCTTTTATAACGTGTTGTTTTTCCTTAATGGTTTGTAAATAAAATTTCTAATTTGAGGTTATCTTTATGTTTCTTTGTGATCCACCTCACTCTGCAACCTTTTGGCTAGCGCCGCCTTTCTTTGCATTTCTTTTTTCGTTGCAGTATTCCGTGCGGGCGATTTTCTTTAATTACTTTACTTTTCTTTCGTGTCCGCTCGAAATATCGTAACACTATAATTCAGATAACAAAGTATTATAATATTAGTTATTTAAGTACATTGTATCGACGACTTAATTAACTACAAACACAAACAGATCTTGATGAAACACAACACTGGGTAGGCATTTCCCATGGACAAAATAATTTTAAAACACATATCGTCCGTCTCGACCACCAAGAACCATATTACAACATAATGAATATTATATACAAAGTAACAAAATAATAACCTCATTATTAAGTGTAGATTGAAACTATTTAAAGTATTAGCTAGTTACATAAAGAAAAATTAAGCACGTCGTATAAACAATAGGAGAATGTATCTTTCACGTGATATGTTTTATAAAGTGACAGAAATCATCCGACGAAACGAAAGAATTAAATTATTCGTGAGCCGGTACTAAGAAAACACTGAAAATGTAGTTATACAAAAATGTAATACAACGGTGACCCGCGCGGTTAGGGGTTCGATATAGCGATAAGTTAAGTTTTGAAAATTAGAAATGTATTTATATGCAGCATCTAGAAAAAATAAATATAGATGTTTCCACCGAAGGCAATAAACGCTTGCATTGCCGGAGTACTTTTAATGCATCTGTGGTTGGAATTGTTGTCGTTGTAACCGGGTTAGAGATTTGGAACTTGGACAGTTCATTCCGCAATTAAGTTGGAATTTTGGATTAGGATGTGTCAATGTAGCTGCTGTTTGAAGGAAGGTCAAAAAATAGAAATATTTAAAAATTGGAAGACTAGTGGTTATGGGTAGTTCTAACCTTATAATAGGTGAATTAAACAGCAAGTAGAAGTATGTTTAGAATGATTAATTATGTATTTCTGTACTGAAAATGTCTGTTGGTTGTTATTTATGTAATTGGCAATGAAAATGAAAATACTTGATTTGCTAAACCAAATTAGCAACGGAAGTAGTAAATATTGATTTTAAATGCAAATTTTAGTGGTAAAATTTAGTGTTAGTAAAAGCATAAAAAATCAATATCTTGGAATAAAAACAATGAAACGATATAACGAAAAGCGGGGATTTTGCTATATTTGTTATGAAAGACATTTCCAGTAATTGGGATTTATAAATGTCATGTAATTTAATATTAAGAAAAAGAAAAATTTTGAGTGACGGATAACTTTGTAGATTGCTTAGATGTAAGGTCTCTTTGGGTTTTTATTGTAGCAATATCTGGCCAGAACTGTGGTACATAAATTGTTGTTTTAGGAAAGTAAATTTGTATTTCTATTGAAATTATTTTATGCTAATAGGGGTTGAATTTTATTTGAATTTATATAAAAATTAGGTAAACAAACAATTGTAAAGGATATCCAACAAGTGATGGAATCTTAATTGGAAGAAGCATTTTATTTTGATTAATTTAAGATATTTTCGAGTTTGTAATATATAATGTGATGAAATTTATGATACCGTAGCATGGTAAACTTATGAGGAATAATCGTCTTCTGCATAGGGTATGTTATCAAAGGGTAATGCTGTGATAAACGGTTCGGTATCCCTCAAATTTGATAGAGAACCTATTAGGGTAAGTGATAGTGTAACTTAGATTTTTGTAATTCAGCCCCTTTATTTATTAATTGTCTGTATATTATTTTTATTTAAAATTTTTCTGTTTCTATTATAATTTTTCCTCTAGGAACTTTCGAATTTTCTACCGCACCACTGACGTCAACCGACGAACCCTTATATTGTTACGGGGTGCCGCTTTTTCAGGAAAATCAAAATTTATTAACTTTACGCTCATTTTACCCATAACAAAACGTTAAAAAACTAAAGTTAAAACCAAAGAAATTTATGAATTATCAACAGAGTGGGAGAAAATGTATAAACATATTATATAGGTTTCTAATCAGGGTATCTGAAGAAGAACACACTTTAATTCTGCTAAAAGCAAACGTTTCCAGAGAAACAGGGTTAAAATACTGCAAACATTTTCAGACCGTTTGTCTTATGAGCAATTGTATAAAAGCATTCACTAAAAATATATGGAACAGAGTTGATATTTAAAAAAAAGTGAGAGATTAATAAATCAGCTTGGATTTAAGAAAACATTGTACGAGGAGAGCAGTTAACATTACATTAGTAGTGGAAGAAAGGATAAGAATAAGAAATACCACAATAGTAGGCTCGACAGATTTACTTTATGTTTCGGGTTTTTGCAATGTAGATTGAAATACATTGTACAAGATTTTTTTAAGCAAGCAACTATAATTTACAAAGACATGGGGGTGATTTACAATACATATAAGAAACAAATGGCAGCACTCGAAATAGATAGTACGTAATAGAATATAAATTGGTTCGGATGAAAGACAGGGCTGCACCCTATCATTATTTCTATTTAACTTGTAAATAGAGCAAAAAATAAACAAAATGAAGGATGTAAAAGAGATAAGTATCATAATTCAAGGAATGAAAATTGAAACGCTGAAGCAGGCGGATTATGCAGTGATATCAGGAGAGAATTTAGAAATATATCAAAATGAAATGAAAGAAATACTAAATGCAGATTTCGACACGAAATCAATAAAACCAAAACAAATGAAATAAGATGTAATAAACACAGTAGTAGCACCAAGATGACAGTAAAACCAGTAAAAGTAATAGAAGTAAACGACCTTTGCTATTTAGAGAGTTGAATCATAAATGAAATAAAGGTAACAAAGATTTAAGAAGCCATAGTAAACCAAACAGAGAAAGTGTTTGAGGTATAGAGCGCGATACTAAAAGTAGGATAGTCCTAGATATCTTAAAAAAAGACTTGAGAGTCCGAGTGCACAACTTCAGGGCAGCAAAATATAGACTTTAGACAAAAGGTAGTAGAACATTAAAAGGTTTCAAGATGTAGGGTTATATGAAAATGCTTAAGATTAGCTGTACCGACAAAGTTAATAACGAAAGCTGCAACGCTATTGAGTTATGTAAGCAAACATTTGCTAATAGACAAGCATTTATCAATTTCAGTTGGTTCAGGAGCTTTAGTAAGAATATACCATTAAAAATTTGATAGAAACTCAGGTAATTTACAGTTTAGAAAGGACCATTTCAATACAATGTTAAATCAGGACAAGCAAATACACCAAGAAGTACCTAGTACATTTTTATAGTAAAAAAACAGCAAGAACTATACAAATGTTACATTCTTCGTAATCAATTAAAAAACCACCGATCAAAAACAGGATATTATTGCTCACAATAATATTGTTTCGATTTACAAGAAGTTCAAGAAATGTCAATAACCACAAACGCATAAACTGTCATTGTCATTGACACGATCTGAAGACACTGAACTGACCCTACTAGAGCATTAGATGAATAAAGTGTGAAAACAGCATGCGAAATTTTAACAAAGGGTGGGAGATTAAATGGACAATGGAACGAAATTAACCCAGTGAGAAGACAAGTATAAAATTTTGCATGGCCCTTGAACGAAGAAACATAATGAGGTTTGATTAACCCTGAACATGTCGTTGGCGTTTAGGCACTGGGTCCTCAGGTGCCAATATCAAATCATTTTGAACTTTACTGGATTCGTAGAAGCTAGAAAGTTTAAACACACGAATCGTGTATTTATATTTGTGTCAGTCGAGGTGATTAACCAGGAAAGAGTGACGAACTGGTTTCACTTGTCAACGAAAAGTGGAATTTTGAGATGACTTATCGAGCCGAGGAAGTCTATATCAGGTATTGGCACCCTTGGACATTCTGCACCAATAGTTTTAAGAATCAATAGGAACATTAGAACCGTGAGTACTCTGTGAGCTTCTCTTTGTTTGTCATCATCACCAGGTCTTCAGTCCTGGAACTGGTTAGACGCGTACCTTCATTGGTTCTTATTCTGAGCTAATCTACACATTTCCATGAAATTTCCACAGTCTCCATCTTTCACTATCTGCGTGCAATGGTTTGATCTAGGTCTACCTCTATCTCTTTTTTACCTACCTCGGCTTGTAATATATCTCGCACTATTCTCCAAAAATGCCATAGAACGTATCCTGCCCTTCCACTTCTCCTATTTTTTGTTTCCACACATATTTTTATTCCCTACTATTTTTATAAACTCTGTGTTATTAACTTTGTCTGTCTATTCTATCATCCTGATACATCTGAAAGACAATATTCCAAAAGGCTTCTACCGTTTTTCTGCCTGCTTCTCCTACTGCCGCTATTTCATAGACATACTGTGCTGTGCTCCACACATATGCTTTCAACAATTTTCTCCTTATTCCTATGTTTGTTGTTTCCGAACAGTCGCTGCTCTTACTTATTAGATGTAGTTCGGTTCCCCTTCTATTGCTTAGAAATTTATACCCTATTTCCTCGATATTCAGTGATATGCGAAGGGGGTTAAGCAGCCTGCGGCTACCAAGATCCCCCAACACTTGAACATTTATCGAATTAATAGTTTTCCAATATATCCTTTTGCACAATCAACTTTAGTTAAAAATATTTCAAAACCAACACCTGTAGCTGTTTATAATAATCATTAGATTTAAGTGCAATTATTTTTTCGTCATTAAGTTTTTCGTTTTGACACTGGTTGGATGCGTCACTTCTCTTATTTCTATTCTGAGTTAGCTTACACTGTTCCTTAAAATTCTCACAGCCTGGATACAACTCTGTTCCTTCTGCTGTTTCCTAATTATATGCCCTATTTTACCGAGATTCAGTGGTATGTGAAGGAGGTTAATCAGCCTGTGGCTACCAAGGATCCCCTAATACTCAGACATTGCCGAATTAAGAGTTCTCCAGTAAATCCTTCCGCACAATTAACATTAGTTGAGAACATTGCAAAACCAATTCCAGTAGATGCTTATAGTAATCCGGTTTAAGTATAATTATTTTTTTCTTCATTAGATTTTCCATATTGGAAATGGTTGCACGCGTACATCCATTAATTTCTATTCTAAGCTATCATGCACATTTGCCTAAAATTTCCACAGCTTTCACCTTTCACCATCTGTGTGCAATAGTCTAACTTAGGTCTACCCCTACCTCTCCTTTTACCTATCTTTGCTTCTAATATATTCCGCACTATTCCCTCATGCCTTAGTGTGTGGCCTATCATTCTATCTCTCCTATTTTTTACCGTTCCCCACATATTTCTTTTTTCCACTACCATTTCTAGTACTTCTTTGTCCTTAACTTTGTCTATTTATGATGTCTTTATCATACGTCTGTAGCACCACATTTTAGAGGCTTCTATTCTTTTGTTGTCCGTTTCTCCAACTGTCCCGGTTTCATAGCCGTACAGTGCTGTGCTCCACACATATGTTTTAAGCAATGTTTTCCTTGTTTCTGTGTTTGTTGTCTTTGAACACAGTAGTTCCTTTTTCTTGTTAAACGCAACACGACCATGTGCTAATCTTTGCTTTTATCTTTTGCACTCTTGCCATATTGCGTTATTTGGCTTCCTAGGTAGCAGAAATCCTTAACTTTCTGTAAGTTCTTGTTACCTATTTGTATTTCTGTTTTTGACCTATTTTCCCCTTCTTTGCATACTAGTACTTTAGTTAATTTGTATACCGTATCTATCTGATAGAACTGATTCTAACTCTTACTTGATAGATGATAACACCGCTATATCATTTGCAAATCTAAGCATATCAATCTTTTGTCTTTGCATAATAATTCCAAATGTCTTTCTGCATTTGACAGTATTTATTGCCTCTTCGATGTACAAGTTAAAAATTAATAGGGATAGGGCACATCCCTGTCTTACCCCTTTCCTCATATATACTTCTCTACGTTTCTGCTCTAATTCTATTACCGATGTTTGCTCTTTATATAACCTATCTACTATCAGTCTATCCTTAAAACTAATTCCAAACTTTTATAGTATTTCGAACACCTTTTTCCATTTTCCATTGTCGAATGCTTTTTCCAGATCTACAAACCCTATATACACGCTTTCTTATTTTTCTATTGTTTTCTCCATTATCACCCACAGAGCTAAAATAGCCTCATGTGTTCCACCTGTTTCGCCTAAACCCAAATTGATCTTCTCCTAGTATTTCTTCAGCTTTTTTCCATTTGTCTTTGTACAATTCTAGTTAATATTCTTCACACGTGAGCTGTCAAACTTTTTGTTCGAAAATTTTCACAGATATCCGCGCCTCTCTTTTTTGGTATATTGACTATGATGTTACGTTTGAAATCTTTGGGTATTTCACCTGTTTCATACGTATAGCTTACAAGTTGGAAGAGACGTTCTGTTACTGTTTGTCTAGCGGCTTTTAAAGTTTCAACATGCACCTTATCTGTACCCGGCGCTTTACCATTTTTCAGACACTTTAATCCGAATTCAAACTCATCTCCCATTTTATCCTTATCAATGTCTGATTTATGTTCTAATGCTGTAGTTCCTATTCTGCATATAAATTCCCTATATATTTTCACTTTCTCTACATTTTCCATAATGACGTTTCCTCCCGCGTACCTTATGTTTTTGCTATATGGTTTTATATCCTTAAAACTCATTCTAATTACTTTGTATGCTTTGTTTGTCTTTCCTATTTCTATCTTAGTTTGTACCTCTTTGCACTTTTCATCAGTCCATTGCTCTTTAGCTTTCCTGCATTTGCGAATAATTTCCCGTTTTATGGCTTTGTACTCTGTTTTCATGTTTCGTCCGATCTATTTTGTATTTTCGTCTTTTTTCTATTAAATTCAGAATGTCCTTTGTTATTCATGGTTTCTTATTTTCTCTCTGTGTATACCCCAGAATATTTCTGGCCACCATGTGTAAGCGGGATTTAATGCTACTCCATTCTGTTTCTGCTTAGTATAAGAAATTTTCCCGATTTTTCTCAGCAATTCATTTGACCTTTTTTTCATATCTTTCGTCGATATCTTTATCTTTTAGTCAGCGTGCATTTTTACATTTCCTTTTTTCAAATTTTTAAATTTAACAATGGCCTTGAAAATTACGTTTTTGTGGTCAGTGCTATATCTGCTTCTGGGTAGCTCCTGCAGTCTTTTACTTGATTTCTAAACCGTTGTCTAACAAGAATGTAATATATTCGATCTCTTCCTATATCTCCTGGCATCTTCCACGTGTATCGTTTCTATCGTGATGTTAAAGTAATGTGTTTGTGATGATTAAATTGTTCCTGTCGCAAAACTCTACCAGCTTATTTCCCATGTCGTTTCTCGTGTCTTAATCAAATAAACCTACTACCGTTCCTTCCCTACCCTCACCTATTACGGCATTGAAATCTCTAGTAGTTATTAAATTTTCATTTCCTTTTACGTATCTTAGTATGTCTTCGATATCTTTGTAGATCGCCTCTACCTCTTCGTCGCTGTAGTTAGAGGTGGGAATGTAAACTTGTATGAATACAGTATTTGCCGCTTTAGATTTTAATCTAACCATGAGTATTTTTTCGTTCTTTTGTAAATAATTTTCTACACAGTATCCTATCTTTTTTCGCGTAACTATCCTCACACCCCAATTTCTTTTCTCCAATCCTGTATGAATTATCCTAAATTCTCCACTCCAAAAATTCCCAGTCTCTGGCCACCGAACTTTGCTGATCCCTACTATGTCTAGTGCAAACCTATTTATTTGAATTTTCAAGTACTCTAGCTTACTTATTTGCTTCATACTTTTGACTTTCCATGCTTCGACTCTCAAAATGATCCCTGCTCTTCCTTTAAAGATTCCGATCATATCCTCCAAAGTAGTTTCCTCCTGGAGATCCGAATGCGAGACTATTTTAACTCGGGAGTCTTTTACTTCAGAGGATGCCATCATCTTAAAACGATGTAAGTACGCTGTGTATTTGGGAGAGTATGTGGTGGTTTCCCGTTGCCTTCCACATCGCAGCAGTGTGTCTTAGAATGCCATATTGACCTCTATGGTCTCTGTCAATCTAAGTACCGAGAGAGCTGCTGCCTTCTTGCGGGGACCTGTCTTAGTCTGGTTCCTCACCAAAAACCTCACCAATTTAGTAAGATCTTTGGTTCGGCTCTTTGGTTCATTGAAACACTCAATCCGTTCCACCCGTTTTAGTAATCTAAAACTTCTTCAAGGTGCGGATACATTCGAAACGGTTCTGTTTGTGTGTGATGTAAAATTACGTGTTTGTAAATTTCCAATGAAAATGGCTTGTGGGAAATTAATATTCCGTTATCTAAATATTCCGCTAGGGATTTGAAATAACTACGGAAGTAGTTTTATTTTAAGCTTGGTATTTATATCGAAGGAGGTTTTGACTAATTTAAGATAGTAAGAAATATACCTGCAAGGTTAAGCGTGCTATTATTGTTAATTAGAGGGTGTAAACCCAGTATTTTAAATAAACTTTAGTATGGGTACGTAAAAAGTTGGGATTGGGCTGGTTTCTTTTAAGTTGGTAAGTGCATTTGCAGATGAATGGGATTTTAAAATGTCATATAAATTAATCAGGGGAAAAACACTAAACTGGAATGAATTATATTAGTAGTATCTGGCTAATAGGATATAGACTAGGTTTGTTGTTTTAAGGTTAATTAATGTGTAGTGATATGTTTTGGAAATTTACTGTTAATAGAGTCTAATTTTAAATGGTACTTTATTTTCAGTTAGTTACAATATAGGTATAAGTGAGCTCGTGAGAGGATATCCTGCTACTTCAATTATTAAGTCGGATTTCGGACAATAGTTTTAGTTTAAAAAAATAAATGCGTATCTTGATGGTGTAATTATAGAAGCCATAAGATAAGGGAACGAACGGGATTGGAATATTTATTTATTTAATCTAACATTTTGTTAATCTACTACCTAATATTTAAGCAGGACCGTTTTGCCCTCTGTCGCAACTTTTAAATGTGTGTGTGTGTGTGTGTGTGTTTGTTGATTGTGGGTTGGGTGGGTGTTTGTATCTGTACGTGTGTTTTTGTGTGTAACCCAATGTGCGTGATTCCCGTTTCTGCAAAGCAGCCGTCGGCAGTCGGAAACCGCAAGCACTACCGGACACCACTTGGGTGTATTGTTGGATTTGTGTTTTTTGGTTGGTGTTATGGTTTGAGTGTTGGATGGCTGGTTGTGTTTGTGTATGTGCTTGTGTGTTTGCGCGTGCGGGTGTGTGGGTGAGTGTTGTATGTGTGTGTGTGTGAGGGCAGCATCGCCCTCTCCCCCTGCACCGGGACCATCGGGCCGGAAATCCCAGTACATCGAGAAAAGCACCACGCCGCCCGTTGCCTTTTTCAGCCAGGGCCGTCGGCAGCCGGATACTCACGTTTTGATAGGGGCAATGTGTGTATGTGTGTTTATGTGTTATGTGTGTACGACTTGTTTCCAGTTGCAATAGGGGGAAAGGTTTGTATGTTTTCTTACGTTGCCCCTTATTGCTACTTATTGATATTTTAAAATTAGTGTTAGTGTTAGTAACGAACGACTTATTCTATTACGTAATCTACTCTTAATCTATCTTAAATCTACTGTTAGTGCTTATGAGTAGACGGGTTGGGATTATAATATCTGGCGCATGCATTCCACATATTAGGGGTTGATGTTTGGGATCGAATGGGATGTCTTTGGCCATCGGTAGCGGATGCTCCTGGAATTCCAAAAGATTATCTTTTTATCGTTGTCTCTTGTGTCTATGTTCTGGTCGAGTTACTGTCGCCCGTCGAGGTATCTTTTATGTAGTGTTGTCGTGGTTTTTTATGCAATTACGTTTAAATATGGAAAGAGGTACTCTCTCCATATCGTTTCCTGCAGTGTTTTGTCTTGTAGTGTTAGTCCGTGCGTGTTGAGTTTGTGGTGCAAGTCTGTGCAATTGAACACTAGCTGTTCGAGTGACACTGTCTCTCGACAAGTGCATGTGTCACTGCCTTTTAGTCGCATTTTCAGTTTGTATGTTGGGTATGGTCCGGGGCTGGTCAGGTAATGTATTAGTCCTTGTGTTGGTATGAGGTGTTTTGTTCATAGTCTATTTTTGATGTTTGGGATCAGTGCATAAACCCTTTTACGGGTTGTATTTTGATTCCATTGTCTTTGCCATTCAGCTAGTATGCTGTTTTTGATTTCTGTCTGGTTGTGAGTGGGTTGTCCGTGTTGAAGAGTTGTTATCATGTGCGCGGAAATATACTACTGCGGAGTTGTAGATGCCTAGGTCTAGGTGCATCACCCCAACCATGACGAATAGTTCGTCATGCGGGGTGGTTCTGTACGCTTTCGGGAGTCTCAACAGTACTCCTTTTTGTGTAGCGTTTGTTTTCTGTCTGGGTTTGAGTGTACCGAGTCTCCACACACTTGCGGCGTATGAGACTATCGCCCCCAGTACATCGTTCATTTAAAGTCTTACACAGTTCAGCGCTATGTTAGTCGTGGAATAGCGAAAACAAGGAGTATTATTCGGAGTAACCGTCTTCTAGGTAGCTAATAAATTGGTGAAATTGCTGGGACATGATGGTTTGGTGCCTCTTAATTTTGAGAATTGGTAAAAGCCTTACAAGGCAAGTAGTATTTGTAAAGTAGTTTTATATCTCAGTCATTGTATATTTCGGATTTTTATTATTTTTATATTTTATCATGAGATTTCACTCACACACCACTGAAACCTAGACCGTGTACATTTAAAATGTTTCGGAGTTTCCACCCCTTCTGGGCAAATAAAAAATTAATAACGGAACGTCATTTTTACCCGTAACAAAGCGTCTAGAAATGTTTCAGAAAAATAAAAACATTATTAGTATAATTTAAAAAGGTGTGATAAGATGTATGTTGTGAGACGCAAGAAATATTTAGATATTGGTGGAGCAAAATTTGAAAATAAAATTTATAAAAATCAAAGCCAAGTATATAGATGTAAGAAATGGTAGCTACAAGGCACGGATAGAGAAGACAGAAGAAGACAGAAGAGTAACTTTGAGATTGAAACAAAATTGGGTTATTTGTTATTATAACACATTTATTCGATCCCCTAATAATGAAGGGAAACCGACAGTCTTCCGACTAAGCTAGGGGTCTATTCCTCGGGTAGAGCTTATGAGGAGTGGTCGTGGGTTCCACAACAAAATTATTGTCTTTTGTACTGACTCTAAAATACAAAATAGGGGTGTAAAAGGGGCGCCACCAAGTTCTTGAATTATTAAAGCACGGGTTACCCTAAAGGAAAGCTTGGAAATCCTAAAGGGGAAACATCGTTTATACTGCAAAGCGCAGGATCTGAAAGAAAACAGTGTTATTATAATAACAAAGGACGCAAGAGATACACTTTTACTACCTTATACAATAAAGAAAAAGAGTAGTAATTAATACCAAAAATTTAAGTATAAATAGTAAAAGGAAATTTAGATATCAACCTTCTTAAAAGCGCTGTTTAGTACTTCTTTATTGAGTCACAGCCAATATCCTATTTTTTTATAAAAGGGTATATATTCTTTTACCTTTTAACTCATTGGACGCACTTGTCTAAAATAAAACGGTTGGTCAATTAAATCATATGATGATTTTTTAATTAAATTTATCTTTTTCTGTGGTAAAATTTTATATACAAAAATGTACAACAATAAGGTAGTTTAAGCTTTTAGACTCATTTATTTAAATATGAAAATTTTGATAACTTCTACTAGGAATCAAAATGTCAACAATAAATTAACTATGACCGTAAAGTTTTTAAATACTCAAAATGCACAGATCTGTTTACCTTGGTCTACAAATATGTGTTATATATTCAAAGCTAAATAAAATTAGTTTTTATAATTACTTTATGTGTTATTGAACTTGAAAGAAATGCTTTTCCGAATTAAATAAAGAGATAAATAATCTTAATTATTTGCAGTAATATCAAATGTAAGCAACAATTTATGCTATATTGAAATCCAAACAATAAAAGTTCAATCAACTTCCTTGTAAAACAAATTAAAAAACGCTACCATTTAAGTTTCAAATATTCGCTTCGCTGTCAAGTTCTTCAGAACAGCTGTAGCCAGGTCAAGTCCTTATCCTAACGCTTACCTAACAACTGGTTATACTTTGAATTCATTGCAACAAATACTTTGTCGAGACCACATGTGTTAGTCTGTGATTCTTGGACAAACAAGTGACGTCAGCAAACTTTCCACATCTGCATTTTACAAGGCGTAAGCTTGAGCTTCTTCTTTTAAACTAATGATAAAATAAATGCATTTCTGTGGTTTATACTGGACCATTACTGGGAACCATTTACATCAACTTGTTGTGCAATCAATCGAAGTAAATCGAAACATAAAATCAATCTATAAAACGAGCTAGTCACTGTGCGTCATTTTCGACTCTTCTTTAGCCTATCTCAAGGGGAGATTATTTAACGGTAAACTGAGAAATTAAACAAGATATTTGAACTTGTAAATTCGTAACCATATAAATTGTGAATTAGTGAAATTAAAAATGAGTAAACGTGTGAGTTGTCGTTATCGGTGTAGGTGAGGGTGAACGTGTTATTAGAAACAAACAAAAGTTAAGTGCATACTTGATTACGCTGCCACGTTTATGGCGACGCGTAAATTGCTAGCTCGGACCTGATTGATCTCCATGATGCTTCTAACTGCAGCGAGTGGTCGAACCAGACCGACTCTTCTGTTGACGGGATGCACACAAGGCACAAAAATCGTCTGACACTGGAAATGCAATTCAAATGACCAACGTTTACGAATAGAGCCTTTACTATTATTATTAATTTATATATACCTCGTAATTGGGCTATACGGTACTGATCTAAACTTTTATTAACATCATAAAATTAATTGTTTATTTGAATAAACTGTGCAATATATTTTATAATTAAATTTATATGTTTTAATAATCGTCAAAAAAATTGTTACAAGATTGCAACTAAGAGGGAGATCATGTTTAATATAAACTCAAATAATACTCTTTCCAAATTTGGTCTTAATCTGGAATACAATTTTTTTTATCCAAATGTGACAGCTATCGATGTAGATTTAAAACTGAATGTTCGCATAACATTTTATCCAAAAATTATCTTCTATACACATTGTCATGTGGTTTAACAAAAAGCGGTTACAAATTCACAAATATAAACCTTTGCGCCTTTATTAATTTTAAAAGAGATCAAGATAACGCTTTGTGTTGATTGAAGGAAATTTTAGTAAATGTAACTTTCGTATCCATTTTGTCCCAATAATTAGTACTGCCAAGTTTTTAGATATATAAACAAACAATGATTTATTTGAAAAATGTTCAATAATTAATGTGAATGGACCGCTTTTAAAATCCTATATGGCGATAAAAAAGCTTCAAAATGCATTTCCGTTAAATTTGTCAAAACACTTGGTAATGGTTAATTCTGCCTATAATAATTTAAAAAAAAAGTTAACTCGATAGCAGTGCAATTTGGAGCGAAAATTGTAATTTCGTGGTCACGAACTGGAAAAATTTCGGCGCAATTCTATTATAAAAATTAATGTAGTGGATATGATAATCGCATAAGCAATGTTTATTTGTTAGGTTAGGCATTCGTTGTCTACCCATTCAAACCTTAATATAAACCAAGTCGTTTATAAACAACAGTTAATTTAAATATTTATGAAGGTAAATGTAAGTCCTAGCATTGCTTTTACATGCTCATTATTTAGGTAGCTTTAATACAGCTTCAGAATCCGCATCTTGGAACACATGGGAAATCATTTGAACACGGAAGAACGAATGTAGGACATTTGCTGTATAAATTTTACTGCTTTTAGGCGTACTCTGAATTTCCCGTGTATTCGTACATTATGTAAAACGATTCTACTTTACAAATATCAAAATATAGAGTTTTCTTTAGGAAACGTATTCTGCATTGCTATGTTTGAATTTGCACGCATAATAAGGTTATAATAAGACAGCACTGATTTTCAGCATTTTGATGTTAATTGTTCAGAAGTATTTTTGTATTATATTTAAGTATGTGTAAATTCAAGATTGCGTGTTTTGTGCACCTTACCAATTAAAAATATGCACTGTATAAATTTATATAGTTATTTATTATACAAGGGAAAAAACTACTAGATTTTAGCTCGAGGTGTGTTTGTCTCCCCACGCGAAGCGGAAGGAAACAAAACACCGAGAGTTAAAATCTTGCATTTTACCATGTATAATCACTATTTTTCTGTGACAGGCAAAACGATGATTTAATATTGAAAAACATTACAATATATTAAAGTCAAAAATCAATCGATGTCAAATTTGAAGTTTCAAACAAGTAGGCTGTTGTACTTATAGGGACAGTTAGACTTGCGTTGTTAAGAAAACCTCTAAAGTGATCAAATATGTCAATTTAATTCTGCGAGTGGTTTCAAAAATGGCTTACTTAAGTTGTTTATATTGGTTGTTTTGAACGTGACGAAGTTATGCAGTGGCGGCGTTAGGCGTCGGCGACGTCGGCGACCGCCGACGGCTTCGCGCCCAAGAGGGTATCGCAAAAAATGGCAGAAGTTGATTAGTTGACCAAAAAAATATTTATTATTGTAGAACGAACGTCAGCATTCTGCAATGTTTTAAATGTAGGATTAAACCCTTATTTAAAAGCAAGGATTTCTTATCGCAAAGGCAAGCAATGCATCACACTAACAGACCCTGTCGACTACCTGTCCCGGCAGGGAGAAAAGTTCAATGCACCCAGTGGTTACGATAAGTCCATTGTTAAAAGGCCTTTCATTTCAAAGAGCATTTGAAAATACATGTTCAAATACATTTATAATACGCCATAACTATTAGGTATGAGGCGCCGTTTGTGTCTATAATAAATACTGAAATATATATATTTTTTCTAATATATATGTAAAATATTTTGTAATATATATTTTTTTTCAAATATATATATTTATATATTAAAAATATATATATATATATATATATATATATATATATATTTAAAAATATATATATTTAAAAATATATATATATATGTAAAAATATATATATTTAAAAATATATATACATTTAAAATGCTCATGAGAATGCATCTAGCAAATATTCAAACTCCGCGTTTTCTTAAAATTACTCAAAATTTAATAAACGAGAGCCGAAAAGTAGACTGAAATACGAGCAATTAGTCGTATAATCATTACTAATATGTTAATATGCTTGTAGTCATGCTGTAACTATTTATAATCTGTACGCCTTACTGTAAAATATGTTCATATGCTCGTTGCTTAAGATTAAACACTGATCCTGTACTTCGGGTTATTATTTATGCATGAACTTCAATCACCAGTCCTGGTAGGAACATGTAACTAATAAATCGACCCTGGAACTCTATCCGCGGGTAACCCCTCTAGACATTCTTAGATACCCCCTGAGCTACGCACGTGACACATGCGGTATAAACAACGCACACGTCACAATATTTTATAATTAAATTTATATGTTTTAATAATCGTCAAAAAAAATTGTTACAAGATTGCAACTAAGAGGGAGATCATGTTTAATATAAACTCAAATAATACTCTTTCCAAATTTGGTCTTAATCTGGAATACAATTTTTTTTATCCAAATGTGACAGCTATCGATGTAGATTTAAAACTGAATGTTCGCATAACATTTTATCCAAAAATTATCTTCTATACACATTGTCATGTGGTTTAACAAAAGCGTTACAAATTCACAAATATAAACCTTTGCGCCTTTATTAATTTTAAAAGAGATCAAGATAACGCTTTGTGTTGATTGAAGGAAATTTTAGTAAATGTAACTTTCGTATCCATTTTGTCCCAATAATTAGTACTGCCAAGTTTTTAGATATATAAACAAACAATGATTTATTTGAAAAATGTTCAATAATTAATGTGAATGGACCGCTTTTAAAATCCTATATGGCGATAAAAAAGCTTCAAAATGCATTTCCGTTAAATTTGTCAAAACACTTGGTAATGGTTAATTCTGCCTATAATAATTTAAAAAAAAAGTTAACTCGATAGCAGTGCAATTTGGAGCGAAAATTGTAATTTCGTGGTCACGAACTGGAAAAATTTCGGCGCAATTCTATTATAAAAATTAATGTAGTGGATATGATAATCGCATAAGCAATGTTTATTTGTTAGGTTAGGCATTCGTTGTCTACCCATTCAAACCTTAATATAAACCAAGTCGTTTATAAACAACAGTTAATTTAAATATTTATGAAGGTAAATGTAAGTCCTAGCATTGCTTTTACATGCTCATTATTTAGGTAGCTTTAATACAGCTTCAGAATCCGCATCTTGGAACACATGGGAAATCATTTGAACACGGAAGAACGAATGTAGGACATTTGCTGTATAAATTTTACTGCTTTTAGGCGTACTCTGAATTTCCCGTGTATTCGTACATTATGTAAAACGATTCTACTTTACAAATATCAAAATATAGAGTTTTCTTTAGGAAACGTATTCTGCATTGCTATGTTTGAATTTGCACGCATAATAAGGTTATAATAAGACAGCACTGATTTTCAGCATTTTGATGTTAATTGTTCAGAAGTATTTTTGTATTATATTTAAGTATGTGTAAATTCAAGATTGCGTGTTTTGTGCATCTTACCAATTAAAAATATGCACTGTATAAATTTATATAGTTATTTATTATACAAGGGAAAAAACTACTAGATTTTAGCTCGAGGTGTGTTTGTCTCCCCACGCGAAGCGGAGGGAAACAAAACACCGAGAGTTAAAATCTTGCATTTTTACCCATGTATAATCACTATTTTTTTCTGTGACAGGCAAAACGATGATTTAATATTGAAAAAATATTACAATATATTAAAGTCAAAAATCAATCGATGTCAAATTTGAAGTTTCAAACAAGTAGGCTGTTGTACTTATAGGGACAGTTAGACTTGCGTTGTTAAGAAAACCTCTAAAGTGATCAAATATGTCAATTTAATTCTGCGAGTGGTTTCAAAAATGGCTTACTTAAGTTGTTTATATTGGTTGTTTTGAACGTGACGAAGTTATGCAGTGGCGGCGTTAGGCGTCGGCGACGTCGGCGACCGCCGACGGCTTCGCGCCCAAGAGGGTATCGCAAAAAATGGCAGAAGTTGATTGGTTGACCAAAAAAATATTTATTATTGTAGAACGAACGTCAGCATTCTGCAATGTTTTAAATGTAGGATTAAACCCTTATTTAAAAGCAAGGATTTCTTATCGCAAAGGCAAGCAATGCATCACACTAACAGACCCTGTCGACTACCTGTCCCGGCAGGGAGAAAAGTTCAATGCACCCAGTGGTTACGATAAGTCCATTGTTAAAAGGCCTTTCATTTCAAAGAGCATTTGAAAATACATGTTCAAATACATTTATAATACGCCATAACTATTAGGTATGAGGCGCCGTTTGTGTCTATAATAAATACTGAAATATATATATTTTTTCTAATATATATGTAAAATATTTTGTAATATATATTTTTTTTCAAATATATATATTTTTAAAATATATATATTTAATATATATTTAATATATATATATATATATATATTTAAAAAATATATATATTTAAAAAATATATATACATTTAAAATGCTCATGAGAATGCATCTAGCAAATATTCAAACTCCGCGTTTTCTTAAAATTACTCAAAAATTTAATAAACGAGAGCCGAAAAGTAGACTGAAATACGAGCAATTAGTCGTATAATCATTACATAATAGCAAGCACTCTCTTCTGCGATTGTAAGTAACCCTCCTTTGTGTCGGCGTCTTGCAACCATCAACAGGTATAATAAATAAAATGTATGTCAAGCGAAAATCACATGCAGCACCGAAATTTGCATTGAACTCGTGTACAGGATTGTTAAATAATTATTTATGTGCATGTCGAGATGTGCTACACGGTCCTGCAACTGCTATATGTATATGTACGCTCCTAAAAAAAACAGTGTCCACCCACCCAAGTACTGACCATAGCGAGGATGCTTAACTCTGAAAATGTGCGATCTCTAATAGACGCACGCGTTCAGAATAAGAACAGTGCCTCTATCGGGCGGTAGTCCAATGCAAAATTATATATATATATATATATATATATATATATATATATATTCATTGTTACTTAATTCAAAATATATATTTTTTAAATATATATATTTTTAAATATATATATTTTTAAATATATATATATTTTAAATATATATATTTTTAAATATATATTTTTAAATATATATATATTATATATATATATATATATTTATATATATATATATATATATATATATATATATATATATTTAAATATATATATATATATATATATATATATATATTTTAAATATATATATATATATATATATTTTGAAAAAATATATATTACAAAATATTTTACATATATATTAGAAAAAATATATATATTTCAGTTTTTATTATAGACACAAACGGCGCCTCATAATTAGGAACTTTTGTGAAATATAATTGTAAATAAACCCTACTTCGTGGTTTTGCGATTGAAGCTTTTGTAGAAAATTAATCTTCAAAATGATTTCTTGGCCAAAATGAATAAAGTTCAGACTAAAAGCTACTTAGGTATTGTTTGATGTCTTCTCAGGTTGACAAGCTCAGTCATTGTAAGCCAAATGTTTCTCAGAAGTTCCTAATAGAATTCTATTTAGTTGAGTACGTACTTTGTAATAATAGTCTAAGGTTTAACATTTAACAATGCAGTCAAAATGACTTAAACAAGTTTAATAACACAAATATAGTATAGTGCTTAAAGTACAGGTACGTATTAGGTCGATACCCCCTCCCTATGTATACAATTATAGGCAAAACCAAACCGCCCTACTTTGTCCGTCTTAAACTGTATGCGTAAATTGCTACGGACGTTCAGTTGTTGTTTGTACGTGAAGTGTGTAGTTAAATTACTCTTAGTATGAAGTTATAACCAACGACTAAAGTAACGCGTAGTTAAAATAAAGATAAAGAATCTATAATTGTTGGTATTTTTGATTATAAGTACTAAAAGCTTCTGTGCTAATATTGTTTGGATTACATGCATACATTTTACATTGGGTATGATGTGAATTACACGAGTTAGTTTAATTTTTTGCATAATTAATTATTAAGTTACTTCCCCTATTTTAAGTCAGTTATATATAATATTCAAAGCTTTTTGCATTTAATCTGCGCTGGTATAAGCGTGTTTGCTTTTTGTATTTGATATTGTCATTATAATGTCAGGAGGGCCTTCTAGAGACAGAAGGAGACAGAAGAATATAGGTAGGAAATGGGAATCTGGTGCGTCAAAAAAAAAAAGAAAAGTTGAAAAGGCTCTGTCCAACCAAACCATGAGTTCCAGTATGATGAAATTTCTTAAGAAACCTTCATCAGGACCGGTCGGTACTACAATAACATTAAAGTCTGATGACTCTCTTGTACAAGTTCCTGAACCAACTTCAGATCCAGAGTTGGCAGAATCTACAGTTATTCAAGTCTCTGAACCCAGTAACAGTAAAACGTTAGACTGTGACGACAACATTCGTGACTCAATGATTCAAAAACAAGCAGCCCATTTCACAGCGTTGTTTATGAATTCTGATCCGGGGAAGTGGGTATTTCCAACAACGGACTCGCAGCGTCATGACTTAATTCAAAACGGTCCTCACCAAAACCTAGAGACGTCTGACGAAAGTTATCCCAGAGACGATAATAATAGACATTTTTCTAAATTCCACTTTAATCGAAAATTGAGTAATGGGGAAAACTAACATCGCAGGTGGTTAATTTACTTTATATCTGAAGATAAAGTTTATTGCTTTCCATGTAAACTTTTTTCTCATTTGCAAACACAGATGGTAAAAGAAGGATGTTGCGACTGGAAAGATTTGAGTTGAATATTGCAAAGACATGAACAAAGTCATGGACACATGGTGTGCATGATGAAATAGATTGAATTTTATAAAGGAATTAAACACGGAAAAACAATAGATGCATAAAACGAGAGACTGGTTAAAGAATCGCAAAAGTATTGGCACAACTTGTTTAAAAGGTTGATTGATATAATTAACTACTTAGCTTCACATAATCTGACATTTAGAGCTCATCGAGAATCTCTTAATTTTAATTTAAATAATAGCGATTTTAGTGGCAATTTTATAGACCTACTTAAATTGTTATCCAAATATGATCTGACACTACGGGAACACCTGCAAGAACTAGAAAGAAATGGTTTAGATATCCAAAATTGTCGAGGGCAGAGATACGATAATGGCGCTAATATGGTCGGCATTAACAAAGGAGTTAAAACTAGAATCCTTAATATTAATCCAAGAGCGTTTTTCACGCCTTGTGGATGTCACAGTTGGAATTTACTGTTGATAGATGCAAGTAATTCTTCTATAATTGCCAAGACGTTTTTCGGCTTTATCAATAAAATATACCTTCTATTTACGAGATCAAGCAAGCGTTCGGGTCTGCTTAAAACCAAATTAAAATTAAGATTTAATCCCTATCTGAAAAAAAGATGGGAGAGTAGAATAGAAGCAGTTAAAGCGATATTGTTGCAATTTGATGTTGTCGATTGTGTAAATGATCTGAAAAACGAAACTGAAGATTCCGAAACTCTAAGTGACTGTAAAGCTGTACTCAACGAAATGTTAACTTTTGAGTTTATTGTTGCAATACACGTTTGGTACGCAATTTTACTGCGCGTGAACAATTTAAGTAAATTATGGCAATCGGTCCAAGTTAACTTGAGGATCGCTGTTGATACTTTACGTTTGCTATGTAACTGGATTCAAGAATATCGTGATACAGGATTTGAAAAAAGCGTTGCAGAAGCCAGATTGTTTGTGGAAAAAATTAGTTATGAAATTTCGTCTCAATTTAAGGAAAAAAGTTTGGCCAAAAAAAAAAGAATGTTCTCGTATGACAATATTGATGAACCAAAACAATCTGCTAAAGTGCAGTACAAAGTTGACTTTTTCAATAAGATGTTAGATGCTATCATAGTCGACACCGAATTCCGATTCAAATCGCTCCATAATTATTTTGAACAGTTTGGCTTTATTTTTGACATAAATTATTTAAAATCTATACCAAAAGAAGACCTTCTTAAACATTGTTATGATTTAGCTGCAATACTTCGAGATGGCGAAAACAGCGACATTCAGCCTTTCGAACTATGTGAAGAACTTTTGCTTTTACAATCGAATTCACTAATAGACTCTATCAAAGATGTCAAACAACTTATACAGTACATTTTAGAAAATAATTTGCAAGAAGTATACCCGATTGTTTACATAACAATCAGAATTATGCTTACAGTTCCGGTCACTACAACTTCTGCTGAGAGAAGCTTCTCAAAGTTAAAAATAATTAAAACCTACTTACGAAGTGCCATGGGCCAAGAGAGACTATCTGCGTTGTCAATTTTATCGATTGAAGCAAAAATAGCGGCTGGTCTAAATTATGATACAATATTGAAAAAATTCAGTGAAACTAAATGCAGAAAAGTTCGTATATTGTAATTTGTGTTTGAGTGTGTAATTCGTCTATTTGTGTTCGGTCGTCTTAAAACTATTTAATGTTAAATTTGCGCTTAGAACAAGAGTCAGGTGCTTCATCACTTCGAGCTTTACGCCACTTCAGAAGTGTTAGCTTCACTATCCATATAACAATTATACATGCTTCGATAATAATATGATCCATTAGACTAGAACACTGAACGTTACGCGTTATAATGTTTCGTGTCAATTAATCTCAGCGGATAAAAATGTCGCAGTGAAATTTGCATGTTAAATACCATGAGTGTAATTGAAATTTCACCAGAGACCATTTTTGTGCCACTAGCCGCCTATGGATAATGGATATTTCTTCACCTCGTTATTTCCAAGTAAGTCCTTAATCATAATTTATAATTTTTAAAAGAAATTGTTTGATTGTACTTCTTTGACAAATAACATGTGAACCCAAGTGTTATATATTATAGGCACTCAAATTGTCTATTCACCTTCATTCATGTATCTTACCTTCTACTACGAACAGTTAATTTGCTCCTTGAGTTCTAATTAACCGCCACAGTTTGATTAGCTTAGCAACAAAATACTTATATATACCTAGTATGTATTGGTATAATTCAGGTCATTTTGTTTTGGGCTCTGAGAAATGTTAGGGACCTCGAAAAATTGATGTCGCCGACACCCACGTTTGGCCTAGCGCCGCCACTGAAATTATGATACGATGTTATGTTACAACCGAATGATACAGGTGTTGCGCCCGACTTTAAATTAAATATCTTCGTATTCTTACTTATTTGCACATACCCGGGAAAAAAGTACTCATTTTTTCCCGGGGAAAAAAGTAAATTCATAAAAAGTGACATTTTGTTACCTGTTAAGGAACATTAAATGTCAAATTTTTTTCCCGTCACAGAAAAAAATTTATTATTCTTTCATTACATTGAATAATTTCATTTTATTTCAAGAAAGCATTGAATTATAATCCTACATTAATAGTAACATTAACGGAGAATGAGGGTATGTTTAAATTTGACAAAGTTGGGAAATTTTACACTAATTAATAATCTGCAAAGCAATTTGACATATCTCATTTGGCGTCCGAGATATTTCACAAAATCTAGAAACTGACTTTCTAATTTTTATTTTTAGTGCCTTATTTTAAATAATATTCAAAATTTAAAACTTCTTTCTCATGGTCACTTTTTACCTCCCATCGAATAGACTGATTCAATTTGTTAAAAAACGTTTCGTCGAAACCTGACCATCATCAACTTTTTTATTTCTTACGGACGCCATTTTGGTTTTTTGTACATTCTGATTCACCAACTTTTTCTGATTATAGTAGTGTATGACAGCTAGCAAAAAGCTTTTTAAACAATGGCTTAATCGTAAATAAAAGTGTTTTAATACTAAAATTTAAACCACTGTTGCAAGTGATATACTGACCAAACAATAATTAAATGCTCAAACAGCTGACCATTGTCATTAGCGCACAATTGTACGCGGTTTCTTGCATTTAGCACGGCTCTTTGGATGGATCTTCTAGGAATAGTGTCAAACGCAGGAATAAGCCTTGTTCTAAGTTGTTCTATGTTTCTAGGGGTCTCCTTGTAAACTTGATTTTTGACAGTTCTCATGAAAATAGTCTAATGGTGTTAAGAACTACATGGTTAAACTGAAAACTTTCATTCAACCAATTTTCTGTCAAGCTTATACAACTTTTATGATCTGAAAACGAAACTGAAGATTCCGAAACTCTAAGTGACTGTAAAGCTGTACTCAACGAAATGTTAACTTTTGAGTTTATTGTTGCAATACACGTTTGGTACGCAATTTTACTGCGCGTGAACAATTTAAGTAAATTATGGCAATCGGTCCAAGTTAACTTGAGGATCGCTGTTGATACTTTACGTTTGCTATGTAACTGGATTCAAGAATATCGTGATACAGGATTTGAAAAAAGCGTTGCAGAAGCCAGATTGTTTGTGGAAAAAATTAGTTATGAAATTTCGTCTCAATTTAAGGAAAAAAGTTTGGCCAAAAAAAAAAGAATGTTCTCGTATGACAATATTGATGAACCAAAACAATCTGCTAAAGTGCAGTACAAAGTTGACTTTTTCAATAAGATGTTAGATGCTATCATAGTCGACACCGAATTCCGATTCAAATCGCTCCATAATTATTTTGAACAGTTTGGCTTTATTTTTGACATAAATTATTTAAAATCTATACCAAAAGAAGACCTTCTTAAACATTGTTATGATTTAGCTGCAATACTTCGAGATGGCGAAAACAGCGACATTCAGCCTTTCGAACTATGTGAAGAACTTTTGCTTTTACAATCGAATTCACTAATAGACTCTATCAAAGATGTCAAACAACTTATACAGTACATTTTAGAAAATAATTTGCAAGAAGTATACCCGATTGTTTACATAACAATCAGAATTATGCTTACAGTTCCGGTCACTACAACTTCTGCTGAGAGAAGCTTCTCAAAGTTAAAAATAATTAAAACCTACTTACGAAGTGCCATGGGCCAAGAGAGACTATCTGCGTTGTCAATTTTATCGATTGAAGCAAAAATAGCGGCTGGTCTAAATTATGATACAATATTGAAAAATTCAGTGAAACTAAATGCAGAAAAGTTCGTATATTGTAATTTGTGTTTGAGTGTGTAATTCGTCTATTTGTGTTCGGTCGTCTTAAAACTATTTAATGTTAAATTTGCGCTTAGAACAAGAGTCAGGTGCTTCATCACTTCGAGCTTTACGCCACTTCAGAAGTGTTAGCTTCACTATCCATATAACAATTATACATGCTTCGATAATAATATGATCCATTAGACTAGAACACTGAACGTTACGCGTTATAATGTTTCGTGTCAATTAATCTCAGCGGATAAAATGTCGCAGTGAAATTTTGCATGATTAACACTACCATGAGTGTAATTGAAATGTTCACCACAGACCATTTTCCGTGCGCAGCATAACGCCTATGGACTAATGCATATTTCTCACCTCGTTATTTCCCAGTAAGTCCTTAGATCATAATTTAATAAATTCTTTAAAAGAAAGTTGTTTGATTGTACGTTCTGTGACAAATAACATGTGAACCCAGAGTGTTATTTTATTACTTATTAGACGAGGGCTCAAACCGTCTATTCACCTTCACTTCATGTATCTTACCAATTGCTACTATTGAACAGTTAATTTGCTCCTTGAGTTCTAATTAACCGCCACAGTTTGATTAGCATTAGCTCAACAAAATACTTATCATATGCACCTAGTATGTATTGGTACAATTTCAGGTACATTGCTCATTTTGGGCTCTGAGAAATGTTAGGCACTCCATCGCTCAAATTGATGTCGCCGACACCCATTGCTTTGGCCTAGCTTCGCCACTTGCAAATTATGATACGATGTTATGTTACAACCGAATGATACAGGTGTTGCGCCCGACTTTAACATTAAATATCTTCGTATTGTAACTGTATTTGCACATACGAATAAAGTACGCATTTTCCCGGAAAATGTAAAGATTATAAGTGACATTTTGAATCTTAACTACTTCATTAAGGAACATGTAAATGTCAAATTTTTTTCCCGTCACAGAAAAACAAATTTTTAATTTCGATACATCACCTACTAATACAAGTCCGAGTACAAGCCCCAACAGGTTTTACAGTAGCGAAAAAATAGGAATTCCAAACTCCAGCTGTATAAATAGTTGGTGGTAATGAATAGAAATTAAAGATTGATTGTGTGTGAGTGTGCTTACTGGGACCCCCTTTATATTTTGACCAGTAATCAAACTCGATGACATTATCTACTACCTAGGTTATTTATTAAGTCTTGCAATTACAAAAGTCTCGTATAATAATACTTCAGCGTCGAGGGCAGCACATACAGGATGTCTTATTTTGGATGGTATTGTTAGGTTAACTTTGTTATCTGAGGAGATAGAAAGTCGGTAAAATGGGCAATATTTTTAATTAGTTTATTATCGGTTTATTATGATAATAAATAAATAGAAAAAAATTAATTCAAATTAGTGTGAATGAAACACAAAATGGCGCCTTTTATAATTCAAAAATTTCAAAATTAGGACTATTGTATGTTTAATATCCATATTGTGATACACTGTTTGAAAGAGAAAATAAGAGAATTGAAAAATGGCAGAAACCTATATGGTGTCCATAAGAAATAAAAAGTTGGTGTGTTCAGTTCGGCAAACTTAAATTCCAAAAATTTTTGTTTACATTTTTGACCGAGATAGAAATTAAAGTTTAATTTTTTGACCAGTAATAAAACACGATGACATAATAGTTGCTATATAGGTCTATTATTAAATAAGTATAGTACAAGTTACATAAATATTTACTAAATAAAGACAACGGTAATTACATTTTGAAATCAACATATATTAACTATACAAATGCTTAAATGTAACAACATATCAAATAAGTTCGTTATTTCAAAAATTTCCTTTTGTGGAGGGGATAACCAGGTAATATTTCATTTCCTTATAAATGGGAATCATGTAAACATGTTGAAGTTCTTTAACAACCATCAGGTTGCTAATATCGATGTAGAGCCAGGTAGATAGGTAAGAGATAGAAGAGTATAGAAAGACCTATTAGTCAAATTATTAAAAATTGAGGTTGTGAAGGGTATGTAGAACTTTTTCGATTAGCACAGAATAGAAAAGAAGTTAGAACTGCGTCAAACCGACCTTAAGTAAGGTCGAAAACAAAATGATGATGATTTCGAAAATGAAACTAATACTACTTCAAAATTATTAAGAAAATGTGAACGTTGGTTAGATATATAATTAAGCTGTTATTTTTAGTAAGTTTGTATTTTTTGATTATATTGTTAAACTAGTTTGAATCAATGTAAAATGGGTCACTACTGTTTAATATAACTGGCCCTGTTTCATAACTGACAGCGTAGTAGTTTTCTAACATTCTGGTTAAAGGTGCCTTTTTTAACCTAACATCTGTGTTGTTTCTTGTACATCTTTTAGAAGGTACGCTTGTTGGTATGTACTTGTGTTTCATTTGTGAATTTAAAATCTTCCGCTGAAAATCACAGGAATGAAAAATAATCGTGCTGCTGCTAACGTTCATAACCGCTCAACCAGATTATAAAGCAGATTTCTTTTATAACGTCATTTACTCTAATCAAACGGGGTATTTCAAAGAAAAAGACATCCCTTGTGTGAATCTAATCACTCTGTTTATTGGCAAAAGCATTCTATTCATCGGGGTCGTAATAGTTATTGTCAAAACAAACACTAAAACTACAACATTCGAGAACTTCTTTAAGTTTAAAGCTCGAGTTCGGGCAATAATATTTGACTTCAAGCAATTTATTTTCAAAATTACTTGAAATTGTCGTATAAAAATGTGTGCTGAAGCTTTAATACATGTCGAACGTAATCCAATGCACATCACATCTGACACTTCAACAGCAATAAATTCTTAAAAGCATTTTCGGAATTTAAATTTCACAATACCTATTGAAGACACTTACACAGCAATAAGAGATAAAATATTTTACGACATTCTGTTATATGGTTTTGATAAAAGAATATAGCCATAAACTGTGGAAGCGAATGCAGACTGGGATGCTCGAACGAACCTTATGCTGTAATAATTTTTATTTTTATTGTGCTCGGTCAAAAGCTATGAATAAAATATAAAGTGCTAAGAATGTGAATCTAAATGTCTTTGCTGTATTTCGCTCCAAAAAGGTACGATAAAGTAGCAATATGAATGTTAATGCAGCAGTTGATACCAGTAGCACTGTTGTGATTCTACAATAACGATTGCACTTTCTACTATACAAAACTAATAATTAAGAATGCTTTATGAACATTTAGTTTTTGTTTCAATGAACTATGCCAATAATAAATATTTACGCAACCAGTCGAGAAATGTTTTGAACGTTACTCTATGTGAGATTATAGACGATAAATATTAAGACGGGTAAATTCTTCTCAGCCCATAAAAGCAAGTGATTGCGTAATATTAGTAATTTTGTATGTCAATATCTAAAAAGAAAGATTTAAAGCCATCGCTCATTGTCTATTATTCTTGTTTTACTCCATAGTATAAAGCTTCGATATCTTCTGTGTCGGAAATATGAATGGAGAGGTTCAAAAAGGGGTTTTTTTGATTGTTTCGAAAACTATAAGAGTATTAATATTCCTTTATAAATGTTAAAATCAAAACTTGCACTTCGATTAATAAATTTTAAATCATTAGTTTATTGAGGTTTATTTTATGGAAAATTTTAATTTATAACCAGTATGTTACCCATGAGACGAGTAGCCAGTAAGAAAAGAACGAAATTAGTAACGAATAGTAGTCCGAATTATGGTGTAACAAACGAAGGGAAAGAAAAAAATTTCGAATGCCCAGCTAAACACAGTCGGAGATTATGGGGGACTAAGAAACAAAACGGCAGTACACGCGAACCAATTCGCCTTTTTTTTCAAACATGTGTATCTGAAAGAAATATCAAACACAAAAACTGGTAAAATTAACTCTAATAAATAATTCCTAGGAATTAAGATATCAAGCAATATTAAATTGCTGGTTTAAGAACAAACATCTGTATCCCTCACTCCTCACGTACTAACAGTAAATATTAACTATATCTAGTAACAATCAAATTAACGGGTATTTTGTAAATAAAATAACTTGGTCATTATACATCGATTAAATATTACCGCATAATTTAGGATAACAATTAACCACTGTAATTAATAACCATCGTACTGGCACAGCAAATAACTAATTAATCATATTTACACAGCAGCACAGGCAAACATATAATAAATACTTGCTTACTTACTAAATCGATGCAGACCGAATTCGTTTTGAATAAAAGCAACTGAAACACGAAAGCACAAAAGTGCATTTCATGCAGTTCTCTCAAGTTATTGGACAAATCTTATAGCATACAGTTTTCCTCTTAACACTTCTAGAATGCAGACCATCTACATACCGTCCAGGAGTAAAGCAAATAGCTGTCGGTCATCATAATATAATATTCGTTGACGCAGGCTCTAAAAGGTTGGGTAACTCCAATGTGAATCTCATCATAACTTGATCTGCATACAAAACGGCAGCAAGACAAAATGTGCTATAACGACAAAGCAAGGCTTTCTGTATCACGGCCAAACAATCATGAGTTCAAGAAACCTAAAAAATGAGGTGTAGAACCGAAGAATATTGGTTACATGCACGAACTAAAAATATTAAAATTTCTATTAAAAAACATACCTACCGTTCACATAAAAAGACAAAGCACGTTTTTCATCACAAGTATCTTGTAACTGCCCGATTGGATTTATTTTGTTTAGCATAAAAGAAACAACATAAACTAATGCCAGAATTTTAGTCAACTCAATCAACCAATGCATTTATAAAATTCTTTTTTGAAGAACAAATAAGGAAATCCCATTAGAAATAGAAATAAGTTTGAGTACATGTCTATATTTCAAAGATAACACAGCCGCTTTAACTAATTACAATTAAACTAGCAGCGTTCAGAAAATTCCTAATTACTAAAACACTTGCCTAAATAAGGAACCATAAAGAATAATATAAACATACGGATTTTGAGTCAAATAAAGGACAAGTAACGTTGGTTGCTTAACTGAGCTGTCATGAAATGAATAAAAGTGTAGCAAACCCTTATATTCAAATAAGTATTAATTGAAAGGGTTTTAAAAATTAAAGAAACAGTAAATTTACAATTACGAATTGGAACGTAACAATGTTATCTAGTGGAAGTTTTAAAATTATGAACTTTACTAAAATACATTGTTTTATACTTAATCCGATTTAATTTTATTCGATAGTTCGAGTGTTATGGGAATTATAATAATTGATTTAGCATTATCCCATGAAGGGAATAACCTATTCCTTAATCAAAGGCTTTTACACTATATAAAAGCTTTGCAATTTGTCTTGCATATCTGGACACTTTTCAAAATTATGCCGTCTTTAGGTTTTAAAAATTCATATAATTTATGCATCTGTAAGCGTCTAAGCAAGTATTGAAAATCAACATAATTTTATTAGTTTTTAAATTCCACCCGCTATACTCGTCCGGCATTCAATCACATCTTGTTATGCATTCCTGATTTAATGCTTTGGTAACCTCTACATTTTCCAACTGGGGCTACTCTCAAAAGAGATCCAAACCTAAGTAGAATTAAGTGGCGTTTAAAACAATTAGCCACATAGACATGGTATTTTTAGAAAATACTCCGTCAAATCATTCCAAGCACATACATTCCCCTTCTTATGTGTTACTTGGAAACCATTATTTTGATATTTACAGTCGAGATCAAAGATGTTTTTTTTTGGATTGCGAAATTTTGAACAAGACACTTTACTGAGCTTCTTTGTCGAATACGTTGCTACGTGCATGTGACGTAGTCTACAAAAAAAAAAAGTATGACCGGGCTCAACGGGGTATTATACCAAAAAAAAAATTAAGGGAGGCTTGAAATAAAAATAGAAACAAATATACACTCGCTCATTCATACTTGAAAACAAAACCTACCAAAAAAAGAAACCTATAATTAAACAAAATATGTACACAGTAACCCTAGCAAAAAAACACAAAACAAGAGATCATTTTTACATGGTGAGCTGCCTGTTTTAAGTTACTACCTAGATTAAGGTACAACCAAAAATAAGAAACTAAGCGAAAGTTCTTCTCTAAAACCAACAGCTCTAAATCAGTATAGTAAATCTAAAACTAAATCTATACATAAGAATGGCAACAACATTTTCAACGGCGTCAGCAAGTCGTTAACTCATTTTCACTTCCTCAATTAGAATATTCTTTAGTTATGTGAAACCGAACAGTAATGTTTCACTATAACGGCAATAAATACCAAAAATAGTTCTTAGTATAACGGCATTAAATCCTAAATTAGTTCACTAATTTTTGTATAAACGAATTACATTTGGAAATGCACGTACTTGCATAGCCAACTCCCAATAAATATGACCCCAACGTAATTAGCGAAGACAAAAAACAACACTCACCCTAGAGTTGCTGACGTAGAAGTTGAGTCAGAAGCTGGTTCACAGCAACGGATAGGGGGACCTACACCCATAAAGAACGCCTTTGACCTCCCATTACAACCAGGGATGATCTTTCATCGTGACTTTAAGGTCACCGTAAGAAAGCGAGAGCAATTACAAAAACGATTATTTTATTGTTGTCGAAACATATCAGTTTATAAAAATCCTAAATACCCACCACGCTGTAGGGCGTGCTCGAAGTGTTTATAACAAATGAAACGAAGAAAATCAGAATAGGATGTTGTCGTCTTGTAAGTTGAACGACAAGTGAATATTTATTTCGTTTAACCAAGAACCAGAGCTCACAGTAATATCGTTGCTAAGGTTTCAAAACTGGAAAACCCGAGTTTATTGAAATAATACGCAGCTCTAATTCGTAAAATTTTTTTAATGGGAAACACATAAAAATTAATTATCGGATACTTGGAAAAACTTTATCGCCTATCTAATTATGGCGTAGATTCTACGTTAAGGAATTCTAAGAAAGAGTATTGATTATTAAATAGCGGAAGAGTTTAACAATACAAATCGAATTTATACAACAGATAAATGAATTAACAATGGCCAGGGTTATTTTAAATTTACGGAATTAATTCTCGTTGTAGAAGCAAAAGGTGATTGAGTTGCAAATTATTAGAATTAATTTACGCTGATAATAAACGTAACAAAACCCCCGAGCAAAATCAACAGGTCGGGGTAGGAAAGTCAAAGTAATGGGAGTGGGCAGGACCAAAAAAAACAACGAGAAAAAAAGAAAGAAGAAAAAAAATTCGCTCGAACTAAAAGAGAATTCGTTACGAAAATAAAGAAACCAAAAAAAATCCAACAAAACACAAAAAACTTTTATCCGGCTCGAAGGACCAAGAACAGAAAAGGAGAAAGAAGAAGAAAAGAGAAAAAAGGAAGGAAGGACGACGGGTAATGCGTAAGTAACGAAGACCAAGATGGAACGGCATGGACACTAAAAAAGTCGTCGGAGGACGAATATTTCTCAAGAGAGAAACCGGAAAGGTTATCGACTTCAATAGAAGAAACGGAACGAGGAGAAAAACCCACAATGCAAACCAAAATGACAAATGTCAAGCCCCAAGTAAGAAAAAGAGACAACAAGGGAGAACGAAAGGAAGAAAGGAGGAACGCTGGTAAAAGGAAACAATGTACTCTCAACTGTGGTAGTTGAAACCGAAGAAGCGAGGAAAAGAAATGCTAACTAGTCCTACAGTCGATTGAGTCGTGACTTCCAAAGGAAGAAAGCCGCACTAGAAAGCCCTTACCACAGGAGCGGATGTACGAAACACGCAAGGAAAACTAGCAACAAGATTGGGAAAGGAAAGTGTAACAAACGGAACGAAAGAAAAAAAGAAAAACAAAAAGAATAACACCAACACCAAGTGCAAAACCCAAAAAAAAATTAAAATCGTACAAAAGAAAATAAAACAGAATCCCAGTGTAGTTATGTATAAGTAGGTGTGTGCGTGCTTGTGTGTGTGTATGTGTGTGTGTGTGGGTGGGTGGGTATGAAGTGTGTGCGTTTATGGAGTGTGTGTATGTGTGTATGAAGTGTGTGCGTTTATGGAGTGTGTATGTGGGTATGAAGTGTGTATGTGTATGTGTTGGACCGATGTAGTCGCCTTTTACGACAAGTAGGTCGTACCGTGGAACTATTCTATTCCCGAACCCACACGTGGTGAAGAAAAACAAGAAAACCAAAGAAAACCTAGCAAAACAAGCAAGTAAAACGAAATCGGAATGTCCAAAAATCATGTCCGAGGAAGAGCAAAGTCAGCATCATAATCGGGGGTACAAGGACTAGGTATTGGGCTTACGGCGTTTACGCCGCCAGAAGCAAAACAGAGCGTGATCGGGGGCATTAAGATCGTCCGGATGGGCAGGTTTCAGATCTTTGACATGCCCAATGGATTTTTGACCGGAAGGATCAGTAGGTTCATAGGTCCAGGGGGAAACGACTTTAGAAATGGGAAAAAGATCAATGAATCTAGGAGCAAGTTTGACGTTAAAACGACGTGAAGCGTCGGACAGAGCGAAATTACTGCGCCAAACGGAATCGTATAGTTGATAAGAGATAGGACGACGGCGGAGATTATAGCGGCCGTGAATTTTTCGATACCCGGCAGAAAGTTTTTTGAGAACGTGGAATCGGATATTCTTAAAGTGGTCAGGATCTGGGGAAGGATGTTGGGGAACAGGAATGTACATGTCGTTTATTTCGGACAACTGTCCAAAATAATCGCCGGAAAGTATATGCTCACGGTGCATGTGACGTAGCGCACAAAAAAAATCAAAAAAAGTATGACCGGGCTCAATCGGCGAGGGGGCGTGGTATTGTACAAAAAAAAAATTGAGGGAGGCCTGAAATAAAAATAGAAACAAATATACACTAACGCATTCATATTTCAAAACAAAACCTACCAAAAAAAAACCTATAATTAAACAAAAGAATGTACACAGTAACCCTATCAAAAAGATACAAAACAAAAGATCATTTTTACATGGTGAGCTGCCGGTTTTCGGTTAGTCCCTAGATTAAGGTTCAACCAAAAATGAGAAACTAAGTGAAAGTTCCCTTCTAAAACCAACAGTTCTAAATCAGTATAGTAAGTCTAAAACTAAATCTATACATAAGAATGGCAACAATATTCAACGGCGTCAGCAAGTCGTTAATTCATTTTCACTTCCTCAATTAGTATATTTTTTAGTTAAGTGAAACCGAACAGTAAAGCCTCTCCATAACAATAATAAATACCAAAAATAGTTCTCAATATAACGGCATTAAATCCCAAAATAGTTCACTAATTTTTGTATAGACGAATTACATTTGGAAATGCACGTACTTGCATAGCCAACTCCCAATCAATATGACCCCAACGTAATTAGGAAAGACAAAAAAACCACACTCACCCTAGAGTTGCTGACGTCGGGGTTGAGTCAGTAGCTAGTTCACAGCAACGGATAGGGGGACCTACACCCATAAAGAACGCCTTTGACCTCCCATTACAACCAGGGATGATCTTTTATCGTGACTTTAAGGTCAGCGTAAGAAAGCTAGAGCAATTACAAGTAACGATTATTTTATTGTTGTCGAAACGTATCATTTTATAAAAATCCTAAATACCCACCACGCTGTAGGGCGTGTTCGAAGTGTTTATAACGAACGAAACGAAGAAAATCAGAATAGGATGTTGTCGTCTTGTAAGTTGAACGACAAGTGAATATTTATTTCGTTTAACCAAGAACCAGAGCTCACAGTAATATCGTTGCTAAGGTTTCAAAACTGGAAAACCCGAGTTTATTGAAATAATACGCAGCTCTAATTCATCGAATTCTTTCAATAGGAAACACATAAAAATTATTTATGGGATACTTGGAACAACGTTATCGCCTATCTAATTATGGCGTAAATTTTACGTTAAGGAATTCTGAGAAAGAGTATTGATCATTAAGTAGCGGAAGAGTTTAACAATACAAATCGAATTTATACAACAGATAAATGAATTAACAACGGTCAGGGTTGTTTTAAATTTACGGAATTAATTTTCGTTGTAGAAGCAAAAGGGGTTTGAGTTGAAAATGATTAGAATTAATTTACGCTGAAAATAAACATAACAAAGTACCTACTTTGTAGACTGAAACAAAATTAACGTTTGTCAAATTCTGAATAAAATGTTTGTGTTTATTTGTTCTTATTCCGTTTGTAATTATTGTTAAAATTAATTTTAAATATTGCTTAAGATATAGCTTACAGGTAAAATTGCCCCCGTCGTGTATATAGAATAGTTTATGGTTTTACAATGATTAACCTTCAAGCGCGTGTGTTTTGTGTGTATCGTGACGTATTTGTACAAACGCTGATGTATTCTTAGCTATGGTGATATACACTTATTGACGTTTCTAGAGTTCTGTCAAAACAAGCCGACAGTTCCTCGTCCTGCTACCTCCTTAAAAATTGCAGTTTATTATTCGTAAGTAATTGAAACTTTTGCTTTTATAAACTTTGCTTATATTTACACGTCCACTTTTTCCACCATCTGTAGTTATCGAAATTTAACACAAAACAGTTTTCATGGATGAATTATCAACAACACATTAAATCAACTCAGACCCCAGATTTACCTAAGCTGCTGATTTAAAAATCTACAGGCCTTAAATACTTGTAGTAGTAATGTACCAGATTATGCTAAGGTTTACTACTTCAAAAACTTGCTACATACAATTGGTAGTGCTTCAATAACATATAAGTTGTAGCCAATTTCCACTCTACGCCTAACCACTTTAGTCTAACATTTCAGAATCGGGATATGTAGCTGTGTTAGGGTTTGAAGCACGATTAAGTACGAATGAAGTACTAAGGCTCTTGATGCATCATATCATAAGTGCTTCTATAACAAAATAGTTGTAGTCATCTTCCAACTTACACTTTTGGGTCTGATACTTTCGAAATCAAAAGTGCGGCTGGGTTTGAAATGTGAAGCACAATAAATCACTAACGAGGCACTAAAGATTTTACGCTTTATATAAGTGACCAACCTCAAAAGTCGCATTTGCAATTTGTCAAGTCTTTAGTTTTGGAGAAAGTAAATATTTATTGTATTTATGGTGTTTACGTAATTTTTACAGGTAAGTGTTTGAAATGGACGATTTGTAAAGTTTAAAACGTTTAAGAATTTTTATAAAATCCAAGTTCTTTGTTACCACTGAAAACAGAATATTATTCCTACTAACCAAGAAACTTGCTGATTTTGCAAAGTTTAAGACCAGCACTTAATCAGTTTAACAAAGAGATGACTTGATTGCATAATCGGATCACGTTCTTTAGCCTTCTACTTAAAATCTATTCTAGAGGCACTCTTATAATTGTTACACCTAGCACATCGAAACGATACAAAACGCTATTGTTTTTAAAGCGTCCGCTGATAAAGGTGTTATCTATGTGAAAGTCGATAGTCATATTTTATAATGTAAGTGCATTATTTAAGTTGCAAGTTACTATTTAAGATCAAACCTTATATATATATATATATATATATATATATATATATATATTAATTTTTAAAATGTTGTGGGTTTAGGTCGGCTGGATTATTTAAGAAAACTCTTTTATAAACCTGAGCTGGATTTATTTTAATCCTTTTCAAAGGTACTACAATAACAGAATTGATAAATAAACATTAAATGATATTGTAAATAAATAAATAAATCCGAAAGCTCAGGTTTATAAAAGAGTTTTTTAAATAATCCAGCCGACCTAAAACCCACAACATTTTTAGAAAATTACAATAAAGGAGGTCGTTATTAGTAATTCATTATATATATATATATATATATATATATATATATATATATATATATATTACTCATATTTAGACCAGGGTAGAAAATTATATAATCACATCAAATAATTTTAATCACTGTGTAGAAGCTTTTGGAAAAGGTACGCGTTATTAAATAACAGCGTGAAGCATAAAAATTCATTCGTTTTATTAAAATTAAGAAATTTAAATTATTTATAAGACGCTTTATATCAAAAGAAACAGTATTAAAAAGCTCTGCGTGTAATTTAATTATTCCTAGGAAAGAAACAAATGGAAATTACGTGCAAAATTTATATTAATTAACCCTATTTTAAGTAACCGGTGGTAAAACAAAGTGTACACATAATAATTAATATTTAACTTGTATTCGCTAAAAATGAAAGGATAGAAGTCAATTTTAATTGGAGTTAATTAAACCATTATTAATAATAAGCATAAAAGTCTGTGAAAATCCAAGATTATAATACCAGAAAATAAAGCTCTGAGAATTAATATTATTTTGAACACCTGCGTAGTTTAAATATCACGTACGGCGAAAATTGTGTAGATAACAAATGGTTTCAGAGAATCTTGGAGAAACCGGGGCTTAATATTCACGGGAAGGTGCGATACGGGGTTATTTAACCCAGATAGTCCACATGGACTGAAATAATCGATAATAAGGAATATCAATTTGCACTAATAAGAACAGGGTAGATAGAGACAGATAATATGCACAAGACCGAGACACATATAGTAAAAGGCGTGATTTAAGCAACGTCACGAGGGTCACAATTGGTTGAAAATAGGATGCAAATATCAAAGGTAGAAACAACGATTTCTGTATAAAATTTAATTAATTATTCTCGGACATGTTTGCGTGCCGTGTGGAAATTTTCTGACATTTAACTGGGGCGAGTACAAAATTCGTAAAAACCGACGCGCGGGCTACGGAATGGGAACAGAGCATGCGAAATTCTAGAAAATGGCCGTTTTGAGGACTCGAACGACAGACAGGCAAACTTCTATATATACCCAGGTGAATATAAACAAGCTCTCTTACATCCGCGACTTGATTCAAGATGTTAAACAGTTCATTTTAGTTTGATAAAATAATTTAAAGTTTGCTCGTATATTTTAGTGATTCAAAATAGTTTGTTATTTACGTGCTAACATGAATGTACTTCAGTGCACTTAGATACAAGGTAATAAAATTTAGTATCACTGTACCAATTAGCAAAATTTACAAAGACAAATGTATACACAAAAGTAGGCAGTTTTGGCGTATATTGGTGAAAGACGCATGAATTTCTTTGCTATTTTTCGGGGGTGTTAATAATTAAATGGTTCAAAAAGTGTCTGGATCCACGAAACAAGGGTCAGATATACACAGATTAGTTCTGGAAAAGCCCTGAAACAACTTTAAATAAATGGTGATGGAGAAAATTTTAAAGCGTTGAGAATCAGAAGCCGTAAATATAACCCAGTTGGAATGGTGTGATTAACAAAAGGGACGATGTACATTGAAGCTACGAGTGCAAGTAACCTTCAGGTAAATTATACTATTTTGTTTGAACTTTGAGATTTTGTGTGTGTTGAATAACTTTATAATTGATTTACTCAAAATGGACAGTAGTGAAATGGTACTAACAATAATATTTTAATTTTAAGGTGAAATTTGCTTGTTTAAGTAGAAAGGGGTATTTAGTATTGATGTTCTGGATTATGATGAAAATTTAGGGTATGTCTTTGAGCTCAATTAGACGAACCTGGTTAATTAACGTAAAGGGGTGGTAGATGCTCCTTTGTACTCTGCATATATTGTTATAGTAATTAGTAGGCATCCTACAAGGACTTTAATTCTGGATGCACATTAAAATGATAATAAATTTAATTTTGAAATTTTCCGATATTAAAATTTATGCTGAATATTAATTTTGAAATTTTAATGTATTGTGAATATTGATGTAAATAGAGTTGACGTTGATGTTTGTGGTAGGAATGTGTTTGTTTTTTTATGTATGAGGATGAAAGCTATCTAGAGGAGCAGCCGAGGCGATTAACAGAAGAAAGTCAATGGACCAACACAGTTAAGGTAATGAATAGCTTTTTGGTAGGATTCACAGCATTCTTGACATCCAATTCGTAGGGGCTCGATTCGAAAAGCGGAGTACCCGGATTAATGGTGGTATCACAGCATTCTTTGACTCCCAATTCGTGAGGCTCGACAATAATACAGGGTATCACAGCATTCTTGGCGACCCAAAAGTGAGGCTCGAGTTCCAAATAAAATTTTTGTGATTTTATTCCAGGAAACTGGCGATCTGAGAGAGAGAGTTTCTGTGTGTGTATAAATTTAAGAGTATTTTAGAGTGTGTGTGAGTGATTAGAACGTATGCAGAGAAAAGAGTGGTTAAGGAGTCAAGGAGTGGAAATTGGAAGTGACGATAGTGCATTGTGTGGGAAAAATTCGAAAATGGAAGAAGCTGGAGGCAGTAGAGATCAGTCGAGGACGGAATCAGGGGATCAAGGAAATGAGTTAATGATGAGAATGTTTGAGGAAATGCGATTAGCTAGGGAAGAATCTAATAGAGCGAGGGAGGAGTCCAACCAAAAATTAGAGCAGATAAGCGGGAAAATTGAACAAAATACTAAAGAATTTACAGAATTTAAAGATAGTCTTACCGTGAAACTGGGGGAAGTAGAAAATAGGGTTGAAAAAAATGAGCGTGATATTACAGGTCTTCGACAGGAAATGGGACATTTAAGGTCCGAAGTACGCATTTTTTGTGAAGAAGAGATTAATGTAAAAATGACTGAAGTGACAGACTCATGTAGGGATCAGTTAGGCAGGGTAGAACGCGAAGTTAGTAGTATCAAATACAACATGTCAAATTTAACGGGGGATGGTCCCAGATTTTATACAGGTGGAGGATCATTGGACCAACACGAAGTTTTATGGCGATAACAGGGTAAATCCACAAATTTTTATTAATAGTGTAAGAAATCTAGTGGGAAATTTATTTGACGAACAGACTAAACTGAATACGATAAAGGCTTTATTAAAGGACAATGCGGAAGCGTGGTACAATTTAGTAGGACAGGACATAGACACCTACATGGACTCTGAGGACAGATTTTTAAAGCACTACTGGAGTGACCACAGACAAGACCAGGTACGAGACGACTTAATCACAGGGAAGTTTAAGGGAGAATTTTCAGGAAGTAGGGAGCAATATGCTATACGCAAGTATAGCATAGCAAAGCAACTGAACCCACCACTGACGGACCGACAAATTATTAAGTATTTATCACGACACTTCGAAGTAGAAATAAGACAACACGTAGCACTACAGAACATAGTGGACAGAGAAATGTTTTTAGAATACCTGCAGAGGTATGACGACGTAAGTAGTGGACGACCTCGGGATAATAGGGAAAGACAGATCAACACAGTTAGGTTTGACAATAGACGGGACAACTATGCTAGAAGAGGGAATAGTTACGGATACCAGCGACAGAATTGGGAACAGAGACGACCATACGTTAGGAGTAATAGTTTAGGAAAGGGACCTGCACCGAGACCGGAACCTACCAGAAGGAATAGTTCACCGGACATGAGGGGGACTGCTAATACAGACACGGAACGAGTGGAAACGCCTAGGACATACGCTGAGGTGACGGCTAGACCAGGACTAAGTAGGGAAAACAGACCTGGACAGGATTTTTAGAACGCGACAGACCACTAGATTTCAGTGTAAATGTATATGAACATCCACGTGAATTTTTCAAAATTGAGGAGGAAGTAGAGCCAGAAACTAAGGAAAATTTATGTTTGCCAATTATTAATTTAGAAATTTTGAGAATAATGTAGAAGTATTACTTGATACAGGGGCAGAGGCGAGTTTAATATCGGAGGAATTCGTCAGCAAAATTAGGGATAAGGTTTGTGATAGAATTATGCCTATAAAGCGTAGCCATTTAGTAGCTCCAAATAAAAGAAGTTTGCTGTAGTAAATAGTGTTGTAGTGCTTAGGATAGATATAGGAGGTTTAAGCTGTGAACAGGAGTTTGTAATTGTACCTGGACTGAAGTTTCAGAGCATTTTAGGTGTTGACTGTATGATGAAGTTAGGGGTTTTGATAGATATGGAAAGGAAGGTAATAAGGATTAAGGATAGGGTAGTGCCATGGAAGGGCAGTTATGAAGTAACAGAGGATGACACGGGGTTTAGTATTAATGTAGTAGAGGTAGAGGATGATGAAGGTAAACAGATCAACACGATAAGATGTCCAGAGGATAGGATAGTAGAGGTTCAAGCTTTATTACAAAAACATGCAGAATTAGTGGGGGTAGAAGCAACAGCAGCATATCGGGAGCAGGTGAAGGCAGAATTATTTTGATGAGGTTAAGTGGCAAAGTTGTTTTAATAAAGTAGATTTAAGGAATTCATTCTGGCGGATTCCATTACATAAGAATTCTAGAAGGTACATAGGATTTTCCATAGAGGAAAGAATCGATAATTGTAAAGTAGTATCGTTTGGTTTGTCGGCAGAAAGAAAAAAAATAGTAAATGAGAAACAGACATGTGTAGGGACTAAAGAAGAAGTAATATTTAAGAGTCAGGATAATAGGGATGATAAGTTTATTTTATGTGAGATAATAGGGAGGATAAGTGTAGATATAGAAGGGGGAGAAAGAGGGATGAAGAGTATTAGGATGGTGAGAAGAAAGACTTGGAGGGTCAAGAAGAGAGTTAGATTTAAGTAGGATAGGATAGAATAGGTGTATATAGAAGAGTAGAAGTAGGTGTGTATAGAAAATAAAGCTAGGTATAGGATAAATATGGGAGATAATTAGAAATAGGTTTAGGATAAGAATAAAGAGTAAATGTAGGAAGAAAATAAGATAGGTTAAGTATAGATATTTCATATAAGATTAGTGGAGAGTTAGGAATAAAGTTAGAAATAGGATAGGTATATAGGATTAGGTAGGATGAAGTAAAGTATAGTGAAGATTAGTTAAAAGTTAGGAATAGGATAGGTATATAGGATGTATATAGGATTAGATGGATAAGTAGGATGAAGTTAGGGATAATTTCAGTTGATAAAATTAGGTGAGAGTTAGGAATAGGATAGGGATATAGGGTAGGTGTAAATATTTTTTTGGATTGGAGACAAAGTAGGTAAGTTAGATAGATAAGGACAGAGAGAGATAGGCAATTTTTTTGTAATTTTTTTGTCTAAATGCTTTATATTTGCATTCAAATAAGTGGGATTAATTGTATTCAAATAGGGGGAAAATACTCATATTTAGACCAGGGTAGAAAATTATATAATCACATCAAATAATTTTAATCACTGTGTAGAAGCTTTTGGAAAAGGTACGCGTTATTAAATAACAGCGTGAAGCATAAAAATTCATTCGTTTTATTAAAATTAAGAAATTTAAATTATTTATAAGACGCTTTATATCAAAAGAAACAGTATTAAAAGCTCTGCGTGTAATTTAATTATTCCGAGGAAAGAAACAAATGGAAATTACGTGCAAAATTTATATTAATTAACCCTATTTTAAGTAACCGGTAGTAAAACAAAGTGTACACATAATAATTAATATTTAACTTGTATTCGCTAAAATGAAAGGATAGAACTCAATTTTAATTGGAGTTAATTAAACCATTATTAATAATAAGCATAAAAGTCTGTGAAAATCCAAGATTATAATACCAGAAAATAAAGCTCTGAGAATTAATATTATTTTGAACACCTGCGTAGTTTAAATATCACGTACGGCGAAAATTGTGTAGATAACAAATGGTTTCAGAGAATCTTGGAGAAACCGGGGCTTAATATTCACGGGAAGGTGCGATACGGGGTTATTTAACCCAGATAGTCCACATGGACTGAAATAATCGATAATAAGGAATATCAATTTGCACTAATAAGAACAGGGTAGATAGAGACAGATAATATGCACAAGACCGAGACACATATAGTAAAAGGCGTGATTTAAGCAACGTCACGAGGGTCACAATTGGTTGAAAATAGGATGCAAATATCAGAGGTAGAAACAACGATTTCTGTATAAAATTTAATTAATTATTCTCGGACATGTTTGCGTGCCGTGTGGAAATTTTCTGAGATTTAACTGGGGCGAGTACAAAATTCGTAAAAACCGACGCGCGGGCTACGGAATGGGAACAGAGCATGCGAAATTCTAGAAAATGGCCGTTTTGAGGACTCGACCGACAGACAGGCAAACTTCTATATATACCCAGGTAAATATAAACAAGCTCTCTTACATCCGCGACTTGATTCAAGATGTTAAACAGTGCATTTTAGTTTGATAAAATAATTTAAAGTTTGCTCGTATATTTTAGTGATTCAAAATAGTTTGTTATTTACGTGCTAACATGAATGTACTTCAGTGCACTTAGATACAAGGTAATAAAATTTAGTATCACTGTACCAATTAGCAAAATTTACAAAGACAAATGTATACACAAAAGTAGGCAGTTTTGGCGTATATTGGTGAAAGACGCATGAATTTCTTTGCTATTTTTCGGGGGTGTTAATAATTAAATGGTTCAAAAACGTGTCTGGATCCACGAAACAAGGGTCAGATATACACAGATTAGTTCTGGAAAAGCCCTGAAACAACTTTAAATAAATGGTGATGGAGAAAATTTTAAAGCGTTGAGAATCAGAAGCCGTAAATATAACCCAGTTGGAATGGTGTGATTAACAAAAGGGACGATGTACATTGAAGCTACGAGTGCAAGTAACCTTCAGGTAAATTATACTATTTTGTTTGAACTTTGAGATTTTGTGTGTGTTGAATAACTTTATAATTGATTTACTCAAAATGGACAGTAGTGAAATGGTACTAACAATAATATTTTAATTTTAAGGTGAAATTTGCTTGTTTAAGTAGAAAGGGTATTTAGTATTGATGTTCTGGATTATGATGAAAATTTAGGGTATGTCTTTGAGCTCAATTAGACGAACCTGGTTAATTAACGTAAAGGGGTGGTAGATGCTCCTTTGTACTCTGCATATATTGTTATAGTAATTAGTAGGCATCCTACAAGGACTTTAATTCTGGATGCACATTAAAATGATAATAAATTTAATTTTGAAATTTTCCGATATTAAAATTTATGCTGAATATTAATTTTGAAATTTTAATGTATTGTGAATATTGATGTAAATAGAGTTGACGTTGATGTTTGTGGTAGGAATGTGTTTGTTTTTTTATGTATGAGGATGAAAGCTATCTAGAGGAGCAGCCGAGGCGATTAACAGAAGAAAGTCAATGGACCAACACAGTTAAGGTAATGAATAGCTTTTTGGTAGGATTCACAGCATTCTTGACATCCAATTCGTAGGGGCTCGATTCGAAAAGCGGAGTACCCGGATTAATGGTGGTATCACAGCATTCTTTGACTCCCAATTCGTGAGGCTCGACAATAATACAGGGTATCACAGCAATATATATATATATATATATATATATATATCTTGCAATTTATTAATACTAAAGTGTTTCTTGCTATACGAATATCCTAATTTACCTCCTTAGATTAATTAGATAGGATTTTTTCTAAAGAAGTTGTTCATAACGTGAGTGAGTCCTTTAGAAAGGAAACAACCGCAGGTATAGCCAGGGAGTAGGATTTAGCAATTGATTTTCTCTAACGCATGCATTAAGCCACTTCACAAAACCTCTTTCTTTTAAAGATTTATTTCTCTCAATATATAGGCATTTTTGAATATGATAATACGTATTTTTTATCTACATCTGCAATTATACTGGCGAAAACGTCTTCTTCAACCTTACGAATTAAATAATATCATCAAAATAGTATTGATGAACAGTGGGGAATTAAACTGTATTATCTGTATTAGATGCAATCGGAATTGAGCAAAAAATTTTATTATAATTTTGTTATTGAACAATTTACGGAAATAGAATGTAGAAAATTTATTTTCTGAAATTTGCACTTTATGTAGTTGTTTTTTAATTTATTGACAGTTTAGTTGTATTTTGTTGAAGAATATATTGACGTGATAAAGAGTCACGAGAAGTTATTCAAACCCACAACTTACAAATAAAACCCACCAAAAAGAAAAGAAACCGGAAAAAGTAGGAATTTCTTTAGATTCATTGCTCCACCCTGTATAATATAGGCATATTGTAAATACATAGCCATAAATGTGTAAAGTGAAAGCACAATTCCGTGTCCGTAAATAATTACTCTAAGATAAATATAAAGCCAGTCGTTTATCATAGAAATGCACTTTCCGTGCGTAAATTAAATAACTTTGTGTATAGAAAACATGTTTTAGTTACCGTGAAAGCAAATGTTTTATCATTACAATTATAAAAATACAAATCATTTGCATTGTAAAGCACATAAAGCTTTAATTAACCATATAAATTGACTCCCGTACACAAATAATATAAATTCAATTGTAAATAAAGAGTTCTGGAATGTACTGGATTAAGAAAGAATTCGTTAACAAAACACTAAAAAAACCTGTATATACCAATTAAATAAACACACGTTTATTTAAAAAAAAGCGCGCCCATGAAAATGTAATAAAATTATCGTAAAGCCGATAAGAATTAATGTTATAGCTTTTTCAATTACTGTAGGAGGGGATGCGACGCAACCATTTACCTTATATGTTGGACAAGGACAAACGGCTGCGGCGAGTCGACGCTAATGAGGTAATAAACTGTGGAATTCACAGAAATCTGACACCATTGCGATGTTCTATGTTCCATACGGAACTAGAAAACTCGGGAGAACCATGACGTAATTAGATAAAGATATATAAACGGGGACTTAATTACAGACAGATGGATTGGATTTTAGTCATTCAATTTGATTAATTCGATTCATCTTAATTTACGCGATCATCGACCATGTAACAATTTATAATTTCGCGTCATCCAAGTAAAAATAACCTTGATTATGCCATCAAAATAACATACAGAGTTTATATATGAAATAGTTTGAAATTTGAAACTTGTTAAACTGAGTTATTTAATTTTGTAATATACAATGAAGATGCAAAACTCTTCGATTCAAAAACCTTATTCAAATTAATTTAAATAATTAAATCAAAGATGCACTTTTAATAACTGATGTTCTAAATGGAGATTTATGCGAATATAGATGATTTTGTAAACTGAGATTTGAACGTTAATTTAAAATAAAACCGGGAAAGAAGATTTGGATAAGCGCTTTTTAACATATAACCATAAGTATAAAATTAAAGATTGCACTGTTTGTTACTGAGGTATCAGTCTTTTCATCATTTGAATTTAAGGTAGAATAAGTTTTAATCATATAATATTTATTTTTGTCAAGATATTTACCAGAAACTGTGGTCAGAGTTCAAAATATTTCAACTTTTAAATAGACCATCGTTCAAAGATTTATTTGGCCAAAACAAACCTTACAAGTGTGGGAATCAAAGTCAGGTAAACTATCCACAACAGAAAAAATTTGAGTTTTGTAAATTAAGGCCTAAATAAGGCGAGGAACATTTTGATAATTAAGTAAATAAGTACTTGTTTGGAATAATTTTATGTTTCAGTTTGATTGCTATTGATTATTTGAGTAATCTAGTTAAGAGTAGAAAAGTTATCAAACATCTATTGATGGTAATTGATATTTTCTCTAAATTCACAAAGTTATACTCTACGAGAGAGTGTAGTACTGTTGAAACCAACAAGAAATTAGAACAATATTGTAGAGAGGTTGGTAGATTTAAGCCTGTGTTAGCAGATTACGCGACTTATTTCAATAATCAAAGATTTATAAATTATCGGGAGCAACAAGATGTTAAAGTGGTGTTTTGCAGGATACGACATCCGCAGGCGAATCCAACGGAAAGGTACATTTAAGAAACTGTAAAGCTTTTACGTCTAGCATTACATAAAAACCATAGATTGTGGTAGAACAATTTGTCTAATGTCGAGTCTTTCATAAATAGAACCCCAAGCACCGTGACAGAAACTAGCTCTATCATGCTCATTAAGCAAGCATACCCTGAAAGACCTTGGCAGATTGTACCTAGGGATGCTGAGTTTCAACGATTATTAATAGACGTAAGAGAAAAGCTGAGAGGATGAGCTGAAAAGTATGTCCGAAAGTTGAACGCGCGAATTAGAAAACGGGTAAAATTTAAAGTTGGGGACTTAGTGGTGGTAAGGAGCCTAAAGGTAGAAAAGAGAGAACACATGACGTGCGCTAAATTGCATTTGCCTTACGAAAGACCGTTTGAAATTAGTGAGATAATAGGGGAATGCACATAAATGCTACGGGATATGGAGACGCCAGGCAGGACGTGGAAAATTCCACATTAGTCTGTGTTTCCCTATAAGCAGGAGGAAAGATATGAGTAAGGAGTGAGGTTTAAGAGGTGAATAGGAGTAAATATTAGTAGATAGTTTGAATTAAATAATATTGAATAGTTGGATATAAATAATAGTGATAGGGATTAGTAATAATATATGTACATACAAAAATAGGTGATAAATTTAGGGATATTTGAATTCAAATCAAACACTAACGTTTGGTTGTGATTTGTATTCAAACAGGGGGATTGTTCTGTGTATTTATAGGATGAAATAGAGTAGATAAGTTAGCTAATTATTTATGGCAGGGTACCGCATCTATATACAATTGACTTCAAATTTTAAAACGTTTTCCATAAGTATAGTGTCGGGAGTTGCATTTTAAAATATATTTCTGGGTTAATTTTGCTTCATTTTGGAATAAGTGTAAATACCAATTACAAATAGTAGGTGTAAGGAATGTAGATCCTTAACGTGCAGTGTAAACACATGCATCTTATTTAGATTAGAGTGTAGACATAGGAGTCTGAAAAGCTTTCAATTTTCTGTAGAGTAAAATCAATAATTTTAAGACCGTTATCAAGGGGGGCGAACGATTAACGGATATTCTAAGTGTAAGTATTTTTTGCATGCATCTTTATTATATTTTAATAGGAAGCTTTAACATTTGTATAAATTTAATAGTTATAGCGAAATGAATATGGTTGAAAACAAGTGTTTCTTAGTAGTAGCTTATTTCAAGGTTTTCTCGATAGCTTGGTGGTGTTAAAAGTTTTCTGAATACTGTTGTAAACAAAATAATCGTTGCTAAATTTCTCGGTAAGCAGACAGAGGACGCGCTCAAATAACATTTGTTTTCTGCGAAGGTTGTGACTGGGTGGAACAGGCAGTGATCGATATAAGATAAAGACAGATTATTTCTAGCATGTATTTGAGTGGGATAAAAGATATCATATTTTAAGGGTTCGTTTGATTTTGTAAGAAACTGTGGGACAAGAAAAGATTAAAGTTTATAGGTACAAGTGAGAGGCAGCATGGGTGTATAAACATCGTTTGAAACGTGTTGAGTGGGGAATAGATATCGAGGTTATAGACAAGATTGCCTAGGAGGAACGGAGATAGATTATTGGATCTCATATATAGAATCCAAATCGTAATTAAAAACGTTTTATTTCCATCTTAAATCTCCTAAAGTTGAGTAGTTTGCAAAAGTGCATCTTCTATCTTTAATTAATTAACTTTGGCGTATTGTTTCGCATCAGGATTATCTATGTCGAACATAGTTCAGTCTTAATAGCAATTTTACAAAACAAATGATACTTTATCAATTAATTACGTTTGAAAATTTCTATGTTCTAAATTACTCAAACGTACAAATTTCATGTCGTATACTTATATAAAGCATACAGTTTTGCCTTAAATCTTTCATGATCAATCTCGTAAATTGAAATGAATTCCTGAATGTGCATTACTTCCGTTTATATACAATATTATCTGATTACGGCATTTTTCCGGAGTTTTCGCGAATTAATTCGAATCTTAGTCACCTACGTTATGTAAGATTTACGCGAATTCTACAGTTTTAACGATCTATTAGTGTCGCTATGATTTATGTATGTAGTAAAACGTGCTGTTTACCATTTTCTAATAAACGAAGTTAATGGCTGCGTCGCATTCTATCTTATTAAGACACGGACACTACAAAATAATTCTTATTGACTTTTATTGTCTTTTAATGCACGTGCTTTTAGAATTGGAGCATTCATTGATCTGTTTTTAAAAACACTTCTTACTAAAGAATGACGTACTTTTTCTTTATTAATCACGAAGGTTTTAGAGCGTGGTTCCATTTAAAACTCTTAAAATGTTATTTTGAAATAAATATTTTATTTTGATATTGTTCACACATGGAGAAATAATTAAAGAATGTGGTTGCTTTCTTTATGGTTGATTTGTAAACTTTCTTATTTATATCTTAAAATTAATTTGTATTCTAATAAAAGCACGGGATTCAGTAATTAGATAATTGTTTAAACCTTCAATTACTTTCTTAACGATTTTGTAAATACAAAAAGATTTGCATCTTAATAATTGTAACAACAAAGATTGATTGTTTTAGGCGATGTATTATATGTCTTTGTTTTCTTAGAATGATTATTTATACACACGGAAAACTATCTAGTGCTTAAAATTACTTGGAATAAGATTTGTTTCATGCACGGAATAATATGCTTTTTTATTGAAGCGATTTGAATTTAAAAACTTTGTACATGCGATACGCTTATTATATACAGGGTGGAAAAATGAATATTTGGAAATTTCAATTTTTTCGGTTTCCTCATGTTTGGGTGAGTTTTATTTATAGAATTTGGATTTCCATGACTTTTTGTGACCTCGTTATCATATTAATATATATATATATATATATATATATATATATATAAAGTTCCTTGTTTCTGGACGTTATTAATATTCAATTAAGAATAGATTTTGGGTTTTGTTTCGTCCAAATGTCATAAAATATTTAAAATTACAGTTAACATCTTTGGAGAATTTCTCAAATCTATGCTTATATTTATTAGACAGTTGGTTTTTGTGAAATTTTGTGTGTATATATATATATATATATATATATACAGGGTGAGTTTTTAGTGTGGCAACGGTCGATAACTCCGTTATTATAAAAGCTACGTAAACCAAATTTGGAGGCATATTAGGCATACCTAAAGTGCACATTTGAAAAATATTTTGAAGCATACACGGTGTTTCATAATTCCAGGGCATATTAAACTTATATTTTTTTAAATGGAACACCCTATATATTATTACATTTTTGAAAAGCCCATAAAAAGAGCTTTAATTTGATATGAAATTGTATCTGTCTATTCCTTTTAGTTTTTGAGATATTCAACTGTTTTTTAGAAAAAATGACCCCGATTAGATACATTGCCACTGCACTAAGACACAACTTATGTTAATTTTCAAGATGCAGAAAATTTTACCATATACCATAGTATATTTGTGAATATCACTTTTTTGAAATTTCTTCACAGTATACAAGGTGTGTCAGTTTTCGCAAAATGCAATTTTAAAATTTTTTTTTAAATGGCACCCTACCAATTTTATTGCTACAATGGATAGTTCATTAAGTGTCCTTTCATTTATGTTAAGCATTCCCTATACCTAAATTCATTACTTCCTGAGATATTTTTGATTTTCTTCAAATTTTAAGAATGTTTTTAATTTACATAACTAAAAATAACTTACTATTGGAGAATATTATAAAACAATTAATACATTTTGATTAACAATCAACTACAGTTATCCAATAACAATTTTCACTAAAGATATAACAACCTACAATAATACGCTATTAACAGAATTCTGCCAGATCAACAATATGCATTTTATAGAAAATGTTCAAGCAGGAAATCAGGCAGACTTTGAAAAAAATAACTATTACATGTAAAGTGTCATTTAGGTTTATTAATTGTAGTGTGTTGTCATTTAACAGGATATCTCTCTTGGTATATTCTTGATGCAAGTAGGAAATTTTTTAAACTTGCTCCCAATACCCAAATCATATTTATTTGTTCTTCCACTGTAAAATACATTTTGAAAACTCCTTCAAAGATTACATTTAAAACAGAACTGATAATGTGTTAAATGACAACACACTACAATTAATAAACCTAAATGACATTTTGATTGTAATTGTTATTTGTAAAATGATGTTTTAGTATCTGTTTATGTACAAAGTAAACAGGTCTATTGGTGATTTCAGTGAAAAAATTGGTACATGTGTACAAAAAGGGTTTTTACTATGAGCTCATATTAGTCCTGGGGTTAAGATAAGGAAATGGTTAAGCCCACTTGCGTTACTGAGTTTATTGATGAGTAAAGTTGTAGCTCAAATATTGGATTGGATATGAATTATTGTAAAACGAAGATAAATGTAATTTAATCTATGTGTGAAATAATTACTAAATAAAGATTTTTTTGTTGTATAGAATTTTCTGTTGGAATAAATTGTGGTGAATGTTTGATAGTCGAGTTTTTTTTTGGTAGAAAATAGGGTAATATTTTTAGGTATAAGTAGCAGAGTAGCCGTGGCGAACTTTACTCAAGATGATAAGTTTTGGACGACCAGGAAGGTAGGTGATTCAGCATATGGCCAGGTAGACCTCAGAGCATTTATGAAGCCCAAAGTGTGGGGCACGAATTTACCAATTTGTTTTCAGGGGAACTCCACACACACACACACACAAATATATATATATATATATATATATATATATATATATATATATTGCTATGACGCGGCCGAACTTTGGTTTGCCGCTAAAAGAGTGCTTTGACAACGGTGCAGCAAATTGTAAATTTGAAATTATTTTTTTACCTTCCTTTTCTTTACTTTGGCTGGCTAGTTCAACGGAAATTTTTGCTATGGAATTTACAAAATGAAATAAATAAAACTCGACAATCCCAAGAAAACATCTGTATGTTTAAAAACAATTTTCTTTCATACAAAAGAATATAGAACATTTTACAGCTTCAGTTCATACATATAATTATTCCCAAATTATTACTAAATAATCCTTACCTAATTTTTGTTAACATTTACAGAACTCAAATCTCTTCTCTTGTGGATAATCTACCTATATTTTATCAACACGCTTGTAAGGGTGATTGGCCTATAATCATTGACAGATAATCTATTAACGGTCAAAATGCGCCAAACTTCGACTTCAAAACTTTTTAGTAAATATCCGCTTAGAAGACAAAAATATTATAAGATTAAGACTTATTAGCTTACAAATGACTAAATAGCCAAATATTTTTTAGTAACTAACAAACAAAGAAATCTAAATTTATACTTGGGAAATGAAATCGTGCTTATCCAAATCGTAATTAAAAACGTTTTATTTCCATCTTAAATCTCCTACAGTTGACTAGTTTGCAAAAGTGCATCTTCTATCTTTAATTAATTAACTTTGGCGTATTGTTTCGCATCAGGATTATCTATGTCGAGCATAGTTCAGTCTTAATAGCAATTTTACAAAACAAATGATACTTTATCAATTAATTGCGTTTGAAAATTTATATGTTCTAAACTTACTCAAACGTACAAATTTCATGTCGTAAACTTATTTAAAGCATACAGTTTTGCCTTAAATCTTTCATGATCAATCTCGTAAATTGAAATGAATTCCTGAATGTGCATTACTTCCGTTTATATACAAAATTATCTGACTACGGCATTTTTCCGAAGTTTTCGCGAATTAATTCGAATATTAGTCACCTACGTTATGTAAGATTTACGCGAATTCTACGGTTTTAACGATCTATTAGTGTCGCTATGATTTATGTATGTAGTAAAACGTGCTGTTTGCCCATTTCTAATAAACGAAGTTAATGGCTGCATCGCATTCTATCTTATTACGACACGGACACTATAAAATAATTCTTATTGACTTTTATTGTCTTTTAATGCACGTTCTTTCAGAATTGGAGCATTCATTGATCTGTTTTTAAAAACACTTCTTAGTAAAGAATGACGTACTTTTTCTTTATTAATCACGAAGGTTTTAGAGTATTGTTCCATTTAAAACTCATAAAATGTTATTTTGAAATAAATATTTTATTTTGATATTGTTCACACATGGAGAAATAATTAAAGTATGTGGTTGCCTTCTTTATGGTTGATTTGTAAACTTTCTTATTTATATCTTAAAGTTAATTTGTATTCTAATAAAAGCACGGGATTCAGTAATTAGATATTGTTTAAACCTTCAATTACTTTCTTAACGATTGTGTAAATACAAAAAGATCTGCATCTTAATAATTGTAACAACAAAGATTGATTTTTATAGGCGATGTATTATATGTCTTTGCTTTCTTAGAATGATTATTTATACACACGGAAAACTATCTAGTGCTTAAAATTATTTGGAATAAGATTTGTTTCATGCACGTAAAAATTTGCTTTTTATTAAAGCGAATTGAATTTAAAGACTTTGTACATGCGATACGCTTATTTTTATACAGGGTGGAAAAATGAATATTTGGAAATTTTAATTTTTCGGTTTCCTTCTGTTTGGGCGAGTTTTATTTATATAATTTGGATTTCCATGACTTTTTGTGACCTCCTTTATATATATATATATATATATATATATATATATATACAGAGCCTGTTTCAAATTAACTCGGCACCATTGCTAACTTTGTTATTATTGGAGCTACGAGGTTGGTTAAATGAGCAAAGAAGCTTAGTTTTTACAGCTGATTACCGTAGATAGCGCAAAAAAATAATTGAACCTCGCTGTTTCGAGATATTGATCAAAACACTTACTTTTTAAATGGAACACCCTGTATATTTTTAATTTAAATGAAAGAGAAATAAATTCTTAACAAAAAGTCTTATACACTCTTATATCAAAATCCTTAAGATAAAGTAAATATTAACAAATTTGTAAATTAATCAAGGTAGGCGCGGATATTTAAATAGAATTAATTTGTTTAACAAGTTTTTGTCATTCGCGTGTTTAGTTGTAGCAGCTAACTTTAAGAAGTATTAATAACATTGTTAGAATGCGTTTTACTCATGAAGATAAGTGTGATATGTTAGAAAGTTTTATAATAAATAGAAAAAATACTACCAGAGCATCAAATTGCTATTGCGAAAACTTTCCTAATCAAAACTCTCCAGACCGAAGATATTTTCTAATTCTGTACCGAAAATTTAAAGACAATAAAAATTTGTTTTTGAAGAAAAGAACTAGAAAGAGATTTATAATTAGTAAAAACATTGAAACAAATGTATTAACTTAATTTGAAGCATTTCTAAATGATTCTATTAGAGATTTATAGAATATTAAGAAAACATAAATTTATTCCTTATAAATATCGAAAAAAAAATAAGTCGTTGATTAGTTGCCTTGCGTACGGAAAATCCTGGTCTCGTGAAAAATATAATTTAGAGCGACGAATCAAATTTTTCAAATTCTGGAATGTGGGTCTTTTGTTTTATTACGGATTGCTTACTGGAGCTAGATATATGAACATTATGGAAGAAGTTTTGAAGAGTACCTGGATGATATTAATCTAGAAGATCGCCAAACCATTTACTTCCAGCAAGATGGAGCTCTAGCACATAATTTTCGCGAAGTTGGCGCAATGATGCAAAGACGTTTTGAAAACCGGTGGATGGGATCAAATGGTCCTATAAAGTGGCCACCTTGTTCACCCGACTTGTCGCCTTTAAATATTTCTTTTAGGACAACGTAAAAAATAACGTTTACGAGAGAAGATATACCAATGTAGTAGAATTAGAAAACAGTATTTGATTAAGTATTAATTCAATTGACGGTGGGAGTATTGCAAATGCTACAGGGGATGCTATTAGGCGAACCTTAATGTGCATTCAAGAAAATGGAGAATTTTTGAACAGTTGATGTAATTTTAGTGTGTTAAATAAAAGGTTTATTTAAAAGTCAAGACTATCTTAATTAAATTACAAATTTGTTAATATTTACTTTATCTTAAGGATTTTGATATAAGAGTGTATAAGACTTTTTGTTAAGAATTTATTACTCTTTCATTTAAATTAAAAATATACAGGGTGTTCCATTTAAAAAGTAAGTGTTTTGATCAATATCTCAAAACAGCGATGTTCAACTATTTTTTTGCGCTGTCCACGGTAATCAGCTGTAAAAACTAAGCTTCTTTGCTCATTTAACCAACCCCGTAGCTCCAATAATAACAAAGTTAGCAATGGTGCCGAGTTAATTTGAAACAGGCTGTATATATATTTTTATATATATATATATATATATATATATATATATATATATTTAAAATTCCAGTCATTTATTAACAACTGCCGTATCAACAAATATGTTTCCTTCCACTTAGTTCTGTAATTTAATAGTCAACATCTTTGGAGAATTTCTCAAATCTATGCTTATATTTATTAGACAGTTGGTTTTGAGAAATTTTGTGTATGTATTATATATATATATATATATATATATATATATATATATAAAACTTTATAGTAACGACCTTGCTATAATCATATGAATTGTTTTTATTGCGGGTTTTAGGTCTGCTGGTAAGTAGGTATATATATTTATATATATATATATATATATATATATATATATATATATATATTTTATATATATATATTTATGTGCGATTGTATGTATGTATTTGTATATGTTTATGTGTATTTATATATGTATATATGTGTATACACGTAAAATTTTGTTGTGTATAAATATGCGTTTTATGGGTATATATACAAATAAAATTTAAACACTACCTCCATATTCATGCCAAATCGTTCACACACATACACTTCCATGCATTCATACACTTGCTGATGCAGATAAATAAACAAATTGTGTCATACTGTTTTTATAAAACTTCAAAAAGACATTTTAAATACTTCAATAGAATATACAAATTTTTATTTTTACACCTTAGCCAAATGCAAACTACTTTTACGACTGCATTTTAATTTAGATGCAATCATTTTATTAATCTCAATTTTGTAAGCTTATACAGATTCTATGTGTAGTTTAGCCCATTCATTTTTATGTAATTATAGAAAGCCTGTGATCAAGGATTCAAAAATAAATCCGAAAATTTAGGCAGTTAAAGAAAGAGTTTATATACCTACTTACCAGCAGACCTAAAACCCGCAATAAAAACAATTCATATATATATATATATATATATATATATATATGTATATAAAGAATAAGTAAATTTAATGAGTCTTAAAACAATATCAAAGAATGAAATTTAATGGCAAATGACTCAATATTAGCCACAAGGGCATCCTATCGACGCGTTTCGCCTTTATTGGGGCTCATCAGGACAGGAGTAGCAAAGATGTTATATTTAACACGAACATATTATGGGAAGTACAGCATCACCTAGCCCACAATTTGTGCCTTCGTGTTGTTTCACCTGACTTTGCATGTTTTATCAACAGTCGGCACGGAGGAGATCCGGCTCAACTGCCTCCGTGCCGACTGTTGATAAGACCTGCAAAGTCAGGTGAAACAGCACGAAGGCACAAATTGTGGGCTAGATGATGCTGTACTTCCCATAATATGTTCGTGTTATATATAACATTTTGCTACTCCTGTCCTGATGACAAGCGGCTAATAATATATATATTATTTGCTGTGATAAGGGGTTGTTTAAGGGTGTAATTTATAGCAAAGGTCGTGCAGTAATTAGAAATCATAATAGGAAGCAGAAAACTGCATTTATTTAATAGAAAATTGAGTAATTAGGATAGTTTATAAATAGTAAGCAGCCAACACCCTGTATAAGTAGTTTTAAGCGACGCAAATAGACACATCTTAGGACAAGAAGACGCATAGTTAGCATAGGAATAAGTAATACAAGCATTAAGTAGATAACGAATATTTAACACCCTGTAGATAGAGTTTTAGTTAATTTAAGTAATGCAAACAGCGATATTTTTCAGTGAAAGCATGCGTATTTATAAATAAACAATAAATGTCATTAAACACGCATTCAAAAGAATTCCAGTCAGTTATGACAATACGGAGATAAGAAATGAAACTTAAAGAAGCGTTGTGAAAGTGCGTACAAACGATTAACAATTTTAATAAGTAAAGGTGATTAAAAATTGCGTAGATAAACAGGCATATATGAAAATTGAAAGTCAAATTGCATCATGTATTTGTGTACAACATGGAAAAGCGATTATATTTCTCAAAACACCGCATGTCTGATAACAGAGCAGCTGCAAGCAAACAACAATTATTTGAGAGGACGAGAATGTTACATCAGAAACTACTTTAAATGCAAAGACTTGATTGGTTAAAATTAGCGACGGGCTTGTGAGCCATGCCCACAGACGAAGTGGGATATCAATCATATATTAACAACGGCCATGATAACGAACTCAGTTCTCAACTCAACAAAGACCGAGGTGCGCCACTTTGAACCTAAGTGTAACACGTAAGAATAATTTAAAAGTGAAAATTGTTTAAGTATGACGAAGATAAAAATTACGATTGCCGATTAAACGTAAGTAGATTTTGGGGAATTTATTTAAACTAAAACATAATAATAATAAGGCTCTGAGTCTGGGGAGTATAAATTACAAGTCCGAGACCGGTGAGTATAAATCACAAGTCTAAGTTTGATGAGAATAGATGGTATTCTAAGTCTGGTGAGAAAAAGTAATGTAATAATTTGAATGATAATCCAATTTTGAGTCCGGGGAGAATAAATGATATTCTGAGTCTGGTGAGAAAAAGTCATAAGTTTAAATGAGACGACAATAATTTGGGGAGAATAATTCTAAGTCTGAGGCTGGTAAGAATAAGTCTAAGTTTGAAGACAATCATTCAGAGGACAATATTTCGAATGGGCATATAATAATTCTGAATTGGTGGAGAATAATTTTGATCCAAATGGATGGTATAATGCATGGAAAATACTAGTTGATGCGTCGATAATTTTGGTTCCGAGAAGGAAATAACAAAGAAAACAGACCAGGTTAGATTTTTAGTTTTAAGACATTTTTTTCTATTTGAATTTAAATATTGAATATTGAAGTTGCTTAATATGAATTAATGTGACGGAGTCAACAATGAACTTGCATACGTAGAAAGTGCGTTACATGACAAAGGGGTTTTGAACGTTCCAGGCTTCTTTTTATAAAAATAATAAGTTTTTGGTGACTTTAGATTGATTAAAAAGCATATAATTTTTGAGATAAATAAGATTTATAACATTAATTGATTGAAAAGTGTATTTTAAATAACTTCAAAACCTGTACATAATATTTGTTTTCATTATATGGAATTGAATTAACTTCATTTTATAATTCAAAATAAAAGCTAGTCGAGGTCAAAAGATAAAATTTGTGGGAGTGTAATTTGATAATTTAAACAGAGAGGAGGAGCTATAAGTTGAATACGCCATTAATAACGAGTAAGGCGGTATCACATCAAGTTTTGTTATTGGTCGACACAAGGTCGATACACGATAGTTCCTGTTTATTCATAGCATTAATTTATATGGCCGCCCAAACGATGGCGCAAGAATAATCGTGAGGAGTTCATAGCATTATTTATGTGACGGCCCAACGTCGGGGCACGATAGTTCCAAGGAATTCATAGCAATATATATTACTATGGATTTATAGGTTAGAACTGATGGTAGATAAATCAGATAAATATCTATGACAGGGTACACTATGTATATAGAAGGCAAGTAATAATTTAAAACGTTTTCAAATCTATAGCATAGGGATTTATAATTTAAAATAAGCTTTAAGGTTAATTTTGCTTTATTTTGGAGTTAAGGTAAAGATTAATTTCAATTATTAGATATAGGAATTGTAAGTCCGTAAGGTAAACACGTACATTTAAATGTATAAGAACCATGCAAAGTTATTACTAGTAAAGCTTTTCACTTTGTGGCATAAAAATCAATAATTTGAAGAAGGTAAATTATTTAGTGGTATCAAGTAACTGATATTCAAAGTGTAATTATTTTATTTGTGTACATAACTTAGTGTAGGGAATATGAAGCTGGAACATTTATAATTTTCAAAGGTTCATATTAGTATAAAAGTGCCGTTAACAAACGAGTTAACGATAATGAGTTTGTCAGAAAGAACATTCAGCGAACGAAACATTTCCAGTAAAGTTTAGCATTGTAAATACATTTGACGTATTAATTTTAAAACCTGTAAACAAGTATCAAGGTCTTTAGGAAATAGATCGTTAAAAATGAACAGAAGGTCTATGTTAGATAGGGTGTTGAAAGTTACATACAAAAATGGATCGATAAAATAAAGAGAAGGATTGTGTTTTGGTATGCAGTAGCAAAGAATGAAAGATATCATATGGTTAGTTGTCATTGACTTTGAAACGTCTGTAAAACAAGGAAATTTTAAAAGTAAATAAACAAGCATAAGATGCAGCGTATTTTCGTAAGACATCGGTTGAAAAGAGAAATGAGAAGTACGGTAGAAGGCTACAGACAGAGTAGGATTGTTAGACTGTGTATATAAGAACGAGAAAGACGATAGCGTAGATTGGTAGGGTAGAATAGAACTTGTGAACAGTGGGGATAAAAGTAAAGAGATATCACATACGGGTTAGACAAGGATACAAGAGACGGATAACTGACATAGAAAATTGAGGAAGGTTACAAGACAAGGAATAGAACATTTTGGAAGCAAGTTAGAGAGAAATGACCGTATATGCGTATATGAGAGAAGCGTGTTTTGGATGCTTGTGTTGGTGTCAGTTGCCGGGGACTTCGCCCAATTTGACAGCCGTTGGAGATTTGAATGAGGGTTTCGGAGTAAAATGTTTGTTTGTAACTGAAAATTCTGAGATTTTCGAGACGGTTGGCAAACGGCTGCCAATTTTACCGTGATTAGCTGAAGGTTAATGGCTGGGTTTGTAGAATTGAACGACGGTTAGGTGTAGTTTTGTGCATGGGTTTGTGGAATCGGTAGACCGTTTAATAAAGGTTACCAAGAAAGCGTGTTTGGTAGAGTGGTGTGAAACAATTCGGGGGGCATTTTTGAATCTATCTAAACCAAGAGGAGGCGGTAAACTCCTTCTCTTTCGATCTTCAGTTGAGCTTCGAACTAGAATAGCAAATTAGTTACGTGACTGGTGAGTTTGAGATTTTAAATACATAAATTAAATATGCACAAGTTGGTGCAAGGTTAAAATAACAGTCGTGAATAGTATAAAATACATTCCGAAAAGCGAAGCTTGATGAATGTAATTAGACTTTTTCCTATTTTTGGTTGGAGGTGCTTGTTGTGCACTGGCATGGAGTAGTGGATGTTGGTGGACCAGTAGCGGATGTACGATAGTTTGGAAGTACCGTACCTTAGATGCAGAGAGATCTGGTTAGACGATTACTGTTCCTGATGGCGGAAGTCAACGTGGGGTGATTCCTGTACGTGCAGTCAATAAGGATGACTAAGTCAGAGATGGTTTTAGGGCAGAGATCTGGTTGTGCTACATTCCAGGTAACTGAATTTTATAAAAACCTTTTCACTGTTGTGATTGTGTGGTGTTATGACATTTTGTGCTTTTTGGGTGTTTTTTTTTGAATTTTATGGACATCATAATTGATTGTTTACCTTTGATAAGGAATTATTTGAAAGTATATTTATGTAAAATTATGTAGTGTAAAATGAGTGTGTAATATTGGTTTTTGTACAAAGTAAACGGGTTTGTGGTAATTTGTCAGTGCAATAATTAGCACTTAGGTACAGAAAGGTTTTTACTGTGAGCTCATATTAGACCTGGGATTTTTAAATAATATTTAGGAATAAGCCCAGTTACTTTTAATAACTATAGATGTAAATGAGAAATTTTAAAATTATTATATTTTAAAATAATTTCATTTAAAATGGAAGATGGTTGTTAGATAGCCGAGGTGTGAGTTAAGAATGTTAAGGTAAAGATTTTTGGGTAGTAATTTGATGTTACAATAAAGTGTGGTGTAAATTTGTTAGTCGAATTTTCTTTCTTTGAATAGTAGAATAGTATTTTCAGAGAGCAACTGAGCAACCGTGGCGAATATCCCCGAGGAAGCAGAGCAAAAAGGCTGGAGGTTTGGTGTCCTACTTGTTCTAGGTAGATTTCAGAGAATAATATCGACTTAACAGTGGGGCTCGAATTAGCGATCTTACGCTTGTTTTTAGAACTAAACTTTAAAGTATTTATGGCTTCCCAAGCGTGGGGCTTCGAACAGTAGACTCCGAAGTATTTATGCTGACCCAATTATGAGGCTTAAATTTATTTTAGGTATTCTTGTAGGGCTAACCAAGGTGAAACTCGCAGCAATATATATATATATATATATATATATATATATATATATATATATATATATATATATATATATATATATGCTGTGATTCTTCTTAGTAGATTCTCACCATTATTCGTGAACTACGGTTTTCGAATCGAGCCCCAGCGTTGGGCCGTCATGTATGCTGTGTATCCTACAAAAAGCCTCACCAGAGTAAACAAAAATATTCGAGCCTCTCGAATTGGGCACCAAGATTTGCTGTGATTCTCGCCCTGGTGAATCTCTTCTGATAATCGCCTCTTTACTCTTTCCGCCTCGGCTGCTCACCTAGTTAAAACTTTCATCCTCATTCATAAAAAAAAAAAACACATTCCTACCACAAACATCAACGTTAACTCTATTTACATCAATATTCATAATACATTAAAATTTCAAAATTAAATTGTAGTATAAATTTCAGTATCATAAAATTTCAAGATTAAATTTGTCATCATTTTAATATGCATCCAGAATTAAAGTCCTTGTAGGATGCATACTAATTAATTTAACAATATGTGCAGACCTGAGTCTGAGTACAAAAGAAGCATATCCCACCCCTTTACGTTAATCAAACAGGTTAGTCTAATTGAGCTCAAAGACAGACCCAAATTTTCATCATAATCAAGAGCATAAACTGCTAAATACTCCTTTCTACTTAAACAAGAAAATTTCACCTTAAAATTAAAATTTTGTTGTTTGTACAAATTCACTACTGTCCATTTTTTAGCAAACAAAATATAAAGTTATTCAACACACACCAAAACATCAAAAATCGAACAACAAAGCATAAGTTACCTGAAGGTTAATGCACTCGTGGCTCCAATGTACATCGTCCTTTGTTAATCACACCATTCCAACTGGGTTATGTTTACGGCTTCTGATTCTGAACGCTTCTAAAATTTTCTACACCACCATTCATCTAAAGTTGTTTCAGAGCTTCTCAGGAACTCATCTAAGTATATCAAAATCTTGTTTTGTGGATCCAATCACGATTACGAATAACATTTGATTATTAACACCCCCGAAAAATAGCAAAGAAATTCATAATTCTTTCACGCTATACCCAAAACTGCCTACTTTTGTTTATTCATTTATCGTTACTAATTTCGATAATTGGTACAGTAATACTCGCAAATATAACTAGACTTTATTACCTTGTATCTTCTTTTCTAAGTGCACTAATGCATAATAACTTGTATCGTAGCACGTAAAGAGCAAACTGTTTAAAGTATTCAATAATCACCAAAATATAAGAGCAAACTGTTTAAAGTATTGAATCAAAATCGAAAATCTAAGTTAGCGAAACTGTTTGAAGTCCGGGTTTATATAATAGCTCGCCTGTATGTCGGTTTTGTCCCGCGACGGCCAGTTTTCAGAATTTTGCATACTCTATTCCCTTTTCGACAGTCCGGCACGCGGTTCTACAAAATTTGCACACGTCCAAGTTGAAAATCTAAGAATGTTCACACGGCTCGCAAACACGTCCGAGAACAACCAATTAATTTTGTATAGAAATCGTTACGTTTACACCTCTCATATCTGCATCTTATTTCCACCAATCGCAAACCCAGTGACGTTGCTCAAATCACGCCTTTTATTATCTGTGTCTCAGCCTTGCGCGTTTCATCCATCTCTTTCTACCCTTATCTGAGTGGTACAAATCGATTTTCCTTATTATCGGTTATTTCAATCCACGTGGATTCGTAAGTAAAATAACCGCGTATCTAGTCTTCCCGTTAAAACATCCGACCGTTTCCAATATACCTAGAAGCTGCATGTTTATCCAAACAAATTAATTAGAACTTTGATATTTAAAAATACGCAGGTGTTCAATCGTAATACTTTAAATAACACTTCTACGATTTGAATATTATTGGGTTTTTAAAAGCTTTTGTGCGTATTATACCTTAATAATCGTTCAATTAACTCCAATTAAAACAATAATGAATGGCATTGACTTCTACCCTTTAATTTTTAGTGAATACAAATTAAATATTAATTATTATTTGTACACTTTGTTTAATACCCGTTACTTAGAACTTGAATTAATTAATATAAATTTTGCACGTAATTTCTATTTGTTTTAATACTTGGAACAATTAAATTACATACAATTTGAGCATTTTAATTCTGCTTCTTTTTATAGAAAACGTCTAGTGAATAATTTAAATCCCTTATTTTTAATGAAACGAATAAATTTTTAAGCTCCACGATTTTAAAAACGCGTATTATCTAATAAAATTCTATACAAGGTGATTAAAATTATTTGACGTCGTTAATTAATTTTCGACCCTGGTCTAAATTTGAGTAATATATATATATATATATATATATATATATATTGTTGTGAAAAGGGCCGCACGTTGAGGCGCCACTAGAAAAGTGATATGAAAAGACCGCATTGTGGTGTCATTAAACGAGTGCTGTGATACAGATATAGCAATTTGTAAAACTTGAAATTGTTAACATACCTTCTTTTCTAACTTTGTTTGGCTATCTCAATGAAATTGACGGAGTTTTCAAAATGAAATCAAACACAGCAACATTAAAGCATTTATACAGTATGAAATATTTTCTCTAATACAAAAGCAATAGAACATTTACAACATCGTTTCTTCCAAACATAAAACAATTTTTAAGAAGTAAAAAGTATAAAAAAATATTCGTTACCTTATTTTAAATTTACAGCGCTAAATTTCTTCTTTTATGAATATTTACCTGAACTTTGTTTATTCCCACACTTGTAAGGTTTATTTGGCCAAAAAATCTTTGACAGTAATCTACTAAAAGTCAAGTGTTTAAACCTGAAAATAATTATAAAATAATTGGCTAAAGAAACAATTATGATATAATTCTGGGATTAATCATTATAAAACTCATACAGTTGGAGGTCAGCGATTGACAATATAGATGGCCTTAAGCCATTTTGTAATTAATTTTTCATTATTGTAAAGCGTCAAACCTTTTCGCTTCACCAAAATACCTCTTTAATCCCGTTTCACCGACTCAACACCAAGTAACTATTACCCAAGTGCATAAGTGCATTTCAACCAAGTGCGTAACCGGTTAAAACACCTATCTTCGCGGGAGTCAATTGGTGAACAACATTACAAGGTAAGCAAAACATTAATTACGGTTTAACATATGTTACTGTTATTTCGCGCTTAAACCAATTAATTATAATTACAGTCCACTTGCTAATTTACTTTGGCAAACGTTCAGTCGCTGACTTAAATAAATACACTCCAACGTGTACCATCTAAAAAGTGGATCTATCAGCCTTATCACAAAAGTGGTCCTTCTGAGCCTCAAATTACCAAAAGTGGCACTTATGAACATCATATCACAAAGTGGTCCTACAGAACAAATAAGCTTAGAATTAAAATCAAAATTAATATAACCATTAGCGGGATTCCATTTTGTGAATTACACTATTCATTTTCAAAACTATGTTCTAAAAGTGGTTGAATATTAAAATGCATGATTTTATTAAAGATTTCAAACTTTCAATTATTCCCAGGAATTTAATACTTCGCCTTTGCATTACAGGTGTTTAAAAAATTGTTCCAATTTATTTAAAGTTTGTAGTTCAATTACATCTTGTTACTACGCTTATCAATTCAGCTGAATATAAAATCTAAGTTAAAAGAATTTAACGAAACCTTGTTTACATTTTTAATGTAAATATTACGTTTTAATGCAATGTTGCTTTAGAGTTCTGAATTTCTTATTATTAGTTAAAGCCGTATTCAGCACAAAATTAATATTACAACGAGGTACTTCATACGTTGATGGCTTTGCAACTGCGTTACATTTTCTATTAGTTATTTATGATTTCAATTTGTTACGAGAAACGGACAATATTGAACCAAATAAGTTAATGTTGAATTTAAACGATTAAAAGTCTAAAAAATAATGCCGATGTTTGCAAGATTGTTACGATTTAATTTCAACGTTACCAACTAATCTTAATTATTTTACACACAACTTAGTCAGCTAGATGATTTAATTACAAAACTTATAGATGTCTTAGATGAATTATTTCAAGCGCTGACGTATATAAAACCTTATTTACGGCACCGTAAATCCGTTTATTCCAGGCTACCATGTACTTAGAATTTTTAATTAGCGTATGTCCTCCATACATAAGCCCAATGTTTAATACTATTGATATTTCTGGAAATACCAGATCTAATCTTCATTCACCAGAAATAAAAATAGATATATATTCGAGGTGACCCTGTGAAATTCGGTGCGTTTAAATCTTTGAGGCATCATTATACATAACAATAACGCACTTAATGATTGCAAAAATTCACAAATTTATGTTATTTCGGATGCGACGGCATTAAAGCATGCAATTAACCATTGCTCCAGAAAATTAATTTAAACTTTGCAATAGCATTCTTTCAACAATAATAAACGGATAATCGCTAATCATAATTTATCCAAAATATTTTCACTAACTCAACTAAAGACGGATTTCCCAAAAGTTCTTAGTGATTTATGTGAAACCCTGCAAGCCAACGTCACAGCTCTTATCGACATGCAGCTACCTGAGTTGGCCGATTACATATTTTATTTTTTCTCTCGGTTTATTAGACCCGAATTCGAGACAAGAATTCGAAAAGGAACATTTAAATCAAACATTTCCGAAATTTAACGATTTTATAAAATATTTACGCAACAAATGTTGTATCTTAGCACTGGTGAGCGGTAACAATAATACACCACCATCAAAAAATGTGTCTAGTCCACCACAAAGGGCTAACCCTCAACTATATTATACAAATTCTGTAAATAAGCGTGCAACAATGTCCGCACAGGAAGTTACTTCACGACGATTTAATGCAAAGCAGGCCGTTTCTAAGCCCTGTCCTGCCTGCGACGATCAGTTCCACAAATTTTACAGATGTCCAAAATTATTAGCTTTATCCACTCTAGAAAGGCAATACATGGTAAAGCAATATCATAGATGTTTTGCGTGTTTATCACCACATCCTCTTTCGACTTGTAAGTCAAAATATCAGTGCAAACGGTGCGGTAGTAAAATGCACCATACGCTACTGTGTATCGAGGCACCAATTTCATGCAGTACTCCGACTCCGACACAAAGCGCGGTAGGACACTCTTCAGGTGCCGCTAATTCGGCTGAACATTTTCCTGCTCCAGTCTCTCTTGTTCATTCCTGTGCAAATGAACAGGGAACCGTTGCGCTTTTAGCCACGGCGCAGGTACGAATTTTAGCCTGTGACGGTAGTTGGCATCGCTGTCGCTTGGTTTTAGATCAAGGGTCGCATTCTAATTTTATCACATTATCTTTAGCTAACAAGTTAGGTCTTAAACGCAAGAAATGTCCTTTTGAAATACGTGGAGTAGGCCAATCTCCGCTAGAAAAGGTTCATGGAATTGCTACCTGTAACGTCACATCAATATATGATCAAAACGTTTCTTTAAATTTACAGGCTGTTGTTTTATCTCGTATTACCGCAGATCTTCCGATAGCAAATTTATCTAAGCATTTAATAGACAAATTTTCGTCCCTACAATTGGCGGATCCTGAATTTCACATATCCGCTCCGGTCGATATGCTGTTAGGTGTTCAAGCTGTCTTAGATGCCACACCCAACGATTCGTTGCGTATAACAGGCAAGCCATCGGCGCTTCTTACCTCGTTTGGTTGGGTTATTATGGGTGATGTACCAGCTTTAAGTCAACCGTATTCAGGGGTTGCGTTGTACACTAGCATCTCGGAAGAACCGTCCCTTAGCGACACTATTCGTGCCTTCTGGGAAACTGAAGAAATACCATTTACGCCGCCAATGTCGCCTGAAAACGTGGCTTGTGAAAATTATTTCAAGTCCACTACTATACGAAACGAGTTAGGCCAGTATGTGGTTCGACTACCGTTCAGAGAAAACATTTTCCGAACATTAGGTTCAACACGAGAATTAGCTACCAATCGCTTTCTAAAACTAGAAGCTCGATTTGCACGCGACAAAAACTTTTATAAATTATATTCAGAAAATATTGCTAATTATATATCGCAGGGACAACTCACTCCCGCTGTGAAACAGTCCTTATATATCATGACTCACCACGGCGTGGTTAAAACTAAGCCCTCTAGTACTCAAGTTCGAGTCGTGTTTATTCCTGCCGATAGGGATATTAATGGTACAAGTCTCAATGATATTCTTTTACCGGGCCCCAAATTACAATCTGATATTGGTCTTGTAAGAACAAGATTTCGAATACCTCAAGTCGCACTCACTTGCGATATTCGACAAATGTTTAGATCTATAGTCGTTCACCCAGAAGATAGAAAATTTTACATATTTTTGGAGGTTTCACCCTTGTGAACCTTTAACGGAATATGAACATACCCGCGTTATTTTTGGCGCTACTTGTAGCCCTTTCCTTGCCCTTCGTGTTCTACAGCAGTTGGTAGAAGACGAGGGTCACTGTACCCCAGGCTTCCTGAGCCCTTAGATCATCAACTTACATTGATGATATTTTGACTGGATCCGATTCTGTAGAAGAAACTCTCCTTCTAAAAAATGAATTGATCAATTTACTAAAACTAGGTAACTTCGACTTAGGAAAATGGGGAAGTTCACACACTTCAGTTATTGATAAGTCGGAGACGGACGTTCTAAATCTACCGAACTCTAATCCTACTTTGACAACACGTGATGTTCTGGGTCTCTGTTGGGATATGGGATCCGATACATTTAGATGTAAAGTTCCAAATATTGCAGACATCCCTACTAAGCGAGGAATTTTGTCACGCATAGCACGCATATTCGATATTAATGGTTATTTAAGTCCATTTACGGTTCTTCTCAAATGCCTTATGCAACGCCTATGGCTACAAAAGGTGGATTGGGATGAACAATTGCCCGCAGAAATTCTTCAAGAATGGCAGCAAATTCAAATTGAACTGCCACTTCTCGAATACATAACAATACCACGATCTATTTGGAAAATCGGCAATAGTCAAGCCCGTTTAATCGGATTCTCCGACGCCAGTTCCGTAGCGATGGCCGCTGTTGTGTATCTGCGATTAGAAGTTGATGAAAAAATATATGTACATTTAATAGCTTCCAAAACCCGTGTAGCCCCTTTGAAAACGTGGACCATTCCTCGTCTTGAATTAGGAGCGGCATGTCTTTTGGCAAAACTAATGAAACATACAGCATTAGCATTTGACACCATCAATTTACTAGATCCAATATTCTTTAGTGACTCTACAAACACACTGACGTGGATTTGTACGCCACCTTATCAGTTAAAATTATTTTTTGCGAACCGAGTGGTTCAAATTCATGAAAATCAACCCACAGCCATATGGAGATACGTTCCCAGTTCTGCGAATGCTTCCGATCCTGCAAGCCGAGGATTGAGGCCATCCGAACTACTGAATTGTACACTCTGGTGGCAGGGTCCTGATTTTTTATACCGCGATTACTGTGATTGGCCAAGTGATAAATACACACACAATATTGCAGACGGATTTAAAGCCGTACAATACGCACTCGTCTCTACTGTTGATGTGAAACAATACTTGGTAGTGCTACAAAGGTCCTCGAACTTGCTAAAAGTTCAACGAATTTTTGCGTACGTTAAAAGGTTCACGTTTAACTGCCTTGCACGCAAACGTAATCTTGCAAGGACTACTGGTCCGTTAAATGCCTCTGAGTATCGTAGCGCTATCACATTTGCCATTAGAATTACTCAGTACGAGCACATCTACGACGATATCGTCTTACTAGAAAAAGGGCAACCTAGCACAAAAATGTACCGTCCGTTGTCACCTTTTCTCTCTCCCACGGGATTAGTCATGGTGGGGGGCCGTTTGCGCCATTCCAGCCTTTCTATAACTAGCAAACATCCCTACCTTATCCCAAAAAACAGCAGGTTAGCTGTATTAATATGTGATTACTATCACATATATTCAGGTCATGCGGGTCCGCGGCTAACTCAATCATTAGTTACCCGTACATTTTGGATTCCGTGTATCCGTCAATTAATTCGAAGTAGAATATTTCGCTGCCCGACTTGCTATCGCTTCCAAGGGAGCCTATTCAGCCTCCTATGGCAGATCTTCCGCTTTATCGCCTCGAACCCGGAAGATGCTTTACGCATACCGGTTTGGATTTTGCCGGTCCTTTTACAATCAAGCTATCCTCGTTGCGATCGACAAAATTTCAAAAGGCATATATTGCCCTCTTTATTTGTATGGTGTCACGTGCCATTCATATGGAGGTTGTCACAGCTTTAACATCGGAAGCCTGCCTTGCTGCATTAGATAGATTTATAGCCAGACGCGGGTTACCCACGAACATATACTCCGATCAGGGCCGAAATTTTCGTGGGGCGGCTAGAGACATGTTAGAAATATATAAACATTTTGATCAATCTAACCCCGTCATTGCGCACTACTTATCCTCTAGGGGTATTGATTGTTGTTTCAACCTCCCTATGCACCCCATTTTGGGGGCTTTGGGAAGCCGGCGTCAAAAGTGCTAAATTTCACTTGAAACGAATAGTGGGTAGAACGACACTTTCTCTGGAGGAATTTAGCACAGTTGTGACCCGCATAGAAGGAATCTTAAATTCCCGTCCATTTTGCGCACTTACAACGTCACCTAACGAAGGCACGGATGCCTTGACTCCGGGCCATTTTCTAACTGGTGGACCTTTAATTACGCGGTGTGAAGTGGACCTACAAAATTTTCCTGCGAATCGGCTTAATCATTGGCAAATGTCCCAACAACTTGTACAGAGCTTTTGGAAGTGCTGGTCCATGGGATACTTGCACAGCTTACAGCAAAGGCCTAAGTGGAACACCCCTTCCAAAACCATAGAAGAAGGGGATCTAGTACTTTTTTTTACTCCCGATTTACCCCCGGCGTATTGGCCTTTGACGAGAGTGGCGAAGCTTTTACCGGGTAAAGATAGTGTAACAAGAGTTGTAAAGCTAAAAACACCCACAGGCGAAGCGGTCCGCCCAATTAACAAGGTGGTACCACTTCCTCCACCATAAGCAATTCAGCATTCTAACATGCAATTTTTATTTTTTTTTCTTCTTTCTCTAGAAATTATGTTTTATTTTATATTTTAATGCAGGAAGCAAAAATGCAGAGTACTCGATTAATTTATACATACTTAAACATTTTTTTTAATTTCTTTTTCATTTTTCTCCCATTCATTTCACGGTATACAACAAAATTTACCATTTTGGGTGGGGGGTATGTTAAAACTTCATACAGTTGGAGGTCAGCGATTGACAATATAGATGGCCTTATCGTATATTATTGTTATGCTATACATATGGCGGAGCGATAAATCCTTTTCGCTTCACCAACAAGACACTCTCTCATATCGTTTCACCGACTCAACACCTAGTAACTATAACCGCGAGTGCATAAGTGCTGCTGTCCGACCAAGTGCGTCGACCGGTAAACAACACCTATCTTCGCGGGAGTAAATTGGTGAACAACATTGCAAGGTAAGCAAAACATTAATTACGGTTTGACCTATGTTACTGTTTTTCGCGCCTTACCTCCAATTACATATAATTACAGTCCATTTGCTAAGCTTTACGCTTTGGGAAACGTTCTGGAGCTGTCCCGTTTTTATACACTCCAACGTGTACCACACAATTCATAATACTAAGTAACCCACGAATTCAAGTGGTATTTAAGGGAAGAGATTCAAAGCATATGCAGAGAAATATAAAATAAAGGAGCACGAGGTGATTTTTGGAAAACAAGGGGTAACTGTACTCAAATATTGGTACAACTAAGCAGGGCATTGGTATTCGATAGAAGACAACAAGGGGGTGTTGATCCACAACACGAAACAACATATCACAGGTCAGATCTATTTAATTTTAAGATATTTTTCAATTAAAATTTTAATACTGAATTTATTTAATTTATCCAAAACTTGTAAAGAAGTCAACAAGAAACATTGCATACGTTAAACTTACGTAATAAATCATAAAGAGGTCTCGAACGTTCCAGATTTTTTTGTAAAGAGGTAGTTTTTGGTGACTTTATATTGAAACTAGAAGAATATAAATTTTATGATAAATAACAAATATGATATTAATTGATTAAAGGGTGTATTTAAAGAATTTCAAAAATTGTAAATATTATTTCCTTTCATTATGTGAATGTTGATTGACTTCGCTTTATCAATTCAAACAGGTAATCATAAAGGATTGAAAAGAGAAAATTGATTATCGTAACGTTGTGCACTCTGTGTAGATTAAAAAGGGCTAGCCGTGGCATAATAATAAAAGTAAAAGATTAAATTCAAAGAGTAATACACAGAGCGGTGGCGTTCAGTAGAACGTTTATTACACCGAGTACGGCGTTATCATATCAATATATATATATATATATATATATATATATATATGTTGCTGTGATATGGCACTTTTAATTCCTATAATTCCTTTTGCCCCACGATTGGTGCGCAATTTTTTACTGTGATATAGCCCCTACGTTGGTGTCCTCTTCTTATTGCTGTGATAAAGCCCCTTTAACTCTTATTTCCTTTAAGCCCCTACGTTGGATGTCATTTTTATTGCTGTGATATTTTCCTTTTATGATCGGCGTATCTATTTTTATTGGTGTGAATATCCACCTCCTTTAAAATCCCACGATTTCTTGAATTTGTTTTTCCACGGCTAGCTCACTCTATTAAACACAGAATGTTCTACTTCACAACAATAAAGATTGTTTAACCTCTTTTCTTTCTACTACCTAACGGTTAAAATAATTTAAATGAAGCAATCCAAAAATTACACAGTATAATGATTGATAATATGTACAGTTTTATGTCAATTCAAAAATTAGCCTCTGAATAAATTATTCACATTCATCAAATTTAATTTTCCTGAAAGCCAGCAAAAATATCTTTGTAATTACTCTTAAGTACCTTTCGAACGTTCAGAAATGCTTTTTCTATTATTCAAATTCTCAATTGACTTTTTTGTTCACCCTTACAGATATATAATATATAGCAAATATTAAAATTGGAACAGTCTTTAACAAATGAAAAAAAATTGAGATCTCTAACCTGCGTTGTTCTTGCTTGTTACTGGAGTTGCCTCAGAGTATCTGTGGTCAGCACCCCTAGATTGTTACAGTTCACTTGTTTTACTTGTTGGCCAGAATGATGGATTAATGGTTGCTTGTATTCTTCCTTGGGATTTTTGTAGTAACTTTTAGTATCTTTACGTTTATTTCCTTGTAAGTGTTTTCAAAGTATCTTTTGATCTACATTTAGATCTTTATTCGGATCTTTATTAGGATCTTTATTCGGATCTTTATTCGGATCTTTATTCGGATCTTTATTCGGAGCTTTATTCGAAGCTTTATTCGGAGCCCTAAATTAGTTAAATGTTTAAAATAAAAATTTAATTAATAGTTTATTTTACGTTTACGCGTAGAACGGCTATTCTTCATTGCACATATTGGCACTTTTCAATTTTTTACTTTTAATAAATTATTTACTTTTCACTAAGTGTTACTGGTACGTAATTTTCACTTTAAATCGACGTGGTTCGTGTTTTGTTAAAGATATACTGTCTATTTTTGAGTTTCTTATTGTATTTATAAGCTCCACCTATCGACGTTTTAATTGGCGCCTGTCTCTTGTAGAACCCAGTATTTCTCAAAATTCCTTGGTTTAATTCTCGATGAAATGCTCTGCTGATCACGTAAGCGTTCTGTATATCACAGTATATTCTTAGAGTTTCCAAATATCCATTGCAATTTTGTCTGGTCTTTTATATTTGTGTCGTTTATAGTCCAAAGCTTATCCTATAACGAACCGCTTGTTGCTTATTGTTTGTTATTTTAAATATGTTGGATTTTCATGTAAATATGATATTCCAGTCACGTACTCATTTTTCTGTTAATGATGTATTTGAATGCGTTTTCTTATTTATGCGTTGACATTTTTAATAACATTTTTAAATAGCTAGAATGCCAGGTTGTTTATCTTTACCGACTAGTTGTTTATTTTGATGAAACTTGATGTATTTAAAAACATCATCTTTGTTCGTTTCTTCAACTTAAGCGTATTATACGACGTACACATTATTATTTTAGTTAACTATTATCTAATTATTGAAAATGAGCTTCTCTCTTATGCATTAAATTAAATATAATTTATATATAGTGTGCTCGCTTTTGATCTTTGGTAAAATATGCGATTTACTTCTATTTAATAATGAAATTATTTGGTTTTCTTAAAGTTAATTATATTTACAGTTATCTTACGACTCCTATGACTTAATCTACCCTTAAACTACCCTCCTATAGCTATATATATATATATATATATATATATATATATATATATACAGGGTGCCCCGTAAATATGGGATTACCTGTTTACCAAGGATGGGTCACCTTATGGTTATTACGAGCAATTGATCACAAAAACCCCCGGGCAAGTGACTAAGGTTATAAAACACTTTTAAGTGGGGATTAGGGTAAAATTAACAATTACGCTTCAAAGTTGATCCCATATAAGTTCTACGCAGTACTCTGAATGTTTACAGATGTGTTTGCTTAAATATTTATGTTTCAATTAAGGCTTAGGATTGCGGCCTACGAGTTCAATTTCTCTAATTTCGTTGAAAACAAAAATTAGGTACAAGTTATATATATTGTAATCCCAAATAATTAAGGTTTGCACTAGCAAAGTAATTTATAATTTTGTGCCTGATTCAGCTTGAATTTCTATCTACAATTGAGTGATCTGTTTCATAGTATACAAATACAAATTACCAGTTAGTACGCAGTTGAGATTTATCGTTGATATCTCATTTTTATAACCCCCTATTCTAGGTCGAGGGGTAAACCGCACTCAAATGTTGAAAAAATATATACAAAATCCGATTTAAATCAAAACCCAGTAAATTCAAGACAGATTTTCAAATTACCTCGAACCCACATGCATTCAGTCTAAGCAAATAGAAATATCGTTTATATTCTGCTTGCGGCACCACTTACATCATTTCCCAATCACCTTTGCAGAAAACTTGTTTGATTTGAATTGATTTTTCAGGGTGTGGTATATATTCTATTGCTTCCCTATTTCTACTCAGTTGCTTAAGCAGCTGTTGCACGACAAATAAATCCGGATATTGATTAGCTGTCCCAAACCGTGGGCGATAATGTTAACTACCAACTGAAGGTAGAGCATTAGCATTTCTATAATTATTCAGCACTACCAGAGATAAACGGTACAGTTTAATTAATAGTTGATAAACCTGTGGTCATTTACTCTAAGTAAATTGAAATGGAAGTGGAAACACTGAATATTTTAGATATGGCTATAATGCTCTTGTACAGCAGCAATTTTTAGGGGCGCAACTACTTAAATGCGCACATAAAAACGTTTAAACTCTGATGCAGTTTATAACTTTTAATGCAAAATTATTATAAGTTTTGTAACGAAAATTCTTTTCAATAACAACTGTTCTTGATTATCCACGGATTACACAAGCATTTTTAACTACTAGTAGCTACAGTGAAATTCTAAAGTATTCAAGACAATGTAGTCCAGCTAATAGTTAACAGTACTATACTAACTTTTTAAAGCTACAATGTTATCTGCTTTATTACTACTCTATACATTTATAAGCATCGACAATGTAAAATGGAAATTTTTTTTTCAAATACTGAAAAAGATTGGAATGAGTTATAGGGATAGACGAAAAGAGCAAACAACTGTAATAGAATTAGAGTAGAAACGTACAAAATATTAGAAAGGAGGTGACACAAGGATGTGATCTATCTTAAATAATTTCTAACTTGTATATTGAAAAGGCAATGAATACTGTCAAATGCAGAAAGACATTCGGAATTATATGCAGAAACAAACAATTGATAAGCTTAGATTTGCAGATGGTGTAGTGGTATTAGCATCCAGCAAGGGAGAGTTAACGTATAAAATAAAAGTTACTAATCACATAATTTTTACAAAATTAATAAAATTCTAAATTCAATTTAAAGAAGTAGCTCTTAATGAAATGGAAACAGTACTAAGAGAGAAATATGGTATGAAAATTAACAAATTTGAAACTGAAATACTAGTATCATGTTACGTGCCGCCGTAAAAGGCGTAGTCGTTTGTACAGTACTTTATTCAAGTATCTATCTGTATAAATTTCGCTCTTTATATTCAAATACGACCTCGTATATGATACGCTACCATAGAGATTCTGTACTTCAACAAGTTATTCAAACCAGCTTCACCCCGAATTTGAAAGTTTGTTAAAATTGGTTGTAGTCCGTATCTTGTTTAATAAAGAGTCGTATTAATATACTTTGTATTGGTTTACTACGTTACGTGATTGCATTCAGCTCTTCGAAATGTTGATTGGCTTTATCACTTGATAAAGACTTGCTACGAATTCTACACATACCTGTTTTGATAACGTGGTGAATTAGACTTTGCTTGTGATGAAAGGACATTCTCATTCTTTTGCTGAAGCTATATTACAAACAATATTCATGTTTCTACAAAAATACGGTATGTTTTATATGGTGTTATTTATGAGACGTTTCTTAAATTTAACAATCCAGCTTGCACTACTGCTATATACTCACTAGAGCGACTTTGTGACGAAGACGGTATGCATATAACTATTATGCCCGAGATCCCACGTTTGGATCCCGACACGGTCCGCTAGAAAAACGTTAGGCGAAAATTTTTCATCAAAATACGCACTCATTCGGATGAGAGGTAAAATTTAGGTCCCCTGTGTTAAAGATCCCTACTTTGCTTGGAACAGCAAAATTCGGCAAAATTCAAAATTTTCAGGTAAAAAAAACACGCTTCCTGAGCAATGTAGTACCTTCGGGTAAAGTATTAGAAAATCAAATGCAGTGATATACTGACCAATATAATCGTACAAACCTGTAAATTTTAGACATAAATAAAAATTATTTGTGATATTGTCGGAGGCTTCCACGGCCGGAGTCATTATAATTATTTTATTGTCCTGATGAAGCCCCTTACAAAAGTGGGCGAAACGTCGACCTTAATTTACAAAATGACACGGTCCCAACTCGGAACCATAAATAATTATAAAAATTATTTACCTCCAGATACGACGGTGCCTCTACCATGACCTGAAAACTAGGTGATGTTCAGGCTACATTTAAAAACAATATTATTTGGCAGCTAATTTTATCCATTGCTACACCCACCAATTTTGTTCAATTTTACAAAAAGCAGCTAATCAAGATAAAATTGTCAAAACTTTCTTCGCCAACTTGCATGGATTTTCAACGTTTTCTAGCCAATCCCCAAAAAAAAGAGCTATTCTAGATAAATTTGTAGAAGTTTGTTACGTGACACCGCCAAAAACATAGTCGTTTGTACAGTACTTTATTAAAGTATCTATTTGTATAGATTTTGCTCTTTATATTCAAATACGACGTCGTATATGATACGTTACTATAGAGATTGTGTACTTCAACTAGTTATGCAAACCAGATTTGCCGCGAATTTAAAAGTTTGTTAAATTTGATTGTAGTCAGTATCTTGTTTAATAAAAGGCTGTATTAGTATACTTTGTATTGGTTTACTTACATTACGTGATTTCATTCAGCTCTTCGAAATGTTGATGGGCTTTATCAATTAATAAAGACTTGCTAAGAATTCTACACACACCTGTTTTGATAACGTGTTGAATTATACTTTGCCTGTGATGAAAGAACCATCTCAATTCTTTTGCTAAAGCAATATAACGAACAATATTCATGTTTCTACAAAAGCGAATTCCTTGTTCGTCATGGTCGTACTATAGATGGTTTCCTGTCGGATTTGCACATGGTGAAGTTGACGTTGTGAGTGTCTCATGTGGAAGCTAATTTGTAGTTTACGAATTGTAAATTTACTTGTACATTCCTTAATTCGTTCATATTTGCTCTTTAGCTTCTTCCGTGGGCATAGTGCCTGAGATACCGTAAGGATGTTTCACCACCGTATAGATAGTTGATATTCACTGGGTTCAGCTGTCCGTCCTATCGATGCGTGCAGCGAAGCCACTTTACTTAGTCTATCTGGTGAGTCTACCCATATTACCGCTTTAATTTTTACCTTGTAGTCTACACGACAGATTTCTGTCTATTTATAGTCACTGCAGAGAGAATTTATCTATTTTGCTACCTCATAAATTAAGGGGTGAATATAATTAAACCTATTCCAAGAGAATCGTCTTATCGCACGACGCCACGAAACAAGTAGCCTATCTGGGATTGGTTCACAAATTTTAGTGTGTAGTTTCTGTATTTCAACAAATTTAGTATCGTTCATTCTAATGATACTTGCCAAGTCTGCGGTTATCTCCTTGGTTCAACTTTCCATTAGTGCTGGTAAAATATTACCAATAGGGACACTATATTTTAAATAAATATTTCATGTGTTTTTTCTATAAATACGTACTCCTATATGCACAAAGTTAGTATAAGCTTTAACTTTGAATTATGGCCCTTTGGCGCATGGGGAAAACGTTTTTCTCCTGTGACTTATTATACATATATATATATATATATATATATATATATTTATATATATATATATTGCTGTGATAAGGGGTTGTTTAAGGGTGTATTTTATAGCAATGGTCATGTAGTAATTAGAAATCATAATAGGAAGCAGAAAACTGCATTTATTTAAAAGAAAATTGAGTAATTGGAATAGTTTGTAAATAGTAAGCAGTTAACACCCTGTAGATAGAGTATAAGTAGTTTTAAGCGACGCAAATAGGCATAATAGGACGCATAGTTAGCATAGAAATAAGTAATTCATGCATTAGGTGAATAACAAATATTTAACACCCGGTATATAGAACTTTAGTAATTTTAAGCAAAGCTAATAACGATATTTTTCAGTAGAAGCACGCGTATTTAGAAGTAAGCATAATAAATTAAACACGCATTCAAAAGAATTCTAATCAGTTATGACAATACGGAGATAAGAGATAAAACTTAAATAAGCGTAGTGTAAGTGCGTACAAACAATTAACAATTTTTAATAGTAAAGGTAATTAAAAATGCGTAAATAGATAAATATACTTGAAAATTCAAAGTCGAATTGCATCAGGTATTTGTTTATAATATGGAAACGCCATTACTTTTCCAAAACACCGCATGGTCTGATAACAAGGCATACGTAAGCAAACAACAATTACTCGAAAGGCCGAGAATGTTACATCAGAAAACCACTTTAAGTGTAGAAAATAGAGAGACCTTATTGGTTAAGATTAGCGACGGGCTTGTAAGCCAAACCCACAGAAAAAGGTGGATAACTCATATATTAACAGCGAGAATGATAACGGAGGTCAGTTTTCAACTCAACAAGGCCAAGCTGTGTCACCATGAATCAAAGAGTAACGCGAGTTATGTGATCCCCCATTTGTTATACCTAAACAAAACTAATACCTAAGAAAGTTATTAGGAAATATTAGGAATTGTACAACAATGTCATAAAAGACAAATTGTTACAATTTATTGCAATTATTTCAGTTCCCACGAATGGAAGCGCTACAAAGTAGCACAAGGATAAGTGACACTGCAGATGTCAGGTCACAGACGGTCGTAGGAAGTCACGTACCGAGATTACGCAGAAGTAAGCCTGCAACATTGTAATTATGAATAGCTTTTAAGATAGCAACTATGTATCATGAATAGAGTCAAGTGTAAGCAGACATTACGTCTGCAAGTTCCCACAGAATTGTAAAGAGGTAGGGAGATTATAAAAGGACCGGGAGCTCCGCTCACGGTCAGTTCATCAACGTTCAGCTTTCACATTGCAGTCCGTTGGTAACTCACTTGTACAATTAAGTATTAACTATTTCGACTTAGAATAATTTAATTCAAGATTGTAAAATTCCATTGTTCAAATCTGTTTAAAACAAATAAATGTGTTAACGTTCAAAGAAGTCTTTTTAAAAAGGACCGCTCGAAGCCACGAACCTTAACTGGCGCAGACGTAATGGATGTCAAAAGGGCACTAGCGAATCCAACTTCGAGGAACTGGTGGTCCGGGAATTTCAATTCCGAATTTGGCAGAACAAAACAAAAGTTGGAGGCGAAACACGCATCGTTCAAGTCCAGCAGTGGAAGGAGAAACAAGAATAGTTCGAATTCAAGAAAAGAAAAATTGGAGGCGATACAAGCATAGATCAAATCCAAGAAGCCAAAAGAAAAACTAAAACAAAGAAAGAAATCAATGAAAGCAACCAAGCAACTAGTGTAAGTTCATTTTCCTAAACCAATTGAAATTTATTTTATTATTAACAAAGACATTTGATATTTGCTAGTCTATGATCTATATATGTATATATTAACTATTGTTACAAATATTTTGTGCCATTTTTTGAAAATAATCGCCTTAGCAACTGCTAGAGATTATCTTCAAGCCTTTATTGAAATTTTATTTTACTTGTATATATGAGAAACATTTATAAAAACTAGGGACAATCAAAAAAATCGCAGAGCGCACAAGAGACTAGATCACGTTTTAACTAACGTAAGAAAAAATTTTTAGAAACAAAACCAAACCTCTTAAGATTGCTGAATTAAATCTTAACTGGCGCAAGCAATTTTTAGAATTGCTGATTCAATTTTAACTAACGCAAGAAATTTTTAGAATTTCTAATTCTACAATCTCAACTAACACAAGAAATGAATTCTAATCCCACAATAAAAGAATTAACTGACGCATAAAAATAATTTAAATACACCAAGAATAAAAACGCGAAAGCTAAAATCACAAACAAATAAAAACCGAAATCCTAATAACAACGCAACTAATTCAAACTCAAATACCATCCATAAATAGACAACCTGCAATCTATTATTAAAAGTCACATCTTAATACAAGAAATAACGAAGCGCACGTAAATACCTCATCTTCAAAAGTGAATGAAAACTAACCTTGAATAAATACGCATAAAATCTAATAATAAATCACTATACAAAAGCTATTTAAATACATCGCGAAACCTTTCATCATTGTGAAATTAAAGCAGCATAAAATTACGAACAGAAACTTTTATAAAGTATCAATTTAAAATACCTCAGGAAGGATAAATAATTACGGTACTGAGAACGCATTCAAACGTGAAAACTTTAATTAAATTAATTAAATTAATGAAATACGCACAAATTTCATTGTATAAAATCGCAGCGAGTACTAAATAACACCCACAGTATATTTAAAAATAAACTATAATAAAGACGATAACGCAACTAAGTAACTAACAACATCCTGTAGCAGATTATAACATTGTAAGCATTGCAGACACCTTACAATTGTATAAACCAACGAGATAATTATTACGCACCTAACTAAAATCGACATAAGTAAAAATTAGAGAAGTAATAACTGACGCAACTAACGCAAAACATTCAAACCCGATAAATTACCACAAAAACTACCCAGCCTATTGAAACTTCGGAAATTAAAATTAAAAATCGGCAAATTAAAAGTAAACTCAACCAAACCAATACCGAGCGTAAAACTCAACCACAAAATAAATCCAAATTTTAAAAAAAAATTGTTTTTACTTTTTTAAAATTACCCAAAAATTACCCCAGCCAAGATGACTAATGAAATGAAACTGTACCTCAAAATGATCCCAAGCTTTAATGGAGATCAATGTATGTTAAGTACCTATATTTCAGCCAGCGAAATATTTCTAAAAAACTTTAATAAGCCAGGCGATAACGAAAGGAACATTTTTCTTATCCACCTCATTATCAGTAAACTATCCGGAAGAGCACTAACATTAACTGCCAGTCGCGAGGACGTAGACCAATGAGAAGAGTACAAACAAATATTAATTGCATATTTCGGCGATCAACGGAACTTAAAATGTTTAGTAAGGGATTTAACCAACCTAAGGATGGAACACAACCAGTCACCCTATCAATTTGGAATGAAATGCCAAGATGTAAGAAGCTTAATCTTGACAAAACTCAAAATCGAAGAAACCGACCCAAACGTAAGACTTTTAAAAACGAAAATGTACGACGAGATGGCATTAGATACCTATCTAAATGCACTACCCGAACGACTTTCAGATAAAATTAGATTTAAACATTTCCAAATTTAGAAGAAGCAATGAATATGATAATCGAAGAAGAGAATGTAATGTACTATAGAAACCGACTATATAACCCCAACGCGAATAAAAGCTACACGCCAATGAAAACTATACAACCCGCAAGACAAATAAATCCACAACAAAAATTTAACCCATACAATGCACAAACAAACCAAACGCGAACAAATAATCCACATTTTAATAACTCAAACTTTAACAACCAATACAAACAATTCTCAAAACCAACGTTTTACCCGAACTTTTAAAACCCGCATATCAACCAACATTTAACTTGAACTTTTCAAAACCTGCATTTCAACCGAGATTCAATCAAAATATAAATCAACAAAGACCAACATTCAACGCGAATCCTAAGAGAAACTCACCGATGATAAACAATAATAATCCCAATAACTATTACAAACCTACACCAATGGATACCTCATCTGGTAACAGCAGACCCAACACAAAAATAACCCACATAAGACCAAACCCCAATCAAAAACGCACTTTCACTTCAGAAGAGCTATTTCATCAAGAAGTAGAAGAGTATGAAGATGACCAGAATAATAACAATCGACCGTGTACGAATAACGAACAAAATCAATCAAACCACTATAGACGCGAAGAACCATATGAAAATTACGAGGAGGACGACGAAGAGAACACATGTTCAAATTTTCAAATGGACCATTGTATAAACGACCTAACGTAATAAATCTAAATAATATGAATCACCTTGTATTACCCTATATCGAAATACCCCACGCTGACTAAAAATTACTAATCGATACCGGATCTTCAAAAACATTAATAAGCCCGCGAACAGTAAAGAAACATTATTTAAACTATGTAGAGAAAGAACCCTTCAAAATTAAAACCGCCCATCAAACAACCCTACACCAATTCGTAGCAAACATACCTTTACCAAAAACCTTTAACGTAAAGATGAAACATAAATTCTGCATATTTGAATTTAATGAGAAATATGATGGACTATTAGGAATGGACCTTCTAAGAAAATTAGGAGCCAACATAGATATTAAAAACCGATTATTAAGAACCAAATATGGACGAATCCCCATCAAATTTCAAAACACCCAAATTGACGAAAAATATACATTAGAACCCCGAACAGAAAAAAAAAGAATCCCCGTAAATTCAAATAATAACTTAGGAATAATAAACCACATAACTTTTCAACAAGGAGTAGAAACTCCAACCGCATTAGTAAAAATCAAAGATAATTACGCCACAACAACAATATTAAACTCAAATGACTACCCCGTAGAACTATCCTTAACAAACCCGATTAACGTAGAAGAATTAAATTTTAACAAAATGGAAATAGAGGAAAACTTAAACGAAAATTACAACCCCGCAGAAAATGACGAAATGTTAAGACAAAATTTAAATAATATCCGATTTAACCGCGACATAAGTCACGAGGAACAAAAAGCAATACAAAAATTATGTTACTAGTACCGCGACATATTCCATTGCGAAGGAATACCCCTAACGTCTACAAATACAGTTAAACACAACATTGAGCTAACGGATAACAAACCCATATTTACCAAAGCATACTGATTACCCTAGGCAAGTCAGGAAAAAGCTGACAGACAAGTAGCCGATCTATTAGATCAAGATATAATACAACACTCCAATTCACCATGGAGCAGCCCCGTACTAATAGTACCGAAGAAACTAGACGCATCAGGAAAACGGAAATACCGAATGGTAATAGATTACCGCAAACTAAATGAAAAAATGGTAGACGATAAATACCCGTTACCGAATATAACAGAAATATTAGATAAGTTAGGCAAGTGCCAATATTTTTCGACGCTAGACTTAGCATCAGGATACCATCAAGTGGAAATGGAAGAAGGAGATACACAGAAAACAGCCTTTAGCACACCTAGAGGACACTACGAGTATAAACGGATGCCATTTGGACTGAAGAACGCACCCGCAACTTTTCAACGAGTAATGGATAACATTCTACGAGAGATACACAACGAAAAATGCCTTGTGTACCTAGATGATATAATAGTGTATTCAACATCATTAGTGGAGCACATTGAAAGATTACGGAAAGTATTCGAAAGATTAAGAACCGCACAATTTAAAGTACAACTAGATAAGAGCGAATTTCTACAGAAAGAAGTAGCCTTTTTAGGACACATAATAACACCCCAAGGAGTGATGCCGAACCCCGACAAAACGAACGCTGTATTAAATTACCCTATACCCAAAACAAATAAAGAGATTAAAGGATTTTTAGGGCTTAGCGAATATTACCGAAAATTCATTAAAGGTTATGCTCAAATAACAAAGCCCCTAACCAATTGTTTAAAAAAGGGAAGAAAAATTGTACATACCCCAGAATTTATAAAAGCAGTAGACAAAATCAAAAGCATTTTAACAAATCACCCCGTATTAGAATACCCAGACTATTCGAAACCATTCATATAACAACGGACGCATCAAATGTAGCCTTAGGCGCAGTATTAAGCCAAGGAACAGTAGGTAACGATAAACCCATCAGTTACGCATCAAGAACCCTTAACGAAACAGAGCAACGATACAGTACGATAGAGAAAGAATTGTTAGCCATAATTTGGGCAACAAATATTTTAGACCGTACCTATACGGACGAAAATTTTATATATACACCGATCATAGACCATTAGTATGGCTATGCAAACTCAAAGAACCTAACTCGAAACTACAAAGATGGAGAATTAGACTAGAAGAATATGACTATGAGATCATATACAAAAAGGGAATTTACAACAATAACGCAGACGCTTTAAGTAGAATCCAACTTAACGCACTAGAAACCGAATCAGTGATAGGAAACGTAGACGAAACCGAAATTAGAGAAGACCCAGAAGAAATGGAAATCATACATTCGACACAAAATGACGAACCGGAAACCGCAATTAAAATTTCAAACGAAGCTATAGACATGAAGCCCAATCAATTTATAATCACAGAAGTTTTAAACAACCCCAACCCTGTAAAATACACGAAAGTGGATAATAAGAAAATTTACCAAGTTCAAATAACCAAAGACGCCAATGAGTCACAAATAATTAAAATTCTAAAGGAATACACACCCGAGAAAAAACGATTTTACTTTTATTTTAACACGGAAAACTTGTACAAACGATTTTCAGAAATATATGTTAAACTATTCAACAATTCTGGCCCCGAACTTATAAGATGCACAAGAAAATTAATAACATTAGACGACCCTGACGAAATAAACGATGTAATAAGAAACCAACACGAAGGAAAGACCAACCATCGAGGAATAAACGAGACCCTAAAACAAATTATGAGACGTTACTATTTCAAAGACATGAAAGAATTAACTACAGACTTTATCAATCAGTGCGAATTATGTGATAAAGCCAAATACGACAGAAAACCCCCAAAGATACCCTTAATGTTAACTAAAACACCAGACAAACCTTTCCAAAAATTACATGCAGATACTCTAGTAGTAGAAGCACAAAGTTACCTAACGATCGTGGACGCATTTACGAAAATAGACCAAGCAATACCAATCACTTCTAAAAATAGTATAGACGTAACTCAAGGATTTCTACACTATTTTACATTTTACGGAACACCCGAAACAATAACATTAGACAACGGAAGCGAATTTAAAAACGAAACAATTCAAAACACTTTGGAATTACACAAAATAAAAATTCACTTTATAACGGAAAACCACCCTGAATTCAATGGACTAATCGAAAGACTACATTCAACCCTATTAGAACAGATCAAATTATTAAGAATAAATTACAAGAAAGAACACATAACTAACTTAATGTCATACGCATTAATCGCGTATAATAACACCATTCATTCAACGACAAATTTTACACCCTTAGAACTAACCCTAGGACACTCAGATTCACGCAACCCGTACGATATACATTATAACAAAGAAATCTATCAGCAATACGCTAAAGATCACAAAGAGAAACTAAAAATAACCTATGACAAAGTAAAGAACAAATTAGATAACGATAAAGAACGCATTACCGCGACCCGTAATAAAAACTCAGACATAAACAAATTTTCCATAGGACAAACCGTATTCGAGAAAAATTACCAAAGCAAAAGACATAAAACGGCACCGAGAAACTTAGGCCCCCTTAAAATCAAACGAATATCCGACAAAAACGTAGCCGCGATAGACGACGGCAAGATAACAAAATATGTTCACCTCAAAAATGTAAGACACCCTGTACTTTCAGATGGACAATCGTCACCCTTACCGTCAACCTCCACCCAGGTAGAACGGACACAGAAATTATAATTGAAGACATAAAGAACAACCTCGGTATACTACCAATTAAATTAGGCAGTATGCAGAACACTATAGATTATTGGACCTTTGCACAAAAATTCGATTTAACCGAGCTAAAACAAGAATTTCAAATAATCAAAAATAATTATTTTCGACTAAAACAATCAATGGACACAACAAAATTCGGAAAAGAATACGCAATAGAAATGATGAACTACGACAGTATAACAGAATGCAATTTAAAAAATATAGAAGACAAATTTAACCGACTAATACCTACAGAACAAATGACGAGAAGAAAAAGAGAACTAATCAACGGATTAGGAAATCTAATCAAAGCAATTACCGGAATTCTAGATAACCAAGACGCAAAACGCTATGACAACGCGATACAACAATTGATAGAAAATCAAAACGACATTAAAACCATAATTAGTAATCAAATATCGTTAACTCAATCAACGATCATCAAATTTAATGAAACCCAAAGAAAATTAGTTATAAATCAAGATAGTATAGCCAATCGAATAGAAACCTTAGAAAATAACATGCAAACTACCATGTTAGGCATGCGAGATTTAATCAGATTCAATACGATATACAACAAGATAATATCAACCCTAACTTTAATTCAACAAATCCTAGCAACATTAGAAAACGCAGTAACCTTTGCAAAATTAAATACTCTACATTCAAATATAATAGAACCAATAGATTTATTAAAAGAATTATTGAGAATAAAATCTTTTATAACTAATAGTAAATTACCTTTCGATGTAATAAAATCAAACATTTTAATATTCGAAAAAATAACCATAGTTAAAGGCTATGTAAAAAATAACGATATAACATTTTTTAATAGAAATATTAATAGTAGAGATTAACAGTTACAATTATTATCACTTATTTGCTTTTCCAATGAAAATGACTAGCACATACCAAATTATTATTCCAAAAACCAAATTCCTATCCTTAAATGAACAAAGATATGGTTATACGAACGAAAAATGTAATGAAGTCACACCCAGTCAATACTTATGCCAATCATTGACAACAACAACAATTCAAGAAGACAGCCCTTGCGAAGTACAACTACTAAAATTTACCAATCATTATGAAAATTGTGAAGCCAAACCTGTACAAATCAACAACATGAAAATTCAGAGAGTAACGGAAAATAAATGGATAGCCATTTTTCCCACCGAAGTAATCGCAACAATGTATTGCAACCAAGATGAAAGTAATTTAGCATTAACCGGAAGTAAATTAATCACCCTTAAGGAAAATTGTTATTTAAAATTAAAAAATAAAATAATTAGAGTTTACCAAGATCCCGTACAAAGCAAGAAATTAGCATATCTACCCGATTTACAAATCAAGACTACCCAAGACAAAGACGAAGAAATAATTCAAAAACCAATGCAATTGGAACACCTAGAATTAGACAACCTAAACCACGCCATGAAACTCATGGAAGATTATAAAGAACATCTGAACGAGATCAAGACGCCCAAAGTGCACTACGATAATATTAGTGTATGGACAATTATATTGATTATATTGACTATTTTATCGATCACTTATGTAACGTACAAAATATGTATTAGATTTAAGAATAATAAAGGAAACAGCTTTAGATTTAAGAAACCCAAAGAAACAAATGTACCCCTAGAAAATATGAATTTTAAATGAGATTAAACGAAAACAAATTTAATTAAAAATCAAGAAAAGGTAAAAACCCTTAATTGTACGTTGGGAGGAGTTATGTGATCCCCCATTTGTTATACCTAAACAAAACTAATACCTAAGAAAGTTATTTGGAAATATTAGGAAATATTAGGAAATGTACAACAATGTCATAAAAGACAAATTGTTACAATTTATTACAATTATTTCAGTTCCCACGAATGGAAGCGCTACAAAGTAGCACAAGGATAAGTGACACTGCAGATGTCAGGTCACAGACGGTCGTAGGAAGTCACGTACCGAGATTACGCAGAAGTAAGCCTGCAACATTGTAATTATGAATAGCTTTTAAGATAGCAACTATGTATCATGAATAGAGTCAAGTGTAAGCAGACATTACGTCTGCAAGTTCCCACAGAATTGTAAAGAGGTAGGGAGATTATAAAAAGACCGGGAGCTCCATTCACGGTCAGTTCATCAACGTTCAGCTTTCACATTGCAGTCCGTTGGTAACTCACTTGTACAATTAAGTATTAACTATTTCGATTTAGAATAATTTAATTCAAGATTGTAAAATTCCATTGTTCAAATCTGTTTAAAACAAATAAATGTGTTAACGTTCAAAGAAGTCTTTTTAAAAAGGACCGCTCGAAGCCACGAACCTTAACTCGCGTACGTAATAATATTTTGATAGTAAAAGTGTTTAATGACAGATAGTGCTACGAATATGAAAATTTCTAATGCCGATGAACGTAAGTAGATTTTGGGGAATTTATTTAAACTAAAATATAATAATAATAGGGCTCTAAGTAGGAGTATAATAATCTAAGTTTGACGACAATAATCCGAGGGAGATGTAATAAATCTAAGTCTAATAATCTATAGGAACACTGTGGCACGATTTAAATAAAATTAAATAAAAACCCTTAACCACAAAAAATATTTAAATTACTAGATACGTATTTCGACCACTATGTGGTCATCATCAGTAGAAAAAAAAAATTAGCTGTTGTTCTGGAACACTTCAGAGGATATTCTCCTCACCACTTAGGCTGAAGTGAACCTTCCCAACCTATAATTTACTATATTGTTGCTTTAAACACTATCGAGGATATTCTCCTCACCCGCAGGCTGGTGTTCTCAACAACAAACAAGTGAATTGTGACATTATAACTTAAATCTACTTAATTTATACTAATTCTAAATCTACTGAAGCGGAACCAATTTAATCTTGCTTTCTCATTGGTTGTTGACCAATAGGGAAAGCAAAGCAGATGACTCTATTGGCTCTTTATCGGTGTTTAAGAGGGGTCCTTTATGTTTAACAATTTTAATTGATTCATAGGTATTTAAGGAGGAAAACGTTGGTACCGCTTTTAACAATTTAACATTTTCTAGTTTAACGGGGTGGCTGGTTTCAAATATATGTTTGGCGACCTGAGACCATTCATATTTACCATATTTGAAGTGAGCAATGTGTTCTTTAAATCTTGTTGTTATATTCCTCTTGGTCTGACCAATATATTTTTGAAAACACCCTGGCCCTGCACAACTAATTTCATAAATCCCCGACTTTTGCAATTTTTCCACCTTGTCTTTTGGATTACCTAGCAAATCTTTAATTTTATTAGTATTAGTGAAAGCAATTTTGAAATTACACTGTTTGAATATTTTATCAAGACCTTTTGTGGTTTTGTGAAACGGAAGTTTAACATATTTAACATTATCGTTAGAGGTGGTTGATTGCAAAGTCGTTGATTTACGGATGTTGATCCCATTTTTACACTTTCTAAAAATATTATCTATAATATCAGAAGAGAAACCATTGTAATTCGCTATTTGTTTAATAAGAGCAAATTCCTTATTAAATCTGTTATTATTTAAAGGGAAATTCAATAATCTATTAATTAAAAAGTTAAATGAAGCCAACTTATGTTGTATGCTGTGATTAGAGGAAGACAAAATAAAGCGATTTACATTGGTTTCTTTTCTATAACTGTCAAATTCTAATTTATTACCATTTCTAATTACTAATGTATCTAAAAAGGGTAATTGTCCATTATTCTCTAGTTCATACGTAAATTTAATGCTTTGAAATTTTGAATTCATTTCTTTAAGAAAATCATCAACATTTGATTTAGAAGTGTCAAAAACTGCAAAAATATCATCCACGTACCTTAACCATATTCTTGGGAAGTATTTGGAGTTTTCTTTTAACTCGGTTTCAAAACGAGACATAAATAAATTTGCTATGAAAGGTGATAAGCTATTTCCCATTGCTGTGCCTTCATGTTGTTCGTACAACTTGTTGTTGAATTGAAAACAGTTCTGGGACATGCAATGCGAAACAAGCTTGATATAGTCCTCAACTTTATCATCATCAATATCACTATCTATAAGAACATCCTTTAAATACTAGGTTATCATAAAGTAAGGGATATATTTTAAATCATTACAACTTTTTAATAAATTAAGTTAGTAACATAAAATAAACGAAATCTAGTTGCTTAATGAATGGGATTTTACCGTATCTATGAGAAACAAAAGCGTTGTCATAACAATTGTTGTCAAAACGAAATTATTCAATTTGAAGTTTTATTTTGAAATTAAAACTCAAGTAAACGTTGAGTTCAAACGACTCAACTGTAATAACATGGATTTACAAACAAGAATTGGTTTAGTTCAGTGCTATTATGAATCCGGCAGAAATTACACCGCTGGATTACGAAGATTTCGCACGAGAATGGGTTTGAGAGCGGGACCCTGTCAAATGAAAGCGTACCGCAATTTGATACAAAAATTTGAAAGAACAGGGTCTGTAACTGACTTACCAAGATCAGGAAGACCGATAATTAGTGATGTCCAAGTTGCAGAGGTTCTTCATGAAAATCAAGACATAGCCAGAAGCAATTCACTCGGAATCAGCAGTGCAAATGCGATATCCAAGCGATTGCAAATGCCGTATACCACGGTTTGGAAAATTTTACGCAAAATTCTAAACATGTATCCATATAAACTGAAAATGCTGTTTGAATTAAAGGACGCAGATTTGGCTACTAGGTACGATTTTTCTTTGCGAGTAATGGCTCAGATGGAAATTGAACCCGAATGGTTATCCCGTATTTTATGGACAGATGAGGCACATTTTACTCTGAATGGTGGAGTCAATACTCAAAACTGTAGAATCTGGTCTGCAGAAAATCCGCAACAAATCGTTCAAAAAGGTCTTCATGACAAGAAAGTCTCCGTTTGGTGCGGTTTTACAGCTGATTTTATTATTGGTCCGTATTTCTACGAGGAAATGCAGAATGGACAAGCCGTATCTGTAACTGTAAATGGTGAACGATACTTGCAAATGTTACAAAATTATGTTATTCCACAGCTGCAAAACGAGCACTACGGAATTGAAAACATCATTTTTATGCAGGATGGAGCACCCCCGCACATTTTTCGACCAGTCAAAGAATTGTTAACCAACGTTTTTCAAGATTAACTTTTAACTTTTTCTTTATTAAACCCATATTTACATTTTATTTATCTCATACCTATGTCCTATTATACTACCCTATTCATACCTATACCTATTCTTATATTCAAATCCTATTCTATTTTTCTATGTATACCTATTCATAATTTTATTTTACATTTCCTTCATTTATTCATCTGTCTTTGCATGGGTCAGTTAAATTACATTTATTTCTAATTTCCCCCTTTTCACTCTTGAATCTGGGTCCTTTTAATTCATATTTCTTAATCATCCTTTTAAATCGGGGTCCTTTTAATTCGTATTTCCTAATTCTATCCTTATTGTCTATCATATATCCTAAAATTCTAACCCTACTTTGAAAAAATTCACACTTCCCTAAATTCAAAATCAAACCAGCTATATTCAGCTCTAACAAAATCCTATCTAACTGTACTAAGTGTCCCTCTACACTGTCACTAAATATCAATACTTCATCCATATAGTGGATACAAAATTCTTCATACGGTCCCAAAATATTCTTCATTACATTCTCTAATGCACCCGTACTTGAGGACAAACCAACCGCGACCACCCTAAATTGGTATAATTTTCCTTCTACCGAAAAACCCGTATACTTCCTTGATTCTCGCGCTAATGGAATCAAACACAATGAACTCTTTAAATATAATCTGCTATAAATTTTCCTATTACCTATTCTTTCTAATATTCTATTTATCTTTGGTGGACAATTATATTGCGGCTTCGTTCGCTTATTAATTTCACTTGTATTTATACACAACTTAATACTATTATCACTTTTCTTCACGACGACTACTAATGAATTCACAAAATTCGTACTGGAGCTCTCTATAATACCTTCACGTAACATTTCCTCAATTTTTTCCTTCACTCTATTTCCATATACTACTGGAATAGGATATATTTTAGTGTTAAACGGCTCTTTATTTATTATTTCCAACTCGTGCACATAACCCGTGGAAATTCTCGACTTCGACCCTATTAATTCTGAATGCTTATTCAATAATATATTCACCCTATTTCTTAAATCATCTGGACACTTAATATCTTCATTTTCATTACCCCCATTATCTATTTCATCACTAAACTGATTAATATTCACGCAGTCGTCTTCTATTTCAATATTCCCCTCTTCATACCATTTAATATATTTCCCATTACACTCAATCTCTTTGCATTCCGCATTTATCTTCAACCCCAACTTATCTATCATATTCATCCCAAATATAACATCTATCTTCAGTCCAGGTACTACCATAAAATCATTTTCCCATATTTCATCTCCCATTTCACATCTCAGAATTACCATTTCATTTATTACACTAAATCTCTTATTATTTGGTGCCACTAAATTACACCTTGTTATAGGTATCGCTTTATCCCCCAATTTATCTCGTTTAACAAATTCTTCCGCAACAAGTGATGCTTCTGCTCCAGTATCAATTAACACTTTAACTATTTTATCTTCCACCTTTAAATTAATTATTGGTAATAAGTTCCTTTCAAATCTTCCTAATCCATTATCCATTTCATGTTTCATAAACTCGCGCTGGTTTCTGTATCCGAGAAGTATCTGAGAAGTTGTATAATGCAAATGTTTTGTTGGTTTTCCAACTTAATCACAATTATTCTGCCGAAATGAGTTATTTGATCAAGGCGAGTTACGGTTCTAACTATACATCAACTTTTACTTTTAAAATTTTTTGCGCTTTAAAAAAGTGATAAGAAAATATGTTCGCTTAAAAGATTCTAAACCTTTTTAGATATAACCGTAGAACAGTTTCTATTTAAGCCAGTGCAATGTTGTACTTTAGAATTTATAAATTTATTCTCGAAATTTTAAGATTATTGGATATTCTGTAGCTTATTATTAGAGTATTTGAACACAGCAAAAAGCTTCTCACTGAATATCTCGCATGGCTTGGACACTACGTACAACTTCACCACGTTTCTTAGCACATTGGCTTTAAGGTTACAGCTGTCGCTGAATTAGTTTTCGAGCGATACCCTGGGCTGTTTCCTAGAACGTGATAAAATTATTTCGTAGTCATCAATGCGTTCGAAATACACCTAAAAACTGGAAGGTATTGATCAATTCGTAATGGTTCTATTGATAAACTTTTTCAAAGTTACTTTCCTGTCTTTATTCTAAGATTTTATATACAATATTCTGGCATTCATATTTTCCTGCAAAAACTTTGAAGAATTCGTTGACAATTCTATAAGACATACAAAGCATCAATAATACAATAATAACAGGAGAATGATAGCAGTTTCATAATGCAACGAAGAATAGCTAAATGTTCATCCATCAACTTGAGCTGATGGATTAGATTCTGTCACTAAATGGATGCTCAAATCGAGACTAAAATCTTTTCAAGCTGAAGTTTTTTTATATGACTATTAACTTTATAAATTTGTCAGCAAACAAAAGTTCAAACATGATTGAGATTTAACATTAAACTGATTTGCACAGAATACTTTCATTTAGTTATGTAAATAATTTTGATCTAACCCCGTTATGAAATTTCAAACTTTATATGTATTTTTGACGTTATGTAACGTCAAACTTTTTTATAACTGTTAGTCCTTTTCCTCACTAGTGATATTAAGGCTCGGTTAAGACATAGCGGACGGTATGTTTTAAATTATACAAAGAAATACAAAGAAACAATGGACGTACCTAAGATCTGCAGCTCACTTTAAATAAGTGTTAAAGGGTGAGATTTAGGATGTTCATTGAAGGAAGGCAAGGATCACCAATTTAGAGCGTCGCCGTTTTCGAACCCACTTTCTAAGACGGGTAAAAAGGGGTTATTTTGTCGAATACGTAACGCCACTATTTACAAGAGGACCGAATCACACCGATGTTTGTTGGTATCTGAGTATTAATTTATTTATTGTCAGAATCGGTACATGTTTCAATTTATCTACAAATTAATAAGCATTGAAATGAATGCTATTCTGGCAATAATTTATCGAATAATAATATTTGTAGTTAAAATGAAAATGAATTTGTTACCGGGGTCAACATATTACCCGGTCTTAAAAATAAGATTTTAACCATCGCTTCCAGTACGATTGAACAATTTGATGTAAAAGTTGCTTGAGATTTAAAAGCGTAAGTGCATTTGCGGTTTCATGGTCAGCTGGAAAGAACTGCAACGGGGTGAAAGTTAAAAAATGAGTTGGTGATAATGCGAGAGGTTCCGAGGGGTCTGAACTAAGCCAGCATACGGACGTGAATTTACCAATTGTATTAAAACCGTTGAAAACTCTTCTTAAGAAAGTATTTGATCCTCAACAACTTTCAATAAATGGGCTTTCACATTTTTAATGTTAGCCTCCCATATTCCTCCAAAATGAAGAGCCGAAGGCGGATTGAATTTCCAAGTACTAAAACAACGAACACAAGTTTTCAAGCAAGCTTTTACTGCTCCCTTTGCTGAAATAATCCAAAAATTTTGAGCGAGCAAAAATAATGTAGTGCGAATACCCGAATGTAAATATTTGACATGACAATCCATAATAATAAGTTTCGTCAATTTATGCGACTTTGGTAAAAGTAACGGATATTTTGCCTCAAATCCTAACTGCGAATTTTTCAATCTGCCGTCCACCCTAAGCAAACCCCGATCATCAATAAATGGGCTTAAAGGGCGAAACTGCTTTGATATAGGTTTTTTATGAATACAATTGTCCAGTTCCTTTTGAAATACTTCCGACTGTACATTTTTCACCAGAATATGCAATGAAGATTGCAATTCCTGACTTAAAATGTTTCCCACCAATCGTTCTGAACGAGCAACTCTCAAGTTACATGCGAAACGTCTACAAAACGAAAGTACTCTTAATAGTCTCTGTAATGTTGAGAATTTGTACAACAAACAATCAAAGAAATTTTCTTGAGAAATTACCAAAAAATGTTTTCGTAACTCTCTCTTCCGTAGGCAACGTATCCTCTATTTCTAATACCTTACTGGAAGGCCAATTCCTTTTTGCAACCAATAACCAAGGAGGACCCGCCCACCATAAGGGATGGTTGACCAGCTCCGAAGCGAATAAACCACGAGAAGCACAATCTGCGGGATTGTACTTCGATTCCACATGATACCAATTTGAAGGAGCTACGTATGACTGGATACGAGCTATCCGATTTGCAACAAAGGTTTTCCATTTGTTCGGCGTTGATTGAATCCACGCTAATACACACCTTTGAATCCGACCAAGCAAAAATATCTGCGAACTCCAAAATATCTTTAAATGTCACCATGACAAAATGAATTAATTCCGATAGTAATACTGCAGCACAGAGTTCCAATCTTGGCAATGTTATCTTGCTGAGTGGTGCTACCTTTGACTAAGCACATACCAAAGAAACGACAATATTATGATCCATATCCACACAACGAAAATAAATTACCGCAGCATATCCTGCCTCAGAGGCATCACAAAAACCATGTAACTCTATTTTTTGTAAGTTATCTTTAACGAATCTACAAGGAATTTCTATATTCGAAACTTCCTGTAACTCTGATATAAAACTTCTCCATTTTTGAACGAACTTAGTATGAGGTTCTTGATCCCAATCTAACCCCAATAACCATAATTCTTGGATAAACCGTTTAGCGAAGAACACCACTGGCGCTAAAAGACCAAGCGGATCGAAAATTCTAGCTATTTCCGACAAAATATTACGTTTAGTGCATTGTCTTTGTTGCACATGAATAGTGTATGCAAAAACATCTGACGAAGGTCGCCACTGAAGACCTAAAATTTTCAAAGAACTGTTTACATTATCTTGAAATGACAATGTTTCCATTTGACCTAAATTTGAGAAGCTTGCGAGAACTTCTACCGAATTACTGCACCACTTGCACAGTTCGAATCCTCCAGATTTAGAAAGGGCATTCAATTCAATGACAAGTTGTTTTGCTGTTGCAATCGAATCACAACCTGTTACTACGTCATCTACATAAATATCGTCGACCATGGCCTTTGTATCAAGAGGGAAATTAGATGCTTGTAGCTTTGCTAGTACTTGGATGGTACGTAATGCTAAAAATGGCGATGATGCCAACCCATATGTGACAGTATTTAACTGAAAGTCACAAATAGATTCCGAGGGCGTATCTCTCCAAACAATGCGTTGATAGTTACGCTGACTTTCTTTCACTAGCATTTGTCTATACATCTGCTTTATATCTGCAGATATGACTACACGATGTACACGAAAATTCAACAATAATACAATTATATCCTTTTGCAAAGCAGGACCAACAAATTATCATTCAATTTTTCAAAAACTGATCGAAAACTTTCCCAATCGACAATCTTACCGGAAAAGCGAATTATTTTTAACAAAGGGAGGGGGAGGTTACCACTAACGGGAACAACATCATGCGGTCCTATAGCTGACATACCCATGACCGGTTTAACATCCTTCACGAATTCCACTTTAAATTTAGCAGCGAAAATTTTAATTTCCGTAACTAGATTACCTATCTCTATCCTCAGAGCACGATACTCCTCTAATTCCACCGACTCTTCCAACACGACCGTCTGACACAAAAGTTTAAAATCTGATTCGACTTCTTTCGCAGAATCCAGCCACACGTCTATCACACAACAATTATTTTCCGCTCTACCAATTTCTCTCATATTATCAAGAATACTATTTAATCTACTCCACGCTGTTTTAGCTTCTAAAATAATCGTTTCCAATTTATTACTCATTTTGAATATTAAATAACAAATATAAATTATCTATGTTATAAAAACGACGAAATTTCAATTATATTAATATTTGAAAGCGACTCAAGTTTGTAGGTAAGGAATAACGAGATTTATTGAAGTAAATAAACACAAGTGTTTACAGCCTGCACCAAACGACGAATTATTCACGCACCAATCACGTGACTACGAATACAACCGACACCAACGACAGCTGCACTATACCCTGAGGGTACAAAGTTCAGTAACTACACCGTTAACCAGATACGGCGACGAAGCGACCAAATGGACATACCTATGAGGTTGTGGCTAGAATATAGCAAGTTACATATCTGGAGATATTATCGAAGGACGAAGTTTGCTGGTCCAACGATTGATAACCAACGAATTCTGTGGACTGTATTTTTATGATGTAGTAATGCTTCCTCTGCAAGCCGAGACGAAATATCCATTAAACGACCAGTTTATCATCACTTACAAAGTTCGCACTATTATGACCATAAATAGCACTTGTGTAATTACAACCCTTTATTCCGAACACTACACGATTATTAATGTTTTACATAACGAACCATAGAACGAGCTTCGAAAACATACCGAATTGTATGCTGCTTTAATAACGTCTTACCGTTTCGAACGATTAACTACGACTCCTCTTCTTACACTCTATTTAGGGGTGCAGGCACGTCGTAAACAAGTTTTTACCTGTTCGAACCTGATCGCGCGTAACCTTCGTGACAAAAGGGGTGAGGTATTCAGGATGCATATTTCCAATGTCTACATTAATAGGATACAGGAGCGAGTCGTCTTCAAATTAAACTTAATAAAATAATAAAAAAGACCGAACACTAATATTTTATTGCTTTCTCTTTTTCGGTACTAATATTATAATTGAAACGATTGTTAATTAAACTTTCCTTTAGTATTTTATCATAATCTGTGGGATTGGAATAACTTTCAGAGTCCTCGTCGATTTCCATCTCACTAAAGTTCAATTTTCCCACTTCTATTGGTGCCGTTAAAGATACTTCTATGAGCTAGTCGTTTACCTGCAAAATTGTCGTAGTGACGTAATAATCTTTATATAGACTAACGCGGTGGGTGTTTCAACTCTTTTTTGAAATGACATGTGATTTATATTCCTACATCACTTTTTGAGTTATTAAGACGTTTACTTGTTTTTAGGGTTTTATACCTTATTAGGTATAACGAAACCTCTATAAGATCACTGTCGTGTGCGTCTGTCACAGAGGTTTTCTCGAAAACTATGTAACGTAGGAATTTAAAATTTGGCACAATGTTAGGTCTTTATGGCGAACACATATATCGACAGTCAGAAAATAGAAAAAAAAATTTAGATTAAAATGGCGGGGATTAATTCAGAGAAAAGAAAAATATATCGTGTGAGCTACCATTTCAAAGAGGATTCTAAAAGGCTTCTAAAAATACTTTTTTTATAATTTTCGGTTCAGTAGTCTTCATGATATAGCTCAAAATGTGGCAAAAATAACCGTCCCTCCCTGTTCTCTTACATTTCTAAAGCTAAAATTTTGATTTTAATAGGAGTAGTAGCTATTGAGTCATAAATTATCGGAAAACTGCAGGTTTTTGTGACAGTGTAATAGTTGCTGGGAGAAATTTTTAAAACACAGTAATAGACAACGTATTTACTAATGTACCAGTACAATGTGGGACAATATATTCATTTTTCAGTTATCACAATCAAATTTGGTTAAAATTTAAATATACATAAAAAATAAAATCAGCTTAATTTGGTTTATTAATTGCTCACTGTAGTATTGGTATGGAACCCTAATAGTGCGAGCTCGACTCGCTCTTGGCTAACTTTTTCTGTTCTAGGTTCATTGGTGTATTTATGATAGGTTTCAGTATTACTGTTTTGACATTTAATTGGGATTTGTCCGTGTTTTGTTCTTAATGGCCAATATTTTATATCAATATCAGATCCTTATCTTCTTAAAAGAACCATGCCAATCAATCCGTCGTATTTATCGTTAAATTCAAAGATACAAAATTTGTGTTTCATTTTTACATTAAAAGTTTTTGGTAAAGATTATTAGCAATAAATTGATGTAGTATCGTTTTGTGTGCTGCTTTGATTTTAAAAGGTTCCCTTTTTCCAAAGTTTAGATCATGTTTCTGTGCGGTTTTTGGGCTAATTAAAGTTTTTAAAGATTCTGTATCAATTAACAATTTAATTTTAGCATGTAGTCTTTCAAAATAGAGTAAAATGTGTTGATTAATATTATATAAATTTATTACGCCTGATCGTGTATAGTTCTGTCCAACTGAAAATTTAAGTATGCCTTTTCTTCATCATCCTGTTCGTAATTTTTGTAAGGGTTGTCACATTCGCAATTTCCAGAGTAATTTGCCTCCACGTCTCTATTTGGATTTACATAATTATCTGTGTCTTCGGGTATAACTTGATTATTAAAATCTTCTACTTCTCGGTGGAATAGTCCTTCGGAAGTAAAGTTTAGTTTCTGTGTATTATCGGGTTTAATTTGAGATATCTTACTGTTCTGTTTAGTGTTGCCAGATGACGTGTCCTTAGGGTTTGGTTTGTAGTAATTATTGAGTTTGTTATTATTATTTGTCATAGGTCATTTTCTGTTAGGATTTACGCCGGATGTTGGCTATATTCGATTTGCGTTCTGGTTGAACTTGGGTGTGTTGTTCGTCCAAGGTTTTGTACAAATCGAATTAAATGTAGGTTTAGGAAATTGTCGAAATTGATTGTTAAAATTTGAATTGTTAAAGTTTTGATTATTAATTCTAAAATTCGGTGTGTTAAATGATGTAAATTAAGATTATGTTAGTATTGGTATTGTTGTTTGTATAGTTTTAATTGGTAGATAGTTTTACTAATATTTGGAGTGTAAACATAACGTCTTCTTTTTCTATTATTAAATTCATAGCCTCTTCTACACTTTTTGGCTTATTAAATCTAATTTTATTTGATTAAAGTTTGGGCAACGCGTTTATATACGTATCTAAAGCCACCTGGTCGCACATTTTGGTTTTAATTAAACGTACGTTAGAATCCGCTTTTTCTAATTTAAGTTTGGTCAGAATTGAACAGGCGATTAATTGCTTTTCATTTGCAAACTTAATAAATTCATAGCGATACATATAATACTTCTTTGATCGACAAAATAAGCAATCAATATTTTTTTATAATCTTCTCAGTTATTTAAATCATCCCTATTCGCTATTAAAGTTATTGTTCTACTTGTTAATTTACTTAAAATTAACCTTAGTAACCACATATTTTTTCTATTTCCTCTTGTTTATAAAAAGTTTTCAAAAATGTTTCGCAAGTTGTAATAAAAATACCTTGCATGACTTGATTACCGTCATATCGCCAATCGAATCTAAGTATAAACTTAAGTTATCTGAATTTATTTTGTTTGAGTTATTCTTTGTTTCTCTAGTCAAATTTTTACTAAAGTTATGTAAAGAGTTGTTTGCTTCAATCTTGGATGATGTTAACTTATTAGGCTCTGTTAAAGTTTGATTAAATTCACACATTCACTGAATAATTGTTGCAATATTAATATGTACCTAAAATTTTTTTGATTGTCAATTTTGATTTATTGAAATCAATATTCAATTGAAAAGTGTTAAAGAAAAATGAACTATAGGTATTCACAATAATATGAGTGCTTGTTTCATGACCTTCATTCTATATTGAATTCGGTCGAGTTTGTACTTCGTTCAATCTTCATGTTCTGTTCCAGCAAAGAATTAAAATTCAAGGGTACTAATTTTTTGATTTTGTAAATCTCTAGTGCCCTTCTGGAATCCGTCCCGACTGCGCTAGATAAATTTTGAATTCTTGGAAGCTTCTTTTTAAAAAGTTTACTTCGAAAATACAACTATTAAATTAATTTTATTTTATCAATTACAAAGATGACTTGTTTCATTTACAATGGACTTGAACGTTTATATTTTTAAACGCAGAGTGAAATGCAATTGAAATATTTAAATTAATTAATAATTAATAATTAAGAATGAGTAGCTTGAACACCTAACAATGTTAAAGTTATAAACCTCGAAGACTAACTGAATGGATGAGTTTTGTCACATTTAGCATAAAGCCTCTAGTCTCACATCGTTCTCTGGGAAACTGCAAATATTGCTTTTATGCGGTTTCTTGATAATCACACGTTGTCTTTAACTCTAAGTAATTATAAAAAAGGTTGCTACGTAGCATTTCATTGTTCTTTATCCTATTCCATCAATTTGTGTCTGTGTTACAAAGCAGTCGTTGACATTTATTATATTACATTCCTTTATACAATGTATCATAATGTATCTAAGACTTGATTATAAAGCTTAATTTTAAATAAAGGGTGTCTCAGAATGTTTTTCGTTTTAAATTGACCAATACGCGCCAACCGCAGGTAGCAGGGGGAGTGGAGTGGACTCAAATGCTTGGCCGACTTGTTAAGTTTAGTAGCCATTTATCGTTTCACGGGACCACAGCGCGCGTTTTGCGTGCGAGCGTTTTATAAAAATAACGATTCCTACTATTGTTCGTCATCTCTACAGGACACATTTTAATTTAACAAGCTAAAAACATGCGCCAAGTGCCAATTTAATTAATCATTGGGTGTGCAAGTTTGAAGAGACTGGGAATACAATGCTGGACAAATCGTCTGGGCGCAAAAGATATCAATAACGACCTTGAACGTCGACTGCGTTCGCCAGTCTGTTATGGACGACCCACGACATTCGTTGAGATTGCGCGCAGCTTCTCTTAATTTGAACAAATCTACGGTTCATCGCATTATTTCGAAAGATTTACATTTTCACCCTTATAAAATTGTAATTGTTCAAGAAATGAAGCCTGATGATCCTGATAAACGAGTCGAATTCTGCAGGACAATGAAAAATCGTTTTAGGAGTTTCAATAACATCTGGTTCTCCGACGAATCGAATTTTCACATCAACGGTCATGTGAATAAACAAAATTGCAGATACTGTGCTCCAGAGAATCCGTCAGAACTGCATCAGAAGCCCTTGCACTCGTCAAAACTTGTTGTTTGGGCTGCCATATCAAGTCAAGGAATTATCGGCCCTTATTTTTTTGAGGATGACCGAGGTCGAATTCAGACCGTTACTTCTGATCGATATTGCCATATGATCCGGACTTTTTGGCTACAAAAATGCAAAACCAGAACGGCTACAACCGCAACTCCTTTTTCTAACAAGATGGAGCCACTTCTCATGTTACAAATGACTCATTAGCTGCTCTTCGCGATTTATTCCTTGGAAGAGTGATAAGTCGCCGAGGAGACATCAACTGGCCACCGAGGAACCCTGATTTAACGCCTGCTGATTTCTTTCTATGGGGCTACCTAAAAAGTAAAGTTTACAATCCGTTGCCACCCAACCTCAATGTTTTGAAGCAAAGAATCACTGTAGAAATCAACTCTATTCCAAGAACGATGCTCCAGCGAGTGATGGAAAATTTTAGCTCCAGGTTAAATGAGTGTGAACAAGTGAATGGGGCGCATTTGCAAACGATTGTTTTTCATAAATAAACTTCAAGAATTGCTCTTTAAATAAACCTAAATAAAACGAGTTTTAATTGATATTGTTGTTTTTTATTTAACATCTAAAAACGAAAAACAGTCTGAGACACCCTTTACATATTAATATAGGCGATATGTAACTCACTGCATTTGAAAGATTTATTTATTCATTTTAACTTACCGAGAGACTTTATGCCTGTCGGTCTTAAACCGTCACGCAACTGCGAATGTCCATAAAAAACGACATACAAAATGTAAATTTCCTACAAGTTCAGAGCAAAAAGTTTTAATAATTTTCTATTGGGGGATCATTCACCTTGTTAATGTTGTTAATGGCCGAAGTGCGTATCTAGTTTAGAATAATTGATGGTCCAAGGGTTTTTATTATATTTAGTTTTAATTATACCATAAAGTTTTATTTATTATTTATTTTAATGCAAAGTCACCAAAATTTAGGAGACGTGGAGATAAGCTCTCCCTTTTTTCTCTTAGAAATGGACGGTTATGGGTATAAGGGTGCAATGAAAACAATGGTGTGAATATTTAACCTTTCTATTTTTACGCTAAAGTACCAAATTGATATTTGCATTTATAAGAAAATGCAGCTGATCGTTATTCGTCTGTGACAAATTCAGTCGTTTGTCTAATACCTTGTAGTGATGCAATCCATTGTATATCATTGAAATGTAGCTCACTAAATTGAAAATAAGCTTAGGAATAACAGTCACTAATCCATTATTGTTTAGGTTTAACTATTGAAGGGATATTACCGTAACACTAGTATTGTTGTTCTAGAATGTGATTATCCTTGGAATTCTGATAGTATATCAAGCCGGATAATGTTATAGGCTTTACTGTAGTCTGTAAATATATACTCCATTCAACTCCATGAATATATTTACCCAACTTTATTGTATGGGGTAATCTATTTACTGTAATAATGGCGTTGAGCTTAGAACTGCTAATTTATTGTAGTAGTGCGCTAACAATGCTAAATTTATAGCTTTTAATGTTTGCATTGATTGCATAATTTATAATTTATTGAATATGCGTTACGAACTAGTTCTGATGTTGTAACCGCCCTTGATAACGAATCTTTTAATTTACAAACACTTTACAGCATTTGCTCGAACAAGTTCGTTAGAGAATTATATTCCTAGAAATTTTCTTTGAATTTGAATATAGATCGAATTCGAATTAAATGTAAGAAATTCCAGAGTGATAAGTATGCTTAATAAATTCAGGGACCTTTTCTCATCTTTATTAAACAATCCACTTGATAATCAAATTTATAGATGTCGAATCGAAATGCCTTGTGCTCTGAGTTAATTTGCATACAATCTAAAATACTGTAGGGGGTTTGATGATACCAGAGTTCCTGCAAATATAAAATAATTTTCATTATATAAAGAAAACCTCTATCATTTTTTCAATAATATATTTTAATTGCATCAAAATATCAATTTAAAATACTGTCAGCGTGCGTTAGTGAAGCATTATTGCACTAGTGTTTTAAAGTTCATTAAGGAACAATACCAACCACGATTTTTATTTCTTCGTCAAAATACATATTTTTGTCAAATTTAAATATTTCAATATCAATGTACTAGCTCTTTCAAATAAATATTGAACTTGCAATTTTCAGTATTTGATTTCAGATGCTATGAGTGTTGAGTTTTCATTTTTATCGGCTATATGAATATCCAAGAAAATTCACTGAAGCTGATGTGGATTGCTCATTAACACTAATGTGGTGTTCTGGATATCTGGGGTCACCTAGTCAGTGCTGTAGTAACAGAGAAAACATTTATTTGCTAGTTAAAATATTGATCTGAAATTATTATACTGTTACGAACTATTACGCAACTCGTCAAACACGCAAGCTGCATAACCGAAGTATATTCTACAAAAGTCCCGAACCTTCCAGCAAACACCAGAATAGAAGTCATCTATTTAATTATAGGGTATATATAAGATCGGTGATGAGTGTATATAAGTTAGTCTATATCAAAATGTTGTATATAAATCATCTGGTGTATAGTTAGCGGGTCACTAGGTTTTGAAAGTCCTATAGTAAATATAAATTTGTGTTATGTGAACGTGTATATTGTACCGCCAGCTTGTACATAAATAGACAAAAGTGTAATAAATAAATTATAGTAGTGTTTAGTGTTGTTAAGAAGACTTATGGTTAAGGATTTAGTTTAAGAAGATATTAGCGCTTGTAAATAACATTAGAATGATAGTGCTCATTGTTAATTAGACTGAAAACGTTTATAAATAAGGCATATACTGTTAATTAGACTTGTAAATAGTGAGTAATAAAGACTTTAGTTATTACTTGTTCTAAATTGGCGGAACGCGTTAGTGGTAGCCCGTTACACTGATGTCAGGCTGTGCTGGGTGTATAGTGATTAGTTTAAAAAAAACCCAAATCTAAAGACATTTGAGTAGTTTGTATATGCCAATTACAAGAAGCCAAAGTAAAACGGACGCATAAACTTTAATGAATTTCCTTAAGGATTTTAAATCCGGTATGGAAGAAAAGTTAAGTGAAAATGCTGAAAAATGGAAAAGTTAAGTAAAAATTCAGCCACGTTAGAACAAAGATTAATGGAAAGCCTTATTGCATTGAAAGAAGATGTCACTGAACAGCTAAAAACAGTTGAGCAAAAGTTGGACAGTAAATTGGCAAAAATGAAAGAAGATGTGATGAGGCTGCAAAAACAAATAATTTCACTAACAACGCCGCCACTTGAATTAGCAAACCAACTTGTAAATCAGAGCATTCCAGAAATAAGAAGCATGGAAGGAAGCGAGTTAATACCGTCAAAATTTAAAGTGAAACCACACACTTTTGATGGTAAAACACCTTGGCCGACATATTTGAGACAATTTGAAGCTACTGCGATAGTTGGTGCAAGAAAGAGAAGGCAATCTCCTTAATAGTGGCCCTACGGGGGAAGTTCTTAATATCCTGCAAAGGATTCCCATCACCAACAAAATGATTACGCCCTCTTAACATCGAAGCTTGAAATGAGATATGGAGACGCTCACCTTCAACAGGTTTACTATGCACAAGTTGAGAACCGCTCGCAAAAGACAAATGAAAGCCAGCAAGAATTCGAAGCTGACATTGCCAGATTAGTTAGATTGCCATACCCAACGGCACCAGATAGCTTCCTCGAACAACTGGCTTTTCAAACATTTGTGGATGACGTTAAAGACGGCGAAATACAGCAAGCGCTAAGATTAGCACGGATAAAAATGTTAGATGACGCACTGTCTCATGTGCTTGAATTTGAAGCAGCTAAGCAAGCATCACACAGGATGAGTCACAAAGTTTGGGCTGCCTTAGAAAAACCTGGTTAATTGCAGAAGATTATGGAAGAAATAATCAACCATGTGGCGGAAAGGCTGAAAAGACAACGACCTAGGAGATGGGGTCTGCGATGCTGGAGCTGCGGTGAAGTTGGTCATATACAGAGACGCTGTACTCAACCAAAAAAGAACTGGTTGGGCTAAAGCAGGGCGACGTAAGGGGACGAACGTCGACAGCACAACGTAGTGTCCAGGAAATTATCATCCGTGCAGCATCGTCGATGGAAAGTCTGGACCGCATTTATATCGATGGTAGAATTAATGGTAGGGTTGTTCGATTACTCGTGGATACAGGAGCGACAAGGACTATTGTGAGACCAGATTTGGTTGGTCGTAGAAGAGTGCTACCTGCATCGGCATGTCTTCAAACGGCAAGTGGTGAGAAAATTTCTACTCACAGAGAGACTGCCGTAACCTTGGGACTTGGAGATAAACTAATTGATCATCAAGTGTTGGTAGCTGAAATTACAGATGAAATTATCTTGGGAAAGGATCTCGTGAGAGAATATGGGTTTCATGTGAACATGAAAGGAAATGTGCTTCGGATAGATGATGATGAGATTCCATTTCAAGGGACGAGTAAGCAGACGATGCAAGTTCGAATGATTTGAGATACGAAAATACCCGAGAAGACGGAAAAAGCGTGATGAGACGCCCGGATGGTACTCTCCGGGAAGGACAAGTATGCATGATGTGTTACGTGCCAAAATTTGGCACTAGACATCTTTCTAGTTTAGTTTTAATGTGCGGGAGTTTCGCGCCTTAAATTTGAAAGACTTGGCGCGTGTATTTTCGTCACGTCAGAAGTGCGTTGGACGAACTTCGCGCCGACGCGTGTGGGGGAAGAAAAAGTGGGGAAGTTTCCGGAAGACGCTTAAAAAACGTGGGACTTTGCTGCTGAACATCGACCAGAGTGGTTGGGTATCGTATCTTTTTCTTTTATTATGTAGATTCCCTCTGCTTTTTGATTGTCGTCCTATAAACCTGTTCCTGCCATTTCCTACATATAGAAAGAAGATAATATGGACACAACCTGGTAGCAGCCCACGCCCTGCAGTAGCTAGCCGGAGCAGTCCTGATGAAGGTCGCAGACACCATCTTTAAATAATTTAGAAAAGGGCCACGAGCAACCCTGAAGAAAGTGATTCCGTAGGAAGCTGGACCTATTCATGTGAGTACCCCGTGTGTGGGATTTTGTTTATAATACCTTTTATGAAAATGGCATATTACGTCATTTACGAGTAATGATTTGCATATTGTGTGACGTCATTGACAGATGGGTGCGCTAATCTCCACTTTATAGATTGGTGTTACCAACTGCCGTTGTGTCGCGTATACCGCGTCGACGATAATGTAGAGAGCACGCGTAAATGTAAGAGATGGAAGCAACTTAATCAGGAATGGGCCAGGAAGGATTATTGATTAGAAGAGCACTGGTAAAGTTTTGAAATATGATACCAGTAAGGATGCTAAACATTAATCCGCATACGGTGACCATGACCAAAAACATGATTGTGGAAAGTTGCATTCCAGTATGCCATATTAAGCGTTGTGTGGACGACACAAAAGATAAACCAGCCAACCGTTACTAACAGAAATTGTTGGATATGTAGTAGCCCGCTACAATACATTAAAGCTAAAGGCTTGACAAGCACGAAAATATTTACGGATTTCTTTGTGAGCGTAACTAAATCGCAAATATCTTGAACACTAAAGCACTGAAAGCATTTTAGCTTTGTAAAGTTGGGGAACAAGTTTTTACGTTAAAAAATTGGATATTGCATACGATAAATCTTGGGTCTGGTGTCGTGTAGGAGAGGATATTTATTGTTGTAAGTAACCCTTGCGCAAGTTACAATGAATGCAATGCGGCACTACGTGGAGGTGATTCCAGTCGGATTTCCATAGCTTTGGTACCTGGTGACAGATGGGCTAACGCTGCAGTGTACGGCGTTTCCCTTCATTGGTAGAAATAGAAGCGGGCTAATGGCGGAATGTTCCAATCCTGGCGTGTTTGTTTGCCTCACGTGCTCTAGGAGGTGGTACTGATGCAGTGACGGTTTCGGAGGGATCGGTCTAAGTTATGTCGGGGTACTGTCCGTAGTATTAAAGAGTCCATTTTATTCCATCGCGTAAGATTTGATGGTCACAATGAAATAATCTAAAGGAAAACCCTTATAGCACAAGGAGCTTGAAGGTTTTCGTCTTGTACTATTCTTAAGTTCCTTCCAAGAATTTTGGTGGTATTCTTAAAAAGAAAATAAAAAGAAATGATTTGGTTTATCGTTTGGAACTCGTTTTATACCGAGGTTTATTTATATTGTACGTTCGGGCGATTCCATTCGTATTTCAAGGGATATTAGCGCAGTCCATTAATGATTGAGGAGTAGTTAAGCGTGCATGCTCTTTGTTTGCACGTTGCGTACAAAAACAAATGATTTGTTATAGCATTAGGAACTCGTTTTATACCGATGTTTGGTTTGTACGTTTAGACGGTACTATTTGCATTTCGAGGGGTGGTGGGCGAGTCGATTATTGATTGACATGTGTTTTACGCCTGCATGCTATTTGTTTACATGCTGCGTCTTTATTGTCCGGTTAGTTAGGCGTATGGTTGCTTGCATACTTTCACATAGCTTTTTTCTAGTGACTGCCTTAGTCACGATAAAAAGTGATATATTTATTTGGGAAGTGAACTTCATACCGTTTTTTGTAATTGTAGTTGGAGAAGCACAACTGTTTCTGGGGATTCGTTTTTCATGTGTGCTGATTGGACCTTTTCAAATGAAACAGTTGTCTTCTTATACAGTTTGTCAATGGTGACCATTTTGTCGTCAATCTGGATTAGTCTGTAAGGTTTATCGTATATACGTTGTAAAGAACATTTTTGCCTCCGCAAGATAGGTTTTGGGCCTTTGGGAGCTTTCTTTTGAAAACATTTGTTTCCCAAAAGCACTTCTATTAAATTTATTTTAATACAGTAATTACAAAATGGTTCAACAACTTGTACGTTATGTTCATTAATGGGACTTTTAATTTAACTAATGAATTAAAGTTAATATTTTAATAATTACCAATGAGTAGCTTGAACTACCAACAATGTTAAAGTTATGAAGTTCGAGACTGACTGGCCATCAGGGGCTCTTCAGGATATTTATGTAATCCCTCCTCTCGCATCATCTTATGGAAAAGTGTAGATCTCACCGTCTACTATTTCTTGATAACATACAATGCCTTGTTCTAAGTAATGTTTTAATTTAGACAGCTTTATTGCAGTTCCTTGTATCTGCACATGCAGTATCAAGTTGCGTTTGGAATACAAAGTAGTTGCTTCCGTTCTCATGTCTTATATGAACTCCGATTAACCTTTAATATTATTATCGTCAATTAATACAATGTAATATGCTATTACTAAAACTTAATAAATACATTTACATTCTTATACATATTCATATGGGGGATATGCAACTCGCAGCGTAGAAAAATATGTCTCGAATTTTTATAACTCTTTGAACACGAATGCTTATTTGCTGCTATGCTTGACGCCTTTGACTCGTTGTAGTCGTTGAAAGTAGTAACGTAACTTGTTTGCAAATGCAACATTTTGTTTTTGTTCTGTTGGCTTGCTCAAATTTGTAAGGAATTCTCCTGGGAGGTGTAGCATTTCACCAAGTGTAAGCTCTGAAGCTGCAGGGTTTAGTTTTCCCTCTAAGGATTTCTGATTTTGAGTAGGACTGAAGGTAGCGCTTCTGCTTATTTTTCTGACTCATGGCAAATCAATGCAGTTTTCAGTTGTGGGTAGAACCGTTTCACCATGCCATTGAACTGCGGATGATATGCTGTTTTACGGATTCTCGTGAATCCGATAAAGCTTCCTAATTGTTTGAATAATTGTGACTCAAACTGACAACCTCGATCTGTTGTGACTTTGAGTGATACGTCTAAGCGTTCGATCCAATGTTTTACGAAAACTTTGGCTACTGTTTCAGCTTTAATGTTCTGCAAAGGTATTGTCTCTGGCCAGTAAAGCGGTCAATGCATGTGAATGTAAATGTCCTCCTGATATGGGTAATGGTCCAACAATGTCTATGTGGCATAATCGAATCTGAAAGATGCTGGTTCGAAACTTTGCGTTTCGGTGTCATGTTCTGTGACTTTGGATTTTTGGAATTGGATATAGCTTTGATGCCAAGCCAAACAAATTTTTGGGTTACGAGACTTATGGTTACCTTTATTCCTGGGCGTGCAAAGTTGTGAATGTTTGCAAAAGCTTCTTTTTTTTAATTCTTTTGTTACGAAGGGGCGAGCTATAGTTGTTGAAATGTCACAAGAGAATCGATTGCAGAGTTAAGAATTTGTATCAGTCTGTAGGTCAAAATTGAGTAGTTGTTTCCCCTGAGACTTTTGAACTCTTTCATCGTTTGGTGAAAAATTGATAGTTGTTTAAAGTCGATGCTATCCATTCTCGAGAGGGTAGCTGCGATAATGTTTTTGTTTCGCAAACTGTGTTTGATATGTGTCGAATATGCTATGTAATCCATATATCTAAATTACTTGAGCATATATTTCTCTCATTTCTGTTGGAAAGCGAAGATTGGAGGTTTGTTGTCTGTATAAACCGCGAAATATCTACCACCTAGCATGTTTTAAATTGTTTAATAGTAAGGTACATAGCGAAATGTTCTCGGTCGTAAGCTGATAGCAAAGTCTGAAGCATCTGTTGCTATAAATAGTATGTGTTGGAGAGTGAACGTGCGAGTAGCACGGCTTGTGTAAGCTATACTTTGCACTTCTGGAAAACTATGTTTGCTTCGCTTGTCCAATCGATAGACACGTTGCCTTTTATTTTGCACTTTAGTAAGTGGTTGAGCTTAGCTAGTAAGTCAGCTGCTTGCAGTTTAAATCGTCGATAATCCAACATGTCTAAGAATTGATTGAGTTTTTCGATTGTGTCAGGTTTTATGAAGCTCTGTATAATGCTAACTCTTTCTGGTAGTGGTTTGGTGCCATCTTTGGTGCTGAGGTAGTCTAGAAATTAGAATTCATCTTGCACAAAGATGCATCTAGCAGAGTTTATAGACACGCAGTAATGTTATAATCTGTTGAAGAGAATTTCCAAAAATGTTTGTCCTGTTCTTTTTCAGACTGAGATGCTACCAGAATGTCGTCGATATAGATGTAACAGAATTCTAGTCAGCTTAAAACTTCGTCCATAAATCTTTGAAAAGTTTGTGCGGCAATTTGTAACCTAAAGGTTATGTATGAAAATTAATATGAACCGAAAAGCGTTGTTATAGCTGTCTTTTCTATATCTGATAAGCTCTGGCAAGAACTATTGTAGAAAAAAATTTTTTGCCTTGGAGTTTTTGTTTAAAAATTTAACAAATAGGATAGTATACCTACCAGGAATTGTGCGAGCGCTTAAAGACCTGTAGTCTACACGGTGTAGCCACTCCTTATTGCGTTTGACCACTAAATGTAGAAGCAATGCCAATGGTGAGTTGTATAACCTTGCTGTTTCTAATTGGACCATTGTGGTGAATTTGCCTTTGGGGATTATGAGTGTGTGACGTACCAGTCTGCATGGACGGCTATATGCGGAAGGTCCTTGTGTCGTTTGGATGTGGAATTCGGTGGCAAGGTCTGTTAGACGGGTTATGTTTAGGTATTTGGTTAGGATTTTGAGGTATTTTGAATTGGATATTTTGGTTCATATTGCACTATGTTTATGCTGGCGGTTAACTTTTGATTGAAAGTTTTATGTTTGAGTAGACAAGCTTTTGTTTTTTTGCATCAACCAGTGGGCGAAGAAAATCATGCCAAATAATGCGTTTCTTGGTGTCGGCGATGACGAATTGCTGAATGAGTGGTCGTCTTAGTCCCAAATCTAATATTAATGTGATAGTGCCATATTATCGTCTTATTTGCTGCGAACAATTGATAGCTCTTCATTTTGAGTATACAATTAATCTTGCTTCTTGGGTATGCACAAAATTCTGCATCGGTGTCGATTAAAATTCCACAAAAGTGTAGCCGTAAGGTTGTTTAATCTCCTTTGTGTACCACTGAATATCGGTGAAATGGGGTATACTTTGAGAAAACAATAAAATAGAAAAAGCGCAAAAGATATGAAAAAATAAAGATTAGTACAGGACTGTGGTGCATTTAACAAGAAAAAGCAGCTGTTATGTTTGAAGACAATAAATATTGAAACCACGATAAAATTGTTGAAAGCATATGTGTGAAAGACATCACTGTACGGCTCTGAAACGGCCAAGAAAAAGGCAGATGCCTTTAAAATGCGGTGCTACAGATGTATGATGAAGATATTCACAGACAAAGTTAAGAAAAAAGAGATGCAAAAATAGTAAGGCAAGAAAGATATCTGTCAAAAACCGTTTAAAAGATGATAGGACACATTCTATGACATAAGGGAATAGTACGGGATATATTAGAAGCAGAGAAAGCAGAAAAAAAGAGGTAGAGGTAAACCTAGATTAAACTATTGCACACAGATAGTGAAAAAGGTAAGTTGTGGGAATTTACAGAAAATATGAAGGATAGCTCAGAATTGGAAACAGTGGAAGTGCACGTATAACTGGTTCCAGGACTGAAGACCTAATCATGATGATCTAACAATGCGAAAGTGGTTGAACTCTTAAGCAATAATTTTTGTCTGCCTTTGAAAACATACAGAACACGCTAAAATAATTTTGGGTAGTAATAAAACAGCTGGCAAAGACTGCTTAACGCGTGTAAATTCTAATGATCGTGCGAAGATATATAACAAAGTTATATGCAAAGTAACCAGTCCAGCTGTTAACAAGAAGATTAGAAATCTAATGGTCGATATTATCAACTGTCCGGATGCTCGACTGAAACAAACACTTTCACTACTCTGGCTAAAGTACACGGTATTACTAGGCAACAATATATAACCACATGATTGGAAATTGCTGCGGGATAGAACATGTATATAATCCACTAAATGAATTTTGTTAGAAAACAGCAAATTTAGCTTTTGAAATGCACTAGTGTATTCGTATCAATTGCAAAAATGTAGAAAAAGCTAACCAAAAATCTGCAAAACAGTTGCTGTATTATATTTAATTACATTCTACAATACGTTTATTAATGAAACAGTGATAAAAGAAAACTAACCGTAATACAGTTTAAGTTAATAGAGAATATTAAGAGCAGCAGCAAAAGAATAAATAATATAATCATGGTATTCAGTTTTAGCCGCGTACAGATTGTCTACATAGAAGTTATAGGAGATGGATCAAACAAGGATAGCGTACTAATTAACACAAATATTACGTTAAGTCTGGAACACTATTTCTGACAACACCCGAAAATGTAGATATTGGCGATCTAGGACTGGTCGCTACAAGGACTGTTTCTCTCCAAGTGTTAAGAAAGCGAGCCAATATATGCAACAAATTCTTCTGCACACTGTACAAAAATTAGAACCTGTGTCAGCTTTTTATGCATTATCGATTAACAGGAGTAAACTAGACTTGGAGAAAGTTGATTTACAAAAGGGAAAGATAGAGTATGATGAAAAAAACAGTCGCATTAAAGCAGCGTTATAAGCATCTTGTAGAAAATAATGCAAGATGGTATAATTAGGTAAGAGGTTAATAGATTATTTTAAATTTCACTGAAAAAATTTGGACTCATTTGGCATTGTAATTTACAGTTAATAGCCAAGGAACGTATTCCCATGTCTGAATTCTTGCAGAGAAGAATGGACATAAAGATGTATATTTTTTAAAGGGATTTTACAAAACCTATTTTACTAAGATGTACGATGCAAGAGAATAGCTTACGAAACAAGGATACACATTAATTTGATTTGCCTGCTTACAGAAGAGTATCTTGAAATATTTAAAACTAATGGTATTGCAACATATAATGGTAACTTACTTTTGAAAGTAGAGGGCTTGGATGTCTGGAGAAACATGGAGAATGCATTGTTTACACAGAAAGAGGTAGAAAAATGGACGAAATTCTAATGCAGGAAGTAAGAAGGTGGGAATATATAAATAAGTGTTGAGCAAAAAGTTGGAGGAACAGAACTTGTTATTGCTGGAATTTAAAAAGTAGAGCACAGAAACAATACGTATCCAATTATTGGTTATAAAAGAAACTACATAAAGAAAATGTAGATCTATATTATAAAATAAGAATTAAATTGAACAAGATAAAAATGATCGTGTTTGGTGTGTAGAAATAAATCTTATATTATGTGTTTCATATTATTTAAATAAAAACTAAAATTAGAAGGTGCTTATTAATTATAGGATTCCCCGCAATAGTCAAAGAGAAGTATACTTAAACGATTACCTTGGAAGTTAGTTGAAACGTGGTAGTTGAAAGTAAAGTAATGTCCATTTAGTACTTATATAAATGGCAGGCACACACTAGTTCTATATAAAAATGTTAGGGAAAATCACTATTCAAAGTTGGACACAATTATGTCGTGAGATAGCATTAAGTTGTGACGTCAGCGATGTGCAGAAATAAGGTATTAAAGAGCTAATTAATAAACATACCCCAAGGGTTTGTGAGACAAACAATCTGCTGTAATTAGTATAATGTATGCCATCTCTCAGGCACTTACATATAGTCCACATTGAGACAATCGTCAAGTATTTCTTATGAGGGGAAAGTTCCTTCATCTTTATATTGATTTAAATAGGAGGAAATTTTGATATCGTAGCCGTAGTTTCACCCTACTACTATACAACATTGAGAAATAAAGAATACAGTTATACGGCAAATAATTTCTGTTTTAAAGTTCGAAAGCTTTAGAAACTAATTTCGTTAGATATTTTTTTCAGAACTGACACGTTTTCTCTGGAAAAAACCCAAAAATATTATAATATAAACATAATGTCAAAATGTTGCATTTTCATAAATTGGCAGCACTCATTAACCTAACAAATTTCTATTTGAAATGATATTAACTCATTAAAAAGTCAAAGAATTGCTGTAGCTTCCTTAAACGTTTATTACGCACGTACAGGAAATTTCCGCAAAAAGTTTTCCATCTTTTTTAGACGTTATTATAAGTTTGCTTCCAGATTAAATTTTTTCATAAAATTAATATCTACACAAAAACTTTCGCCAACCTTGGGACTCTACATGTGGTGAATACCTAAGAGAATAATAGCGAAGGGATGTATTCGTGATTAACTTCTAAATAAATAAGCGAGGTCTTTATGAAATTTGTAGACTGACAAGTAGCGTCCACCGTTGTATTTAGAAACCAACAGAGATAACCGTTTCAAGCTCCCAATAAGCTGACGGAATAGTCAGTCAATAATGTAGTTCAGCAAATTTATCCTAACTTTGTCAAATTGTATACCTGTAATTATTTTTCAAGAGCATGTCGTTACCCCGGCAAAAATGGTACAAACGAGCTTTACTCTCATTCCAACTAGTATGATTCGGTTTAGAAATGTAGACTCCGTATACTGCTATTGATAGAGACGCATTTTTTAACAATACTATTAGCATTCGCTTACTTTCTAAACGTTGAAGGATTAATTTAAAACAGCTTGTCTTTATTTCGAAAACAACATATTAATTATTGATTTAAATCGAACCTTTAGTCGAGTAAAATATGAAATACCCCAGAATGCGTTACGACGTACCAGTTTTCTTGTTTTCAAGGACAATACCTTTGAAACAACGAACTAATTTATTTATCAGAGTCTTTCGAAACCTTCCACATAGATTATAAATTTAATAAAGCTTGAACAGATAAAAAGTTTTCCTTCATTATGCTACAATCTCGCCTTCTTTAAAGTGCTCTCATGTTGACCCTAATGAAGCGTAAACTGCCTACGGCGATTTTATTAAAGAACCGCAAAGAATGCTACCTTTAATATAAAGGTAAAATTATGCATGCTAAGAATGCGAGTTTGTACAACTTGGCAGTTACAGTAATCTTTGTTTTTATCAATTAAGCTACAAGAAATTAAATCGTCTTTATCAGGGCATGCTCTCAGATCAATCTGAATTAGAAAATGTTCTATTGTCAAGTAACATACTGCGTGAACCTTATGTATAGTAGCTTTACATTTATTTAAGGTACTCTTGTCAAAAAGTATTTTGTTGTATCCATGGTTATAGAAGCCGGGCCAACTTGAACCCCACTTTCTGTTTTCAATTTTTGTTTTTCTCGTTTTGTGCTCAATTGTGCCGCTGTTTGTTTGAATTATGCTCATTTGCCTATAGCAAAAAAATTTAAAACAAATCCGAGAAGTCAGGTTGCCGCTAGCCCCCCGCTTATTTCGCTTTGTCAATTTTTTCTGATTCCATTAAATTGTACTTGTTTTGTGCTCAATTGTGCCGGTGTTTGTTTGAATTGTGCAATTTGCCCATAGCAAAAAAATTTAAAACAAACCGCTAGCATCCAGGTTCTTTGTGTTTTTCAATTTTTCGTCAGTCCATTGAATTGTGCTCGTTTTGTGCTCAATTGTGCCCGTATTTGTTTGAATTGTACTCATTTGCTTTTAGCGACACAATTGAAAACAAATCGGGGGGTCAGGTTGACCTTTAACTCCCGCGTTTTTTGAGTTTTCCAATTTTTCTTCAGTCCATTGAATTGTGCTCGTTTTGTGCTAAATTGTGCCGGTATTTGTTTGAATTGTACTCATTTGCTTTTAGCGACACAATTCAAAACAAATACGGAAGGCCAGGTTGATTTTGTGCTCAAGTGGGCCGGTGTTTGTTTGAATTGTGCTCATTTGCATATAGCAAAAAAATTTTTAAAAAATTGCCAGGTTTACCGCTAGCGTATCGGGTTTTTTGAGTTTCCAATTTTTCGTCGGTCCATTGAATTGTGCTCGTTTTGTTCTCAATTGTGCCGGTATTTGTTTGAATTGTACTCATTTGCTTTTAGCGACATAATTGAAAACAAATCCGGGGGGTCAGATTGACTTTATGCTCAATCGTGCCGGTGTTTGTTGGAATTATGCTCATTTGCTTATAGCGAAAAAATTGAAAACAAATCCGGGGGGCCAGGTTGACCGCTGGCTACTCGCGTTTTTTAAGTTTTTCAATTTTTCTTCAGTCCATTGAACTGTGCTTGTTTTGTGCTCAAGTGTGCCAGTGTTTGTTTGAATTGTGCTCATTTGCTTATAGCGGAAAAATTAAAAACCATTGCGAGGTTCACCGATAGCCTATCGGGTTTTTAAATTTCCAATTTTTTGTCAGTCTATTGAATTGTTTTGTGCTCAATTGTGCCGGTGTTTGTTTGAATTGTGCTCATTTGCTTATAACAAAGAAATTAAAAACCATTGCCAGTTTCACCGCTAGCCTATCGGGTTTTTTGAGTTTCCAATTTTTTATCAGTCCATTGAATTGTGCTTGTTTTGTGCTCAATTGTGCCGGTGTCTGTTTAAATTGTGCTCATTTGCTTATAGCGGAAAAATTGGAAACAAATCCGCGGGGCCAGATTGACCGCTAGCCCCCCGCATTTTTAGCTTTGTCAATTTTTCTGATTCCATTAAATTGTGCTTGTTTTGTGCTCAATTGTGTTGATGTTTGTTTGAATTGTGCTCATTTGCTTATAACGATAAAATTAAAAACAAATGCCACGTTCACCGCTACCCATTCTGACTTTTTGAGTTTTTCAATTATTCTTCGGTCCATTGAATTGTGCTTGTTTTGTGCTCAATTGTGCCGGTGTTTGTTTGAATTGTGTTCATTTGCTTATAACGTAAATCTCCAAAACAAATCCGCGGGACTGCTGTGGTCTTACATTTGATTTTTTATTGCTCCTCCCGAAGATGCTACATTGGGCAGGAAACCAGTTGTTTTTACATACGGGACTTACATTTTACCTTCATCCGAAGGAAGGCACATTTTTCTATAATATGTTCGCTTAACATTTTTTGCGGTCCTTCTTGGGAATCAAACCCGGCACCTATGGGGTTAGTACTCATAAGTGAACCTACCTAATCCACGAAGCCTCAGGACAGGTAACACTGAGGTAGTGTAGTGGAAGACGCTGTATCTTGATAAAAGTGGTATCATGTCAACTATCTTGAATCGACATTTGTATCATTCATATACACGTTTGAAGTTTTTAGTACAATTTATTGTGTGTTGTTACCCTATATCAAAGTACAAGTGTTGAACATAGAACAAAGTCCTAGAAAATCAAAATCTCCAACTCATTTTTGTGCTACCCTAAAAGTTGCAAATCTATTGCATGTCCATTTCATTAACCTTTCTTCAACATACCCTGTATAGGGGAAGAAAGCATATAACTACGATTGCAAATCCATCAGAAATCAGTACATTTAGTGCTTCCCATAGCTTGTTTAGTTCTGACCAGTTACGCTGCTCGCCGGCGCACCTGGGGCACGACGCAATAGTTCAGTACCGTAAACCGCGTATCACAGTGCTCCCTATAGCCTGCTTAATTTTCACTAGTTACGCTGCTCGGCACCGTACCTAGGGCACGCCGCATTAATTCGTTTCGTCCATCAGTAGTTAATTCTGTATGGACAGAAAGCCCCATTCCACCCGCCAGGCCAACCGAAAGAAGATGCAGAACCGCTCTCCGACGTACCTTTCGACACCCTACCGCTACTGAAGCTCCTGTCACTCCTGCGCCGTCACCAGACTATCTTCAGCTCTCACAAGGGCTGCGGCGAGAATCCATCCAAGCCGCCCCCACGACGATGTCATGAGATGTCGTTTATTGTGGTGACGCTGAGTCCGTCTGCGAGCTGTACCTCCGGGATATTACCCCGTAGAGTTCAGTGGCAACACACTCGCCGAGACCTAGGGCATCACGACTCCCAAAGCCCTCCGAAGAGTTCCGAAGACCGCCAAAGACGTCTGGACCTCTTCAAACTGCAAATACTTTCTAACTATCGTTAGTCAAGCTCTTACTCAGCCTCACAAGTAAATCCCGAGGCTTTCCGAAGAGTTCCAAAAACTACCAAAGACTTCTGAACCTTTTAATATTGTTTATATATTCAATGTATAGTTCTTATGTTCATATCATAATTCTTTATAACTATACGTTGTCTTACAAGTAAAACTAAGCCTTTCGAAGAGTGCTGAAGACCGCAAAGACGTCTGGACCTCTTCAAACTGTAAATACTTTCCAACTATCGTTATTCAAGCTCTCACTCAGCGTCACCCAGAAATCCCGAGGCCTTCCCACGACTACCGAAGACCTCTGGACCTCTCTGAACTGTGTATGTGTTCGTTTACTTAGTACTTGAATTCCTACTTAGTTCCACGAAGCCTTCCTAAGATTACCGAAAACCTCCGAACTGCTTCAAACAGCATAAACTATTCATTTTAACTATTTAACTTGTATATCTCTGAACTTATGAACTTTCGTTTATTTGTTTGCTTGTGCATATTAAACATAACAGTGCTAAGTCTAAATACTTTCAGATGTCGCCCACTCGTACGATAACAGTGTAGTGTTATTATATCAAAATTAACGTGTTGAAAATAGAACAATCCTGAAGAACACCTGAAATTTCCAACCAGAAAACTAAATACTCTAAACCTAGTATTTCCATTGGTTGAGACCCTGTAGACTTTTTTTATATACTAAAACTAAACCCTGCATTTTCATTGGTTAACGTACAAAAAACTTTTTCTACATTGCGAGTATTAGGAGGAAAGAGTATAAGCAATCAGCAAACAGCAATCACTTGGAGCTCTCCATAGCCCAGGGAATCAACTATCAGCGCTGACACATAGCCTGCTACCTTCTCCTGCACTATCGGCGCTGCCCGCGACCAGTAATGCGTTGCATGACGTCGCCGTCGCCTTCCACACCCACATTTAGCCAGCAGTGTTTAACCCATATCCTGCTAACGTCTACGTTTCAACGAGTGTTGCGCTGCATCACGCCGTCGCCGCCTTCTACATCTACACCTTAACCAGCAGTGCTCAAGTCATAGCCTGCTTACGCTGCAACGCATGGTACGCTGCACCACGACGCCGACGTCTCCTACACTCGGAGTCTGCAGTAAACCACGACGTCTTCCGAAGTTTGACGAAGATTTACGAACTAATTTGACATATACCTATTCATTTCATCACTGCTTAACCTATATATATATATATATATATATATATATATATATATATATATATAATTCTTCGTGTAGATAACGACCAAGGATTTAATTAAAATGAATGCAATAACGGGTTTATTGGTGCAATTTTTTAATCAAACCCTTTGTATTTCGCCAAGCTTTCGATTTATTTTTTAAATCTTCATCAGGGTCCTATGTAAGAGAAGTTATGAATATCAACTATACTAAGAAATTATAAATACTTACAAAACATGAGTACTAAATAGTTTATAAATAAATGAATATACATTAAGCAGATTTAGGGTTTAGCTGACACATTATAGTGTTGTTTTATAAATATGTCAGCTAAACCCTAAATCTGCTAAATATATATTTATTTATTTATAAATTATTTAGTACTCATGTTTTGTAAGTATTTGTAATCTTTTAGTATAGTTGATGTCTTTATAATTGTTTTAACCTGTATATATGTATATCTTGTCCATATGATAAATAATAGTCAATAAAGATATACAAAATTCAAACACTCAGCTTAAAAATTCAGTCGCCACCCATAACCCCCGGTGTTAAACCGTAACAGTAGATTATATTTAAAGATGCTAATCGTAAAATAACTTGTGTCGTGTGGCGTTAGCGCTTCTAAAAGTAGAGATGCCGTTGATAAGAAAAAAGATACTGCAATAACTTTTCATAAGTAAATAAATAATGATTGGAGATGGATCTTGTGCAATTTTTGGTACGGTAACATAGATTCAAGTTGCTTGAATGATAGAATAATTTATTTATTGTTTGTATTTTTTTAGATTTCCGAAAAATCCACATCGACCAAAATTGTGGATAAAATTGGTAAATACATTTAAGAAATAGTAGACATGAGATCTGCATTTCCCGTAAGTGGTGTAAGAGCAGGGATAGCATAAATACCCTCAAGAGACCAAGATAGCCAGTCAGTCTTAGAACTTCATAACTTTAGCATTGTTGGTTGTTCAAGCTATTCACCGTAATTTTAATTATTAATTAGTAACATTTAACTTTGATTATTTTTGAAAATAAGACGTTAATGAATATAACGTATAATTTGTGAAATCATTGTAATTACTGTTTAAATAAATTTGATAGAAGTGTTTTTTGGAAAAAGTCTCATTAGAAAAAAGCTCCAAGAGGCCTAAAACCTATTTCATTGACCAACAAATTGTATTTTTCTTTAGTTTCCTAGTACGAAATGGATGTTTCTTATAAAATTTTTCCAATTAATTACAAAACTGTTAACAACATTCTTTTATCTCCCTCCAGTCAAAAGTTCTTTATATTTCTATAGTAGAACGTCTTATTATGCAATGTTTACATTTGCTATAATACTAGCTATGCATCCACGTCACAACCGAATCTCAATACTTATTTTGCATATGATATTCGTTCGTAGGATGGCTTTGGAGTATCCCTGAAAAGGTTTCAACAAAAATCTGCGAGCATTGTGAGTTCTATTTTCTCTTGATATCGGTTTTCACAATACATAACGTCTTGGCGAAACCTTTCATCATATTCGTCACTCACAGATCCTAAATTTGCGGAGTAAAAGTCTACTAAATGCGAGCATAAAAAACGAATCTTTAAAGACATATTACAACCCACATCGTTGTATGTGAAAACTGGTGGCTCCGTGGCGTAGTGGTATGTGTGTGACTACTACGCCCAAGGTCCCGGGTTCGAATCCCGACACGGTCCGCTTGAAAAATGTTAGGCGAGCATTTTTCACAAAAATACACCCTCGTTCGGATGAGAGGTAAAATGGAGGTCCCGTGTGTGAGTGTTGTCACGCACGTTAAAGATCTCTACCTTGCTTGAAACAGCAAGGGTTCGGCAAAATTCCAAATTTTCCAGGTAAAAAAAAAAAACTCGCTTCCTGGCCAATGTAGTACTTTCGGGTGGAGCATTGGAAAATTAAATGTAATGTATGTGAAAACTTAAACCCAATGTAGTATCTTCGAGTGGAGCATTGGGGACGTGGCCGTAAGTATAGCGGCCCTTATTCAAATTATAATGTATGTGGAAATTAAAAAAATCACCATTTTTTCGTAATCTTTTGCTTTTGTATTTCCCAATTATTTGGAACATTTCTCTTTAAATGAATGTGAGATGAGTCTTTGTAAAGAGGATCTGTGTTGAAGAAAGTTGATATAGTACTCTTCATTTATTTTTGAAATTTAAGGTTTAAAATATGTATAACTGTCGATAGAACTTTTGTTGTAAACTGTATGTATTTAGTAATTTAAAATAAATTTTTTCACTTCTAAATTTGCTTTTGAGATTTTAGAGTACTTGTAAAAGCAAAAAATTGTCAATGTGTTCTATATACAAGAAATGGATTAAATGACAGGAACATAGTATTTTAGTTATAGATGTGTTTGTTATGTTCATTTATTTCTGCATTGCTGATTTCTGTTAAAATTGAAAATGTTGCACGAAGTCATAGCCTATATCTAAGATACTTTTATGACATATCGTATTTTGCAATTAGTGCAAAGGATTTTACCAGTTAATTTTGTATTATATAATGGGAGAAGAAACATTATCTTGTTGATTGTTTTTGAGAACAAATTTAAAGAACAATTGCATCATGATATAGTTATTTCTCTAATATAAAATAATCGTGTGTGTTTTTTTCATGTATGTACCTGCAACCATAAATATAATACACAAACATATTAGAAACTATTATATAAATGTAAAGCATAATTATAAAATTGAAATGTTATGACAATTACAATATTCTTGATATTCAGAACGCAGATTGAGTTAAAACAGCCAGCTGAATACAAACGTATTTTTCATTGTCATGCTTCAATTTGATATTACTTTAAGAGACAATATAGACGCTTGTATTACCTTGTATATTACATGGCGGTAAATATGTCTACTACAACCAGAGTACACGTATGTTATTACAGTACGGAAAGATGCTCTTTACTGCATGTGTCTGCATTGCATGGTGAAACAGCTGCAAGGAAGAAGCGAACAAAGAGAAATTCAGTAGAAAATTCTTCTATTACTAGACTAATTCAGCGTGCACAGACTTCAATACTTGTGTAATACCCCATTATGACTTTAGTTACAACATACAGTATATGCCCTTACAGGTTCCATGTTTTATCATATTTGTAGTTTGCTAGTGAAGCAATATAAAGCAAAACGTAAAAGCAGTAGTAACTGACATTCTGGTACTGTCAATATTTGTGCTACGGACGTGTAAGCAAAGTGACCTACCTTAGCGTTGTAATGATTTAGGAACATTAACTTAAGATACGTGTGATGCATTGGTAAATGACATACATTTAAAATATAGGAATGATTATCTGTATTACAAATTTTTCATTAAAGGTTGACGGCCTGTAAGAAAGGATTAAACATACGTAGAAGTGGTAGTAAAGAGCAGGTTAATTGATTTGGTTTTGGAGTATGTGTTCAAAAGCAGAGTAACCCACCTAGATTTACACTGACAGTTGGAACAAACATACTTAATTACTGGTGTGTCCAGTTTTTTGCTATGTTAGATAGGTCATTAGTCTTGGTTTACAGAAAAATAGCAGTACTTAACAAACAGTTTGTTAATAAGATTCCGTAGTGCTGCAAGGACTCTACACACCATTATGCTTGCATACTATGGGAGTGCCTACTATTAAGCAGACTGTGAACTATAACAAGTAGTAAAATATACTTCTGGATACCTTTGGATGCTAGTCTGTTGTATGCATTTTCGTGACGTCATTAATACAAAATTGTGTTACGTTCATTTACGGCCAATGAATTACAAACCACATCGATTTCGTTTCTACTCTTCCATACGTCAATAACATCGTATATATTTTAGCTGTTTATTATAAATACGCTTGCTAATAATTTTCAATTTCAATCTATCTACTTTAAAACGACGAGTTCACGCTATAAATTCTATAGTTGGCACCTTGGTTTGAGTATCCTTTAACTGGCTACACATTACTATAGCATAAAATTAATTTTTATACTGCTACGACCGAAAGACTCGTTGAAATAGTGTATTGTATTATATAATAAATCTTGGGTCGAGTTTTCTAATCTCCTTTTCGATATGTTAATAACACGAGGATTGAAGCTTGAATTCTTGTTTTTAAAACAATTTTGAATTTGATTCTGCTGTTCGTCCTCATTTTTCCTAAACTACTCCTTCTATTACTTCAAGAGTGATGCACGTTTTTTTCTTTATAAGAAGTGTAAATTTTGAGTGTATCGGTATGTGCTCCTGAGTTATTAATACTAGTAAGACTTTCTTTATAGCTCTTAGCTGGAGGCCTAATTGTTTTACGTAGGCCGATTATTCTTCTTATTTAGAACCAACTGCGCTGGTATGTGTTCCGCTGTTGCAGTGAGTATCGCAGCGCTTCACATCTGTCGACCGGGATGACGCTACATCTGGACAACAGCACCCTGACGCTTCGCTGATTCACCTCCGTGGATGCAATGGGCACACAATAATATTCTGGCACTTGGGGGTATGTTGTATTAGTTTTCCCATATATCGGGAGCACCTCTTGTGTTCCTACTTTTGTTGTTCGTGCGTCGCTAGTGCTCCATAGTACTCTACTAACTGATTATTAAAATTTGTTCTACCGTAAATAATATTTTTTTTTACTTTAACACCCTGGTGTTATGCGCTAGTATAAACAGTAATTTTCTTTTCATTCATTTATTAATGAATACTCAGTGGTACAGGAAATGCGCACTTCGTACATAAATTTTTAAAATGCATTCTTTACAAGTGTTTATTCATTTTCTTTTGTGATTCAAACCGAATTCTTTTTTTAATTTATTTTTTTTATTGTAAATAGAAAATCGATGACGATGTATTTTTTTGTGTTGCTAGGAGTTCCCCTCTCTACGCATTGACAGTTAGCCCGGTATTTCTACATTTCTTGTGTTCTGTTTCGTCATTGTGATTCGTGCAGGTCCTCACTGTAAGTACCCTTTGTATTTCTGTCTGACCCGTACGCTTCATAACGTAGCAATAGACTGAAACTTACTGACATTTATACACCTCGTAATGATGTAATTGATATTTAACTGCTTAGCAGTATTCTCCAGCATTATGCATTTAGCTTTATCGAGCATGGTAATACGTACACTCGGTAGCTTATCTTGTTTTTGACAGTAAACAAACGTAGAGGGCTTTTATGCAATATGCTACCAGCAGGTTTATTTCTCAGTGTGTAAACATCAAATCTACGACCACTCTCGTGCCTACCACAGGGGTCGTGCCCAAGCTAAGTGGTGGCCACTTAAGCTCACTTTTGTGATAAGTAATACACTTTTAACCTACCACCGATAGATAAATAAAGGATTTTCAGTTTCATTTTTAATACCTCAGGTAAAAAATAAAATAAAAGAAATATCTCTAAAACTTGGAAGGCTAAGCGTGAATTGGTGCAATTTCCTAGTGAAATACGCTGTCGTTTTAAGTCTAAAGGTATATGTGTAAAGAAGAATTGAGTAAATATCCATATAATACAATATTGTGGAGATTTTCATAGTAGAAGTCATAATTAATAATTAGGTCTTCCGTGTTCGGACAGTGCCGTGTTGGTAATTAATAAGATAGATATTTCGTTGGCTACCGTAAAGAATATTATGAGGATAAGACGTAGAACATGGTTTCCGAACGTAAAGGTTCACATGCCTAATTAAGCCAGAAGTTTTGCAGTATAGTATTGTGGCAGTACACCTCTTGGTTTAACTAGGAGTGTGAGTTTGCATAGTCAGAAAAAGGCGAAGTAGATGTTCTTACGTCAATTTTATTAATTTTTATTATGATATATTTCGCACCGGCACATATATTATTATTAATCATCTGTCATCATCATCATTAGGTCTTCAGTCTTGGAACTGGTTAGACACGTCCCTTGTTGTTTCCTATTCTGAACTAACCTACACATTTTTCAGAAATCTGCACAGTCTGCATCTATCACTATCGGATCTAGGTCTACATCTACCTCCTTTTTCCTACATATGCTTATAATATATTCCGTAATATTATTTAAAAATGCCTTAGAACGTATTCTGCCCTTCTATTTCTCTCATTTTTTTTTCCACAGATATCTTTATTCCCCTACAATTTCTATAACCTATTTGTTAATAACGTTGTCTGTCCATGCTATCATCCTCTTACATCTGAAGCACAACATTCCAAAAGGCTGCTACCGTTTTTCTGTCTGCTTTTCTTACTGCCCGTATTTCACAGGCGTACTGTGCTGTGCTCCGCACATATGCTTTCAATAATTTTCTTCTTGCTTTTATGTTTGTTGTCTTTGATTGTAGGCGCTGTTCTTTTTTGCTAGATGTAGTTCGGTCCACTTATATTGTTTTACAATTATATACCCAATTTCTCCAACACTTAGTGGTTGTGAAAAGGGTTAAGCAGCCTGTGGCTACCAAGTTCCCCAGCACTTGAACATTTGCTGATTTAATAGTTTTTCCAATATATTATCCTCTCGCACAATCAACATTAGTTGTAAATATTTTACAATCATCAGATTTAGGTGCGCTTATTTTTTCATCATTAGGTTTTCCTTCTCGAAACTGGTTGGACGCGTACCTCCACTTATTTATATTCTGAGCTAGCCTACACTGTTCCCTGAAATTCCCACACGGCCTATATACAGTTCGGTTCCCCTTCTTTTGTTTTCTAATTATATGCCCTATTTCCCCGAGATTCAGTAGTATGTGAAGAGGGTTAAGTAGCCTGTAGCTGTCAAGATCCCCTAACACTAAGACATTTGCCGAATTAATAGTTTTCTAGTAAAGCCTTTAACACAATTAACATTATTCAAGAATATTGCACAACCAATACCTATAGTTGCTTATAGTAATCATCATGTTTAAGTACAGTCAAAATTTTCGTCATTAATTTTTCTATTTTGGTATTGGTTGGACGCGAACCTCCATTGATTTTCATTTTGAGCTAGCCTACATATTTCTCTGAAATTTCTACTGTATACATCTTTCACTATCTGTGTGCAATGGTCTAACCTAGGTCTACCTCTGCTCTCTTTTTTCCTATCGCTGCTTCTAATATATTCCGCACTATTCCCTATTCCCGTAGTATGTGGCCTATCACCCTATGCCTCCTATTTTTTTTACCGTTTTCCACATATTTCTTTCTTCTCGTACCATTTTTAGTGCCTTTTTGTTTTTTCATTAAGATCAGCTTCTAACTCTTTCTTGCTGATGCCAATACCTCTATATTATCTGAAAAATCTAAGCATATTAATCTTTTGTCCCTGCATAGTACTTCCAAATGTCTTCCTGCATTTGACAGTATTTATTGCCTCTTCAATGTACACGTTAAAAATTAATGGGAATAGGGCACATCCCTGTCTCACCCCTTTACTAATATTTACTTCTCTACGTTCCTGCTCTAATTCTATTACTGCTGAATGCTCTCTGTATAAGCTATGTACTATTCGTCTATCCCTATAACTCATTCCAATCTGTTTAAGTATTTCGAACATTTTTTCCATTTTCCATTGTCGAATGCTTTTTCCAGATCTACAAACCCTATATACACGCTTTCCTCGTTTTCTATTATTTTCTCCATTTTCACCCTAGAACTAAAATAGTCTCCCGTGTTCCACTATTTCGCCTAAACCTATATTGATCTTCTCCTAGTATTTCTTCAGCTCGTTTTTCCATTTGTCTTTGTACAATTCTAGTTAATATTTTCGACACGTGTGCTGTCAAACTTATTGTTCGAAAATTTTCACATCTATCCGCGCCTTTCTTTTTTGGTATAGTTACTATGAAGTTACGTTTGAAATCTTTGGGTATTTTGCCTGTCTCATACATACAGCTTATAAGTTGGAAGAGACGTTCTGTTACTGCTTGTCTAGCGGTTTTTAGAGTTTCTGCTTGCACCTTATCTGTACCCGGCGCCTTTCCATTTTTCAGACTTTAATGCTAATTCAAACTCATCTCTAAGTATAGGATATCCCAAGTCATCATCTGTACTATAAGAAATTGGAAAAGAAGAAAACCGAATGGATTTGATACACATCAGTTCAAATCACTGTGTTCTAATATCTTCTTAGTCTTGCCTTGGAGATATATAGACGAACTGCTATATTGGTAATTACGCTTAAACCCAACGCCTTTATCACACAAGTTAAGGTGTAGACTAAGAACCGCTAAGAACACTTCCTGAAAACAGAAACAAAATACAAAATAAGAGTATTTGCCCGTTATTCTGTACTTCCTTATAAATATGTCAGGCCTTTTGAGTAGTTTAACGCTGTTGCTTATGATAATATCTATTCCAACTAACGGCTAGTTAAAAATCTCAAATTTCCTTGCGTAAACGATTTAGTAAAGCTCTACGCTAGGGAAGCGTTCTTCATAGTTCTCATTTTCACTACACAGCCCTACAAATCATCTTAACGTCTTGGTGATGTAATACAATACTTTCACTAAAATCCCTCTGGGCATCCAGAACAGATGTTCTATCTCACTGTTTTCTAATTAAGTGCGTAAAGCGCTCAGCTTTCATGACCCGTGATAGCTTTATCTTCAACTAGCTTTTAACACAGAAACATAAGTTTACGTTTACATTCTACTTTTAAATAAATAACGTCTCAGAAATAAAAACCACAGATCTCAAGAACATTATTAGTATGTACTCTTGTTTGTGTTAGTTTAAAGTTTCAGCAAACTTCATACATTTGACATTTAGAAATATAGCAAAAATCTGGCAGAGAGACAAAGATGAACTGTTCTTTGCATCATAAGTAAATGGACTTCACTAATGAAAAACTCCGCTTCAACTTAATATACATTCACAGCTTTTTAATTCTGCCGTACGAAAATTTAAACTGCAGTTATTTAACGCATGAGTTAAAAAACCATCGTAATCCGATTCCCTACATTACCGTGATACAAAATATAATAATTTTCGTCAGCTGATTTTTTAAAATTCCTAAAAAATATTTCAATGAATAACTATAAAGAAATTTAAGATGGCAGGTGTAACTTCCTCGAAATGTCACCAAAGAGACAACGATTCTTCCAAGCAACAAGCCAAGGCGCATAATACTTCTAAAACTGATGGAGTGAGAGTGGGAGCTAAAAAGTGCTGTGACAACGGTAAAACAATAGGAAAGTTGAAATTATTATTTTACCTTCTTTTTCTTTTTTTTTGCCTTGTTAGCTCAAGAGAATTTATAATATGGAATATACAAAATGAAATAAAACACAGCAATCTTAAGAAAACATCTATACGTTCAAAAACATTTTTCTTTCATACAAAACAGTTTATAAAACAATTCACAGTTTCAGTTCATACAGAAAATAATTAAAATTCTTACTTAATCTTTGCTAACAGATATACAATTCTTTTCAATTAATAGGTGGATAAATTACCTATCCTTTATTACAGCGCTTGTAAGGGTGATTGGTCAATAATCCTTGACAGATCTATTTAGTAAAGCAAAATACCTCAAACTTTGACCTCAAAGTTTGCTGTAAATTATCCTTACAAAAAATTAATTGAGAACTTTGTAACGTGCATTTTTGTAGCTTAACATTTTACGCTTTACCCAATTCGTAAATACATTTCTGTAACTACTATTTCTATGTTTTATATTTATTAACTCGTTTGCGAATAATCTCTTTATATTATATTACGCGATTATCGACTTTCACTCTCCACGATTCGATAGTGCGGTTAGGTATTCGAGATTGAAACACATCCTTAGGCAAATGCGTCCTATTATATTGAGTGGATATTATTGATTTTCTAGTTATCGATAGGAGGTCGTTAAAGCAAACACCTGTGAAAACATAATTCTTGCGCGGTCCGTTGAAACGTGAGGTGTATTACGAACTATCTTGGCATACCACGCCGTTGATATTGATTTTTCTGTACTAAATGTTTTGAAAAATGAAAGAAATAAGTGCTTTTTCACTTAAAAAGTACGAGTGTAGTTTTGTGAGTTTGTGCTACATTCAACGTAGTTTCAGATAAGTACTTGTTTGATTTTTATGTCTTACGTATTGTAGAAGTTGTACTTTGAACCTTTAAATGCCTACGGCCTGAATTCGTATATCTAGAATAGTCCTACTATTCGTGAACTTTTAGTTTGTACTTCCTTAGTGAAATGGTACACATCGATCATACTACTTCGCTTTCTACGTAGATAGCACAGGCGGAATTTCTAAAGAAAATAATAACCTGTCGAATTAAGCAACGCCGTCACGTGCTGTGAATGTTAACGTCACTACAATCTGCTGTTTGTTCTGTTATATTCTTATTTGATATTTACTGTTACTAAAGTAGTTGAAAATTTGAGGCGACATCGTTAAACAGATAAAATTCGTCAATGTTATAGATCAATTATATCTCATGTTACTTGTGGCTGATTTTAACTTTCGTATACTAACTGTACTGATATTTTTTCTTAAGTTAACGATCTTTAGCTCCAAACCTGTATTTTCTTTAAATGAGAGAATTTGTAAGAAATTTAATAATTTAAAAAAATACTAAATTCGTAAAAGTTATTAATGGAGTAGTAAATTTATATTAGCTAGGTGTTTTGCTTCTGAACCTCAGTCAGACAAGTTATAATTATTCATTTTGCTGTAAGCGGTACATACGATACTACTACCCGCAATAAGGTTACCTCACAACCATATACAATCTCCGTTAAACAGTATTGGTGTCTGACAAGTGTAAACCCGCCATAGGGTCGCCTCAGATCCTTATACAACCTTCATAGAACAACATTGGTATCTGACAAGTGTAAACCCGCCATAAGGTCACTTCAGAACAATGATAAAATCTACCAAAGAGGTAGCCTAAATCATAATGATTTCCCCTTCAAAATAAATATAAAAAAACGACTACTTAAACCTTTTAATAATGCAATTGCACACTTCTTTAATAACCATCCTCTAAATTGTATAAATAGAAACATGTTAAAAAATGTTTTCCAATTCCCAAGTTATTGAATTAATCAGCTGATTTCACGTTAAGCGTATTGGCTACCTAAAAAAGTCGGTCCCAGGCCGTAACACAAATTGAAGGCAATCATTTATTTAAACTTTAAAAATTTTTGTTTAGTGTACTCAAACCAAATATTTCAAACGTCAATAAATCAAAGTCACCTTCAATTTATGTCATAAATGTCAAACTTGAAGTTTTTATTATTTTGAAAACGATCCTAGGTCATGGATCGAAACGTTAATAAAGATAATTTTAAAAACTATAAGTGGTTTAATCCCCAAAGAAGATTAAGAAGAATATCGAGTTCCGTCCCATTCGGCCGATTAATGTTTTTCTTTTGGGCCATTTCATATTATCAGATATCGAACTTGCTCTTAGAATTACTGAACAATATTATTAACTCTATTATATTATAAATGCTACTATGCGTAGTTTCTGGAAACATTGTGAAAATAATGATAATTGGTGATTTAATAATTGATACTGATGTATTACAAAAGTCAATTTGTTTTGGTTGAGCATTCTAGGTTATTTATTAAAGTGAAATTACTATATCTTACTCTTTTATTTGGGGTTGTGAACTCCAGGTATAATTACGATTATTTTCTTTATTTTACAAAAACAAAAGAAAAATGAAAGTAAAATTTCTACACAAAATTCTTTGGGAAATTCCCACAGGTATTATGCAGACTAGCGTTCTGTATGAATTTCTTCTTCTTACTGATTTCTATATTTAAATATAATATATAATTATTTTCTTTGAGCAGACTAGTGTTCTGCTATTTGATAAATATCTATCTTTATTTTATGTATGTGCTAATACTGTGTTCTATTTTTCAGCTAGGTAAATTGTTGCGGGTATCCTTATTTTTCTTGCTACCCCCCCACTCTCCGACTCTCACTAGCGGTGGCTCTCCCCTTCCTCCCTTTGATTTATGACAACCTAATGATTTACTTTGTCATAAAATTTCTGGCGTTCAAATTGGACGTTCACTTAAAAATACCCGTGGCAACTTGATCTACTTTAAATTCAAAATACTTAAATATCATTAGCAATTAACAATCAAGGAAATCCAAAATGTTATACTTATGGCTATTGTCAAAAAACACTTATCACAATCCCATCTTTAACATAATTATTGATATTAAATACCTCCTAATTCCAGTGCACAAGATTACTCATATTCTTTTAAATCTCCATTTAAAATTTTAATATTCAAAGTGTAGAAGGCTACATTTAATTAACTAACTTTAGAGTAGCCTTTGTATCGAAGAACGTTCAATCTTTATGGCATTTTTACAAGACAAATGATGCATCATAAAATAATTGCGTTTGGTAACTTCTATGTTTTAAACTTACTCAGACATATACGTTTTGTTACAACTCTGCATGGCCAATCTTGATAATTGAAATTTTTACTCCACGTTATATATTGATTGGTTTAGGACCTAATGAATCCCTGAATGTTATTACTTCCGCTTATATACAAAATTTCTCTCAATATGTCATTGTACGAGATCCTTCACAATTTATCTGGAACATAAAATACCTTGGTGATGCAAGATTTCGCAGAATTTCACCGTTTTAATGATCTAATTGGTGTCAAACCACCGCGACCTAATTGATTTACGTGCATAGAAAGGCGTCGATCTTTTTCTAACGTATGAAATTAATATGCTGATTTCCTCTTTCTTATTGTGGCATAGTAAACTATAAGTAATTCTCATCTATCTTTTATGACACTATGTTCTTGCGAGTTTTCAGTACACCGGCGTTTATTCAATAATTAGTCACTTAATAGTTTTTAATAGTATTTCTTAGTACAGATGACGTATTTTTCTTTATTAATCATGAAAGTTTTGGAATATAGGTTCCAAAATGCGTTCCCTATGCTATGTAAAAGCAATAAATTGATTTGGACTTTTAAGATAAATAAAGCGAATATTTTATGCATGGATGGTGTGCTTTTATAATAAATGAAAATGAATGGTTTTATATCTTAAAGATCGAAACCCGTTTTACTAAGTACAGGATGATTTTACTTACACAAAGTATTTCTCAAGAATAATTATTTATTCGTATGGCTGAAAGATTGGGGTATGTTCATGTTTTGCAAATGCGATAAGATTTGTATTCTTAACAGTTGTAAATAAAAAAAAAGATGTTCTTCGGCATATTTTACACATAGAAACTTTATTTCGTATTTTAATTAATGAGATAATGATAAATGCAATAAATTGATATTGTTTTATGCGGATGTATTAATTAGCTTTGTATTTTATCTCTTAGTAATGAAAACTCGCATTTACGGTAACTCTCAACGATTAATTTGCACAAGGTTTAAAGTTTTATATCCGTTTTGTGATCTTTTCACAGGCCGCCACTTATGTAATACACGGAAATTGAATCATATAATTAATAAGGGCCTTGTCTTTTAAAGGCAAAGAAGTACGGTTATTTTATACAGGGTGGAACCATTAAATATTCAGAAATTTTAATTTTTACGTTTTCCTTCTATTTGGAAGGATTTTATTTATAGAATTTGGGTTTCCATAACCTATCGCCACCTCTTTATCACATATATCATCTAAAAATAAAGTCGAATCTTAAGCCATTCAAAAAATCCGTGTAAATGCAAAGAATCTATCGATTTAAAATCCGTGTGTAAATATTAATTCTCTTGAAAAATAAAAGTTTTATTTTTTATTTATGCAGACTGAAAAGATTGTAAAACGCGTCTAAAATGTAAGTCCAATTCTTTTTAGAAATACCACAATAAACGTTATTTATCCAAAACGTTATAACACAATTGTGAGTATTAATGCAAAGTAGTTTTCTTTCAAAGGAGTCAATTTTGAAACGGTTGTACAATAAATTATATTTACGTTAACAATGGATATACATCAATTTGCAGAACGCGATAACACCAAGAAATTATAAAACCAGATAACGTAACGAGTTTTAATTGCTATACACAAGCTCGCAAATTACAATAGGATAGAGAAACTAACGATTAGACTCATTCATTGATTAAAGATAGAAAACTTTTATGGTCCACATAAATTTTAAAATGGCAGGCCATTAAACATATAAGAACGCGAAATCGTGGTTAATTGTTGCATCATGCGGAACTTAATGCAGAACTTAATCAGAATGTTTGGGATCTATGACGTAGTTACGATTTTCTTATATGAAAACGGAATCTAATTATGAGCGGTCATTCAAAACTTGTGATTCATTTATTCGGCGTCCAAGATTTAGCATTGAAGTTTTGAACATAAATACTACAATATTCGGTAGTTACTGAATGGAGTTCAAATAAGAGTAATTTATTGCACCACTATAAATAATAAATTCTCTTCCTGTAAGGTCACCGCTAATTTTAATCTATTAAAAATAAATGTATTTTTATTAACTGATACTTCTAAGTATGAAAAGTGGTTAAAAATGAAAATCTAAGATAGAACCAGAAACCTCTCAATGCAGTTAATTCTAATGGAAACGATTTTTAGATAGAAATTGAGATAAAAATACCAACAAGAAATTGATAACTTAAAACACAAGTATAACTTTGTTTTAAAGCTAGAGAAACAATTCGTGTATTATTAAGTTGATTAGATTAGATTTCATAGATAACGCGTGTAAAAGAAAGATGTTTTTGAATGTACAGAAGATTGTTCATAAATGTTTCTTAAGATTCCTTTGTTCCATTTCGGTTTCATAAAATCTACAGCATATTTTTTTCTGAGTTAGCAACAGAGAAACGAGCACAGTAAGGTAAGAATTCACATTTTCTATTAATCAAGCATCCATTGCATCCTTGCATTCTACAGATTGGCTGTACCCGAATATTCACAGCATCTTTGTGACGCTCAACATCAGAGCAGTTTTACTAAGCATTATAGCAATATATGTTCATGTGATAAAAAGGCTATGAGAGGTCAAGGAAAACCAAATTTTATAAATAAAACCTGCCCAAGTAGAAAGAAAACGAAAAACTGAAATTTTTGAACATTTAATTGTTCCACCCTGTATAAATATAAGAGAATTGTAAATATAAAGCCATTAAAATGCAAAGCAAAACACACTTCCCGTGTATGTAAATAATCACTCTAAGAGATAAATACAAAGCTAATTAATACATCCGTGTGAAAATAGTATCAATTTGCTGCATTCATAAAGCGTTTATAAACGAAGCCGTTATCAAAAGTACTAGATATAACTTAGATTTAAGCCATTCATTTATTTATCATAAAAACACACTTCCCATGCATGTTGTAATCCTTAAGATACAAAGCCATTCATTTATTATAAAATACACCTTCCGTGCGTCAAATATTCGACTTTTTTACCTTAAAAATTTTAATGTCGATGGTAATTAGGCCATCAAAACCGTGGAATTCGCGGAAATATTGCATCAGGTAGGTGACTAAGATTCTAGTTAAATCACGAAGATTCTGAAAAATGTGGCGTATAGAGGTAATTTAATATAAAAACCGGAACCTAAGTAGAACCAATGATTCGGTCCTACACCAAGCAGTATGTAACTTTGAGTGAAGATATGAACGCATAAGTTTATAATATTACGATATGCAATGAGTACCGTGGAACTTTGCGTAAATATGAAACTGATAAATTTAAGTAGTTTTAAACACAGAGGTTATTGAATGCGATTATTTAATGAAGGATCATTTATTTTGTAAAAATACTATGAAGATTGAACATTCGTTGGTACAAGAGATGCTTTAAAACTGGTTACTTAAAAATAGAAGATGTATTTTGAAATTAGTATTCGAAATGGAGGTTTGAAAGAATACGGATTATCCTATACACAGAGATTTTAACGTCAATGTAAAATGTCCTCCGCTATTTCATAGTCCAATAGAATACTTAGGTAACGAAATACCAATTTTTCACTACATAGATCAAGCTATTTTTATTTGAAGTTCACAAGCACATAATTATACATCATGCAGAAACAAAAAAAAGCTCATGGAGTACTTACGGTTTTAATGTTCCAACTGATTCTTAAAACTAGTAATGCAGAATGTTCAAGGACGCCAATTATACCTGGTGTGGACTTCCTAGGCTGGGTAAATTATCTTAAAATTCCAACTTTTGTTGACAAGCGAAACCAATTCATTATCATTTCCCGGTTAATCACTCCGATCGAAACGAATATAAATCCACGACTCACGTGTTTAAACTTTCTGAACGCTACGTATCCAGTGAAGAACAAAATAATTCGACATTTGCCCCTGAGAGTACCTTGCTTTGACACCAACGACACGCTCACTGTCACTCAAATATCATTTTGTTTTCTTCGGAAAAGAGCCATCGGCCTTGGTACGCGTCTATTGTTATTCACGAATAATGTTGTATTTTCTCTTCTCTGTATTAGTTTCATTTTATTGTCCATTTAATCTCCCCCTCTTTGTTAAAATTCCTCTTTCTGTTTTTCACGCTTTATGTATTTAATACCATAGTAGAGTCAGTTTAATGTCTTCAAATCGTGCAAACGCGTTAAGTTTATTACGTTTTGTCAGTTTATAGTTATTGGGGTTTCTTGAACTCCATTTGAATCATAAGAATGTTATAGTGAACAATAATATGCCTGATTTTTCTCCATGGATTTTTTAATTGGTAACGAAAATGTAAAATCCCTATCGTTATGGTTGTTTATATAAAAAAGTGCTGAGTACTTATTGGTGTATTTGCTTGTGCTTACTTGACCTTATATTGAAAAAATCCCTTATTAAATTGTAAATTACATGAGCTTCTACGAAATTTTTGAAAGTATTTTCCTTACTAAAGCTTCTAAACCAATTGAAATTGATAAATGCTTGTCTATTGATATTGTATACTTACATAATCGGAAAGCGTTAACATATTCCGACTTACGAGGAATTAGTTTGAAATCAGGATATTTCATTTTTAGTACACAAGAACATATCCGAACATAGTTTAATGCAAATTAGGTCAAAAATGGTGTTTGTTTTCTGTCAATGAAAATATTTTTTACCCTATTCTAACCCAGGTAAAATATTGGTTTTTCATAATAAATGACAATATTCCATTTAGATCTTAATAATACCTATCCAACAATCTGCAGGGTGTTTTAAAATAAAGTACCGTGAATTGGGGAATATATAGATATTGAGAGTTATCAAGAAAAGTTAGATAAGTTTACTGTAAGTCCACTCGTTTCCATTATACAGGGTGATGAAATGATATTGAAAAATATATGATTTTTAGAATATTTCCATTTAGGGTAGAGACTTTAACTTGAAAATAAGTATACGTTGGTTGTTTACTAATAAGAATTACTACACTTCATTTCGACAAAATAGGATAATCCATAGGCGTAGAATAAAGTGAGTTATCAAACAATTTTGACCTATACTTTTTACACACCCTGTATTTCATAATAATTAAAACTCATAATTATTCCTCATACAGTTTGCCACAAGAAACGTACTCATGGTTAATCTCTGTAGAGCTTTCAATTTTCGAGATATTTTAAATTAAGTCATACTCAACTCATGCATGAAAACAAATTAATATTAATTCTTTCAGAATCAATAGACAGTGTAGTAGGTACTCCCTGGCTATGTGGGGGTACCCCTACAGTAAATATTGTGTTAAATATTTGTTTATATTGAAGAGTCACATGCTAACCTTAAAAATGACGAAGGGGGATTGTCATTTCGAAAGATTTGATGTTTTTGTTTGAGTTTTGTATGGATATTGATATATTTTAAAAACTGATTAAAGCTATTTAATATACTGTGACGTGTTTCTTTGATATTGAAGTTGTCCCGTGTATCTTCAAAGCACCCCTTGAAAGTAACAACTCACCCGAGAGTTTAAAGGTGTTATTAACAAATAAAACATAACCGATACATTTGGAGCCTGAGCAAAGGACTTTGAAAATAGTGTATAGGAGATCAACAACATTGGATATCTTAAGAAAAACAAGAATGGCAAGTAAAGATTGCATATTACAAAAGGTAGGAAATAGCCTGTTTGATTAGTAGATACGAGTATAAGTGAAAAATAAAGCACCTATATAGCAAAACCCGTATTATGGGAATTGAAAATGGTTGAGGTACAAAGCGAAAATTGTTTATATAGTAGTCCAGCATATTGTAATATATTAAAAAAGTATATATTTGAGAATTTTGAACGAATGGCACCGAAAAAGAATAGAAGTTGTGTGAAGTCAGAGACGGATTAGGTTGGAGATTCCATCAAAAAATTATTGAAATCTAATATGACGTTACTGACTAATATGAATGACTTGCATCTAATAATAATAGGTTAGCTGAAAAATTAAATACGTCGTTTTAGATTGTCAATGATAGTTTGAATCATATCACGAAGAGTGAGAATGTTTCTCAAATGGGAGATCAAGTTTTAATGGGTATAGACGGTGTAAGCGAAATGTTGGTAAAGTTATGAGATCAGAAAAGGTTGCTCTACGTGGTGCGGTTTGTGAAACGGAAACTCGCTATACTAAAGGCAAGGCTGGTTAAGTAAAAGACATTTTACATACATCACATTTTAAAAGAATTTGGAAGTTCAAATTTAATGTTCAGGCCAGGGGAATCTCGACACCATGTAGCATTTATTAATTAATTAGATGATCTGACCGAAGTGGGTGTTCCGGAAGATAAACAGGTAACTTTCGCAATCAAAACGTTAAATGGATCTGCTGCTGATTTGGCATTTATTAAAAAAGATTATTTTAGTAACCTTCATAAGTTTAAATCGTTGTTTTTAGAACGGTACTGGAATTCTGAGCATGAAATTATAAAATTAGTGGCTACTCACTTTGATTCTGAAATATAGAGAGGTATTTTTAATGGTGGTTATAGAACTGTAGATGAAGTAGAGGAATATTTACGAAATTTGAACAAAATGGTTAGTTCTCGAAGTCGTAGAGACGGTTTTAATCGGACCGGGGCAGTCCTAAAAGATAATAATAGAGCACAGTTATCGGAGATAAATTGGTGGCAAAATACGCAACTAGAAAGTAATTCACTAATGGACGGTAGGCAGAGGCGGAGAGTGAACCCAGAACTCAGAGAGCAGAAATTAACTGTTACAGGAAGTAAGTGGAGCTGAAAGCGTAAATAAAGTACACACGCGTGCCACTAACACTGCTGTATGAACAAGATCACAATTTATTGGCGGAAGATTAAGATGAGAATCCGAACAAAAAACTTGAGGCGATGCCGGCAGTAAAAAGAATGAGAAGAAGCTGGAGTTGAAATTCTAGTAGATAGTGCAAATCAGTTGACGTGCATATTTGAAGATTTTTTTTGATCGCAATCGTAATACGAAATCTAAAATTTCAATGTTACCCGTTAATAATACAGTTATTATGGGGGGTTACGTAGTAAACCTAAGAGGGTCAGATAACTGGTGTTGGTAGAATTTGAGATAGGAGGCATTTCGTTTGAGTTTGTATGACTAGTTGTACCGTCGTTACTTCGCAACGTCAGTTTAGGTTGTGATTGTTTGAACTGTTCAACGGTTCGTTGCCAAAATTGATATTATATTGTGAGAAAGTGCAAACAGCGGTTTTAATGGTTGCTGAAGTTAGGGCCAAAGAAGAAGAGATTGGGAAAGAAGTAATGGAAAATAAAGATAGTGCTCAAGAAATGATAGTAAAAGTAGTGGAGAAAGCAAATATGCTGAGAGCACGAGATAAGGAAAAGCTATCAGAACTGATGACGGATTTTTCCAGTATATTTTCTGACAAACCAAGAAAATTGAAATATTTCTATCAGGAAATTCGGATAGAAGACAAAACGCCATTTTTAATTAAACCGTATGCAATTCCATGTACTTATTGCAAAGAAGTTAAACGGCAAATAGCCAAAATGAAGGAATGGTGGTCATAAAGGATCAATAAATGAAGTATGTTAGCCCCTCGCTCGTTGTGAAATAATGAGGTAATATACGTATATGCATTGATGTTCGTCATTTGTATCAACAAATGGAAAAAATCACGTGATTCCGTCAAATGCGGTAGAGTCATTGTACATAATTAAGCCAGATACTGTTCTTAGCACTTTGGATTTGTCAATTTCGTATTGGCAAATTTCCTTATACAAACCGCATGAAAAATATACCGTTTTCATGTTTCTGGGCACGACATACGTCTTCAAAGTGTTGCTATTCGGTTTGGCCACGTCTATGGTGAGTTTTATACGGTCATGAGAATGGTCTTGAGAGACAAAACGGAGGACTATGTGATTCCGAATTTAGATGATTTGCTCGTGATATCTCAAGACTTCGATGTTCATCTAAAGTATATCCGCAAGGTTTTCGAAAAACTATAGGCAGCGGGAGCTACTTTGAAGTTGCGCTAATGCACGCTTGCCAATGAAGAGGTTAAGTTTGTAGGTCATATTATTTCCAGGTAGGAGATTGAATGAAGTCCGCTAGAATTGAAACGACTCTAAATTTTAAAGGCCCTGAATCTTAAGTTACTTAGAGCTTTTTTTGGATTAGTATGTTACGATTCTCGTTTTGTGGATAATTTTTTAGATTTGGCGTACGGGTTAAATCACTTACTAAAAAGAAATTGTTATAGTTGGTGTGGACATCTTGCGAAAAAAAGGTATTCTACAAAATTAAGAGTGTTTTTGAGGGAGTGGCGATGCTCAATCACCCAATCCTAAGTTGAAATTTTATATTTGTTTAGATGCGTCGTTGTATGGAAATGGTTCTCTTTTACATCAAATTAATAAACAGGGTAAGGTACTTTTGATTGCATATTATTCTCGGCTGCTTCGAGCTGCCAAGTAACTATTCTGTAACGGATAAGGAGGTTTTAAGTATTGTGTTGCCACTAAAGCATTGGTATGACTTATTACTGGGCCATGACATTAATATTGTGACCAACTACAAGGCATTATTTTTTGTAAATGCGCTGCTGTTAAGGTGGCGTTTGTTTCTGCAATAATTTTGCTTGGAAATTATCAATTGTTCTGAAAATATTATTGCGGATACGTTATCCAAATTAATTTAATGGATGAACTTCGCTCAACCATGCTTGAAATATATTCTGAAAAGCAATAACAAACCAATTTGGCTTAAAATTGTCGATAATTTAGAATACCTAAATGAACCCAATCCAAGTACCAGTTCTGTACGAAAATTTTAAAAAGTTAAACAATGGGAAGTTGTCCAAGCAAACTGATTAATGGTATGTAGTGTATGAAGGAATTCTTTTCAGGCAAGGAAGCGAAATATGTCCAAGGTACAAGATATGTCCCCAAGGTAGAAATTAAGTAGTTGGTGAATCAACACCATGTTGACAACGGTTATTTTGGAGCAGAAAAGTGTTACCTGGCACTGTCTCGAGATTTTTATTGGTAAAAGATGCAGAGTAGTATTGGATAGCTCGTAGTTGTGTGTGATATATGTCAAAGATTTAAAATATCGCCCAGATGTAGCTGGGAGATGTACTCCGTTTTAGCTGATGAACCGAATCATACTGTTAGTGTGAATCTGTTGGGGTCGTTGCCAAAGTCGGCGGAGGGGGGCAACTTTTTGCAGTAATATCTTTTAACGGGCAGCGATATTTTCATTGAAAAGAGCTACAGCAGCAACTATTATCAATTGTTTAGGTGCCTAATTTGAAACGATAGGGAACCTAAGGTTGTTTTGTCCAATAATGGGACACAGCTTGGCAGTATGGCTTATATAAAGTTTATGTAGTCGGTAGATGTTGTGAATACTGATACTTCCCTGTACTTTCCACAAGGACATATGGTAGAAAGGGTAAACAGGGAGATCGGGCGTTTACTTTGCACTTATTGCTACTCTCAGCATCAGAAGTGGGGGACTGTTTGGGAAACATCGAGCGGTTTTTGAATACAGTAATTCATTTCACTACTGAATTCACCCCAGAAAACGTGCATACCAATAAACTAGGAGCTATTCCGTTTCCTGAGAAGCTGAAGAGTATTCAAGATATTTTGGTTTTAACGCGATTGAGACTACGATCCAGGACGAAATAAAGCAAGGAACAGCACAACCACAATCGCATAATTACGTCGTTTAAAGTCGGTGAAATGGAATTAGTAAGGCGTCATGATCTGTGCTCTGCTGAAAACAATTTAATTCGTAAGTGTTTTCTGATTTACATGGGCCCTTGTACCGTTCAACGCGTATTTAGTGATAACCTTTATTATATTGTTGAAGACGTTTCAGAAGTATCTGTAGGGTTCGGAATATTTTTAATCTTAAGCCCCACATATTTCCGATTGATGATTAATCAGGTTGCCATAGCGAGTTTCTTGCTGAGGTACCGTAAAGTTTAGTTTGTATGATTAACGTTTAAAGTGATTTCCGTGTTTAAGTAACAAAAGCTCTAAAATTCTAAAAAATATTGTTAATCGTTTGTGTTAGGGGGTTGTGTAGCAGGTACGCCTTGGCTGTGTTGGGCACCTCAACAGGTATGTAAATATTTGTTTAATTTGAAGATTCACCTGGGATCTTTAAAATGGCGGAAGGGGATTGTCATTTGAAAGATGTAATGGTTTTTGTTTTTTGAGTTGGTATCGATTTTGATGTATTTTAAAAGCTGATTAAAGCTATTTAATAAACATGGCGTGTTTCTTTGATATTGAAGTTGTTTTCTGTATTCTCAAAACACCCCTTAAGATTAACAACTCACTCTAGAGTTTAAGGTGTTATTATCAAATAAAATCATTGCAACAGTGAATAAAAGGAATGACTCGAGAATAATCGAGTAATTTCTGGAAACGTATGATATCTACATAGTTCGATATATAAACCGTACGACCTAACAGTTAGTTTAGCTTTAGTATTAATTCACAAGTAATATGAAGTAAATCGTTGTTCAAGTTGCTAAAATAAATACGCTAAGTATTTTTGTAGATAATGATATAAGTCGATTAGTGCTTGTGTAGTAATACATTAATAGTTCATCCACGTACGCAGTTAAATTAATAACAGACAATAAGATACACTTCGTTTAAGAAAAAATTTATGTTGTTAGTAAATACTGTTGTAATCTCTCTGACTGTATTTCAGTATACTAGGGATCCTGTGTAGATAGGTGTTACTAGCTGGACCTGTATTGAACTGAATAGAGAACTGTAAATTGAAGTACGTTCGGTGGTGTCAAAGTTCGTTACAATATTACAATCGCGACCACCTTCCATGATATCACACGGAATACGGAACCTCTCCAAGGGTGCCAACAAAAAATTGTTGAACTAAAATTTTTACCTGTTAAATGACATCGATATATCTTTCCATCACTACGTACTATGTTCTTAGACTACCAGTAAAATAGATTTGATTCTCAGTTCTTTATATTGAAACAACTTAAAAAAATAATAAATATACAGGACAAAAATAACCGCGATTAAACTAGTCGGTGATAGTTTTAACATTTGCTAGTTTATTATAATTATAAAATGCGCAAGCTCTCGTAAGGCATTGACGGTAGAAACAAATTAAAAAACAATCAAGTTAAAAACCCCTACACAAAATTTCTTAAGAAACTACGGTACTGCTGGGGATAGGCTATTAACATTGATAAACAGCTTTAATTTTAATGTAATTACACAGAATTAAAAACTTTACATTCGAGTTTGCAGCAAAACATCCAAGTAGTATGAACTTTATAAAGTATTTATAGCTTAATGACCTACTCCATCTTTTAAAATTAACCGTAACTTTAAAGTTTGTAGAGGCTGTTCTTAATGATTGTTTGGCAACTCGTTAAACTGTCTTAGATACGTTACCTAGTTGAGTGAGTTTTATTATGTGCAAACTGTTAAGCGGCATATTTATCTGTAAACGAATTGCTTTGTGTATTACAGAGGGGGTACAACTAAACCAATAGCAACTACTTCTCTCTAAGCGCCTAGCAATACTCTATGTACGGCCTAAAGCTAGTGTTGCTTCGAAGTTTCACGTTAGAAAAGTTTTGTTTCCTTTGAACACTTACATATTTATTTAGAGAACTCAAACTACTACAACTAAATCAACTAGCGTCGTATTTATTACTTTAAATTTGTAATTTAGTCGTAATTTAGAATATTTTCTAGTTTGTTTGATCCAACGGTTTGAACAATATCCATTAGGAACGATGCCAAATCAGCTAGTAACTAAGAACCGAGTTTGATATAAGATATAACATTTTCCAAAAGCATGTAGCGATTTGGTTGCAGATAGTACGGAAGATTTAGTATCAACTTCTTGCAGATTGTATTACAACGCCAAGTTATTTGAAAATATTGGGTCAAATGTTAGGCTTTTGGAACAGTTGAAAATTGTCAGAGGCAACGTATGTTTTGGGTTGGTATGTTTCCATTCAGCAAATGTGCTTTACTGAGCAGTAGAATACGCATTACATCTATATTATGCTACTAACTGCATTCATACACGCAATAGCACGAGCGCGTGCACACACACACACACACACACACACACACACACACACACACACACACACACACACACACACACACACATGTATATATGTTTGTGCTCATAAAAAACCTCATTTTAACTGAAAAGAAAATATTATTAGTGCAAAATAAGGTATCATACAATAATAACACCCAGAGAATTCAGGAAACTACTCGAGAGAGTAAAAGGAAATTATAAAAAGAAATTAAAATTGAACTATATATTACGGATGCCATTTTGATTGACAATTCATTTGACAGCACTTCAAAATCAATATTAAGTAATAATCTAAAACCAGAATCTTCAAGTTTTGACTCTAATAAGAAAAACTTTCGAAAAAGAGGAACTGAACGCTCATCACTACATAACGAGAAAAATGCTATTTCTACTATTGCGAAGACTGATGTATGTGAACAACTTGGAAATAAGATCTTAGAACTACATACTTTCATTAAAGGGAGAACTAATATCCATAATGAGATTAGAAAACTTGTGAGTGAAATACGTCCATTACACGACCGTACTTACATGAATATAGGTGTAAATATCTTACATAATGTAAGTACTTGTATGACCCCAAAAAAATTCGAATCGAAAAGCACGAGCATACCAATATTAACTCTAGTACAACCTAATTTTGGTTTTCAGTGTACATCGGCAATACCAGAAAATAATGCTGCAATTGTGACAAACATAATAAAAGATACACTAATTAGTAATTTAAGTAATCAAAATGTAGCTGGAGAAAAATATCGATAAGCAGACTGTAAATAAATTCATGCCCGTAAGAAATAAGATACGACGATCAGATACTTTGATAATTAAAACGACAGAAGAAAAAATGTCTTATGCCGATATCTTGAAAAAGTTAAAGCTGACCCAAATTTAAAAGAACTTGGATCAAATGTTTTCGGAATAAGAAAAATATCAAACGGCGAACTTTTATTAAAACTAAATAAACCAAATAATTAAAAACTAAGGAATTTCAAAGTAGTCTATTGGACGTATTAATCAAGTACTAATAGAAATAAAAGATTTGGATGACGTAACAACAACCCAAAAAGTATATTATGCTCTAGAATCAACGCTTAACGATATATCTAATATATCGAATAAATCAATAAGGAAAACATATGGCGAAACATAGACCTCTGTTATAAGTGTACCCGCTAAAATTGCGGAAAAGTTACTAGAACTTAGAAAGATACGGGTAGGATGGGTGTTTTGTAGAATGCAAAAGTCCAATCGACAGATCAAATTTATGTATAAAGTGCGGTGAACCAGGTCATATTATTAAAACGTGTCCAAATCCCTCAAAATGTTTTCTGTGCAGTGAAAATAATAACTGGTCCACTAACCATATTGTAGGCACAAGCAAGTGTACAGCATATCGGAGGGCTATAACAACTACTAGTTATGAATCATGAAAATACTACAACTAAATTTAAATCATTGTAAAATTGCGCAAAACTATTGTTACAATCAGTCCGTGAGTTAAAGATAGATGTAGCCATCCTTTGCGAACAATACAAAAACTTTAAGGGTGCTCAGTGGGCATCAAATAATAATAATACAGCTGCTATTTGGGCCTGTGGAAAAACCGCTTTCCAAGAAATTATGAACAATAAAGAAGACGGTTTCATACGTGTCAAAATAGACAATACATACATATATAGCTGTTATGCCAATCCAAATGCGCCCTTTAACGATTTTACTGACTTACTTCATAGAATAGTTCGTGATGTGAAAGATCGAAAGCAAGTAATCATTGCAGAAGATTTTAATGCTTGGGCCACTGGATGGGGTAGTCGAATAACAAACAAAAGAGGCCAAGCACTTTTAGAAACATTTTCAGTTTTAGATATAGTGTTATTAAACGCAGGGAACTCTTATACCTTTAGCAGAGGTAACAAAGGTTTAACTATTGACTTAACATTTATGAGCAGTTCTTTAGTAAAGTATAAGGTAAATTGGAGAGTTTCTGAACACTATACTCATAGTGATCACCACGCCTTATTATATGAAACACATAGCTCAATTAAAAACAATCACTTGTCTATGGTTAGACCACCTGGCTGAGTGTTCTATAAATTCGATGAAGAATTATTCTTACTGATGCTGGATGATAATCAAATTTCAGGGTCTGCAAATTCTAAAGCTACACAAGTAACAGACATTATAAAGGCTTGCAATGCTTATATGCCAAAAAGTTGTGCAACAGAGGACACAATAACGTTTTCTGGTGGACTAACGATATTGCCGAACTTTACAGAAAATGCCATCGTCTAAAGAGGCGATATCAACGCTCAAGAGGTAAAAATGATTTGCTTAATCTTCAGCAAGAGTACAAAACTGCTCGAAGAAAATTGACGTGTGCTATTAAGTCTAGCAAACAGAAATTTTTGAATGAACTTTGCTTAGAAGTTAACACTGATCCTTGGGGAAGACCATATAAAACAGTGATGGGAAGATTGAATAAAAATTTTTTTCTTACCTTCTAGATGTCCAGTTTTCCTAAAGAAGATAGTTAGCACGTTATTTTCGAAACAATGCGAGACAAAATATAAACATACCACCGGTTACAGTAGCTGAAGTTGTAAGAGCCTGTGGTAAAATTGGAAATAATAAGGCACCTAGTTTGGATTGTATTCCGAACATAGCTCTGAAAACCGCTATTGCAAAGCGTCCTGATATGTTTGTAGACTTCTACAGTTCTTGCTTAAATGAAGGTGTATTTCCTGAACCATGGAAGAAGCAATTTCTAGTATTAATACCAAAAGAAAATAAGCCACCAGACAAACCATCATCATACCGTCCTATTTGCATGCTTGACACAGCATAAAATTTTTTTAGAAAAGATTATTAAAAACAGACTCAAGATGGTTGTAGAAGTAGCAGCCATACTTTCAAATAATCAATACGGCTCTAGAAAATCACGGTCAACTGTGGATGCAATTAGCTGTGTCACTAATATTATCCGCAGTAACACTATTGGAAAACGCTGGAAAAAATGAACAAAAAAATATTGCGCAATTGTAACACTGGATGTAAAGAATACTTTCAATTCCGTGAAATGGAGTTGCATAGAAAAAGTTATTTACAAAACTTCGATTCCAGCATATCTAAGAAAAATAATTAGAGACTATTTTAAAAATAGAATTCTTAAGTACGACACATTTAAGGGCTCCAAAGAATATGTTATTACGGGCGGAGTCCCGCAGGGTTCGGTTTTAGGTCCAATTCTTTGGAATTTAACCTTTGATTCAGTTTTACGACTACAAATGCCGAAAGAAGTTACGGTAATAGCATTTGCGGACAATTTGGTATTAGTAGTTACAGCAAAATTAAAAGAAGAAGAAGAATTAAAAGAAAAAGCACAAATTTGCAATGAATCTGTAGAATTGATAAGACAACATTTAAAAGAAATAAATCTTGAATTAGCTGCAGAAAAAACCGAAGTAGTACTTGTGTCCAGCAGAAAAGTAAGAGAAAACATAAGCATCTACGTAGACAAACATGAAGCTATATCTCGTCTAAGTGTGCGTTACCTAGGCGTAATAATCGATGACAAAATAACCTTTAAAGAACACTTATCAGTTATGAGTACGAAAGGAGCAAACACAGCAAATCTAATTTCGAAACTAATGCTAAACGTTGGCGGACCAAAAAGCAGCAAGAGGTTGTTTTTGGCATCAGTGGTCACTTCGATAATTTTATATGCAGCTCCAATCTGGGCCGAAGCTATTAAAATTAAAGCTAACTGTCGCAGGATCTCTTCTGTATACAAATTGTGCGCTCTACGAGTGATATGCGCTTACTGTACAATTTCATATGACGCTGCATGTATTATCGCAGGTATGCCTCCGATTGAACTATTAGTGCACTATCGTCGTGAGTGGAATCACAGAAAGAAAACTACGAACAAGCTAAAGACAGATGAAAAAACTAAACTGGTGGTAGAATGGCAACGGAATTGGGACACATCGGAAAAAGGTCGAAGGATGTATCGTATGATACCATTGTTAAAACCGTGGCTCGGTAGATGCCTTTGAGAGTTAGACTTTTACCTGACGCAATTGCTGAGCGGTCACGGGTGTTTTAGAGTATATCTTTTTAGATTTAATCTAGATATAAGTTCTAGTTGCCCAGTTTGCACAAACACTTTAGAAGATGCAGAACATGTGTTTTTTATTTGTCCAAGATTTCGAAAACTAAAGGAGAAAATGATTAGCTTTACAAAAATTAATATAAGTCCAGAAACACTAGTTGAAAAAATGCTAGAATTACAGGAGATATGGTCAGTAGTGGCATTATTTGCATCACTAGTACTAAAAGAACTAAGACGATGCGATAACGAACGAAGGCAAGCAACAAATAATTAAACAAATATAGGATCCAGTTATGATGACACTATTTGTGTGATGGAAGTATACTCGATTTAAAAGTTTCAAACAAAGTTAAATTTGTTTTGTACTACAGACCGAAACTCAAGTGAAACAGGTCAAGGTATCCAAAAGGCTATTTATAATAATACATGGAATACCAAGCTGTGACAGATGATTTGGATATAAAACCACTATTGAAAGATATAATGTTGAGAAACAACATTCAGAGATGAAGATATAACTAAACTTCATTTAAGAAGATTAAATATTTCATATAAAAAAAATATAGAAGATATAAAAGAAAAGATTAAAATTTAAATAAAATGCGAATATAGTTTTACTAAACGTATAAGAAAAAAAAACACATATTAACTAGGCAGTAAACTCGTTACAGCAACCAACTAAAATTCAAAGCGATTGTTGAAATACATATTTAAATGGAAGAGAATCGTAAAAAATTAATACGATCCCCGAATGAAGAGCTTAATTGCCACAACAACTCCTGGCGAAGTAATGCTGCACGGCGGTTCCCTGAGAAGACTAATTGGTGATGTGTTGCATTGCATATATTTATTTATGCATGTATATTTTAGTTTGAAAATAAATATTTTGCCTCTTAAAAAACACACACATACATACACACACACACCACACACACTCACACTCACCACACACATACGCACGCGCTCACACACATAAACCAAATAGAAGAACAGTTCAACTTCTTCAAACAATGTCGAAGAGTATGGGACAGTATTCAACAGGGGTGCGTATTGGCTTCGACCATGTGAGGTATCCTATAGAAGGGAGGGCTGACGTAATATATTACGGTTTCCCTCTGCTTTTCAACCAGTACCAAATTTAAAATTAGCTCAGTGGTTTGCATGAGATAACACCTGTGTTCTTTACTTCAGGAGGGTTCGAGCACTTGTCATTTCTCGTACAACTTGTCCGCAGCATTTATGAAAGAAACTAATAAATTAATGGTTTTTATTGAAAAAGACAATACAAATTTCTGAACGATGTAGCATTATGTTATAAGCAACCTCTATAAATTAACGATTTTAGCAGAATATTAATGAACGATACGCACTTTGCAAAACTTTAATGTTTTTGAAGATAAAGCGGCATAGGTAACGAGGTCACTAGCGGATGCGCACTAGAGCAGGTGTAGATATAGCTGTTTGAACAGGCGGTATCAAAATAACGCAAATAAATGAAGTTATCTCGGATTTTTCAATAATGATCACGGCAAATATTATTAATTATACAAGGATTACATATTGTTGCCCCTCACAACAAGAAGGCAATAATCAATAGGTAACGATACATATCCTGTGTTTATCAGGATAGCTTTTCGCGTGCACAAAACTCGACGACTTCGCCAAGACTACATTCATAATCTCTAGCCTTTTCTCGTCGGTAACGCAGCTAGTTTTATCAAGTAACAAGCGCTCTTTTCGCTTACGTTAGGAGAGGGCACTATCAGAACTAAATGAGTACTGTATTAAACTAAGTATATCTTGTGATAGGGGTTGTAGACGTATCGTAACACCCACTAGGAACATAGCTAATCTGTTGTGTAGCTGACGTCACTTTTCTGGGCTCTGCAAGAACAACACAAAGTTAAAAGTTTTCTTAAGACAAAAGTATTGACAATGTAGATCTCCAGATACGAACAAACAGTCTTGAACTGACCTAGAAAAGTACATCAGGAATCATCTTCAACAGCTGAGTTTCTTTAGAACCACAGAGTCGGTAGTTATTTAAGCACTAAATATAACAAGAGCGTTACGTAGGATCATGCAAAACATAAAAGGTCATACACGCAAAATAAAAAAGCATTAGCTGAATACTAAATAGACGAAGTCAACAGTTATGTGTGCAAGACGTCCGGTCTCGGACTACGATAGACTGGTAGTTACAGTAAAATATTTAAACAAATTAACATGCCTCTAAAATAACTTCATTTACCAATAATCATAAAGACGGTCCAAAAGCTTTCCAAATATACCGGGCCCTTATGACAAGAAAATTTATCCATAGTATGTATAATAATTGTATCCAACCCTTTCGATTTCATTCCTTCTATGCAAAATGCTTCAAACAGCTAATATCGACATTCGAGAAGTCGCTGACAACGTGGATACTGTCGTGTGTCAAGTACAAAGCATGGGAATAAATATGGATACCTTTAAAAACAGAAAATATTTAGATGTTTGTAGATGTTGGAAAGGCATATAGAACTTCCAAGGATAACAGCTTGCCAGGAAAAATCCGCCAATATTACAGCAGCTTCTCTAAAAGGGATATTTTTATTTTTTCGTTTCGGTTGGAATCTTACTACTTGAAGCCTTTTTGAGCTACCGTTATGAAAATAAGTAGATTTAGCAACCAAGTTGACAGACCAAACGATGCCACAAAATCAATTCTTACAACAGTGTAATCAAATGATCTTTCCTAATATTTCAATTTTTAATAAATTCCTGCTGTGTTATATGTGCGAACAGTTATACTCAAAGATCATTTTCACCTCTAAAGGATTTTAGAAACTACTTGCAATTCAAGAGATCAAATATTAAATAACTGGCTTTGGCTGAACGAGCGTTCACAAAAATCGATTGAACGACACAAAACAGGTTCTAAAGCAGCTTGGGTGAGAAAAAATAGTTGAGTTCAGCTTCTGTTATATTTTCTTAGAATTTCTAGTTTGTGTTCAGATTCCATAAATTAAGTAAATAAAAATTAAGTAATTAAAAAAAAAGTAGACTATATGAAATATACAACAGCTTCGAAATTAATAATAGGTGAGGGAGCAGCTATGGGTTTGAGCGAAACGGTTATAGCGCCCAGCACCTATACCTCTAAGGGTTAGAAAATGCGTAGTAGCGCGGAAACCTACACGTTTTACACACTTCTAAAATAATTTTAAACATACACGGTGTCCTTAAAAAGCGCGTCATATCAAAGTTGATATTTTTTAAATAGAACACCCTGTATTTTTATGCATATTTAATTTATAAACTAAAAAATAATGTATATTTCTTAAAATGTCCCTACCCCTATTTTCTACTGTTTTCGAGAAAAAGCGATTTTAAGCAAATTTCGGAATGTATCAAAAAATAGAATAACGGCGAAATTAATGAGCTTAAACAATTTTGCTTTTCACCAACTTTTTAAGAGCTTTTACTATACTTACTACAATGTTACTGTTCTGTCACGTTATACAGGGTGCTTGTAATCAAGCTGTACATTATTGACCAACTCAAGGTTACATAACTCGTTTAACGTAAATGGAATATCCACTGTTTTTTTACTAGTTTGAATGCCCAACTAAATACCTTTCAATCGGTATTAGGGGTGCCTATACCTAATTCCAGTAGTTTATGAGAAAATTGGAAATTTCATAATTCATCATTCTAATGTATACTAATATTAGCAATTTATTGAAGTTTAAGTTGGCTTTGCAAATAATTATCAAATTAATATTATTGTTTTTACCTAAGATTTATTATGATCTGACCTCATTTTTGTTATTTATGGGCCAACTGGAACTGAATTAATCTAAATTACACATTTTTTTGTCCTTTGAATGACAAGACATACAAAAGTACTGATACAAAATAAAAGTTATTTAGTATACACAAAAATGCATGAACTTGCAATTGAAATGGTTGTTTGGAAAACATGAAATAGTATGCACAAACTACTACATAGCACATTAGAGAAGATATTAAAACTGACGTCCATCTTGTTCAGTACAAGCGTGTTCTCGTTTAAAAAAATTACACTTTACTTCCTGCAACATTTGCTGTATTACTGATCGAAATGCTATACCTATTCTTTTTTTATATCTTCTGGAATAGTCGGCTTAGTATTGTAAACTATACTACTAAGGTAACCCCAAAGAAGAAAGTCGAGTAGACATTAATGGCCATTCATAAGCACTTCTCCTCCCTATCCATTTATCTGGAAAAAGAGCATTTAGATAAGGCCGTACAATTACTCTGTAATGAACAGCAGCGCCATCTAATTACATTCACATTTTACGTCTCGTAAGTAGTGGGACATCTTCTAATAGTTCAGGCAGCTTTTGATGCAAAAATGGACGAATATTGTTGCATTTAATATGCCATCAAAAAATACCTATTACATGTAATCCTACGACTCCTCCCCAAACATTCAAACACCAACAATGTTGGTGATCATCAGTTCGAAGGAAATGAGGATTCTCACACTGTAATAGTGAAAATTATGCCGATTTACTAATCTATTATTATCTAAGTAGCCTCATCAGTAAAAAGAACAAAATCAAAAAAACTATCATCATATCCCACATTGTCTAAAACCTACAACGAAAATCAATTCGCCTGTCAAAATCTCTCAGATAGAGTCTTGATGCATTTGAATATGATAGGGATGAAAGTTGTGTTTTTTAATCATCCTAGAAATACTCTTCTGCTAATACCTGCTTCTTCGCTAATACGTCTCTGACTTGTATATGGATTTTCTATTAGGGATTCAATACTTGGAAATCATTATCTTCATCAATTACGTGTCTTTGTCTATTTTGTTTTTATATTTCACATTTCCGGTGTTGCGAAATGTTAGTAACAGTCAGTTAAACACAGTTACATGGGGATGCCCTCTATTTGGGTACTTCGGAGAATATACTCTATTAGCGAAAAAAACAGTCCTCTTCACACCCACTAATAACTAACAGAATATCTATTGTTCGGTCTTTTTTTATTATTTTATTAAATTTAATTTGAAGACGACTCGCTCCTATTTCCTATTAATGTAGACATTGGAAATATGCATCCTGAATATATCACCCCTTTTATCACGAAGGTTTCGCGTGATCAGTTTAACAGGTAGAAACTTGTTCCGTTGTGCCTGCACCCCTAAATACAGTGTAAGAACAAAAGTCGTAGTTATTCGTTCGAACTGTTAAGACGTTATTAGAGCAACATACAATTCGGTGTGTTTTCGAAGCTCTTTTTATGGTTCGTTATATAAAACATTAATAATCGTGTAGTGTTTGGAATAAAGGGTTGTAATTATACAACTGTTATTTATGGCCATAATAGTGCGAACTTTGTAAGTGATAATAAACTGGTCGTTTAATGGATATTTCGTCTCGACTTGCAGAGGAAGCACTACCACATCTTCAAAATACAGTCCACAAATTTGTTGAGCTATCAATCGTTGGACCAGCAAACTTCGTCCTTCGATAGTATCTCCAGGTATGTAAATTGCTATATTCTAGCTACAACCTCATAGGTGCGTTCATTGGTCACTTCGTCGCGGATCTCGTTAAGTGAAGTTACTGAACTTTGTACCCTCAGGGTATAGTGCAACTGTCGTTGGTGTCGGTTGTATTCGTAATCACGTGATTGGTGCGTCAATAAATTCGTCGTTTGGTGCAGGTTGTAAACACTTGTGTTTGTTTACTTCAATAAAATCCCGTTATTCCTTACCTACAAACTTGGGGTCGCTTTCAAATATTAATATCATTGAAATTTCGTCGTTTTAATAACATATATAATTTATGCTTGTTATTAATATTCAAAATGAGTAATAAATTGGAAATGCTTATTTTTGAAGCTAAAACAGTGTGGAGTAGATTAAATAGTATTCTTGATAATATGAGAGAAATTGGTAGATCGGAGAATAATTGTTGTGTGATAGACGTTTGGCTGGATTCTGCGAAAGAAGTCGAATCAGATTTTAAACTTTTGTGTCAGACAGTCGTTGTGGAAGAGTCGATGAAATTAGAGGAGTATCGTGCTTTGAGAATAGAGATAGGTAATCTCGTTACGGAAATTAAAATTTTCGCTGCTAAATTTAAGGTAGAATTCGTGAAAGATGTTAAACCAGTCATTGGTATGTTAGCTACAGGACCGCATGATGTTGTTCCCGTTAGCGGTAACCTCCCCCTCCCTTCGTTAAAAATAATTCGCTTTTCCGGTAAGATTGTCGATTAGGAAAGTTTTCGATCAGTTTTTGAAAAATTGGATCATGAGAATGATAAATTGTTGCCAATTCAGAAGTTCATGTATTTGTTAGATAATATTGATTCGAGTACACATGCTTTGATTAAACATATTCCAATTGGGAATGATTCGTATCAAAAGGCGTATAACATTTTAGTACATCGTTTTCAATCTAAAGGGTTATTAGCATCCACTTATTGGAACGCGATTGAGAGATGTTCGAAAATTAGTACGGTAAATTCGCATAAACAATTAAGAAATTTGATTAATTGTATTGATGAAAATTTGTTTGCATTGGAAAAATTAGAAATCGACTTGTGGGATTTCGCACTCTTTAATTTGTTATCCAAAAAATTAGACAGTGAAACCCTTAAAAAGTTTGAGTTGGAGAATGTTGTAGATGTTCCTACATTTAAGGATTTAAGAGCATTTGTAGAAATGTAATGTAAGGTGTTGGAAGTTAGTGAGATTGTTTCATCAGAGACTTCTTCGAAAACTCGGGAAAGCACAAAATTCAGTGCTTCAGATAATAGAATATTCGCTAGCGCATTGTCGGCGCCTAGAAATTTGTTTGTCGCTACTTCTACTGATAGAAAGTGCATTTTGTGTCAAGCTTCGCATCCATTGTATAAATGCAAGCAATTGTTGGATAAATCCCCTCAAGAACGTTATGAGATGGTAAAAAGGCACAAGTTGTGTATTCGTTGTTTAGGTGATTCACATTCGGTGAAAAATTGTCGTTGCCAGTGGAATTGTAGAGAATGTGCCAAAAATCATAATACTTTATTACATTTTGGAAATCATCGGGCATTAGTTTCTCCGCGGAAAACCACGTTAAATAGTAGTTCGTCATCTTCAACTGAAGAAAATTCGGTGGTTAACCAACAGGTTATTCAACAACCAACCACTACTAATTCGTCAATATCAACTTTGTTAGACCATACTACCACGTTGTTAGCTACAGCGGTGGTTTCGGTACAACATTATTCGGCTCAATTACATTCTGTTCAAACTTTAATTGATAATGGATGTATGGAAAGCTTTATTACAGAAAAATGTCGGCAGAAGTTAGGGTTAAGGAAAGCTAAAACTGAGGTAATTGTTCAGGGACTAGGTTTGAAGTCATCTTCAGTGTCTGGCAAGGCATTGTGTTTTCTTAGTCCACTTGGTTTATCGTCACCTCTATATAAGACTGAATGTTTTATCTTGCCTACGATTTGTGATCGATTGCCGTCTACTAAACTACTAATAAATAATTGGCCACATATTCAAGGTTTACAGTTGGCTGATGCAAAATTTGATGTTCCGCAGCCAATCGAAATGCTTTTGGGAGCAGACGTATTTGCTCAAATAATATTAAATGAATCACGTTGGGGCAATGCATTTGAACCATTTTGTTGCCATTCATACTACTTTGGGGTGGATACTAACAGGTAAAGTGGTATCTCCTACTCGTTCGCTTACTTCGTTCTGTGCAATGGTAGAACCACTCGATGTGGACATTCGTAAATTTTGGGAATTGGAGAGTATTCCTTCTACAGTGCATTGTTCGCCTGAAGAACAGAAAAGTGAACAAGATTTTTGTGAAAATTATTCGAGAAATGAAACTGGAAGATTTGTGGTTTCATTGCCATTTAAAAATTCGGAACCTTTGTTTTGTAATTCTAGAGAAATTGCTGTTCGTAGATTTTTGAGTTTAGAACGTCGTTTATTAAAAGATTTGGATTTGTATTCGAGCTACAAAGAATTTATGAGAGACTATATTGACAGTGGTCATATGACTAAGGTTAAGGACCCTTCAGTAAATTCTTTAAAATGTACTAATTTGTATTATATTCCGCATCATGCAGTACATAAAGTAGACAGTACTACCACTAAATTGAAAGTACTATTCGACGCCTCGTGCAAAGATGCTGCAGGTAATTCTTTGAATGATAATTTGTTAGTTGGTCCTGCTTTGCAAAAAGATATAATTGTATTATTGTTGAATTTTCGAGTACATCGTGTAGTCATATCTGCAGATATAAAGCAGATGTATAGCAGATTCTCGTTAAAGAAAGTCAGCGTAACTATCAACGCATTGTTTGGAGAGATACGCCCTCGGAATCTATTTGTGACTTTCAGTTAAACACTGTCACATATGGGTTGGCATCATCGCCATTTTTAGCATTACGTACCATTCAAGAACTAGCAAAGGTACAAGCATCTAATTTCCCTCTTGCTGCAAAGGCCATGGTCGAAGATACATATGTAGATGACGTAGTAACAGGTTGTGATTCGATTGCAATAGCAAAACAACTTGTCGTTGAGTTGAATGCCCTTTGTAAATCTGGAGGATTCGAACTGCGCAAGTGGTGCAGTAATTCGGTAGAAGTTCTCGCAAGCTTCTCAAATTTAGGTCAAATGGGAACATTGTCATTTCAAGATAATTAAACAGTTCTTTAAAAATTTTAGGTCTTCAGTGGCGACCTTCGTCAGATGTTTTTGCATACACTATTCATGTGCAACAAAAGCAATGCACTAAACGTAATATTTTGTTGGAAATAGCTAGAATTTTTGATCCGCTTGGTCTTTTAGCGCAAGTGGTGTTTTTCGCTAAACGGTTTATCCAAGAATTATGGTTATTGGGGTTAGATTGGGATCAAGAACCCAATAATAAGTTCGTTCAAAAATGGAGAAAGTTTATATCAGATTTACAGGAAGTTTCGAATGTAGAAATTCCTCGTTGATTCGTTGGAGATAACTTACAAAAAATAGAATTACATGGTTTTTGTGATGCCTCTGAGGCAGGATTTGCTGCAGTAATTTATTTTCGTTGTGTGGATATGGATCATAACATTGTCGTTTCCTTGGTATGTGCTAAATCAAAAGTAGCACCACTCAGCAAGATAACATTGCCAAGATTGGAACTCTGTGCTGCAGTATTATTATCGAAATTAATTCATTTTGTCATGGTGACATTTAAAGATATTTTAGAATTCGCAGATGTTTTTGCTTGGTCGGATTCAAAGATGGTATTAGCGTGGATTCAATCAACGCCGAACAAATGGAAAACCTTTGTTGCAAATCGGATAGCTCGTATCCAGTCATATGTAGCTCCTTCAAAATGGTATCATGTAGAGTACAAGTACAATCCCGTAGATTGTGCTTCTCGTGGTTTATTCGCTTCGGAACTGGTCAACCATCCCTTATGGTGGGCGGGTCCTCCTCGGTTATTGGTTGCAAAAAGGAATTGGCCTTCCAGTAAGGTATTAAAATGGAGGATTTGTTGCCTACGGAAGAGAGAGTTACGAAAACATTTTCTGGTAAATATTTAACTCAGGCTAAAATTTCTATTGATTGTTTGATACCTGTATTTTCAATATTCTCAACATAAATACAGTGTACTATTTAAGATGTGCCTACCTATTTTCTACTGTTTTCGTAGAAAGCGATTTTAAGCATGTAATTTCGAGAAGTTGTATCAAAAATCAGAATAACGGCGAAATTAAGTGAGCTTAAACAATTTTAAGCTTTTCAGGAACTTGTAAGAGCTTCATTGCTATACTTACTGGTGAATGTTACTGTTCTGTCACGTTATACAGGGTGCTTGTCAATCAAGCTGTACATTATTGACCAATTGCAAGGTTACATAACTCGTTTAACCGTAATATGGAATATCCACTGTTTTACTAGCCCTTTGAATGCCCAACTAAATACCTTTCATGATCGGGGTTTGCTTAGGGTGCGCAGATTGAAGCGGTGCTGAATTCACGCCCAGTTTATGTGAAAATTGAGCACAGATTTCATAATGACATCATTCGTAATGTATACTACCAGGTAGCAATTTATTGAAGTCTGGTCCAGTCTCGGCTTTGCAAATACCGGATCCAATTAACTATTATTGAATTTACCTAAGATTTATTATGATCTGACCTCATTTTTGTTATTTATCGGTGGCAATTGGAACTGAATTAATCTAAATATACACATTTTTTGTCCTTTGAAAAGGTGGAGTAGTATCGCCCACTACTAACAGTACTGATACAAAATAAATAGTTTATTAATAGTATACAAAATGCATGAACTTGCAATTGAACATCGGTTCGTTTGTGAAAACATGAAATAGTATGCACAAACTGACTACATAGCCCATTAGAGAATGGCGTATTAAAACTGACGTCCATCTTGTTCAGTACAAGCGTGCATCTCGTTTAAAAATGTACACTTTACTTCCTGCAACATTTGCTGTATTACTGATCGAAATGCTATACCTAGGGTTTTTTATATCAAACTGGAATAGTCGGCTTAAGTTATTGTAAACTATACTGCCTAAGGTAACCCCAAAGTAGAATAGTCGAGTAGACATTAATGTTGCCATGTCATATACTCCCGTATAAACCTATTGTATCTGGAAAAGCATTTAGATAAGGCCGTACAATTAGCTTCTGTAATGATACAAGCGCCATCTAAGTTAGTTTCTACATTATTACGTCTGGTGAACGGTATGTTCGGTCATCTTCTAATAGTTCAGGCAGCTTTTGATTAAATTTAATTTGACGAACGACTCGTTGCATTTAATATGCCATCAATTAATACCTATTACATTGTAATCCTATGCACTCCTGCCCAAACATATCAAACACCAACAATGTTGGTGATCATCGAAGGTTACGAAGTGAAATGAGGATTCTCACACTGTAATAGTGAAAACTTATGCCGATTTACTAATCTATTATTATCCTAAGTAGCCTCATCAGTAAAAGAACAGAAGTCAATACTATCATCGTATCCAAACTGTCTAAAGACCGTTATTACGAGCAACATACAAATTCGCGTGTTTTCGAAATCTCTCAGTATAGAGTTCGTTATATAAAATATTGATATACGTGATTGTTTGGAATGAAAGTTGTGTTGTTAATTATACAAGAAATACTCTTCTGGCCATAATACCTGCGAACTTTGCTAATACGTCTCTGACTAATATATGGATATTTCTATCTAGCGACTTGCAATACTTGGAAGCACTACCATTATCTTCATCAATTACGTGTCTTTGTCTAATTTTGTTATTAGCTATTTCACATTTCCGGTGTTGCGACCATGTTAGTAACAGTCAGTTAAACACATTTACGATGGGGATGCTCTCTATTTGGGTACTTCGGTAGAATATGCTCTATTCTAGCTACAAAACAGTCCTCTTCACGTACCAATCACTAACAGAATATTCTTTCTTGTTTAAAATAAGTTTTCATTTTTGATTAGATTTATAAATCAAATTTTAGAAGATAAAATACATAAATCAACAATAGAACTGTGAGAGACAGTTTAAAACAACACAACCAATAATATGGACGCGAAAGCAATATTAATTTGACAATTACTTGCAAAGCGAACTTAAACTTCAATAACATTGATGAATTATAGAATCATAACATGACAGAACAGTAAAGATTGTAGTAAGGTATAGTAAAAACTCTTACTAAGTTGGTAAAAAGCAAAATTGTTTATGCTCGTTAATTTCGCTGTTATCCTATTTTTTCGTACATTCCGAAATATTGCTTGAAATCCATTTTTTTTCGAAAAAGGAAAAGATAGGGATAGGGACGTTTTAAGTAATATACACTATTTTTAGTTTACAATTTAAATATGCATAAAACACAGGGTGTTCTATTTAGCACTACGACATGCCAACTTTGATATTGTAATCGGAATTTTATTTTCGGCATAAATCCTAGCCGGTGAAATTGTAAGAATAATATAACAAGTCGTAGGTCGGGATTACTACAATGCCCTAATTTGCATTCAACTTCATAATGGGGCGTAAACGTTAAGCCCGTATCGTCCTTTAATAATCTGGGACTTATGACGTTAAATATCTAGGTGGGTCATCTACAGCTATTTACATGTACATCTGTGTTTGACTATCTTCCGGGTCTCGTTACTGCCTCGAGCAAACGCCCCTGCAGCTTGTTTGTAGATAGTCGACAATATGTAAATAAGGAAAACTCACGGTGTAACATGTACCCTAGATTGCAGGCCCTATTTGCGAATCGCACTTCAATGAGTGAACACATCTTCGAATAATGCGCGACTTTTAGAAGACGACACTTAGAATGCAACACTATTTACAGACACACATGGCTGAACAAGTAGGATGCACACTTAATTAAGATACAGTAAGGACACATAAACAACAGGTGTATATAGATGCTACCTGTAGGTAGGCGGCGTAATTCAACTTGAGATTACAACTGCTGCAGAACTACGTATTGCAACATTAATTATGATTCGACACGTGGACCGAAAGTAACAACTAGGTGGAAGTTGTTGCACTGAATTTGTTTCAGGGCTACCAAACGCTGTTATCATTGCTTGAAATAACGAGGATCCCGTCTTTCTTGTTACATATGGGGACACATGCAGTTTTGGTTCGTAGATAGCTATAAGTTCTTTATGTGTTTCAAAACTAGGAACACGTTAACGTTGCTTTGATGCGTTTGTACAAGTACGTTATAAAGAGTTTCAGACTAATTGCTGAGCTGGATTTACCAGTAGTCAAACGTAAAGTTACACTGGTTAATGTTTTAAAACAACACGCTTTGCTCACATATGAATCGTCGGTAGACGTCAACAGGTGTTACTTGAACGTCATCTAGTTTCTGCTTACTGGTACAGATGTTATTTTACGAAAGCAAATGCTTTGGTACAGCTTTAGTACAATACATCGTAAACATGTCTATTAAAATTTGTGATCGGACTAATAGATCTACAATGCGTACACAAGCGGCTTCCTGTATATGTACACTGTTGAAAACAGTGAAAGTAGGGTAACATACGGGGCGAAACACATTAATCTACTGTTATATGCCTGAACAAATCTGACAGGTTAGAACCCTTTTGTACAACAAGTTCATGTCTATAGTAAAATCATTTGATTGAAAATAATCCCAATACACAGCGTGAAAGACTGAAAGTTTTAGATTGATCACCAGTTAACTGATTACAGTTTTGTTACAACGTCATATTATTTTGAAAGAGATTCTGTTGAGGTGAATCAATTGGTCACTATAGATTACAGCGAGTTTTTATTGTGTGATCAAGTATGATGCAAATCTAATAACATAAAGCTAAAATCTTATCATAGAAATGTGATGCCAATTTTATCATTGGAAATACCTTTTACTAACTTCTTTATGTATTTTTGCGTACGGACAACATGTAATCTGAGTGTTCCACTTTTATTTCATTTAACTATTACAATTTCTTACTATGAATTGGCGTCTTATGGGTATAATAATGACAGGTATATGTCAGCGAAGGCGATCCTTTTCTTTGGATGTCTCCACGTCCGGCCCTTAGAAATACGCTTAATAAACACACCCATAACGTAACAATCAGCGACTCGGTGGCACCTATTTGGTTTAGATTAAGTTTGATCTGCAAACAGATTCCGACTTACCCTCATTTCTCATAGCCTTCTTCCGCAATTTTGAATAGACCTAGTGTATGTCGGAAGACTTTACTTGACTGGTCGCCCATTTATCACAAATTGGCATGTTTACACTGATGCTCGCTACATAGTAAAAATATGTTTCAATGGCACCGGCAACGGTTAGGCCCAGTTAAATTCGTTTCACTGTTACCAACGCGGCGTGCAGTTGATAAACACAGAAATACGTTTCACTAGCGCCCATGAGTGAGGCCAGCTACATATAGCCAAAATTCGTTTTAATATGACACGCTTTTTTGGGACACCCTAAAATACAGGTTCAAGTCCTGTCCAAGACCTTATATTTTACATCTTTCAATTACTAGCTCGATTTGAAATGATCATTTCGGCTTTGCATAAAAGTCTAAGGTTATTATTTCATATTATTAAGAAAAACTAGGTAATATTAGTTAAAAGGCACTGTAAGGATTAGTTCAGAATTAAAAGTATTGAAGAGCTGTGTCAAATAAACCTCGAGGTGGTGACTAAGAAAGAGAGATTGATGCACCGCGTTTTCTCATATCCGAATGCGAATGTGCATGACATAGCTTTGTATACATCTGATTAATGTACTGCCATCCTGCAAGATACAGATGATTATATTCAATGTTTACAAAAAAAAACGGCTTGTATTTGTATATTTAATAGCAATCCTTAGGAGCCTAGTATAGGAAATCTTTTAAATTTTGAAAGGAACATATTTCTGTGAATTTAAAAATTGTAAAACAATTTAATATTTTAGCACCAGCAACATTATTTTTGTATTATTATTAAACTCCTCAGATAATTGGGAGACTACGTTTTAGTTGTATTTTATTGACTGAGATCAGCTAGCAATTTCTGTATATTTTACACCAGGTTGAATTCGGTGGTTCATTATAACTAAAATATGTTCGAAAATAATTTCCCTCGGCTCGACTGTGTACAACAATAATATTTAGGCAAATGCCGAATGAATAAGACGTTGATGAATTCTGTATGTACCTATTAAATGTACATAAATTTCATCTATGATTTATATAAAGTTTCAGGATCACTGACGCTTAAAATTCATTTATAATTCATGTGGTTTCTTGCCGCAAACGGAGATAACAAGCTCTGAGGTTAACATACGAGCTACTTCTCTTCGATTTCCAGTAGTTAGGGTCTTAACTCAGGTGTTATCTGATTGTGAAACTGGTTATAATTTTACGGAATACGCAGAAGAGCAGTCGAGATTTGTGTATCGTATCTTCGTCTTTCTCTTCGAAATTAATCACGGATTTATTTCTAAAACGCGAAATACTTTCGTTAATCCCATTCATCGTTATCTATTGATTTCATATACATAAATGAAACAAGAAAAATATTTTGTGTTATACTCCGCCTCTTTAGTAAGTAACATGTTATCTTACGAGTGGGCGGCGTCTAAAAGTATGTAGACTGAGCACGATTATGTTTAATATGCACAAGCAAAACAAACAAAAAAGTTTATAAGTACACAAATATAAAGGGTTACATGGTTAAAATGAACAGTTTATGCAGCTTGAAGCAGTTCGGAAGTCTTCGGTAATCTTCGGAAAGCTTCGTGGATGCTAGTGGAAGCAAGTAGGAACTTAAATATTAAGTAAACGAATATATACACAGTTTGAAGAGGTCCAGAGGTTTTCGGAAGTTTTCGGAAGACCTCGGATTTATTGATGAGGCTGAGTGAGAGCTTGAATAACGATAGTTAGAAAGTATTTAAAGTTTGAAGAGGTCCAGGCATCTTCGGAACTCTTCGGAGGCTTCGTGGTTAACTTATGGGATAACGTGGAGTTATAAAGAATTATGATCTGAACAAAAGAACCATACATTGAACATATATACAATATTAAGGGGATTCAGAAGTCTTCGGTGGTTTTCGGAAGGCGTCGGGAGTCGTGATGCCCTAGGTCTCGTCGAGAGTGTTGCCATTGAACACTACGGGTGTGCTATCCCAAAGGTACAGCTCGCAGACACACTCGACGTCACCACAATAAACGATCTTTCATGACGTTATCGTCGTGGTGGAGGTTTGGATGAATTCTCGTCGCAGCCCTTGTGACTGCTGAAGATGGTCCGGTGAGGGCGGCAGGGGTGACAAGAGCTTCGGTGGTGGTAGGGCGTCTCGAAAGGCACGTCGGAGATCGTTCTGCATCTGCTCCGGTTAGCCTGGTGGGTGCCTGTCCAAACGTAATTAACTACTGATTTAGGGAACGAATTAATGCGGCGTGCCCTAGGTACGGCGCCGGGCAGCTATACGTGCTTTACGGTACTGAACTATAACAATGTGTGTGAGGTGCGGAGGCGGGCAGCGTAACTAGCTAAAATTAAGCAGGCTATGGGGAGCACTGCTTGCTGAAGTGGTTGACAAGCAATGGTCAGCACTGTTAGTTGAGTTCTTAGGCTATGGAGAGCACTTCGTGTACTGAATTCTGCTGGATTTGCAATCGTATTTATATGCTTTCTTCCCCTATGTAGGGTATGTTGAAAAAAGGTTAGTGGAATGGGCATCCAATAGATTTGCTACTTTTAGGGTAACACAAAAAAACGAGCTGGAGATTTTGATTTTCTAGGCACTTGTTCTATGTTCAGTACGTGTACTTTGGTATAGGGTAACAAACACAACTAGGTTGGTTTATTCTCGAAACATCAAACTCACGTAGTTGCATAAAAAGTAGTCCAATGCATCCATTTCTTGCCTTCTACTAAAAATTTTACTTACCTATAATATACAGTGCCACCAAGCAAACATAGGACCCGGAAAATATGTGAACTAATTTCCAACAAAAACATACGGAACCAATCACAAAGCGATTTGTTTGATAGTACACTGCGGGAACAAAGCATTTTTAAGCAAATTTAAAATTCCATGGGGTGTGATATGTCATGTCATTGTTAATGAAATCTTCTAAAATTATTAGAGATTAAAAATTCCAATAATGCCATTAATGTTGAATATTAATAACCTATTCTTACAAATATTTCAATTTGACAAATAAAAGCTTTCTACTTTGAGTGTACTTCTTAGCAGGCAGTGGCACTATAGTATTCAAATTTTTATTAACGTGTTGGGTAAATGTGTAGCTAAAGCAGTTGATGGTAATCAGATAAAGCAAAAACAGATTACAGGGATGTACAAGCTAAAGTGTAATGTAGCTCTACTGCATGATATTAAAAGAAACATGTAACATGGTATATAAAATGTAAAAGAGCCCTTAACTACTAGTACTCAACCCTACATAAAAAAATCAAAAACCTCTCAAAATAAATTTAAGGTACCGTATGCTTAACTACGTATTATTTCCTATATCAAATTATCGCTTTTTAATTTGTTCCAAGTTCCACAAATTTAAAAATTCAAAATCAAGAAAATCAAGTTAGAGAAACCAAGTTGTATTAAAAATGTCCATGAATCCCACCGTTCTGAATCGTATATCAAATTTCATACTTTTCACACAAAAATTTTTTAAAGAGTAACTTTTAGCCTTTAGGTATATGTTATTGAAACGAGGTTAACAGATAAAGTGCAACTGAACAGCATGGACATGCGACATAACTTTTATGCATGTTTTTAGAAGTGGAAGCATAAGATAAATCTCCTCAATCCAGTATTAACCAATGCAGTCTAAAATAGATAACTTTTTATAATTCCTAGATTAGGTCGGCGTTGCATAGCTGTTAGCCATGTTAAACAATCGATCCCGCAGTTTTATCATTATCAACCATTGCATTGCAGTTCTAGTCGTATTCGTCACTAAAGCAAAAGTTATGGTCTCTACTTATATATTAACACATCTCCGTCATCCTAAAAATGCAAACAAAATCCTGGGTTACATTCACGACCAAGAGATAAAAAATTGACTCGCACTCTTTCAATTAAATAAGTATCTGAAGAATTCGTAACCTGCAGCTCCTTCTTATAGAAGCACCCTAGATTGGTTTATTATTTAAATTCTGAAGCAAGTAAGTATCAAGCCTTGTATACTGAATTTGCGTTGGATAAAAATCCGTTATCAAAAACTGTCTTTTATTTAGATATATAAAATTGAAGACTTACTTTGTTCTTAATTAGTTTGCTTTTATTAGTTGTATGGAGAACATTTACATTCGGTAAATAAGTTACTAACCTCTTTTAGAGTAAAATTGCCCTTTATTAGAATAGGGTGAAAATTCCCTCTCACCAGAATAGGGTGAAATCGCCTCCTTACCAGAATAGGGCGAAATTGCTCTCTCACCAGAATAAGGTGAAATCGTCCCATACCCTGCACGACATGACGAGTGCTTGAGAACGAGCCGCCAATTGTGTTACTTATCACGAAGGCGCAGCGAGTTGACTGCTTACTACGCGGACACTCGTTTATCCAGACACAGCTCCACCTGTTGTATGTCCAAGTGCAGGCTCATGTCGTTTTCGTAATCGCCCCATGTTGATGCACTATTTCTGGGTTTGCCCGGCTGTAGTGGTGCAGTTGTCATAAAACTTAGCCTATGGCATCCATTTAGATTCCTAAGATGATATACTTCGAGATAGTAGTTCGGGCAAATTTTCAACGAACTTCGTTCGTTTATGAAATCGATTTGTCGTCCGTCTGTCTGTCCGTCCGAGGCCTTTCTAATGGTCGGACATCAATGTGTGATACATCAATCGATTCAGCTCGGTGTCCTGAGCTTAAGTTTTGATGTCAGTTGAAATCGGGCCACGGGGACGCCGTGCCCCCGCGATATTCCGTCGGGAAAATTAAAATTTCAAATAGGTCCAAAATTAATGTGCGATACATATTTGGACTCCCCTAACATAGCTGAGTCGAAATATGGTACCCCCCACAAAATCTGACCACGGATACCCGACCCCCCCCCGGGAATTAATTTTTATCAAAAATTTCAAATAGGTCCAAAATTAATGTGCGATACATATTTAGAATCCTCTGAAAAAACTGAATCGAAATATGATGCCCCCTTATTTACACACACACACACACACACAAACACACATACATACATACATACATACATACACACACACATACATAGCTTTTAAAATATTTATTCAATAAAATAAAATATATTAAAATGTCTCTTTTGTTGTTTATAAATTTTTGTATTTTATCTGAATACTTATAATTATTATAACATAATAATTTTAATTTCTTTAAATTGTTTTAAAGTAAGTCTACATTTGGAAGTTCGTTGCGACAATGCCTTGCATTTTCAACTTGTTTGATATTGCAATAAAATTAAACTATTCCCTGATTTGCGTTGTCACATCTATATCCGACAGTGGATGCTCTAATGGCAAAGTTGACGTGACGCCAGATACCATGTAGGACATCTACAGATGGGAAATAGATTCTTATTATTATATAATAAATGTTCCCAAGATTATTTTAAACTGTATGATTTGTTGATATTAACTTAATAGCAATGATTCATCTATAGAAGTATTAAAAGATATTTACTATGTTGTTTTGACCTTTGTGCTGATGGTAGTTCATTGTGTGTGCCTCTGAAGAATGCTGCGTCTATGGCAATCGCGGCAGAGTTCCATTTCGAAGTTTAAAGCCTGGCAAGTAGGCTGAGAGATAAACGTTAACACACTGTATTATCTGGTACTCAAATACCACGACAATAATTTTTATTTATAAAGTTTATAGAGATTGATAAATAAACACAAGGTTTTTATATCTGCATTCTACTCTACCAAGTTGAAGGTCTGTTAAGATGATTATCCAAGTGTGTTGAGCAGTCCTTATGGCAGTGACACTTGGTCCATAGCGCCCTCGATACCTAAACGGTAACTTGGAAACCAATCAACACTAAGGAGCATAGGTTTAATACCGGTCGCTGTAAAATCAGCCTACCTTGGGCTGTATGAATTGTGTCTTTGACTTCAAAGGGGTTGCAGTGACTATAAATTACTCGGCAGTTGACCTTTGTTTTTGCCCTTATTAATATAGCCGTAAGAGTCTAAACTTTGTAGAGTTTGAATTTATTTACGTTTATAAAGAAAACAGTGTCTATTTGTCAATAATGCCATCTTGCACCTAAATAACATAATAATAATATGTAAACGGAATATTACTCTTAAAAATTCCTTTTGGTAATATTTTATCTTAAAAGTAGCTATCGGGTTGGAAATGAATGCTAAAGATGGCGCTAGAAAAAAAAAGGATAATATGTAAATAGGGTTGTTACTGGTGCAAAAGCATGTAGCGGTTACGTAACAAGTAATTGATTATGCACACGAATTATTGACAATTTGATTGTGTGCTAATATTATGGAGGGAATAAGTATAATAGTAAATAAAAGATGATTTCACCCAAGCCAAGGTGAATGATTTTTGTATCTGACAAAACTGACCAGAATGGATCTTAGAATTTCCCATGTTATATCCCATAAGAAAATAGGTTTTTTTGCCCCAGAACGAAGGTATCATATATACTTGTTCTTTAGTGCGTCGTACTTCAGAAGCGTACGACTACTATAAAAAAAGTTGAGGCTATCTATATTTTTGCCGCTATTTCTACAATTAGCCGCGGTTTGTTTGAAATTCAAAAATTTGTTTTAGCTGAAAGTTAGTCCTTCGTTAGTGCTTGATACCTTAGCGGAGTACAAACGTTAACAAAAAAGTTATAGGACAACTTTATAACTGGCCGCGGTTTGTTTCAAATTCAAAAATTCCTTTCAGTCGGAAGTTGGTACTTCCTTAGCGTTCTTTTGTGCTTCATATTTCAGTGGCGAACGAATGTTAATAAAAAAATTGTGGTTACTTACATTTTTGCGGTCAACTTTAAATTGGCAGCGGTCGATTTTAAACTCAAAAAATTGTTTCAGCAAAAACTTAGTGCTCCGTTAGTGCTCCATATCACAATTGCGTACGAATGTTAATAAAAAGGTTGTGACCACTTACATTTTTACGTTAAAATTTACAACTGACCACGGTTTGTTTCAGATATTCGTACCCCAAATTTCATTTCCGAAAGTTGACAACAGATTTTTTTGTACTGGAAGCACGAAAGGTCACAAGTAGTAGCATAATCTTCAGTATAATCTTTAGTGCTTTGTTAGTGCTTCTTTATGCCTTAAACTCTGACACAATCGCAATTCTAGTTTCGGAATTATTGGACTTTAAAGTGTAAAGCGGGAATTTGTCTAAAGTTTTCTTGTAATGGAAGCATCAACGATTCCATGTAGCAAAACCTTTAGTGCTTCGTTGTGTGGTAAATCCCATCACAGCTCCACTTTCGGTTTTGGATATATTAAACGTAAATATACAAATCTGTAGATTTATTTCACATTTTTTTGTTAGAGGAGTATAATTAGTTTGACGTATCAAAAGCCTTTAGTATTTCATTATACTTTAAAGTTCAACTCTACCTTATTTCTATTCTCGGAAATTATACAGTCCAAAAAGCAACGCTTGAATAAAACGTTTTACGTTAAGAAAATTAGAGCTTGTTCTGGAGGACACTTAAACTATGGTTTTTGCTACCACAACAAAAGAACTGCAGCAAACTTCCTGCTATGCAATTTTAACACTAATGTTTCCAAAATCAAAAGTGCCGTTGATTGAAGTTGAAGGACAATCTATCAAGACACTGATGGTTTTACTGCATAAGACAATTAGTGCTTCCATAAAAAATAAGTTATAGCCAACTTCCAAATCTGAATTTTGAAACCGAATATTTTAGAAACGGGATGTATCGCTACGCTGTGGTTTGTTACATAATAAAGCAATAACGAATTTATTTCGAGGATCCTCCTTTGGTCATAAGTACTGCTTTAACAAAAAAGTTGTAGCCAACTTCCAGGTCTAAAATTTGAAGCCGAATATGTCAAAAACCGGAAGTGCGGCTGTGATGTCGTTTGCAGAACAATAAAGCATAACAAAAAGGTTTTACTATATAACATTTCTACTTCATCCATACCAAAAAAATTTAGCCAACTTTAAAGCTTCCAACTCTAGACTTCAAAAAACTTCCAAAACTGCAAGTGAGGCTTTGTTGTAGTATGATGCAGAATGAACCGTTAAGGAAGCTTTAAATATTAGGTTAGATATGATGATTAGTGCTGCCGTAATAGTAAACTTCTAGACCTGAACGTTGGAGACGAATATTTCCGAAACCGAAAGTATGGTCGAAATTGGGTTTGAAACACCATGAAGCACTAACAAAGCAATTGCGCATTTTGCTATATAGCATATTTTGTTCCTTATACGTTTAGCCAACTTTTCCGCGCAACAGGATTGTCATGGAATTCTTCTATTCATTCTACTCAACGCGAGCTTAAGTATGCTTATTTTCAAAGCTTAATTTTGATTATACCTCTACTTGTAACGTCACAATTTATTAAGTATCAGAAAAAATTAATTTTCACTAATAAAATGTATAAAACTTCAAAACAGCGTTCAATAATCAAAAGCGTTGGTTTTATATATAAAAATTACTTGGTATTTAGATTAGTTTCATATGGTCCATAGTAGCTAAGGATAGAGTCAAAAAACAGGTAGAGCATAGTAAAGGTTCCCCAGATGTAAATATAGATAGTACCTACAACTTAATAGCAGCAAAAGTAATTTAAAGTTAAATTAAATAAAGAAATAACAGGACATTCAAACGTCCAAATTTATAGATATAAACTAAACGACATCAAAATCAGAAAAAAATATGAAAATATCGTAGATGGTAAAATAACGGAAGCTGGCAAAAACGTAAAAAAAATTGGAAGCTCCTGAAAAAAGTAGAATTAGAGGAAGTGCGCATTTTTTGATCAGCAAAAATTATGCAGCAAGACTAACGTATGATATCTTAAATTTAATAGAAGAAAGAAAGAATTTGAATTTAAAAGGAGTATAGTAGTAATACTTAACAAAGAATACTTTAAGAGAAAGGCAGGATATCCAAAGTGTGTATGCGTTTGGATACTTGTTTAAATCCTCGGTAATGTTTCGATGGACATTGTATTTGCTTTTAATAGTCAAGTAGAACAGGAAGTAAAAAAGCAAGATTTGGAATGATTGACACAATATCTATTTATTTTTGACAACCTTTTTGTTTTATTTTTCAAACACTCAAACTATGACAAGTAGTTGCCTAGATGAAAAGCAATCACATGTTTTCGGTACATATAAGTAATATGGTTTCTTAGGTACCACGTATTACGGACAAAAAAAAAGGGGTAAACAGTGTTAACGTGCTAGTGAACTATAATTGAGCGGATTTTGTAAGAGACAGGAGCTGAACGTAACAAATTTATTACCACTCATACTTGACTTGTATATGAAATAAGTAATAAATATAATCAAAGAAGTACACATAATAGGTGTCATAATTCAACAAGATAATTCAAATGCTAGGGTATGTGAAAGATATAGTTATATTTGCAGAATCTGGTAAGAAATTAGAAATAGAACTAAGTAAATGAAAAAAAATGTAAATAAGGATTCAGGCATGAGAACAAGTAAAACAGACACAAAGATAATAGGACGTTGTAAACAGCTATAGCAAAGCTAGAGCTAGAAACATTATAAAAAGTCAAAGAAATTTAAGTTTGTTACGTAGGATGTACAATGACAATAGAAATAACGAGAACAAACCAAGAAAGGAAAGCCTTTGATTCCATCGTTCGATACTAAAATTTAGAATAGCTCTTACTGGCGGGCCTACGTTTAGAGCATATCACAATATTTATACAAAATATTAACATATGCAAAAAAAGTTAAGTTAGGAGTTTTTGAGATGTTGTTCTATAGGGGATTGCGTACGATTAGCTACACAGATTTTCATAGTCTTCCAATGCAAAGTTACTAATAAACGCGGATTGCTAAATCTCTCACGCAAAGCATTATATGAAATAATAAAATTATCCCCAGAAACAGGTACAGATTTAACAATTTTCAAAGATTCTCCGCTACATTACATGTGATTTTCCAATGCTCCACCCGAAGGTACTACATTGGCCAGGAAGCGAGTTTTTTACCTGGAAAATTTTGAATTTTGCCGAATCCTTGCTGTTCCAAGCAAGGTAGGGATCTTTAACGTGCGTGACAACACTCACACACGGGACCTCCATTTTACCTCTCATCCGAACGAGGGTGTATTTTTGCGAAAAATGCTCGCCTAACATTTTTCAAGCGGACCGTGTCGGGATTCTCCGCTACAGCAGCTGATAAGGTAATTTAATTTCTGAATATTGGTCAACGAAGCATTATTGTAAACGAGACTGTCAAATAAATCAATAAAAAATGAGAATCCAGTTACCTCATTATTAAAATGGGGCAGCTTTAAAGGCAACAATTTTGGTCCACTACTGACTGCTCGGTGTAATTTCACTAATTTGCGGTGCCCGCATTTCTTGCATCGTTTCAAGATGAAGCAAATTTCAATAACAAGCTGCATCTATCTCTTTCCGTAGAGCGTTGAAAGCAAATAATTACTGCATCTGTTGACAAAGATTGAAAGTCTAATCCAAATTAAAATGCCTATTAAAATTGCAGGGTAAATGTCATTTACTCCCATATGTTTGATTAATAATAACGTTTTTAACCACTTGAATAGTCTTGTATAACGTATGACCAAAGTCCCAATATTTAATAATTGCCATTTTAAATAATAAACTGTATTGCTAAATACCGTCTTGTTTGAGCCATAATGAAAATGTTATTTTGAAAGAGCAGTATAATAGCTAAATTGTAAACATGTGTAACCCTCAGCTTGCGGTAAAAATTAAGGTTCTTGTTTAACCACGAAGATGTTAAAACTACCCATAAATGATAAAACACGCTTTTATGAATATTAGCTAAATAAGTTTAAGTACAGACCATGTCGTAAAACTAACGGTTGGTCAAATTACCAAATGCGTTTAAGTATAGTAAGCTAATTTACATTGCTTTTTGTAGAATACGGGCAGCTTTAACATCACAAGATTCAAAAGTACAAACAAATTATTAAACACTGTGGCTGAAATCATCAAAAAAGCAGGACAGCTTAATACATCGGTGTATTACCTCTTGCAGATGTGTTCAATTTTCACGTTTGCAACCTCACTGAAGGGACTTGTATGTTATTAGCAAAAACGCGGCAATGGCTTTTAATGAAAATACGCAAATATTTATATTAATACTTTGTTCATGTGAATTACACCACATTGTTTAAGTTACGGCATAAAACACTTATTTACGATGTAAGGTCAGTTTATATAGCTTATTTTGCACATTTACCTCGCATACACTATGGGGTTTAAACACAAATTAACAGACTGAAATAAATGTATTAAAACAGTGGCGTGAAATGCAAAACTAATGATTCATGTACAGACAACGTTTTAACATAGGACGGTAACCGTTCGAATTTAATTACAAGTTGTAGTATTGGTAAGGTTTATCTTAGAGATGCATAATTATAAAGACCAATTCTTTTTGTAGCATACCGATGGACAGTCAGTAAGCTGTATACTAATATACAAAGAAATACGACAGAAGGCTACAATAGAAGAATATAAATACCTTAAAGCTGTCAGTCCGACGTTTGTGTGAACAAATTGTAGGTCACACTCAACAGATGTATAGTCTTATACACCATATAACACTGCCAATCTCTGTGTAGTGTCAGTTTCAAGAAGTGACCTCGTTCAACTTTGCCGTTACGCTGAATACCGAGTACGGACTGATGTATATTACACACACGCACTCGCATAATGTTTTACGTAAACTTGGGGCTGTTGGTATTATATTGTCACTCACTCTAACATCGTGTTCTATAGTGATGATTTACCAAAACCTTCATAGTGTAAGTTTTAGTAGTTAAAGTGACCAAACTTTTAGTTATCACCGATTAAGTCATTGTTACCCTATATAAATGCTTCTTTTGCATTACCTGTCATAACTACATAATCAGAAAATGTGTATATGACCGATTTACCAAAAACCTTCAAGGTAGCGTCAACTAGTAGTAAATACAAAAGCCGCTATGATTGGTCATTGTACCTAACGAAGTCTTTTAACAAATTGTAACGTCGAAGTTTAAATGTACAACTTGTTTAGTACGTAAGTTTACCATTTAGCGTAGCATAGTTCAAAACTTAGTGTCCAATTGTGATACGAAGGTACAGCAATGTAAACTGTGACTACTTTTTCAATTACACTTTTTGCGTAAGAAGCTAAGAACGTACGCGTGAGGCCAGGGATATGTCAATAATTTACTCACAAGTAATGTGTCCGAGTGCGCACCGTTGTTACTTTGGGTGTAGTTAGCTATAATTAATCTATTGTAGGTCGTCACTCTAGACCCATACCTGACAGTGATTATATACCCTTTGATATGTTACTTACTGTACCTATAAGATGCCAATTCACCTAGTGGAGTTTATTTGGAGTTAAAGATAATAGTGATCTATTCGTGGTATCAATTTGCCGTACGCTGTAATCAACCGATTTAGTCGACCTGATTAATTAATTTCATATTTCACCTTATTGATAAAAGTTGAGTTGGGCTTTGTCGATTAGTAACCGAGACCCCTCGATCGTATTCTAACCAGTGACTACTGATTTACCCAAAACCCTTCAAGGTCAAGCGTTTGCACTCTAGTCAGTTACAGTGACCATTATATTCGCATGCTGTATTGGGACTATTTTAGCCCTGACCTATGATGTTCTATTTCATCTACCTGCTCAGTGAAGCTAAAGAGCATAGTGCCGTCGCCACGATTTACCATACCTTCACCGCGTAGTGCTGAACTGGCCCGTAAACAGAAAGCTTGAATCGTGCGCTATTCGTATAGTGCGAATTAGTGCCGTAAAATTTTAAAGCTGTTTCGATTACTTATTTATTAATATTGTACATTACTTGTATTAATAAGCGAGATCCCCACAGTGGCCATAAATTTGAATCAGCCTGTATTACATATCAGTTACTTCTTTTGAAGTTGAAGGCAAAACAATTAGGCATATGAATGTATAATGGGAAATCAGTGTGTATAAATTATTGTTTAAAATATAGGTTAAGTTGACATTTGCATGCATGTACCTATTTTTCTCTAAACAAAGAAGCTTTTTGAATTGTAGTTACAAAGAAACAAGAGTAATAGGTGTAGTTGCTTTTCTTATCTGCAGGCATTTCCAGTAGATCACTTTTGTACAATGACATTTCTTTCTAGGTCGATGAACTCTACACCTTTATCCCTCGTTTGTTTGATTCTATTCTTTTTTCGTACTTTGTTACTTTCCGCTTTCTACCTACAGATTCATCATTTATCACGTTATCACTTGTCCATTGGTGTTTTGACTTAACAAAAGTTTTCAAAATGGTGGATTAAATTACTCGGTGTAACAAATCTTATATTACAAAGAATAAAGCTCATAAACAAGAACTAAAACAGTGACACCTGATAAAGCGCGCGAAACAAATTAAGCCGCGGTGTCAACGTCACAAGTTAGAAGGATCCCAGTCACAGACTGAGGACCTTTAAACATTAGCTTCTGTGCTAAATATACATTGGACTGTGTCCTTGTAAGCTTGAAACGGTGAAGCTATCTCAAACATGCCATTTTCATTAATATCTTAATTTCCTTTTTTTGTGACAGAGGCCTTTTAGCATATGCCGATTCAATAGTAATAGCGTACTGATAGTGTTAGCTCAAGATAGCAAATATTGGGTTACAAGCCAACCTTGAAGTTGTGTCTAAAAGAGAGAACTAAAATCTTTAGTGAAGTGTTTAAACTACTAAATGAGAGCCTTTAAATATAACTAATTCTATGCCCCTATGAAAGTAAACACACCGCCTGTACCGATTTTACAAACTTGTTTCAATTTTTTGTTGTTCAACCTAAAAGATACTATCCCGAAGCTTTTCCCTATCAACAGGATCCAAAGCGTTTGCAAAAACTTCAATGATTAATTTACCCTTGTGTAAGCGGTTCTATTTTTTGCGGTTACTTTAATAAAATCGCTGTAGGCAATTTACCTTAGCAATCATGCCGGCGAATTATTAGGTAAGCTCTTCTGGGAGTTCTGAAGGTCAACAGTTAGGCATTGAAGCTATAATGAGGGAAACTTTCATCTGTATTAAACGTTATTAAATTTATAATGCCTGAGAGTATAGAAGGACGTTCGTAAATAAATCAGGTCATTTGATAGAAGGGCATTGTTCTTAAGAACAAGAAGAGATTTGCAAATATTTCAGGATTACAACGAATATGAGGGTCCAGTTAAGACGAGTAATTAGGGAGTTATTTCGAAAGTAAATCGTAAGGTCTAATTTAATTCACCAAAGTTTATAATAAGGTTAATATTGATTAAGTTATTTGAAAATATCGCTTTACAGCTGTCGAATGTTTTGGGAACAAATCAATCTGAAGTGCGTGTTATATATCGGAATGCTTACTTGTAAACCAATTATAGAAAGATTGTTTTTCCTGTTCCGGAAAGTTAACTACTGGCAGAAGGTTGTAATTCAACAAACAGTATTGCAATTATTCAAAATCTCTACGCTTGTACAAATTTATCAACACATTATTTGTTTAATTATACTCTGTTATTTGAAAAAAATTTTTAACACGGCATGCATTAAGAGCCAGAAGTCCTCTCCGGAGTGCTTGCAATGAAGTAGAGTTGCCTTGAATAACCTCTACTCTACTCATCGTTTATATCTACAAGATTTACATAGGATATAGGCGTACACATGTTTGCCTAGCGAAACTTCATAAGGCTGACATGAAGATCATAAAGGCATATTTATACTTGTTGAGTTACACTACCTATACAAATAGCTAAAGTTGAACTACGATACTGTTTTCAAGAATACTATATTCTGCACTACATTTGATTTTCCAATGCTCCACCGCCAGGAAGCGCGTTGTTTACCTGGAAATTGTGAATTTTGTTGAACCCTTACTATTCCAAGCAAGGTAAAGATTTATAACGTGCGTGACATCACCCTCGCACGGGACCTCCATATTATTTGTCATCCGAACGAGGGCGTATTTTTGTTAAAAATGCACGCCTAACATTTTTCAAGCGGACCGTGTCGGGATTCAAACCCGGGATCTTAGGCATTGTGGTCACACGCATACCAACTACACCACGGAACCACCAACATAATCTACATCATCATACTGTGACATATTTAAATCTCCAAATCTTTTCAAATAAAGTTAGAAAAGTTAGAGAGCAGAATAGAAGAGAACAGAATAAAAGGTATTTGTGCTTTACTTAGTGATGTAGTAATTAGTGTGCGGCTGTTAATCTATATTAAGAATTAGTAAAGGCGGCTTGATGTTATATTACCTAGATGCATTCAATTGTAATCAGTGATACACAATGTGAACCTTATTCTGTCACAAACCTTTAAGGTAACTAACGTTCTAATAAAGGTAAGTTTCAACTATAAACCCTAGGACTATTATATTTATATAACATAAGATACATACGAATACATAATTATACACGTTGTCGCGCCCTGGCACTGCATCAAATTTCTTTTAATATTAGGATTAGGGGATTTTAGAACCCAAAAAAAGAAAGCTTCTTACCCATCCCTAATTCAATTAAGTTATTACGTTTAAAGTTTGGGGTTATACTTTTCCACGAACTAGAGGTAAACAACTCCAAATTTATGGCCCGTATCTCTCATAAGCACGCATTTTCCCACGTCTTGAAAAAAGTGTGTTTATTATGTCTACTTAATGAGAAGGTTGAATAGAGAAGATATCAACAAATTCGTAGAAAGACGCATTTTTAAAACAACAGACATGATTTGACGGCCATCTATTGAACAGTATCGAACGCGAGCGCACGTCAATTCCGAGTGAGGTTTTCATTCTGCATCCTTCTGCTTTTCCTATAATTACTCAATAAACATCTCGTGTTCCGTGAAAGTGTAAGGTTAACCTCACTTCACCGCCAAAATTCGTTTAAGCATAGAAGAAACTAATTCTAGCCCACCCTTATCACTTAAGGACGAGGGCAAGGTGTCGTTGGCTTCAGCTAATAATAAGACAATCCATGGCTTATTTTTACATGGTTGTCTTTAACTGTTTGACGGCAATAAGCTACTTCCGTGGTTACACAAATACGAAATCATAGATGTAATGTCAAACTTGGAGTGCAAGCAAGTAGTAAATAAGAATAACATACAACACATTGTTTATGATCTTGCTCACACTGCACTAATATAAAAATCCATATTTATATTAGACTGTTGGGCAGAAATTAAAAAAAAAACAGTTTGCGTTACAGAGTATCGATTATATATATGAACACTGCAAAGTAACTAATGAAAGTGTGCAACAATTAGTCGTAAGTTACGATTCTTAATTATCAGCGGACAAAGAACATCTTATAGGCTAGCTTAAACGATTTATTAGAGAGGCAGACCAGATTTGCTGTGCAGATTTCTGAGATTTTTTACTGGTGCAGATATTATTACTTGTAATATATAAGTTGAATTTAATTACATGCAGGGAATTGAAAGAAGACCTACCTCTCATACATGTAATAATATTTTAGTTTTGGCGCTTTCATGTGCTACGTAAAATTACAGTTTTCAAGCTAGAACTGAATAATGTTTTAAAGTCGAATATGTGGTGTACGAATTTAATATAATATTGTTTTTGCACACAGAGATACAAACTGATACGTTGAAACGTACCTGTACCCTTCGTGCGTCTTTTTTTAATTTTTGATCAGAATTTAAAACAAAAATTTTGATGTATTTTATTTATATTATTATAGTTCTTGCTGAATGGAAAGTAAGTATGGAAAAACATTTTTATAAATTTTGTTAGGCGCCGGATTCTCTTTGGTGTATACGTGCATCATTTTGCAGAAATGTTATCTACTATTTTTATATACATAATATTTTAATACAAATTAGTAAGGAACTGTTTTTGTGTTACGTATTTTAATAAACGAAAAAATATTTTTACGTGTTTTCTTATTATTCTACAATCCATGCAATTTTGAATTTATGTTATTAATTCATACATATATATATATATATATATTATATATATATATATATTATAGTGGTTCTAAAAGATCGAAAATAAATATAAAAAGAAGCAATTTCAAAACACCCTGTATAAAGGAACAACCAGAAATTACGTGCGAAATTTATATTAGTTAATTCATTTTTAAGTATCAGGTATTAACGAAATTTTATAAATAATTAATGAAATCTAAGTAGGTTTACAAAGAAATTAAATGGTAGAAGCCAATGCCATTAATTTATTAATTAATTTGATTTTTAATTGAACGATTATTGATGTATAATTTGCATAAAAGCGTGTAAAAACCCAATGATACCAAGATGAAACGCGTTGCTATCTGACAAATATATCAGTGGGGTAGAAATACGCCGAACTCTAAATCGTGGAAATGTATTTAAAATGTTACGATTGAACACCTGCCTATTTTCTAAATGTCAAGTTCTGTTTAATTTGTAGATAACAAAAAAATTATTCTAAGGATTGTTCAAACGATAGGATGTTTTAGCATGAAATGCTAATGAGAAAGTCCACGTGTGGTAGACAGCGCACAAACAAGGATATCGATTTCCTACTGGTAGCGACGGGCAACAATCCTTACATTGTTGAAAGAAGAAGGGGTTGCTTGCGCTAAGAACAAGGCAGTTGCGGTTTGACCATGCTCGGATTAGCACGTTCATTATAAAGGCGGGTCGTGGTTATATTGCTCTCATATTAAAATTGGTATTATAAATTCATTTATCAATGCACATATGTTTTGTTGCACGGTAATGTTTATATTCAATTTATTAAATCTTTTTAATAAACATACAGTCCACAATTATCGATTTATTTTCAAGCTTTTTTTATTTAATTAAGCACAACTCAAATATGGTGAAATACGAGCCTATGGAGTCGCTAAATTGAGTGATAAGAATTCGTGTTTATCACCTACCACTCAAGCAAGGTTAGAAGGAGACGTAGATAACGTATAAGCATGAAACCACAATAACATAGGAGGGATTTGAGAAACGTCATTCGGTGTACGATTGGTCGATATGTTTAGTTTGACTTGATATAGACATGAGGATAGGGTAGCGTAATTTTCTTAAAATATTATAACGGGGACGGAAATTCGCGGATTTGAAAATGGGGTTGAGTGCAAAATTGTGAGAATGTGTTGTTGTGAGCAGGGGATTTCGGATAAATGTGGCCAGGAGAGGTTACATTAAAAAGATATAAATAGTTTACGAGAATATTATTAAAGCCCTTATTATTTCGATCGTCCCAAAAGCACGTATGAAAGTTAACACGATTTGTAAGTATTATCAAATCATTTAAATTGTATTGCTTAGTGGTAGCCTCTTAATTAAAAACACGGTTAGTGTGTGGTAGCGACGGGCAACCATCCTTACATTGTTGAAAGAAGAAGGGGTGGCTTGCGCTGAGAACAAGGCAGTTGCGGTTTGACCATGCTCGGATTAGCACGTTCATTATAACGGCGGGTCGTGGTTATATTGCTCTCATATTAAAATTTATATTATAAATTTATTTATCGATGCACACATGTGTTATGTTGCACGGTAATGTTTATATTCAATTTATTAAATCTTTTTAATAAACATACAGTCCACAATTATCGAATTATTTTCAAGCTTTTTATTTAATTAAGCACAACTCAAATATGGTGAAATACGAGCCTATGGAGTCGCTAAATTGAGTGATAAGAATTCGTGTTTATCATATTTATTGGTCCTATTCGTGCTATCGGATGCGTAGTGAATTATTAAGTGTTTTTTAAATGATTGTTTAAAGTCGAATGTGGTATTAATTTTCGCCATATTATAAACAATCCGATTGAGCATTCAAAATATTATTGGAAAGAATTTTAAGTGCTTTATTATGATTAAATGATTCTTTAATCGGTGTTGTTAAAACGTTTTAAATTAAAAATAGTGCAGTGCGAATTTGTATTGATTTAATTCCAGATGGTCATATCTTTACAAATTTGTATAAAGTTTTACTGATTAATTCCGTACGGTCATATCAGTGAAATAAACGTTTTAATTTGAATTGTGTATGCAAGAATTTAGAAGGCACCTGCACATCGTTATATTGAAAGCGAGCAGAGACCTTGGTATAGTATACAGCTGTATTCGCCTGGAGATAAGAAAGGTAGGCCAAACTAGCAATTATATTTTAACGTGTTGGTTCTGGAATTTCCGTTTTATAACAAAACTACTAATAGTTGGGTTTTGTACAAACTGCAAGTATATTTACTTATTATTTATTGGTAGCAAGAAACATTAGGTTTCTCATTGCAATTAAAATTGTGTGAGTGAAAAATTTATATTTATCATCATGACAAAGGGTAAAAAAACTTTGTTAGGTGAACGTTCATTTTTGAAGAATAACATAACTAGGGCGAATTTTTACGTCCTGGAGGCAGAAGCGATATCTATTGCGGAATTAGATTTTGAAGAAATAAATATTAAATTCGAGCTTATTAAAAGTAGTTTTGATGAGTTTATGCATGTTTGTTGTCAGTTGCAAGAATTTGAAGCAGAAGATAATTTTGATGAAGCAGAGGTGGTTGAAAAATTGTATACAACGACTTACGCTAAGTTTAAAAGATTGTTAAAATTGCAGGGCAGGTCTGAGGGATCTTCTAGTGATGGCACAAATAATGTTGTCAAAGGAAATATTAAATTGGAAGCCTTACAATTACCTATATTTTCGGGGCAAATTCAAGGTTTTAAATCGTTTTTTGAGCTTTTCATAACTCTTATTGATAAAAATCCAAATTTGGAAAATATCGAAAGACTAATGTATTTACGCAAACATCTAAGGGATGAGCCATTGCGGTTAATTTCTGCGTTGCCCGTGGAAAATAATTCTTATACTACGGCACTGAATATTTTGCAAAAAAGGTATAAGGATGATTATTTGATTATTGATTGTCATATCAAAGATTTAATGGAATTATCAATTGCAAATTGTAATGACTCGGGTATGTTACGGGACTTTGTAGCCAGAATAAGGCAAACTGTAGCTTATCTAAAAAATTTAGGGGAATCAATTTGGGATGCTATGATAGTTCATCTTATACTTTCCAAGCTAGACATTTATAGCAATCGAGCTTATCAAAATGAGAGAAAACCTAATTCTAGGGCTAATTTGGAAGAACTTTTAGAATTTTTGGATAGGAGGGCTTTGAATTCGGAATTAACTAAATCGAGTGTCAAACTTCAAAATAATAGTAAAACATTTAATAAGCAAACACATTTTAAACCTGTATCTAACACTATTACTGCTGTACCGAATTCTGGTAAATCTTTTAAGCAAAAAATTGAGAAAGGCAGACAAAGAGTGAATTCAAACTCAGTAAATTGTAAATTTTGCAAGCATGGAGGTCATCCAATTTTTAGGTGTGATCAATTTAAAAATGCAAGCATGCAGGAAAGGGAAAAGTGTATTTCGGAAAACAAAGTGTGTAAAATATGTTTAAATGTACATGTGGGTCAACCCTGTTCTGTTGATCTCAAATGTTTTATATGCCAATCCAAGGAGCATCACACATACTTGCATACGGGTGTTCAGTTAAATGCGGTAGATAATGTGGTAGCTGCTCAGGGGATAACTAAAGTAAAGTCTACTATTTCAGAATTTGTTTTATTGCCTACGGCATCAATATTAGTAAAAAACACTGAAGGTGAATTACTTTCGGCACGAGCCTTGTTAGATTCAGGCTCACAGACTAGTTTTGTTACAGTTAAATTTCGTGACAAATTGGGGTTAGACACTTGTCGTACAAAGAAATTAACTAAAATTTCTGGTATTTGTGATAATTCGACAGAGTGTTCAGAATGGATCGACTTGTCGATTCGTTCGAGATATGGGAATTATGAAATTTCTCATGATTTCGGGGTAATTCCGAAAATTACAGTTGAATTGCCTCAAGTAAGTTTTGATTTCAGCAGTTTTAAATTGCCAAGGGGTTTGCCGTTGGCTGATGACAAATTTTTTGAGTCAGCTGAGGTAGACATTCTTTTAGGTGCAGATATTTTTTTCTCGGTTTTGCTTCCGCAAAATATAAAAATGGGTATAGATCAGCCTAATTTTCAGAATTCTTATTTTGGTTACTTTGTGAGTGGAAAAGTGCCGTTCACTACAAAAGTAAGATGTGGTGCTAGTTTGCACGCAGTGTCGTTACATAGTGCGGTAATTGATGCTGATGAAAATTTAAATCAGTTGATGGAAAAGTTTTGGGAAACCGAAAATGTTTTTATTAAAAATGACCAAGAATCGCTGACTGAAAATGAAATAGCAGAGCAGTGTTTTGTAAATAAATTTATAAGAGTTGACGGGCGGTTCCAAGTCGATTTACCTTTAAAAGTAAATTTAGAAGAGTTCCAATTGGGAGATTCGGCTTCTATGGCACTCAAACGCTTTGAAAACTTAGAAAAACGATTTGTAGCAAATGAAAGTTTATATTTAAAATTTTCGCAATTTATTAAGGAATTTCTAAGTAGAGGTTTTATAGAAGATGTGGAGGTTGATCCCTTTACATTACATAATGAGAATTGGTATTTTTTGCCTTATCATGGTGTAGTAAGAGATGACAAAATTACGACGAAACTTAGAATTGTAATGGACGGTAGTGCCACTACAAAAACTGGTGTTTCTTTGAACAGTATTCTGTGCAATGGAGATATTGTTCAACCTGAGTTATTTGACATTTGCTTTTATTCCGTACTTATAGGTATGTCTGTATGGCGGATATAAAACAGATGTATTTGCAAATTTCGATAGAACCCGCACACAGAAAACTTTTAAATTTTCTTTGGAGAGAGAGTAGAAATCAACCGCTGCAGGTTATGCAGTTTAAACGGTTGCCTTTCGGCTTGAAATCCAGTCCTCATTTAGCAACGAGATGTTTATTACAATTAGCTGTTGAGGGAGAAACAGATTTTCCCTTAGCTTCGTTTATTTTGCGTTTTAATACTTATGTTGATGACTGCCTTTTTGGTGCAGATCATAAGGAAAGTTTGTTGCAAGCTCAAGCTGAACTTATAAAATTACTGGGTTTAGCTAAATTTGAATTACATAAATGGTGTTCCAACCATGTGGAATTAGTACGAAATATTCCACGACAACTTCAACATTTTGAAGAAACAAATATTACTAATGAAAAGGGGAGTATTTTAAAAACCCTAGGTATATCGTTTGATGTAAATACGGATCAATTTATAATGAGTTGTGGAATGAAAACCGTTTCTGCAACATGCAACAAAAGATTTGTTTTGGGCTTTATTGCCAGGTTATTTGATCCTTTTGGCTTTTTAGCTCCAGTTATTACTGTGGCAAAATTATTGATGCAAAAAATATGGGCTGCAGGTCTGGACTGGGACACAGAATTACCTGATAAATTGAAGGAGGAATGGGAATCATTTTCACAGGGATTAAGGTGCATGCCAGCAATTAAAATTAATAGATATTTAAATTTTTCCGAGGCTGTTTCCATTGAACTTGTTGGATTTTGTGACGCTTCGCAAATTGCACAAGGTGCTTGTGTTTATGTACGAGTAGTTACGGTCAGTAATACAGTGGAAATAAAATTGTTAGCTTCCAAATTAAAAATAAATTCGTTGAAAAATAAAACAAGCATTCCGAGGTTAGAATTAAACGGGGCATTGATATTAGCAAGACTAATAAATCGAATTTTTGGTATGCTGAAGGATAAAATACAAAAGGTTTTTTTGTTTTGCGATTCAAAAATTGTGTTAGCATGGTTGAAAATAGAATATTGGAAACTTAATACTTATGTCGCCAATAGAATTAAATTGATTCAGGAATTAACGTCCGAATTTCTGTGGTGTTATATCCGTTCTAATGAAAATCCTGCTGATCTTGTTTCGAGAGGAGTTTTACCGCGCAATATAGAAAATTGTATCTTGTGGTGGAAGGGTCCTGAATTTTTAGGGACACTTGATTGTACAGTTGACAAATACCTTCGGCCGTCCGAGTTTAGTGAAATGTTACCAGAAATGAAGCCCGTAGTGAATGTTGTAGTTCAGAGTAAAGATAAATTAGTATTATTCGAAAAGTTTTCAAATTTTATGAAAATGAAAAGAGTTTTGGCATATTGTTTGCGTTTTATTTACAATTGTAGGAATAAAACTAATAAAAAAACTAGTAATTTAACAATAGAAGAGATAGATGAATCGCGTACGATTATATTAAAACAAGTACAAACGGAGTATTTTACAAAAGAGATTGCAGAAATTAAAGCAGGTAAATCTTGTAATTCGAAATTATTATCACTGAATCCGTTTTGGATTCGCAAGGATTGTTGCGTGTATGAGGAGGCTGCATAACAGTGCACTTCCGTTTCAACATAAATTTCAATAATTCTACCTACTAAAAGTTTTATAACAAAAATTATTATAAATAACAAACATTTACGGTTGTTGCATGCCGGTGTAAAGTTAACATTGTCAGTTTTGAGACAGCAATATTGGATATTAAATGCTACTAGAGAAATTAAAAGTGTTATTGCTAAATGTTTAATTTGTTGGAAGTTAAAGTCTGAAGCTTCTAAGCAGCTAATGGGCAGTTTGCCGTACGATCGAGTGAACATAGCTCGGCCGTTTGAGAAAGTTGGGGTGGATTTTGCTGGACACTTCTATATTAAGCAATCAAGAGTCAGAAGAGTGATTCTTACAAAAGGTTATGTAGCAGTTTTTTGTTTGTTTTGTAACAAAAGCAATTCATTTAGAAGTAGTGTCAGATTTGAAAACTGAGACATTTATAAATGCTTTAAAGAGGTTTGTTAGTAGGAGAGGTGTACCGCGAATGATTTTTAGTGACAACGGGAGCACATTTAAAGGAGCTGATAATGAGTTGAGGAAATTATACAGTTGTTTAAAAACTAATCAGCAGTTTCAAAGTTATATAGGGGGGGAATTTCGTATAAAGTGGTCTTTTATCCCACCATATAGCCCAAACTTTGGAGGGTTGTGGGAGAGTAACATAAAGGGGTTCAAATATCATTTAAAAAGGTAATTGGACTGACTAATTTGACTTATGAGGAATTTAACACGGTCTGTATTCAAATAGAAGCCATGTTGAACTCAAGGCCATTGTGTGCCCTTACTGAAGATCCGTCAGACTTGTCTTGTTTAACGCCGCCATTTTTAATTGGTGGATCTTTAGCTTGTATTCCAGAAGGTAATGTTTCAGATGTGCCAATAAACAAACTTAAATTTTGGAAACTTTGTACGCAATTACAATATAGTTTTTGGAAGGCTTGGTCTAGGGACTATTTAGGCCAGTTGCAAAACAGACCAAAATGGAAAAAGGTTATGCCTAATGTAAAAGAAGGTATGTTAGTTCTTATTAAAAATGATAAGTTACCGCCATTAGAGTGGGCGATAGCACGTATAATTAAGGTTATACCAGGTAAAGACAATAAAGTTAGAGTTGTTCACTTAAAAACTAAAAATGGCACCTTTGTTACTTCAGTGTCTAAAATTGCGATTCTTCCTATTGAATCGGATACTTAGTAATTAGTTTGGTCTGAGTAGATATTTTTTTGATGTTAATAATTTTTTAAGGGTTATTACGAGGATTATTATCTTTAGTTTTATTTTTAAGATAATGTTGCATACGCTTTTGCTTGCATCTTTGACTTTATTATTTGATTTTTGTAGGTGTTAAATTAGTTATTGTGAAGTGAGTGATTTTGTGCTCGCGGGCAGTTTATGGTAGCGACGGGCAACCATCCTTACATTGTTGAAAGAAGAAGGGGTGGCTTGCGCTAAGAACAAGGCAGTTGCGGTTTGACCATGCTCGGATTAGCACGTTCATTATAATGGCGGGTCGTGGTTATATTGCTCTCATATTAAAATTTATATTATAAATTTATTTATCGATGCACACATGTGTTATGTTGCACGGTAATGTTTATATTCAATTTATTAAATCTTTTTAATAAACATACAGTCCACAATTATCGAATTATTTTCAAGCTTTTTATTTAATTAAGCACAACTCAAATATGGTGAAATACGAGCCTATGGAGTCGCTAAATTGAGTGATAAGAATTCGTGTTTATCAGTGTGCCAAGATTGCAATTTTTATTGAGGTATCACCTATAATTTTTTATTAACTCGTGTCGGGACATTAAGTAACGTAGATTACTGTAAAAGAAGTATAATTGAAATGAAATTTGGAATTTGGTTACACCGAGAAGGCGGCGTTGGTGGATCAACTTAGATGGAGTTCGTCTAGTAATAACGAGAAACGACCTGCCGATCAGATAGAAAAATACATGGCAACATCTACAGAGCGGAGATCTTCTAAAAATTTCCAGGTAACGATTTAAAATTGTGATTCCTATAAACTGTAAATATTGGGGTGGCATATGAGAGTGTTTTTCAAGGTAGTGTGAATTATTTACGTATGGAAAAGAATATGTGTAAATAACTTTATTACGGTATTCAACTAAAAATTTGAAGGTGTCTAGAAAGCTTTTAAACGTTCCATCAGAACGTGGCTTTATTTTTTTTGTATTTTAAGAGTATGCGAAGTAAAAGGGCATACATTATGCAGAATTAGTTGGGTTATTATGAGCTCACCATACCCCACAGTTTACTTAGATTATTAAAATAAATAAATAAATTATAAAGAAGGAATTTTAGAGAAGGTATTATTCAAGGTCCATTTACTCCGAGTACATTTTATGTGTTTGATGATTTTAAAATTAAATACAGGACATTACAAAATAAGAGTTACTGAAGTGTAACGTAAACAATAAAATATGGACAGTGTTGAAATGCATTTGTAAATAGAAATAAATAAAAGATTGTATGTTGGTTGCATTTTGTGGTTTTATTGGGAGTGTGCGTGAATGATAGAATTTGAGAGTGAATATAGATATCCAAAAGGAGGTCCAAATGAGCTAGCCGGAAGCAGTTGAAGAAGGCCATTCAACCGAGGAAGAGAGGAAAACGGGTAAGAAATATTTTTTTTGTATTATTTAATTTTTGAATTTTCGAGTTTTGAAACTTTTGTAAAATATTCGAAAATATTTTTGGTCGGTAAGGATTTTACCCGAGTTCCACGGCATAATTTTTGACGCCCAATTCGTGAGGCTCGATTCTTATAAGGTAACACAGTAATTTATATATATATATATATATATATATATATATATATTACTCATATTTAGACCAGGGTAGAAAATTAAATAATCACATCAAATAAATTTTAATCACTGTGTAGAAGCTTTTGGAAAAGGTACGCGTTATTAAATAACAGCGTGAAGCATAAAAATTCATTCGTTTTATTAAAATTAAGAAACTTAAATTATTTATAAGACGCTTTATATAAAAGGAAGCAGTATTAGAAAACTTTACGGGTAATTTAATTATCCCTAGTAAAGAAACAAATAAAAATTACGTGCAAAATTTATATTAATTAACTCTATTTTAAGTAACCGGTATTAAACAAAAATGTACTAATAATAATTTTAATTGAAGTTAATTGAACCGTTAGTAACATATAATATCTATAAAACTTGTAAAACCCAATAAAATAAAGCTCTGAGAATTAATATTATGTTTGAACACCTGCGTAGTTTAAAAGTCACGTACG